>CM060402.1:1592500-2842500 GCA_030545235.1 Helianthus tuberosus
GAAGATGGAAAACAGAGGTTGACTTTCAACAGTGGTTTAGTAAATAATAATCAGAAGTTTGCACCAATCAGTGGTTATGGTAGACTTTTAGGATTTATGAAAAATTTCATTTTTAGCTATTTTTAAAGATGAATTTATGATTTTCTGAAAACATTTTTACGCTTTTATTCATGGAAAAAACAGGATTTTGCCTGTTATTCCATGTTTAGCATGCCAATCCTCGAGATCAAACTTTCAAAGGTGGATGTGTCTAAAGCCTTTGTTAGCACATCTACCAGTTGATCTTGAGTTGGAACATGATGCAAAGAAATCAAACCTTTTTCATAGCAATCCCTCACAAAGTGATGTCTGATGTCGATATGCTTGGTGGTTGAGTGTGAAACTGGATTTTTGATGATTTCTGCTGCTTGACTATCCAACATGAGTGGTGTCTTTAGGGCAGTGATACCAAATTCCAGCAACTGATTTTGAAGCCAAAGCAGCTGGGCTGTACAGCTTACAGCAGCTATATACTCTGCCTCAGCAGTGGATGTGGAAACAACTGCTTGCTTTTTTGCTTTGCCAAGACACTAAGCAATTGCCTAGGAATTGGCACCCTCTTGAAGTGGACTTCCTTGTTTTGTCACATCCAGCAAAGTCACTATCTGAGAAACCTGAAAGCTCAATTTTACCATCAGCTGGATACTAGATACCAAGTGTGGGAGCACCTTTTAGGTATCTGAATATCCTTTTTACAGCAATAAGGTTTGACTTTCTAGGGGCTGATTGGGATCTTGCACAAACACATGTTGCAAACATGATGTCTGCTCTGGATGCAGTTAGGTATAATAAAGACCCAATCATGCTTCTATACAGAGTTTGATCAACCAAATCATCCTTTTCATCAGACATGACAATTTTATTTGTTGCAATGGGTGTACTGCATGGTTTGCAATCATCCACCTCAAATTTCTTTAAAAGTTCTTTGGCATATTTGCCTTGATGGATGAATGTGCCATTTTGCAGTTGCCTTACTTGGAGACCAAGAAAGCACTGGAGTTCACCCATTGCACTCATCTCAAACTCTGATGTCATGAGTTTTCTAAACTCTTCACACATTTTGTTACATGTGCTTCCAAAAATTATGTCATCCACATAAATCTGGACAATCATCAAGTGTTTCCCTTTCCATTTTAGAAACAATGTTTTGTCAATTTTACCTCTTGTGAAACCAATGGAAAGTAGAAAGGTGGAAAACGTTTCATACCAGGCCCTTGGTGCTTGTTTCATGCAATACAAAGCTTTATTTAGCTTGTAGACATGATTTGGATTAAATGGATCCTCAAAGCCTAGAGGTTGACAAACATAAACCTCATCTTGAATCTTACCATAGAGGAATGCATATTTGATATCCATTTGATACACCTTGATATTGTGGTTGACAGCGAAGGCCAGGAATAATCTGATAGCTTCCAATCTTGCTACAGGGGCAAATGTTTCATCATAGTCAATGCCCTCTTCCTGTCTGAAGCCTTGAACCACAAGCCTGGCTTTATTCTTAACAATAATACCCCTTTCATCAGTTTTATTCTTGAAGACCCATTTTGTGCCAATAGGACTTACACCCTCTGGCAATGGTACAAGCTCCCAAATTTGTTGTCTTCTAAACTGTTGCAGCTCCTCTTGCATGGCTTCTACCTAGCTGTTGTCTTTTAGTGCCTCTTGGTACTTGACTAGCTGATGGAGAGATAAGAAACCAGCAAAAAGACAAATGTTTTGGGATTGACTTCTTGTGAGCACCCCTTCATTGATGTTGCCAGTAATTTGGTCAGATGGATGAGATTTCAAGAAGATAAGTTCTCCTTGGTATGAACAATTGCATTAAGTGGGGAAGGCTGCAGATGTGGATCATCTGAGCTAACCACTTCTGGTGACTTTGATGATCCAGTAGTGGCTTCAAAAGGTGGTGGAATAGGAGGTAGTGGTGTGGACACATATTGACTGCTATCCACTGTTTGAGGACTTTTGTCAACAGTGTTTGATGATGTAGAAGTAGGGGTTGATGGGCTACTTTGATCAACAACTGTTGAGGTAGCAGTGGTTGAACTTTGACAGCTGTTTTGAACATCTGCTACTCTTCCACTTGATGCAGACTTTTGTTATGGAATGATGATTTCATATCTATAGTCTGATGATGAATTTTCTGATGGACCTGCATTGTTAGGCTTGACAGCAACACTTTCAAATGTGAATTTATCAAGATCAAATAACTCTGCAGGATGTGCTGGGATTTTCATTGATGAGAGTTCATTGAACTTCATATTCAAAGTATCTTCCACTGTTTTGGTCCTTGTGTTAAACACTTTGTAGGCCTTAGCAGTGGTTGAGTATCCCAGATGATAACCACAATCAATTTTGGCTGCAAACTTTGAGATAAAATCTTTTAAGTTTAAAATGAAGCATTGGCAGCCAAAAACTTTAAAGTATGAGATTAATGGCTTTATTTTATACAGTAGTTCATAGGCAGTCTTTTGATGCCTGGGGTTGATTAAGACTCTGTTTTGGACATAGCAAGCAGTGTTTACTGCCTCTGCCCAAAAATTTAATGGCAAACCTGAATCAGCAAGCATGGTTCTAGCAGCCTCAATTAAGGTCACGTTCTTTCTTTCAACAACCCCATTTTGTTCTGGTGTCCTTGGAATGCTGTACTGCCTCACAATTCCTTTTGACACATAAAAATCATCTAACTCCTTGTTTCTACTACTCTGTGCCATTATCACCTCTGAAGATTTTTACTGACAAGTCAAACTGCTTTTTAACCTGTGTCACAAAGTCTTGCAGAATACCTGCAGTCTCATCTTTTGAGTGTAAAAAGTAAGTCCATGTAAACCTAGAAAAGTCATCAACAATAACCAGACAATACCTCTTTTTCTTAAGACTTTTTCTTAAGACTCATGACTTTAACTGGGCCAAACAAATCCATATGAAGCGTTTTAAAACATTTGGTTGTGATGTGTGCAAAATGCAACATATAAATTACATCAATTGTGGCATAAAACTAACCCTTTTTTAGTACTAATGTTGGAAAAAGTGTGCTTTTGTCTTCCTTTTGTATTTTCAGGATTAAATGAGCTCAAATTAACAAAAGAAGCAAAAAGACATCAAAATCTAACATAAATACAAGAAAAGGAACAAGACGTGACATGTCCGACCCCACGATAGCATCTTCCCAAGCAAAACAAGACAACAGAAGACTGAATACGCCCCGTGCTCAGCCAGCATGGGGGCGTGCCCAAGTGTCAACAGAAAAGACAAAGTGGTAGAAGCTTCTATTGCCCACCACGGGGCCGTGCTCAGCGGAGACGGGGCCGTGCTCAGCGGACGCGGGGCCGTGGTCAGCGGACACGGGGCCGTGGTCAACTATAAGATTCGCATAATCCAGGCAAATCTTCATAGTACAAAGATTCTTCTGCACACCGGGTCGTGCTCAGCGGACACGGGGGCGTGGTCAACTAATAAGACAAAGCTGCATTAAATGAAGAAAGAGAAGGATGTGGACACGGGGCCGTGCCCGAGCTCCTGTTCAGCCTATAAATAGGAGTGCTTGGCTCAAGCTCAAACCATCCCTTGGCACACCACCTCTCTCACACTTCACCCACCACCCACCACCACCATAACACCATCATCCACCACCATCATAGAGTGTGTGAGTCGTCTCGGGATCCAAGATTGATCATAAGAGTTCTTGACAATCAAGGCCATGTTTGCCTAAGTCTCTTACATCACTTGGTGAAGACAAAGTGTCTAGTGTAATACTTTTTATTTCTAATCTTTTCGCACTTTTTACTTGGTTTTGTATTAATGACTTTAATAACTAGTTTCTTATGTTGAAGGTGATCTTTCCTTATCGTTTGTCCGTGGTGTCTTGAAATTATTTTACTGTCTATATAAAATAAAAGATTTTCACCATTCATATCTCCACGGTCTATATGGAGGTATGTTGGCTACCTGGTCGGGGGTTAAGGGAACGGTTTGGTAAAGGTCTTGCCATTGTTCAGCGTTTAGAGGACCTGCAATGGACCTGGGTCAAATTTAGTAGGACCTCCTTCAATACTTAACGGTATTGGATGGCGGGGGTCCAAACTCTTTGATCCCCTCATAAGTTAACTACTATTAATACTATAACCCGGCTATTTAGGACTGTATCCCTGCTGACTCAGACTACTTAGTCGAGGGTAACGTCACCTCTAAAAGAGGGGCCTACCATAATTTGCATTAATAACTTAATTAATTATCTTCCAATAATCCACCCTTTTAGGATTGTATCCTTGCTGACTCAAACTACTGGGGTGAGGGTAACGTCACCTTCAAAAGAGGGGCCTACTACAATAACTAAGATAATCTCTTAAATAAGTGCAAAAGTGCGGAAATAATCAAAGGTTACACTAGATACGAGTCGGAACCAAGTGATTCATCTTGTCTATCTGTTTTTCTTTTTATTTTTATTTTCAGCATTTTAGTTAGTTTTTATTTTTCTTAGTTTAAACATTTTTCTAAATTTTTTATTTTGATTAGACGTTGAGGATAAACCGGTACTAAAAGCTCTTGTGTCCTTGGACGACCTCAGTATCTTGCCAACACTATACTACGCTCATGATGGGTGCACTTGCCCATATGTGTGTTTAGTGTTAGTAAAATATCGTGTTTTATAAATTTAAAACTTGGCTAAAAATAAGTGTTAAAGGGGCTTAAAATATACACCTAATATATATAACACTTCACACGCATCAAGTTTTTGGCGCCGCTGCCGGGGACACAAGGATTTTAAGAAAGCTTAAAATCGACGGCCTAATCAGTTTTTCAAAACCTTTTTAACGCGAGCACATTTTTTTTGCATTTTAGTTTAGATTTGCATTTACAGTAACCTGAACACGGGGCCGTGTTCACTGAACACGGGGCCGTGCTGCACATTTTCATAAAAACACCCAGTAACAGTAGCTTGAACACGGGCCATGCTCACTGAACACGCCCCGTGCTCAACGAAATCAGTAAATTTAATTAAAACGCCCAGATACAGATCCTGAAAACGGGGCCGTGTCCACTGAACACGGGGCCGTGTCCAGCCTCTGTTTCCGTTTTTGTTTTTGTTTTCTGATCTCGAGACTTGGTTGTGGTCTGCTGAGTGATTCTTATGGGTCAATACTCAGGAGGTTACAACTACACCTATGAGGAGGATGATTATAGGAGTAATTATTGCACTAATTGTCGTAACACACACTCGGTTCAAAATAGTCACGCATATCAACCATCCAATTCATACACCTACTATGAGGAGCCCAGGTACGAGCCATCAACTTCATACACATCCTATGAAGACCAAAGGTATGAACTTCCTCCCTCATACTCATATTTTGATGAACCAAGGTATAAGCCTTCATACTCATACTTTGAGGAACCAAGATATGAGCCACCACCTTCGTATGCTTATTATGAGGAACCATGGCGTGAACAACCCACCTCATATGAGTATTATGAAGAACAAAATTACGACCCTTATCCATCATATGCTTACAATGAAGAACAATGGTGCGAACCATCTACTTCACATGAGTATTATGAGGAACAAAGGATCGAACAACCGGATTCAAGCTTTGAAAATTCCGATTCTTTTTCTATAACCGAAGTAACCGATAGGATATTAGAACACATTAGAGTTATCGATCGCTGTATAAAAGAATCTCGCGCAAGGGAAGAGGAGTCCCGCGCAAGAGAAGAATTAAAAAATGAAGAGATAATTGAAAGTGTAAAAATGGAAGAACAAATAAGTGAAAAACCGACAAATGAGTTAAACAACGAAAAAGGTGAGTCCAACAAAGTTAAAATTCAAGAAGAGTCTAATTTTGATGAAATTAATCTCTTGTCACCTTCTTTCGAAAATCATTGTTTAGTACCCACTCATGCTAAGTTTTTAAAAGAGTTAAACACTAACACTAAGATTGACGAAACGGTAAGTATTAAGTTAACTGATGATCAAACCTCACTAATAAAAGAAGACCCATTTGAAATTAACATTACACTGGTTCCATGTTTCTTTCAAAATTCGTTTATTAGTAATGTCACAATCGATAAAGATCTTTGTGTTAACATAATGCCTAACTACATTTTCGAAAAATTAAGTATTAGTGATTTTTCTCCACTTCAAATACCCATTTTTCTATCCAATCGGAAGGTAATAAAATCAATCGGTGTAGTTGAGGATGTATTGGTTCAAACAAATCAAATGGTAATACCGACCGACTTTGTCATCCTCGATGACGCTCCTCTAGTGTTGGGACGACCATTTGTTAAAACTCACGAAGCTTTGAAAAACCGGAAGTTCAACAATCTACCTCTTCAATTAGGGGCATTTAAAAGAAGTGTCGATCTTGAGCGGTCAATGAAATATCCTTTCGGCAATAATGACCCCCTAATTGAAGATGAAGATGAATCGCCCGATACAAGTGAAAAGATTGACCACTTTGTTGAAGAAGAGGTCGCCAAAGAACAAACTTTTAAAGTTCTTGATCGAAATGAGCAACCAAATAAGGAGTCTCCTAAAGACCCACCACTTGAGCTCAAAGAACTTCCAAAAGGTTTGGAATATGCTTTTCTAGACAAAGATGGTAATTTACCTGTAATTATTTCATCTAAATTAGATAGCTTAGAAAAAGAAAAATTAATTAGTCTTTTGAAAAAACACAAAAACGCAATAGCTTGGAAACTTGTAGACATAAAAGGAATTAGTCCTTCCATGTGCACACACAAAATTTTGATGAATGATGACTACAAATCGGTAATACAACCACAACGTCGAGTAAATCCAAATGTTCAAGAAGTGGTTAAAAACGAAGACTTCAAATTACTTGACGCCAGACTTATCTATCCTATCTCCGATAGCCCTTAGGTAAGTCCAGTCCAAGTAGTTCCAAAGAAAGGAGGTATGACGGTAATAACTAACGAAAAGAATGAATTAATACCAACGAGAACCGTCACAGGATGGAGAGTACGTATAGATTATAGACGATTAAATGAAGCAACAAGAAAAGATGACTTTCCTTTACCCTTCATTGATCAAATGTTAGAAAGATTATCTGGTCATAAATTTTACTGTTTCTTGGATGGTTTTTCAGGTTACTTTCAAATCCCGATAGCGCCCGAAGACCAAGAAAAGACAACTTTCACATGTCCCTATGGAACTTTTGCTTATCGACGCATGCCGTTTGGTCTATGTAATGCCCCCTCAACATTCCAACGTTGCATGGTAGCCATCTTCCATGATATGATAGAAAAGACAATGGAAGTCTTCATGGACGACTTTTCTATCTTTGGGGATTCATACGACCAATGCCTCAATAACCTTGAACGAATGCTATCCCGATGTGAGGAAACTAACCTCGCCCTTAATTGGGAAAAATGCCATTTCATGGTAACAGAGGGAATAGTACTCGGTCACAAGATCTCAAGCGAAGGAATGGAGGTGGATCGAGCCAAAATAGATACCATTTCTAGATTACCACCTCCATCCTCCGTAAGTGCTATCAGAAGTTTCCTAGGGCATGCCGGATTTTATAGGCGGTTTATCCAAGACTTTTCTAAAATCTCAAGGCCTCTAACAAAATTACTTGAAAAAGATGCCCCTTTCATCCTTGACAAGGATTGCAATCAAGCATTTCTAACCTTAAAGGAAATGTTAGTCAATGCACCTATCATGATAGCGCCCGATTGGAAATTTCCTTTCGAAATCATGTGTGATGCTAGTGACTTTGTAGTTGGAGCTGTCTTGGGACAAAGAAAAGAAAAGCATTTCCACCCAATTTATTATGCTAGTAAAACACTTAATGATGCACAGGAAAATTACACAACAACTGAAAAAGAATTACTAGCTGTGGTATTTGCTTTTGATAAATTTCGTTCTTATCTTGTTCTTTCTAAAACTATAGTCTATACAGATCATGCAGCCATTCGATATCTCTTCAAAAAGCAGGACGCAAAACCACATTTGATTCGTTGGATTCTGTTGGTGCACACATCTGTCGTCTTCGTCTTAATATCGAGTCTCGGGTTCGGTTAGGATCTAATCAAGCATGACATCACTAGTGACATCATCATGTGACATCACTAGTGACATCATCCTCACAAAAGGACAAAACAAAAGTGCATGGATCAGATTGTTGGATGTTTTCGCTTCAAGACAAAATGGTTTTTGTCAATGTCGCTTGAAATCAGAATGTAATAGTCAACATGTTAGGTTCGCTTGAATTGTTATTATTTGGATTTCGCTTGAAGTCTTCAAGCGAAATCTAACTGCTATATATAGGTTAGTTGTGAGTTCAGTTGTAATAGTTCCAACATTTGTCTACCGAAGTGCTGCCGGTATACCTCTTGACTGTAATCGTTGTTATATCAATATACAAGAGGAATTAAGTGTGAAACAAGCTGTTTACTGATCCGTTTCTTAGTTTCCGCCTCTGAAACGGAGTAGAACTCTTCCAAACGACTCGTTTAGGTCGGAATCCAATCCTACAATTGGTATCAGAGCCAGTGAAGAAGAGTTCTTGTTGATTCAGCCGTAAAATCTGTTTCTACACCTTTCTTTTTCGAAAAACAAAACTTTTTACGGTCAAAATCGGACAAAATTTACATATATTGTGCGTATACATGGTTTAATCAATCCTTGAAAGTTTCAAGTTAAAATTCAATCTAAAACTTGTAAATTTCTGTGATTTCGCTTCAACTGTTCGTTAATATGATGACATCAGCAACATTTTGTACATGATTTCGCTTCAAGTTGATGATTTTCTGTTGATTTCGCTTCAAGTTGAGAACATTATTTGATTTCGCTTGAATAGTTGAAGCGAAACTGATCTGATTGCATTTCGCTTGAAAATACGTTGGCATCTGATTGAAATATGCAGTTCACTTGAAATATTCTGATGTCTTAACTGAATTTTGCTGTTCATTGAAAACCAATTGAATCTGCTGGATAGTGCACTGTATCGTATTTTTTGGTGAACAAGTTTGTGTTTAGTGTGGAAAATACATCGTGTTGTGAGAATATATCGGTTTATATAGTGCATTACATCGATCAAATAGATTTTAAAACATACTAAATTCAGTCAGTGTCTGCATGAAAAGGTGTTATCAATTAATGTTTGGAAACTGTTTGGCATGTGAATGACTTAAATGATAATTGTCGATACATGTGTATTTGTTTGTCACGAGGTAGTTGGCATGTGACTTTAAGTTTAGCGGTCCAATCAGATTTTAGTTAAAAGTTGTTGTCAGTTGCATTTGTTGAATTGATAATATCAAAGTGGTTGGTCATGTGATATAAAATTCTTGATCTAATCGATTGTCTGATATGCATGTGAAGTTTGTCTTGTAGTGTTGTCATCCACTAAGTGAATGTAGTTGACTTTGAGATTTGAATAGACTAATCAAACTTTACATGTGTCTAGATTAGTTCAATATAATATACGGCTCAGTAGTTTTTGCTATCCAATTGAAATTGTAGAACCATGTGTTTTGATTATACATGAGTATTCGGCCCATGTGTTTGATTGTAATATGTGTGTTTGCTGAAATAGTGTAGTGATATATTAGTTTGTCAGTTGTTAGTTGTCGGTAATCAGGTCACAAGGTTTGGAGCACGGTTCGATCAGTACGTTTGATCAGTCAAGTCATTTTGTGTGATCAAGTTGCGTGATAATTTGTCAGTCCGTACAGTTTGGAGTTCAAAAGTTTCAAAGGGTCAAGTCACTTGAATTCGATTCGAGTCAGATCAGTCCGCACAGTTGGTCAACGTTCAGTCCGCACAAAAAATCGCCAGTCTGAGTACCAGTTTGTTTTAGTTAATTGATAAACGTTTAAACTGATTGTATTTTTTTGTTTGTGATTGTAAAGGTATTTGTCGATTTCTACAAGAGATTCAAGTTGCTAAAGAAATGGATTCCGAGTTCTACAACGCGTTTGCTACACCCTCGACTACTCCAACTTCAATTGCTCAAAACATGAATGCAGAAAACGAAACCGGAACAATGCAAAAACCCCCGAAGCTTATGGGAATTGAAGATTACCACGGGTGGAAGAAACGGTTTGAGAATTGGGTTCAGGCAAATCATCTAAAAGCTTGGGAAAGTATCGAAACTGAGTATGAGAGGCCAAAGAATACAACGGGAGCTAATAAAATCATTTCTGAATTTACTGAACAAGAGAGGGAAAGTTATAAAGGAGAGAAAATGATGATCAATCTGTTACAACAAGCTATTAAAGAAGATATATTTGTGTTGCTTCAACATGATGATAACGCTTATTCTATTTGGGAAGCTCTTCAAAAGAAGTTTGAGGGAAGTACTGAAATGCTACAAAGTAAAGCAGCTTTGTTGAAAAAAGAGTTTGAATTGTTTACGTGCATGCCTGGTGAAACTACAAAGAGTCTTATTGAAAGATACTGTCATCTTGTACGCGCCATGTCACAGTTGAAGATTACAAAAAATGCAGCAGAATGGGTTGAAAAGCTTGCTGACGCGTTACCGCAAAAGGAATGGAGTACATATCTGATGATATTAAAGAATTCCGGACAGTTTAAAAGGTTATCGATTGCACAGTTTATAGAAAAGTTGGAGGCACAGGATCTGGAGCAGCAGAAAATTGCTAGAATGAACAGTTCTACTCATCAACAAGATATTAAATTGTACTATAAAGGAAATGTTCAAACTGCTGAAGCAAGTCCAAAGATACAAACTGCATTTAGTGCTGGAAATCAATCTACACCAAGCAGTCAAGGATCAGTCAACACTAGTGGGTTCTCAACGGTGAATCCTCCAAGTGTTCAAAGTTCATCTACTGGAAATGGTCATCTAATTCAGTGCAATGTAGCTCTACATCTTCAAAATGGTCAAAATTATTCTGAAGAGATTGTAAAGAATCATATGGGATTATTGGTCACTGCATTAGAGTCTTATGAAGGATTAATAGCCGGAAGAATTGGTAATCCGATGCTCACAAAGGAAGATTATGACCAAATTGATGCAGAGGAGATAGAACTGATGGATATTAAATGGGCTTTAGCTAGCGTTTTGAGGAGAGCAGAAAAATTTAGATTGGTTACAGGAAGAACTGATTTCTTGGATGCAAATCTTTCTAATCTTGGATTTGATAAATCTAAAGTTGTTTGTTTTCGTTGCAGGGAGAAAGGCCATTTTAAAAGGGAGTGCAAGAATCAGGAACCAAGAGGAGCAAAGGAGTCTGCTGGGAAAGATGATTATTATCGGAAGACCATTTATCAGCAAATTACTCACCAACCGCATCAACAAAAGGAACCTCAAACGGCACATGGAAAAATGATCGAAGATGCAAACAAAAAGGCTTATTATGGCATCATGGATCAAGATGACGAGAAATTGGCTGAAGGATTTAGCTGGGACAAGTACATTCCAGCTGATTCAAATGTTGGAGCGTTTATTGCTCATATTATTCGAAAACCGGAAATGCTGAAGGAATGGATGGAAGTATTATCTGATGAAGAGAAAAGTGAAGATGAAGGATCTGTTTCATCTGAAAACAGTTCGTCAGAGACAAGTGATAGTGATGAAGAAATTGAACAGATTAATATTGGAAAAACTCACTTATCTTCTGATAGTTTTGAATTTTATTTTGCAGAAAAATTGAAGAAACTGAAAGAGGAGAAAGCTGCAAAAGATTTGAAAAAGGTCAAAGTGGTTGAGAAGATTGTGGAAGTTGAAAAGATAGTTGAAGTTGAGAAGATCGTTGAAATCACAAAACCTTGTCTTACATGTTTAGAGTCTTGTAAACAGTGTATAGAAAAAGATGAAAGGTTTAGTGAGTTAGAAAAGTTGAAAGAAAAATTGTTGTTTGATGTAAAGAATTTGAAAAAGTCGTATGATGTATTGAACAGACATGTAAATGGTCTGGAGAAGACTAACTCTGAGAGAGAAAAAGCTTTGAAGATGTTGAATGCTACCATGATGACAAAGCAAAAAGATATCAACATGTACATAGAAGAATGTGCAAAGAGGAAAAAAGAGTTGGATAGTGAAGCAGCTGAGAATGAAAGAATCAGAAGATTGCTGCAAAGTTACAAAGGTTGTGATTACATAATCGATAGAATTTATCCAACAGTTGAAGGATTTGAAGCGTTTAAAGGTGAAGAAACAAAGCCAAAGAAGAAAAAGGATACTGGTAAGAAACAGGGTGTCTGTTATAACAAGTCTCTGCCTCCGATTTGGGAAGGTTACTCGACTAGAAAACCTAATGAGGAAGAACTAAAACAGGCGGTCAATATTAAGCTAGAATCCGAGATAACTGATGTTTTACCGGATAATATTGATGTCACGTTCACAGCGTCCGACACAGATCATGAGTCCGAACTGATAAAAAGAGTGGTCGATCAGGTGTTGGATAAGGATGAGGAGTCAGAGTCAAAGTCCGAGTTCGAAAGTTCGTGTCAGTCAGTCGGGAGTTCGAGTTCATCAGAAAAGAGTTCAAACTCGTCGGGAAAACGGGTTTATAGTAAAGAATTTTTGTTGTCAAAATCTAATTTGAATGACGAAACATTTGAAGTTGCATATACTTTGAATGATTCTGACAAATTATATTTTGATAAAGAATTCCCAATTAGAAGTGTTCGGTTTGACATGATTAAAAAGGTTTTCAAAATGATAGAAATCAATATTTCTGAAATTAAAGATTTAAATCCTACTGGAAAACCTAAAAAATACACTTCAAGAGTTCAACAACGGTTAAACAAGAAAAAAGATTACAATTTTGGTTCTGGTTTTTAAAAGAAACCAAACCACAATCGTAGCTACAAAAAGAAAGGACTTGGTTTTATTTCACCTGAAAATTATAAAAATGAGAAAATTTCTAAAACAAATACAAAATATGTTGCAGGAACTAGCCATGAAGAAGAATCAAAAAGCTCATTCTGGAAGCAATCAAACACAGAATTTCTTGCAAATAAAGTGAAGAATGGAGCTTATCAAAGGAAAGAAACAAGAACCTGTTACAGATGCAATGAAGTTGGTCATATTGCATGGAATTGTCCAAAAGCAACCAATACAAAACAGGGAGTTTCTGGAAAACTGAAAGAAGTTGTTGTTGATAAAACCGAACCACCAACTGAAAGATTCAAAGTGTTCAAAAATTCAACATATGAAGTTGGAGAGTGTTCGAAAAGATTTTACAAGAAAAGGGAAAATCTTGACAACCAAACTTGGGTTGTTAAGAAATCAGAGGTAAAATCTGGCGATGAATCTGATTCTACAAAGTCAGAGGAGCCACAGGTTGAGGTAAAAAGTGAAAACTCAGTGACTCTAATGGATGATGAGAACTTTCCACCATTGAGAGCTGAGAATTTTAAATCAAAGGTTGGAAAAGTTGATATTTCAAATCAGGGTTATTCTGAAAAGTATAACTTTGATGTTGAAAAAGCATTTAATGGGAAAATTAAGAAAATGATTGGTAAAATGATTGATGGGAAGGTTAAAGGGGTAAAGGAGTTTTATGCTACAAAGAAGGCAACTTATAGCCCAACCCCTAGTGAAGTTGAGAAGGTTACACCCAAGGCTGGTCAGGCTTGGGTGGATATTTTCTTTCATTGAAAAACCTGACTTGCCGGAGATCCCAAGTTTGTGATAGCGGATCAGGAATCGGCATCTTTCTTAGTGATTGATTGTGTGATTGAATCTTAAAGTTTGTTAAATTTTACAGATTGTGAATTGCCGGAGCTTCCAGGTTGGTAAGTGTGAAGCAGGAATCAGCATTTTGATTGATAAAATGGTTTGTGTAGAGGTTTTATTCCTACAAGTAGTTGATAGAAGTTTACACTTACAAGTGGTAAAATCAAGGACATTAAGTTGTACTTGCATTTTCCTACAAGTGGTTGAAAAACAAGATGATGAACTATATCCCCATACTTAACAAGTGGTAAACTTACAAGTGGTAAAAACAAACTCATTTTCCGGAAAAATCATTTTGATTAAAACAAACTTAAGTGTTTTGAGATCTAAATGAGAAAATGGTTTGTGATAGGGGGAGT
Source organism: Helianthus tuberosus (assembly GCA_030545235.1). Lineage (NCBI taxonomy): Eukaryota > Viridiplantae > Streptophyta > Magnoliopsida > Asterales > Asteraceae > Helianthus > Helianthus tuberosus. Next base: position 1,606,578 of record CM060402.1, read on the forward strand.
TCTGATTGTTTATGCCGAGTGGATGGTGATTTGAAGCGATTCGATATCAGTTGTCAAGTTTTTGTACAGTTCATATTATGTTTCAAGTGGGTCAAGAGTCTAGTAGTCTTCAAATTTCCTAAAATGTGTTTGTATTTTAGGGGGAGTATAAAATTTCAGAAAATCCAAAAACATTAGAAAATTTGAAAAAGACAAAAACATGATAAAATGAAAAATGAGTTTTTGTGTCTATAAGAGGAAATGATAGTACATCAGTAGACTGTCACAACATGCTAAAGAAATGAAACATTAAAATGTGATAAACAATCTCACTGCTGATATGCCAGTAGTTTTTTGCACATTTAGTAGATTGTGACGAGATATAAACCTAAATTTCAAAGTTGCTTATATCGTGGAGAAACATCTCTCGGATATATGGGTAACCCCCGAAATCTCGTTTGAAAGGTCTCATAATCTGATATACTAGGTCTTTATACTCAATGATGTCTGGGGTATTATTCCGGGACTTCTGCTGAACGGTGGTTCTGACCTAGTCCTTGGATAATACTTTCCGCAATGCTTGAAACATAGCATAAACCCTCAGCATGCTGATGAAACAATAAAATTGATAGTCGCTGCTGTTGTAGCTAAAAGATCCTCTAAAGGGGACATACCGAAAAGTCGAAGCCGATATCTCTCTGCGTATACGGAAGTATCGACCTGAGATCCCTCGGCCCTCGCATTACCTAATTTATATACAGATATCATTTGTGTCATAATTACCTGTAAGACTGATTATTGGGATCTGGATACGGGACTATATTCTGAGGTGGGACACGCGATTGGGTTTAAGTGCTTAATACATTAATATCGTATCTCGAAGCAGTTGAACTTTGTGTGAAAATTTAAGTGGACAGGTATACTGACAATCTAGGTGAATTGTTTAAAACTTAAAATGCAATGAAGCTTAACGGTGTTGGTGATTTGTCTCAGAAACTGATATGATCCTCTTACCCAAACTCACAAAAAATAGTGTCTGTAAATATTTCTTTACTGCATTTCTTTTCCTTAAAAAATCCAAAAAGATTTTCAGTGTGTTTTAGCATAAATTTTGAAAAATTCAAAAAGATTTTCGACAACTGATGTTGGAAAGCTGATTTTCAAAATTCCGAGTGCTAAACATGATGACATGGTCGTGAGGGGAGTGTGTCTTAATTGTCTTAATATGTTTTTAAATCATCAAGTGGTTCATCATGTGTATGTGATCTGAGGGAGAGTGATTGTTGATGCATATGAGAGTTGTTATTGATGCATTCAAATTGTTAAATTTAGAAAATTTATTTCTAGGTAAAGAATGTGCAGGTATAGCGAGGCTTCAATCTTGAACTTGAAGATAGAGTGCCAGGTTCCGATACCTGAGGATTCTGATACTGTAAAAGCCAGACTACGATCCCAGCATGTTTTGAGGGGGAGTTTGTTAGAGAGAGTTACATCATCCGAGGAGGAGATTAGTTGAAGAAAGTTAGAGTGAAGGAAGATCAAAGACTGATAAAGACTGAAGATTGAGAAGACTCGACACTTAAGACTCGTCAACATCTGAGGGGGAGTCTGTTGGTGCACACATCTGTCGTCTTCGTCTTAATATCGAGTCTCGGGTTCGGTTAGGATCTAATCAAGCATGACATCACTAGTGACATCATCATGTGACATCACTAGTGACATCATCCTCACAAAAGGACAAAACAAAAGTGCATGGATCAGATTGTTAGATGTTTTCGCTTCAAGACAAAATGGTTTTTGTCAATGTCGCTTGAAATCAGAATGTAATAGTCAACATGTTAGGTTCGCTTGAATTGTTATTATTTGGATTTCGCTTGAAGTCTTCAAGCGAAATCTAACTGCTATATATAGGTTAGTTGTGAGTTCAGTTGTAATAGTTCCAACATTTGTCTACCGAAGTGTTGCCGGTATACCTCTTGACTGTAATCGTTGTTATATCAATATACAAGAGGAATTAAGTGTGAAACAAGCTGTTTACTGATCCGTTTCTTAGTTTCCGCCTCTGAAACGGAGTAGAACTCTTCCAAACGACTCGTTTAGGTCGGAATCCGATCCTACAGATTCTACTCCTCCAAGAATTCGATATTGATATTAAAGACAAAAGAGGAGCAGAAAATACCGCAGCAGATCATCTTTCGCGCTTAGAAGACCCAGCTTTAGAAGCAACCAGGGACGAGCAAATCAACGAAAAATTCCCAACTGAGTCCCTGGAAATGGTGGAATACAAGGAAGAACCATGGTACGCCGACTATGCTAACTACCTAGCTAGCAGTATAGTCGCAAAAGGGTGGCCACATCATCAAAGAAAAAAATTCTTTGCCAATGTGAAACACTATTTTTGGGAAGATCCATATCTTTTCAAAATGTGTGCCAACCAACTCGTTCGACGATGCGTACATGGTAGCGAAGCACGAAGAATTCTCCGCCATTGTCATGAAGGTCCATACGGAGGGCATCATGGTGCCGCTAGTACCGCACGAAAGGTATTTGATTCAGGATTTTATTGGCCAACCATTTACAAAGACGCCCAAAGTCTTGTCAAGACATGTGATGCTTGCCAAAGAACAGGTAATATTTCTTCCAAAAACGAAATGCCACAAAATGGCATTCTTGTTTGTGAAATTTTTGATGTGTGGGGACTCGACTTTATGGGACCTTTCCCACCATCGAAAGGAAACAAATATATACTTGTGGCAGTAGACTACTTGTCTAAATGGGCCGAGGCCGAGGCACTTCCAACAAATGATGGAAGAGTCGTGGTAAGATTTCTGAAAAAATTATTCTCTCGTTTTGGCACACCTAAAGCATTAATAAGTGATAGAGGTACCCATTTTTGCAACCATCAACTTGAAAAAAATTTAACAAGATATGGGGTCTATCACCGGGTCTCAACAGCCTATCACCCTCAAACAAATGGACAAGCCGAAGTGACTAATAGAGGTTTAAAATGAATACTCGAAAAAACCTTAGGGTTCAATAAAAAGGAATGGGCGGATAAATTAGATGATGCTTTATGGGCCTTTCGAACTGCTTATAAAACAACAATAGGCACAACCCCATATAAGCTAGTCTATGGAAAAAGTTGTCACTTACCAGTAGAAATTGCACACAAAGCCTACTGGGCAATCAAAAATGTAAACTTAGATTTAGAATTTGCTGGTAAAAATCGATTTTGTCAATTAAATGAATTAGACGAACTTAGGAATTATGCATACTCAAACTCCAAAATTTATAAGGAAAGAATGAAAAATCAACATGACAAACATATTAAACCTAATGAATTTCGAGTAGGAGATCTAGTTCTTTTGTTTAATTCACGTCTTCGATTATTTCCTGGTAAACTAAAGTCTAGGTGGTCAGGACCTTTTTCCGTCACACATATTTTCCCATACGGTGCAGTAGAAATTAAATCTCGAAATGGGCCTCCATTCAATGTCAATGGCCAACGGCTGAGACTCTATCAAGGATTCATTGAGGATGAAGAGGAGGAGATCTCGCTCCAAACGATTGAAGAATGAAACCATCATCATACCTGGTAAGTTACGAACGATTGGGACGACATCTAAAACGGTAAGTTTTCTAACCAAAGCTTATGGGAAACAAAGGGCACTCACACGAGCACTGAAAAAAAAATAAAAAATAAAAAAATTTCCAAAACATTGCTCGGCACGAGGCCGTGTCCGCTGGACACGGGGCCGTGTTCGCGCTGCAGTCGGGATAAAACCCCTTTTCCAAAACAGTTACTTCTTTCCACACGCCCCGTTTCCCCGAAAAAGCTCTGGTTACAGGCGATTTTTCGCAGATTTTCGACGTCTCCCATCACTCTAACAACATCAAGGTATGATTCAATCACTTTTAGTAGTTAGATTAGTTACTTGCATGTAGTTAAAACACCAAAAATTTGGGGAAAAATCTAGGGTTCTTGAAGTTCATCCGGATCGAACCTCAAATTTTTGTTTAGATCTGTTTGCATTTAGTTAGATTAGTGTTAAGGGAAGTAAATACACTTGTATTGTTCATAGATTCGCCCGATTTCTCATAAAAACCCCAAACCTTTGTTCTTGAACCGAAAAAGATAAAATTGAATGGGTAAACGAGTTATTTTGGGAAAAAACGGTACTTAGGGTTTCATTTTCGGGGGAAACCGCACCTATTGGACCAAAAATTTTCAAGTTTTCGAAACCGGGTCGAAAAATGGAATTTTTGAGTAACAGACACCCCAACACGGGGCCGTGTCCGCTGAACACGGGGTCGTGTCCAGCTCACTGTTTGCAGTTTTGTCCGGAAATACTTCTGTTTCGTGCTAACGTTTGGTGTATTCTTTCAGATGGCTAGGAAGTTCACAAGATTTAACGCCAATGAGCTGGATGCTAGGGCTCGATACGAGATACTTCAAACAAGGCCGGAGGAATACCCGAGGCAAGCATGCACGGAATTGTTAACTATGGTGAATCAAATTGACCGTTTCAATAACATTGTCACGGGACCACTCAGAGTCGCTCTAACAACTCGACTCCGCTCCGTCCACGAATGCACTTTGGAATTCTATAGCACCTTCACATTCAACTCGAGGTGCGACCCGTTTGACAATGACGGGGTAGCATTCCGATGTGGCGGAACGAGGTATTCGATCTCTATGGCACAATTTGGGTCGATTGTCGGGTTATACGCGGAAGAGGATGCGGGAAACGAGGAAAATACTAGAGGAATGAGAGAGATAGGTGAAAACAATTGCCAAGCCATTTGGGCTCAGATTGGTGAAGGGTACTACAATCCGAGCAACACTAAGAGTACGAAGCTGAGGGATCCGCTCTACAGATACATCCATAGGCTCCTCGGCTACTCTCTTAGCCAAAGGCATGATAGTAGTGGCGTCGTTGGGTTAAGAGATTTGGTTGTCCTCCACTGCATCCACAACCGCAGGCCGCTTGATGTTCCGTTCCTCATGCTCCGAAACATGCATCATAACCACCTTGCAAGTGCACCGACCCCTATATTCTTTGGGGGATGGGTGTACCATCTCTTCAGGCACTTCGCCCACATACCTAGGTCATTTGAGAGAAGCCCATGGTCGGGTATGGTGGATATACACATATGCCGCTCAGTGAACCTAATTTATGAGGCGGAAGACGGGACGGTAAGCTTTCAAAGGATGCAAGGTTATGCATGGAACCCGCAAGAAGCACTTGTCCTCCAAGCTCCGCAACATCATCAGTACCAATATCAACCCCATGGCGATCTGGGCCAATCATCCTCCTCGGGAGGCAGTTTTCCTAACTTTCAAAGTTTGCATGATTTGTTGCAGGAAAACCTTATGTGCACCAGGAACACCTACAACATGGCGAGCAACACCTACCACCGGGTTGGAGCTATCGAGAGAAACATATCTGATATCCAAGATGATATTGGATATATTCGAGACCACATTGCACGCCATGGAGGGGATAATGATGATGATGACGATGACGATGCCATGGAGTAGACGGGAGGAGCGGAGGAAGAGGCGGTTGTTTGATGGTTCCCCAGGTTAACCCTTTTTACTCTTGAACAATTGATGGCCTGCGTGCCAAGTGTTGAACAATTTACTTTCCCTAACTTCTTTTATTTTATGCATTTATTTTTCTTTTAACTTTGACATGGATGTTGAATTTGGTAAAAGTAGGATGTTTGCTATGGTATGGTATGGTGTTTATTGATTAAGCAGGAACATACGAGGCTTAGAGTACTAAATATTAGTACTACTAAAGCCGGGACAAGAAAACCGAAGAAAGAAACCTGTTTTTCAACTTTGTAGACTGTCCACACGGGGTCGTGTACAGCCGACACGCCCCCGTGCCCACTCCCCTGAACCTGCTGTTTGTATTTATTCTGCAGACCTTGACAGACACGGGGCCGTGTTCAACCAACATGCCCCCGTGTTCACCTTCTGTAAGTTTTCGTTACTGGCACCTGAGCACGGGGTCGTGTCCACTCAACACGGGGTCGTGCCCAGGTAACCAGTAACACAAAATTTTTGCTTTTTACACCTTTTTACACATTCAATCAACCTAATAACTTATTTTTGGGACACATTGAGGACAATGTGTAATTTAAGTGTGGGGGGGATGCTAAAACCTTGAATCTTGCAAGTCCTAAATACAAGCCTTACACAAAACTCTATGGGAACCGCTAATCACCCCAAATTTTTTTCAAAAATTTTCATTTTTTTACTTGTCTAGGTTTAACTCGGGAAATTCAAGTTCTCAAAAAGGTTATATTTTTACGAATTTACAACCGATAGCGTCGTGATAAAAAGAACCAACATAAGAAAATTATGAAAAGTCATGGCAAACTTAGTTAAAATTTAATTATATATACTTGATCACATAAAAACCCATTCCCACAAAAGTGAGTTTTGAGCCTTTATTGAGCATACAATTACATATCTTTAGACTAAATGCTCATTTTTCATTTCTTGTGTGAATAGCCGCTTGGTTCTTACGACTCTAGAACTTGCCATGACGATACATTCCCAGTCCTTACCAACTTAAACCCGAGTAAGTAAATGATGGAGGCATTAGGACTATCCCTTTTTATTTCTACACCATTATTTTTCTTTTTCTTTTTTTACCACCTACCCAAAATCCACCTAGTTAGCCCCTTTGAGCCTAAACCTTTTCATTTCATAACCCAAACCAAACACCCTTTTACCAACCAAATTTTTTTGTATTTTTAACCCTTTGTTTTAGTAACAAGTTCGGTTTTTCGTATGACTTTTGAAAAAAAAATGTGTTGATGATGAAGCAAAAGAAAATAAACAAAGAAGTTCATCAAAAATAACTTTGTTTGAATAATAGCTTCATCTAAATAAAAGTTACAAAAATAGAAAGTCTTATGAAAACCGACACTTGTTACGCTTTTCGCCTTTTTTCTACTAACCACTAACCACTAACCCAACCACCTACCTTTAACCCAAGCCTAACCCTTCACCCACAAAGTCCTCTTGATATTTACAAAGGTTTATAAGTAAAAAGTAAGTCCATGTAAACCTAGAAAAGTCATCAACAATAACCAGACAATACCTCTTTTTCTTAAGACTCATGACTTTAACTGGGCCAAACAAATCCATATGAAGCATTTTCAAACATTTGGTTGTGATGTGTGCAAAATGCAACATATAAATTACATCAATTGTGGCATAAAACTAACCCTTTTTTAGGACTAATGTTGGAAAAAGTGTGCTTTTGTCTTCCTTTTGTATTTTCAGGATTAAATGAGCTCAAATTCACAAAAGAAGCAAAAAGACATCAAAATCTAACATAAATACAAGAAAAGGAACAAGACGTGACATGCCCGACCCCACGACAGCATCTTCCCAAGCAAAACAAGACAACAGAAGACTGAACACGCCCCGTGCTCAGCTAGCACAGGGGTGTGCCCAAGTGTCAGCAGAAAAGACAAAGTGGTAGAAGCTTCTATTGCCCACCACGGGGCCGTGCTCAGCAGACACGGGGCCATGTTTAACTATAAGATTCGCACAATCCAGGCAAATCTTCATAGTACAAAGATTCTTCTGCACACGGGGTCGTGCTCAGCGGACACGGGGGCGTGGTCAACTAATAAGTCAAAGCTGCATTAAATGAAGAAAGAGAAGGATGTGGACATGGGGCCGTGCCCACTGGACACGGGGCCGTGCCCGAGCTCCTGTTCAGCCTATAAATAGGAGTGCTTGGCTCAAGCTCAAACCACCCCTTGGCACACAACCTCTCTCACACTTCACCCACCACCCACCACCACCATAACACCATCATCCACCACCACCATCATCCATTGTCCATCATAGAGTGTGTGAGTCGTCTCGGGATCCAAGATTGATCGTAAGAGTTCTTGACAATCAAGGCCATGTTTGCCTAAGTCTCTTACATCACTTGGTGAAGACAAAGTGTCTAGTGTAATACTTTTTATTTCTAATCTTTTCGCACTTTTTACTAGGTTTTGTATTAATGACTTTAATAACTAGTTTCTTATGTTGAAGGTGATCTTTCCTTATCGTTTGTCCGTGGTGTCTTGAAATTATTTTACTGTCTATATAAAATAAAAGATTTTCACCATTCATATCTCCACGATCTATATGGAGGTATGTTGGCTACCTGGTCGGGGGTTAAGGGAACGGTTTGGTAAAGGTCTTGCCATTGTTCAGCGTTTAGAGGTCCTGCAATGGACCCGGGTCAAATTTAGTAGGACCTCCTTCAATACTTAACGATATTGGATGGCGGGGGTCCAAACTCTTTGATCCCCTCATAAGTTAACTACTATTAATACTATAACCCAGCTATTTAGGACTATATCCCTGCTGACTCAGACTACTTAGTCGAGGGTAACGTCACCTCCAAAAGAGGGGCCTACCATAATTTGCGTTAATAACTTAATTAATTATCTTCCAATAATCCACCCTTTTAGGATTGTATCCTTGCTGACTCAAACTACTGGGGTGAGGGTAACGTCACCTTCAAAAGAGGGGCCTACTACAATAACTAAGATAATCTCTTAAATAAGTGCAAAAGTGCGGAAATAATCAAAGGTTACACTAGATACGAGTCGGAACCAAGTGATTCATCTTGTCTATCTGTTTTTCTTTTTATTTTCAGCATTTTAGTTAGTTTTTATTTTTCTTAGTTTAAACATTTTTCTAAATTTTTTATTTTGATTAGACGTTGAGGATAAACCGGTACTAAAAGCTCTTGTGTCCTTGGACGACCTTGGTATCTTGCCAACACTATACTACGCTCACGATGGGTGCACTTGCCCATATGTGTGCTTAGTGTTAGTAAAATATCGTGTTTTAAAAATTTAAAACTTGGCTAAAAATAAGTGTTAAAGGGGCTTAAAATATACACCTAATATATATAACACTTCACACGCATCAGTTGTTTTGGACTCTTCAATTGGTTTGTATGAGCTTTTATGTTGTTTTCCTTTTAGGCAGGAAACACAATGCTCAGGACAGATGAACAGCTTTTGTCACACCCCGACCACGTAAAACAACAAAACATGGCTGAAACGACGGGGAGTGTTGTAACAGAATCATTGTTTCACAACCATGGATTAAACAGTTTCGTTTTTTTGAATTAAATGTATTACATTACATTGGAATTAGAAACAAAACATAAACCAATAGACTTTCATTGTTATTAAGTCACTAAGGCCTCGTCCATTCCTATGTGAGCGTACACAAATATCATCATCAAACATCATCAACTATAGTACCTGAAACACATGTGAAAATACGTCAGTATAAAAATGCCGGCGAGTTTATGTGAACAAAATGCAACATATAAATTTCATCAATTGTGGCATAAAACTAACCCCTTTTTAGTACTAATGTTGGAAAAAGTGTGTTTTTGTCTTCCTTTTGTATTTTCAGGATTAAATGAGCTCAAATTAACAAAAGAAGCAAAAAGGCAGCTAAATCTAACATAAATACAAGAAAAGGAACAAACGTGGCATGCCCGACCCCCCGACAGCATCTTCCCAAGCAAAATCAAGAAAACAGAAGACTGAACACACCACGTGCTCAGCGAACACGGGGGCGTGCCCAAGTGCAAGCATAAAAGACAAAGCTATAGAAGCTTCTATCGCCCACCACGGGGCCGTGCTCAGCGGACACGGGGTCGTGCTCAGCGGACACAGGGCCGTGGTCAACTATAAGATTCGTAGAATCCAGGCAAATCTTGATAGTACAGATATGCTTCTGCACACGGGGGCGTGGTCAACTAATGCAGACAAACTGAAATTAATGAAGGAAGAGAAGATGATGGACACGGTGTCGTGCCCAATGGACACGGGGCCGTGCCCGAGCTGCTGTTAAGGCTATAAATAGGGGTGCTTGGCTCATTTGCAAACCATCCCTTGGCACAACACCTCTCTCACACTTCACCCACCACCCACCACCATCACAAACACCATCATCCACCGCCATCATCCATTGTCCATCATAGAGTGTGTGAGTCGTCTCGGGATCTAAGATTGATCGTAAGAGTTCTTGACAATCAAAGGCCATGTTTGCCCAAGTCTCTTACATCACTTGGTGAAGACAAGTGTCTAGTGTAATACTTTTTATTTTTAATCTTTTCGCACTTTTTATTTGGTTATGTATTAATGACTTTAATAACTAGTTTCTTATGTTGAAGGTGATTCATCCTTATCGTTTGTCCGTGGTGTCTTGGCATTATTTTACTGTCTATATAAAATAAAAGATTTTCACCATTCATATCTCCACGGTCTATATGGAGGTATGTTGGCTACCTGGTCGGGGGTTAAGGGAACGGTTTGGTAAGAGTCTTGCCTTGTTCAGTGTATAGATCTTGAAATGACCTGGGTCAAATTTAGTAGGACCTCCTTCAATACCCACCGGTATTGGATGGCGGGGGTCCAAACTCTTTGATCCCCTCACATGTAAGCTACTATTAATACTTTAACCCGACTACTTAGGACTGTATCCCTGCTGATTCAGACTACTTAGCCGAGGGTAACGTCACCTTCAAAAGAGGGGCCTACCATAATATGCATTAATAACTTAATTAATTATCTTTCAATAATCTGACCCTTTAGGATTGTATCCTTGCTGACTCAAACTACTGGGTTGAGGGTAACATCACCTTCAAAAGAGGGGTCTACTACAATAACTAAGATAATCTCTTAAAAAGTGCAAAAGTGCGGAAATAATCAAATGTTACACTAAACACGAGTCGGATCCAAGTGATTCATCTAGTCTATCTGTTTTTACTTTTATTTTATTTTTCAGCATTTTAGTTAGTTTTTATTTTTCTAGTTTAAAACCCTTTTTATAACTTATTATTTGATTAGACGTTGAGGATAAACCGGTACTAAATGCTCTTGTGTCCTTGGACGACCTCGGTATCTTGCCAACACTATACTACGCTCACGATGGGTGCACTTGCCCATATGTGTGTTTGGTGTTAGTAAAATATCATGTTTTATACTTAAAATATACTTAAATTTATATCACACCGCACGCACATCACGAGTACATAGGTTTTATGCGAGTGTCAGATTCATGGCGCGTTTTACATGTTGCAATACTTATTTAAAAACCTTATTTTGAAAATTATAGTATTGCGACATAATTAACCAACTCAAATCAAGTTGGATATGATTTATAAAATCTCGTAGCCATGATTCTTAACTCCAAAACATTTGTTTTATGAAATCAAATTGTAAAACATATCGTAGAAACTCGTTAACAAAACTCGTATGGTTTATATTATTCAGAAAACATCATTGTGTGACATCGTTTCAAAACGTTTACCCAAGTGATCTAGATAACGCAACGACATGTAATGTGTTAAAAGCACTTACCCAAGTACCAACGGCGTATCCACCATGCTTTTAACACATTACACCCGTCCCGTTACCTAATAACTTCCCTAACCCAACAGTTCAAACAGTTACAAATGGTTCACATATATCAAATGGTTACAAATGCTTCACATCAATCAAATGGTTACAAATGGTTTGCATATATCAAATGATTACCAATGGTTCACATACATCAAATGGCTACAAATGGTTCGAACAGTTCAAAATGTAAAACAATGGGCTAGCATGTTAAGTGAACATACATAGCAAAACATAACGAAATCATGTACTAATAGTGTACTAATGAACATAGCAAGCATATGATATGAAAACATGAAAAGCACGAAAGTAACAAGTAGGCACATGTGTTTCACCCCAAAATGTTTGAAAAACAGTAAAAGAGGGGTCTATGTACTCACTTGAGGGTGCTTAGAAGCCTTGAACAATAACCAAGCAAGGCTAGTGGGATCACGGAATCAAACGGTACCTAATATAGATAACTATGTAAATAACCGGACCTAAATCGGGAGATCGGATAGAATGAGGTTTCGTAAACCAAATGAGTATAGAAACTCATGTAATATGGTTTAACAAAGCCTACATTCTAAAAGGAAACCTATCCTAAGTGCTTACGACCCGTTTAGGTAGCTTACGCTACTTTAACGCGTCGTTCACGTAAAACGCGTTTGAACTGCCTAACTAGTCCTATGATAAGAAATATATGCCTTAACGTGTCTAATAATGTTGTCTAATCAGTTTAGATGTCAAAATTTAGGTTACATATGCTTAAAATGAATTTATGCGCAAAAAAAGGCATTTTGGTCATTTTCCTAAGGCATATAAATTACCTTTCATACAACTAACTAAACGAAGTGACCATAAGTTATAACCTCGGAAGGTTATTCCCTATACAACTATGGTCACCTAATGAGTTTGGTCGAATCCTAATGATTGACCAAATGGGTTGGGTTCGAAAGTCTAAGCGATTGTTTAGATCGCTTACCTTACGACCCTATATAAGCATTAAACCTAAAGTGATGAGCTAAACATGTTAAAACATGTTTAACGAGGTTTGAAAACAGGTTTCGTATCAAAACAAAGGGTCTTGATACCTAAAAGTAGTTTGGTTACAAAATACGCAAGAATACGCATTTTGGCCGAAACTACGACTCGTCACTATGCCTAAATAACATGGTAATCAGTAGGTATAGTCACTAGGGACTATAACCATCGTGATTATGCTCACGTTATGAAGTTTAAATGAACTTCGTGTTGACCAACTCGTGGTCAAAGCAGAAAGTCAAACATTGTTTGACTTTCGTGCTAAAACGCATAAAAAGCGCGAAAGAGACTTACAAAGTGTCCAAGCTTGGATGTTTTGATTCAAACAACTCAGGTATGAAGTAATAACTTCAACTTAGAGCTGATTGAACCAAAGTGAGTTGAAATGAAGTGAAGGCATGGGTTTATATAGGATTCGGTAAACCGTTAGGATCGTTCCTCGCATTTCGTGCTTTGATCTTGGCCCTCCAATTGGGCTCATGGTTTTCAAAACCATGGGAATGTTTAAAACCAACAAATTTGAGCCCATATCATCCAAAACCAGCCATTAAAACCATCAACACTTCTAAAAATATGGTCAGAAATTTCAAAAATGGTCCATGCACTTGTAAAACTTGATTTTTGGCACTTCTAAGCCCCGTTTGTAACATTTGTGCTTGTAATCATTGTGAACAGTTGAATTATCAATAAAACAATGTTATTTGATCCCAATGTTTTTTTTGGGTTGTGTTTTACATTTTTCATGTTTTGACTTTTATTCAATTTCAAACTCTATATCGCTTTCTGGAGAGTTATACGCAAACTGGTGCGTAAGCGTAATCAGTTTAAATGCGACAAATACTCCGGAACATCAACATATACTTAACATACCTTAAATAACCTTTACATAACTTAGAAATAAGTTTTGAAGGCTTTGGTATGGCAAAAACAAGTTAATTCACCTACAGGGACTAAATCTGACAAACTGCGAAAGTATGCCAATTTGAATTGTAACAAACATTCCGGAACATGACCATAAGTTAAACACACCTTAAATATCCTTTATATAGCTTAGAAATAGGCTTTGAGGGGTTCGGTGTGCTAAAATAAACTTTTGGCTCATTCAGGGACTAAAAGCGTCAAAAAGTGCACCAGTTTGCATTTTCGCGCATAACTCACGTTCTGAATACATCCGGACATCCAAAAATTTATTTAAGGATTATAATATTATGCTTTAGTGTTTGGCTTGTCAAAAATCCATTCGTCACGCAATTTGGATCGTTTTTCGCGCTTATGCGCATTCCGTCGTAATTAAGCGAACATCGCGATCGTACGACCAAACGAACCAACATCCGGCATATTTTTGAGCATGTTTCATGTCCACAATGTTTAGGCATCATTTTAGGGCCTTAACGTTGGCTTAGCGGGCTTTAAACATGTCGGAAATGGCTTTAAAACACAACAGGGACCTAAACTGTCATTTCAGCAAACTTTCTTCTGATCAGAACACCCAGGCGGCCCGCGTAAGCCCAGGGTGATCCTTTACGCGGCCCGCGTCAGCTCCCCAGATCAGTTTAATCAGTTTTAACAGCAGATTACAGCTGTTAAGCACCCAAAAACTCACCCACACTTGCCCTTTCAGTTCATGAGGGGCCATTTTGAGTCACCACAAGGTTTCAACAAGTGTAAGGCTGAGATTGAAGCCCGTTATACGATAAACGATCTTAACGGTTGTCTATTTACTATAAATACCCAACCCATCTCAACCCCAAAACCCACAAATCTGATCTCAAAGTTCTAAGTTGAAGTCATTGCTTCATACCTGAGCTATTCGATCAAGTTTTACTAGCGGGGACCCTTTGTAAGTGTTCCTTCGTTCTTTTATCGCTTCTCTAGTCCGAAAGTCAAACTATGTTTGACTTTCTGCGTTGTCCAGTTTATAGTCAATGCGAAGTTCGTTTGAACTTCATAACGTGAGCGTGATCACGATGGTTATAGTCCCTAGTGACTATACCTATTGATTACCACGTTATCTAGGCTCAGTGACGAGTCGTAGTTTCGGCCAAAATGCGCATTCTTGCGTATTTTGTAACCAAACTACTCTTAGGTATCAAAACCGTTTGTTTTGATACCAAACCTGTTTTCTAAACTTAGTTAAGCATGTTTTAACATGCTTCGCTCGTCACTTTTTAGTTTAGTGCTTATATAGGGTCGTAAGGTAAGCGATCCAAACAATCGCTTATGCTTTCGAACCCGACCCGTTTGGTTGATCATTAGGATCCGACCAAACACATTAGGTGACCATAGTTGTATAGGGAATAACCTTCCGAGGTTATACCTTATGGTCACGACGTTTAGTTAGTTGTATGATAGGTAGTATATATGCCTTAGGTAAATTACCAAAATGCCCTTTTTACTCCAAAATTCATTTTAAGCATATGTAACATAACTTTTGGTATCTAAACTGATTTGGCAACAATATTAGACATGTTAAGGCATATTTTACTTGTCATAGGACTAGTTAGGCATTCCGAACGCGTTTTACGCGAACGACGCGTTAAAGTAGCATAAGCTACCTAAACGGGTCGTAATGGGTCGTAAGCACTTAGGTTAGGTTTCATTTTAGTATGTAGGCTTTGTTAAACCATATTACATGAGTTCTCATACTCATTTGGTTTACAAGCCCTCATTCTATCCGATCTTCCGAATTAGGTCCGGTATATTAACATAGTTACCTATATTAGGTGCCGTTTGATATCCGTGATCTCTAGCATTGTTTGGTTGTTACTCAAGGACTACTAAGCAATCTCAAGTGAGTACATAGAACCCCCTCTTTTAAATGTTTTCAAGGTGTTTATGTGAGTACATAGACCCCCTCTTTTACTGTTTTCAAACTGTTTTGGGATGAAACACATGTGCTTACTTGTTACTTTCATGCTTTCCTGTTTTCACATCATATGCTTACTATGTTCATTAGTACACTTATAGTACATGATTTACTTTACATTTCTGCTAAGTATGTTGACTAATAGCATGCTAGCACATTGATTTACATGACTTTTCTGCTATGTATGTTTACTTAGCATACTTACTACATTGTTTTACTTTACATTTCTGCTATGTATGTTGACTGATAGCATGCTAGCACATTGATTTACATGACGTTTCTGCTTCGTATGTTAACTTAGCATACTTAGTACATTGTTTTCATATAACATGTTCACATTTGCTATGACATTTGGTTTGCACAAACGGGACTTATATACGTTCATTAACATTAGCTACGCCGCTCGGTAGTAAGTACTGGTACCATAGGACTTGACAAATCCCATTCCTGAAATCCCAGGTTTGTTTGGATGTAAGGAATGACTGAATCCGAAAACATTTCTTTTGATAACCTTGACTAAAAGGGTTATCCGACTGTCTCAAGGCTTGAATGTATGCATTAACTTACCACATAAGTGTTTGTATCAATGTAACATGCATTACTTTGCAAAACATAACTTTTTGATATATTCAAAATACTTGGTTTTGTACATTCTTACATTCTTACATTTGGTTTATGTAACAACACACTACTTACCAGACATAACATTTGCTACACATTACTTGACTACATTTGGACTATTAACATTTGATATGATTTAAACAAGGACTTTTGACAATTGGTTTAAACATAGACTTTGTACATTGGTGGTTTGTTTAAGTGACTTAAGTAATGAGATGTGAGTAATATGATACAAGCATGGTGGATACGCCGTTGGTACTTCCTATATATAAGTGTTTGTATTATATTACATATCATAGCGTTATTTAAATAATTCAATTTGGACTTATACATTTTACACAAGTAACACGATTTTCACAAGACATTGTTTTACAAAACAACTTATCTTATACAAACACATTTTACTTGGTTATACATTTAACCACACATTATTCTTTTATTTATACATATCATTTGATCTTATCGCTTTTTAAATGATTTACAAAACAAAACAATTTACAAGGTTCATGACTGACTTTTGCTAAACAACTTTTTCTAAACTTATAAGTCATAAATCCTATTTTCCCAAAACCTATGTATCTCACAGGCATTTTTATGCTGACGTACCTATTTTCACATGTGTTTTCCGGAGCTATTGCTTAGGATGATGATCGTGACACTAGGGCAGACCTGTGCCTTAGAGACTTAAAATAAAGATAGAACTACCTTAATTATGTTCTGAACTCTTTATTTCCTGTTTTGAGACAATGTAACACTCTTATGTTGATAAATAAAGTACAACTTTGAATGCCATGGTTATGAAACAATTAATTCTGTTACAACACTCCCCGACGTTTTCCGCCACGTTTTGTATGTTATACGTGGTCGGGGTGTGACACCGTTAACCCCATTTCAAAGCTCTAAAATGATGTTAAAGTATAGGGAACTAAAAATATGCTCAAAAACATCTCGGATGTCGGTTCGTTTGGTCATACGGTTGCGTTGTTCGGTTAATTACGACGGAAGTCGTAACGAACGCAAAAACGATCCAAATTAAGAGACGAATGGAATTTTATCATTCCAATCACTAAAATAAAATATTTTAATGATTACATAAATTTTTGGATATTCGGATGTATTCAGAACGTAAGATATGCGCTAAAATGCAAACTTATGCACTTTTTGACGCTTTTAGTCCCTATTGATCCAGAAAGTTTATTTTAGCGCACCAAACACCTCAAAGCCTATTTCTAAGCTATGTAAAGGATATTTAGGGCATATATAACTTATGATCAAGTTCCTAAATATTCGTTACAGTACGGATTGGCATACTTTCGCAGTTTGTCGAAGTTAGTCCCTGTAAGCGAATAAACTTGATTTCGGCATACCAAACCCTCCAAAACTTATTTCTAGGTTATGTAAATATTATTTAAGGTATGTTAAGCCTATGTCACTGTTCCAGAGTGTTTGTTGCATTAAACTGGTTATATTTACGCATCAGTTCGCGTATAACCTTCGAGAAACCGATTTAAGGCTCGAAATCGAACAAGAATTGATATGTGCAAATGATACACAAATTTTTTCAAATCCCAAGTAATGAAACACAATATTTCATTAATTTGGTATTTGTTTGATGGTCGCAGAGGAACAGGTGTCACAGTCTCCCCTACTTTAGGAAATTTCGTCCCGAAATTTATTCGTAGGAGTCTGTCTATGACGTTGTGTTTAATAATTGTCTTGCATGGAATCTAGGGTTTTTATCTATTTGCATAGAATAACCCATCAAAGATATGCAAGGCATAATCCTGTCATTTCTCGCAACGGACAATCTTTAGAAATGAAAATGAAGGAAAAATCAAGGATATTCATTTCCCTCGATGGATATTCTTCAGAAAGGAAAACGAACGGAATGAGTCATTTTCCTCAATTGGTATTCTTCAGAAATGGAAATGAAGGAAAAATCAAGGATATCCATTTCCCTTGATGGATATTCTTCAGAAACGAAAATGAACGGAATCATTTTCAACAGGAATTCTTTAGAAAATGGAAATGAAG
The DNA here is from genome assembly GCA_030545235.1 of Helianthus tuberosus. Classification (NCBI taxonomy): domain Eukaryota; kingdom Viridiplantae; phylum Streptophyta; class Magnoliopsida; order Asterales; family Asteraceae; genus Helianthus; species Helianthus tuberosus. The sequence goes on from CM060402.1 coordinate 1,624,558, forward strand.
GAATAATCAAGGATATTCATTTCCCTCGATGGATATTCTTTAGAAATGAAAATGAACGGAATGAGTCATTTTCCTCAATGGATATTCTTCAGAAATGGAAATGAAGGAATAATCAAGGATATTCATTTCCCTCGATGGATATTCTTTAGAAACGAAAATGAACGGAATGAGTCATTTACCTCAATGGGTATTCTTCAGAAACGGAAATGAAGGAAAAATCAGGGATATTCATTTCCCTCAATGGATATTCTTCAGAAACGAAAATGAACGGAATGAGTGATTTTCCTCAATGGGTATTCTTCAGAAACGGAAATGAAGGAAAAATCAGGGATATTCATTTCCCTCGATGGATATTCTTCATAAACGAAAATGAATGGAATGAGTGATTTTCCTCAATGGGTATTCTTCAGAAACGAAAACGAACGGAATGAGTCATTTTCCTCAATGGGTATTCTTCAAAAACAGAAATGAACTGAGTCAACTCTAGACACATGACAAAACTTGTTGTGGTTTCTGTGCACTGAATTCCATAATTATGTATGCGTCCATAATTACGTAATTCCTTGCACAGTGCGCACACTTCATTTTGTAATGTGAAGGGGAAGAAAATCAAACCTGTGATGAGTGTGACTAGACTACCGTAGGGTCCTTTTTAATTAGATCGACAAATGATCTCTTTAATTAGACCGCCAAGGAGTCTTTTCAGCTATATCATCACATGATATTCCTAACCGGATTTTTGGATCAATCTGTTTAACTAGATCACTCAAGGGGTCTAATTATGGAATAGTACTTTATAATCTAAGGGTCTTAACTATTACGTAGAAGCCCATTAAGGATTTAAGGTAGTACCTTTGGATATCCTACTATGAATCCCTTATACGAAGATATGGAAGATTTTACGAGAATTTGGATAACAAAAAAAAATGGATCACACAAAAACATAAAAGGGAACACATAAGCACATAATCACATAATTGTTTAACTTGACCTTTAATTTGTTATCTTTGGACACGGATATTTAAAGCACACCAGGAATCCAATCCGTGGATTTCATTTGGCACTTTAATCATTTTCAAGAATCTATCTATGAAGATATGATGATCTACCAAAAATTCGATTTTGTTTTCAAAGAAACGTAATATTCGAATTAAGGTACACAACAATTTAAGGATTTACAGAAATACCCTTAGGTACCCTATTAAGAATTTATAGTGGTCCTTTGGGTATTCGTCCAGAGTTGTAACTTGCGCCTTATACTTCGTTTCCTTGGAAGAAACGGGTGCTTAGGATTTTCATGGAAAACGCAAGAGATCATAAAATGGAAGAATTTTGGGGGTAGTCTGTTCTTCAAGGAATACGATTCCCTGGTTTTCGGTATTGTAGGGGATATGCTGTTTATACATGCAACCACATAAATACATTGCAATGTAAATAAAAGATTTATTTATAAACAATGATAACAACTGTTTCATGGACCTTGACAACAAAAGAAAATAATACATAAGACGTGATTAGTTCTAAACGGTGTTGTCTTCTAGTCAATCAGATGCTCATCCCTGTGCTGGATTTGCATTAGCAAGCTTTGGGCAATTTCTTCGAAAATGACCCATCACGCCAGAGTTGTAGCAAGAATTTGGTGGAAAATGTGCTTGAGCCGGATTGTTGTCAGCTTGATTTGGTGCAGCTGCAGCTCGGCAAACTCTTGCTGTATGTCCTATAAGTCCACAAAATTGGCATTTGTGACACTTCACACTAGAATGATGATGAAGGTTACATTGGTTGCACAAGGGTGTAGTTCCGTTGTATGGCTTCCTAGCAGGGGGTTGAGCTGGTTGGTCGGGGGCAGCTTGATCATTGTGAGCAACCACGGAGAAGTTCTGGGAAGCATTTCGCTTCTTTGACTTGTTGGAGGATCCAGTCTGTTCATCTTTGGGTTTCGATTCCTCGATTGGTTTCTTATCACCTTTTCGGAAAAGTATACCTTTCCTGATTTGAGATTCAGTCAAGGTAGCAGATAGCTCAATGGCCTGCCTAACTGTAGTGGGGTTACTACCAGTCACAATGTCTTGTAGTGGGTCAGGGAGGCCATCAATGTACTTTTCTATTGCCTTATCCAAAGGCGTAACCATATTCGGGCATAACAGACTTAACTCCTCAAAACGATCTGTGTAGGCTCGATGCTCACCGCTATCTTGCTTAAGATCGTTAAATTCCCTTTCCAAGGCCCTGATCTCGTGACGAGGACATAATTCCTTCATCATTAGAGCTCAAAGCTCTTCCCACGTTTGAGCCAGTGCCACATCGGCACCCCTATCTCTCATCACACCATTCCACCATGTCAAAGCTCGTTTCTCAAAGACACTAGATGTGAATTCTACCTTTCGCTCATTTGGGCATTGAACATGTCTGAAGGTGCTCTCTAGACTCTCGAACCATTACAGAAGTGCAGTCGCTCCTTGAGACCCAGAAAACTTTGATGGCTTAGCCGAGTTGAATTTCTTGAAGTTGCAGGGGGCATTATTGTTGTTGAGAGCTTGGTTACATTGAGCAACGATGTTCGGGATTGCAGCAGTCATTTACTGCGTAATGATAGCTGCCAGCTCTTCATTAGGTACCTGATTTTCGCGTCGTGGAGGCATTCTAAAAAGGGGAAACAAGTGAGAAAACAAATCAACTGGCATTGGGTAAGAATAGGATGTTACAATTACTGACCAAAATCATGGGTGATGGTCATTTGTTTGAACCACGAAGTAAACAAACGACACACAAAGGCTGAATCAAAGTAAATAGTTCCTCATAATGTATCGCGAAGACATGCTCGCCTATAAGTGGACACTCACCCCAAGAGTTCCCAGGTAAGAGTGACTGGTCCGATATTGCGGATTTGTACGAACACTCTAGCCTTAGACAGAAAGCTCAGGGTACAGGCACCCACCCTTTCAGTTTGCACGTGTTCACATTATGTAGCCCTAAACTTTGACGAGAATTTGAAAACTTTAAAGGTTCGAAACCTTATAATAAATCATCCTAGAACAGATGATTAGTTTTCAAAGCAGATCCGAATTTTGTGTTCTTATTGTGATTGCTGCCTAAAGATAGGCAACGGTATTGTTTTATGACTAAACGCAAGTAAACTCGCGTTAGGGTCCTAGGAAGGTTATAGTCTAGGTCAAAGCATTACTAATAACCTAATTCCCTATAACCATTGGCTCTGATACCAACTTTTCTGTCACACCCCGACCACGTAAAACAACAAAACGTGATGGAAACGTCGGGGAGTGTTGTAACAGAATCATTGTTTCACAACCATGGATTAAACAGTTTCGTTTTATTGAATTAAATGTATTACATTACATTGGAATTAGAAACAAAACATGAACAAATAGACTTTCATTGTTATTAAGTCACTAAGGCCTCGTCCATTCCTATGTGAGCGTGCACAAATATCATCATCAAACATCATCAACTATGGTACCTGAAACACATGTGAAAATACGTCAGCATAAAAATGCCGGCGAGTACATAGTTTTTATGTGAGTGTCAGATTCATGGCTCATTTTACATGTTGCAATACTTATTTAAAAACCTTATTTTGAAAAGTATAGTATTGCGACATAATTAACCAACTCAAATCAAGTTGGATATGATTTATTAAATCTCGTAGCCATGATTCTTCACTCCAAAACATTCGTTTTATGAAATCAAATTGTAAAACATATCGTAGAAACTCGTTAACAAAACTCGTATGGTTTATATTATTCAGAAAACATCATTGTGTGACATCGTTTCAAAATCGTTTACCCAAGTGATCTAGATAACGCAACGACATATAATGTGTTAAAAGTTGTCACACCCCCAAAATCCACAAGCGGAGTATCACCGCAGGAGGCGTGACATAGCGGGATCTAGCCACCAATCACATTGAACTTATAAGTATATTTAGATAAACTTTCATTTATTAACATTAAGTGTTACAAATAGTTCACAGTTTACAGCGGAAGCATAATTCATTCGTTAAGTGTTTATAAACCATATGTAAGAACCATTAGTCTTGTTTTGCGATTCCATGTATCTCGACCCATGACCACTCCAGCATCCCAGACAGCAAGTTCCAGAGATATGCATCTAAAGGCATACAAGGCATGTAACAAAAAATCAACAACAAAGTTGAGCGAGTTCACAGTTGGGTGTTCGTTTTAAGTTGTTTAAAAAACATAGAGTTTCTTTAGCTGGCTTACTTGCCGTGGGGGTTACCCCATAGTTGAAAATATGATTTACCAATTCCTTCTTTCCCAAACCATAACCAGTGGGGGCTTCCCCATGTGAACCACTAGACCGTTACCATATCGATAACTGACGAATAATAGTTGTGCGCTACGTCAATGTCTATCGTCATTGACAGCTTGCCATGGTCCATTAGTACACGCCCGTTCGAACGACACGGTGTGAGGTTTGTCAAACCTAATAGCACTATTAACTAGTGACCAGTTCGCCATCGGCCTCGATGATTAAGTCGATACAAAATAAGGGACTTACTGATAGAGTTTTGTCTAGTAAGTTTAAGGTTGTTGTCCTACCCAAGGAGGACGAACGTACGTATTCTACCCAAGGAGAATACGCAGGATTAATATTGGCATCCTACCCAAGGAGGAAGGCCATACATATCCTACCCAAGGAGGATATGTAGGTTCCGTTTTAATTCTTTATTCCATTCCCAACAACCGGGAATCCCATGCCTTAGATAGTGTGTGAACTCACCTCGGTTTGCTCGGCATATACACAAATAGGTCAATCAAGCTGCTAGTGGTCAACCACGTCCTAACATGGTTACCATACAAGTCAGGTCTAGGTTCAAGTAGTGCACGTAGGTTTACACATAAGCTAACAAGTTACAACACATGACGATCATGGCAACCACGTTAAACACATCAGATCAATTCATGTAGTAGTCTAATACAAGTTCATGTAAACAGTCCAATACGAATACTCGGCCCAACCTATTGTGAGATCAGTACAACTTGTGCGATCCACAATGGGTTGTGCGATCCAATAGATACCCGGCCCAATACAACATATGCAGTCTAAAATCCATACGGTCCCTAACATTTACACAGACATCTAACTTATGCGGTCCAATTTCCCTTGTGCGATCCAATATAATTTGTGCGATTGGGCTGGGCCGTATGGCCCAAAAACATATATGAGATTCAGGCTGTTGTGTTTGTGGCCCAAGACTTGTGCGATCGACACTTCCTTGTGTGATCCACATGTCTTGTGCGATCATGCATTTCTAAGTTGTACAATGTGCCTAACCAGTTGTACCCTAGGATATCCTAGCTTGTGCGATTAGGAGCTTGTACGGCCGAGTTCTTGTGCGACTAGAGGAAGCTTGTGCGATCAGCACTAGCTTGTGTGATTGGAGACTTGTGCAATCAGTTATATGTTTCTCCTCAAATCATGCATATCAGTTACACATCCTATAATTACACAAATTATCAATCAATCAATCTGAACATAATTATTCATGAGCAACACCTATCATTCCAATCAAATCGGATCAATCATAAATAATTAAGTCAGGAAGCAAGCATGTTCATACAACTCTAATCGTGATCTAATCAAGAACATCAATCATCGAATCATTCAAATCAGTGATTTCAATATCTAATATGTAACCCTAATCATTCCAACTTAATTACTAAGCAACGATCATACACACACTATTCATCATTGTTAAATTCAGTTTTATATTCAAGATCATATGAAGGATTCCAATCGCCAATCATCATCAGCCACATCATGCATTCATCTTAAATCAATTCTAACAGTTGGACGTTACAAGTTGTTCATCTAGAATTTTCACTAACATAAAATCCTAATCATCGGACCTTAAGTCAAATGAAACCAGGCAACTAATCATATCATCATGAAATCAAGCGTAATAACAGTTAGGTCAAACCATAGCAATCGTATACTAACCGAATGTAAGATGAAATCGAAAAGAACTTGAGAGATGAAACTATCGTCGGCTTCGAAGATGGGAAGGGGTTTCTGCCGTCGAGTTGTAGAGAGAGAGAGAGGAAAAGAATTAGGGTTTGAGGTTATCTTGTGTTCTGAAAGGATTATGAGAGTTTACACTCTAATCATGTGTGTGTTCGCTGATTGTGGGCCGAACCCATCACTCGGGTTTCATATGGGCCGCGTACTAGTCCTCCTCAAAGAGAGGTGTGTGTGTGGTCGTGCATGAATTGTGCGACCCGAAGAATATTGTGTGATCCGGTTCCTATGCAATCAATCATTATCTTATCATTAAACAATCCACAATCTAAACACCCTTAAACATCTTATTCAAATAGTTCAATCATTTAGACATGTACACAAAATTACAACAGAAAACTATCACACAGAAAACTATCACAAGGCTCTTGAAAGTACGAGTTGTCACATTATCCCCAAGTTGAAAGAAATTTCTTACCGAAATTTAGCACGTACTCACTGAGGAAGCTAGTTATGTTGTATGGTTTTCTTGGTTTTCTTGGGGTGTCACATCCTTCCCCCGTTGGTTTGGAATTTCGTCCCGAAATTCAACAGTAGCTTCAGTCTCAGTAGTGGTTTCACTTTTCTCGAACAACTGGGGATACTTGTGTTTCATTTGGTCTTCTCGTTCCCAGGTAAACTCTGGGCCACGACGGGAGTTCCAACGAACTCGAACAATAGGTATCCTGGTGAGTTTGAGAATCTTGACCTCCCGGTCCAATATTTCTACTGGTTCTTCGACAAATCGCACCTGATCGTCGATAGTGAGCTCCTTGAGAGGAACTATGAGGGTCTCATCTGACAGACACTTCTTCAGATTTGACACGTGGAAAACGTTGTGAACTCCGCTGAGTTCTTCGGGTAAGTTCAGTTTGTAGGCCACCTTGCCTATTTTCTCTATGATTTCGAAAGGTCCGGCGTATCGCGGGTTGAGTTTGCCTCGTTTGCCAAAACGAACTACACCTTTCCAAGGTGAGACTTTGCGTAGCACCTGATCCCCAACCTGGAACTCGAGTGGTTTCCTGCACTTATCAGCGTAGCTTTTCTGATGGTCACGAGCTGCCGCCATCCGTTGTCGCATCTGAGCAATCCTCGCAGCTGTGTCTACCACAAGTTCTGGGCCAGTGATCTGGCTGTCGTCAACCTCTGCCTAACAAAGAGGTGATCGGCATTTACGCCCATACAATGCCTCAAACGGAGCGGCCTGGATGATGATGTGGTAACTGTTGTTATACGAAAACTCCACTAACGGGAGGTGCCTTTCCCAACCATTTCCAAAATCGATTACACATGCTCGAAGGATGTCTTCAAGGGTTTGGATGGTGCACTCAGACTTCCGATCCGTCTGTGGATGATAAGCGGTGCTCATGTCTAAACGTGAGCCCAAGGACTTGTGCATTGCTTGCCACAGTTCAGAGATAAAACGAGCACCTCGATCGGAAATAATAGAGGTTGGCACTCCGTGTCTCGAAACTACTTCCTTCAAGTAAACGTCTGCTAATGTAGAAAACTTGTCTATTTCCTTAATAACCAGGAAATGCGCAGACTTTGTCCATCGATCCACTATCACCCATATAGTATCATTTCCGCGTTGTGATCTAGGTAGGCCAGTAACAAAATCCATGGAAATTTGCTCCCATTTCCATGTCGGTATCTCTGGTTGTTGAAGTAGGCCTAATGGTTACTGATATTCGGTGTTGACTCTCGTACAAGTCAAACATTTACTGACGTAAGTTGCTATGTTGGCTTTCATGCTAGGCCACCAGTATGTAGTCTTAAGATCGTGGTACATCTTATCTGAACCAGGATGTACCGAGTAGCGAGACTTGTGCGCTTCATCCATCACAAGCTCGCGTAAGTTTCCATAAAGTGGGACCCAGGTACGCCCTGTTACGTAGTAGGCGCCGTCTTCCTTTTGTTCCAACCGTTTCCTCGATCCTCGTAAGGACTTAGCCCCGACGTTCTCTGCTTTCAATGCTTCAACCTGAGCATCTCGTATCTGAGTAGGAAGACTAGATTGGATGGTAAGTGGTAGCGCTCGCACGCGCTTAGGTGTAGTATCCTTTCGACTGAGGGCGTTGGCCACAACATTGGCTTTGCCTGGATGATACTTGATCGCGCACTCGTAATCATTCAAGAGTTCGACCCATCGACGTTATCGCATGTTTAATTCCTTTTGCTTGAAGATATGCTCGAGACTCATGTGATTAGTGTAAATGGTGCACTTGGTACCGTACAGGTAATGTCTCCATATCTTAAGAGCAAAAACCACTGCTCCAAATTCCAAATCGAGCGTAGTGTAGTTCCTTTCGTGAACTTTAAGTTGGCGTGACGCGTAAGCAATGACCTTGTCACGTTGCATCAACACGCAACCAAGTCCTTGGATGGAAGCTTCGCAATAAACCACAAAATCGTATGTGCCTTCAGGCAATGAGAGAATTGGTATGCTACAAAGCCTATCCTTTAAGTGCTGAAACACAGTTTCCTGTGCATCACCCCAACGATAGATGACGCTCTTCTGAGTTAGTGAAGTGAGAGGTTGCGCAATTTTGGAGAAATCCTTAATAAACCTTCTGTAGTAACCCGCCAAACCCAAAAATTGGCGGATTTCTGTTGGTGTACGGGGTGCATGCCAGTTCTTGATTGAGTCGACCTTGGATGGATCAACATGAATTCCATCCTTGTTTACCACGTGGCCTAGAAAATGGACTTCACGAAGCCAGAAGTCACATTTCGAAAACTTGGCATACAGCTGCTCTGCTCGAAGAAGTTCCAGAATAAGTCGTAGGTGCCGCTCGTGTTCCTCCCGACTCTTAGAATAGATCAGGATGTCGTCGATGAAAACAATAACGAACTTATCCAGGTAAGGTTTGCACACTCGGTTCATAAGATCCATGAAGACCGCAGGTGCGTTTATCAGTCCAAAAGTCATGACCAAAAACTCGTAGTGTCCATAACGAGTTCAATATGCTGTTTTGGAGACGTCCTCTCCTCGGACTCTCAGCTGGTGATATCCCGATCTCAGATCAATCTTTGAGTAGAAGCTCGACCCTTGAAGTTGGTCGAATAGGTCATCAATACATGGGAGAGGATAACGATTCTTCACGGTTACCTTGTTGGGTTCACGGTAGTCAATACACATTCTGAAGGTACCGTCTTTCTTCTTTATAAACAAAACTGGAGCTCCCCAGGGCGAAGAGCTAGGTTCAACAAAACTCCTATTCGATAACCCCTGTAGCTGATTAACACAGTTTTTGCAACCCTCCTGGTGCAGAATGGTAAGAGTATGAGTGGTCAGGGCTGTCTCTAACCTGATACTGATTTGATACTCCTCCGGACGATGTGATGGTACACCCGATAGTTCGATGTCGATCGCTTGTCCCACAAGGTCGTGTTTGCATCCCAACTAACATATGAAATGTCAATTGTCTTGCTGTCAGCCGATTCCACAACAGGTTCAAATTCAGGGAGCATCAGGGTCAAATAGAGCAAAGATGAAGCGATTAGCTGCACATACTAACTACCTTGCTACAAAAATCCTGGCGTCTCCCATGCCAATTCTAAATGCCCTTCAATGAGCGTCATTTCTAGTGTTGTTGTTTTCATTACAAGTATTTCAAGTACTGTGACAACCCTCACGATTGCAGGTATCCGTACAATTAATTAATATTTAATTTGTGCTTAATAACTGTGCTTGATTACAACTGTGAATAAACTGCTTTCTGATTTCTGTTACATACATACATATGCATCACATTTTATACTGTCACTCCATTTATTTCACACAAACTTTAGTGACAAACCTGATGCACAAAGCACAGTTAGCACACTGAGCGGATAACCCAAAAAAAATGCTGACAATGCCAGCAACTAGACAGACAATGTTTTTTAGGCCAATATGAGCCAGAGATAGGGTACTACACTAGTAGGGAGTGTAGGGAAGTGAAGACCATAAAACTGCGTCACTAGGTGATAGTTATAGTGCCGGGAAATGCCTAAAACACACTTTAAATGCAGAATTCTGCACTAAATAACAAAAATTCAGCATTTAATAATGCTAGTAAAGTGCAAAAACTTGACAAACTAGTCCTTGATACTTTCCAAAGTGTTGGGAATTAAAAGTGTCCCTAAAAGTAGTTTTAAAGACACTTTACGTATTAATTTAGCCCTTTAACGGACAACACCCAACCGAACAACCGGACTTTACCCGGAACACAAAAATATTGTTAAACACGCTATTTTTACTTTTCTGAGCTAGTTAGGGTCCCCGAACACCCTAACACACTTTATAAATAACAACACACCTTAACACACTAACTTAACATTTAAATCTAACTAATAAGTAACCATCAATTGAAAACCAACCCCATACCCCCCCTCGAACCGGTTGTGGGAAGTGGGGACACCCCCCCCTAATTCTTTTCATTATTTTATTTGAGTGTTGGGTAATTAGAGACATGAGATACAATGGTTAAAGATGAAACATGGTTTATATAAGTGCACAAGGGATTGATCTTCTCACTTCACAACTCAACAAACTCACTCTACTCTTCTCCTTGTTCGGCCGAGAACCAACCACCACCATACCACCACCTTCAAGTTTTCTTTCAAGCAATCTACACATATTCAAAGGTGTTAGAGATCCTACAAGTAAGCTCGGTGTGTTCGGAAGCTCAAGGACCGCTCTCGTTTTCTTTTATCCATCACTTTTATGCTCTTGAACTCGCCTAGCCTTATGCTAGTAGTAAGTGTCTTAGATCTTCATCTTCATCATATTTTTGATGGTTAAGAGTAAAAGTATGATGAAATGATAAGAACTCAAAACAAACATAAACAAGTCTTGGAACACAAACTAACTAGTGATGAAGTATGGCTAAAATGGTGAAGAAATCATGTACTTCTTGTGTTGTTATGATTATTGTTTGTTGTTTGCTAGTAGAAATGATATGGATTTTCATATGGTCTTGCTAGATCATGTTTAAAAACATGAACTAGCAAGATGTGAAAGTTAGAAATGTTGTGGATGATGGAATCATCCACACATAAACTATGAACTTGAATAAATACATATTTTCTTGAAAAATAAAGATCAAAATGAGTTATAATCTTATAGATCTAAAGATCTATGAGTGGTTTTTCGAAATAACCAAGTGAAAGGTATAAGTTTTGATAAAACTCGGATCTTACATAAACTAATTACACTTTTAGTGGGTAGACAAGTGTAGAAACACTTGTGTAAGAAGAAATTTCACAAAGAAATATTTTTAGAAAAGATGACTAGAAGTTGTGAAAATACAAACTCTTTAAAAATAAAGTTTTTAAGAAACTAACCACATTTTTAAAGGTAACAAGGCTCACTAAGTATGTTAGAATGTTACTACATGTTTTTATAAATCTTCAAGTTCATGAGTTTATGGTTTGTGCTTGTTTTTGACAAGTTTGGTAATTGGAGATTGTATGTTGTTAATTGAGGATTGATTGAATGATTTTACAAAAGAAAATGGTATGCTAGAAGCATGGACGCCTCCATTTACAAAGGAAACTCTGGCAAAAATTTTCTAAAAATTTCAACACTTAGAAAATATTTTTCTAACAAGTGTTACAAATATATTTTTAACTTTATTTTTGAAATAAACTTCGCCATGATTTTTATTATAAAAATTACCAAATACCGGAGGTTAATTTTCGTAAATAAAATTTGATAAATATATATTTTGAATATATATTTCATACTAAAACTCTTGTGTGATTATTTGCTTATTTTGCGAACTACTTATATTATTTTTAGGGTAAAAATAATATAACTTATAACGCCATGATATTACGACTCCAAAATAATACTAAAACTCTCACAAAATAAATATTTAAGTTATGCAAGCATTGTTGTATTACGAAGCACTAAAACGTCACTTATATAGTATTTCTGAAAAAATACTCTTGTACCTATGTTTTTGGTAAAAATGTTATTTTGGAAAATTTATGAAGAAAAATATAATATTTTTGGGAAATATACATATACTTTGGAATTAAGATGTTTTAGACAAGTGATTAAAATAAATTTTTCTAAGTGGGACTTAAAATATATTTTTGGGAAATTACAAGTGTACATGTATAAATACCCCCATCCTTGGGAAGGAAATACACTTATAAAATAATTAAGAAGTGTGAATACGAAATAGTTGCCTAACTATTTTCCTAAATACAAAAGTTAAGTTAAAATAATTAATATTATTTTAACAAGTATAATATCAAAGTAACGCATCTCAAAACACTAAACCCTAAGCCAAGACACGGCCAGTTCGTCTAATAGACATTAGTACGTGTAGGTCGTCACGCAGCAGATCGAGTTTGAAGTTGACGTTACAGGATACGCACTTCTGTGAGTTCATGTCCCCCTTTTCTCTTAACTGTTTTCAGTTTTATAACTTCGGGGGTGAAATACATGTTACAATTATTAAGGACATTTTTATACATGGTATGGTTAGCTTAAGGAGGGTTGGGACGTTCAGATCATGTAAGTGGTGGGTACAACACTTAAAGCCATTAATCCTCGTCGTAGGACCGAGGTACATGAGTGATAGATCTATTTGGGTGTAGCGAGCCCACACCCGTGAGGTCAGGGTGACCCATAGAGGTGACTGTGTCTTTCAGCCGAGGCCCGGTACAAATTTGCTAGGTTTGAGTTTTCCTGCATCATTTCACACATACCAGTGGCCTTGCAACCCATTGGTGATCTCTTTTTCCTTAATTGCTACATACCAGGGACAATTATACATTGGGACGTACTTTAACAATTTATACATTGGGACGTACTTTAAAGGTTTATACATGCTCACTTTTACATGAACTCGCTCAACTTTTGTTGATTTTTCAAATTACATGTATTTCAGGAAATTAGTGGATCTGGCGATATGTGCAATCGTATCGAGCTGCGTAGGGAATAATGAGGTCATCCAGGTTTAGGAGGTGTGATCCTTGCCCTGACGGGTTGCACGTCTTTAAGCCATTTTTTTTATTCAAGTCTTTTGTGGTGTCGTATGAACATGTTTTAATTATGTCATGGTTGTATATTGTTTTATGTGTCGACTTTTAAAACAATGATGTTGTGGTAATTTTTAAAACTTAATGAATGGATGACTATCATGTGTTTTGTTTTCATATAGCATTGTTATGATTGTGCTATGGTATTAAGAAGTCACACCAAATAAACCCACGCTTCCGCAAAAGCCAGGGTGTGACAGCTTGGTATCAGAGCCTCGATCATAGCGAACTAGGATTCTCTCTCGAGTCTAGACTATGATCACTAGGGCTCTCACGAAAACATTTTACATTGCATACACTAAACGTCCAGATCCAGGGTACAAAATATTTTTACAAACAAAAAGGCACAAATACACTTTAAAAAATTATATTTCAGTCTAAGAGACTGAGGGAGTTCAGTCTTAGAGACTGAGGGAGGTTCAGCCTTAGAGGCTGGGGAGGTTCAGTCTTAGAGACTGAGGGAGGTTTAGCCTTAAAGGCTAGGGAGGTTCAGTCTTAAAGACTGAAGGGTTCAATCTTAGAGATTGGGGAGGTTTAGTCTGAGAGACTGGGAGGTTGGTCTTAGAGACCAGGGAGTTAGTCTGAGAGGCTAGGAAGTTTATTCTGAGAGGCTGGGAGGGGTAGTCTGGGAAGACTAGGAAGACTAGGAGGATTGCTTGCTTGCATTGTTATGACTTACATGTTTATTTGATTTCATGTTGATATTTGTACATATGTGTGGTTGTGTTACAGACACCATGGTTTCTTCTTCCGACACAAGAGTGTCAGACATAGTGGACCCCATGGCGGTTGTGTCGGACGATGAGATACCATCAGAGGGAGACGTATACACGTCAGATACCACGAGTACAGATGACGATGATTTTCAGCCGTTAGCTCTGCCAGACATCAGAGTTGAGATTCAGCCTGCTGATGGCATTCCTGCTGGGGATCTACCTCTTGCGGTGATCCCTGCTCCCATTCCGCTTGCTGCTTTCCCCGTGGCGGATGTGCCACTCGATGCCGTATCTGATGACGACATTGATCTGTTCGAGGAGGGTCCCCCTGAGGACGACTATGAGGGCGGGGCCCCGATCGATGTTGATGATATCCTTCCCATTGCTGAGGCCCCTGTAGAGGAGCTTCATCTTGGTTCACCTGTTCCAGACTCGTTGGAGTATGTGGCATCCGCGTCCTTGCACGACCAGGGTGTGCAGCATCACTCTCCTGACGCCGACCCCGACATGGCGATGTCAGCTGCACCTGGTCCGTCACACGAGTTTGAGTTTGACCATGAGGTCGATGACGATTTTGATCCAGTTTTCCCCCTGATTTTGATCCTGATCATGATATCGAGTTTATTCATATGGACCAGCCCTTAGAGGTGCCAGTGGCTCCCATTGATCCGTTGTTTGACATTCCTGCCGATTTTGATATGGACCTTGTCGACCCTGAGCCCGTCGCAGCACCAGAGCCTGTTGTTGACCATGGCCCTGTTCTTGATGATGCCCCAGCCGTTGCACCGCCAGATTTGGGTGCACCGGCCACGGCACCTCTTATTGATGATATACCCATTGCGGACCTTCCCGTTGTTGCACCACCATTGGTGGGTGATCCTGTTATTGATGCACCCATTTTTGCACCACCTATTGTCGATCATGCACCATTCGCCACGCATGTTGACCCTCGATATGCCGACACCCTCAACGGGTGGATCGACGATGATGACTACCCACCGTGTGTGCTACCAGTCACACCTCCTATAGCACATGTTTCCGCACCTACTGAGATTCCATTGTTCCACCCACCCACCACTGATGTCCATCGCACTGATCTTCCCATCACATTCCTACAGGACATACCGCCACCTCGTCCTGGAGAGGGTTCATCGAGGCAGCCACCTGTTTCTATTCCACTCGTACTGTCATCACCTTTTCCGTTTCTGTCACAGTTTCCTTTTGTTGCACCACCTACTGCACCATCATTCGTACCATCAGGCGAGCCGTTTTTGTGGACTACGCCCCCTGTTATGCCGCTATCTGACCCGTACCATCCATTTCATGTGGGGTACACTACCGAGGATATACTTGCATCGTTGCAGCTACAGCAGGACGCACTGAGTCGTCGTATTCAGGAGTTAGAGTGATCTCCATGTCCGCCTTGTCACTGTCAGACCCCCTTTGCAGCACCACACACTCCCCGTCCGCTTTCCCCTGATTCAGACGTTCGTTTCTTGACATCTGAGCAGCAGATTGCCTATTTGCTGCGCGTCATTCATGCCTTAGAGGAGGATTGGGTGCACATGCGTCGCTTACTTTTCTCTCATTTTCCTCCTCATCCTCCGCCATCAGCATAGATATTTTTGGTTTGATGCAGGTCGGTCATTTTGGTGAGAAAGTCGCGATTAAGCCAGCACAGGAAGAACTTTTGAGAGATCACACTTTTTGTATATGATATGTGTAGACAGATTTGTACTTTTGGGGGTGATGTAGCCCAATGATCTTATTTTGATATGTGATGTACTATTAAACATGTTAAACAATATTGTGGTCGTGATTAATGAAGCTCAATGGCAAAGTTCTCACTACATGCTTTGTTGAGTTATATGTTTTAATTTATAACATGAGATGTTATGTGCTTGATGGATGTTACTGTATATGTAAGTTATTATACTTACTATGACCTGACCAACATGATCATCTTTTAGAAGATGCCTCCAAGACGCGATGTACGCATGCCTACTAACGAGGCAGAACTCCAGGGGATAATTGCCGCAGCTATAGCACAGTATGTGGCCTCCCAAACAGAAACAAGCAGGAACACTTCGAAAAACAACAACAACAATGGCAATAAAAATCCACCCAATGGTAATGTCAAGTCGTTAAGACATATTACAATACATTTGGATATTTCTAGCACGCCCGCTGATACCATTTGTAAATTCTAACGTATGTGCAGGGTGTACCTACAAGCAATTCCTCGACTGTAAGCCCGTGAATTTCAACGGCACTGGAGATGTTGTTGCGTTTGTTAGGTGGGCTGAAAAGACAGACTCTGTCCTAAGAATGAGCAAGTGCGCTCCTGAGCAACAAGTGACCTACATTGATGTGTGTAAAATGCAACATATAAATTACATCAAATGAGGCATAAAACTAACCCTTTTTTAGTACTAATATTGGAAAAAGAGTGTTTTTGTCTTCCTTTTGTATTTTCAGGATTAAATGAGCTCAAAAACGCAAAAGAAGCAAAAAGACAGCTAAATCCAACATAAATACAAGAAAAGGAACATTAGTGGATTGCCCGAACCCTCAACGGCACCTTCCAAAGCAAAATAAAGAAAACAGAAGGCTGAACACGCCCCGTGCTCAGCCAGCACGGGGCCGTGCCCAAGAAGCAGCAGAAAAGACAAACCTATAGAAGCTTCTATTGCCCACCACGGGCCGTGCTCAGCGGACACGGGGGGCGTGCCGAAAGTACTGCAGGCGCATTAATTGTAATTGCGAATTACAATTAATGAAGAGAGAGAGTGTCAGACAGGCACGGGGCCGTGCCCAGCGGACACGGGGCCGTGCCCAGGCTTCTGTTCAGCCTATAAATAGGAGTGCTTGGTTTCATTGCAACTCATCCCTTGGCACACCACCTCTCTCACACTTCATCCACCACCCACCACCATCACAACACCATCATCCACCACCATCATCCATTGTCCATCATAGAGTGTGTGAGTCGTCTCGGGATCCAAGATTGATCGTAAGAGTTCTTGACAATCAAGGCCATGTTTGCCTAAGTCTCTTACATCACTTGGTGAAGACAAAGTGTCTAGTATAATACTTTTTATTTCTAATCTTTTGCACTTTTTATTTGGTTTTGTATTAATGACTTTAATAACTAGTTACTTATGTTGAAGGTGATCTTTCCTTATCGTTTGTCCGTGGTGTCTTGGCATTATTTTACTGTCTATATAAAATAAAGGATTTTCACCATTCATATCTCCACGGTCTATATGGAGGTATGTTGGCTACCTGGTAGGGGGTTAAGGGAACGGTTTGGTAAAGGTCTTGCCATTGTTCAGCGTTTAGAGGTCCTGCAATGGACCTGGGTCAAATTTAGTAGGACCTCCTTCAATACTTCACGGTATTGGATGGCGGGGGTCCAAACTCTTTGATCCCCTCATAAGTTAACTACTATTAATACTATAACCCGGCTATTTAGGACTGTATCCCTGCTGACTCAGACTACTTAGTCGAGGGTAACGTCACCGCCAAAAGCGGGGCCTACCACAATACTGCATTAATAACTTAATTCATTATCTTCCAATAATCCACCCCTTTAGGATTGTATCCCTGCTGACTCAAACTACTGGGGTGAGGGTAACGTCACCTTCAAAAGAGGGGCCTACTACAATAACTAAGATAATCTCTTAATTATGTGCAAAAGTGCGGAAATAATCAAAGGTTATACTAGATACGAGTCGGAACCAAGTGATTCATCTTGTCTATCTGTTTTTATTTTATTTTTATTTTCAGCATTTTAGTTAGCTTTTATTTTTCTTAGTTTAAAACATTTTTCCAAACTTTTATTTTGGTTAGACGTTGAGGATAAACCGGTACTAAAAGCTCTTGTGTCCTTGGACGACCTCGGTATCTTACCAACGCTATACTACACTCAACGATGGGTGCACTTGCCCATATGTGTGTTTAGTGTTAGTGAAATATCGTGTTTTATAAATTTAAAACTTGGCTAAAATAAGTGTTAAAAAGGGCTTAAAATATATACCTAAAATACAACACTTTCACGCACATCAAGTTTTTGGCGCCGTTGCCGGGGACACAAGGATTTTAAGAAAGCTTAAAATCGACGGCCTAATCAGTTTTTTTTTCAAAACCTTTTTAACGCGCGCACATTTTTCTGCATTTAGTTTAGTTTTGCATTTACAGTGACCTGTACACGGGGCCGTGTTCACTGAACACGGGGCCGTGCTGCAGATTTTTCATAAACGCCCAGTAACAGTAGCTTGAACACGGGCCGTGCTCACTGGACACGCCCCGTGCTCAAGTAGATCAGTTAATTTAATTAAAACGCCCAGATACAGATTCTGAACACGGGGCCGTGTCCACCCAACACGGGGCCGTGTCCAGCCTCTGTTTCTGTTTTTATTTTTGTTTTCTGATCTCGAGACTTGGTTGTGGTCTGCTGAGTGATTCTTATGGATCAATACTCAGGAGGTTACAACTACACCTATGATGAGGATGATTATAGGGGTAATTATTGCACAAATTGTCGTAATACACGTTCAATTCAAGATAATCACTCGTACCAACCATCCAATTCATACACTTACTATGAGGAACCCAGGTACGAACCATCAACTTCATACACTTACTATGAAGACCAAAGGTATGAACCTTCTCCCTCATACTCATATTTTGATGAACCAAGGTATGAGCCTTCTTACTCATACTTTGAGGAACCAAGGTATGAGCCACCACCTTCATATGCTTATTATGAGGAACCTTGTCATGAACAACCCACCTCATATGAGTATTATGAAGAACAAAATTACGAACCTTATCCATCATATGCTTACAATGAAGAACAATGGTGCGAACCATCAACTTCATATGGGTATTATGAGGAATAAAGGGTCGAACAACCGGATTCAAGCTTAGAAAATAATGATTCTTTTTCTATAACCGAAGTGACCGATAGGATATTAGAGCACATTAGAGTTATCGATCGATGTATAAAAGAAGCTCGCGCAAGGGAAGAGGAGTCCCGCGCGAGAGAAGAATTAAAAAAGGAAGAGATAACTAAAAATGAAAAAATGGAAGAACAAATAAGTGAAAAACCGACGCATGAGTTAAACAACGAAAAAGGTAAGTTCGACAACGTTAAAATCCAAGAAAAGTCTAATTTTGAAGAAATTCATCTCTTGTCACCTTCTTTCGAAAATCATTGTTTAGTACCCACTCATGCTAAGTTTCTAAAAGAGTTAAACACTAACACTAAAATTGAAGAAAAGGTAAGTGTTAAGTTAACTAATGATCAAACTTCACTAATAAAAGAAGACCCATTTGAAATTAACATCACACCGGTTCCATGTTTCTTTCAAAATTCGTTTATTAGTAATGTCACAATCGATAAAGATCTTTGTGTTAACATAATGCCTAACTACCTTTTCGAAAAATTAAGTATTAGTGATTTTTCTCCACTTCAAATACCCATTTTACTATCCAATCGGAAAGTAATAAAATCAATCGGTATAGTTGAAGATGTCTTGGTTCAAACAAATCAAATGGTAGTTCCAACCGACTTTGTCATCCTCGATGACGCTCCTCTAGTGTTGGGACGACCATTTGTAAAGACATACGAAGCTTTGAAAAACCGGAAGTTCAATAATCTACCTCTTCAATTAGGGGCATTTAAAAGAAGTGTCGATCTCGAACGATCAATGAAATATCCATTCGGCAATAATGACCCCCTAATTGAAGATGAAGATGAACCACCCGATACAAGTGAAGAAACTGACCACTTTGTTGAAGAAGAGGTCGCCATAGAACAAACTTTTAAAGTTCTTGATCGAAACGAGCAACCAAATAAAGAGTCTCCTAAAGACCCACCACTTGAGCTCAAAGAACTTCCAAAAGGTTTGGAATATGCTTTTCTAGACAAAGATGGTAAATTACCTGTAATTATTTCGTCTAAATTAGATAACCTAGAAAAAGAAAAACTAGTTAGTCTTTTGAAAAAAACACAAAAATGCAATAGCTTGGAAACTTGTTGACATAAAAGGAATTAGTCCTTCTATGTGCACACACAAAATTTTGATGAACGATGACTACAAATCTGTTATACAACCACAACGTCGAGTAAATCCAAATGTTCAAGAAGTGGTTAAAAATGAAGTCATCAAATTACTTGACGCAGGACTTATCTATCCTATTTCCGATAGTCCTTGGGTAAGTCCCGTCCAAGTAGTTCCAAAGAAAGGAGGTATGACGGTAATTACTAACGAAAAAAATGAATTAATACCAACAAGAACCGTCACAGGATGGAGGGTATGTATAGATTATAGACGATTAAATGAAGCAACAAGAAAGGATCATTTTCCTTTACCCTTCATTGATCAGATGTTAGAAAGATTATCCGGTCATAAATTTTACTGTTTCTTGGATGGTTTTTCAGGTTACTTTCAAATCCCGATAGCACCCGAAGACCAAGAAAAGACAACATTCACATGCCCCTATGGAACTTTTGCATATCGACGCATGCCGTTTGGTCTATGTAATGCTCCCGCAACATTCCAACGTTGCATGGTAGCCATTTTCCATGACATGATAGAAAAGACAATGGAAGTCTTCATGGACGACTTTTCTATCTTTGGGGATTCATACGACCAATGCCTCGATAACCTTGAACGAATGCTATCCCGATGTGAGGAAACTAACCTCGCCCTTAATTGGGAAAAATGCCATTTCATGGTAACGGAGGGAATAGTACTCGGTCACAAGATCTCAAGCGAAGGAATGGAGGTGGATCGAGCCAAAATAGATACCATTTCTAGGTTACCCCCTCCATCCTCCGTAAGAGCGATTAGAAGTTTCCTAGGGCATGCCGGATTTTATAGGAGGTTTATCAAAGACTTTTCAAAAATCTCAAGACCTCTAACAAAGTTACTTGAAAAAGATGCTCCTTTCATCTTTGACAAGGATTGCAATCAAGCATTTCTAACCCTGAAGGAAATGCTAGTCAATGCACCTATCATGATAGCACCTGATTGGAAATTTCCTTTTGAAATCATGTGCGATGCTAGTGACTTTGCAGTTGGAGCTGTCTTGGGACAGAGAAAAGAAAAGCATTTCCACCCAATATATTATGCTAGTAAAACACTTAACGATGCACAAGAAAATTACACAACAACTGAAAAAGAGTTACTAGCTGTGGTATTTGCTTTTGATAAATTTCGCTCTTATCTTGTTCTTTCTAAAACTATAGTCTACACAGATCATGCAGCCATTCGATATCTCTTTAAGAAGCAAGACGCAAAACCACGTTTGATTAGGTGGATTCTACTCCTCCAAGAATTCGACATTGAAATCAAAGACAAAAGAGGAGCAGAAAATACCGCAGCAGATCATCTTTCGCGCTTAGAAGACCCAGCTTTGGAGGCAACCAGGGGCGAGCAAATCAACGAAAAATTCCCAACTGAATCCCTGGAAAGGGTGGAATTTAAGGAAGAACCATGGTACGCCGACTTTGCCAACTACTTAGCTAGTGGAATAGTCGCAAAAGGATGGCCACATCATCAAAGAAAAAAATTCTTTGCCAATGTGAAACATTATTTTTGGGAAGATCCATATCTTTTCAAAATGTGTGCCGACCAACTCGTCAGACGATGCGTACATGGTAGTGAGGCCCGGAGAATTCTTCGCCATTGTCACGAAGGTCCATACGGAGGACATCATGGTGCTGCCAGTACCGCACGAAAGGTATTTGATTCAGGATTTTATTGGCCAACCATTTACAAAGATGCCCAAAATCTTGTAAAGACATGTGATGCTTGCCAAAGAACAGGTAATATTTCTTCCAAAAACGAAATGCCACAAAATGGCATTCTTGTTTGTGAAATTTTTGATGTGTGGGGACTCGACTTTATGGGACCTTTTCCACCATCGAAAGGAAACAAATACATACTTGTGGCAGTAGATTACCTGTCTAAATGGGCCGAGGCCGAAGCGCTTCCAACAAATGATGGAAGAGTAGTGGTAAGATTTCTGAAAAAATTATTCTCTCGTTTTGGCACACCCAAAGCTTTAATAAGTGATAGAGGTACCCATTTTTGTAATCATCAACTTGAAAAAATTTTAACAAGATATGGGGTCTATCACCGGGTTTCGACAGCTTATCACCCTCAAACAAACGGACAAGCCGAAGTGACCAATAGAGGGTTAAAACGAATACTTGAAAAAACCGTAGGGTTAAATAGAAAGGAATGGGCTGATAAATTAGATGATGCTTTATGGGCTTTTCGAACTGCTTATAAAACAACGATAGGTACAACCCCATATAAGCTAGTCTATGGAAAAAGTTGCCACTTGCCAGTAGAAATTGCACACAAAGCCTACTGGGCAATCAAAAATGTAAACTTAGATCTAGAATTTGCTGGTAAAAATCGATTTTGTCAAATAAATGAATTAGACGAACTTAGGAATTATGCATACTCAAACTCTGAAATTTATAAGGAAAGAATGAAAGATTGGCATGACAAACATATTAAACCTAATGAATTTCGGGTAGGAGATTTAGTTCTTTTGTTTAATTCACGACTTCGATTGTTTCCTGGTAAATTGAAGTCTAGGTGGTCAGGACCTTTTTCCGTCACCCATATTTTTCCACACGGTGCAGTAGAAATTAAACCTCGAAATGGGTCACCTTTTAAAGTCAATGGCCAACGGCTGAAACTCTATCAAGGATTTATTGAGGATGAGGAAGAAGAGATCTCGC
The DNA here is from genome assembly GCA_030545235.1 of Helianthus tuberosus. Taxonomy (NCBI): domain Eukaryota; kingdom Viridiplantae; phylum Streptophyta; class Magnoliopsida; order Asterales; family Asteraceae; genus Helianthus; species Helianthus tuberosus. Next base: position 1,647,121 of record CM060402.1, read on the forward strand.
TTCAAACCGTGGAAGAATAAAAACATCATGCCTGGTAAGTTACGAACGATTGAGGCGGCAAAATAAAGCGGTAAGTTTTCTAAACCATAGCTTATAAGAGAAAGGGGCACTCACACGCGCACTAAAAAAAAAAAAAAAAAAAAAGGGGGGCTCGACACGAGGCCGTGTCCGCTGGACACGGGGCCGTGTTCGCGCTGCAGACGGGATAAAACCCCTTTTTCAAAACAGTTTCTTCATTCCACACGCCCCGTTTCCCCACAAAAGCTCTGGTTCCAGGCGATTTTCCGCGAGATTCCAACGTCTCTTTTCAATCTAACAACGTCAAGGTATGATTCTGTCACTCGTAGTAGTTAGATTAGTCACTTGCATGTAGTTAATACACCACAAATTTGGGGAAAAATCTAGGGTTCTTGATGTTCATTCGGATCGAGCCTAAAATTTTTGCCTAAATCTGTTTGCATTTAGTTAGATTAGTGTAAAGGGAAGTAAATACACTTGTATTGTTCATAGATTCACCCGATTTCTTGCAAAAACCCCAAACCCTTGTTCTTGAACCGAAAAAGATAAAATTGATAGGGTAAACGGGTTATTTTGGGAAAAACGGAACTTAGGGTTTCATTTTCGGGGGAAACCGCACCTATTGGTTCAAAAATTTTCAAGTTTTCGAAACCGGGTCGAAAAATGGGATTTTTGAGTAACAGACCCCTGAACACGGGGCCGTGTCCGCTGGGCACGGGGTCGTGTCCAGCCCGCTGTTTGCAGTTTTGCCCAAAAATATTTCTGTTTCACGCTAACTTTTGGTGTATTCTTGCAGATGGCCAGGAAGTTTACTAGATTCAACGCCAATAAGCTAGATGCAAGAGCTCGATACGAGCTTCTCCAAACAAGGCCGGAGGAATACCCGAGGCAGGCATGCACAGAACTACTAACCTTGGTGAATCAAATTGACCGCTTCAACAACATTGTCACGGGACCACTCAGAGTCGCACTAACAACCCGACTCCGTTCTGTTCATGAATGCACCTTGGAATTCTACAGCACCTTTGCATTCAAGTCAAGGAGCGAGCCGTTCGATGAAGAAGGGGTGTCATTCAGGTGTGGCGGAACGAGGTATTCGATTTCCATGGCACAATTCGGGTCGATTATCGGGTTGTATGCGGAGGAGGATGCGGGAGACGAAGGAAATACAGGGGGGTTGAGAGAGATCGAAGACAACGAGCGCCAAGCCATGTGGGCTCAGATTGGGGAAGGGTTCTACAATCCGAGCAGTACTAAGAGTACCAAGCTGAGGGATCCGCTTTACAGATACATTCATAGGCTCCTCGGCTACTCTCTTAGCCAAAGGCATGACAGTGGTGGCGTCGTTGGGTTAAGAGACTTGCTTGTCCTCCATTGCATTCACAACCGTAGGCCGCTCGATGTTCCGTACCTTATGCTCCGAAACATGCATCACAACCGCCTTGCTAGTGCACCAACTCCTCTTTTCTTCGGGGGATGGGTGCACCGTCTCTTCAGGCACTTCGCCCACATTCCGAGGGCATTTGAAAGAAGCCCATGGTCGGGTACGGTGGATATTCACATATGCCGCTCGATGAACCTGGTTTATGAGGCAGAAGATGGGACGGTAACCTTTCAAAGGATGCAAGGTCATGCATGGAACCCGCAAGAAGCACTTGTCCTCCCAGCACCACAACATCATCAGTACCAATACCAACCCCACGGTGATCCGGGCCAATCATCCTCCTCGGGAGGCAGTTTTCCTAATTTTCAAAGTTTGCATGATTTGTTGCAGGAAAACCTCATGTGTACTCGGAACACCTATAACATGGCGAGCAACACCTACCACCGGGTCGGAGCTATCGAGAGAAACCTATCCGAGATACAAGAAGACGTCGGATACATACGAGACCACATTGCACGCCATGGAGGGGGTGACGATGATGATGATGATGATGATGATGCCATGGAATAGGCGGGAGGAGCATAGGAGGAAGCGGTTGATTGGTGGCTCCCCAGGTTAACCCTTTTGCAATCTTGAACAATTGATGGCCTGCGTGCCAAGTGTTAGACAATTTACTTTTCCTAACTATTTTCTGCATTTTTTTTTTTTTTACTTTATGCGTGGAACAATTAACTTTGGTAACGTAGGATGTTGGTATTGCTTGGTGTGGTATTAAGTGTTCAAACAGGTACAAACCAAGGCTTAAGGTGTTAAGCCTCAGCACCTATAAGGCTAGGATGGAAAAACCGGAGGACGAAACCTGTTTTTCAGGCTTCTAGACTGTCGACACGGGGACGTGTCCCGCCAACACGCCCCCGTGCTCACCTCCCTGACCTGCTGTTTGGCTTCTGTTCGGCAGAATTTTGTCAGACACGTGGCCGTGTCCAGTGGACACGGGGCCGTGTCCACCTTCTGTAAGTTCTTGTTACTGGCACCTGAACACGGGGTCGTGCCCACTCAACACGGGGCCGTGTTCAGTGCCCAGTAACACAAATTTTTGCTTTTTAATCACTATTTTACACATCTAATCAACCTAAAAATTTATTTTTGGGACACATTGAGGACAATGTGTAATTTAAGTGTGGGGGGGATGCTAAAACCTTGAATTTTGCAAGTCCTAAATACAAGCCTTACACAAAACTCTATTGGAACCGCTAATCACCCCAAATTTTTTTCAAAAATTTCATTTTTTTTACTTGTCTAGGTTTAACTCGGGAAATTCAAGCTCTCAAAAAGGTTATATTTTTACAAATTTACAACCGATAGCGTAGTGATAAAAAGAACCAACATAAGAAAATTATGAAAAGGCATGACAAACTTATTTAAAATTTGATTATATATACTTGATCACATAAAAACCCATTCCCACAAAAGTGAGTTTTGAGCCTTTATTGAGCACTCAATTTCATACCATTTGACTAAATGCTCATTTTTCGTTTCTTGTGTGAATAGACGCTTGGTTCTTACGACTCTAGAACTTGCCATGACAATACATTCCCGGTCCTTATCAACTTAAACCCGAGTAAGTAAATGATACAGGCATTAGGACTAACCTTTTTCATTTCCACACCATTATTTTTCTTTTCTTTTACCACCTACCCAAAAATCCCCCTAGTTAGCCCCTTTGAGCCTAAACCTTTTCGTTTCATCACCCAAAACAAAAACCCTTTCACCCACCAAAACCTTTTTCATTCTTTACCCTTTATTTTAGTAACAAGTTCGGTTCTTGGAAAAAAAAAAAAAAAAAATTTTGAAGCAGAAAGAAAACAAACAAAGTAATCAAAAATAACTTTGTTTGAATAAAAGCTTCATCAAAAATAAAAGGTTGCAAAAATACGAAAACCGACACTTGTTACGCTTTTTAGCCCTTTTTCTACTAACCACTAACCCAACCACCTACCTTTAACCCTAGCCAACCCTTAACCCACAAAGTCCTCTTGATTTCTACAAAGGTATAAAAGTTAAAAAGGAGGAGGATTGATTTCTTGGCAAGCCTATGGTAGGAATAAGTTCCATGCCGCTCTCGAGTGATTCACTAAAAATACACCTTCGGCCGAGTGTGAGTGATTTCCCCGCGAGGTATGTGAACTTGTATATAAATAGAATTTTAAAAAAGGCATGTTAATGCCCAAATAAGTAATTTCTTTTATGAACAGTTCTAAATAAATCATTACGAATAGGAGTGTAAATAAATAAAAATAAAACCCTAAAAAGATCTTGGAAATCCCGACACTCTATGACAAGGCCAAAACCTTCTCTCCTACCTATTCCATTTGGGAGTGTAAGCCAAATATTAAAGAGTTTTGCTTGAGGACAAGCAAAAGTTCAAGTGTGGGGGTATTTGATGTGTGTAAAATGCAACATATAAATTACATCAAATGAGGCATAAAACTAACCCTTTTTTAGTACTAATATTGGAAAAAGAGTGTTTTTGTCTTCCTTTTGTATTTTCAGGATTAAATGAGCTCAAAAACGCAAAAGAAGCAAAAAGACAGCTAAATCCAACATAAATACAAGAAAAGGAACATTAGTGGATTGCCCGAACCCTCAACGGCACCTTCCAAAGCAAAATAAAGAAAACAGAAGGCTGAACACGCCCCGTGCTCAGCCAGCACGGGGCCGTGCCCAAGAAGCAGCAGAAAAGACAAACCTATAGAAGCTTCTATTGCCCACCACGGGCCGTGCTCAGCGGACACGGGGGGCGTGCCGAAAGTACTGCAGGCGCATTAATTGTAATTGCGAATTACAATTAATGAAGAGAGAGAGTGTCAGACAGGCACGGGGCCGTGCCCAGCGGACACGGGGCCGTGCCCAGGCTTCTGTTCAGCCTATAAATAGGAGTGCTTGGTTTCATTGCAACTCATCCCTTGGCATACCACCTCTCTCACACTTCATCCACCACCCACCACCATCACAACACCATCATCCACCACCATCATCCATTGTCCATCATAGAGTGTGTGAGTCGTCTCGGGATCCAAGATTGATCGTAAGAGTTCTTGACAATCAAGGCCATGTTTGCCTAAGTCTCTTACATCACTTGGTGAAGACAAAGTGTCTAGTATAATACTTTTTATTTCTAATCTTTTGCACTTTTTATTTGGTTTTGTATTAATGACTTTAATAACTAGTTACTTATGTTGAAGGTGATCTTTCCTTATCGTTTGTCCGTGGTGTCTTGGCATTATTTTACTGTCTATATAAAATAAAGGATTTTCACCATTCATATCTCCACGGTCTATATGGAGGTATGTTGGCTACCTGGTAGGGGGTTAAGGGAACGGTTTGGTAAAGGTCTTGCCATTGTTCAGCGTTTAGAGGTCCTGCAATGGACCTGGGTCAAATTTAGTAGGACCTCCTTCAATACTTCACGGTATTGGATGGCGGGGGTCCAAACTCTTTGATCCCCTCATAAGTTAACTACTATTAATACTATAACCCGGCTATTTAGGACTGTATCCCTGCTGACTCAGACTACTTAGTCGAGGGTAACGTCACCGCCAAAAGCGGGGCCTACCACAATACTGCATTAATAACTTAATTCATTATCTTCCAATAATCCACCCCTTTAGGATTGTATCCCTGCTGACTCAAACTACTGGGGTGAGGGTAACGTCACCTTCAAAAGAGGGGCCTACTACAATAACTAAGATAATCTCTTAATTATGTGCAAAAGTGCGGAAATAATCAAAGGTTATACTAGATACGAGTCGGAACCAAGTGATTCATCTTGTCTATCTGTTTTTATTTTATTTTTATTTTCAGCATTTTAGTTAGCTTTTATTTTTCTTAGTTTAAAACATTTTTCCAAACTTTTATTTTGGTTAGACGTTGAGGATAAACCGGTACTAAAAGCTCTTGTGTCCTTGGACGACCTCGGTATCTTACCAACGCTATACTACACTCAACGATGGGTGCACTTGCCCATATGTGTGTTTAGTGTTAGTGAAATATCGTGTTTTATAAATTTAAAACTTGGCTAAAATAAGTGTTAAAAAGGGCTTAAAATATATACCTAAAATACAACACTTTCACGCACATCATACATCTCAGGGCTGTTTCTGGATGGTGCCCTATCATAGTGGAATCTGCAAGTGCAAACGTTGGGAGAAGCGGCAGCTTATGCGTTAACCTGGAATGAGCTGAAAGAGCTAATGAGGAAGAAGTACTGCTCGCGAGCTGAAATACAGAAGCTAGAGACTGAGTTCTGGCACCTAAGAATGGAAGGTCCTAAGATTGTAGAATATGTTCAGAGGTTTCATGATTTGTCCCATGTAGTGTCGTACATGGTCACACCCGAATTTAAACATGTCGAGTGCTTTATCTGGGGATTGGCACCCCAGATCATGAGTATGGTTACCACGGCCAAACCCGCAACGATTACGGAAGCCATCGACCTCAGTGTGGCGCTTACTGAAGAGGCCATTAGGTTGAACAAGTTCTCAGTTTCTGATCAGAAGAAAAAGGAAACACATGTTGATTCATCTGGTGAAAACGAACGGAAATTTTCCAACTTTAAGCAAGGTACCAGTAATGTGAACAAGAGGAGTGAATCGAGCACGCCGGCCAGAACCACAACCGGTGTCGAAAACAAGAGAAAGGGTTACATGGGCACTTTGCCCAAGTGTGAATTATGCCAGTATCATCATGCTGGCCAGTGCATGAATAGAAAATGTGAAACTTGTGGCAAAATTGGTCACTTGAAAGATACTTGCTGGGTTGGTGCTGGCCGAGGTGGCCAAGGAGGTTTTGGTAATAGGAACAACAATCGAGGAGGTAACGGAAATGGAAACCGCAATGGCAGGAATGGTAATAGGGATAATACTGGGAATCGTGGAAATCAAGGTGGGAACCGCAAGAACAACCAAGGTAATGGGAATGGTGACGGCCAAGGACCAGGTTGTTTCAATTGTGGAGACGTTGGGCACTTTAAGAGGGAATGCCCAAAACTGAACCAAACACGGGGAAGTGTCTTTAACATTGGTGCAAGGGAAGCACGCCAGGATCCAAACGTTGTCACTGGTGCGTTCCCTATAAACCAACGTTTTGCATCTGTTCTGTTTGATACTGGTGCCTATTATAGTTTCGTAGCGTTAGAATTTAAGAATATACTTGGCTTGACCACCTTCAAGTTTTCTTTCAAGCAATCTACACATATTCACAGGTGTTAGAGATCCTACAAGTAAGCTCGGTGTGTTCGGAAGCTCAAGGACCGCTCTCTTTTTCTTTTATCCATCACTTTTATGCTCTTGAACTCCCCTAGCCTTGTGCTAGTAGTAAGTGTCTTAGATCTTCATCTTCTTCATATTTTTTATGGTTAATAGTAAAAGTATGAAGAAATGATAAGAACTCTAAACAAACATAAACAAGTCTTGGAACATAAACTAACTAGTGATGAAGTATGGCTAAAATGGTGAAGAAATCATGTACTTCTTGTGTTGTTATGATTATTGTTTGTTGTTTGCTAGTAGAAATGATATGGATATTCATATGGTCTTGCTAGATCATGTTTAAAAACATGAACTAGCAAGATGTGAAAGTTAGAAATGTTGTGGATGATGGAATCATCCACACATAAACTATGAACATGAATAAATACATATTTTCTTGAAAAATAAAGATCAAAAAGAGTTATAATCTTATAGATCTAAAGATCTATGAGTGGTTTTTCGAAATAACCAAGTGAAAGGTATAAGTTTTGATAAAACTCGGATCTTACATAAACTAATTACACTTTTAGTGGGTAGACAAGTGTAGAAACACTTGTGTAAGAAGAAATTTCACAAAGAAATATTTTTAGAAAAGATGACTAGAAGTTGTGAAAATACAAACTCTTTAAAAATAAAGTTTTTAAGAAACTAACCACATTTTTAAAGGTAACAAGGCTCACTAAGTATGTTAGAATGTTACTACATGTTTTTATAAATCTTCAAGTTCATGAGTTTATGGTTTGTGCTTGTTTTTGACAAGTTTGGTAATTGGAGATTGTATGTTGTTAATTGAGGATTGATTGAATGATTTTACAAAAGAAAATGGTATGCTAGAAGCATGGACGCCTCCATTTACAAAGGAAACTCTGGCAAAAATTTTCTAAAAATTTCAACACTTAGAAAATATTTTTCTAACAAGTGTTACAAATATATTTTTAACATTATTTTTGAAATAAACATCGCCATGATTTTTATTATAAAAATTACCAAATACCGGAGGTTAATTTTCATAAATAAAATTTGATAAATATATATTTTGAATATATATTTCATACTAAAACTCTTGTGTGATTATTTACTTATTTTGCGAACTAGTTATATTATTTTTAGGGTAAAAACAATATAACTTATAACGCCATGATATTACGACTCCAAAATAATACTAAAACTCTCACAAAATAAATATTTAAGTTATGCAAGCATTGTTGTATTACGAAGCGCTAAAACGTCACTTATATAGTATTTCGGAAAAATACTCTTGTACGTATGTTTTTGGTAAAAATATTATTTTGGAAAATTTATGAAGAAAAATATAGTATTTTTGGGAAATATACATATACTTTGGAATTAAGATATTTTAGACAAGTGATTAAAATATATTTTTCTAAGTGGGACTTAAAATATATTTTTCGGAAATTACAAGTGTACATGTATAAATACCCCCTTCCTTGGGAAGGAAATACACTTATAAAATAATTAAGAAGTGTGAATACGAAATAGTTGCCTAACTATTTTCCTAAATACAAAAGTTAAGTTAAAATAATTAATATTATTTTAACAAGTATAATGTCAAAGTAACGCAACTCAAAACACTAAACCCTAAGCCAAGGCATGGCCAGTTCGCCTAACAGACATTAGTACGTGTAGGTCGTCACGCAGCAGATCGACTTTGAGGTTGACGTTACAGGATACGCACTTCTGTGAGTTCATGTCCCCTTTTTCTCTTAAATGTTTTCAGTTTTATAACTTCGGGGGTGAAATACATGTTACAATTATTAAGGACATTTTTATACATGGTATGGGTAGCTTAAGGAGGGTTGGGACGTTCAGATCATGTGAGTGGTGGGTACAACACTTAAAGCCATTAATCCTCATCGTAGGACCGAGGGACATGAGTGATAGATCTATTTGGGTGTAGCGAGCCCACACCCGTGAGGTCAGAGTTACCCATAGAGGTGACTGTGTCTTACAGTCGAGGCCCGGTACAAATTTGCTAGGTTTGAGTTTTCCTGCATCATTTCACACATACCAGTGGCCTTGCAACCCATTGGTGATCTCTTTTTCCTTAATTGCTACATACCAAGGGCAATTATACATTGCGACGTACTTTAACAATTTATACATTGGGACGTACTTTAAAGGTTTATACATGCTCACTTTTACATGAACTCGCTCAACTTTTGTTGATTTTTCAAATTACATGCATTTAAGGAAATTAGTGGATCTGGCGATGTGTGCAATCGTATCGAGCTGCGTAGGGAATAATGAGGTCATCCAGGTTTAGGAGGTGTGACCCTTGCCTGGACGGGTTGCACGTCTTTAAACCATGGTTTTTATTCAAGTCTTTTGTGGTGTCGTATGAACATGTTTTAATTATGTCATGGTTGTATGTTGTTTTATGTGCCGACTTTTAAAACAATGATGTTGTGGTAATTTTTAAAACTTAATGAATGGATGACTATCATGTGTTTTATTTTCATATAGCATTGTTATGATTGTGCTATGGTATTAAGAAGTCACACCAAATAAACCCACGCTACCGCAAAAGCCAGGGTGTGACAAGTACTATCGTCGTTCCTTTGGTCGTTGTCTTCTTAACTTAACCATGACCAATCCATGTTGTAGTCACGTTTATTTCCTTACTGTAGGCTAGGGTTACGAATACCTCGTTGTCGCTGTGACTGCTGCTCCCAATGTCGTTGCTCAAAACGAAGCCCTACGATTCTTTGCCATCTAGGTCCATCTTTCCGCATTCTAAGCCACGTCCTAAGTACTACTCACCGTGCTAGCAATTACACATTCCGCGTTATAGTCGATTGCCATTGTTTATGTCCTGATTAATTCGTAAGAGTTGACTCTCATGAGTCGCTGACAAAGGTTAAGGATTCAATTGGAGCCAATTCGCTGATGCTCGCTGCCGGTAATCAAGGTCGTCAAAGTTCTGAGGTCGGTATAGTACCACGCTCAACCTCCTGTCCATCGATGTTGCAAGTTGTTCAAGTAATACACAGTATGTTGCGGGAGTGTTGCAGAAGTGATCACACTTCAGGATCTAAGAAGTCAATGCATGAGTTCCAGCAAACGAAGCGGAGTAGGAAGGGTATTGATCAATCATTCGATGCTGCGTCATCCAACACAGGGACGTTCGTATAAGCACATAACATTCTTCATGGTTTGCTAGGTGTGCAGATGGGTGTTCGGGTAATACTCGATAGCATCGAGATTCGAAAGGATCCAGAGAGGAATGAAAAGTTCACGTTCGAGTAGGGGACAATCACTACTATGACCCCTATAGATTTGCTATGTTTCACATCGACCAAATAACGGAACGGAACCCTTTTTCCACTTGTTAAGGCTCACTGGGACCCACATGAACCCCACATTATTATTATGTGTGCACCCACAATAATATTGTGATTTGCATGCTCATCTCAGCTCCTCTTAACTCTTGTCAAATGGTTCCTCAAACTCGAGTAGCAAACAAAGAGCATCACGAAGCGTAAGTCATGAAGGTTTAGGGAAAATACCACCCTATTAGTCACATAACACATGCAAGTAACACATGAATTTATACTGTCGTGATAAACGTGCAATATCATATGTAAGTGTTCACTAGGTATGCAGTACAATGAGTATACGAGAGACGAACCTTGCAATCTGGAGCTGAGTGTCATGGTCGTATTCACGTTTTCAGAACTGTTCGGTTATAGTCTGGTTTTACAAAAACGTTTTTCCACTTTTTAAAACCAAGTTCACTATAACCAATGGCTCTGATACCAATCTGTCACACCCCCAAAATCCACAAGCGGAGTATCACCGCAGGAGGCGTGACATACCAGGATCTAGCCACCAATCACATTGAACTCATAAGTATATTTAGATAAACTTTTATTTATTAACATTAAGTATAACAAATAGTTCACAGTTTACAGCGGAAGCATAATTCATTTGTTAAGTGTTTATAAACCATATGTTAGAACCATTAGTCACGTTTTGCGATTCCATGTATCTCGACCCATGACCACTCCAGCATCCCAGACAGCAAGTTCCAGAGATATGCACCTAAAGGCCTGCAAGGCATGTAACAACAAATCAACAACAAAGTTGAGCGAGTTCACAGTTAGGTGTTTGTTTTAAGTTATTTAAAAAACATAGAGTTTCTTTAGCTGGCTTACTTGCCGTGGGGGTTACCCCATAGTTGAAAATATGATTTACCAATTCCTTCTTTCCTAAAACATAACCAGTGGGGGCTTCCCCATGTGAACCACTAGACCGTTACCATATCGACAACTGACGAACAATAGTTGTGCCCTACGTCAATGTCTATCATCATTGACAGTTTGCCATGATCCATTAGTACACGCCCGTTCGAATGACACGGTGTGAGGTTTGTCAAACCTAATAGCGCTATTAACTAATGACCCACTCGCCATCGGCCTCGGCGATTAAGTCGATACAAAATGAGGGACTTACTGATAGAGTTTTGTCTAGTAAGTTTAAGGTTGTTGTCCTACCCAAGGAGGACGAACGTACGTATTCTACCCAAGGAGAATACGCAGGATTAATATTGGCATCCTACCCAAGGAGGATGGCCGTACATATCCTACCCAAGGAGGATATGTAGGTTCTGTTTTAATTCTTTAACCCATTCCCAACCACCGGGAATCCCATGCCTTAGATAGTGTGTGAACTCACCTCGGTTTGCTCGGCAGATACATAAATAGGTCAATCAAGCTGCTAGTGGTCAACCACGTCATAACATGGTTACCATAGAAGTCAGGTCTAGGTTCAAGTAGTGCACGTAGGTTTACACATAAGCTAACAAGTTACAACACATGACGATCATGGCAACCACGTTAAACACATCAGATCAATTCATGTAACAGTCCAATACAAGTTCATGTAAACAGTCCAATACGAATACTCGGCCCAACCTGTTGTGAGATCAGCACAACTTGTGCGATCCATAATTGGTTGTGCAATCCAACAGATACTGATGCGTGGTCAAAAACTGGTGCCTTATTATGTTTAATCTTATGTTTTTACATAAACTTTATTGTCGAATAGCCTACTTTGATTAGAATTATGTTTTGTAGGTCTAACGGAGTTAAAGGTGCTATTCGGGAAGCTTTACGGAACACCGGGATCAAACGGGATCAACCGGGGATGTGAAATGAACAAAAACCGGGTTAACCACGAAGATTGGATGTGTTTTAGGGAATGTTAATGGAGTTAACATGAAGATATTGGAATATATTATGATAGAGGGCTGAATTACGAATACGTGGGCGAAAACGGTGCGTAAAACGGAGCTATAACGAAGAAGTTATGAAGAAAACAAAAAATGGTATTTAGAGTCACCATAGCCTACGGCCAAACCCTCAGTCGCCTACGGTGTCCCTAAATCATCCGTCGCCAGAATCTCCGTAGACAGCAAGCTAACACGTCACGAAAAATAGAAAAGTCAGTTTCTGGGCACCATAGCCTACGGCCAAACCCACAGTCGCCTACGGCCCCTGCATATTGAATCCGGGAAAAAGTTTCTTGGATGCTTGTATTAATTACCAAACTTCCTTGTTGGTCAAAGATCCAGGATTTACACCTACTATGGGGAAAGACTTGATTGCTAGAGCCAAATTAATGAGGAACAACCATCTCTATTCAATCAAGAATCACCAATATCATAAATGATCCAAATTCTTGAAGAGGAATAAATGCTCCATAGTCTTCCTTTATAATCTAGATCATCATCAAGAGCCAAGACGTCCGAGAACCATTCACAATCACTAAGTTCCAACATTCAATCCTTCCACCATCATATTCTACAAGCCTTCATCTTGCACCAAGAGTATTCTTCATTCTCTATCCTCCAAGCTCCAACATGACTCCCGTCAAGGTTCGTTCATCCGGTGATCAAGCTTCTTTAACCATGAGCGGGCTAATCATCTCGGTTTCACCCCGGTGTAGGTAGTTGTTTAATTTATGGTTTTGGATTGTTTCTTGCTTCAACTTTGTGACAATTTGTGTTTGATTTTGGAAACCTTTGACAATAGCTTGCATTTGTTTCGTATTCATAAATTGTCGAGCGATGTTAAAAGTTATGACTTTATGAAATGGTTATGTGTAATATGCGTTGTCTTGGTTAGGATTTACTTGTGTTGATTACAAAGTGCATTCTTGTCCGTTCATTGAAACGTTGATAGTTATTGGCACCTAAGTCACGGTACACTAAATCCGTTAATTGTATGCATTTGAGTTGAATCCTAAAACTTGTAGAAACCATAAGTTAGCAATTACCGAAACCGGGTGTGATTCCTTTTACTTAGTATTGTTTAGTAACCAAATCTTTATTACAATTGTCAATTAGTAGTTGTTATCCAATTAAACCAATTCATTTAGATAAATTCATTTCTTCCATCAAAAACACAAATACAAGAATATCATAGCAAGCTTCATAATTTGTGACAATCGTTCTAAATCTAGTGAATCCATTCGCAAACCACATACTCTTCGTGGTTCGACCCCTTGCTACCACTAGCTATTTGTTAAGGGTAATTTGGGCATATAAATATTATCTTTGACCGGAGCGCGACAATCCGATCAGATACCCGGCCCAATACAACATATGCAGTCCAAAATCCATACGGTCCCAAACATTTACACAGACATCTAACTTGTGCGGTCCAATTTCCCTTGTGCGATCCAATATAATTTATGCGATTGGGCTGGGCTGTATGGCCCAAAAACATATATGACATTCAGGCTGTTGTGTGTGTGGCCCAAGACTTGTGCGATCGACACTTCCTTGTGCGATCCACATGTCTTGTGCAATCATGCATTTCTAAGTTGTACAATGTGCTTAACCAGTTGTACCCTAGGATATCCTAGCTTGTGCGATTAGGAGCTTGTGCGATCGAGTTCTTGTGAGACTAGAGGAAGCTTGTGCAATCAGCACTAACTCTAATCGTGATCTAATCAAGAACATCAATCGTCGAATCATTCAAATCAGTGATTTCAATATCTAATATGTAACCCTAATCATTGCAACTTGATTACTAAGCAACGATCATACACACACTATTCATCATTGTTAAATTCAGTTTTATATTCAAGATCATATGAAGGATTCCAATCGCTAATCATCATCAGCCACATCATGCATTCATCTTAAATCAATTCTAACAGTTGGACGTCACAAGTTGTTCATCTAGAATTTTCACTAACATAAAATCCTAATCATCGGACCTTAAGTCAAACTAAACCAAGCAACTAATCATATCATCATGAAATCAAGCGTAATAACAGTTTGGTCAAACCATAGCAATCGTATACTAACCGAATGTAAGATGAAATTGAAAAGAACTTGAGAGATGACACTATCGTCGGCTTCAAAGAGGGGGAGGGGTTTCTGCCGTCGAGTTGTAGAGATAGAGAGAGGAAGAGATTTAGGGTTTGAGGTTATCTCATGTTTTGAAAGGATTATGAGAGTTTACACTCTAATCATCTGTGTGTTCAATGATTGTGGGCCGAACCTATCACTCGGGTTTCATATGGGCCGTGGACTAGTCCTCCTCAAAGAGAGGTGTGTGTGTGATCGTGCATGAGTTGTGCGACCCGAAGAATATTGTGCGATCCGGTTCCTATGCAATCAGTCATCATCTTATCATTAAACAATCCACAATCTAAACACCCTTAAACATCTTATTCAAATAGTTCAATCATTTAGACATGTACACAAAATTACAACACAAAACTATCACACAGAAAACTATCACAAGGCTCTTGAAAGTACGAGTTGTCACAAAAGCACTTTTATATATAGGAAGTACCAGCGGCGTATCCACCATGCTTTTAACACATTACACCCGTCTCGTTACCTAATCACTTCCCTAACCCAACGGTTCAAACAGTTACAAATGGTTCACATATATCAAATGGTTACAAATGGTTCACATCAATCAATTGGTTACAAATGGTTCGCATATATCAAATGATTACCAATGGTTCACATACATCAAATGGTTACAAATGGTTCGAATAGTTCAAAATGTAAAACAATGGGCTAGCATGTTAATTGAACATACATAGTAAAACATAATGAAATCATGTACTAATAGTGTACTAATGAACATAGCAAGCATATGATATGAAAACATGAAAAGCAAGAAAGTAACAAGTAGGCACATGTGTTTCACCCCAAAATATTTGAAAAACAGTAAAAGAGGGGTCTAAGTACTCACCTGAGGGTGCTTAGAAGTCTTGAACAACAACCAAGCAAGGCTAGTGGGATCACGGAATCAAACGATACCTAATATAGGTAACTATGTAAATAACCGGACCTAAATCGGGAGATCGGATAGAATGAGGTTTCGTAAACCAAATTACTATATAAACTCATGTAATATGGTTTAACAAAGCCTGCATTCTAAAAGGAAACCTATCCTAAGTGCTTACGACCCGTTACGACCCGTTTAGGTAGCTTACGCTAGTTTGACGCGTCGTTCGCGTAAAACACGTTCGAACCGCCTAAATAGTCCTATGATAAGTAATATATGCCTTAACATGTCTAATAATGTTGCCTAATCAGTTTAGATGTCAAAATTTAGGTTACATATGCTTAAAATGAATTTATGCGCAAAAAGGCATTTTGGTCATTTTCCTAAGGCATATAAATTACCTATCATACAATTAACTAAACGAAGTGACCATAAGGTATAACCTCGGAAGGTTATTCCCTATACAACTATGATCACCTAATGAGTTTGGTCGAATCCTAATGATTGACCAAACGGTCGGGTTCGAAAGTCTAAGCGATTGTTTAGATCGCTTACGTTACGACCCTATATAAGCACTAAAACTAAAGTGACGAGCTAAACATGTTAAAACATGTTTAACGAGGTTTGAAAATAGGTTTGGTATCAAAATAAAGGGTCTTGATACCTAAAAGTAGTTTGGTTACAAAATACGCAAGAATGCACATTTTGGCCAAAACTACGACTCGTCACTGTTATGGGTGAAATTCTGAGCCCATATCCTGGTCAATATCTTAAGCTATATCTTAATTATGTGATATGTGTTCATACCCGGGATGCTGATTCAAGATATTGGTAACATCTTGAAAAGGTATCCTGAGGATCACTAACGGATTATGTGTAGGAATATGAGTCCAAGCTCGTAACCTTCATAAGGACCCTTTCCCCGGAAGACTCGGTCTAAGTCGTTCAAAAGAAGACGTTGAAGCCGCTTTACTCGGTCCATAACGTTAACTATGGAATATTCGGAGGCATCCCCCGCTTATAGGAATTTTTGTTTGTATTTCTTAGCTATAAATAGGTGAATAAATCAGATCGAATAGGACACAACAACACTCACTGCTCTCTAACACTTTAACTCTCTCGCAACTTTCACTTTCATAAAAAGCATTGTAACACTTAGCGATCTGATCAATATCCTGCACTGTATCCTGACGTTTGAAGTAATAAGAAGAACAAGGCAGCTGCGATTGTCAGCTCTCAAGGTTTTGTGCCGGTGATCTAGATTGATTAAGGGCTTTCCTCTTATATCTTGTGTCACCCCTTTTACTTTTAGCTCATTGTTTGATCATAGATATATCTCGATATCCTGAGCTATATCCTGAAGCAGTTTTTTACAAACAAGTTAACAACCATATTTTCGATACACTTTCTTAGCACACTACCTCACTTAACTAATTTGATCACTAAATTGCCTAGTTAATTTTTGACCAAAACAATTTGGCACCCACCGTGGGGCAAGTGGTGCTATTCATATTAAAAACCTTGTTAAATCGTTACTTGGTTTTCTTTTTTTGAAACTTTTTGCTACATTATTTGCAATGGCCTCAAGATCAAACATGAGTTCCTCCACCATGTGTGCTACAACCTCTTCAACAATCGGTTCGGTGCTTCCGCCACCTCCTCCTAGGATGCAAGCCTCCTCGCAGCCTCAGGATATTATACCTACTCGAAGTGTTCAGGGATCTGCCCCTGTTCTGGCCTCTAATGAAGAAATTCTAACCTGGTTTGGTAGTGTACAGGAACAGATGAGGCAACAACAGGAGACCAACCGAATGATTTTAAGAGAAATACAACTCTTGAAATCCAGCTCAAGTAGGCCCGCTGAGGATACCGTCACTCCCATACAACCCATGGCTTTGAACTTCAGTTCTGCAGTTTTTACCGAGGATAACCGGGGAAATATTATGCCTAGCCATTCCCAGAATCGTACTCCTGAGATACCCTCTTCAGTTAGAGTGTCAACTGGGAGAAGCTCAGTATATGCTTCAGGATATGGCCAGAATCCTCAGACCGGTAATGTATCTAATAATAATACTCTTGTTACTAACAGTGTTGGATCTTTGCAGGATACAGGTGTAACATCAACATTATCTAGGGAGCTTCAAAAGCTGAAAGACATGATATCCAGTGTACCTGGGGTGGTTTAGCCAATTCCTGAAGTATCCCAGGATAGCCACAGGATATCACGGTTTGCATATCCTATTTGTGATGCTGAAATCCCAAAAAGATTTCAAACCCCCAACATGAAGCTCTATGATGGAACCACGGATCCTGAGGAGCATATTGCCCAGTATAGGGAAAGGATGGAAATCAACCCTAACCATCCAGACCTCAAAGAAGCATGCTTGTGCAAGGGTATCGGTTCTATCTTAACAGGATCAGCCTTAAAATGGCTGTTAAATGTTCCTCCTCACTCAATTACATCACTTGCTCATTTAGTGAACTTATTTAATAGTCAATTTTCTTGCAGTCCAAGTTTTTAAAAACTAACAAGTTATCTCTACAGGATAACTCAAGGACCTCAGGAATCTTTAAGATATTATGTGAACAAGTTTAGTCGGGAATCCTTAGATATCCCACATCTTGATGTTCCGACAGCTGTGCAGGCTTTCAAGATGGGATTACAAAAAGAGTCTTAATTTTACCAAGATCTTGTGATGAATCCTTGTAGGAACTTGGACGAAGCTCGAAACTGGGCCTTGCGATATATCAGGCTGGAAGATGATAAGAAAATGCAAGAAAGGATGAATGCATCCTCAACATATGAGTCAACAAATAGGAAATCAGAATCCCCGTATAAACCATATCGCTCCAAGCCATATGGTAGAAATGACTACAAGAAAGTGAATGCTGTTGAAGACGAGGATCCTGAGGAGTATCCTGAATTATCTGAATACTGATTTTCTGTTAATATACCTGAACTTATGTATGCTATGCAGGGTTTAGGAGACAAAGCCAGGTGGCCTCGGAAGAATCAACAAAAAGCTGATTGGAAGGATAGGTCCAAATGGTGTGCCTTCCATGAGGATTTCAGACATGTTACTGAGGATTGCATTGCCCTGAGGAAAGAAATAAGTTATCTCTTAAGCAAGGGATATCTGAAGGATCTCCTGGGAAAAAAGAAGAACAAGGGTCAGAATACTGAGAAGGATCCTGAACGAGCAGCATCACCTCCTGTGGATGCCAAGATAATTAACTTTATCTCAGGAGGATCCGACATTTGTGGGACTTCATATTCTACGGCCAAGAGACATGCAAAAGAGGCTAAAGCCGAAAGAGGGGAAAGACCAACCAGGATGACAACCCTCACAACTGACAAAGTGATCACTTTTGACAGTGATGACAGGGATACTGTCGAGGATCCTCACCATGATGCTCTGGTAATAACATTATATGTGGCTAACCATTTTGTACGTAGGATACTGGTGGATAATGGCCGCTCCGTCAACATAATCCAGCTGGAAACGTTAAAAAGGATGAATGTATCTCCAATGGATATCACTTCCAAGTCCACCGTGCTCGTTGGGTTCAGTGGAGAAGCGAGGAACACAGTGGGAGAGATAAGGTTGCCAGTGTATGTTGAAGGGGTCAATTCAATACAGCACTTCTGTGTGATGGACTCCCTATCCTGCTACAATATCATATTGGGCAGGCCATGGATCCATGATATGAAAGCTGTACCATCAACCTATCACCAGTTCATCAAGATCCCCACACCTTGTGGAGTTGTCAAAGTGGATAGTGACCAGCAGGAGGCAAAGGAATGCTACTCATCCTCCATGAAATCCTCTACCAAGCCTAATGCAGCATAGCAATTAAAGATACGAGCCCAGGATATTGCGGAGGCTTCAGAGCAGGATGTAAAGAAAATTATCCTGGATCAGGATAATCCGGATATCTCGGTGCTCGTGGGAACCAACATCCCTCAAGATATTGAGGACCAATTGACTAATTTTTTGAAATGCAGGATGTCAACATTTACGTGGAAGCATGAGGATATGACAGGTATTTCCAAGGATATTATAACACACAAGCTTGGTATTGACAGGTCATTCAAGCCTGTCCAACAGAAAAGAATGAAATTCGCTCCAGAACGAAATATAATCATTCAGGAAGAAGTAGACAGATTATTGAAGTCCAAAATGATCAGAGAGGTTAAGTTTCCGAGGTGGCTAGCAAATGTAGTTGTGGTATAGAAGAAAAATGGGAAATGGAGAGTTTGTGTAGATTACACAGACCTAAACAAAGCTTGTCCAAAAGATTCATTCCCTCTTCCTCATATTGACTCAATAGTGGATGCTACTGCTGGCCATGAGATGTTAACCTTCATGGATGCATCCTCAGGATTTCAGCAGATCCAGATGGAACCTTCAGACCAGGAGGATACTGCCTTCATGACACCAACAGGTGTTTATTGTTACACTGCTATGCCTTTTGGTTTGAAAAATGCAGGTGCAACATATCAAAGATTGGTAAACATGATGTTCAAAGACAAACTGGGGGACACAATGGAGGTGTACATCGATGACATGGTAGTAAAATCTAAGAAAGCTGAGGATCACCTCCAGGATATTAAAGCAGCATTTGATATCCTGGATCAGTATAACATGAAGCTGAATCCTGCTAAGTGCCATTTTAGAGTGGGAGCAGGAAAGTTTCTAGGATATATGGTGACTAAAAGAAGGATAGAAGCAAGCCCAGAACAGATCAGAGCCATCCTGGAAATCAAATCACCTTCTAACATGAAGGATGTTCAAAGACTGACAGGACGAGTAGTAGCATTAAACAGATTTATCTCAAGATCCTCGAAAAAATGCAAGGAGTTTTATGATATCCTGAAGAAAAATAAGAAGTTTGAATGGGGGGAGAAGCATAAAGCAGCTTTGCAGGATTTGAAGCAATACCTCTCAACTGCACCTCTACTAATGAAGCCTGAGGATGGTGAACCATTATCCCTGTATCTTTGCAGTATCAGGGAATGCAGTAAGTGCCGTCCTTGTAAAGGATCATGAAGGTCAGCAGTATCCTGTTTATTATGTTAGCAAAAGTTTATTAGATGCTAAAACTAGATATTCTCATTTAGAAAAATTAATATTAGCACTAGTTATGGCATCAACAAAACTTAGACATTATTGGGAAACACATAGGATTCATTTTAAAACCAACTATCCTGTTAAAAATGTGCTTGGGAAACCCGAGATGTCAGGTAGAATGGCTAAATGGTCAGTGAAGTTAAGTGCCTATGATCTAGTGTAAGAAACTAGAAATGCCATAAAATCTCAGGCTTTAGCTGACTTTGTGGATGATTTCAGTAGTGATATTCAAAATGAAGTAGACTTGGAAGTTCAACAACTAGGAGAATCCTCAAAATCCAGGACATTATACACCGATGGTGCATCTAATGTAAGAGGTGTAGGTTTAGGTATACTACTAAAATCGCCACAGTGGGATATAATACCCAAGGCTATTAGATGTGAATTTCCTGCCACTAATACTGAAGCAGAATATGAGGCTTTGATTGCAGGATTAGAATTGACTAAAAATATGAATATTAGATGTTTACAAGTATATGTTGATACCCTGTTGATTACTAATCATTTTAATGGGTCTTATGCAATTAAAGGTGAGAAGTTAATTGAATATCTTGATATTCTCAAAAAATTAGCAGGATATTTCGATGTTTTTACACTTGAACAGGTACCAAGAGAAGATAATGCTGAAGCGGATGCCTTGGCAAATCTGGGATCATCGGTCAGGATACCAGAAGGGTCCCAAATACCAATATTGCATATCTTGTATCCTGCGAAGAATCCTCAGGATAAGGAAATAGCAAGTATTCAGGATCCTTGAGCTGAGTGTCCTGAAGAGGATCCTAAATCCTGGACGGCTCCAATCATAAGATATCTCAAGGAAGGACACATCTCAAACGATGAGAATCCTAAGGCCTTTAGAATGAAGGTATCACGATTCACTATTATAAATAATGTTTTGTATAAGAAATCTCTTGCAGGACCATATTTAAGATGCTTGGAAGATCCTGAAGCCAAAGAACTACTTCAGGATATACCTGAAGGGGATTGTGGTAACCACACTGGGGGCAGGTCGTTATTCTCAAAAATATTGAGAACAGGATACTATTGGCCGACAATGAAGAAAGATGCTGCAGAATACGCTCGAAGATGGGATGCATGTCAAAGGTATAGCAACATATTGCATCAACCAGCTGAACCATTGTATCCTATAGCTTCCCCTTGGCCATTCATGAAGTGGGGGATGGACATTGTAGGAAAGTTGCCAAAAGCTCCAGAAGGAAAAGTCTTTATGCTAGCAATGATTGACTATTTTTCTAAATGGGTTGAAGCTAAAACATTTGTCCAAGTTAGAGACCAAGAAGTAGTATGCTTCATAAAAAGGAATATCCTGACCAGCTTCAGAGTACCAGCCGAGATAATCTGTGACAATGGTTCTCAGTTCATAAGTAAGAGGACTACTAACTTTTGCAAGAGCTGAGGAATAAAAATGATCACGTCTAATCCGGTACATCCTCAAGCAAATGGACAGGCTGAATCCTCGAACAAGATAATTGTCAACAACTTGAACAAGAGGCTAGGAGCTAAGAAAGGAAGATGGGCAGAAGAACTACCCTTGGTTTTATGGGCTGATAGAACAACAATAAAGAATGCAACTAGCCAAACTCCGTTCTCTTAGTATTTGGGGCAGAAGTGGTAATACCAACAGAAATAGTGATACCTATGGCAAGATCCAATCTCCAGGATCATGAGAAGAATCCTGAAGCTATGTGGCAAGAATTAGACACTGTGGATGAAACAAGAGATGCAACAAAGCTAAGGATGGCAGCATATCAACAGAGGATATCAAGAGCATACAATAAGAATATAAGGACTAGAAGGTTTCAAGTTGGGGATTGGGTGTTAAGAAAAGCTTTTTAGAATACTACTAATCCTACCAATGGAAAATTAGCTCCAAAGTGGGAAGGGCCCTATGAGATTGAATCAGAAGCAGGAAAAGGAGCATATCGACTTAAGAATATGGAAGGGGATATGCTACCAAGAACCTGGAATGCTATACATCTAAAGCTTTATTTCAAGTGAGTTTAGAATCTAATTTCTAACTGAGGATGGTATTAATTCTATCTCTTTTCAATAAATTTGAGTTTATTTATTCTTTCGAACCCAATACTGACTTAAGCATTGAAGGGGTGTTAGCCAACCTAACACCCACCTTAGTTTAAGGTTGTTTTGCAGAATATGCTCCAAGATATACACTCAGGATAACTCGAAAGATTAGAGGATTGGCCCCCTCTCTCACGTTTAAGGGAATCTGATCCCTTCACAGGTTTAAAGGTATTCACCTTTCTCTCGAATTGGGTTTAAACACCACACCTGGAGCGCAAGTTATCCAGGAATAGTTCAAGATAGCGGGACCAGTCTATGTAAAAGTGGCTGATAATTTCGTTATTGTTGGCTATATCCTGGATCCTCAAGGTATATGAGGATTGATCACCCTCTCTCACGAAAGAGTGTTTTCATACTCTCTAAGGTTTAAAGGTTTTCACCTTTCTAAGTCTTGGAGTTTATACACTCCCGCCTGTAGCGCATGAAAATCAGGGTTTATCCCCAGGATGTTAAGGGTTTATCCCCAGGATATTAAGGGTTTATCCCCGGAATGTTAAGGATTTATACATAGGAAAGCTAAAGTGTGACCATATGATAAACACAGGGGACATACGATTCAAAGGATGACTTAAAATTTACACTGGGGACATTCCTAAGGTGGAAGATTGGAATTGACTCTCTAAGAGTCTTTGGTATGATCTTTCCTTTTTTATTCAAATGGCTTAAGTTTTCTAAGTTATATGACAATATCCTGACAAGGATATCCCCTAGGATACTCTTAGGATACCTATCAGGATATTCTCAGAATATGTTCCCAAAATATTCCCAAGCATGTTCAAACAAAACAATTTTCATAAGTAAAATTTATGCACTAACGACAACAGAGGTAAGGCCAAAAGAAAAGTTATATTATTAACATAGCAAAAGTTTGTGCTTTTGGTTTCATCTCAAACCGAGATCCATCCACCAAAAGCACAATTAGTCCTTAAACATATTTACCTAACAGTTTAAGGTTTCATCTCAAACCGAGACCCATCCACCTCCAACTGTTATATTGTTCAAAAAGCATGCAGGAAATGTAAATTGTTCAAGTGCAGGAAAAGTAAATTGTTTTGGGGATCACAAACCAACATTCAAATTTAAAAAAGTGGGCTCCGGCATAGGCATCAATATCCATCATCGCCCACTTGAATGCCCTCACACAGCGGCATCTTCACCAGCTTTCTCCACCTTCTCAGCATCCTGAGCAGCATCCTCACTAGCATCCGCTCCAGCATCCTTCTTCTCCTCAGCCTTGTCCACCACCTCTGTTGACTTATAGGATTCACCTGCCTCAGCAGGATATGGTACAACCTTGCCTCCAAGCTCCTTCAGCTTTGCCACCCAGGATTCAACCTGCCAGGCTAGGCACTCAAGGCCTGTCTCCTTGGCCTCATAAGCCATCTTGATACGAGCTTGTAGAAGAGAAACAATGGCAGAGGCTTTGATCCCTTCCCGGAAGGAGACCATGGCATGTTCATGCTCCATTTGGACGGTAGCCAGCTTAATCTCAGCATCCTGGGTGACCTTCTTTAGTTTGTTGATGCGTGTGAAGTGTATATATATGTTTAAATATATTTTAAGCCCTTTTACACTTTTTAGACAAGTTTTAAATTTATAAAACATGATATTTACTAACACTAAACACACATATGGGCAAGTGCACCCATCGTGAGCGTAGTATAGTGTTGGTAAGATACCGAGGTCGTCCAAGGACACAAGAGCTTTTAGTACCGGTTTATCCTCAACGTCTAATCAAATCAAAAGTTTAGAAAATTGTTTTAAACTAAGAAAATAAAAATTAACTAAAATGCTGAAAAATAAAAATAAAAGAAAAACAGATAGACAAGATGAATCACTTGGTTCCGACTCGTGTTTAGTGTAACCTTTGATTATTTCCGCACCTTTGCACTTATTTAAGAGATTATCTTAGTTATTGTAGTAGGCCCCTCTTTTGGAGGTGACGTTACCCTCAACCCAGTAGTTTGAGTCAGCAAGGATACAATCCTAAAGGGTCGGATTATTGAAAGATAATTAATTAAGTTATTAATGCAAATTATGGTAGGCCCCTCTTTTGAAGGTGACGTTACCCTCGACTAAGTAGTCTGAGTCCGCAAGGATACAGTCCTAAGTAGCCGGGTTATAGTATTAATAGTAGTTAACTTATGAGGGGATCAAAGAGTTTGGACCCCCGCCATCCAATACCGTTAAGTATTGAAGGAGGTCCTACTAAATTTGACCCAGGTCCCTTGCAGGATCTCTAAATGCTGAACAACGGCAAGACTCTTACCAAACCATTCCCTTAACCCCCGACCAGGTAGCCAACATACTTCCATATAGACCGTGGAGATATGAATGGTGAAAATCTTTTATTTTATATAGACAGTAAAATAATGCCAAGACACCACGGACAAACGATAAGGAAGAATCACCTTCAACATAAGAAACTAGTTATTAAAGTCATTAATACATAACCAATTAAAAAGTGCGAAAAGATTAAAAATAAAAAGTATTACACTAGACACTTTGTCTTCACCAAGTGATGTAAGAGACTTAGGCAAACATGGCCTCGATTCTCAAGAACTCTTACGATCAACCTTGGATCCCGAAATGACTCACACACTCTATGATGGACAATGGATGATGGTGGTGGATGATGGTGTTATGGTGGTGGTGAGTGGTGGGTGAAGTGTGAGAGAGGTGGTGTGCTAAGGGATGGTTTGAGCTTGAGCCAAGCACTCCTATTTATAGGCTGAACAGAAGCTTCAGCACGGCCCCGTGTCCAGTGGGCACGGCCCCGTGTCCACATCCTTCTCTTTCTTCATTAATTGCTCTTGTCTTTATTAGTTGACCACGCCCCCGTGTCCGCTGAGCACGACCCCGTGTGCAGAAGTATATCTGTACTATGAAGATTTGCCTAGATTCTGCGAATCTTATAGTTGACCATGGCCCCGTGCCTGCTGAGCACGGCCCCGTGGTGGGCAATAGAAGCTTCTACCACTTTGTCTTTTCTGCTAACACTTGGGCATGCCCCCGTGCTGGCTGAGCTCGGGGCGTGTTCAGTCTTCTGTCTTCTTGTTTTGCTTGGGAAGATGTTGTCGTGGGGTCGGGCATGTCACGTTTGTTCCTTTTCTTGTATTTATGTTAGATTTTGCTGTCTTTTTGCTTCTTTTGTTAATTTGAGCTCATTTAATCCTGAATATACAAAAGGAAGACAAAAGCACACTTTTTCCAAAATTAGTACTAAAAAGGGTTAGTTTTATGCCACAATTGATGTAATTTATATGTTGCATTTTGCACACATCATTTATCCTCATAGTGCCGGGTCTTGGCCTCAGCAAGGGTGCCCTTGTCAGCAACAGTAGTTTCAAGCTATTTGATCCTGGCTTCATTGAATGCGGCTGTACCAAAAGCTTCAGTGTAGAGACGAAGCAGATGCTGGAAACCCTGTAAGTCAAAATTCAAATATGAGTCAATATTTACTAACCAGGATATCCTGTCAGGATATTCTATCAGGATATATGTGCCGGATATAGTGCCAGGATATTACCTTGTTAAGGAAGGATGTCATCGGTTCCAAGGAGTCGGTGAAGCTGAGTTCCTCATACGAGAACCCTTCGCAGCCCGGGGTGCTAACTTCAAAACCCTTCCTCTTCTTGGCGGTGGAAGTACGAGCCCTCAGGTTGGGCTTGGGAGCCGGGATCGGTTTGGAGCTAGTAGTAGCAGGAGCCTATTTCTTGACGTTGACTAGAGTAGGGTAACTGTGAAGCTCGTCAAGGTCAAGGAGGATTGGAACTTTGCTGGAATCTGCATACAGGGAGTAAAACTCTTTCCTAAATACTTCAAATAAGAACATGTATGCAGGATATTGTACAGGATCCTTACCAGACATGTTTGCATTGGAAAGAGGACTTGGAGATGGTGGAAATGGATTAAAACTTCTTTCAGCTTCGGGGAGTAGTCTAATGGCGTCAATTCTCTTCTATGATTCGGCTAGAGGAGGTGCAAGCTTCCTGAAATCAGCTGTATACAAGACAATAAAAAAGTTGATTAGTTCAAGATATGAAGTAGGATACAAAACAGGATCATCCTAATGCCCTAGGTCCTACCCTTTTTCAACCATTTCATCGGATAATCCGCTCCACCAGGGATTGAATCTCTTTTTACAAAGAAGAACTTGGATTTCCATTCCTCTTCGTTCCTGGTGGCTCGGAGAACCAGTGGGTCGCTGGAAGTGGAATAAAAGAAGAATCGACAAGAACCGTGACATCTAAGCCGGTATGCCAAAGGGAGGTCATGGACGGAAAGATCAGGGATATGGTTCTTCTTGATTTGATCAAGAACAGACAGGACCCGCCAAAGCATCGGCATTGTTTGGCTAAAAGAGATTATGGTAAGGTTAAAAAACTCGGTGATAAAGTCCGATAAAGGAAACTGCAATCCTAAGGTAAAGGGAAAGGCATTAAAACATAACCACTCGTCGGAAACCATGTCCGATCGGATTTCCTTGTCAAACGGCCGGAACACCGTTCCTTTCGGGAAGATGCCGGAGGATTTGAGAGCCGACAAGTGGGCACTATCGAAGGTGCATATTTCCTTTTTCGGATCTTGGAGAATATTCTGGTGGATGAACATAGGAGCAGAGTCACCGGAGCTCGATCTTGTTTGTCTTGCCATATGATGCCGGAATATGGAACAAATGGGAGGATGAAGATGAAGATGAGAGAGAAAATATTTACCTTTTTTCTCTTCGGTAATGGTTAAAAGAGGATGAGGATGAGAAGTTATAGGTAGGTAATGAGTAATTATATACTAAGCGGTTACAAGCTGTCACATCAAGGTCTAATCTCTTAATTGCCTCGTTATTCGTAAAAAATATAACCGTTAGTACCAGGATACTAAACGGTAATATTTTTTGGGGACAATTGTTATGAGTGAAATTCTGAGCCCATATCCAGGTCAATATCTTAAGCTATATCTTAATTATGTGATATGTGTTCATACTCGGGATGCTGATTCAGGATATTGGTAACATCTTGAAAAGGTATCCTGAGGATCACTAACGGATTATATGCAGGAATATGAGTCCAAGCTCGTAACGTTCATAAGGACCCTTTCCCCGGAAGACTCGGTCTAAGTCCTTCAAAAGAAGACGTTGAAGCCGCTTTACTCGGTCCATAACGTTAACTATGGAATATTCGGAGGCATCCCCCGTTTATAGGAATTTTTGTTTGTATTTCTTAGCTATAAATAGGTGGATAAATCAGATCGAATAGGACACAACAACACTCACTGCTCTCTAACATTTTAACTCTCTCGCAACTTTCACTTTCACAAAAAGCATTGTAACACTTAGCGATCTGATCAATATCCTGCACTGTATCCTGACGTTTGAAGTAATAAGAAGAACAAGGCAGCTGCGATTGTCAGCTCCTGAGGTTTTGTGTCGGCGATCTATATTGATCAAGGGCTTTCCTCGTATATCTCTTGTCACCCCTTTTACTTTTAGCTCATTGTTTGATCATAGATATAGCTCGATATCCTGAGCTATATCCTGAAACTGTTTTTTACAAACAAGTTAACAACCATATTTTCGATACACTTTCTTAGCACACTACCTCACTTAACTAATTTGATCACTAAATTGCTTAGGTAATTTTTTACCAAAACAGTCACTATTCCGAAATAACGTGGTAATCAGTAGGTATAGTCACTAGGGACTATAACCATCGTGATTACGCTCACGTTATGAAATTCAAACGAACTTCGTGTTGATCAACTCGTGGTCAAAACAGAAAGTCAAACAATGTTTGACTTTCGTGCTAAAAATGCATAAAAAGCACGAAAGAGACTTACAAAGGGTCCAAGTTAGGAAGTTTTGATTCAAACAACTCAGGTATTAAGTAATAACTTCAACTTAGAGCTGATTGAACCAAAGTGTGAGTTGAAATGAAGTTAAGGAATGGGTTTATATAGGATTCGGTAAACCGTTAGGATCGTTCCTCGCATTTCGTGCTTTGATCTTGGCCCTCCACTTTGACTCATGGTTTTCAAAACCATGGGAATGTTTAAAACCAACAAATTTGAGCCCATAGCATCCAAAACTAGCCATTAAAATTGTTAGGTGTAGATTTTCTATAACTAAGGATCACAGATCCTCATGTACTGACAGGATTATGGATCCTCAATTCTGTTTGAATTAAGGATCCTCAGAAGACGTTGCAGGATCAGGATCCAGGGTCCTCATTGTTATCCTTACACTAACGGTTGCCTTCATTATGTTTAAGTTTGTTTTGCAGGAGTATACGTATTGGACTTGGTTTTTCGGATATTCTTGGAGAATATGCTCTCAATATTCCGCACGTGGTCAGCTGAAATAACCGTTATGGAAGTAGTGGGAGGCTAGCATGAATTGCGGGATGTTAGTTATCTTAGATAATTTCTATTTTTAAAGGGGATAACAAGCTTGAATTAGAACAAGTTAGCTAATACACACACTCTCGCAAGCTCTCTGCAATACATTGGCGATTTCATACACTTCTGCACTCTAGTGATCCTTGTAACAAGCTTGTTATCATTCCGAGTTGTAACAATCATTTGTTTAAATATATTTGGTGATCGGTAGTTTCCATCACCCGAGGTTTTTTATGCCGGATATCAACTCTTGATCAAGGGCTTTTTCCTCATATAAATCCTTGTGTCACTTGTTCATTTCATTTGCAAGTTATTCGTACATTTGTTCATTGATTCAAGCATCACACCCCACAACAAAACATTTGGTTGCATTATCCAAGCTTGATTTTTGACCAAAACAGTTTGGCGCCCACCGTGGGCAATTGGTGCTTCATTCCTAAGAAATTTTTGTCTTTGTGATCATTTCGGTTCATTATCTCCAAGCAGATGGCTTCTTCAGCGAACAACACTTCAAGTTCAATGCCGGCAGTCACTTCTTCACAGGGCGTTCCACCTTTGCCTCCACCACCTTTTGGATCCCATAAGAATGCTGAAAATGCTGCGAAGAGACAGAGCCCCATTTTCCCAAAACCACCATCTTCTATTGTTTCTTCTAATCCTACTAACAGTGATCTTTTTACTTTGATTTTGCAGATGAGGGATCACATACAAGAGTAGGATAAAACCAACAATAGGATCCTCGGGGAGATTGGTGACATCAAGAAACAGAAGAAATCACGTCTGGAATTCCAAACTTGAATCCTCTGGGAGGTAACACTTTGAATAATTCAAATACTACTAACCATGGCTTTATGCAGGATACAGGTATCAACCAGGCTATGGGTAGGGAATTAAAGAAATTGAAGGATATGATATCTAGCGTTCCAGGAGTGGTTAAACCCATTCCTGAAATCCCAGATGGAAGCCACAGGATATCTCGTTTTGCACCACCTCTTTGTGATGCAGAAATCCCAAAAACGTTCCAGATAACAACCATGAAGCTATATGATGGTTCAACGAATCCAGAAGAGCATGTGGCTCAATACAGAGAAAGGATGGAGATTAACCCCATCCCGGAGAGGTTAAAAGTAGCATGTCTATGCAAGGGTTTCGGATCCACATTAACAGGATCAACTCTTAAATGGCTGCTAAGTCTTCCCCTTACTATATTACTTCATTTGCTAATTTGGTTAATCTGTTTAATAGTCAATTTTCATGTAGTAGAAAGTTTGAACGATTAACTAGTGATCTATATAGGGTAACGCAAGGTCAAAATGAATCACTTAGATATTATATCACTAAGTTTAGTAAAGAATCCTTAGATATTCCTAATTTGGATATTGCTACGGCTGTAGAAGCCTTTAAAATGGGTTTACTTAGGGATTCATTGTTCTATGATGATCTTGTCATGACCCCTTGCAGAAATCTTGATAAAGTGAGAACCAGGGCCCTTAGGTTCATCCGACTAGAGGATGATAAAAGGATCCAGGAAAGACTGGCAGGATCCTCGAAGCAGGAAAAGCAAGGATCCTACTTCAGGAACAACAAGTCCAAATTTTATAACAAGTCTGACAACCAGAACGTGCATGCAGTAGAATAGGAAGAGGATGATGAGGATTATTCTCCAATTTCTGAATATTGTTTTTCTGTTGATAACAATGAACTAATCCTTGCAATGCAGAACCTAGGTGAAAAAGCAAATGCAGAAAAAGTGATAAGCCAGCTGTTTTGGTCAAAAAATCAAGCAAGGATAATGCAACCAAATCTTTTGTTGTGAGGAATGATGCTTGAACAAATGAACAATTGTGTGAACAACTTGCAAATCAAATAAATGAGTGACACAAGGATTTATACGAGGAAAAAGCCCTTGATCAAGAGTTGATATCCGGCATAAAAAAACCTCGGGTGATGGAAACTACCGATCACCAACTAAAATTAAACAAAAGGTTGTTACAACTCGGGATGATAACGAGCTTGTTACAAGGATCACTAGTGTGCAAAAGTGTAAAAAAGTACGAAATCACCAAGTGAACTGTATAGAGCTATTGAGAGCTGTTTCGAGAGTGTGTGTTTGCTAAAATTAGCCAAGTGTTCTCACTCAAGCTCGTTATCCCCTTTTTAAATTGGAAATAACTAAAACAACTAACTATCCGCTAATTGTGCAAGCTTCCCACGATCTCCATAACGTTCACAAGGGCCAAGCACGTGCGGAATATCGAAGGCATATTCTCCAGGAATATCGGTAAGACTTGGTCCATGAATATACTCCTGCAAAACAAGCTCACATACAAGGCAGACAACTGTTAGTACCAGACAACAACGAGGATCCTGGATCCTGATCCTGCAACACTCTCTGAGGATCCCAAATTCAAACAGAATTGTGGATCTGTGATCCTGACAGTACTTGAGGATCCATGATCCTTAGGATTGGAAAATCCTCCCCTAACAATTGCCCCCAAAATATAAGGAGTAAAATGTAAATTAGCGAGTTATATTTTTTGATCTTATCTACAACTGACTAACGGATATATAGCCGTTAGAATCTAACTAGCCGTTACAGATCATACGTCATTGAAGCGACAATCCTACAAAATCATCATTATATATAGGTTAGAGATAAGGATCGATAGGCATTTAAATTCATGCGTTACTCCCTTTAAATCCTCATTCGAAGATTAACCAGGTACTTCTCTCTTCCTTTTCTCTTCATCTTCTTCCGCTGTTCCTTCTTTCTTTACCATCACCCATGGCCAAGATGGTTCTAAGATCCTCACCAGCTAAGGATCACCAAAAAGATAGTCCCCTAAAGAGCCAAGGGATTATCAAAGATTCTCCGAAGGAACGCTGCTGCTTCACCGATCCGGAGATCGACCGGATTCGTCACTGCTTTCTGACAGATTCTGTCTTTAAACCTTTTGACCCTACTGCCAAAAGCGATTTTGTTTCTGAAACTTGGATTGCTTTTCCGGCCACTCCATTCCTGATAGGATACTCCTATCCCTTCCCCGACTTCACTGAATCCTTCTTTTCTCTTACCGGCATGTGCTACATTCAGGCCATGCCAATGATGTGGAGGGTTTTATACACCCTAGTGAGGATCATTGAGCAGGAAGGTATAGAGTTGGGGATGTCGGAACTGGCTGAACTGTACAACCTTGTGAGCCATGGTTCACACCGCTTCTTATTCAAACATAAACCCGGTGATGCACACCCAATCCTCAAGACCACCAAAAATGACACCAACTAGAAGAAGCGTTTTTTCTTCATTAGGAGGGATTCTATCCCAGATGGGAAGGATCTCCCAAGAAAGTGGGCCACCCATGGTAGGATAGAGGATCCTTATAGAAGGTGTCACACCCTGGCTTTGCGGAAGCGTGGTTAATTTGGTGTGACTTCTTAATACCATAGCTTAATCAAAACAAAGCTATATGAGTTAAAAACATGCAAGATCATCCATTAAGTTTTGAAAACCAAATACAGTACCATTGTTTTAACGGGAACATACCCTAACAACCATAACCTTGTTCAACAGACATTACAAACTTAAACATAATATAAACATGGTTTAAGGATTGTGTCTTGTCCAGGAAAGAGACACATCCCCTAAACCCCGGATGACCTCGGAAACTAGTGCAGCGGAAAACATGCCATACCGTGCCAGATCTCGTTAATTTCCTGAAATACATGTAAGTTGAAAAATCAACAATAATGTTGAGCGAGTTCATGTGTAGTGAGTATGTAAAACACTATGTAAGTATAAAAGTTCCCTGGTATGTAGCAGTGTAAGGAAAAGAGATCACCAATGGTTTGCAAGGCCATTAGCATGTGTGAAATGCAAGTAGGAAGACTCAACCCTAGCCGATTTATGCGTCGGGCAACCAAGTCACTCAAGGTCCGTTCTGTTGGTCCTCTCAGAGGTCCGTTCTGTTGGGCCTAGAGTTGGGCTTGCTACACCCAGATAGATCTACCGCTTAAGTCCCTCGGTGTTCTGCCTACCCATTCACATGATCTAAGTAGTAAACCTCCTTACGTTAACATACCGTGTATAATAGTACTTGTAAACAAAGTAACATGTATTTCACCCCCGCAGTTAAGAAAACTGAAAACAGTTAGAGAAAAGGGGGACATGAACTCACAGTGAAGCGTCTCTACCAAGTATCTCCAAATCAGAAAGCTGTGCGACGACCTACAAGTGCTAATTCTATTAGACGGACGGCCGTGCCTTAGCTTTGTAGTTTAAGTTTTTGGGAAATAGTTAGACAACTATTTCGTGTTTGTGTTCTGTATATACTTGGTAGTTATACTCCTCCCCAAGGATGGGGGGTACAATACATGTGCGTAAGTTACGTTTTAGTAATCGAGTGGTAACATAATTACCGGTGTAACTTATATATTCATGTGAAAACGTTCGTATTATTTTGGAATCGTTAATGTTTGTAAATATTATTTTTACTCCTAAAAATAATATTTATGTATTTTCACAAAATAATCATAAACAGTGTTGTGACAATATATATTTATCACGTTAAATTTTGTGAAAATCCCACCTCCGAATATTAGTAAATAAAGTCATGGCGAGATTTATATTTCGAAAATATGTCAAAAATAACTCTAACACTTGTGGTGTAAATAATTCTAAGTGTTAGGCTTTTAGAAAAATTTCGCCAGAGTTTCCTCTGTAACTGGAGGTGGCCACGCTTTCAGCGTATCATTTTCTTTTACAAAATCAATTCAACAACTTCTTTATTCAATCAAACAATTTTCCGACACATCAAACTAGTCGACAAGTATGTAAATCGCATAATCGCATGAACTTGTAGTTTCTCCGCAACTATAGTGTAAATCCCATTATATTTGTAGACCTTTATATCAAGTAACTTTGATCTCGTAAAAACCTTGTGTTTAGAGAAATCCGTCTTTACAACTTCTAGTAATATTTGACAAAACTAGTTCTTTGTCGGATCTTTTCATTTCACAAGTGTTTACACACTTGTGGTTTATAAAAATCATGTTTGTTAGTGTAAAATCCGTCTTTTAGAAAACATGATTTCTTTGACGCGTGGTCCTTTGAAAATACCACTTGTAGATACGTAGATCTGCTAGTTTTAAACACTATTGTACATGTTAAAACACTTTTACACAAGTTCATGTTTCATGTGTGGTAGAGTTTCACCTTTTAACCCTTGTATCATTCAAACCAAGCTTATGTTAAGATCCATGATCTTACCAAACCGGGTTAAACGGTGATCCGAGCTACCACAACATAGATCGGGTCTAAATAACCACATATTTCAAATACTACAACATTTACACAACCTATATGCTATTAACCACCATTTTAAGTATTTTTAGTAAACTTTTGTGCATCATCTTGCATTTTAACGAGATTTAACCGACATAATTCCTTTTAACCACTTTAGATTAGTTCAAAAACGAGTTTTAAGTGTTATACCTCTAGCTCAAGGCTAGGGAAGATTCTTGGCGAAAAACGCGTGGATAAAAGCTAAGTGGAGAGGTCCTTCGCGTTCCGTTTGCTCCAAGACTCCTAATACGTGACCTTTGATGTATGTATGATGTTGGAATGGCAAGAACCAAAACCGAAAGTGGAGGTATGGGGGGTGGGGTGTTCGGCCGAGAATGAGCAAGAGAGGGAGAGAGTATGAAGTTGTGATGTTTAGTGTGTAATGATCATGTGTGCAATCTTAAGTTACTTATAGGCAAACATAAGATTAGTGTCCATTGGTTCATATGTCCTAATGATATTAAGCATACATGATTAAAATAATGAAACAAGGACAAGGTGTGTCCCCTTGTAGTTGGGCCGGTTAGGAGGGGGGGTCCCTTGGTTCGATTCCAACTAGCCATTAGGTAAGTAGTTAGGTTAAATAGGTTAGTTAAGTGTTTAACCCAGTTAGTTGTATGTTATGTGTTATGGCGGGTGTTAGGGTAATCAGGGACCCTAACTGGCTCAGAAAAATATAAATAAGGAAAATAACAATATTTTCGTGTCCCGGGTAAAGTCTGGTTGTTTGGTTGGATAGTAATCCGTTAAAGCGTTACTAAAGCTTTAAAGTGTCGTTATTGTTACTTTCAGTGACACAACTTATTCCTCCAAAGTGTCAGGAATATTTTCTCATGTTTTGGCACTTTATTAGTTAGCTAGAAGCTGAATTTATTATGTAAAGTGCTGAATTTTGTACTTAGAGTATGTTTTAGGCACATCCAGTCATAGTGACTTATCCCTAGAGACGCAGTTCCACAACCCTTGTATCCCTACACTCACTACTAGTGTAGCCAAATATCTCAGGCTCTTATAGGCCTTAGAGGCAGTGTCTGCCTGATGCTGGCTTTATCAGCATGTTCAATAGGTTATCCGTTATTGTGCTACTGTGCTTTTTGTGCATCATGTTTGTCACTAAGGTTCAGTATGTAAGTATTGTAGTGACGACAAGTAAAGTATGATGCAAGTAAGTACATGTATCAGATATCAAGTAGCAGTTCATCAGCTAGTTCAAACAAGCACAGTAATTAAGCAGTAATTAATCATTAATTAAGTCGTACGGATACCTGGTTTAGTGCGGGTTGTCACATTCTCCCCCCCGTTAAATAAATTTCGTCCCGAAATTTAAGTTCTGCTTGTAGATGCAGGGTTCTTAGGAAAAAGGTGGGGGTATTTTTCTTTCATCCGGTCCTCACGCTCCCAGGTGAACTCAGGACCATGTCTGGCATTCCAACGAACTTTGACGAGTTTGACACTGCTCCGGCGGGTCTTGTTAACTTTCCAATCCGTGACCTCGACAGGTTCTTCAACGAAGTGGAGCGTGTCGTCAATATGAATCTCGTCGATGGGAATGGCAACGTCAACTTGAGTCGGACTTTTCTTCAGGTTGGATACATGAAATGTATCGTGAACACCATTCAGTTCAGTAGGTAGGTCCAACTTGTATGCTACTAGTCCTATTCTTTCCAGAATTCTGAAAGGACCAATGTAGCGCGGATTTAACTTCCCACGCTTTCCGAAGCGTGCCACCCCCTTCCAGGGTGAAACTTTCAATAACACCATTTCTCCAACTTGGAAATCCACATGTTTCCGGTTTGGATCCGCATAGGCCTTTTGTCTGTGGCGAGCTGCTTCGATGCGTTTAAGAATTTGCGCAATCTTGTCTGTCGTCTCTTGGACGATCTCGGGACCAGCAAGCTGCCTATCACCTGCGTCAGACCAACATAGGGGTGATCGGCACTTGCGTCCGTATAGGGCCTCAAATGGCGCGACACCAATACTGGTGTGGTAGCTGTTTTTGTATGAAAATTAGACCAAAGGTAAATGCTTATCCCAGCTACCGCCCAAATCCATAACACACGCCCTCAGCATGTCTTCCAAAGTCTGTATCGTTCGCTCGCTCTGGCCGTCAGTTTGCGGATGAAACGCAGTGCTCAGATTCAATTGTGAGCCAAAGGCTTCTTGGAAGGATTGCCATATCCTTGACACAAACCTTCCGTCTCTATCAGAGATGATCGAGAGAGGCACTCCATGGCGTGCAACGATTCCTCTCATGTAAATTTCAGCCAATTTGCTCGTATTATCCTTCTCTCTGATAGGTAAGAAGTGTGCTGACTTCGTTAATCGATCCACTATCACCCAGATAGTGTCATGGCCTCTTGGCGTTCTTGGCAATTTCGTAATAAAGTCCATGGAGATTTGTTCCCATTTCCACTTGGGAATTTCAGGCTGTTGCAGAAGTCCTGAAGGCTTCTGGTATTCCGCTTTAACCTTAGCGCACGTTAAACATTTGTTCACGTAAACAGCAACATCGCCTTTCATCCTAGGCCACCAATAATAATCTTTGAGATCCTGGTACATCTTATCCGCTCCTGGATGTATAGAGTACCGTGATTTGTGAGCTTCATCAAAAATAACTTCCCTTAAACCACCAAACAGAGGAACCCAAATCCTTTTCTCGAAGCATAACATTCCTTCCTTGTTTGGTAAGCTTCTCCATCCCATGGAGATATTCCTCTTCAAGATTCCTTTCCTTGAGAGCTTCCTTTTGTGCGGCACGAATGCGCAAGGAAAGATTAGTTCGTATAATCATTTCTAGAGCTCTAACCCTTATGGGCTTGATTCTCTCTTTACGACTTAGGGCATCGGCGACCACATTCGCCTTCCCTGGATGATACTTTATCTCGCAGTCGTAGTCGTTCAACAACTCAATCCATCGTCTTTGCCTCATGTTCAACTCCTTCTGGTTGAATATGTGCTGTAGGCTCTTGTGATCTGTGAAGATTGTACACTTCGTACCATAAAGGTAGTGTCTCCAGATCTTTAAAGCAAAAACCACTGCGCCAAGCTCCAAATCGTGTGTGGTATAGTTCTTTTCATGCACTTTCAACTGACGCGATGCGTAAGCAATAACCTTTTGGCATTGCATCAACACACAACCCAGTCCTTGACGCGATGCGTCGCAGTATACCACAAAATCATCAGTACCTTCTGGTAGAGCTAAGATAGGCGCGTTGCAGAGCTTATCCTTCAATATCAGGAAGGCTTCCTCCTGTTTGATTTCCCAATCAAACTTCTTATCCTTCTGTGTGAGGAGCGTCAAAGGTTGAGCGATTTTTGAAAAATCCTCAATGAACCTTCGGTAGTAGCCAGCCAAACCCAAGAATTGCCGAATCTCGGTTGGCATCTTTGGCGTTTCCCAATCCTTGATCGCCTCGATCTTGGTTGGATCCACGTGGATTCCATCTCCATTTACCACGTGCCCAAGGAATTGCACCTCTCGTAGCCAAAACTCGCACTTAGAGAATTTGGCATACAGCTGTTCTTTCTTCAGCAGCTCTAGAATGGCTCTAAGATGCTGCTCGTGTTCAGCCTTCGTTTTTGAATAAATCAAGATGTCGTCGATGAATACAATCACGAACTTATCCAAGTATGGCTTGCAAACTCTATTCATCAAGTCCATAAAGACCGCAGGTGCATTTGTCAAACCGAATGGCATAACGAGGAACTCGTAGTGCCCATAACGAGTTCTGAAGGCTGTCTTTGGAATGCTTTCCTCTTGTATCCTTAACTGATGGTATCCAGATCGAAGATCGATCTTTGAATAAAAGCTTGAACCTTGCAGTTGGTCGAACAGATCATCAATTCTTGGCAGAGGATACCTATTCTTGATTGTCAGCTTGTTCAGCTCCCGGTAGTCGATGCACACACGAAAACTACCGTCCTTCTTCTTGACAAACAGGACCGGAGCTCCCCAAGGCGAGAAGCTTGGTCGGATAAATCCCTTGTCTAACAACTCTTGAAGTTGTGTCGACAATTCTTGCATCTCAGACGGAGCAAGTCGATAAGGTGCCTTAGCCACAGGCGCGGTGCCTGGAACTAAGTCGATGTGAAACTCTACTTGCCTCTGAGGTGGCAGTCCAGGTAAGTCTTCCGGGAAGACTTCTGGATACTCCCTTACGACAGGGATGTCTTCGATTCTCGGCTCAGCAGCCTTCTTATCCACAGTGTGTGCCAGGAAGGCAACACATTCATTCTGCAACACTTTCGCACTTTTCAGGCAGCTGATAATCCTCAACGGCGTATCACGCTTCTCTCCGTGAACCACAATTGTTTCGCCATCTTTGGTTGGGATACGAACAACCTTTTCGTGACAAACTATCTCAGCCTTGTTGTCTGATAACCAACCCATTCCTACCACTACGTCGAAGCTTCCCATCTGGATTGGTAGTAGATCCAGAGCAAACTCACGCTCTCCTAATTCGATCACACAACCTCTGATCACTTCTTTGGCTTCTACTAACTTTCCATTAGCCGATTCGATTGAGTACGAAATATCTAACTTACTAGCGGCTAAACCAAGCATATTCTTAAACTCTAATGATACGAAGCTATAATCGGTACCAGCATCAAACAAAATAGATGCAAAAGTTTTGGTTGTTAGAGAACGTACCAGAAATCACACCTGGATCCTGGCATGCCTCACAAGCTCCGATGTTGGATGTTCTTTCACGGTCTTGTTTCAACCTCGGGCATTCCCTCTTAAAATGTCCAACGTCCCCACAATGGAAGCATCCTAGCACTCGGCCATTTCCTTTCCCATTTCCACCTTGAGCGTTGTTACTGTTTTCTCCTTGTATGGGACTCTTCATCCCACAACCTTCCTTGTTGTGTCCTTTCCTTCCGTACCTAGGCTTCCGACATTCATAATTGTAGTGACACTTGCACTCAGCACGTCTTGGTTCAG
The DNA here is from genome assembly GCA_030545235.1 of Helianthus tuberosus. NCBI lineage: Eukaryota > Viridiplantae > Streptophyta > Magnoliopsida > Asterales > Asteraceae > Helianthus > Helianthus tuberosus. The sequence continues at coordinate 1,686,022 of CM060402.1, forward strand.
TTTCTAAGTAAATCTTATCATTGGCCTGTTTGTTGTTAGGGCAATCTTTCTTGAAATGCCCTTTGTCCCCGCAATCAAAACAACCTCGAATAGATCTTTGTTCATCGTTATTCGTTTGGGTATCTTTGGTAAGCTTCCTTTTGTTCTTTCCAGACGACTCTACCTGAGTTTCCTTGTCAGGATTTGCAAGTTTTTCTAGTCTAATTGCTTCCGTAACGAGTGCCAGACCCATCTTACTTGCGACATCAGTTGTTGGTGGCGTTGATGTTGTCATCAAGCTCAAGACTTGAGGTGCCAGTTCCCAAATGAATTGTTCCAATTTCTTTAATTCTGGTTTCACCAGGTACGGAACAACTCGTGACAAATCATGAAGTCTTTGCACGTACTCCAACACCTTCGGACCTTCCATCATCAGGCTCCGAAATTCATCTTCCCACTTCTGGGTTTCCGTTTGGGGGCAATACTTCTTATGCATTATTCCTTTCACTTCATCCCAAGTTAACGCGTATGCTGTAGTTAGGCCCATTATTCGAACCTGAAGATTCCACCATAATCGAGCTCCATCTTGAAACAACTCAGAAACGTATGGGACTTGTTGTTCTGGCGTACAGCCACTCATTCGAAGGATGGATTCCATACTTTCAATCCATTTTACAAAAGTTATGGCACCCCCAGTGCCGTCGAACTTCGGAGGCTTGTAGTTGAGGAAGTGCCAGTAGGAACAACCGTTATTTTCTGAGGTGCCTCTGCTAGGTTCGGAGCGTAGGGCCTCGTGTTGTGCTATAGCTGCAGCAATTATCTCTTGAAGTTCTTCCTCAGAGGTGGGCATGCGCATTTCGCGTCTTGGCGGCATCTTCTAAAAGATGTTTCACGTAGGTTAGGTCATAGCAAGTGAAGTGTACGTATGCATTCATCAATACCAACACATAACATCTCATGCTATCAATAAATCAATCACGTAACATCTTATGTCATAGCGCATAAACAATAGATTGAACATCACAAGTGATGAGAATACTGCGATTGCATTGCCACAATTTGGGACCACAATGTAAAGCTTACAAGTACACAACTGAATCATACAACCTCAATGACTTAGTAGGGGACGTCCCTAGGCAAGCCGTGAGATTGCTGGACTTATTCAGGAATCCTTGGTTTGTCCATCTTCAAATCCTAGAATTTCACCTCAAGCTTCTGGATTCCAGCCTTAGAACAGTATTTCTTCTTCATCATTTCCTTGAGCTTGTCCCAGCTCCGTGCATAAGCAGCGTCTGTGCCAAGGGTCTGAACCTGGAGGTTCCATTAAGAGAGTGTGCCATCCAGAAATATCCCCGAGATATAGGTAACACTCTGTTGGGGCGAACAGTTACTCATTCTTAGAATGGAGTCGGTCTTTTCGGACCAACGAACAAATGCAACGGTGCCTCCTGTTCCGTTAAAGTTTAAAGGCTTGCAGTTCAGGAACTGTTTATAGGTGTAGCCAGTTGGGGGGGTTATTTCCAGTAATGCCATCGTTGTACTTAGAGTGGAGGGCTTCATGTCGTGCATTTATCTGTGAGATGCGTTCTTGCAGCTCGGCTTCTGTCCTTGGCAACGTACTGGTGTTTGTGTCACGTCTGGGTGACGTTCCCTTTTGTCGAAGTGGTGTGAAGCGGGTTAGACAGCGTTCCAATTGTCTATGAGGTGTATATAGCAATATAAGCCATCATGTAATCACCCAATTTCACACGCAAATATACTCACTGTATGAGTGGGGAAATAAATTTCTGAGCCTTCACATAGGCTTGCCAATTTGGCTTGTTGCTCGTAATAGAATGAACTCGAGACTACATCGCCTTGGTCATTCGTGTTTAAGTTATTTCCTGCTACATTGGTTATCATTAGCTTGACCCGCAGAGTCCACCAGGATTTCTGTGCACTACAAATCGTTATTACGTGGGCCCCCGTAATAATAAATTGTCTTGCACAGTTACCCCAAATTTTCTCTCGTCCAAGCAGATGATCAATCAAGGAGCAGCAGTAGGTGCATCGACATGAACAGGGTCATGCTCCAATGCGGGGTCAGGAGCAGCGCCTGGCTCAGGGGCCACGGCTGGCTCCGGATCAAAAACTCCATCTCAAGATCAGCTGGATCATCAAACACAGGGGTTACAGGATCCTCCAAAGGCTGGTCTAAGTGCATGAACTCAATGTCATGGTCTGGATCAAAACCAGGTGGTAAAACAGAATCGTCCTCAATATCGCGATCAAACTCAAGTCTGTGTGCGAGAACTGGGGCAGCTGATGACGCCATATCAGGGTCGGCGTCGTGTGAGTGGTGCTGCACCCCCTGTATGTGCAAAGATGCGGATGTCAGAAACTCAAATGAGTCTGGGATAGGGGAATTGGCATGAGTTTCCCCTGCAGAAGCATCCGCATGCAGCAGTCTAATGCCAGCAGCAATAGGGTCCTGCCCTCGAATGGGTCCTCCTCTAGTAGATCGTTATCGTCGTCAGAGACCACGTCGGGGGGCATATCGACAACGGGATGAGCGTCAAGGGGGCAAATTCTCAACAAGACGGCCATCAGTAGGCTCTGCTACGACTTCAGGCAGCGCAAAAAGGGCTGAAAGTCGTCATTGTCTGTACCGGTAGTATCGGAAATGTACACCTCGTGCTTCGACGAAACTATGTCGTCTGATACTATGGCCATGGGATTCGTAGTGTCCATCTTTCTAGTACTTGATGAAAGCATGACGTTTGTAACACAAACACATATACGTATGATAATCAATCATATAATCATATAATCATATAAACATGTTAGCCAATCAAATAATTCTCCTAGTCTCACTAGCCAATTTCTCCTAGTCTTTAAGACTGCTCTATCCTCCACCTCGACCTCTTAGATCGAGCCTCGGTCCCCTTGACCGAGCCTCAGCCTTCATGACTGAGCCTACTCTTCCTAGCCTTACTAGCCAACTACCTTGGTCACCTAGACCGAGCCTCAGCCCTCCAGGCTGAGCCTATAATAAATCAACGTGCTCAACTACCTCGGTCACCTAGACCGAGCCTCGATCCTCCAGACCGAGCCTCAGCCCTCCAGGCTGAGCCTATAAATAATAAAATGTGCTCAACATTTGTTTGTAAAAAGTTTTGGATCTGGACTTAAGTGGTATGCAGAAAAATGTTTTCGTGAGAGCCCTAGTGATCATAGTCTAGACTCGAGAAGGAATCCTAGTTCGCTATGATCAGAGCTCTGATACCAAGCTGTCACACCCTGGCTTTGCGGAAGCGTGGTTAATTTGGTGTGACTTCTTAATACCATAGCTTAATCATAACAAAGCTATATGAGTTAAAAACATGCAAGATCATCCATTAAGTTTTGAAATACATGTAAGTTGAAAAATCAACAATAATGTTGAGCGAGTTCATGTGTAGTGAGTATGTAAAACACTATGTAAGTATAAAAGTTCCCTGGTATGTAGCAGTGTAAGGAAAAGAGATCACCAATGGTTTGCAAGGCCATTAGCATGTGTGAAATGCAAGTAGGAAGACTCAACCCTAGCCGATTTATGTGTCGGGCAACCAAGTCACTCAAGGTCCGTTCTGTTGGTCCTCTCAGTGGTCCGTTCTGTTGGGCCTAGAGTTGGGCTCGCTACACCCAGATAGATCTACCGCTTAAGTCCATCGGTGTTCTGCCTACCCATTCACTTGATCTAAGTAGTAAACCTCCTTACGTTAACATACCGTGTATAATAGTACTTGTAAACAAAGTAACATGTATTTCACCCCCGCAGTTAAGAAAACTGAAAACAGTTAGAGAAAAGGGGGACATGAACTCACAGTGAAGCGTCTCTACCAAGTATCTCCAAATCAGAAAGCTGTGCGATGACCTACAAGTGCTAATTCTATTAGACGGACGGTCGTGCCTTAGCTTTATAGTTTAAGTTTTTGGGAAATAGTTAGACAACTATTTCGTGTTTGTGTTCTGTATATACTTGGTAGTTATACTCCTCCCCAAGGATGGGGGGTACAATACATGTGCGTAAGTTACGTTTTAGTAATCGAGTGGTAACATAATTACCGGTGTAACTTATATATTCATGTGAAAACGTTCGTATTATTTTGGAATCGTTAATGTTTGTAAATATTATTTTTACTCCTAAAAATAATATTTATGTATTTTCACAAAATAATCATAAACAGTGTTGTGACAATATATATTTATCACGTTAAATTTTGTGAAAATCCCACCTCCGAATATTAGTAAATAAAGTCATGGCAAGATTTATATTTCGAAAATATGTCAAAAATAACTCTAACACTTGTGGTGTAAATAATTCTAAGTGTTAGGCTTTTAGAAAAATTTCGCCAGAGTTTCCTCTGTAACTGGAGGTGGCCACGCTTTCAGCGTATCATTTTCTTTTACAAAATCAATTCAACAACTTCTTTATTCAATCAAACAATTTTCCGACACATCAAACTAGTCGACAAGTATGTAAATCGCATAATCGCATGAACTTGTAGTTTCTCCGCAACTATAGTGTAAATCCCATTATATTTGTAGACCTTTATATCAAGTAACTTTGATCTCGTAAAAACCTTGTGTTTAGAGAAATCCGTCTTTACAACTTCTAGTAATATTTGACAAAACTAGTTCTTTGTCGGATCTTTTCATTTCACAAGTGTTTACACACTTGTGGTTTATAAAAATCATGTTTGTTAGTGTAAAATCCGTCTTTTAGAAAACATGATTTTTTTGACGCGTGGTCCTTTGAAAATACCACTTGCAGATACGTAGATCTGCTAGTTTTAAACACTATTGTACATGTTAAAACACTTTTACACAAGTTCATGTTTCATGTGTGGTAGAGTTTCACCTTTTAACCCTTGTATCATTCAAACCAAGCTTATGTTAAGATCCATGATCTTACCAAACCGGGTTAAACGGTGATCCGAGCTACCACAACATAGATCGGGTCTAAATAACCACATATTTCAAATACTACAACATTTACACAACCTATATGCTATTAACCACCATTTTAAGTATTTTTAGTAAACTTTTGTGCATCATCTTGCATTTTAACGAGATTTAACCGACATAATTCCTTTTAACCACTTTAGATTAGTTCAAAAACGAGTTTTAAGTGTTATACCTCTAGCTCAAGGCTAGGGAAGATTCTTGGCGAAAAACGCGTGGATAAAAGCTAAGTGGAGAGGTCCTTCGCGTTCCGTTTGCTCCAAGACTCCTAATACGTGACCTTTGATGTATGTATGATGTTGGAATGGCAAGAACCAAAACCGAAAGTGGAGGTATGGGGGGTGGGGTGTTCGGCCGAGAATGAGCAAGAGAGGGAGAGAGTATGAAGTTGTGATGTTTAGTGTGTAATGATCATGTGTGCAATCTTAAGTTACTTATAGGCAAACATAAGATTAGTGTCCATTGGTTCATATGTCCTAATGATATTAAGCATACATGATTAAAATAATGAAACAAGGACAAGGTGTGTCCCCTTGTAGTTGGGCCGGTTAGGAGGGGGGGTCCCTTGGTTCGATTCCAACTAGCCATTAGGTAAGTAGTTAGGTTAAATAGGTTAGTTAAGTGTTTAACCCAGTTCGTTGTATGTTATGTGTTATGGCGGGTGTTAGGGTAATCAGGGACCCTAACTGGCTCAGAAAAATATAAATAAGGAAAATAACAATATTTTCGTGTCCCGGGTAAAGTCCGGTTGTTTGGTTGGATAGTAATCCGTTAAAGCGTTACTAAAGCTATAAAGTGTCGTTATTGTTACTTTCAGTGACACAACTTATTCCTCCAAAGTGTCAGGAATATTTTCTCATGTTTTGGCACTTTATTAGTTAGCTAGAAGCTGAATTTATTATGTAAAGTGCTGAATTTTGTACTTAGAGTACGTTTTAGGCACATCCAGTCATAGTGACTTATCCCTAGAGACGCAGTTCCACAACCCTTGTATCCCTACACTCACTACTAGTGTAGCCAAATATCTCAGGCTCTTATAGGCCTTAGAGGCAGTGTCTGCCTGATGCTGGCTTTATCAGCATGTTCAATAGGTTATCCGTTATTGTGCTACTGTGCTTTTTGTGCATCATGTTTGTCACTAAGGTTCAGTATGTAAGTATTGTAGTGACGACAAGTAAAGTATGATGCAAGTAAGTACATGTATCAGATATCAAGTAGCAGTTCATCAGCTAGTTCAAACAAGCACAGTAATTAAGCAGTAATTAATCATTAATTAAGTCGTACGGATACCTGGTTTAGTGCGGGTTGTCACAGAAGGATCATAGGATAAGCCTGTTCCTGTTCCAGTGAGGATAACTGATCCTTTCTTGTGTCTTTTTATGCAGCTATCTCTGTTTCTTGATCCTGCAGTAAGATCATTCCAAGAGAGGATCGCTGCTTTCTGGAGACTTGATCCTACAGTAAGATCATTCCAAGCAAACACAAAGGATTCACAAGAAGTATCCTCCGGCTCAGTTACAATGTCAAGTAAGTATCCAAGTCTGTATACAATTAAATGTTTAAAAAATAAAACAAGAATACTTATCTGTTGTTTTGGATTGGTAGGCGCTGGAAAATCTTCAAAATCAGCCTCCCGCTTTAGTGTCGGTGATCTGAGCATTGTGGCTCCTCGGTCTGCAAAGAGGAAGACTGTTGCTAGCGCAAGCGCTTTAATCCCCAAACCTGTCACCTCCAAGGGGGGAAAGAAGAGGAAGGCCACCGAAGCAGACAATCTAGAAGGCTTGCCTCTCATACGCCACCAGTTCGAGGAGTACTTCTCCGAGGTAAGGATCCTTGATCCTGACTGAGTATCCTGCCCATTTGAGGATAACGAATCTTGAACTTTACCTTGTTTTTTTGCAGAAATTCACCGTGATCCAGATGCTCTTTGATGCATATGTCGAAGAGGCTGAGCAGATACTTCTGGAGTTCCAAAAGATCTTCCTGGCCAAGGATCAAACCATCTCCTCCCTCGAAAAAGATCTTAATTTGGCAAAGAAGTAGGTGGTCATGGCCCAGATTGATGCTGATCATGAGAAGCATGAGGTGATGGAGGATGCTAAAATCTCTGCTGCCATCACCATGTACAAGATCAAGCTGCAAATGGCCAAGGAGGCTGAGGATCCTGATTTCGACAGGACCACTTGGGACCAGGAGGGCTGGAGGGCAAAGTTGGCTGAGCTAGACTATGAAGAGGAGGCTACCGAGGTCTTGGCGATTGAGGCTAGTGGTAGCGAGAAGGATCAAGCTGGCGGTGTTGATGCTGGTGGTGATGCAGCCAAGGTGTGAGCTGCAGAAATGGGCGATGATGGATTTATCTAGGCGCGGTCGGAGCCCATTTTTTAGTGTTTTGGTAGTGGTTTTTGTTTCAAACAATGATGGTCTGTAATAACTAAACAATAGCTATTAGGGTTGAGGATTATGGATCCTTTGAACAATAGGTAGGATAATAGGTGGTGGAGGGATCCTCTGTTCGGGGGATAAAACCACTTGTTATCCTGCAATCTTTTATTTCTTGCACTCTTAAGACCTGTTAACAATGGACACCCTTTGCCAACCCAAGTGGACGGGCCACGGTTTGCTGGTAGAGACTTGTCACACCCCGACCACGTAAAACAACAAAACGTGGTGGAAACGTCGGGGAGTGTTGTAACAGAATCATTGTTTCATAACACATGGAAATTGAAATATTGTTTTATTGAATAAAAGAGTTACAATGTCTTGACAATCAAAGAAATATAACATAAATAACTAGTCTTGCATCTTTTATTGTCACTAAGGCCCAAGTCCGCCTAAGTGTATCTTGATAAATCCTATGCATCATATCCTGAAACACATGTGAAAATAGGTACGTCAGCATAAAAATGCCTGTGAGATACATAGGTTTTGTGAAAATAGAATTGATGACTTATGTTTAAGAAAATGTTTAGTCATGAACCTTGTAATTTGCTTTGTCTTGTAAATTATTTGAAAAGCAATAAGATCAGATAATATGTATAAATAAGAGAATAATGTATGGTTAAATGAATAACCAAGTAAAATGAGTTTGTATAAGATAAGTTGTTTTGTAAAACAATGTCTTGTGAAAAGTATGTTATTTGTATAAAATGTTATATGTCTAAATTGAAATGATTCAAATAACGCTACGATATGTAATACCATACAAGCACTTATATATAGGAAGTACCAGCGGCGTATCCACCATACTTGTATCGTATTACACACGCCTCGTTACTTAAATCACTTACCCATACCAAACCACCAAAGTAAAATGTTTATGTATAATCAAATGTCAAAATGTTTATGTGAAAACCATGTCTAATGTCTATGTCTAATGTAAATCATGAACTGTGTATGTAAATGTCAAAATGTTTATGTATGGTAAGCGAAATATATCAACTAAACCATATGTAAAATGCACAAAACAAGGTATTGAAGTAAAACATGGTTTAAATCAAAGTTATGTTTTGTGAAAAAAAAATGCATGCTATACTGATATAAACATTTATGCGGTATTGTGAAAATTCATACATCCAAGCCTTGCGACAGTCGGATAACCCTTTTAGTAAAGGTTACCAAAAGATGTATTCGGATTCGGTCATTCCTTACGTCCAAACAAACCAGAGATTTCAGGAATGGGATTTGTCAAGTCCTATGGTACCACTACCTACTACCGAGCGGCATGATCGGTGTTAATGAATGTACATTGTCCCATTTAAACAAACCAAATGTCATACCAAAATGTGAGCATGTGATGAATAATAAATGTACTAAGTATGCACACAATGGGCATACATAGCATAGAATGTAATGTAAAATAATGTACTAAGTACGCACACAATGGGCATACATAGCATAAAATGTAATGTAAAATAATGTACTAAGTACGCACACAATGGGCATACATAGCATAAAATGTAATGTAAAATAATGTACTAAGTACGCACACAATGGGCATACATAGCATAAAATGTAATGTAAAATAATGTACTAAGTACGCACACAATGGGCATACATAGCCTAAAATGTAATGTAAAATAATGTACTGAGTACGCACACAATGGGCATACATAGCATAAAATGTAATGTAAAATAATGTACTAAGTACGCACACAATGGGCATACATAGCATAAAACACAATGAAATCATGTACTATAAATGTACTAATGAACATAGCAAGTATATGATGTGAAAACAGGAAAGCATGAAAGTAACAAGTAGGCACATGTGTTCCACCCCAAAATGTTTGGAAAATAGTAAAAGAGGGGTCTATGTACTCACTTGAGATTACTCAGAAGTCCTAAGATAACCACCAAGCAATGCTAGAGATCACAGAATCAAACGGCACCTAATATAGATAACTATGTTAATGAACTGGACCTATATCGGAGGATTGGACAGTATGAGGTTTCGTAAACCAAATGAGTATTGGAACTCATATGATATGGTTTAACAAATCCCACATACTAAAATGAAACCTAACCTAAGTGCTTACTACCCATTACGACCCGTCTAGGTAGCTTATGCTACTTTAACGCGTCATTCGCGTAAAACGCGTTCGCCTAACTAGTCCTATGACAAGTATTATATGCCTAACATGTTTAATTATGTTACATAATCAGTTAAGTGACGAAAGTTTAGGTTACATATGCTTAATTACCAATTACTCATGAAAAGGGTATTTTGGTAATTTACCTAAGGCATATAAACTACCTATCATACAACTACTTAACGAAGCGACCATAAGGTATAACCTCGGAAGGTTATTCCCTATATACTATGGTCACCTAATGTGTTTAGTCGGATCTTAATGATCGACCAAACGGGTCGGGTTCGAAAGTATAAGCGATTGTTTAGATCGCTTACCTTACGACCCTATATAAGCACTAAACTAAAAGTGACGAGCTAAGCATGTTAAAACATGCTTACCTAATGTTTAGAAAACAGGTTTGGTATAAAAAAAAACAGTTTTGATACCTAAAAGTAGTTTGGTTACAAAATACGCAATAACACGCATTTTGGCCGAAACTACGACTCGTCACTGAGCCTAGATAACGTGGCAATCAGTAGGTATAGTCACTAGGGACTATAACCATCGTGATCACGCTCACGTTATGAAGTTCAAACGAACTTCTCATTGACCATAAACTGGTCAATGCAAAAAGTCAAACAAAGTTTGACTTTAACGCTAAAACGAATGAAAGAACGAAAGAACACTTACAAAGGGTCCCCGCAAGATTGAACTTCCAAGTATTCTCAGGTATGAAGTGATAAAACACCCCAACTTAGAGAAAAACTCAGATTTCAAGTGGGTTTTGCAATGGGGATGGATGGGTATTTATAGTTTTCGGAGAGCCGTTAAGATCGTTCCTCGAAAACCGTGCTTCAATCTCCACCCTACACCTCAAGACCCTGGTTTTGCAAAACCATTTGAGCCCATGGTATTGCCCAAAACCATGTGCAAAAGTGGAATGGACTAGATGCAATGTTTCTTCACATTCTGCTGTCTGAGGAAGCCTTACGGACCGTAAGGGATGGCTTACGGTGCGCAAGCCATCAACTTTGGCAGAATTACAATTTTAGTCCATGTCATGCATTTAAGTCATTTCCGACACGTTTAAGGCCCGTTAACCCCATTTCAAAGCTCTAAAATGAAGTTAAAGTATAGAGAACTTAAAATGTGCTCAAAAATATCTCGGATGACGGTTCGTTGGCCGTACGATTGCGATGTTCGCTTAATTACGACGGAATGCGCATAAGCGCGAAAAACGATCCAAATTGCGTGACAAATGGATTTTTCTTATGCCAAACACTAAAATAAAATATTTTAGTGCTTACATAAATTTTTGGATGTCCGGATGTATTCAGAACGTAAGTTATGCGTGAAAGTGCAAACTTATGCACTTTTTGACACTTTTAGTCCCTGAATGAGCCAAAAGTTTATTTTAGCACACCGAACCCCTCAAAGCCTATTTCTAAGCTATATAAAGGATATTTAAGGTGTGTTTAACTTATGGTCATGTTCCGGAATGTCTGTTACAGTTCAAATTGGCATACTTTCGCAGTTTGTCAAATTTAGTCCCTATAGGCGAATTAACTCGATTTTGCCATACCAAAGCCTTCAAAACTTATTACTAAGTTATGTAAAGGTTATTTAAGTTATTTTAAGCCTATTTCACTATTCCGGAGTGTTCGTTGCATTAAACGGGTTATATTTACGCAACAGTGCGCGTATAACCTTCCAGAAAGCGATTTAAATCTTGAAATCGAACAAGAATTGATATGTGCAAAGGATACACATATTTATACAAATCCCAAGTATGAAATACAATATTTCATTGATACAGTATTTGTTTGATGGCCATGGAGGCACAAGTGTCACAGTCTCCCCTACTTTAGGAAATTTCGTCCCGAAATTTTATTTAGAGGAAACTTGTGAGAGTTTAAAACATGAAGTTGAAAAGATCGAACAACATTGGTAGGGTTCTGAACTTCTAGTAACTTTAATAACAACATGTTTGCAATGTAAGAGGGATACTTATATACAAGTATATGAAGTGTCATTGGTGCGTCCACCGTACCACCATTACATCGTTCTCATTTTGTTATTGTTGTCACTATCGGTTCTTACACATAATAAATCTTACTGTGGTTACCGTGCACTGAATCTCATAATTATATACGCGTCCATAATTAGACAATTCCTTGCATAGTTCACACAGTCTATTTTATAATGTGTAGGGGAAAACCAAATGAACAAACCTGTGATGAGTGTGACTAGACCACCATAGGGTCCTTTTATTAAATCAATAAATGATTTTAATAGACAACCAAGGAGTCTTTTCAGCTTATATCATCACATGTCATTCTTAACCAGATTTTTGAATCAATCTTTTTTACTAGACCCCTAAAAGGGTCTCTTATGAATCATGGAGTGGTACTATATAATCCAAGGGTCTTAACTATTACATAGAAGCCCATTAAGGATTTAAGATAGTACCTTTTTGAATATCCTACTACGAATCCCTCATATAAAGATATGAAAAATTCTACGAGGATTTGGATAACGAATATCCAGAGTATACAAAAACACAAAATGTATAAAAGAAAACACAAGATGCATAAACACATAGTCATATAACCACAAAGATTGTTTATCTAGATCTTTAATTTGTTAATTAGTTTTGCTAACAGAGCACATGTATTTAAAGCACACTAGGAATCCATCTCGTGGATTTCATTTGGTACTTTAAACATTATCAAGAATCTAACTATAAAGATAGAAAGATTTTTTAAAGAAAAATTCGATTTCGATTATAAGGAACCGAAATGTTCGAATTTAGGTACATAAGGAATCCAATCAAGGACTCTGATTTGAATGATAATCATCCACAAGGGTCTAAATGTGAAGATAAAAAGATCCCATATGGATTTTAGAAGTTGAAGATGTTTTGAAACCTTGCACTTGATGTGCTTAGGTCAAAACATGAAGTAAAATGCTTATGAAGTTGAGATGCCAGATATGCCAAGGCGACATATGAAGCGAAATTTGAAAGTTAAGTCAATGTATGAAGAAAATATTTTTTGAAAACTATGCATGGGGTTCTTAAAAAAAATGTGATCAATGTTTTTGAAACCTTATACATAATACCTTTGAAATCATAAAGTAGGTGTATTAGGTAGGTATATATTTATAAAAAAATTGTTTTAAAATCATGCGAGATGAATTTTGAAAGTATGTATAAGGTTTTTGAAAACATGAATGATGCTTTTCGAAATCATGCACTTGATAAGAAAATGTACTGTACTATTTGAAACATTTTGAAATCATGAAGGTTGTTTTTGAAACATAGCCAATGTTTTTGAAATAATATAGACAATACATTTGAAAAAAATTGTTTTCAAACTATATGAAATGTTTTGAGATCATAAAGATTGTTTTTGAAATACTCTTACTATGTATGTTGAAAAATCAAAATGTAATGGGTATGAGATTTGAAAATACCCTTAGTTATCTAACCAAGGATTCAAAGGCACAGATGTGCAGAAGCATGATTACACATAATGTCATTTTATTTTCTGTACTTTGTTTCTTAGAGTGAAACGAGTACATAAAATTTTCGAGGGAATCATGAGCGATCATTTGCAAGAGAGGATCACAAGAGTAGTTTGTAAGGGACATAGTTCCTTAATACAGATATCATAGAGAATTTCCATTTACTCATGTAACTACACTTGTATATCAGAATTGTGAACAACAATTTATTTATAATCAAAACAGATTGTTTCACATTACAAGAAATAGAAGAAATAAAAGCATAAGACAACAACATCTTCTAATCAGCCAACCGCTCATCCGTGGGTTGGATTTGCCTTAGCAAGCTTCGGGCATTTATTCATGAAATGACCCATCTTGCCACAGTTGTAGCACGATCCAGGCTGAAAGCGAGCATGAGCAGGATTGGCTTGTGGTTGATTTGGACTACCTTGGCTCGGGTTACATCGACAAGCACTTGCCAGGTGACCAATTCGCCCACATGATACACACAGACGACATTGTAAGTGAGCTTGGTGATGCCCATTACATTTGTCGCATTTTGGTGCAGTACCGGCATAAGGTTTCCTAGCAGGAGGTTGAGCAGTAGCAAGGTTTATAACAGCTTTGTTTTGGATAGCAAAGTGGCATATGTTAACCAAATGTCCCCGCCGTCCACAGTAGGTACATTTGGAGCAGGGTATGAGGTTTGAATGATGACGGTTGCATCGTTTGCATAGAGGAACAGCTCCTTTGTATGGCTTCCTAGCAGGGGGTTGAGTTGGTTGGTTGGGGACGGCTTTACCATTGTGAGCGACCATGGCGAAGTTCTGAGAAGCCTTTCGCTTCTTTGACTTCTTAGGGGATTGTTCATCCATGGTCTTTGATTCCTCGGTTGGTTTCTTGGCTGGTGGTGCTGGCTTGACTTCTGCTTCCTTTGGTGACTCTTGAGTGGCTTCATTATTGAGATGAGACATGGCAATTCCTAATTCCACAGTCTTCAGAATCACTTCGCCTATTTGCTGGGCAAATTTGGCTGTTCGCTCGGACATTTTGTTGGACCGTTCTTTGACCTCGAAAAGTCAGTCAAGGCAGTTCATCTTTACGTGTAAAGGCGGAAACAATGCACGCAAAGTTACAACAGCTGTTTCATTCAATCTCTTCTCTTTTATTGCTTTCTGATTACAATTTGACAGAGTTTCGTTCCACAAGCAATGATCCAGGTCCGCTCTAATGTACAACTGATCAGCCTATATATAGTATTGTGTGGTTCGCTTATATGGACGTCCGTATAAGCGGACCTATTAGCTTATGGTTCGCTTTTATGGACAATGTCCATATAAGCGGACCTACTATATTGACAAATAAGCGGACCTATCAACATAGGTTAGTATATACGGACCTATCTGACATATAAACGGACCTATCAACATATGATCTAATTTTGACTATCTAAAACCTATGTTGACCTATCTTGACCTAAGACGTAATGCAGACGAAGTCAACAGACATTCTGTGCACTAACAGACTCCCCCTTGGATGTTGACGTAGTCTTTAGCTCCTGAGTCTTCAGTCTTGGTCTTTTTATCTTCTTATTCAGATTGTAACATTTTAAGCATCCATCAATCTTTCTTTTTGATCAGCTTCACACTTTGACTCTTACACCAGAATCTCATCACTGGTTCTATCATCAACAACTTTATCATCAGCAGGCTCCCCCTTTCGTCAAGCTTCCGTGCTTTTAGGGATCGACACCTAGCTTTCCAGCTTGTCTTCAGACTCCCCCTTAGACTCAGCTCTCGGGATCGTAGTCTGGACTTTTCCTGCAATCACTCATACAACTATAAGTAACAACATTTTAATCTTCTGGATATAATAATCTAACAATTCAATCTCCTCAAAATCACTTCTCATGAAATTGGCAGTTTCATCGAATCGTATCGGAAACTAGCTCTATAACAATATAAGCATCCAAATCCCCCACAGTTAATCATCCAAGTCCAAATTAATGACCTTGGAGATATCACAAACTGTTTTTGAATTTTTGATTTTAAACTTCAAGTTTCAAATTAATGAACTTGTTTTATTTTCAAAAACACGATCAGCTTACTTAGATTTTGAAACTCAGCACTCAGATATCAGTTGTCGAAAATAAAGCAGAATCAAAAATCTTTTTGTATTTTCTGAAAATATAAAGCAATAACGAAATATGTACAAACATATTCACAGACAATATTTTTGTTTGAGTATGCGTCAGAGGATCATATCAGTTTTTGACAAGTCACAAGTACCGTTGAGCTTAATAACACAATAAGAATTAAACAATTCACTTAGATTGTCGATATACTGATCCACTTAAATTTTCACACAAATTTCAACTGATTCAGGATATGAATTAGATGTATTAAGAACTTAAACCCATTCATGTGTCCCACCTCTTGAATATACTCCCGTATCCAGATCCCAATATTCAGTCTTACAGGTAATTATAACACAAATGATATCTGTAAGGGGTTAATAATTTATGAAGAATCATGAGAGCTCAGGTCAGAACTACCGTTCAGCAGAGAGATCATGACTCAACTTTTGGGTGTGTCCCCTTTAGAGGATCTTTTTTACAACAGCATTGCTAAGCAATTTTATTGTCTTATCATATATGCTGAGGGTTTAATGCTATGTTTCAAGCATTTCATAAAAGTATTATTCGAGGACTAGGTCAGAACTTCCATTCAGCAGAAGTCCCGGAATAATACCCCAGATATCATTGAGTATAAAGACCTAGTATATCAGATTATCAGACCTTTCAAACGAGATTTCAGGGGTTACCTATATATCCAAGTAGTGTTCCCCACGAAATAAGCAAGTTTGAATTTAGGTTTATATTATATCCCGAAAAAGTTTACTAAATGTATAAAAATCTACCGACACATCCACGGTGAGATCGTTTAACACATTTAAACTTTCCATTTCTTTAGCGTACTGTAACTGTCTACTGATGTACTATCATTTCCTCATTTTACACAAAAACTCAATTTTTTGAATTTTATCATGTTTTTGTCATTTTCAAATGTTTTTGGATTTTCTAACAACATTACTCCCCCTAAAATGCAAAATCATATAAAGAAAATTTGACAACCAACACTAATAGCTTTGTCTCGCCATCCATTTTCTGCTAACGTGCTCTGTTTTGCAGAAAAAGCAGTAAATACCCCCATGATTTACAACACATTGATTTTTACAGTTTGAAAACCGTTTTTCAATATGGTGAAAGTAATCATGTTTGTTCAGCCGTGAGGGTTTCGGCGTATTCAATCAGAACTCCCCCTTACAACAAACTATTTTCCCATAATGATTTCAAAACACTTAAGTTTGTTTTAATCAGAATGGTTTTTCCGGAAAAATTAGTTTGTTTATCCATCACTTGTGGATTCGGGGTTATCACATCACCTTGTTCTCTTTTAACCATTTTGTACAGATTTTAACAATATAAGATCAAACACCACAATCACTTGTAGAAAATCAAGTACAACTTAATGTCCTTGATTGACCACTAGTAACACGAAATATCACAGTTACCATCCTGTGAATTTCTCAAGAATGATGCCGATACCTGCTTCACACTTACCAACCTGGAAGCTCCGGCAAGTCAGGAATTCAACCAACAGATTTATGTACCCAAGCCTGACCAGTCTTGGGTGTGTTTTGAACATTTCTCTTTTCTTCATAAAATTCTTTCGCCCCTTTTACCTTTCCATTAGCCATCTTGCTAAAAATATGTTTAACATTGCTATTAAACATTTTTCCAGCATCAACACCTTTTGATTTTAGGTTTGCGGCTCGTAATGGTGGAAAGTTCTCTTCATTCATTAATGGAACTGTCTCTTCCCTTTTTACCTCAACTTGTGGCTCCTCTGATTTTGTGGAATCAGATTCATTGCCCGATCTTGGCTTGTCTGGCTTGGATGAGCCAGATTCATCACCAATAACTTTCTTTTTCTTCTTGTTTGTCCTCAGATTTGCATCTGAAGAATTCGATTTTCTTGACTTTGCCGTCGAGTGAATCTATTCATCAGAACTTTTATTCGAACCAACCGGTGAACCCGAAGACAAAATCTTCTCCAAGTATTCTCTCGCCTTCTTCCTCTTTTTCCTCAGTCTGTCTCTTTGCCCCTGTGAAAGCTTTACTTTCTTATCTTCCACTTTCTGTTCTTTGGGCTTGACAGTGACTGGTTTCTTTACCGTTCTCTGAGATTCAACCCTCGATCTTCCCATCGATCTCCTTGGGCAATCTCTGGCAATGTGACCTTTAATATTGCATTCAAAACATCTTCTCGTTTCAAATCTCCAACTTTGGCAATTAACAGCAATGTGTCCTCTCACACCACAGGTGTAGCACACTCTGTTATCGTACCATCCACTTTTATCTGTCCAAACCTTAAGATCATAACATTGTTTGGCTTGGTTATAGTCATTTCTCCTCCTCAATGCTGGATTTGGCTTTTGAGCACTGTGGTCAAACCTGCACCACTTATTACCAACATTTTGTGAGTTTTCATTTTTAAATTTTTGGAATCTTTGATAATGATTGGATGATTTATCTGATGAGCTTTTATTTTCAATTTTAGAATTTTTCAAATTTTTATCTTTGCGTTTCTGTTCTGCATTCTTCTTAACAAGTTTTTGTTTAGAACATTCACCTGTTTCAGTAGATTGCAAAACAGTATTTTGAAAATTTTCTTGTAAATCTAAAAATATTTTTCTTTTCTTTTCTTTTTCATCATCAGATATTTCATCACAATTTTCAATTTTGACTTTATCAAAATTTGTGACATTGTCACTTATTGGAACAGAAATGATCGGTTTTGAACAAACATGTGATGTAAAATTCACAAAACCTTTCAATTTATTCTCAAGCTCGGTAATTTTATTTCGAGCAATTTCAGCTTCATTTTCAAGCCGAATGATTTTCTGAAGTTGAGAATTTATTTCAATCTGTTTTTCAAGATTATTGTTAAAAATAACAGATTTTTCATCTTCTAAAACCATCATTTGACTTTGAAAATCTTTTTCAATTTTTAATTTTTAATTTTTAAACTCTTTTTCTTTTTCTTTCATAACTTTGTTTTCCAATGTCAAACTGTCCACATCACTCAACAGTTTGACATTTTCAGTTTTCAGTTTTTCACAGTTCAAGCGCAACTCCAAAATATGTTCATCATCAGCTTTCTTTTCAGCTTTCAAAGTCTGAATATCTTCAATCTGTTTATTCTCTTTCTGAACAACCTCATTCTTAATCACTGGTTCAGATTTTCTCAGATACAGACTTTTCAGATTCTTCTTTCTTTGAAATTACTTCCTCAAAACTCTGCTGTTTTTCAGTAACATTTTCTTGTACAACTTCTTCAGTCATCACAACTTCACATTTTGTTTGACTTGAAATCTGCTCCTCCTCAGAATCTGAATCACCATGATCAAATATTGGCATGTTCTTAGCTTCTTGATCATCATTCACTTCCAACTGATTACCAGTAGCAATTTCAGGCATCTGATCCCCATCATCTCCAGTGAATTTCCTAGGCTTCAAGCACTGGCAACTGCTGTCCTGTACACTCCCTGCTCCACAGTCGCAAAAAAACCTACTTGATCGAGAGTAGACAACACGATGTCCTCGATGACAGACATCTGCACAAACAGAAAAACAACCTTTTGAATCGGTCAGATCACATGTATAACAGAAATACCAGTGTTGTTCCATAAAATTACTCCCACTGATCGTAAATGTACAAACTTTAGAAGTGAGGGCTTTTTCAATGTTACTATCATGATCAACCTTACTGCTTGACATCTTCAAATACTTGAAAGCAAACAAACAAACTCAATCAGTTTAAACAAACTATTTACGTAAAAGTGTGAGAGCAAAATTTGTCTAGGACACGTGTCGAAGATTCGAGAACTCGTTCAATGTTTTTCGGGTGAAATCACTGAATGAATGAACCTGAACAAAAACAATTCACAAGATACGGACAAAAGATGAACTGGGTCTTCACTGATTGAGCCGTAAACTTCTTTATATGGGCTGCAACTATGACTCACTTGGGCCGAGGACAATTTTGATATGTTTTAAAAGCCTATTGCAAGTCCACTAAACTGACAAACAAATCAATGTATTCACATGTATTCAAATCAACTATTAATGTTCAAACAACTAGCCCTTATACCGACAACAACTAGCCGACCATTTCAAATCAATGTATTCACATGTGATTGGGCTGTGATTGGGCCACTTATATTAATGGGGCGGTGCAATATGAACCAAACAAATCATACAACAGACAACTATTATTGATCTCAAACGTGATTGGGCCTTTGTTCTTTTGATTTAACAAATGATTTGTTCTTGTTGGCCGACAATATC
Source organism: Helianthus tuberosus (assembly GCA_030545235.1). Classification (NCBI taxonomy): domain Eukaryota; kingdom Viridiplantae; phylum Streptophyta; class Magnoliopsida; order Asterales; family Asteraceae; genus Helianthus; species Helianthus tuberosus. The sequence goes on from CM060402.1 coordinate 1,705,477, forward strand.
TGTTTCACCAAATTATGATTGGGCCGTTTATATAAATGGGGCGGTGACTTGTTATATTGTTCAAACCACGTGAAGACGATGACTAAAAAATGAACCACTATCCTGATTTAAGAACGAACCAATTATTGATCACATAGGCGGACCACACATGTCACCATAAGCGGATCTCAAGATTCGTATAAGCGGACCTGATAAATGTCCAGATAAGCGGACCAGGTCAATGTCCGGATAAGCGAACCAGGTATTGTCAGTATGAGCGGACCTAACAGATATTGTCCGGATAAGCGGACCTAACAAGATATTGTCCGGATAAGCGGACCTAACAGGTATTATCGAGCAACAATGCCTTAGAAGCGAACCTAATGTGAACTTTCAAGCGGACCTACGAATGACCGTAAAAGCGGACCTAACGTTTAACCAATTTTAACCATTTTTTAAGCCGAGTTTTAACTTGAAACTTTCTAGGGTTTGTTAAAAGTATGTTCCGCACGTTATACTCAAAAATCAGACAATTTCAACCGTAGGAACCACTTCAAATCGAAAAAGTATGAAAGAAAGAGAGTAGAAATCAGAGAATTCGGTAGAATCTAGCTGTAGTAGTATGAACTCCTCGTCCTGAGCTCTGATACCACTTGTTGGACCGTTCTTTGACCTCGAAAAGTCAGTCAAGGCAGTTCATCTTTACGTGTAAAGGCGGAAACAATGCACGCAAAGTTACAACAGCTGTTTCATTCAATCTCTTCTCTTTTATTGCTTTCTGATTACAATTTGACAGAGTTTCGTTCCACAAGCAATGATCCAGGTCCGCTCTAATGTACAACTGATCAGCCTATATATAGTATTGTGTGGTTCGCTTATATGGACGTCCGTATAAGCGGACCTATTAGCTTATGGTTCGCTTTTATGGACAATGTCCATATAAGCGGACCTACTATATTGACAAATAAGCGGACCTATCAACATAGGTTAGTATATACAGACCTATCTGACAAATAAACGGACCTATCAACATATGATCTAATTTTGACTATCTAAAACCTATGTTGACCTATCTTGACCTAAGACGTAATGCAGACGAAGTCAACAGACATTCTGTGCACTAACACATTTGACCGTTGCTGAGAGGAAGAGACATTCTAGAAGAAAATGAAAGACATTGGAAGAAACAAGTGAAAGGTTATCAGACAATCAAAACAGGATGGCAATGCATAAAAATTGCGATCACTTGTTTGTTACCTAAGGCAAACAAATGAGACGGTGACAAATCAAAGTAAACGGGTCATATTAATGTATCACCGAAGACATGCACGCCTATAAGTAAACACTCACCCCAAGAGTTCCCAGGTAAGAGTGACTGGTCCGATACTGTGGATTTGTACGAACACTCTAGCCTTCGACAGAAAACTCAGGGTACATGCATTCACTCTTCCAGTTTGCACGTGTTCACATTATACGACCCAAACTTTTACGAGATTTGAAAACTTAGAGGGTTCAAAACCTTATAACAGAGGGTTCAAAACCTTACAATAAAGGGTTCAAAACCTAGTAATCAATCATCCTAGAACAGATGATTAGTTTTCAAATCGGTTTTGAAATTTATGTTCTTGTTGTGGTTGTCGCCTAAGGATAGGTGACAGTATTGTTTTATGACTAAATCGATCCAAATTGTGTGACAAATGGATTTTTCTTATGCCAAACACTAAAATAAAATATTTTAGTGCTTACATAAATTTTTGGATGTCCGGATGTATTCAGAACGTAAGTTATGCGCGAAAGTGCAAACTTATGCACTTTTTGACACTTTTAGTCCCTGAATGAGCCAAAAGTTTATTTTTGCACACCGAACCCCTCAAAGCCTATTTCTAAGCTATATAAAGGATATTTAAGGTGTGTTTAACTTATGGTCATGTTCCGGAATGTCTGTTACAGTTCAAATTGGCATACTTTCGCAGTTTGTCAAATTTAGTCCCTGTAGGCGAATTAACTCGATTTTGCCATACCAAAGCCTTCAAAACTTATTACTAAGTTATGTAAAGGTTATTTAAGGTATGTTAAGCCTATTTCACTATTCTAGAGTGTTCGTTGCATTAAACGGGTTATATTTACGCATCAGTGCGCGTATAACCTTCCAGAAAGCGATTTAAAGCTTGAAATCGAACAAGAATTGATATGTGCAAAGGATACACATATTTATACAAATCCCAAGTATGAAATACAATATTTCATTGATACAGTATTTGTTTGATGGCCATGGAGGCACAGGTGTCACAAAACTTGGGTTGGCAATTTTGACAACCTTTTAAGGGTTTAACTTTTGGTGAATAAATAAAACTTTAATCCTTTGGCTATTTCTTGTGTTGTTATTCTTGTGAATTCTTCATTTTTCAACTGTTGTTATATACTTTGTTTGAATTCGTAAGTAAAGAGTAAAGGTTTGATAAAGCATATCACAAAGTTTTAGGATATAATTAAGGATCAAATATCCTATAATCGATCAATTAAAAAAAAGTAGTATAATTCAAGAATCATATGTCCTGTTGTCAAAGGATAAGGGTCACTTAGACAAATAAAGAATAAAATCAGAATGATTAAGGATCATACCTGAGAATCCAAGTTAGGATCCTAACCTTTAACATTCACAATCAGGATAACCAAAAGACAAACCTTAGTGGAAGGTAAGGATCAAGGATCCTTAGCTGTTAAACCTGAAATGGAACATAACGTGGGAGTAAGCCAATATAAGAGAAGAGTTAGCAACTGGGGACAAGCCCAACAATTCTGGGGACAAGCCCAATATACTGGGGACAAGCCCAAAAACCTGGGGACAAGCCCAAAAGATCTTGTGTAAACTGGAGTATGGCCCTCACTGGCGACTATCCAAACTTAGTGACATGAAAATGCCAAAGCCTTAGCTAACGTGAAAACGTTAGAAACCTTAGGAATGGATGTATGGTACGTCTACCATTATACGTAGGATCCTGAATACAGCCAGTACAATGAAATTGTCAGCCCCTAAAGCGAGTATTGGTCCAATTGCCATGAACTGTACCAGGATCATCGTGCGCTACTGGCGATACTGGGGATAGGCCCAAAAAAAACTTGGGACTAGCCCAAATAACTGGGGTCAAGCCCAAAAAACTGGGGTCAAGCCCAAATACTTGGAGACTTCTGTGGATATTCAATCCTTAGTTAAGGATACATGAACCTTCTACAAAACTCAGAATCAAGTGAAAGCAGGATAAAGGATCCAGGATCCTTCTCCTTGCATATATAATAATTAAAGAATTAAATAGATCGAAATTAGATTATTACCAGAATGAGGATCATCTATCCTCTAAGGATCCTTCATGAACATTGGATACTGATACAATCGAGGATCCTGGATCCTTATTACATGAAGTATCTTTTCAGGTGGACAGCATTCCAAGCTCTTGGTAGCAAATCTCCTTCCATGGTCAACAATCGATATGCCCCCTTTCCTGCCTCAGCTTCAATAAGATAGGGGCGTTCCGACTTTGGTGCTAACTTGCCATCAGCAGGATTCGTGGTGTTCTGAAATGCTTTCCTCAATACCATATCACCAACTTGGAATTTCCTGATCCTGACATTTTTGTTGTAGGCTCCATCCATCCTTTGTTGATAACTAGCCATCCTTATCCTCGCCAAATCCCTGAATTCTTCTATAGTATCTAAGTCTTGAACCAAGTTTTCAGCATTTCCTTCAGGATCAAGGATGCTTGTTCTTGCCGTAGGAACCACCATCTCTGTAGGGATTACTGATTCTGCTCCAAATACCAAGGAAAATGGAGTTTGACCAGTGGAATTCTTGGGAGTTGTCCTATCAGCCCACAGTACATAAGGTAGTTCTTCTGCCCATTTTCCTTTTTTGGATCCAAGCTTCTTCTTCTGGTTGTTGATGATGATCTTGTTGGATGATTCTGCTTGACCATTAGCTTGTGGGTGGACTGGTGTTGATGTTATCATCTTAATCCCCCAGCTGTCACAAAAGTTAGTAGTTCTACTCCCAATAAATTAAGATCCATTATCACAGAAAATTTCAGAAGGAATACCAAATCTAGTAATAACATTTCTTTTGATAAAGGTTATCACTTCTTTTTCTCTGACTTGAGCAAAGGCTTCAGCCTCTATCCACTTTGAGAAGTAATCAGTCATGGCAAGCATGAACAGTTTTTCACCAGGTGCCTTGGGAAGTTTACTAACTATATCCATTCCCCATCTCATAAATGGCCAAGAAGAGGATATAGGATGCAAGAGCTCTGCAGGTTGGTGGAGGATGTTACTATGTCTCTGACAAGGATCACACTTCTTGGCATAATCCACAGCATCTTTCTTCATAGTAGGCCAATAGTATCCTATCCTCAGGATCCTTGAGAATAATGCCCTGCCCCCAGTGTGGTTTCCACAATCTCCTTCATGAAAATCTTTTAGGACTTCTTGGATTTCAGGATGCTCAATGCATCTTAGATATGGTCCTGCAAGAGATCGTTTATATAACATGTTACTCAATATTGTAAATTGAGATACCTTAATTTTGAAAGCCCTGGGGTTTTCTCCTGTAGGAATCTCTCCATGTTGGATATATCTCATGATTGGAAGGATCCATGATCCTGAATGAGATTGTGTATCATCACTAGGGATGATTGCAAAATTCTCTCCTATCTCCATAGCTACATGATCCTCAATAGCAGGGGTTAGGATATGGATAATAGGGATCTTGATATCCTCTGGAATCTTCAAGGATGATCCTAGATTGGCCAATGCATCAGCTTCTGCATTCTCTTCTCTAGGTACCTGTGTCAAACTAAAGGAAACAAAAGAGAGTGCCAATTATTTGACTATCTCTAAATATTTGATTAGCTTTTCACCTTTAACAGCAAAGGATCCATCAAAGTGATTAGTAATCAACAATGAATCTACATGTACCTCAAGATACTTGATCCACATATGCTTGGCAATTTGCAAACCAGCTATCAAGGCTTCATATTCAGCCTCATTGTTAGTAGTTTGAAACTCACAAGCTATTGAGTGGGGTATTATATCCCCTTGTGGCGATTTTAGTAGTATTCCAAGCCCAGTTCCTTTAACATTAGAAGCTCCATCAGTGAAGAGTATCCAGGGATCCTTAGTTTCTTCAAGCTGTTGGACTTCTAACTCAGCTTCTCTTTGCAAGTCACTACTGAAATCTGCCACAAAGTCAGCTAAGGCTTGGGATTTGATGGCAGTCATTGGTTCGTTTCTTATATCATAAGCACTGAGCTTCACAACCCACTTAGCCATCCTTCCTGACATTTCAGGTTTCCTGAGAACATTCTTAATTGGAAAGTTAGTCTTAACAATAATGGCTTGAGTTTCAAAATAATGTCTTAACTTAGTAGATGCCATAATTAAAGTAAGGATAAGTTTTTCTAAATGTGAATACCTGGATCCAGCATCAAGCAAACTCTTACTCACATAATAAAAAGGATGTTGTGTACCTTGGCGATCCTTAACAAGGACTGCACTTACTGCTTTAGAGGATACTGCCAAATATAAGGATAATATATCCCCTTTTTCTTGTTTCATCAGGGTAGGAGCTGAGGATAGGTAATCCTTAAGAGCTTTGAGAGCATTTTCATGCTTTTCAGTCCATTCAAATTTCTTGTTCTATCTCAATATGTCATAGAATTCCTTGCACTTTTCTGATGACTTGGATATGAACCTGTTCAAGGCTGCGATCCTGCCTGTCAATCTTTGCACATCCTTTGCATTGGCAGGAGAATTTATGTTCACAATTGCCTTGATTTGCTCTGGACTTGCCTCAATGCCTCTTTTTGTCACCATATAGCCTAGGAATTTCCCTGCTTTAACACCAAAGTGACACTTGGAAGGATTTAGTTTCATATTAAATTTATCAAGGATATCGAATGCTTCCTCCAAGTTTCTAAGGTGATCCTCAGCTTTCTTGGACTTAACCACCATGTTATCTGTTTTGGTCAAAAAATCTGTTGAGGATATTGCAACCAAACTCTATGTTATGGGGTATGATGCTGATTATGTAATAGCGATGAGGATCACTTCAATGTAGATTTGCACAAACAACACAAGGATTTATACGGGGAAAAAGCCCTTGATCAAGAGTTGATCTCCGGCACAAAAAACCCCGGGTGATGGAAACTACCGATCACCAAGCTCAAATAAATGATTAAATGTTTACAACTTCGGATAGTAACGAGCTAGGTACAAGGATCACTATCGTGAAATGTGTACAAGTGAGTAAAAATGAATGTGTGTTCGTCGAGAGCTTCAAGTGTGCGAGTATACGAGTGTGTGTAGCTGCAAAAAATGGCTAAGTGTTTTTCTACTAGCTCGTTACCCCTTTTTAAAATAGAAATCTAGCTACCAAACTAACTATCCGACTTTCGTGCCATGCCTCCACGTTCTCCACAACGTCTATTTTTGGTCAAGCACGTGCAGAATAGTTTGGGAATATTCTCCAGGAATGTCGCCAAGACTTGGTCAAGCTTGTTATACCTGCGAGATGCTACAAAACATAAGTAAACAATCGTCAGTACGAGGATCCTTAAAGTGATCCATGATCCTGATCCTAAAGCCCTTCTGAGGATCACCACCTGTCACAGAAGTAAGGATCACTAATTAGGATAACGAATAAGGATCACTAATTGTTAGAAAATCCTCCCCTAACAATTGCCCCCAAAATATAAGGAGTAATTTGTAAAATTAGCGAGTTATATTTTCTTGATCTTATCCGCAACTAACTAACGGATATATAGCCGTTAAAATAGAACTAGCCGTTGCGATGATGATGTCACGGAAGTGACAATCCTGCAGAATCATAATTATAAATAGAGATATAGATAGGATCATTATGCATTCAAATTCGAAAGAAACTCCCTTTAAATTCTCAGTCGACGATCGATCAGGTATTTCTTCCTCCTATTTCTTCCTCTCTTACTCTGTTTTTCTTTCTTTATCTCCATCACTTCGAAAATGTTGCTCCGAAGTTCTCTGGCCAAGGATCACAAAAAGGATAGCCCTTTGAAGAGTCAAAAGATCATCAAAGACTCAGTGAACGAGAGGTGTTGCTTTAACGATTCACAAGTAGATAACATCCGTCATCGTTTTCCGGCGAATGCCTTTTTCAGACCTTTCGATCCAACTGCCCTGAGCGACTATGTTTCAGAAACATGGGTTGCCTTTCCAGTTACTCCATTTGCCATAGGATACACCTATCCTTTCCCAGAATTTACACAATCCTTCTTTTCCCTTACCGGCATCTCTTACATCCAAGCCATGCCGATGATTTGGAGGGTCTTGTATACCCTGGAGAGGATCATCGAGCAGGAGGGCATTGATTTGGGCATGTCAGAACTGACACAATTGTATGATGTTACCACCTTTGGATCCCACCGTTATTTGTTCAAACGAAAAACCAGTGCAGAACACCCCCTTCTTAAAGTCACCAAAAACGACAAAGATTGGAAACGTCGCTTCTTCTTTGTAAGAAGGGATACCATTTCAGATGGAGAGCATTTACCAAGAACATGCTCCACCCATGGTAGGCCGGAGGATCCTGAGAAGGATCAGCAGGTAGTCTTGTTTTCACAATAGGATCACTAACCCCTTTTTTGTCTTGTGTTATGCAGCTATTTCTGTCTCACACATTATCACATCACCTGAAACCAAGGATAGACTCGCTGCTTTTTGGAAGCTTGATCCTGAAACAAGGACATTCAAGATAGACACCCAAGACTCACAAGAAGTATCCTCAGGTTCCATTACCATGTCAAGTAAGTATCCTGCCTTTTACATAGTTTAATAAATAAATAAATAAATAAATAAATAAATTGAAATAGGATAAGGATACTCATCTTGCTTTAAATGTGTAGGCGCTGGAAAATCTGCCAAGCCTGTATCCCAATTCAACACGGCTGACCTTGATGTCGTACGATCCAGGAAGAAGAGGTCCACTACCAGTCCTAGCATCTCCATTCCAAAGGCACCCACTAAAGGAAAGGGTGTCAAGAAGAGGAAAACTTCTGATGCTGAGGATCTTCAAGGCCTACCACTGATCCGCCACCAGTTCCTTGAATACTTCAATGAGGTAAGGATCCTTAATTCTGCCTAGGTATCCTACTCGTATGAGGATCACTTGATCTTGAACTGCTTTATCCTCTTCTTTGCAGAAATTTGCTGAGATCGAGGATTACGTGGGGAATGTTGAGGAGCAGGACAAGAAAATTGCTGATCTCCAACAGGTTGCCGTGCTCAAAGACCTTGCACTTGCTGATCTTCGGAAGGAACTCTAAGATGAGAAGACCAAGACGGCCAAACTTCTGATTGACCTTGACTACGAGAAGCATGATCTCATAGAAAATGCTAAGGTTTCTGTCGCCATCACGATGTATCAGACAAAATTGAAGATGGCCCAGCATGCTTAAGATCCTAGTTTTGTCAAAAGCAGCTGGGATGTTGAGGGCTGGAAGGCAAGGCTGGCTGATCTTGAGGATGATGAGGAGGAGGCAACTGAGGTCTTGGCAATTGAGGCAAGTGGCAGTGGAAAGGATCTGATGAAGGATACTGCAGCTGGAGGGGAAGAGGAAGCAGCAAAGGCATAGGTTGCATGAATGGGCGATGAAGGACATTTCTAGACGTAGCCGGAGCCCATTTTTTTAAGTTTGATAGTTTGTTTTGGTTGTGGTGTTTTTTGCTAAACAATGATGGGTTGTACTTGAACAATAGGTTTTAGGACTAAGGATCATGTATGATCCTTCGGATAATGGGCAGGATTGCATATGGTGGAGGGATCCTCTGTTTGGGGGATGAAGCCATTGTGATCCTGCCGCCTTTATATTCCTGCACTAGTTTCGAACTTGTTATCATGGACACCCTTTACCTACCCCAGTGGACGGGCCACGTTTTGCTGGTAGAAGCTCGGGTAGGTAATTTTGACAACCTTTAAAGGGTTAGTCTTTTGTTTATAAATAAAAACTTAACCTTTTGTCGCTTATCTCATGTTGTTATCCTTGTATTTCTTTGATTTTCCTTTATTTCGATGCATACTTATTAGACAAATAATTTTGAATAAGTCAAATTGAAAATACTTAGGATATGATCCATGATCAAATATCCTTTAGTTAAAGAATCTCAGAAAGCAATATGTTTCAAGGATCACAAGTCTAGTTGTCAAACTTTAAGAGTTATTCGAATAAATAATGAATAGAATTAAATATAGTTAAGGATCATACCTGAGGATCCAAGTTAGGATCCTAACCATTATAAGGATAACTACAAGATAAACCTTAGAATAAAGTAAGGGTCGAGGATCCCTAGTTGCCTATCTTCAAGAGCCTGAAATAGAGCATAACTTGGGACTAAGCCAATATAAGATAAGAGTTAGTAACTGGGGACAAGCCCAAGGATAACTGGGGACAAGCCCAAGGATAACTGGGGACAAGCCCAAGGATAACTGGGGACAAGCCCAAGGATCGTATGTAAACTGGAGTATGGCCCTAACTGGCGACTATCCAAACTTAGTGGCATGAAAATGCCAAAACCTTAGCTAACGTGAAAACGTTAGAAACCTTAGCTAACGTGAAAACGTTAGAAACCTTAGGAACGGATGTATGGTACGTCTACCATTATACGTAGGATCCTAAGCATAGCCAGAACAATGAATTATCAGCCCCTAAAACGAGTACTGGTCCCAAAGCCTTGAACTACACCAGGATCATCGTGCGCTACAGGCGGGACTGGGGTCAAGCCCAAATAACTGAGGTTAGACCCAAAGAACGGATTGCTTCAGTGGATAACCAATGTTATGCTAAGGATACCTGAACTTTCAAAACTTAAACTCACGTGAGAGACGGATAAAGGATACATGATCCTTATCCTTATATGAGGAAATAAAGAAATGAAATAGTTTAAGTTTAGGGTATTACCTAAGTAAGGATCACCAATACTTTGAGGATCCTTTAAGGATACCCCTCTCGCTAGGATCACCTCTGCCATGAGGATCCTGATCACATGAAATATTTCTTCAAGTGGACAGCATTCCAAGCTCTTGGTAGCGGATCACCTTCCATGGTTAGCAATTTATATGCCCCCTTTCCTGCTTCAGCTTCAATCAAATAAGGGCCTTCCCATTTTGGAGCTAACTTTCCATCAGCAGGATTGGTGGTATTCTGAAATGCTTTCCTTAATACCATGTCTCCAACTTGAAACCTCCTGATCCTGACATTTTTGTTGTAAGCACCAGCCATTCTTTGCTGATAACTGGCCATCCTTATCCTAGCCATATCCCTGATTTCTTCAATAGTATCCAGGTCTTGAGCCAAGTTTTCATTATTTTCCTCAGGATCACGAGTACTTGTTCTAGCAGTTGGAACCACCATTTCTGTTGGGATCACCGATTCTGCCCCAAACACCAAAGAAAATGGTGTTTGACCAGTAGCATTCTTAGGGGTTGTCCTGCCAGCCCAAAGCACATAAGGTAGTTCTTCTGCCCATTTCCCTTTCTTGGATCCAAGCTTCTTCTTCAAATTGTTGATGATGATCTTGTTAGATGACTCTGCTTGGCCATTAGCTTGTGGGTGGACTGGTGTTGATGTTATCATCTTAATCCCCCAGCTGTCACAAAAGTTAGTGGTTCTGCCCCCAATAAATTGGGAACCATTATCACATATAATCTCAGAAGGAATTCCAAATCTAGTTATAATATTTCTTTTAATGAAGGATATAACTTCCTTTTCTCTAACTTGGGCAAAAGCTTCAGCCTCTATCCACTTGGAGAAGTAATCAGTCATAGCTAGCATGAATACTTTTCCACCACTTAGGGAGCTTGCCAACTATATCCATACCCCATCTCATAAATGGCCAAGAGGAGGATATAGGATGCAATAATTCAGCTGGTTGATGAAGAATATTGCTGTGTCTCTGGCAAGGATCACATCTTCTGGCATACTCCACAGCATCTTTCTTCATGGTTGGCCAGTAGTATCCTGTCCTCAGGATCCTTGAGAATAATGCCCTGCCCCCAGTGTGGTTTCCACAATCTCCTTCATGGAAGTCTTTTAAAACTTCTTGAACTTCAGGATCCTCAATGCATCTCAAGTATGGTCCTGCAAGAGATCGTTTATACAACATATTATTCCTAATTGTGAATTGAGATACCTTAGATTTGAAAGCCCTAGGGTTTTCTCCTGTAGGAATCTCTCCATGTTGTAAGTATCTCATAATTGGTGAGATCCATGATCCTGATCCTGAATGGGATTGAGTACCCTCACAAGGGATAATTGCAGAATCATTTCCTATCCCCATAGCCTCGTGATCCTCGATAGCCGGGGTCAGGATATGGATAATAGGAATCTTGATATCCTCCGGGATCTTCAAGGATGATCCTAAGTTAGCCAATGCATCAGCTTCTGTATTTTCTTCCCTTGGTATCTGTGACAAACTAAAGGAAACAAAAGAGAGTGCCAAACTTTTGACTATCTCCAAATACTTGGTTAGCTTTTCACCTTTAACAGAATATGATCCATTAAAGTGGTTTGTAATCAACAAAGAATCTACGTGTACCTCAAGATACCTGATCCCCATATGCTTTGCAATTTGTAAACCAGCAATTAGGGCTTCATATTCAGCCTCATTGTTAGTGGTTTGGAATTCACAAGCTATAGAATGGGGTATTATGTCCCCCTGTGGCGATTTTAGAAGTATTCCAAGGCATGTGCCTTTGACATTTGAGCATCCATCAGTATAAAGTATCCAAGGATCCTTGGTCTCTTCTAGCTGCTGGACTTCTAGTTCAGCTTCTTCTTGTAAATCACTACTGAAATCAGCCACAAAGTCAGCTAATGCTTGGGATTTGATGGCTGTCCTAGGCTCATATCTTATATCATATGCACTCAATTTCACTGCCCACTTAGCCATCCTTCCTGACATCTCTGGTTTCCTGAGGACATTCTTAATTGGAAAATTAGTTTTAACAATGATAACATGAGTTTCAAAATAATGTCTTAACTTGGTAGATGCCATAATTAATGCAAGAATAAGCTTTTCAAGGTGTGAGTACCTGGATTCGGCATCAAGTAAACTTTTACTTACATAATAGACAGGATGTTGTGTACCTTGATGATCCTTAACAAGGACCGCACTTACTGCTTTTGAGGATACTGCAAGATATAAGGACAACACATCACCTTTTTCTGGTTTCATCAAAGCCGGGGCCGAGGATAGGTAATCTTTGAGGGCTTTTAAAGCATTTTCATGCTTCTCCGTCCACTCAAATTTCTTGTTCTTCCTTAGGATATCATAGAATTCTTTACACTTCTCGGAGGACTTGGATATAAATCTGTTCAAGGCTGCTATCCTTCCTGTTAGCCTTTGAACATCCTTAGCATTGGCCGGAGATTTGATGTTCACTATTGCTTTGATTTGTTCCGGGCTAGCTTCAATGCCTCTCTTTGTCACCATATATCCTAAGAATTTACCTGCTTTAACACCAAAGTGACATTTTGAAGGATTAAGTTTCATGTTATATTTGTCAAGGATATCGAATGCTTCCTCCAAGTCTCTTAGGTGATCCTCAGCTTTTAAGGATTTTACCACCATATCATCTATGTAAACCTCCATAGTTTGTCCAATCTGATCCTTGAACATCATATTCACCAGCCTTTGATATGTTGCACCTGCATTTCTTAATCCGAACGGCATAGCAATATAGCAGTATATACCAGTTGGAGTCATGAAGGCTGTATCCTCTTGGTCGAATGGTTCCATTTGGATTTGTTGGAATCCAGATGAAGCATCCATAAAAGTTAACAGTTCATGACCCGCAGTTGCATCCACCATGGAGTCAATGTGGGGTAAAGGGAAAGGATCCTTGGGACATGCCTTATTTAAATCGGTAAAGTCGACACATACCCTCCACTTTCCGTTTTTCTTTTGAACAACAACCACATTGGCCAACCATCTTGGATACTTGACCTCTCTAATCATACCTGCCCGGAGCAATTTCTCTACCTCTTCTTGGATAATGGCATTCCTTTCCGGTGCAAACTTTCTTCTCCTTTGATGGATTGGTTTGAAGGATCTGTCAATGCCGAGTTTATGGGTGATAACATCTTTGGATATACCAGTCATGTCTTCGTGTTTCCATGCAAAGGTAGTCTTTCTCCTTTTGAGGAAGGATACGAGGTCTTCTTTCATTTCGCCAAGGATCCCTGATCCGATATAGATTTTGGATTCAGGATCCTCGGGATCCATGAGGATTTCTACCACATCCTGCTCTCTGGCCTCCAAGACATTCCTTGGAGGATGCCTTGATTGCTATTGCTCCCTTGACTTCGAGGCTGGTTTCATCGATGAAGTGTAGCAATTCTTAGCCTCCTGCTGATCACTATCAATCTTTACTATTCCCCAAGGACTAGGGAGCTTCACACATTGATGGTAAGTAGATGGGACTGCTTTCATATCGTGTATCCAGGGCCTGCCAAGGATAACATTACAACAAGATAAACAGTCCATAACACAAAATTTTTGATAAGAGTGTAAGCCTTCAATATATATTGGGAGTTTAATGTCCCCCAGGGTGTTCTTAGTTTCGCCACTAAATCCCACGAGCACGGAGGATCTTGGTATGATCTCTGATTCAGGGATACCCATCTTCTTTAGAACATCAAGCTGGATAATGTTCACTGAACTTCCTCCGTCTATAAGGATCCTGCGGACAAAATGGTTAGATATAAAAAGAGTAATAACTAAACCATCGTGATGAGGATCCTGGATATCAACACGATCCTCTTCGTCAAAGGTTATGACTTTTCCTTCGGAGACACTTGATGTTCGAACTGGTCTTTCTCCATTATCCATTTTAGTTTCCTTTGCATGCCTTTTAGCTGCTGAGAAGGATGTGCCACAAATGTCAGATCCTCCAGAAATAAAGTTTATCACTTGTGCATCTGCTGGAGGAGCTGGAGCCTTCTCAGGGATCCTTTCAGGATCCTGAGTCCTTGACTTTTTTCTTCCCAACAACTCTTTTAGATGCCCTTTGCTCAACAAGTATCCAATTTCCTTTCTTAATGCAATGCATTCTTCTGTGAGGTGCCCAAAATCTTCATGATATGCACACCACTTTGATTTATCCTTAGTTGCAGCCGGCCTATCATTCTTTCTCGGCCATCTAGCTTTATCACCTACGTTCTGCATAGCAAGGATTAGTTCATTGTTATCAACACTAAAGCAATATTCAGAAATTGGAGGATAATCCTCATCATCCTCTTCTTGATCAACAGAATGCACGTTCTGATTATCAGATCTGTTGTAGGATCTGAATTTGTTGTTCCTGAATGAGGATCCTTGCTTATCCTGCTTTGAGGATCCTGCTAACCTCTCCTGGATCCTCTTGTCATCCTCTAGCCGAATGAACCTAAGTGCTCAAGTTCTTACCTCATCTAAGTTCCTACATGGTGTCATAACAAGATCATCATAGAAAGACGAATCCCTAAGCAATCCCATTTTGAAGGCCTCAACAGCCGTAGCTATATCTAAGTTGGGAATGTCTAAGGATTCTTTACTGAATTTGGTAATGTAATCCCTTAATGATTCATTATGACCCTGGGTTATCCTATATAAATCACTAGTTAATCGTTCAAATTTTCTACTACAAGAAAACTGATTATTAAACAAGTTAACTAGGTTAGCAAATGAGGTAATAGAATAGGGAGGAAGACTTAGCAGCCATTTGAGAGCTGATCTAGTAAGAGTGGATCCGAATCCCTTGCACAGGCATGCTTCTTTTAACCTTTCTGGAATTGGATTGATTTCCATCCTCTCCCTGTATTGTGCTATGTGTTCTTCAGGATCCGTTGAACCATCATACAACTTCATTGTTGGCACATGGAATCTCTTGGGTATCTCAGCATCACAGATTGGTGGTGCAAAACGAGATATCTTGTGGCTCACATCTGCAATCTCTGGGATAGGTTTAACTACTCCCGGAACACTTGATATCATATCCTTTAGCTTTTGCAATTCTCTAGCCATGGCATGATTGATACCTGGATCCTGCATAAGACCATGGTTAGTAGTATGAGAATTATTAAAAGTGTTACCTCCCATTGGGTTCAAATTAGGAAGAATGGATGTTAATCCATATTGTTGAAGCTCTGGAATGATCGAGGGACCAGTAGAGGCATTGGTCTGCATCGGAATAAAATCTCCCTGATGGACATCTGAACTTCCTGTTTGCAAATTCCTCAAGGATCCTGGCATCTGGAAGGATCCCTGAAACTGGGACGATCCTGGAACAAAGGAGGATCCTTGAACCTGGGATGATCCTGGAACGAAGGAGGATCCTTGAACCTGGGATGATCCTGGAACGAAGGAGGATCCTTGAACCTGGGATGATCCTGGAACGAAGGAGGATCCTTGAACCTGGGATGATCCTGGAACGAAGGAGGATCCTTGAACCTGGGATGATCCTGGAACGAAGGAGGATCCTTGAACCAGGGATGATCCTGGAATGAGGAGGATCCTTGAACCCGGGATGATCCTGGAACGAAGGAGGATCCATGAAACTGCTGCATTCCTGAATATCCTCCTGAACTCGTGAGGGATCCCATATGCTGAGGATAGGATCCCGCTGGCTGGAAATATGAACCTGATGCCTGGGTCATTGTTGTTGTTCCATAGTGCACTCCTTTCGGTCCACCCACATATTGAATGTCTGGAACCACTGATGGCTGAGAAGTAATCACCGGAGTATCAAAGTTCAAAGATCTGGGCATCAGGGGGAACGATCCTCTGCCGTTTTCTTCTGTTTCTTGATTTCGTCAATCTCCCGGAGGATCCTTTCGTTGGTCTTATCCTGCTCTTGTGCATGATTCCTCATCTGCAAAATCAAGGCATAGAGATCATTAGTAGTAGGATTAGTTGAAACAGAAGAAGTAGGTGGTTTTGAGAAAATGGGAGTTGGTTTCTTCGCGGCATTCTCAGTATTCTTCTGGGATCCAGAAGGTGGTGGAGGCAAAGGAGGGACGCCTCGTGAAGAAGTGAATGATGGCATCAAGTTTGAAGTATTCTTCGCTGAGGAAGCCATTTGCTTGGTGTGCATATCATGAGGATTTTGGTCATCTCACTGAAGAATGTATTGCATTGAGGAAAGAGATTGGTTACTTGTTGAGTAAAGGGCACTTGAAGGAACTGTTGGGAAGAAAAAAGTCAAGGATCCAGGATCCTGAAAAGGTTCCAGAAATGGCTCCTTCTCCTCCTGCTAATGCACAAATTATAAACTTCATATCTAGAGGATCAGATATATGTGGCACTTCCTTTTCAGCAGCCAAAAGACATGCCAAGGAAACCAAGATGAATAATGGGGATAGACCCATCCGAACCTCTATAGTTACACAGGAAAAAGTTATAACTTTTGATGAGGATGATCGT
The DNA here is from genome assembly GCA_030545235.1 of Helianthus tuberosus. Classification (NCBI taxonomy): domain Eukaryota; kingdom Viridiplantae; phylum Streptophyta; class Magnoliopsida; order Asterales; family Asteraceae; genus Helianthus; species Helianthus tuberosus. Next base: position 1,721,938 of record CM060402.1, read on the forward strand.
GATGATGTGCAGGATCCTCATCATGATGTTCTCGTTATTACTTTGTTTATATCTAACCACTTTGTTCACAGGATCCTGATAGATGGAGGAAGCTCAGTAAACATCATTCAGCTTGATGTCCATAAGAAGATGAACATCCCTGAATTGGATATTATCTCAAGATCCTCAGTTCTTGTGGGATTCAGCGGAGAAACCAAGAATACATTGGGGGACATTAAACTCCCATCTATATAGAGGTTCTTCATTCTTATAAAAAATTTTGTGTTATAGATTGCTTATCCTGTTGCAATGTTATCCTTGGCAGGCCATAGATACATGACATGAAGGCAGCCCCATCGAACTATCATCAATGTGTGAAGCTTCCTAGTCTATGGGGAGTGGTGAAGATTGAGAGTGATCAACAAGAAGCGAAGAACTGCTACACCTCCTCAATGAAGCCAGCCTCAAGTCCAAGGGAGCAATAGCAATTAAAGCATCCTCTAAGAGATGTCTTGGAGGCAAGGGAACAGGATGTGAAGGATATCCTTATGGCTCCTTAGGATCCTGAATCCAAGATCTTTATAGGATTAGGGATCCTCAATAACATTAAACAGGAGCTAATATACTTCCTAAAGAAGAGAAAGACTACCTTTGCCTGGAAACATGAAGACATGACAGGTATCTCTAAAGATATAATTACTCATAAACTTGGCATTGACAGGTCATTCAAACCAATACATCAAAAGAGGAGGAAGTTTGCACCTCAGAGGAATGCCATTATCCAGGAAGAGGTAGATAAACTACTCCGGGCAGGTATGATAAGAGAGGTCAAGTATCCCAGGTGGTTAGCCAATGTGGTTGTTGTTCAAAAGAAAAATGGAAAGTGGAGGGTATGTGTCGATTTTACTGATTTAAACAAGGCATGTCCCAAGGATCCTTTCCCATTACCCCACATTGACTCCATGGTGGATGCTACCGCGGTCATGAGTTGTTGACTTTTATGGATGCTTAATCTGGATTTCAACAAATTCAGATGGAACCATCTGATCAAGAGGATACAGCCTTTATGACCCCAACTGGTATATATTGTTATATTGCTATGCCATTTGGACTATGGAATGCAGGTGCTACTTATCAAAGGCTAGTCAATATGATGTTTAAGGAATAAATTTGACACACTATGGAAGTCTATATAGATGACATGGTGGTTAAGTCCAAAAAAGCTGAGGATCACCTTAGAGACTTGGAGGAGGCATTCGATATCCTTGATAAATTTAATATGAAACTAAATCCTTCCAAGTGTCACTTTGGTGTTAAAGCAGGCAAATTCCTAGGCTATATGGTAACAAAAAGAGGCATTGAAGCAAGCCCAGAGCAAATCAAGGCAATTATGAATATAAAATCTTCTGCCAATGCTAAGGATGTGCAATGATTGACAGGGAGGATCGCAGCCTTGAATAGGTTCATATCCAAGTCATCAGAAAAGTGCAAGGAATTCTATGACATTTTGAGAAAGAACAAGAAATTTGAGTGGACTGAAAAGCATGAAAATGCTCTCAAAGCTCTTAAGGATTACCTATCCTTAGCTCATGCCTTGATGAAACCAGATAAAGGGGATGTATTATCCTTATATCTAGCGGTATCCTCTAAAGCAGTAAGTGCAGTCCTTGTTAAGGATCATGAAGGTACACAACATCCTGTCTATTATGCAAGTAAGAGTTTGCTTGATGCTGAATCAAGGTATTCACATTTAGAAAAACTTATCCTTACTTTGATTATGGCATCCACTAAATTAAGACATTATTTTGAAACTCATGCTATTATCATTAAGACTAACTTTCCAATTAAGAATGTTCTCAGGAAACCAGAAATGTCAGGAAGGATGGCTAAATGGGCAGTGAAGCTTAGTGCTTATGATATGAGATATGTGTTGGTGCACTACATCTGTCGACTTCGTCTTGGATCGAGTCTTAGATTGCATTGTATAGATTAGGGCACGAGTTACGAGAAAATAGGAAGTATATTGTGTTTAGTGAGCTGATTTCACTCATAGGGACTTAGTAAGGTGATTTCGCTTATGTGGTAATGTTGGGGTTTCGCTTTTGTGGTCATGTTCATTGGAGCGAAATCTCAGCACTATAAATAGGTGTTCCATGAGCGAAATCATTAGTCATTGCCTTGTATTCCATACCGAAGTGCTGCCGGTGTGAAGAACTACTTGTAATTGCATTCCAATCAATACAATCAGTAGTTATAGTGAAGAATAAGCTGTTTCTACCTTCGTTTCTTGTTATTCCGCACCTGAAACGAAGTAAAACTCCTCTGAACGACTCTTTCGGGTCAGATCGCGATCCTACAAGTGGTATCAGAGCACAGGAGGAGGAGTTCTGCAGAGATTAGCTGGATTTCATCTTGTTTTCTTAGTTCTACATCTTCTTTAATCATTTCAGAAAGTTTTTCCGGTCAAAATTCGCTCAAAATTTCACAGATCATAGATAATTGGACATTAACAAACCCTGGAAAGTTTCGGACCTAAATACGAACTAAAAATGGACCAAATTAGCTTCCGAGTTGATTTCACTTATACGTACACTTGGTGATTTCGTTCATAGTACACACCTGATTTCGCTTTTGTGACCACCAAAAACCCTCATTTCGCTCTTGAGTACATCTAATTTCGCTCTTGTGTCACAAAATTAAGAGATTTCGCTTATGGTGACCATCAGATTTCGCTCATAGATGCAAACCCTAATTTCGCTCTTAAGGACTATCATATTTCACTCATAAGGCCTCCAAGAACCCTAATTTCGCTTTTGTGTACATTGGTGATTTCGCTTTTAGTGCACAAACCCCTGATTTCGCTTTTAAGTCACTGATTTTGAAAAACGTGATTAGTCATTATGGATACCGAGTTCTACAACGCGTTTGCAACACCGTCTAGTCGAGCTGCTATTGCTCAAGCCATGAGTCTGGAAAATGAGACGGGAACCACCCAAAAGCCCCCGAAATTGATGAGTATTGAAGAGTACTACGGGTGGAAAGACAGATTCGAAAACTGGGTTCAGGCAAATCATCTTAGGTCATGGGAGTGTATTCTAAAGAAATATGTTTTGCCTCGTACTGAATTACAAGTTGTGAAAACAATTTCAGAGTTTAGTGATCAAGAACGAGATATGTATCGTGCTGAAAAGATGATGATTAGTCTATTACAGCAGGCAATCAAAGAATAAATTTTCATTCTGCTTCAGTATGATAAAACTTCAAAGTCAATCTGGGATGCTCTACGTGTTAAGTTTGAGGGTAGTGAGAACATGATTAAAAGCAAAAAGGCGTTGCTCAAGAAAAAGTTTGATCTGTTTAGTAGTTTACCGGGAGAAGACACAAAGAAGCTGATTGAACGTTATTGTCATTTAGTACGATCTATGTCGATGATTGGTATAACCAAAGATCCTGATGAGTGGGTAGACACGTTAGCGGATGCTTTACCGCAGAAAGAGTGGGGAACTTACTTGATGATTCTAAAGAATACGGGTGTTTATGATGGGTTGACGATTTCAGAGTTTATTGAGAAAATCGAAAGTCAAGATCTGGAACAACAGAAGATCGCAAGGATGAACAGTCCAAGTGGTCAACAGGATGTGAAAATGTATTATAAAGGTAGTGTTCAGGAAGCAGAAAGAGCCCAAAAATTCAAACTGCGTTCAGTGCTGGGGATTCAACAGAAAAGGTTGATCAAACTTCCAAAAGCAGCAGTGGATTTTCATCATTTCCAAGTGTAAATCCTAAAGAGTCAAACACGAGTTTTCAGTCTCAAATCACAAAGACAGGAAATGGCTATGTGATTCAGTGCAATATCGCTTTAAATCTTCCAGAAGGTCAAAGTTTTTCTGAGGAAACTGCTAAAGACCACATGGCTTTACTTGGTTCTGTGTTGTTATCTTATGAAGGTCTAGTGGCTGGTCGGATCGGAAATCCTATGCTCACAAAGGAGGATTACGATAAGATAGACGCCGAAGAGATGGAATTAATGGATATCAAATGGTGTCTAGCTAGTGTTCTTAGGCGTGCTGAAAAGTTCAAGACAATTACTGGGAGAAATGACTTTCTCGATGCTCATGTATCTACTTTAGGATTTGATAAATCTAAAGTTACTTGTTTTCGATGCAGGGAGAAAGGCCATTTCAAGCGAGAGTGCAAGAACAGGGAAGCTAGTGGTGCTCAGAATCTGTTTGGAAAAGATGATTACTACCGGAAAGCCATTTATCAGCAAGTTGGTCAATCACAAGATTCACAGACGGCTCATGGTAGAAAGATTAAGGATTCCAAGAGAGCGTGTTTGGTAGATTTCAACTGGAGCAACTATATATCACCTGAAAGCAAAGCATGCATAGTCGATCAAGATGATGAGAGGCTACCTGAAGGCTTCAGCTGGGATATGTTTGCAGATGAGAATGGAAATTTCAAAGCTTTCATTGCCAAGATTATGAAAGAACCAGACATGTTCACTGAGTGGATGAAATCTATTGGTGAAACTGTAAAGTCTGTTGCATCAGATGAAAGCTCACATGGTGCAGATGAGAGTGTACAGAAGGATGTTACTTCAGAAAAAGAAGTTGTATTTGATCAAACACCGTCAGATTCTGGTTTATCAGATACTGATTCTGAAAAATCTGTACAGTTTGATCAGTCACCAGTTGATGATAGCAATAGTGATGATGAGGAAGAAAAACATATCGATATTGCTAAATCTCATCTTTCTCCTGAAAGTTTTAATTTCTATTTGCAGATCGCATGGAGAAACTGAAGGAGAAACGAGTTGCTAAAGAACAACAACTAAAGAAATCTGAAGATGTTGTTCAAAAAGAGTATGTTGAAGGTGTTGCTGAGGAGATGGTTGAAACTGAGCGAGTGAAGGTAGAAGAGAAGGTTATTGAAGAAGAAAAAGTGGTTGAAGTGGTAAAGACAATCGAGATTGAGAAGATTGTTGAAGTTGTAAAGCCTTGCGAGAAGTGTTTGGAAGCATGCAAGGGTTGTGCAGCAAAAGACGAGATAATTGGTGAGTATGAAAAGAAGAAAGAGCAGTTAATGGTGAACCTTAACTATGTGAAAGAATCTTATGATGTCTTGAACAAAACAGTAACTGGTCTCCAAAAGACAAATTCAGAAAGAGAACAAGCACTAACGATGATGAATGCTGTAATGATGACAAAGCAGAAAGCCATCAACTTTTATATCGAAGAAAGTGCTAAATGGAAGCAAGAGTTGGAGACAGAAAAGATCGAGAATGAGAGAATTAGACGTTTATTACAAAGTTATTCTAGTTCTGATTATCTCATTGATCGTATTTATCCAACTGTTGCAGGTATGGAAGCTTTTCAAGATGAGAAGCCGAAGAAAAAGAAAGATAGTGATAAGAAACCGACTATTAGCTATAACAAGTGTCCGCCTCCAATTTGGGAAGGGTACTCTCCTAGAAAACCAAACGAGGAGCAACTTGAAAAAGCAGTCAATATAAAGCTAAAAACCGACACAACTGATGAATTACCAGAAAACATTGACGTCACGTTTACCTCGTCTGACACTGATCATGAGTCTGAGTTAATAAAAAAGGTGGTCGATCAAGTATTAGATACTGATGAGGAGTCCGAGTCAAAGTCTGAGTCTGAAGGGTCAAATTCGTCAGTCAACAGTCCAAAGTCGTCGGTCAAAAAGGCTTACAGTAAAGAATTTTTGTTATCAAAAGCAAATTTGGATGATGAAGCATTTGAAGTTGCATACACTTTAAATGATTCGGACAAATTATACTCTGACAAAGAGTTTCCAATAAGAAGTGTTCGTTTTGACATGATCAAAAAGGTTTTCAAAATAACAGAAATTAATATTTCTGAAATAAAAGATTTAAATCTTACTGAAAAATCTAAAAAGTACACTTCAAGAGTTCAACAACGTCTAAACAAGAAAAAGGGTTACAATTCTGGTTCTGGTTTTCAAAAGAAACCAAACCAAAATCGTAGTTACAAAAAGAAAGGTCTTGGATTTATTCCACTAGAAAATCATAAAAATTTGAAAAATTCTAAAACAAAAACAGAATTTGTGTCAGGTGGAAGTGCAGAAGAGGAACAGAAGAAACCATTCTGGAGACAGTCAAATCAAGAGTTTCTTGCTGAAAAGAAGAAGAATGGAACTGAAGTTTGTCACTCAAAAGAAACTAGAACCTGTTACAAATGCAATGAAGCTGGTCACATTGCATGGAACTGTTCGAAAAATGCCAAGTCAAAACAGGGAGTTTCTAACAAGTTGAAAGGATAAGTTGTTGATATTGAACCACCAACCGAAAAGTTTAAAATTTTTGAAAACTCAACTTATGAGGTTGGTGAGTGTTCTAAAAAGAATTTTTATAAAAAGAAAGAGAAAGACAACCAAGTGTGGGTTGTTAAGAAAGTTGATGAGAAAGTCGGCGATGAATCTGGTTCCACAAAGCCAGAAGAGCCACAGGTTGAGATGAAAATTTCAGTGAATGATGATGAGTTTCCATCACTGAAATTTGAAGAAGTTAAACAGAAAGTTGGCAAGGTTGATATCTCGAATCAGTTTTACAACGAGAATACTAAGTTTGATGTCGAGAAAACATTCAATGGAAGTGTTAAGAAAATTTTTGGGAAAATGTTGAATGGGAAAGCTAAGGGGGTTAAAGATTTTTATGCAACTAAAAAGGCAAGTTACAACCCTACTGCGCAAGAACTAAAAGCCATCAAGTCTGAGAAGACTTGGATGGAAGTTTGTTTCCCGTAAAGTCTTAGGACTATGCCGGAGATCCCAAGTTTATCGTGGATCAGGAATCGGCATCATTCATATTTTAAAGTGTTTGTATGAAAGTCGTTGTTAAAATTTTACAGGTTGAATGACTACGCCAGAGCTTCCAGGTTGGTAAGTGCGAAGCAGGAATCGGCATCCTGATTGATAAAATGATGCATGTAGACGTAACATTCCTACAGTTGGTATTGGTTAGTCATACCTACAAGTGGTATTGTTTGTGATCCTAAAAGTGGTAATTCTTATAATTGTTACAGAGGTTGCTTAATTGCAAACGGTAAATCAGGGACATTAAATTGTACTTGATTTACTACATTTGATAAAAACTGACAAGATGATGAACCATATCCCCATACTTAACAAGTGGTAAACTTACAAGTGGTAAAAACAAATTCATTTTCCGGAAAAATCATTTTGATTAAAACAAACTTAAGTGTTTTAAAATCTAAATGAGAAAATGGTTTGTTGAAAGGGGGAGTTCTGATTGTTTATGCCTAGTGAATGGCGATTTGATGCAATTCGATGTCAGTTGTCAAGTTTTTGTACAGTTCTTTTTATGTTTCAAGTGGGTCAAGAGTCTAGTAGTTTTCAAATTTCTTTTGAAATGTGTTTGCATTTTAGGGGGAGTAGAAAATTTCTGAAAATCCAAAAACATTAGAAAATTTGAAAAAGGCAAAAACATGATAAAATGAAAAATGAGTTTTTGTGTCAAAAGAAGAGGAAATGATAGTACATCAGTGGACTGTCACAACATGCTAAAGAATTGCTTAGATAAAATGTGATAAACAATCTCACTATGGTTGTGTCAGTAGGTTTTTACACATTTAGTAAATTGTCACGAGATATAAACATAAAATTCAAACTTGCTTGTTCTGTGGGTTAACAACATCTTGGATATATAGGTAACCCCTGAAATCTTGTTTGAAAGGTCCCTTATTCTAAGATACTAGGTCTTTATACTCAGTGATATCTGGGGTATTATCCCGGGACTTCTGCTGAATGGAAGTTCTGACCTAGTCCCCGGATAATGCTTTCTGCAAATGCTTGAAACATAGCATCGCCCTCAGCAAGCCGATGAAACAATAAAATTGATAGTCGCTGCTGTTGTAATCAAAAGATCCTCTAAAGGGGACACACCAAAAGTCAAAGCCATCATCTCTCTGCGTATATGGAAGTATCGACCTGAGCTCTCACGGCCCTCGCATATAACCCCTGAACAGATATAATCTGTGGTGTACTCACCTGTAAGACTGAATGTTGGGATCTGGATACGAGAGTATATTCAAGTAGTGGGACACACGGATAAGTTCAAGAGCTTAAAACATTAACCTCGTATCTCGGATCAATTGAACTTTGTGTGAAAATTTAAGTGGACAAATATACTGACAATCTAGGTGAATTGTTTAGAACTGAAAATGAAATATTGCTTAACGGTGTTAGTGACATGTCTCATAATCTGATATGATCCTCTTACACAAACTCACAAAAATATTGTTTGTAGATATTTCATTTTTTGCATTTTCTTAATTCTTCAAGTGGTGTCATTTACTCTCTTTCAGAAAAATCCAAAAAGATTTTGTGTGTGTTTTAGCTTAAATTTTTGAAAAATGTCAAAAACATTTTCGACAACTGATGTTGGAAAGTTGATTTTCAAAATTCCAAGTGCTAAACATGATGACATTGTTGTGAGGGGGAGTGTGTCTTAATTGTCAAAATATGTTTTTACATCAACAAGTGGTTCATCATGTGTTTGTGATCTGAGGGAGAGTGATTTTTGGTGCATATTTTTATAAGAGAGAGTCAGTGTTGGTGCATTCAAATTGTTAAATTTAGAAATTCATTTCTGGGTTAAGAATGTGCAGGAATAGTCAGGTTTCAATCTTGGATCTAAAGATAAAGAGCCATGTTACAACACCTGAGGACTCTAATTGAAGAAAGCCAAGTTTCGATCCTAGAAATTAATTGCTGTGAATAGAGATTGAGCCAGGTTTAAATTCTGTGGTGAAAGTTAAAGACAGGAATCTATCTTGAACCTGTGAAAGCTAGAAAACCATTCTGTATCAGATATTACTGAAGAACAAAGAAATGCCAGCAAATCAAGAGGGGGAGTCTGAAGATATTCTAGCAGATACTGTTAAAAGGGAGTCTGTTGATGAAGACAGAGAGAGAAAAGCCCAGAGACTGATCAAGACTGAAGAAGTGAAGACATGAGATTGTCAAAGACTCGATGGATGACTCGTCAACATCTGAGGGGGAGTCTGTTGGTGCACTACATCTGTCGACTTCGTCTTGGATCGAGTCTTAGATTGCATTGTATAGATTAGGGCACGAGTTACGAGAAAATAGGAAGTATATTGTGTTTAGTGAGCTGATTTCGCTCATAGGGACTTAGTAAGGTGATTTCGCTTATGTGGTAATGTTGGGGTTTCGCTTTTGTGGTCATGTTCATTGGAGCGAAATCTCAGCACTATAAATAGGTGTTCCATGAGCGAAATCATTAGTCATTGCCTTGTATTCCATACCGAAGTGCTGCCGGTGTGAAGAACTACTTGTAATTGCATTATCAATACAATTAGTAGTTATAGTGAAGAATAAGCTGTTTCTACCTTCGTTTCTTGTTATTCCACACCTGAAACGAAGTAAAACTCCTCTGAACGACTCATTCGGGTCAGATCGCGATCCTATAATATGAGCCTAGAACTGCCATTAAATCCCAAGCCTTAGCTGACTTTGTGGCAGATTTCAGTAGTGACTTGCAAAGGGAAGCTGAGTTAGAAGTCCAACAGCTTGAAGAAACTAAGGATCCTTGGATACTCTTCACTGATGGAGCTTCTAATGTCAAAGGAACTAAACTTGGAATACTACTAAAATCGCCACAGGGGGACATAATACTCCACTCCATAGCTTGTGAGTTTCAAACTACTAATAATGAGGCTGAATATGAAGCCTTGATAGCTGGTTTGCAAATTGCCAAGCATTTGAGGATCAGGTATCTTGAGGTGCATGTAGATTCGTTGTTAATTACTAATCACTTTAATGGATCCTATGCGGTTAAAGGTGAAAAGCTAATCAAATACCTAGAGATAGTCAAAGACTTGGCACTCTCTTTTGTTTCTTTTAGTTTGACACAGGTACCCAGAGAAGAAAATGCAGAAGCTGATGCATTGGCTAACTTAGGATCATCCTTGAAGATCCCAGAGGATATCAAGATCCCTATTATTCATATCCTAACTCCCGCTATTGAGGATCATGTAACTATGGAGATAGGAGAGGATTCTGAAATTATCCCTAGTAATGATACACTGTCTCATTCAGGATCATGGATCCTTCCAATCATGAGATATTTCCAACATAGAGAGATTCCAACAGGAAAAAACCCCAGGGCTTTCAAAATCAAGGTATCTCAATTTACAATATTGAATATCATGTTATATAAACGATCTCTTGAAGGACCATATCTGAGATGCATTGAGGATCCTCAAATTCAAGAAGTCCTAAAGGATTTTCATGAAGGAGATTGTGGAAACCACACTGGGGGCAAGGCACTATTCTCAAGGATCCTGAGGACAGGATACTATTGGCCTACCATGAAGATGGATGCAGTTGATTATGCCAAAAGATGAGATCCTTGTCAGAGACATAGTAACATCCTTCACCAACCAGCAGAGCTCTTGCATCCCATATCCTCTTCTTGTCCATTCATGAGATGGGGAATGGATATAGTTGGTAAACTTCCCAAGGCACCTGGTGGAAAAGTGTTCATGCTTGCTATGACTGATTACTTCTCCAAGTGGATAGAGGCTGAAGCCTTTGCTCATGTCAGAGAAAAAGAAGTGATATCCTTAATTAAAAGAAGCATTATTATCAAATTTGGTATTCCTTCTGAAATTTTTTGAGATAATGGATCCCAATTTATTGGGAGTAGAACTACTAAGTTTTGTGACAGCTGGGGGATTAAGATGATAACATCAACACCAGTCCACCCATAAGCTAATGGTCAAGCAAAATCATCCAACAAGATCATCATCAACAACTTGAAGAAGAAGCTTGGATCCAAGAAAGGAAAGTGGGCAGAAGAACTACCTTATGGGTTATGGGCTGATAGGACAACTCCCAAGAATGCTACTGGCCAGACTCCATTTTCTTTAGTGTTTGGAGCAGAATCAGTGATCCCTACAGAAATGGTGGTTCCTACTGCAAGAACAAGCATCCGTGATGCAGAAGGAAATGCTGAGAACTTGGTTCAATACTTGGATACCATAGAAGAACTCAGAGATTTGGCAAGAATAAGGATGGCTAGTTATCAACTAAGGATGGCTGGAGCCTACAATAAGAATGTTAGGATCAGGAAGTTCCAAGTTGGTGATATGGTATTGAGGAAAGCATTTCAGAATACCACAAATCCTGCTGATGGAAAATTGGCACCAAAGTGGGAAGGCCCCTACCTGATTGAAGCTGAAGCAGGAAAGGGGGCATATCGATTGCTAACAATGGAAGGTGATTTACTACCAAGAGCTTGGAATGCTGTCCACTTGAAAAATACTTCATGTAATGAGGATCCAGGATACTTAGCTATATTCTTGACTAGTATCCTCGAAGGATCCCTAGAGGATAGATGATCCTCATTCTGGTAATGATCTAATTCCAATCTATTTAATTCTTTAATTATCTTATATATAAGGATGAGGATTCTGGATCCTTTATCCTTCTTTCACTTCGTTCTGAGTTTTGCAGAAGGTTGATATATCCTTAACAAAGGATTGAGTATCCACAGAAGTCTCCGGTTATTTGGGCTTGACCCTAGTTTTTTGGGCTTGACCCCAGTTATTTGGGCTTGACCCCAGTTTTTTGGGCTAGTTCCCAGTTTTTGGGCCTGTCCCCAGTATCGCCAGTAGCGCACAATGATCCTAGTGCAATTCATGGCAATGGGACCAGTACCCGCTTTAGGGGCTGACAATTTCATTGTAGTGGTTGTATTCAGGATCCTACGTATAATGGTAGACGTACCATACATCCGTTCCTAAGGTTTCTAACATTTTCACGTTAGCTAAGGTTTTGGCATTTTCATGTCACTAAGTTTGGATAGTCGCCAGTGAGGGCCATACTCCAGTCTACACAAGATTCTTTGGGCTTGTCCCCAGTTTTTTAGGCTTGTCCCCAGTATATTGGGCTTGTCCCCAGAATTGTTGGGCTTATCCCCAGTTGCTAACTCTTCTCTTATATTGGCTTAGTCCCAAGTTATGTTCTATGTTAGGTTTTTAAAGCTAAAACAGCTAAGGATCCTTGATCCTAACCTTTTACTAAGGTTTGTCTTTTGGTTATCCTGGTTATAAATGTTAAAGGTTTAGGATCCTAACTTGGATTCTCATGTATGATCCTCAATTACTTAGATTTCATTCTTTATTTAATTAAGTGACCTTTATTCTTTGACAACAGGATACATGATCCTTAAGTTACATCACCTTTTGAATTTTTCGATTATAGGATATTTGATCCTTGATCATATCCTAAATTTTGACATAATTTATTAAATTTTATTCTTTACTTATGAATTCAAACAAAATATATCACAACAATTGAAAGATAAAGTATTCACAAAAATAACAACACATGAAATAGCCAAAAGATTAAAGTTTTATTTATTCACCAAAAGTTAAACCCTTAAAAGGTTGTCAAAATTGCCAACCCAAGTTTCTACCAGCAAAACGTGGTCTAAGTGCAGGAAATAATGGCGGCAGGATAACAAGTGGTTTCATCCCCCAAACAGAGGATCCATCCACCACCCATTATCTTACCTATTGTCCAAGGATCCATGATCCTCAACCCTAAAACTATTGTTTAAGTACAAACCAACATTGTTCAGAAAACATCGCAACCCAAAAACGTTAAAATCCTAAAACATGGGCTCCGGCCGCGTCTAGATAAATCCATCATCGCCCATTTCTGCAACTCACACCTTCGCTGCATCACCATCACCATCGCCTCCGGCTCCAGCACCACCAGCCTGATCTTTAGCCTCGCTGCCACCTGCCTCGATTGCCAAGACCTCTTCAGCCTCCTCGTCATCCTCCAGCGCAACCAGCTTGGCCTTCCAACTTTCCTGGTCCCAGGTAGCCTTGCCAAAGCTAGGATCCTCAGCTTCTTTGGCCATCTGCAGTTTGATCTTGTACATAGCGATGGCGGCAGAAACTTTAGCATCCTCCATCACCTCATGCTTCTCATGATCAGCATTGATCAGGCCCATGACCACCTGTTTCTTTGCCAAGTTAAGCTCCCTTTCAAGAGAAGAAATGGTCTCATCCTTTGCCAGGAAAATCTTCTGAAACTTCAAAAGCTTCTGCTCAGCCTCTTCAATATATGCATCAAAGAGCATCTGGATCTCGGCAAATTTCTGCAAAAAGAAAAGGTAGAATTCAGGATCCGCTATCCTCAAGTGGGCAGGATAATCAGTCAGGATCAGGGATCCTTACATCAGAGAAGTATTCTTCAAACTGGTGACGGATTCTCTTCTTTCCTCCCTTGCCCTTGGAGGTGACAGGCTTGGGGATTGGAGCGCTAGGGCTAGCAGCAGATTTCTTCTTTCCGGATCGGGCAGCAACCGCGTCAAGATCACTGACGCTGAAGCGGGAGGCTGACTTTGAAGATCTTCCAGCGCCTACAAAGGATAAATAACTGATAAGTATCCTTAATCTGAATTTATTTACTTACATATAAGTTTAAACACTTACTTGACATTGTGACTGAACCGGAGGATACTTCTTGTGAATCCTTTGTATTCGCTTGGAATGATCTGACTGCAGGATCAAGGCTCCAAAAGGCAGCGATCCTCTCTTTTGTTGCAGGTGACTAAATGATATGAGAGACTGAGATGGCTACATAGTAAACAGAAAAGGATCAGTTATCCTCAGCAGAAACAGGGTTATCCTATGATCCTTCTATAAGGATTCTATGTCCTACCATGGGTGGTCCACTTTATGGGGAGATCTTTCCCATTAGGGATAGAGTCCTTCCTAACAAAGAAGAAATGCTTCTTCCAGTTGGTATCATTTTTTGTGGTCTTGAGGATTGGGTGAGGATCACCAGGTTTGTGTTTGAACAAAAAGCGATGTGAACCATGGCTCATAAGGTTATACAGTTCAGCCAATTTCGACATTCCCAGCTCTATGCCGTCCTGCTCAATGAGGTTCTCTAGGTTATATAAAACCCTCCACATCATTGGCATGGCCTGAATATAGCACATGCCGGTGAGGGAAAAGAAAGACTGGGTGAAGGCAGGGAAAGGATAGGAGAATCCTATCAGGAATGGGGTGGCCGGAAAAGCAACACAGGTGTTCGAAACACAATCACTCTTTGTAGAAGGGTCGAAGGATTTGAAGACGGTATCCGCCGGAAAACAGTGGCGAATCCGGTCGATCTCCGAGTCAGTGAAGCAGCAGAGTTCCTTCGAAGGATTTTTTATATCCCTTGGCTTTTCAGGGGGCTATCTTTCTGGTGATCCATGGCAGGGGAGGATCGTAGCTTCATTGTAATTTTGAGATTTTGACGAAACGGAAGAGAAGAACAGAGGAAAAAGATGAAGAGAGAAGGGAAAGAGAAATACCTGATCAATCTTCGAATGAGGATTTAAAGGGATGTAACGCACGAATTTAGATGTCTCTTGATCCTTATCTCTAACTTTGAATTTATAATGATCATTTTGTAGGCAAGTCATGTCGCTGACGTCAAGGCTGCAACGGCTAGTTCGATCCAAACGGCTATCTTTTCCGTTAGCTAGTTGGTTGCAGATAAGATCAAAAATACGACTCGTTAATTTACATTTTACTCCTCATATTTTTGGGGCAGTTGTTAGGGATAGATTTTCTATACCTGAGGATCACGGATCCTCATGTACTGCCAGGATTATGGATCCTCAATTCTGTTTGAATTAAGGATCCTCAGAAGACGTTGCAGGATTAGGATCCAGGATCCTCATTGTTATCCTTACACTAACGGTTGCCTTCATTATGTTTAAGTTTGTTTTGCAGGAGTATACGTATTAGACTTGGTCTTGCCGATATTCTTGGAGAATATGCTCTCAATATTCCGCACGTGGTCAGCTGAAATAACCGTTATGGAAGTAGTGGGAGGCTAGTATGAATTGTGGGATGTTAGTTATCTTAGATGATTTCTATTTTTAAAGGGGATAACAAGCTTGAATTAGAACAAGTTAGCTAATACACACACTCTCGCAAGCTCTCTGCAATACATTGGCGATTTCATACACTTTTGCACTCTAGTGATCCTTGTAACAAGCTTGTTATCATTCCGAGTTGTAACAATCATTTGTTTAAATATAGTTGGTGATCGGTAGTTTCCATCACCTGAGGTTTTTTATGCCGGAGATCAACTCTTGATCAAGGGCTTTTTCCTCGCATAACTCCTTGTGTCACTTGTTCATTTCATTTGCAAGTTATTCGTACATTTGTTCATTGATTCAAGCATCACACCCCACAAAAAAAGATTTGGTTGCATTATCCTAGCTTGATTTTTGACCAAAACAAAAACCATCAACACATCAAAATTTGACTAGGTTTATTGAATCTGGTCAGAAATTTCAAAAATGGTCCCTGCAGTTGTAAAACTTGATTTTTGGCACTTTTAAGCCCCATTAACCCCATTTCAAAGCTCTAAAATGATGTTAGAGTATAGGGAACTTAAAATATGCTCCAAAAAATCTCGGATGTCGGTTCGTTTGGTCGTACGGTTGCGTTGTTCGGTTAATTACGACGGAAGTCGTAACGAACGCAAAAACAATCCAAATTAAGCGACGAATGGAATTTTATCATGCCAATCACTAAAATAAAATATTTTAATGATTCCATAATTTTTTAGATGTCCGGATGTATTCAGAACGTAAGATATGCGCGAAAATGCAAACTTATGCACTTTTTGACTCTTTTAGTCCCTATTGATCCAGAAAGTTTATTTTAGCGCACCAAACACCTCAAAGACTATTTCTAAGCTATGTAAAGGATATTTCGGGCATATATAACTTATGATCATGTTCCGGAATGTTTGTTACAGTACGAATCGGCATACTTTCGTAGTTTGTCGAAGTTAGTCCCTGTAAGCGAATAAACTGGATTTCGGCATACCAAACCCTCCAAAACTTATTTCTAAGTTATGTAAAGGTTATTTAAGGTATGTTAACCCTATGTCACTATTCCAGAGTGTTTGTTGCATTAAACTGGTTATATTTACGCATCAGTTCGCGTATAACCTTCCAGAAAGCGATTTAAAGCTCGAAATCGAACAAGAATTGATATGTGCAAATGATACACGTATTTATACAAATCCCAAGAAATGAAACACAATATTTCATTAATTTGGTATTTGTTTGATGGTCGCAGAGATTTATGTGCCCCAATCTCCTGTGCCATAATTCTATCTCTTTATTTGAGGCAAATGAGAACATACAAGCATCAATCCTGGGGCTCTCTTTTGACAAATCCACCACATAAACATTGCCACTTCTTTGAGCATCAAGTTGAGTTTTTCCATTTTTTATTATTGCTTCAATATTTTCACCCATTTCTGGTCCAACTATCCTACAACAATCCTTTGTGAAGAAAGAGCCATAGCCCTTATCACTCATTTGGGAGACACTCAGGAGGTTGAATTTAAATTGTCTATTAGATTGACATTTTCAAATTTTACATTACCAGACTGTACTGTCCCTGACCCCCATAACTTTCCCTTTACTATTATTACCAAAGGTTATATCACCCCCTCCATGGATTTTGAAATCTTTGAGTGGGGCTTTACATCCTGTCATATGCCTGGAGCCTCCACTATCTACATACCAAAGGCTATCTAAGTATGCAGAAGCTCCCTGCACATGAAGTAAAAGGATTAGTTCATTAGGGTTTCCAAAGCCAATAAGGCTTTGGATGGGGTCTCAGTAGTGTCTGGGATGAATTCAAGTGGATGGACAGTGGTTAGCTCAAGGGTTTGAACATTTTTGGGAATGTTTTTCTCTAACCACTGTTGGGGTTCTTGACCAATCATCTGCGGATAACCAAAAGGATACCTATTCACTCTTGGTTTAGAAGGTTTTTTGTAAACCTCATAAACATGTGGGATCCTTTGGTATGGTGCTTGTCCCTTACCTCTTCTGTATTGAATGGCAGGGGGTGCATCAGTCACCTGAACATCTCTTTTGATAGATGTTTGGTTCAGCTGTTTTCTAACAACTATTTGAACTGGCACAAACAGTGGTTGGTTCTTGGTGAATTTGACAGATGATGTTGCTGAACTTAAGGATGTTTTTGCAGTGTACTCATTCTTTTTTGCATCAAAGTTTTTGAGATACACACATTCTTAAGTTTTGTGGTTTGTTTTACCACTGATGGTGCAGCTCTCAGCAGAAATAATGACACTTGCTTTGTTGATATCATATGCTTTTAGAAGAAAAACAGTCTTTTATTAGATGATTCTTCTTTTCACAGAAATCACAAAACAAGTTTTTAATTTTTTTCTTTTCTTTTCTTCTTCTCAGACTCCTTAGCAACAGAGTTTTGAACCACTGTTGGGATGTCTTTGAGAGGAATGACCTTTGCTTAAGGAGCTTTTACACCATCAGTGGTTGTGAAGTCCATTGGTTTGAAGTTTTCAAGGATATCACACTCATCAGACCAAGTAGGTTTGAATTGATATTTCTCAATTTCTTCAAAAGTAGAGGATCCTATTGGTCTCTCAAGTGTGATCTTGTTTCCAAGTTTATCGGTGATTTTCACTTCTTGGCCATCCTTGTTTGTGGGAATGAATTCAGTGGTCTCATCAATGGTTTGAACAGATTTTTCAGAAGCAGTGTTTTCATCATCATGTTTTCTATAACCAACACCAAATTTCACATTGCTTTTAATATGTTTCTCAAGCATGACTTCATAGCCTTTGTAGGATTCCACCCATTTTTCACATGTGATTTGGGTGGCTTCCAACTCCTTTTTACAAACTTGATATTTTTCTATCATAGTTTGGAGTTGATCCTTGACTATGCTATGCTCTTGTTTAAGACTGCAGATTTCACCATCTTTTTCAGCCAATTTGTTTTTCAAATCTTTTAAGGTTTTCTCAAATTATACTTCAGAGGTTAATAATCTATCAACAATGTTTTCATTCACCTCTTTAATGTTAGCAAATGCAATTATGCATTTGTCTGAACACAAGTTTTGAAGGACTTGAGGTGATACCTTGCTAGCAGCCATCATTGCACAATCACATTCAGTCTCCTTCTCATCAGCTATCTTTTCTTCTACCTCACCATGCTTCTTTTCTCCTTCTTCTTCAGACCAGTGACTGATCACTTGTTCCAACAGGGGTTCTGAACTTTCTTTCAACAGTATTTCCTCAGCAACAGCAATAACCACTGCTTCAGCAATTTCATCCACTGTTTCAACACTTGAATGTCCCTCTTCAGCATCCAGCCCTTCTGGTATTGTCTCTATTGCTGCAAAGCAAAATTCATCTCCTAATTCATCAGGTAAGTTGCTCTAGTCAATAAAGCCTTGTGTGAAGAAACTTTGTTGTTCTGGTTGAACCACTGCTGGTGCAGCTTGTTGAGGTGCAACTTGTTGCACCTGAACCTGATGAGTAGGGGCTTGGACATACTGTATTTGAGGCACAGTGGTTTGAACATAATGCACAGGAACAGGAGTTGCAGGGTGTGCATAGTGAGCAGTGTTTACATGAGCAGTAGGGGTATATTGGGTATAGTGTACAGGGCTTTGGTGTTGTGGTCTAGGGTTTGAGCTGGGATGAGTAATAATTGGTCCAGTGGTCTGACTCCTACATTCCCTAGCAAAATGACCTAGCCTATTGCAGTTGAAACACTTGATCTTTGACTTATCCAACCCTACTTTTAAATTCCCAAGTAACCCTGGGAATTTTGTCCATGTCCTTTTATAGAACTTGCTTGTTCTCGCACTAAGCAAGGCCAATTGATGCAAAATGTCCATTTCTTCAAGATCAGTTGGATCAAAGTAATGTATGTCATTGAGTTCAAAGCACAGATTGTCAGAGATCTGGTTTTCTCCATTTGCTGTGAAAGCAAAGTGGATGAGTGAGGATCAGAATTGAAGTTACCACCAGCAGTTATGTCAATAAAATGATCATAACTCTGATTCTCACTGCTACCAGACTCTTCTTGACCCAAAAGAGCTGTGTTGCCGAGTGAATAGTCATCTGTAACTTTACCAGACTCTTACAACCTCCTTTTCTGGTTTAACTCCCATTCAAAGGTCAGGAGTCTACCATAGAGTTGGGTCATAGTCAGATCTTTGAACTCAACTGAGTTTCTCAACTGAGTTTCTAGTCACAAAAGCAATTGTATCCCATTTTTCTGGTAGTGATCTAAGGAACCTGCTATTTTGTGCTGATTTGGTTAATTCAACATTAACAAGTTTTAGTTCACTCATGTGACAGCTAAATCGCTCAAACTGCTGAGTTAATGATTCACCCTTATGTGACAAAAGGTTTCATACAGTTGGTTCAAAATTTCCCTGTTATTTTTAATTACTTCTTCAGTTCCCCCATATTGTTCCTTCAATGCATCCCATAATTCCTTGGCACTGTTACAGTGTAACAGCCCAGCATAGATTTCATTAGGTAGTGCAAATGCAACCATGCTAAATGCCTTGGCATCCAGTTCAATTTTCTGAAAATCCTGGTCAGTATAGTTCTCAATTTTCTTAGGAACCAAAACCTTTAGATCCTCAGCACTTGGCACCATTGGAACATGTGGTCCAAATATAACCGACCTCCAACATCCAGTATTCTATTGAGCAAGGATGTGTCCCATCCTTCTCTGCCAGATGTTGTACTCATTACGTTTCAGCATGGGTGGTTTGAAAAGAGAACCGATGATATTGTTAACATCTTGTGATTGTGACGTCATCCTGGTTGTTTAACAGGTACTGATTAATCAACTTTGAACGTGATTAAACCTTACTCTGTTTTTCAACGAAACAAGCAAACAATTCAAAGTATCAACGATTTTGAGCTGAACTTTTATGTCAAATTGATTGTTAAATCGAATTTGACTGTCCTATGCTCTGATACCAATTGTTAGGATCTGAGTTTGGATTGATTGTGTTTTTGTTAAACGAAATGATAATGAAATGGAATTAAATGGCAGCGGAATTAAGATGAAATAACTTTCACACACAATCAAACAAGAGAACAGCTATAAGCAAACATGTATGACAATGAATCAAATGATTAAATTTATTTCAATAACTGATTACACTTGCATGTAAGCAAAAGTCTCCCCCTCAGCTCGAGCTCAATAGATTTGCTTGTGTAGAAATGACGAAGGATGGAATGAGCTAATAGAACAGTATAGAGTACCCTTCTAATTATAGTGCACAAGCAAACCACTGAAGCATCTTTGCTGACGTCACCATGAAAGCGACGTTTAACAACTAACAAACTCTAAACAACTAACCTATACAAACACTGCTATGCTAACCACTGATACTATTACAATAAACAAAGTAAACAACTATTTCTTCATTCCACTGCTTCATTCCAAGCAGGGCTTTGGTCTTTAGCAGTGCTTGACTTAAGACAGTAGTTGAAGAGCAGTACTTTATCTTCAGCAGTTCTTTAGTCCTTTATCAGTCTTTGACATGATCAGCAGTTGTAAGGATCAGTGGATTGGAGATCATCAGGTGTTGAAACCACTTTCAAGGGGAGAGACTTGTATACTTAACATCTGCTTATTTTGGATCCACTGCTCTGATCCAGTTTTGGCTTTTATTATCTGTTCCTCTGATAGGGTTCAATCCCAACACATATGATCATCCAGTATATGGACACATTGATTTTCATTTCATATTGTTGCATATGCTCATCCAGCATATGGACACATTGTTTTACAATTTGATCCATTTGAACTGTTTGGAACTATATGATCCATGTGAATTATGTGAACCGTTTGGAACTATATGATCCGTGTGAATTATGTGAAACGTTTGGAACTGTATAATTCGTGTGAACCGTTTGGAACTGTATGATCCGTGTGAATTATGTGAACCGTTTGGAACTGCTTGATCTATGTGAACCGTTTGGAACTGTTTGAACCATTGGGATTGGGAAGTGATTAGGTAACAGAGCGGATGTAATGTGATAAAAGCATGGTGGATACGCCGCTGGTACTTCCTATATATAAGTGCTTTTAACACATTATATATCGTTGCGTTATCTAGATCACTTGGGCGAAGGTTATCAAAACGAAGTTATATTACAAGGTTTTTCTAACAATATAAACCATTCGAGTGTTATTACAAAAATGATTTATGATTTTGGCTTTACATAAACAAATGTTTTTGAGTTAAGGTTCATGGCATCGAGGTTTTATAAACTTTATCAAATCTATTTTGAGTCGGCTATTTCAACTTATAATACAAATATTTTACAAAACTGGTCTTTTTCTAAACTTTGATTTATAAAGTCATCCGAGTCATTTCAAAATTTAAACGAGCCATGAATCTGACACTCACATTAAACCTATGTACTCGCCGGCATTTTTATATTGACATATTTTCACATGTGTTTCAGGTACTATAGTTGATGATGATTGATGATGATATTGATGCATGCTCACATAGGAATGGACGAGGCCTTAGTGACTTAATAACAATGAAAGTCAATTTGTTCATGTTTTGTTTCTAATTTCAATACAATGTAATAAACTGCATTCAATAAAACATAACCTTAATCCATGTGTTGTGAAACAATGTGACAGAAAAGTTGGTATCAGAGCTCATGGTTATAGGGAATTAGGTTATTAGAAATGCTTTCACCTAGTCTATAACCTTCCTAGGACCCTAACGCGAGTTTACTTGCGTTTAGTCATAAAACAATATCGTCGCCTATCTTTAGGTGACAACCACAAAAGGAACACAAATTTTGAATCTGCTTTGAAAACTAATCATCTGTTCTTGGATGATTGATTACTAGGTTTTGAACCTTCAAAGTTTTCAAAATCTCATCAAAGTTTGGGTCTTATAATGTGAACACGTACAATCCGGAAGGGTGGATGCCTGTATCCTGAGTCTTCTGTCTAAGGCTAGATTGTTCGTACCAATCCACATAATCGGACCAGTCACTCTTGCCTGGGAACTCTTGGGATGAGTGTCCACTTATAGGCTAAAGCATGTCTTCGCGATGCATTATGAGGACCTATTTACTTTGATTCAGCTTTTGTGCATCGTTTGTTTGCTTCATGATTCGAACAAATGACCATCATCCATGCTTTTTGGTCGGTATTTGTAACATTCCATCCTTACTCAATGTCATTTCACTTTACTCTCATGTTTCCTCTTTTAGAATGCCTCCACGACGCGACAATCGTACCCAATGAAGAATTGGCAGCTATCATTACACAGCAAATGGTTGCTGCAATCACAAACATCATTGCTCAATGTAACCAAGCCCTCAATAACAACAATAATGCTCCCTGTAACTTCAAGACATTCAACTCAGCGAAGCCTTCAAAATTTTCTGGGTCTCGAGGAGCAACTGCACTTCTGCAATGGTTCGAGAGTTTAGAGAGCGCCTTTAAAAATGTTCAGTGTCCAAATGAGCGAAAGGTTGAATTCCCATCTAGTGTGTTTGAGAAGCGTGCTCTTACGTGGTTGAATGGTGTGATGAGAGACAAGGGTTCTGACGTGGCACTGGCTCAGACCTGGGAAGAGCTTCAAACTGTAATGATGAGGGAATTCTGTCCTTGTCATGAGATTAGGGCATTGGAAAGGGAATTCGACGATCTTAAGCAAAACAGTGGTGAGCATCGAGCTTACACGGACCGTTATGAGGAACTAAGTATGTTATGCCCGACCATGGTTACGCCTTTGGATAAGGCAATTGAAAAGTACATTGATGGCCTCCCTGACTCAGTACAAGACATTGTTACTGGTAGCAACCCTACTACGGTTAGACAGGCCATTGAGCTATCCGCTAACTTAACTGAATCTCAGATCAGGAAAGGTAAACTTTTCCGAAAAGGCGATAAGAAACCAACCGATGAATCGAAACCAAAGGATGAGCAGACTGAATCCTCAAAGAAGGCAAAAAAGCAAAAGGCTTCTCAGAACTTCGCTGTCGTTACCCACAATAATCAAGTTGTCCCCAACCAACCAGCTTAACCCCCTGCTAGGAAGCCATACAACGGAACTGCACCCTTGTGCAACCAATGTAACCTTCATCATCATGCTGGTGTGAAGTGCCGCTCATGCCAAATTTGTGGACTTATAGGTCATACAGTGAGGGTTTGCCCAACTACAGCTGCACCGAGTCAAGCTCACAACAATCCTGCTTGGGCTCGTTTTCCACCAGGTTCTTGCTTCAACGGTGGCGAGATGGGTCATTTCCGAAGAAATTTCCCAAGACTTGCTAACACGAATCCAGCACAGGGATGAGCATCTGACCTACTGGAAGATGACGTTGTTTAGAAATAATCCAGCCTTATGTATTATTTTCTTTTATTGTCAAGATCTATGAACTAGTTGTTGTCATTGTTGTTTATAAATAAATCTTTTATTTACATCGTAGTGTATAAATGTGGTTGCATGTATAAACAACATATCCCCTACGATACCGACAATCATGGAACCACATTCCTTGTAAAACAACCTTGCTCGCATGTTGCCTTAACACCCAATTCTCAGGAACACCCTACACTGTATGCCATCTTTGCACGCTTGGCATAATGACTTCAAGAATTTGTTTGCTTCTTATGTTACCTTGGCATATCTAGCACCTTGATCTCATAAACACCGTGCTTCGTATGTGGTCTTAGCACACTTAGCACCAAGTCCTGAACTCTTCGCGCTATACGAATTCCAAATCCGTAGAGGTTCTTCTTCATAATTAGATCCTCGTGGATGTTCAAAGCGCAGAATCAAATTCTTATAAGATCATCCTATCTTTTCAGATAGATTCTTGAGGACGTTGAAGTCCATCGACTGGGTTCCTCGTGTACCTTGAATACCCATGTTCAAATCAACAACAAGTAAATAACAATTAATAATCAAGAAAACAATTATGTTCTTATGTGTTTATGTGTGACCTAATTAAAGTTATCTCAAGATTGTTCCATAAATTCTATCCCCTATGCATTATAAGACAAACTGTGCGGACTGTGTAAGGAATTACGCAATTATGGATGCATACATAATTATGGAATTCAGTGCACAGAAACCACATCAACTTTTGTCATGTGTCTAGGGTTAACCCTATTCGTTTCCATTTCTGATGAAGCACCCTTTGAGGAAAAATGAACTAGCTATTCATTTTTCACTTCTTAAAGAATATCCATTGAGGGAAATGAATATCCTTTTGTGTACCCCTTCATTTCCATTCTGACGAAGAACCCGTTGAGGAAAAGAATCATCCATTCGTTTTCACTTCTGAAGAATATCCGTTGAGGGAAATGAATATCTGTTTGATTGTTCCTTCAGTTCCACTTCCGACGAAGAACCCATTGAGGAAAATGAATCATCCATTCGTTTTCGCTTCTGAAGAATATCCGTTGAGGGAAATGAATATACGTATGATTGTTCCGTCATTTCCACTTCTGACGAAGAACCCGTTGAGGAAAATGAATCATCCATTCGTTTCGCTTCTGAAAAATATCCGTTGAGGGAAATGAATATCCATTTGATTGTTCCGTCATTTCCACTTCCGATGAAGAACCCGTTGAGGAAAATGAATCATCGATTCGTTTTTGCTTCTGAAGAATATTCGTTAAGGGAAATGAATATGTGTTTGATTGTTCCTTCATTTTCATTTCTGACGAAGAACCCGTTAAGGAGAATGAATCGTCCATTCATTTTCGCTTCTGAAGAATATCCGTCAAGGGAAATGAATATCCTTTCGACACCTGACAAAGAACCCATTGGAGAAAGTGAATCATCCATTCATTTTTACTTCGAAGTATATCCACTAGGAAATGACAAGATTATGCCTTGCATATCTTTGATGGGTTATTCTACGCAAAAAGATAAACTCCCTAGATTCCCTGCAAGATAATTATTTAACACAACGTCACAGACACACTCCTACGAATAAATTTCGGGACAAAATTTCCTAAAGTAGGGGAGACTGTGACACCTGTGTCACTATGACCATCAAACAAATACCAAATCAATTAAATATTATGTTTCATACTTGGGATTTGTAAAAATATGTGTATCGTTTGCACATATCAATTTTTGTTCGATTTCAGGCTTTAAATCGCTTTCTGGAAGGTTATACGCGAACTGATGCGTAAATATAACCAGTTTAATGCAACAAACACTCTGAAGCAGTGACATAGTCTTAACATACCTTAAATAACCTTTACATAACTTAGAAATAAGTTTTGGAGGGTTTGGTGTGTTGAAATCCAGTTTATTCAATCGTAGGGACTATTTGTGTCAAACTGCGAAAGTATCCCGATTCGTATGGTAACGTGTGACACCTGTGTCACTGCGACCATCAAAAAAATACCAAATCATTGAAATGTTTTTTTTCGTACTTGGGATTTGTAAAAATATGTGTATCGTTTGCACATATCAGTTCTTGTTCGATTTCGGGCTTTAAATCGCTTTCTGGAAGGTTATACGCGATCTGATGCATAAATATAACCCATTTAATCCAAAAAACACTCCGTAATAGTGACATAGGATTAACATACCTTAAATAACCTATACATACCTTAGAAATAAGTTTTGGATGGTTTGGTATGCCGAAATCAAGTTTATTCGCTTACAGGGACTAATTTCGACAAACTGCGAAAGTATGGCGATTTGTACTGTAACGAACATTCTGGAACATGATCATAAGTTAAACATACCCTAAATATCCTTTGCATAGCTTATAAATAGGCTTTGAGGTGTTCGGTATGCTAAAATAAACTTTTTAGTCATTCAGGGACTAAAAGCGTCAAAAAGTGCATAAGTTTGCATTTTCGCGCATATCTTACGTTCTGAATATATCCGGACATCCAAAAATTTATGTAACCACTAAAATATTTTATTTTAGTGATTGGCATGATAAAAATCCATTCGTCGTGTAATTTGGATCGTTTTTCGCGTTCATTCGTGTTTCGTCGTAATTAACCGAATAACGTGATCGTACGGCCAAACGAACCGACATCTGACATATTTTTGAGCATGTTTCATGTACCCTATGTTTAGGCATCATTGTAGAGCCTTAAAATTGGCTTAATGTGCCTTAAATGGGTCAAAATAGGGCTTAAACACTTGCAGAGACCGAAACTGCAAATAATGAAACTGTTTTGCTGATCTGAAGTTCAGGCTGGCCGCATAAGCCTTCTCTGATTCTTACGTTGGCCGCCTAAAACTGCCAGATGTGCAAAAACTTGAAAACAGCTTGTTCCAGCTGTTCCACACACTTGCAAATGGTTGTTGTGATCCTAGGGGCTTGTTTTGAGGCTCTATGGTTTTACAAATCAGGGGGTACACATGTAAGGCCCGGATTAAAGCTTGTTTATCAAGGAACGATCCTAACGGTTGTACGAAAACTATAAATACCCCTCCATGTTTCACTTGCAACTCACACCTTTGATTCATTCAGCTCTAAGTTGGGGATTTTATGCTCCATACCTGAGTTTTTTGGATCAAAACTTCCATTCTTGGACCTTTTGTAAGTATTCTTTCGTTCTTTTACACGTTTTTAGCGTGAAAGTCAAAATTTGTTTGACTTTCTGCATTAACCAGTTTATGGTGAACACGAAGTTTGTTTGAACTTTGAAACGTGACCGTAATCACGATGGTTTTAGTCTCTTGTGACTATACCTACTGATTACCACGTTATCTAGGCATAGTGACGAGTCATAGTTTCAGCCCAAATGCGTATTCTTACGTATTTTGTAACCAAACTACTTTTAGGTATCAAGAGCCTTTGTTTTGATACCAAACCTATTTTCAAACCTCGTTAAACATGTTTTAACATGTTTAGCTCGTCACTTTAGGATAGTGCTTATATAAGGTCGTAAGGTAAGCGGTCTAAACAACCGCTTAGACTTTCGAACCCGACCCGTTTAGTCGATCATTAGGATCCGACCAAACACATTAGGTGACAATAGTTGTATAGGGAATACCCTTCCGAGGTTATACCTCATGGTCACTACGTTTAGCTAGTTGTATGATAGGTGGTTTATATGCCTTAGGAAAATTACCAAAATGCCCTTTTTGCGCATAAATTCATTTTAAGCATATGTAACCTAAATTTTCACATCTAAACTGATTAGGTAACATTATTAGACATGTTAAGGCATATAATACTTGTCATAGGACTAGTTAGGCGTTCCGAACGCGTTTTACGCGAACGACGCGTTAAAGTAGCGTAAGCTACCTAAACGGGTCGTAAGCACTTAGGACAGGTTTCCTTTTAGAATGTAAGCTTTGTTAAACCATATTACATGAGTTTCTATACTCATTTGGTTTACGAAACCTCATTCTATCCGATCTTCCGATTTAGGTCCGGTTATTCATGTAGTTACCTATATTAGGTGCCGTTTGATTTCCGTGATCCCTCTAGCTTTGCTTGGTGGCTAGTCAAGACTTCTAACCATCCTCAAGTGAGTACATAGACCCCTCTTTTACTGTTTTCAAACTGTTTTGGGGTGAAACACATGTGCCTACTTGTTACTTTCATGTTTTTATATCATATACTTGCTATGTTCATTAGTACACTATTAGTACATGATTTCATTATGTTTTTATGCTTTGTAAGTCCATTTAGTGCATACTTAGTACATTGTTTTACATTTCATTTTATGCTACGTATGTCCATTTAGTGCATACTTAGTACATTGTTTTACATTACATTTTGTTGCATATGCTCATCCAGCATATGGAGATATCGTTTTACATTTCGAACCATTTGTAACCATTTGATTATGTGAACCGTTTGTAACCATTTGATTATGTGAACCATTTGTAATCATTTGATTATGTGAATCCTTTGTAACCGTTTGATTATGTGAACCGTTTGTGACCATTTGATTGATAAGAACCGTTTGAAATCTGTTTGAAACGCTGGGTTAGGGAAGTGATTAGGTAACGGGGCGGGTGTAATGTGTTAAAAGCATGGTGGATACGCCGCTGGTACTTCCTATATATAAGTGCTTTTAACGTATTATATATCGTTGCGTTATCTAGATCACTTGGGCTAAGTTATCAAAACAAAGTTATATTACAAGGTTTTTCTAACAATATTAAACATTCGAGTTTTATTTCAAAATCGATTTGCATTTTGGGTTTACTTAAACAAATGTTTTGGAGTTAAGAATCATGGCTACGAGATTTTATAAAGTACAACCAACTTGATTTGAGTTGGTTAATTATGTCGCAATACTATACTTTTCAGAATAAGGTTTTTAAATAAGTATTGCAACATGTAAAACGAACCATGAATCTGACACTCATAAAAAATCTATGTACTCGCCAGCATTTTTAAGCTGACGTATTTTCACATGTGTTTCAGGTACAATAGTTGATGATGTTTGACGATGATATTTGTGTACGCTCACATAGGAATGGACGAGGCCTTAGTGACTTAATAACAATGAAATTCTAATTGTTCATGTTTTGTTTTTAATTCCAATGTAATGTAATACGTGTAATTCAATAAAATGAAACTGTTTAATCCATGGTTGTGAAACAATGATTCTGTTACAACACTCCCCGACATTTCTGCCACGTTTTGTTGTTTTACGTGGTCGGGGTGTGACAGAAAAGTTGGTATCAGAGCCAATGGTTATAGGGAATTAGGTTATTAGTAATGGTTTGACCTACACTATAACCTTCTTAGGACCCTAACACGAGTTTACTTGCGTTTAGTCGTAAAACAATACTGTTTCCTATCTTTAGGCAACAACCACAATAAGAACACATATTAGGAATCTGCTTTGAAAACTAATCATCTGTTGTAGGATGATTTATTATAAGGTTTCGAACCATCAAAGTTTTCAAAATCTCGTCAGAGTTCGGGTCTAAATAATGTGAACACGTGCAAACTGGAAGGGTGGGTGCCTGTACCCTGAATTTTCTGTCTAAGGCAAGAGTGTTCATACAAATCCGCATTATCGGACCAGTCACACTTACTTGGGAACTCTTGGGGTGAGTGTCCACTTATAGGCGAGCATGTCTTCGCGATACATTATGAGGATCTATTTACTTTGATTCAGCCTTTGTGTGTCGTTTGTTTGCTTCGTGGTTCAAACAAATGACCATCACCCATGCTCTTTGGTCGGTAATTGTAACATCCTATTCTTACCCAATGCCGTTTCACTTGTTTCCTCTCTTGTTTCCCCTTTTATAATGCCTCCACGACGCGACAACCAGGTGCCTAATGAAGAACTGGCAGCCATCATTATGCAGCAGATGGCTGCTACAATCCCGAACATCGTTGCTCAATGTAAACAAGCTCTCAACAAAAATAATGCTCCCTGCAATTTCAAGACATTCAACTCAGCTAAGCCATCAAAGTTTTCTGGGACTCAAGGAGCGACTGCACTTCAGTAATGGTTCGAGAGTTTAGAGAGCACCTTCAGACATGTTCAGTGTCCAAACGAGCGAAAGGTAGAATTTGCATCTAGTGTTTTCGAGAAACGAGCATTAACGTGGTGGAATGGTGTGATGAGATATAGGGGTGCCGAGGTAGCATTGGCTCAAACCTGGCAAGAGCTTCGAGCTCTAATGATGAGGGAATTATGTCCTAGTCATGAGATCAGGGCCTTGGAAAAGGGAATTCGACGATCTTAAGCAAGATAGCAGTGAGCATCAAGCCTACACAGACCGTTTTGAGGAGTTAAGTCTGTTATGCCCGAATATGGTCACGCCTTTGGATAAAGCAATCGAAAAGAACATTGATGGCCTCCCCGACTCAATACAAGACATTGTGACTGGTAGTAATCCCACTACAGTTAGGCAGGCCATTGAGCTATGTGCTACCTTGACTGAATCTCAGATCAGGAAAGGTAAACTTTTCTGAAAGGGTGATAAGAAACTGGTCGGGGAATCGAAACCAAGGGATGAACAGACTGAATCCCCCAAGAAGTCAAAGAAGCGAAAGGCTTCCCAGAACTTCATCGTGGTTACTCACAATGGTCAAGCCGTCCGCAACCAACCAGCTCAACCCCCTGCTAGGAAGCCAAACAACGGAACTGCACCCTTGTGCAACCAATGTAACCTCCATCATCATGCTGGTGTGAAGTGCCGCAAATGCCAAATTTGTGGACTTATAGGTCATACAGCAAGGGTTTGCCCAACCGCAGCTGCACCAAACCAAGCTGGCAACAATCCTGCTCAAGCCCGTTTTCCACCAGGTTCTTGCTACAACTATGGCGAGATGGGTCATTTCCGAAGAAATTGCCCAAAGCTTGCTAATGCAAATCCAGCTCAGGGATGAGCATCTGACCGACTAGAAGACAACGCTGTTTAGAAATAATCAAGTCTTATGTATTATTTTCTTTTGTTGTCAACGTCCATAAAACAATTGTTATTGTTTTTTATAAATAAACATTTTATTTACATTGCAATATATTGATGTGGTTGCATGTATAAACAACATATCCCCTACAATACCGACAATCAAGGAATCGTATTCCTTGAAGAACAAACTACCCCCAAATTTCTTCCATTTTATGATCTCTTGCGTTTTCCACGAAGTACAAGGCGCAAGTTACAACTCTGGACGAATATCCAAAGTACCACTATAAATCCTTAATAGAGTACCTAAAGGTATTTCCGTAAGTCCTAGATTGTTGTGTACCTTAATTCGAATGTTACGTTTCTTTAAAAACGAAATCAAATTTTGGAAGATCATCCTATCTTTTCAGATAAATTCTTGAGGACGTTGAAGTCCATCGACTGGGTTCCTGGTATACCTTGAATACCCATGATCAAATCGGTAACAAGTTAATAACAATTAATAAACAAGAAAACAATTATGTGCTTATGGGTTTATGTTGACATGATTAAAGTTATCTCAAGATTGTTCCATAAATTCTATCCCCTTCATATTACAAAACAAACTGTGCGGACTGTGCAAGGAATTACATAATTATGGATGCATACATAATTATGGAATTTAGTGCACAGAAATCACAGCAAGTTTTGTCATGAGTTAACCCTATTCATTTCCATTCTAAAGAATATCCGTTGAAGAAAATGAATATCCGTTTGTTTAATCCTTCATTTCCAATTCTGATGAATCAACCGTTGAAAATGACTCCGTCTGTTCATTTTCGTTTCTAAAGAATATCCGTTGAATGAAATGAATATCCGTTTGTTTAATCCTTCATTTCCAATTCTGATGAAGCAACCGTTGAAAATGACTCCGTCTGTTCATTTTCGTTTCTAAAGAATATTCGTTGAAGGAAATGAATATCCGTTTATTTAATCCCTCATT
Source organism: Helianthus tuberosus (assembly GCA_030545235.1). NCBI lineage: Eukaryota > Viridiplantae > Streptophyta > Magnoliopsida > Asterales > Asteraceae > Helianthus > Helianthus tuberosus. Next base: position 1,753,192 of record CM060402.1, read on the forward strand.
TCCAATTCTGATGAGGCAACCGTTGAAAATGACTGCGTCTGTTCATTTTTGTTTCTAAAGAATATCCGTTGAAGAAAATGAATATCCGTTTGTTTAATCCTTCATTTCCAATTCTGATGAAGCAACCGTTGAAAATGGCTCCGTCTGTTCATTTTCGTTTCTAAAGAATATCCGTTGAAGGAAATGAATATCCGTTTGTTTAATCCTTCATTTCCAATTCTGATGAGGCAACCGTTGAAATTGACTCCGCCTGTTCATTTTCGTTTCTAAAGAATATCCGTTGAAGGAAATGAATATCCGTTTGTTTAATCCTTCATTTCCAATTTTGATGAAGCAACCGTTGAAAATGACTCCGTCTGTTCATTTTCGTTTCTAAAGAATATCCGTTGAAGGAAATGAATATCCGTTTGTTAAATCCTTCAGTTCCAATTCTGATGAAGCAAACGTTGAAAATGACTCCGTCTGTTTTTTTTCGTTTCTAAAGAATATCCGTTGAAGGAAATGAATATCCGTTTGTTTAATCCTTCATGAAGCAACCATTGAAAATGAATCCGCCCGTTCATTTTCATTTCTGAAGAATATTCGTTGAGGAAGTGAATATCCGTTTGTTTATTTCTTCATTTCCATTCTGAAGAATACCCATTAAGGAAAATGACTCCGTCCATTCATTTTTGTTTATGAAGAATATCCGTTGTGAGAAATGACAGGATTATGCCTTGCGTATCTTCGATGGATTATTCTATGCAAATAGATAAACACCCTAGATTCCATGCAAGACAATCATTTAACACAACGTCACAGACAGACTCCTACGAAATAATTTCGGGACGAAATTTCCTAAAGTAGGGGAGACTGTGACACCTGTGTCACTGCGACCATCAAACAAATACCAAATCAATGAAATGTTGTGTTTCATACTTGGGATTTGTAAAAATATGTGTATCGTTTGCACATATCAGTTCTTGTTCGATTTCGGGCTTTAAATCGCTTTCTGGAAGGTTATACGCGATCTGATGCATAAATATAACCAGTTTAATGCAACAAACACTCCGGAATAGTGACATAGGATTAGCATACCTTAAATAACCTTTACATAACTTAGAAATAAGTTTTGGATGGTTTGGTATGCCGAAATCAAGTTTATTCGCTTACAGGGACTAATTTCGACAAACTGCGAAAGTATGCCGATTCGTACTGTAACGAACATTCCGGAACATGATAATAAGTTAAACATACCTTAAATATCCTTTGTGTAGGTTATAAATAGGCTTTGAGGTGTTCGGTATGCTAAAATAAACTTTTTGGCCATTCAGGGACGAAAAGCGTCAAAAAGTGCATAAGTTTGCATTTTCGCGCATATCTTACGTTTTGAATATATCCGGACATCCAAAAATTTATGTAACCACTAAAATATTTTATTTTAGTGATTGGCATGATAAAAATCCATTCGTCACGTAATTTGGATCGTTTTTCGCGTTCATTCGTGTTTCGTTGTAATTAACCGAATAACGTGATCGTACGGCCAAACGAACTGACATCCGACATATTTTTGAGCATGTTTCATGTCCCCTATGTTTAGGCATCATTGTAGAGCCTTAAAATTGGCTTAACGGGCCTGAAGTGGGTCAAAATATGGCTTAAACACTTGCAGGGACCAAAACTGCAAATAATGAAACTGTTTTGCTGAAACGGGTCAAAGTAAGCTTTGTTAAACCATATTGCATGAGTTTCTATACTCATTTGGTTTACGAAATCTCATTCTATCCGATCTTCAGATTTAGGTCCGGTTATTTATGTAGTTACCTATATTAGGTGTCGTTTGATTTCCGTGATCCCTCTAGCTTTGCTTGGTGGTTAGTCAAGACTTCTAAGCATCCTCAAGTGAGTACATTGACCCCTATTTTACTGTTTTCAAACTGTTTTGGGGTGAAACACATGTTCCTACTTGTTACTTTCATGTTTTTCATGTTTTTATATCATATACTTGCTATGTTCATTAGTACACTATTAGTACATGATTTCATTATGTTTTTATGCTATGTATGTCCATTTAGTGCATACTTAGTACATTGATTTACATTTTATTTTATGCTATGTATGTCCATTTAGTGCATACTTAGTACATTGTTTTACATTACATTTTGTTGCATATGCTCATCCAGCATATGGACACATCGTTTTACATTTTGAACGGTTTGTAACCATTTGATTATGTGAACCGTTTGTAACCATTTGATTATGTGAACCTTTTGTAATCGTTTGATTATGTGAACCGTTTGTAACCATTTGATTATGTGAACCGTTTGTAACCATTTGATTGATATGGACCGTTTGAAACGTTGGGTTAGGGAAGTGATTAGGTAACGGGGCGGGTGTAATGTGTTAAAAGCATGGTGGATACGCCGCTGGTACTTCCTATATATAAGTGCTTTTAACACATTATATATCGTTGCGATATCGAGATCACTTGAGCAAGGTTATCAAAACAAAGTTATATTACAAGGTTTTTCTAACAATATAAAACATTCGAGTTTTATTTCAAAATCGATTTGCATTTTGGGTTTACTTAAACAAATTTTTTGGAGTTAAGAATCATGGCTACGAGATTTTATAAATTATAACCAACTTGATTTGAGTTGGTTAATTATGTCGCAATACTATACTTTTCAGAATAAGGTTTTTAAATAAGTATTGCAACATGTAAAACAAGCCATGAATCTGACACTCATATAAAATCTATCTACTCGCCGGCATTTTTATGCTGACGTATTTTCACATGTGTTTCAGGTACAATAGTTGATGATGTTTGATGATGATATTTGTGTACGCTCACATAGGAATGGACGAGGCCTTAGTGACTTAATAACAATGAAAGTCTAATTTTTCATGTTTTGTTTCTAATTCCAATGTAATGTAATACATTTAATTCAACAAAAAGAAACTGTTTAATCCATGGTTGTGAAACAATGATTCTGTTACAACACTCCCCGACGTTTCCTCCACGTTTTGTTGTTTTACGTGGTCGGGGTGTGACATAACGATCATTCCGGAACTTGATTATAAGTTAAATATGCCCTAAATATCCTTTACGTAGCTTAGAATTAGGCTTTGAGGTGTTTGGTGCGCAAAAATAAACTTTTGGGTCAAACATGGACTAAAAGCGTCAAAAAGTGCACAAGTTTGTATTTTCGCGCATATCTTACGTTCTGAGTATATCCGGACATCCAAAAATAGATGTAATCATTAAAATATTTTATTTTAGTGATTGGCATGATAAAATTCCATTCGTCGCGCAATTTGGATCGTTTTTGCATCCGTTACGACTTCCGTCGTAATTAACCGAACAACGCAACCGTACGGCCAAACGTGTCACACCCTGCTTTGCGGAAGCGTGGTTAATTTGGTGTGACTTCTTAATACCATAGCTTAACCATAACAAAGCTATATGAAATAAAACCATGCAAGATCATCCATTTAATTAAGTTTTGAAAACCAAATACAACAACATTGTCTTAACAATCACAAACATCAACATGACATAAACACAGTTTAAGGATTGTGACTTGTCCAGGAAAGAGTCACATTCCCCAAACTCGGATGACCTTGTAACTAGTGCAGCGGGAAAACGTGTCATACCACGCCAGATCCTTTAATTCCCTGAAATACATGTAAGTTGAAAAATCAACAATAATGTTGAGCGAGTTCATGTCTTTAGTATGTGTGCACGAATAAACCTTTGTAATCATTGCAAGTATGAATGTTTTGTAAACTCTGGTATGAAAGCAAATAAGGAAACATATCAGTTATTGTGTATCCACATGGTCCAACCTGCGGGCGCATGGGAGGGGATAGGACAAGGTCACCACATGGTCCAACCTGCGGGTGCATGGGTGGTGTTACGACAAGGTCACCACATGGTCCAACCTGCGGGCGCATGGGTGGTGTTAAGACGGGGTCACCACATGGTCCAACCTGCGGGCGCATGGGTGGTGTTAAGACAAGGTCACCACATGGTCCAACCTGCGGGCGCATGGGTGGTGTTTGTTATGCTCAAATAGGCCTATCACTCGTATCCCTCGATCGTACTACGAGGACTAATGTTCTTAAGGTTTCACCTACCCAATCACATAACCTAACAGTTCCTTCCTTAGCTGACCATACCATGTAAGAAACATTCGTAATCATAGTAACATGTATTTCACCCCCGCAGTTAAGAAAACTGAAAACAGTTAGAGAAAAGGGGGACATGAACTCACAGTGGTGCGTCTCTACCAAGTATGCCTCCAAATCAATCAGCTGTATGACGACCTACACGTGCTAACTCTATTAGACGGACGGCCGTGCCTTAGCTTTATGGTTTAAGTTTCTGGGAAATAGTTAGGCAACTATTTCGTGTTTACATTCTGTATACTTGGTAGTTATTTTCCTTCCCAATGATGGGGGATTCAATACATGTGCGTTCAAATTATATCATTAAGTCTCACTTAATATATATATTTCCAATTCCAAAATATAAGTATTTTTCTCAAAAATATTATATTCTCATTTAACATAATTTTTCTCCAATAATACGTTGTTAAAATACGCGTTCGTATTATTTTGGATTCGTTAACGTTCGTAAATATTATTTTTACTCAAAAAATAATATCTATGTATTTTCACAAAATAATCATAAACAGTGTGTGAAAAATATATATTTATCACGTTAGATTTTGTGAAAATCGCACCTCCGAATATTTAGTAAATAAAGTCATGGCGAAATTCATATTTCGAAAACATGTCAAAAATAATTCTAACACTTGTAGTGTAAATAGTTCTAAGTGTTAGGTTGTTAGAAAAATTTCGCCAGAGTTTCCTCTGTAACTGGAGGTGGCCACGCTTTCAAGCGTATCATTTTCTTTAACAAATCAACTCAACAATTTTCTCAATCATCAATAAGCATTATTCAAACCATCAAACTAGTCAAAATAGATGTAAATCGCAAAAATACATGAACTTGTGGTTTTTCCAAAATATGTAGTATTTTTCCATCATTTTTAGTGGATCTTTATATAAAACAATCCGAATTTGTGAAAACCTCGTTTTTAGGGAAGTTCCGTCTTTACAACTTCTCGTCATCTTTTTCAAAAAAAAAATTATTTTGTCGAAACCTTGTGTTACACAAGTGTTTACACACTTGTGTGTTCTAAAAACCATTCGTGTTAGTGTAAGATCCGCCTTTAAAAGCATGTTTTCTCTTGACACTTGGTCCTTTGAAAATACCACTTGTAGATCCGTAGATCTACTAGTTTTAAACACTATTTCACAAGCAAAATCGCTTTTACACAAGTTCATGATTCATGTGTGGTAGAGTTTCGTCCTTTAACCCTTGTTACTTCCAAAACAACCTTATGTCATGATCCATGATCGTGACCAACCCGGGTTAAATGACGATCCGAGCTACCACAACATAGATCGGGTCCAAATAATCACACAAATCAATTACTACATAATTTACACAACATATGCGCTTTTAACCAACATTTATAGCATTTTAAGTAGACTTTTGTGTGTCATCTTGTATGTTTACGAGTTTTAACCGTTACAAATCATATTAACCACTTTAAAATAGTTCGAGAAGGTGGTTCAAGCAACTTACTACTAGCTCGAGGCTAGGGAAGAAACTAGACGAAAAACGGATGGTTAATAGCGTTGTGGTGAGGTCCTTGCGATTCCGTAGGCACCGGGTCTCCTCGTATGAGCTCTAACACTCTTGTATGTATGTGATTTAGCAAAAACCAAATTTGAAAGTGAGGGTAGGTGTGTGTGAGCTCTCGGCCGTGAGTCTCCAAAGGAGGGAGAGAAGAACAATTTTTTTTTTTTGTGTGGCTTATGAAGTGAAAGTGTGATCCTAAGGTCTTACTTATAGACCTTGTTAGTGTTTTAACCATGGGATAAAGTGTCTCCAAGATATGGAGCATACAAGATTAAATTAATCAAAGGTTTAGTGGGGTGTCCCCACATGGGAAACCAACTCGTTGGGTTGAAAAGGGGATGGGGTAATTAGTTGAATTTCAACTAAAAGGTAAGTGACTAGTTATTTTATTTAGAAATCATGGTAGGTTATTTAGTGTGTTATTTATTATAACGGGTGTTAGGGTATTCGGGGACCCTAACTGGCTCAGAAAAAGGAAAAACAATGTCATGTCAATATTTTTAGTGTCCCGGGTAAAGTCCGGTTGTTCGGTTGGATATTAATCCGTTAATGTCCTAAATAAATTTTTAAAGTGTCGTTAATATTATTTTTAGTGACCCATTAATTCACCAACACTTTGGAAAGTGTCTAATAATATTTTTCTCATATTTCGGCACTTTACTAGTTAGCTTAAAAGCTGAATTTTTATATTAAAGTGCAGAATTTTGTACTTAAAGTACGTTTTAGGCACATCCGGTCACTATAAATATCACCTAGTGACGCAGTTTTACAATCCTCAACTCCCTACACTACCTACTAGTGTAGTAATCTATTCCCGGCTTATACTGGCCTCAGAGACAGTAACTGTCTGATGCTGGCTATGTCAGCATGTTTACTGGGTATCCCGTATAGTGTGCTCACTGTGCTTTTGTGCATCAAGGTTGTCACTGACGGTTGTGTATAAATAATAGAGTGACAGTATAAAATGTGATGCATGAGTATGTATGTATCATAAATCAGGTAGCAGTTCATCAGTTTTTTTTTCAAACAAGCACAGTAATTAAGCAGTAATTAATTATTAATTAAGTCGTACGGATACCTGGTTTAGTGAGGGTTGTCACATTCTCCCCCCGTTAGAAAATTTTCGTCCCGAAATTTTAAGTTCTGCTTATAGATGCAGGGTTCTTAGGAAAAAAAAGTGGGGGTATTTCTCTTTCATCCGGTTCTCACGCTCCCAGGTGTACTCAGGACCGTGTCTGGCATTCCAACGAACTTTGACGAGCTTGACACTGCTCCGGCGGGTCTTGTTTACTTTCCAATCCGTAACCTCAACCGGTTCTTCAACGAAATGGAGCGTGTCGTCATCATGGATCTCGTCGATGGGAATGGCAATGGTATCTTGAGTTGGACTTTTCTTCAGGTTGGATACATGAAATGTATCGTGAACTGAATGGAGTTCAGCAGGTAAGTCCAGCTTGTATGCTACCAGTCCTATTCTTTCCAAAATTCTGAAAGGACCAATGTAGCGCGGATTTAACTTTCCACGCTTTCCGAAGCGTGCCACACCCTTCCAGGGTGAAACTTTCAATAAAACCATTTCTCCCACTTGAAATTCCAAGTGCTTCCGGTTTGGATCTCCATAGGCATTCTGTCTGTGGCGAGCTGCTTCGATGCGTTTTAGAATCTGCGCAATCTTGTCTGTCGTCTCTTGGACGATTTCGGGACTAGCAAGCTGCCTATCACCTGCGTCAGCCCAGCATAGGGGTGATCGACACTTGTGTCCGTAAAGGGCTTCAAATGGCGCGACACCAATACTGGTGTGGTAGCTGTTGTTGTACGAAAATTCGACCAAAGGCAAATGCTTATCTCAGCTACCGCCCAAATCCATAACACATGCTCTCAGCATGTCTTCCAAAGTCTGTATCGTCCGCTCGCTTTGACCGTCAGTTTGCGGATGAAACGCAGTGCTCAGATTCAATTGCGAGCCAAAAGCTTCTTGGAAGGATTGCCATATTCTTGACACAAACCTTCCGTCTCTATCAGAGATGATCGAGAGAGGCACTCCATGGCGCGTAACGATCTCTCTCATGTAAATTTCGGCCAACTTGCTCGTATTATCCTTCTCTCTGATAGGTAAGAAGTGTGCTGACTTCGTTAATCGATCCACTATTACCCAAATAGTGTCATGGCCTTTCGTCGTTCTTGGCAATTTTGTAATAAAATCCATGGAGATTTGTTCCCATTTCCACTTGGGAATCTCAGGTTGTTGCAGAAGTCCTGAAGGCTTCTGGTATTCGGCTTTAACCTTAGCGCATGTTAAACATTTGCTCACATAAACAGTAACATCGCCTTTCATCCTAGGCCACCAATAGTAATCCTTGAGATCCTGGTACATCTTATCCGTTCCAGGGTGGATAGAGTACCGTGACTTGTGAGCTTCATCGAAAATAACCTTCCTTAAACCACCAAACAGAGGAACCCAAATCCTTTTCTCAAAACATAACATTCCTTCCTCGTTTGGTACCAAAAGCTTCTCCATCCCACGGAGGTATTCCTCTTCAAGGTTTCCTTCCTTGAGAGCTTCTTTCTGCGCGGCACGAATGCGCAAGGAAAGATCGGTTCGGATAATCATTTCTAAAGCCCTAACCCTTATGGGTTTGATCCTCTCTTTTCGACTTAGGGCATCGGCGACCACATTCGCCTTCCCTGGATGATACTTTATCTCGCAGTCGTAATCGTTCAGCAACTCAATCCATCGTCTCTGCCTCATATTCAGCTCCTTCGGATTGAATATGTGCTGTAGGCTCTTGTGATCTGTGAAGATTGTACACTTTGTACCATAAAGGTAGTGTCTCCAGATCTTTAATACAAAAACCACTGCGCCAAGTTCCAAATCATGTGTGGTATAGTTCTTTTCGTGTACTTTCAATTGACGCGATGCGTAAGCAATAACCTTTTGGCATTGCATCAACACACAACCCAATCCTTGACGCGAAGCGTCGCAGTATACCACAAAATCATCTGTACCTTCTGGTAGTGCTAAGATTGGCGCATTGCAGAGCTTATCCTTCAATATCTGGAACGCTTCTTCCTGTTTGATTCCCCAATCAAACTTCTTATCTTTCTGCGTGAGGAGTGTCAAAGGTTGAGCGATTTTTGAAAAATCCTCAATGAACCTTCGATAGTAGCCAGCCAAACCCAAGAATTGTCCAATCTCGGTTGGCGTCTTTGGTGTTTCCCAATTCTTAATCGCTTCGATCTTGGTTGGATCCACATGGATTCTATCTCCATTTACCACATGCCCAAGAAATTGGACCTCACGTAGCCAAAATTCGCACTTAGAGAGTTTGGCATACAGCTGTTCTTTCTTTAGCAGCTCCAAAATAGCTCTTAGGTGCGGCTCGTGCTCAGCCTTTGTTCTTGAATGAATCAAGATGTCGTCAATAAACACAATCACGAACTTGTCCAAGTGCGGCTTTCAAACTCTATTCATCAAGTCCATAAAGACTGCAGGTGCGTTTGTCAAACCAAACGGCATAACAAGGAACTCGTAGTGTCCATAACGAGTTCTGAAGGCTGTCTTTGGGATACTCTCCTCTTGTATCCTTAACTGATGGTATCCAGATCGAAGGTCGATCTTTGAATAAAATCTTGAACCTTGCAGTTGGTCGAATAGATCATTAATCCTTGGCAGAGGGTATCTATTCTTGATCGTCAGCTTGTTCAGCTCCCGGTAGTTGATGTTTATTTGAAAATCATCATCCTTCTTTTTGACGAGTAGAAATGGGGTTACCCCAAAAAGGGAATTTTGGTCTGTTATCTTCCTTCTCTATCCATTGCTAAAACTTCTCTGTCAATCCTTGCATCTCCGAAAATATAAGTCGCTACGATGCGTCGACTACGGGTGCAGTGCCTGGAATTAGATCGACGCGGGATTCGACTAATCGTTGAGGAGACGATTCCGGCAAGTCTTCGAGGAAGACTTCGGGGTATTCTCCAATCATAGGGATATCTTCGAGTTTTGGTTCTTCGGCTTCTTTTTCCACGACATGAGCCAAGAATGCAACACATCCTTTGTGCGAAAATTTTTGTGTCTTCCTTGCCTGATAATCCGTAGGAGCGTATCCTGCTCCGTGAATCACAATCATTTCTCCGTTCGTCGTCGGGGTGCGGATGACAATCTCCGCCAGGTTGTTCGACAACCAGTCCATCCCAATTATCACATCGAAGCTTCCGTTAGGCTTGTTCTATCGAGAACTGGGTATCTAGGTTACTTACTACTAAAACAACTATATTTTCTGAAGCTAAAATTTGACAATACTGTCAAATAGAGCATAACATTGACTATTATGAGACGTACCGATATCCGTGCTTGGATTCTATCCCCGCTGTTGAGCTTTCATCCACGTGCCTGAGTGTTCTTAGGGCAATACTTCCTGAAATGCCCCACATCACCGCAATTAAAACATGCTTGGCCACAGTCATGATCGTCAGCTTCCCCGCCTTGATAGTTGTTGTCGTCGTTATTTCCTCCGCGATTTCCGTTACCATCTTGACCTCTATTTCCATGTTTAGTACCTTGCCGACACGTTTCCTTGACATGTCCCACCTTGCCACAGTTACCACATTTTCCATATCTACACCGCCCGTTATGGGGTCGTCGACAGTTGTCGCACTTTGGTAGGATACCCGTGTACTCTTTTCTCTTTTTGGCCTTGTCGTTGCTACTCGACTGGGTACCCTGTTTGAAATTTGCCAACTTCCTCTTGTTGTCCCCAGATGACTCTACATGAGTCTCCTTCTTCTCCTCAGAGGTTGAAAATTTGTTCATCCTGATTGCCTCTTCCGTCAAGGCTATACTTAGATTGATGGCCTCAGTGATTGTCGCAGGCTTGGAGGAGGTTACCATACTTATGATTTGGGGTGCCAATCCCCAAATGAAACGCTCAATCCTCTTAAACTCCGGATCTACCATGTAAGGAACGATACGCGATAGAACTTGGAACTTCTCCACATACTCAGCTATTTTTGGACCTTCCATCTTCAAGTTCCAGAACTCAGTTTCTACCTTCTGGCTTTCTGTTCTCGAACAGTACTTTTTATGCATTAGCTCTTTCAGTTCGTCCCATGATAGAGCATACGCGGCAGCCTCGCCCATTGTCTGAACCTGAAGTTTCCACCATGACAGAGCCCCATCTCGGAACAGCCCGGAAATGTACGTGACCTGATCTCTTGGGGCGCATTTGCTCGCACGCAAAATAGTGTCCGTCTTCTCAATCCAGCGTCCGAAGGTTACGGCACCCCCAGTGCCGTCAAAATGTAGGGGCTGGCAGCCTAAGAACTGCTTGTAAGTGCAGCCGTTGGGTGGGTTATTTCCTGAGGTTCCTCCGTTGCGCTCGGAGTGATGGGCCTCGTATTGTGCGATGACTGCAGTAATGATTCCCTGTAGTTCTGCCTCGTTGGTGGGTATGCGTACATCCCGTCTTGGAGGCATCTTCTAAATGATGATTCACGTAGGTTAAGTCATAATAAGTAGAGTGTACATAAGTATACAACAATATCAACACATAACATCTCATGTTATCAATCACATAACATCTCATGTTATAAATAGATCACCCATATTGATAGCTTCTGCAATGGTTGAGGGCTTTGAGGTAGTAACCATACCCCTGATCTGGGGTGCAAGTGTCCAAATAAATCGTTCAATCCTTTTGAACTCCGGTTTGACTAAGTAGGGGGGCGACCCTAGATAAGTCGTGCGATCGCTGGACAAGTTCAGGAATTTCTGGTTCGTCCATTTTCAAATTCCCGAACTCCACCTCAAGCTTCTAAATTCCAGTCCTAAAACAACATTTCTTCTCAATCGTTTCCTTGAGCTCGTCCCAGCTCAGTGCATAAGCAGCGTCTGTGCCAAGTGTCTGAACCTGGAGGTTCCATTAAGAGAGTGTGCCATCTAGAAATATCCCCGAGATATAGGTAACACTCTGTTGAGGCGAACAGTTACTCATTCTTAGAATGGAGTCGGTCTTTTCGGACCAACGAACAAATGCAACGGCGCCTCCTGTTCCGTCAAAGTTCAAAGGCTTGCAGTTCAGGAACTGTTTATAGGTGCAGCCAGTTGGAGGGTTATTTCCAGTAATGCCATCGTTGTACTTAGAGTGGAGGGCTTCATGTCGTGCATTTATCTGTGAGATGCGTTCTTGCAGCTCGGCTTCTGTCCTTGGCAACGTACTGGTGTTTGTGTCACGTCTGGGTGACATTCCCTTTTGTCGAAGTGGTGTGAAGCGGGTTAGACAACGTTTCAATTGTCTATGAGGTGTATATAGCAACATAAGCCATCATGTAATTACCCAATTTCACACGCAAATATACTCACTGTATGAGTGGGGAAGTAAATTTCTAAGCCTTCACATAGGCTTACCAATTTGGCTTGTTGCTCGTAATAGAATGAACTCGAGGCTACATCGCCTTGGTCATTCGTGTTTAAGTTATTTCCTGCTGCATTGGTTATCATTAGCTTGACCCGCAGAGTCCACCAGGATTCCTGTGCACTACAAATCGTTATTACGTGGGCCCCCGTAATAATAAATTGTCTTGCACAGTTACCCCAAATTTTCTCTCGTCCAAGCAGATGATCAATCAAGGAGCAGCAGTAGGTGCATTGGCATGAACAGGGTCATGCTCTAATGCGGGGCCAGGAGCAGCGCCTGGCTCAGGGGCCACGGCCGGCTCCGGATGAAAAACTCCATCTCAGGATTAGCTGGATCAACAAACACAGGGGGTTACAGGATCCTCCAAGGGCTGGTCTAAGTGTATGAACTCAAGGTCATGGTCTGGATCAAAACCAGATGGAAAAGCAGGATCAACCTCAATATCATGATCAACTCAAAGCTGTGGGCGGGATCCGGTGCAGCTGATGATGCCATATCAGGGTCGGCGTCGTGTGAGTGGTGCTGCATTCCCTGTATGCGCGAAGATGCGGATGTCAGAAACTCAAATGAGTCTGGGATAGGGGAATGGACATGAGTTTCCCCTACAGGAGCGTCCGCATGCAGTAGTCTAATACCAGCAGCAATAGGGCCCTGCCCTCGAATGGGTCCTCCTCCAGTAGATCGTTATCGTCGTCAGAGGCCACGTTGGGAGGGCATATCATCAACAGGATAAGCGGCAAGGGCACAGGAGCAGGGATCACCGCGAGGGGCAATTTCCCAACAAGATGGCCATCAGTAGGCTCTGCTACGACTTCAGGCAGCGCACAAAGGGCTGAAATTCGTCATTGTCTGTGCCGGTAGTATCGGAAATGTACACCTCGTGCTTCGATGAAATTATGTCGTCTGATACTATGGCCATGGGATTCGTAGTGTCCATCTTTCTAGTACATGATGAAAGCATGACGTTTGTAACACAAACACATATACGTATGATAATCAATCATATAATCATATAAACATGTTAGTCAATCAAATAATTCTCCTAGTCTCACTAGCCAATTTCTCCCAGTCTTTAAGACTGCTCTATCCTCCACCTCGACCTCTTAGATCGAGCCTCGGTCCCCTTGACCGAGCCTCAGCCTTCATGACTGAGCCTACTCTTCCTAGCCTCACTAGCCAACTACCTCGGTCACCTAGACCGAGCCTCGATCCTCCAGACCGAGCCTCAGCCCTCCAGGCTGAGCCTATAATAAATCAACGTGCTCAATTACCTCGGTCACCTAGACCGAGCCTCGATCCTCCAGACCGAGCCTCAGCCCTCCAGGCTGAGCCTATAAATAATAAAATGTGCTCAACATTTGTTTGTAAAAAGTTTTGGATCTGGACTTAAGTGGTATGCAGTAAAATGTTTTCGTGAGAGCCCTAGTGATCATAGTCTAGACTCGAGAAAGAATCCTAGTTCGCTATGATCAGAGCTCTGATACCAAGCTGTCACACCCTGCTTTGCGGAAGCGTGGTTAATTTGGTGTGACTTCTTAATACCATAGCTTAACCATAACAAAGCTATATGAAATAAAACCATGCAAGATCATCCATTTAATTAAGTTTTGAAAACCAAATACAACAACATTGTCTTAACAATCACAAACATCAACATGACATAAACACAGTTTAAGGATTGTGACTTGTCCAGGAAAGAGTCACATTCCCCAAACTCGGATGACCTTGTAACTAGTGCAGCGGGAAAACGTGTCATACCACGCCAGATCCTTTAATTCCCTGAAATACATGTAAGTTGAAAAATCAACAATAATGTTGAGCGAGTTCATGTGTTTAGTATGTGCGCGCGAATAAACCTTTGTAATCATTGCAAGTATGAATGTTTTGTAAACTCTGGTATGAAAGCAAATAAGGAAACATATCAGTTATTGTGTATCCACATGGTCCAACCTGCGGGCGCATGGGAGGGGATAGGACAAGGTCACCACATGGTCCAACCTGCGGGCGCATGGGTGGTGTTACGACAAGGTCACCACATGGTCCAACCTGCGGGCGCATGGGTGGTGTTAAGACGGGGTCACCACATGGTCCAACCTGCGGTCGCATGGGTGGTGTTAAGACAAGGTCACCACATGGTCCAACCTGCGGGCGCATGGGTGGTGTTAAGACGGGGTCACCACATGGTCCAACCTGCGGGCGCATGGGTGGTGTTTGTTATGCTCAAATAGGCCTATCACTCGTATCCCTCGATCGTACTACGAGGACTAATGTTCTTAAGGTTTCACCTACCCAATCACATAACCTAACAGTTCCTTCCTTAGCTGACCATACCATGTAAGAAACATTCGTAATCATAGTAACATGTATTTCACCCCCGCAGTTAAGAAAACTGAAAACAGTTAGAGAAAAGGGGGACATGAACTCACAGTGGTGCGTCTCTACCAAGTATGCCTCCAAATCAATCAGCTGTATGACGACCTACACGTGCTAACTCTATTAGACGGACGGCCGTGCCTTAGCTTTATGGTTTAAGTTTCTGGGAAATAGTTAGGCAACTATTTCGTGTTTACATTCTGTATACTTGGTAGTTATTTTCCTTCCCAATGATGGGGGATTCAATACATGTGCGTTCAAATTATATCATTAAGTCTCACTTAATATATATATTTCCAATTCCAAAATATAAGTATTTTTCTCAAAAATATTATATTCTCATTTCACATAATTTTTCTCCAATAATACGTTGTTAAAATACGCGTTCGTATTATTTTGGATTCGTTAACGTTCGTAAATATTATTTTTACTCAAAAAATAATATCTATGTATTTTCACAAAATAATCATAAACAGTGTGTGAAAAATATATATTTATCACGTTAGATTTTGTGAAAATCGCACCTCCGAATATTTAGTAAATAAAGTCATGGCGAAATTCATATTTCGAAAACATGTCAAAAATAATTCTAACACTTGTAGTGTAAATAGTTCTAAGTGTTAGGTTGTTAGAAAAATTTCGCCAGAGTTTCCTCTGTAACTGGAGGTGGCCACGCTTTCAAGCGTATCATTTTCTTTAACAAATCAACTCAACAATTTTCTCAATCATCAATAAGCATTATTCAAACCATCAAACTAGTCAAAATAGATGTAAATCGCAAAAATACATGAACTTGTGGTTTTTCCAAAATATGTAGTATTTTTCCATCATTTTTAGTGGATCTTTATATAAAACAATCCGATTTTGTGAAAACCTCGTTTTTAGGGAAGTTCCGTCTTTACAACTTCTCGTCATCTTTTTCAAAAAAAAAAATTATTTTATCGAAACCTTGTGTTACACAAGTGTTTACACACTTGTGTGTTCTAAAAACCATTCGTGTTAGTGTAAGATCCGCCTTTAAAAGCATGTTTTCTCTTGACACTTGGTCCTTTGAAAATACCACTTGTAGATCCGTAGATCTACTAGTTTTAAACACTATTTCACAAGCAAAATCGCTTTTACACAAGTTCATGATTCATGTGTGGTAGAGTTTCGTCCTTTAACCCTTGTTACTTCCAAAACAACCTTATGTCATGATCCATGATCGTGACCAACCCGGGTTAAATGACGATCCGAGCTACCACAACATAGATCGGGTCCAAATAATCACACAAATCAATTACTACATAATTTACACAACATATGCGCTTTTAACCAACATTTATAGCATTTTAAGTAGACTTTTGTGTGTCATCTTGTATGTTTACGAGTTTTAACCGTTACAAATCATATTAACCACTTTAAAATAGTTCGAGAAGGTGGTTCAAGCAACTTACTACTAGCTCGAGGCTAGGGAAGAAACTAGACGAAAAACGGATGGTTAATAGCGTTGTGGTGAGGTCCTTGCGATTCCGTAGGCACCGGGTCTCCTCGTATGAGCTCTAACACTCTTGTATGTATGTGATTTAGCAAAAACCAAATTTGAAAGTGAGGGTAGGTGTGTGTGAGCTCTCGGCCGTGAGTCTCCAAAGGAGGGAGAGAAGAACAATTTTTTTTTTTTTGTGTGGCTTATGAAGTGAAAGTGTGATCCTAAGGTCTTACTTATAGACCTTGTTAGTGTTTTAACCATGGGATAAAGTGTCTCCAAGATATGGAGCATACAAGATTAAATTAATCAAAGGTTTAGTGGGGTGTCCCCACATGGGAAACCAACTCGTTGGGTTGAAAAGGGGATGGGGTAATTAGTTGAATTTCAACTAAAAGGTAAGTGACTAGTTATTTTATTTAGAAATCATGGTAGGTTATTTAGTGTGTTATTTATTATAACGGGTGTTAGGGTATTCGGGGACCCTAACTGGCTCAGAAAAAGGAAAAACAATGTCATGTCAATATTTTTAGTGTCCCGGGTAAAGTCCGGTTGTTCGGTTGGATATTAATCCGTTAATGTCCTAAATAAATTTTTAAAGTGTCGTTAATATTATTTTTAGTGACCCATTAATTCACCAACACTTTGGAAAGTGTCTAATAATATTTTTCTCATATTTCGGCACTTTACTAGTTAGCTTAAAAGCTGAATTTTTATATTAAAGTGCAGAATTTTGTACTTAAAGTACGTTTTAGGCACATCCGGTCACTATAAATATCACCTAGTGACGCAGTTTTACAATCCTCAACTCCCTACACTACCTACTAGTGTAGTAATCTATTCCCGGCTTATACTGGCCTCAGAGACAGTAACTGTCTGATGCTGGCTATGTCAGCATGTTTACTGGGTATCCCGTATAGTGTGCTCACTGTGCTTTTGTGCATCAAGGTTGTCACTGACGGTTGTGTATAAATAATAGAGTGACAGTATAAAATGTGATGCATGAGTATGTATGTATCATAAATCAGGTAGCAGGTCATCAGTTTTTTTTTCAAACAAGCACAGTAATTAAGCAGTAATTAATTATTAATTAAGTCGTACGGATACCTGGTTTAGTGAGGGTTGTCACAAAACGAACCGGCATCTGAGATGTTTTTAAGCATAATTTAAGTTCCCTATTCTTTAACATCATTTTAGACCCTTGAAATGGGGTTAACGGTGCTTAAACGTGTCAAAAATGCATCAAAAACCAAGTTTCTGTGCTACAGGGACTAAAAGTGTAAATCTGCCAAACTTGCTTAGGCGGCCCGCATAAGCCAAGCTTATTTCTTACGCGGCCCGCGAGAGCCCATCAGACAGAAACAATGAATTTGGACTTCCATCCTGTTTTTGATAGTTTTAACCCCAAGTTTTGTACTCTATGGGGTAGATTTGATGGTTTTTAGTGTGCCCCTTGTATTGCAATACCATGTGCCCACATGGAGGGTCAAGATCGAAGCACATTTTGTGAGGAACGATCCTAACGGTTGTGGGTTTACTATAAATACCGATCACCTTCACTCCTCATTCCTCACAATCTGATTCAAATAGCTCTAAGTTGCGGTTTAGCACCTCATACCTGAGCAATTTGGATCTAGATTTCCTAGCTTGGACCCATTGTAAGCTTCTTTCGTGCTTTTATGCGTTTTTAAGCGTGAAAGTCAAACAGTGTTTGAGTTTCTACTTTGACCAGTCCTTGGTTAACACGAAGTTCGTTTGAACTTCGCAACGTGAGCGTAATCACGATGGTCATAGTCCCTTGTGACTATACCTACTGATTACCACGTTGCTTACGTATAGTGACGAGTCATAGTTTCGGTCAAAATACGCGTTTATGCGTATTTTGCAACCAAACTATTCTTGGGTATCAAAACAGTTAATTTTGATATCAAACTTGTTTTCTAACTTTGTTAAACATGTTTTAACATGTTTAACTCGTCACTTTTAGTCTAGTGCTTATATAGAGTCGTAAAGTCAAGCGGTCTAAACAACCGCTTAGACTTTCGAACTCGACCCGTTTGGTCGATCATTAGGATCCAACCAAGCATGTTTAGTGACCATAGTAGTATAGGGAATAACCTTCCGAGGTTATACCTTATGGTCACTTACTTTAATTAGTTGTATGATAGGTTGTTTATACGCCTTAGGTAAAATGACCAAAATACCATTTTCATGCATAATTGGTATTTAAGCATATGTAACCTAAAATTTTGTCACTTAACTGATTATGCAACATATTTAAACATGTTTAGGCATATAATACTTGTCATAGGACTAGTTAGGCGTTCGGAACGCGTTTTACGCGAACGACGCGTTAGAGAAGCGTAAGCTACCTAAACGAGTCATAATGGGTCGTAAGCACTTAGGATCGGTTCCGTTTTAGTATGTAGGCTTTGTTAAACCATATCATGTGAGTTCCAACACTCATTTGGTTTACGAAACCTCATCATATCCGATCTCCCGATTTAGGTCCGGTTAATAACATAGTTACCTATATTAGGTGCCGTTTGATTCCGTGATCCATCTAGCTTTGCTTGGTTGTTGTTTAAGACTTCTAAGCATCCTCATGTGAGTACATAGCTCCCCTCTTTTACTGTTTTCAACTGTTTTGGGGTGAAACACATGTGCCTACTTGTTACTTTCGGGCTTTTATAATGCATGCTTGCTATGTTCATTAGTACACGTATAGTACACGATTTCTTCCATGTTTTGCTATGTATGTTGTATTAGCATGCTAGCACATTGGTTAACATTACATTTTTGTTGCATATGCTCATCCTGTATATGGACACATTGATTTTCATTTCATATTGTTGCATATGCTCATCCAACATATGGAGACATTGTTTTACAATTTGATCTGTTTGAACCATTTGGAACTATATGATCCGTGTGAATTATGTGAACCGTTTGGAACTGTATGATTCGTGTGAACCGTTTAGAACTGTATGATCTGTGTGAATTATGTGAACCGTTTGGAACTACTTGATCTATGTGAACCGTTTGGAATTGTTTGAACCGTTGGGATTGGGAAGTGATTAGGTAACGGGGCGGGTGTAATGTGTCACACCCTGACTTTTGCGGAAGCGTATGATGTGTGACTGGTTTAATATCATTGCATTCAATCGTAATAAATAACTACATGATCAAAACGATGTTCATCCATTCATAAAATTTGAGTATTACAAACATTGGTTATTTAAGTTTTAAAACACAACCTTCATCTAGGTTACAAACCAACAAAAGTGGATGACATCTAAACTTGAATTCTACTTCTAGTTACGACACTCGCGCCCAAGATCCATCCTGTCACCTGAAATACATGTAATTTTGGAAAACATCAACAAAAAGTTGAGCGAGTTCATGCGTCTTGTTTGTGTACTGTAATTCTTGTAAATCTTTGAGAGACTCCTTTGTAAACAGGTATGAAAAACATGAATGCTTTACAAGGACTTTAAGGCATGTGAGGACATAGGAAGCACTCGAAATGGCTTATACCCCAGCCGATTTTCCTCGACTGTGTCAATTAACCTCGACTGTGTCTATTTACCTTGACTGTGTCGATTACCCTCGACTGTGTCGATTTACCTCGACTGGGACTCCGAAGCACTACTAGGTACTAGTTGTGACCATGAGTGGGGTTCGGCCGTACCCGTTAGATCTAACCCTCGTCCCTAATTAAGTATTACTGGCATTTCTGTATTAAGTCTGTGCTCACATGATCTAGTATTTCATAGGCATTTCATACCGTTTATGTATTCGTACATGTATTTCACCCCCGAGAGTTATAAAACCAAAAACAGTTAAGAGAAAAGGGGGAGCATGAACTCAGAGTTTTGCGTTCCGAAGCGTATGCTAGCAAAGTCAAATGTCCAAAATAATATCTGACCTACACGTGCCCTAATTCATATAAGACACTAAAGTTCATGACATAAAGCCCTAGCACATGTGTTGGTCATAATCAAATCATCCAATTATCTAGTTTTGAAATAACTCGTCTCTTGTTTTAACACGACACGACGACACGCTGGTGATTCATTCTCGAGTAAACAAAAAAATATATATATATATAATGTATCGACATTATTATACTCATAGTAGTCCTTGACTAAATCATATCTGGGTATATAAGTAAGCGTACTTTTAACCCGATTCAACAGCAAATAGTTATATATATAGTTATATCTATATATATATATAATTTATGGATCTATAGTTAGAGAATAACTCTTATATGACAATTTTATTAACAAAAAAAAAATGATAAGTTTATATTTATGTGTTCAAAGTCTACACTTGTTTACATAAATGCTTATAATACTTTCATAACATTAAAAATATGAGTTTAGTGTCTTTATGACTTAAAATTAAGTCATTTAAGTTTCTAGACATTTAAAAAAAAAAAAACAATCAGTGTGTTTTATGTTATTCAAATTTGCAAATGCTTTATGGCACTTAAATGTATATTTATGACTATTTAATTCAACAACTCCTTCAACTTTTATATATATTACGTATTCATGCAGTTCATTTTAATATGCCTTCTCTTTTATGGGCTTTTATTTATTTTATTTTTTTTCAATCTTTCGAGGTTTTATAACTCAAAATCTCTAGTTTTATGCTATATATACAACTTTAGATTTTATTAACTACTCTTAACAGTACCATACATGGTGCAAATATATGCTCTAAAGTCCAATAGGAAAATAATTACTTATTAAACATTCTGTTAAGATTTTGTAAACCATTAGTACCACTCCCATGAAACTAACTTGTGCTTTTTTTTTTGTTAAATAATCAAGTTTAGCCAAATATATAACTAACAAGCATCATGGGTTTTAAAGTGATAAAATGCTACTCGGATGATTGTGATATATAACCAACATGAGAAATTCGAAGGATAACTATAATAAATACATACAAAACCAAGTTACAAAGGGGCTTACTAGTAGCACAAGGCTAGGGAAGAACAAGATGAAGAGGATGACAAAAGAAGTGGATAATAGCACTCCAAGAAGGTCCTTCAACTCTCCTTGCTTGCAACCTCTTTAATTATGATTGAACCACCTTAGAGTAGCCTTATAATGTATGAAACTTTGCTAGAAAAATTGATGGCAATTCGGGGGGTGTTGGCCGTAGCTTATTGAGAGGGAGAGAGAGGTGTTGTGGTGAGTTGTGAGAATGATGAAGATGGTTATGCTCTTATATTCAATTTAGTGTTAATATCCGTTGGTTTCTATGTCTAAGAAAGTACATACATAATCTTTTGTAATCTAATCAAAATCTAAGCAAATCAAGGTGAGATTTAGTGGAATCTCATGAAGATTTATGGTGGCCCATCATCTTATGACCGTAAATTGTGAATGGGGGGGGGGGGGGGGGTAAGTTGTAACTTGTAATGGTAAATAGGTTAATTAGTTAGGGGTTATGTGTAATGTCTAGTATTTTATGTGTAGAATGCATTATATAGTGTGTTAGGGTGTTCGGGAACCATAACTAGCTCAGAAAAGTAAAACAGTGCTTCTAGCAATATTTTTAGTGTTCCGGGTAATGTCCGGTTGTTCGGTTAGATACCGGTTCGTTAAAGTGTCTAGTTATTCCGTATAGTGTCCTTTATGTAACTTTTTGTGACACTTTTAATTCACGACACTTAGGAAAACATACAGGACCATTTTGCCATGTTTTTGCATGTAATAATCTTGTTAAATGCTGAATTTTTGCTGATTTGTGCAGAATTCTGCACTTTATGTGGTTTTAGGCACTTTCCGGCACTTTGTCTATCACTAAGGCATGCAGTTTTGTGGTCCTTACTTCCCTACACACTATGCTAGTGTAATACATCATCTCTGGCTCATACTGGGCCTCAAAATACTGTTTGTCTATGTACTGAACTTCATCAGCATTTTTAGTTTGTCTGGTAACGGTGCCAATTATGTTCTGTGTTTCATTAGAACTATCTCGTGTTGCATGTAGCAACGAATAAAGTCTTGTATCATGAAATGCCATTGTATGTATATAACAGTAATCAAAATTTTATTTGTCTTGTAAACTAGATCATGCACAATTATTTAAGCACAGATTACTGTTCAATTAGTGTACGGAATGTACAGAAAAGTGACAGTTATCACAGTCTCCCCCCGTTAAAAGAATTTCGTCCCGAAATTCAAGCGATTCCATCGGTCGCAGGGGAGTTGTGAATCAAATGTGGTCACTTAGGTTCAAGATTTGTCTTTATGTTCCCATGTACTATGGGTCATGTTATGAATTCTAATGTACTCAAGTAAATCAATTATGTCTTTTCTGTGTCTTGTGGACTCTTGGTCCGTAACCTTAACAGGTTTTATAGTATTGTGGACTCTTGGTCCGAAACCTTAACAGATTTTATAGTATTGTGGACTCTTGGGGTTTTATAGTAATTTTGTCGTTTGTCATTGACGTGAATCTTGTTTGTGAGAACAATGACTGTTCCTTGAGTCAGACTCCTCTAAAGACTAGACACATGGAATGTGTCGCGATCACTACTGATCTTTTTCTGGAAGTTTCATCTTGTGAACAATGGTTCCGATCCCTACATCGGGGATTCAACCTTTACGTTTTCCAAATCACACCACGCCTTCTCTAGGCGAGACTCCCATTTAAGTCATACTTCTTATCTCAAATTCTTACGATTTCTGCCGCTCATCGGCGCAATCTTTCTATATTCCACGGCTGTCTCGATATGATCACATATTTGAACGATCTTGCCCCTCTTTTTTCCTGGACCAACTCCGGCCAGTAGATTGTTTATCTCCAGTCTCCGTTCAACACGATGGGGATCGACTTATTATGTTCCATCTGAAACTTCACACAAAGCGGTTTGAACGGCGGTGTGATAAATACTGTTGTAGGAAGACTCCACTAAGGGCAAGTGAGTGTTCCAACTTTTCATCAAAGTTTATCACACAAATACGTATCATGTCCATACAGTTTGCATCGTTCAGTAGTTTAGTCCATCTATGTTAATATTTAAGTTCTTACGATCAACGGTGTGCTACAATCTTTGTGATCAGTAAAGATCGTGCAGCGTTTTCTTTCAGGTAATGTTGTCAAATTTGCGGCGCGCAATTACTGTATCTAGCTCAAGGTTTCTTCTTATGATTCCTTAATCAATGTGCTGCGCATGCAATGTTGTGGTGACGTACAATCGAGACTTTGTCGAGAAGCGTCACATAATTGCAACTCTAGCTCCTTAGCTCTTGGTTGCAGGGTTGGCATGAATTTCGTTCTTATCCACCATGTATCTTAAAGTTCTCACTTCGCGAATTCGAAATCTGCTTTTCGTAATCATAGCACATAACTGTTCTTTTCTCTAAGAGTTGCAAGGTAAATTGCAGCTGTTGCTCACGACCTTCCTTGGTCGTTGGCCATATAAGAGTGTAGTCAATAAGTATAATCATGATTTATCCAGGTATGGCTTACACGTTCGATTCATGAGCTCCATGAATATTGTCGATGCATGTGTTAAGCCAAATGGTACGACAAGGAACTCGCAATGCTCGAAGCGAGTCCTAAAGGTCATTTTAGGGATATTTCCTTCTTGTATTCACAGTGGAGGACATCTTGTCCTCATGTTGATCTTTGAGTGGTAACTATAACCTGAAGATTTATCTGTTCATGTTATCAGTCCTTGGCAAAGGATTCTGATTCTCAATTCTCTGGAATTTATGCAAAATGGAACTGTCAACTTTCTCCTCGTGTCCTTACTAAGGATGCAATGTCCTTAATTTCCTCTGTCTAGCAGCTCTTGCAGTTATATCGGAGGCTCGTACTTCGCGGACGAAACGAGTCGGTATGGCGTCATTCGGTACTGGTGCCGCTCCTGGCACGACGTTCCTCTTGTCGCTTGTGGAGGTATTCCTTGCATGTCTTCAGAAAAGGCTACTAGAACTTCTTCCATAACAGGGATGTTCTCAGGCTCTATACTTGGATATCCAATCCATGCTGACTATCATATTATGACTTCTCAAGTTAATGGTAACAGAAGGTTACGGCCTTCTGAGTCCCTAAATACAATCCTTAATTTCTTTGTTTGCTTAAACTAGCCTTCTGCCCATTTCTAAAGAATACGGGACGTCTATTTTACTCGAAACTAGGCCAAGCAGTTTCTTAAGTTCTAAGCATGCAATGTTAAAGTTGATGCCAGTATTAATCAAAAATAGATGCATAAGGTTGGTTAATAGGGAACGTACCCGTAACCGCATCTGGATCCTGGCGTGCTTCACGAGTTTCGATCGTGAAAACCCTTCCTTGCTTGTTTCTTCCTAGGGCATTCTTTTCTAAAGTGCCCTACTTCACCACATTTGTAGCAACCTGGTACTCTACCTTTATTTCTTTTGTCTGGATCCTTCACCCAACAGGCATCCTTGTTGTGTCCTTCCTTTCCACACTTTCCGCACTTAGGCCTCAGACATCGACCTTCATGGTGAAAATTGCATTCCCCGCATCTCGGCTTAGTCCCCGAGTAAACTTTACCACCAGCCTTATTAGTGGCTCCATCAGTTTTCCTGCCATGCGGCGGATTCACTTTCTTTCTTTTGTTTGCTTTAGAGCTTCCATAGCTGACTTGGGTGCCCACCTTTAGGTTTGAAGACTTCCTCTTCTTGTTGCCCGATGACTCCACATGAGTCTCTTTCTTATTATCCTCAGATTCCGAAAATTTTCCCATGCGTAGCGCTTCTTCAGTAAGAGTGACACTCAAATCGATAGCCTCTGCGATGGTCGAGGGCTTTGAGGAAGTAACCATGCTCCTAATTTGAGGTGCAAGTCCCCAAATGAATCGTTCAACCCTCTTGAATTCTGGCTTGACTAAGTAGGGGACGACCCTAGACAAGTTGTGAAATCGCTGGACGTACTCAGAAATCTTCGGCCCGTCCATTTTCAAATTCCAGAACTCCACCTCAAGCTTCTGGATTTCAGCCCTAGAACAGTATTTCTTCTCCATCATTTCCTTGAGCTCGTCCCAGCTCAGTGCATAAGCAGCATCTGCACCAAGGGTCTGAACCTGAAGGTTCTGCCAAGAGAGTGCGCCATCCAAAAACAACCCTGAGATATAGGTAACACTCTGTCGGGGTGAACAGTTACTCATTCTTATAATGGAGTCAGTCTTTTCTACCCAATGAACAAATGCAATGGCACCTCCTGTGCCATCAAAATTCAATGGCTTGCAGTCCATGAATTGTTTATAGGTGCAGCTAGTTGGAGGGTTATTTCCGGATGTGCCACCGCTGTGTTCAGAGCGGAGGGCTTCATGTCGTGCAATTGCCTGTGCGATACATTCTTGAAGCTCAGCTTCTGTCCTTGTTAACGTACTGGTGTCTGTGTCTCGTCTGGGCGGCATTCTTTTCTGTCAAAAGATATGCGGTAGGTTAGACAGCATTCCATAATTGTCTATGAGGTACATAGCACCATAAGCCATCATGTAATCATCCAATTTCACATGTATACATAATCAACAATGTATGAGCGAGGAAACAACTACTGAGCCTTCATAGGCTTGGCTACTTGGCTTTATTGTTTGTAATGGGGAAAATAAAATGAACTCGAGGTTACATCGCCTTGGTCATTTAGGTTTCAGTTATTTCCTGCTACATTGGTTTTCTTAGGTCTTTAGCTTTACTGATGTGTATATTTTCCCAGAGATGGGGTTGTTCATGTAGGGGTGATAGAGAGTGTATCGTCACAGATTCTTTTTGAATGTTACCCATCTTCACTTGCTTAAATGTCGTTTCTCAATCGTCTCGTACATGAAGTAGGCAAGACAGGTTTCCTACTTCATAAAGTGCTAAAGCACGGGTCTAGGTATTGTTCTACCATATGAAGGTATGAACACCTATAGATTATTTTTGGAGGGATGGTGATCTTTAACTTGACCCGCAGAGTCTACCAGGATTTCTATGCACTACAAGTTGTTATTACGTGGGCCCCCGTAATAATAAATTGTCTTGCACAGTTACCCCAATTTTCTTTTCGTCCAAGCAGATGATCATTCAAGGAGGGGACACTACTGTCCTTATACCTCTGTCATGGAAAGGACCATTGCAGTGGTCCACGCGCTAACACTCGTTATCGTTACACGTGAATAGGCACGATGATAGGAATAAAGAGAATTCCTAGTAGTTGGAGGGGCACCTTTAAGATGAATACTTCATCTTCTTGTTCTGGTCAAGTATGTCATCAATCTTGCTTGACAAAAGTCGCAGGGATCTCGTCCCGCTGATTAGAAGTCGTTCAAGGTTGTCGCCTCTGCCTCATCATCATCACCGTAGTCAGGCACCTTCACGATCGAGGGGGAAGAGCAGCCATCTCCTACGGAAACAAGCTCAGAATCTTGTTTGGTAATCACTCTAGCTATGAGTTTTGCAATGAACGCAAGGTCGATAGTTTCATCGTGCGAGTTACGTACAGTAATAGGAGTCGGAGTCGAAAGTATCTTATTCATGTCAATAATCAATTCGTATACTTATTTGGATGTATATATTCACGTCAATAATTATTCCGTACACTTATTCGTATATATGTATCGATAAACAAATATGTTACTTAGCATAAACAGGCATTTCGATGCATCATATCGCATATAACTCTCTTTTTTGGGGGGTCATTTTGTCTTTGGCAAGTCTAACTCATGTAGACTATGCCTTAGTTGGCACCTTATCTTGAGGGTATTCCCTACTAATGTCCTTGCCTTGTATCTTCTTTGAAAAACGTTTGACTCATGGATCTTGACGCTTACGTGAATGCAATGAAAACCATTTTGTAAAATATTTTCGTGAGAGAACTCTAGTGATTGTAGTCTAGACTCGAGAAGGAATCCTAGTTCACTACAATCGAAGCTCTGATACCAAACTGTCACACCCTGACTTTTGCGGAAGCGTATGATGTGTGACTGGTTTAATATCATTGCATTCAATCGTAATAAATAACTTCATGATCAAAACGATGTTCATCCATTCATAAAATTTGAGTATTACAAACACTGGTTATTTAAGTTTTAAAACACAACCTTCGTCTAGGTTACAAACTAACAAAAGTGGATGGCATCTAAACTTGAAGTCTACTTCTAGTTACGACACCTACGCCCAAGATCCATCTTGTCACCTGAAATACATGTAATTTTGGAAAACATCAACAAAAAGTTGAGCGAGTTCATGCGTCTTGTTTGTATACTGTAATTCTTGTAAATCTTCGAGAGACTCCTTTGTAAACAGGTATGAAAAACATTAATGTTTTGCAAGGACTTTAAGGCATGTGAGGACATAGTAAGCACTCGTAATGGCTTATACCCCTGTTGATTTTCCTCGACTGTGTCGATTAACCTCTACTATGTCAATTTACCTTGACTGTGTCGATTACCCTCGACTGTGTCGATTTAACTCGACTGTGTTGATTTACCTCGACTGGGACTCCGAAGCACTACTAGGTACTAGTTGTGACCATGAGTGGGGTTCGGCCGTACCCGTTAGATCTAACCCTCGTCCCTAATTAAGTATTAATGGCATTTCTGTATTAAGTCTGTGCTCACATGATCTAGTATTTCATAGGCATTTCATACCGTTTATGTATTCGTACATATATTTCACCCCCGAGAGTTATAAAACCAAAAACAGTTAAGAGAAAAGGGGGAGCATGAACTCACAGTTTTGCGTCCCGAAGTGTATGCTAGCAAAGTCAAATGTCCAAAATAATTCCTGACCTACACGTGCCCTAATTCATATAAGACACTAAGGTTCATGACATAAAGCCCTAGCACATGTGTTTGTCATAATCAAATCATCCAATTATCTAGTTTTGAAATAACTCGTCTCTTGTTTTAACACGACACGCCGACACGTTGGTGATTCATTCTTGAGTAGAGAATATATATATATATATATATATATATATATATATATATATATATATATATATATATATATATATTTATATATATATATATATATATAATGTATCGACATTATTATACTCATAGTAGTCCTTGACTAAATCATATATGGGTATATAAGTAAGCGTACTTTTAACCCGATTCAACAGCAAATAGTTATATATATATATTTATATCTATATATATATATACATATATATATATATATATATAATTTATGGATCTATAGTTAGAGAATAACTCTTGTATGACAATTTTATTAACAAAAAAAAATGATAAGTTTATATTTATGTGTTCAAAGTCTACACTTGTTTACATAAATGCTTATAATACTTTCATAACATTCAAAATATGAGTTTAGTGTCTTTATGACTTAAAATTAAGTCATTTAAGTTTCTAGACATTTAAAAAAAAAATGTATATTAAATGTATATTGATGACTATTTAATTCAACAACTCCTTCAACTTTTATATATACTAGTGGTGAACCCGCGCGTTGCAGCGGAGTCGACAGTATGGGGCAGAAACATAACTCAAACCTTAAACCTTATAACGATGATAAAAATCATATAGAAGTTGTATATTTATATAGAAGTACCCGCACTTTGCGACAAGGTACTCGAAAATAATATACATATAAAAAGGTTATATATTAATAGTAGTCCTTAAATCCAAGTGCCAACTCAACCAGACTCAATCCGTGTTTCTTTGCCATCTCAATGTATTGTGCAGTTGCTTCCTGGCATACGAGTATAGCACGTGTAAAAACCGAATCTTGTGAACCAAATCAGTAACGTGAAGCGATGTTATGAAATATACCTTGGAAATGGATTTGTTATATCTTTCCATGTATCCAGGGAATAGGGAATAACTGAAGCTTGCCCTTTTTGCAGCTTCGGACTCTGAATCCAAATATTTTCCGCCTAATGCTCCACCAGCCAGTGGAGAATAACAAAGTAATCCCACTTTGCACATGACCAGCGTCGATGTCTAGAGCAATTTCATATAGCTTCTATATCAAAACCTTTTGCTTCATACACCAAACCTACCAAAACAGTCTAAGTGACCCATCACCAGAGCATAAGATGCTATGGGAACAATACCTACTTCGGTTGACCATTTCTACCTCCAATTGTAGTTTCAATTATGTGTACAACACTACTCCAATGTTTAGTACCATTCAATCCACCACTGTTTCCTCCATTTCCTAAAATACAAAGAAGATCATGTGAGAATTACAGTATAATAGATCCATCTGAAAAGTATAAGATGGTTTCAAAAACTAATTTGACTAACTCAACAAAGAATGGCCTTTTCCACCTTGTCATCTCTAATTTTCATGGCAATGGTTTCCTTTGGCAGTTAGCCAATAATTTATCCAGCTACTGCACGAGCTACTCCACAAGAAGCCATTTCGAGTCGATTCAACTCAATAAATTATACTTTTTTCATGTTGATTAAAAATTGTTGGTTTGGTATAGCCTTCCTATATTCATACTCCTATATGATCTGAGGCTTCTCGTTAATAAGCTGCAACAATATATAAAAAGAATTAGGTTCTAAAGTTATACTAATAAATCTAATAAGAGTTGGAAAAGGGAGACATGGAACCTGAGCAAGTTGAGCTTGAGTAAGCTTCTTCTCGGTTCGACCCTGAATGATAGCTTTCTTCAATTCAGTCGGTACCTTCTCATCTATTATTGCAAATAAACTTATTACAAATGAGTATCATAAAGTAATTACAACCATGTGGTGAGTTCAAATGTGAACCATCTAATATTTAGGAACCAATTTTCAACCGTTGGATCATATTTCAATGGATGATTGGGATCTCCCTCTCTTATGTCTTCGTTACAACATGATTAGCGACCGTTCCGTATTTCTAACCATTTCATGATCTCATAGATCCAACAGTTACAATAAAATAAGGATATAAAGTGAGACACAAGGATCACCGGGGTAACCCTTTACCCAAAAAAAAAAAAACAGTTACAATAAAATAAGGATATAAAGTGAGACACAAGGAATTAAGATGACTCACGGGTGAGATTTTCAGTCTCTTCATCAAGCTTTCTAGTGTTCACTGAAGTACTGCTAGAAGCAGCCTTGTTTGAACCCGCAGCAACTGCAATAGAAAAACTCAAGATCATTAGTTTTTATCAATTTAGACCAATATAAAGTTCATACGCTTTCACAAGCTTTCGCATCTTGAATGGAAAAAAACAATGTCATTTAGGTTGACTACAGGCTTGTTTTGTAGGCTGTTTTAGATTGGTTCAGACAACTTTTACGGAAGTTTGGCATGAACGTGGCCTGAGTTTGCACCTGCCCGAGAATGTGCCTATCCAGACGAGGCGCATATAGTGCGCTGAGCTTCAGCGCATGTCCAGTGCACTTTTGACAACATAGTAAGCACCAATAGCACAGAGCAACGTATATACAACAATTATGTTTTGAACAGGTTTAATAATACTTCAAAAGAATCAAATACGAAAAGCAACAGTTACATCAAATTGTTAAAAGGCTTCGTTTATCTAACCCTTTTTGTTACATCAAATTGTTAAAAATTGTTGTAACAAGTCATATCATTGAGTTCTTACCAAAACTTTTGCTGAAACACAGACCAAGAGGCACATACTCCCATGCTTGAATGTCCCTTGCTGTATAAAACATTGTTTAATCAGTGTTAACCAGCAACCTAAACCGCTAAATATAGCAGTGAGATAGGTACAAAAATGCATACCACTCCATTCATTCATTCATTCATTAGTACTACTCTAAAAATGTGGTCTACAGCCTCATTAACATCTATTGGCTATCCTATTTCATTTCCTGTTCCAACCATAGCAGCCTTGATGCGATATGCAACAGATAGATTAAAAAGAACCAATATACTAAAAGGATTAGTCATAGATAGTTAGATATGCATTCCAGAAGTGTGGGTTGGGATTATTACCATTTCTAGCTCAAAATTTTGATATTGAAGCAACATTGAACTGGTTGTTGATCTTCCTTACAACACTGGTGGTGGGTTCTGGTAGCTCCGACGATTGATAGCGGTAGGCGATTCTTCTCAGCTCTCCACACCACTATTGATACCCTCTTGGGGACCCAGTTATTTCAACTAAATATGTAATCTGAGACCGGTAACCTGATCCTTTGCAGATGCGTTTTGATACTATCCACCGTGAACACGTCTGGCCCGTCTAACTCCCATGAACACTTGTCTATTTGAGACGAAACCGCCACTAACATCAGCATTGAGCCTAAGTCCCATAGTTTTGTGAACTCCTATTGCAGCCCCAGCGGTGTAATCCAAACTCACGTTAACGCCAGGTTTCTCAATCATAAATGACCCCTGCATTTACCACCTTTATGATCGAACGGTTCAGCGGATTCGAGTGCGGTTGGACTCAAACAACTGGAAAAATCGCCTCTTTCAATTTGTTGCTGATGCTTCCTACACAAAATATTTATTAACAAATTTAAGACGAATAATCAAATATGTTTTAAAAGAAATCAAAAATATTCATTCATACTTGTCGGGTATTTTTCCCTTTTCTTTATATGGCTTAACAAGCACCCGTGAATCACAACCAAAGTGTGGGTTTCCCTATGCCAAAATCGCTTTAACAGTCTCTGGAAGCATAAACGTAACAAACCCGAACATCCGTTTTTGCTGATACGGGATCCTCACATCTTGAACCGGTCCAGACATGCTTAATAAACACTAAAAAAATCTCTTATAAACGGAAAAAAAAAACAATCAAATCTTCTGCTTCCATCGCGTCGATCTACGAGACCTTTGAGCAGCCTCAATCGCTTCACACTGGCGATTAACTACCTGAATCAAATCATCAACAGTGAAGAAAGAAGTGATTAAATCCAGCAAAACCCTTCAAATTTCGAATCGCTTAACAAAAAATTAGAAAATACCTTAAATTCTGCTTCCATCGCACAATTTTGAAGTTGAAAGAAACCCTAATGTAGTTGATGGAGTGAAAAGTCTGCGATTCTTCTTCCTCGTCAAATTATTACATGCTTTTATTAGGGTTCTTTTAGAATTCCATGTGAAATCCCAAGATTAACCTTAAAGTGTCTTAAAACTTTGCTCTTGAATGGCTTTAAGCACCTTGTACATGTTGCTTTAAAAATGATACACGTGGTAAAATTACAATCTTGTACATCACTTTTCCTTTATAATATATTATAGATTACGTATTCATGCAGTTCATTTTAATATGCCTTCTCTTTTATGGGTTTTTTTTTCTTTCAATCTTTGGAGGTTTTATAACTCAAAATCTCTAGTTTTATGCTATATATACAACTCTAGATTTTTTAACTACTCTTAACAGTACCATACATGGTGCAAATATATGCTCTAAAGTCCAACAGGAAAATAATTACTTATTAAACATTCGGTTAAGATTTTGTAAACCATTAGTACCACTCCCATGAAACTAACTTGTGCTTTTTTTTTTTTTTGTTAAATAATCAAGTTTAGCCAAATATATAACTAACAAGCGTCATGGGTTTTAAAGTGATAAAATGCTACTCGGATGATTGTGATGTATAACCAACATGAGAAATTCGAAGGATAACTATGATAAATACTTACAAAACCAAGTTACAAAGGGGCTTACTAGTAGCACAAGGATAGGGAAGAACAAGATGATGACAAATGAAGTGGATAATAGCACTCCAAGAAGGTCCTTCAACTCTCCTTGCTTGCAACCTCTTTAATTATGATTGAACCACCTTAGAATAGCCTTATAATGTATGAAAATTTGCTAGAAAAATTGATGGCAATTAGGGGGGTGTTGGCCGTAGCTTATTGAGAGGGAGAGAGAGGTGTTGTGGTGAGTTGTGAGAATGATGAAGATGGTTATGCTCTTATATTCAATTTAGTGTTAATATCCATTGGTTTCTATGTCTAAGAAAGTACATACATAATCTTTTGTAATCTAATCAAAATCTAAGCAAATCAAGGTGAGATTTAGTGGAATCTCATGAAGATTTATTGTGGGCCATCATCTTATGACCGTAAATTGTGAATGGGGGGGGGGGGGGGGGGGGGGGGTAAGTTGTAACTTGTAATGGTAAATAGGTTAATTAGTTAGGGGTTATGTGTAATGTCTAGTATTTTATGTGTAGAATGCATTATATAGTGTGTTAGGGTGTTCAGGAACCATAACTAGCTCAGAAAAGTAAAACAGTGCTTCTAGCAATATTTTTAGTGTTCCGGGTAATGTCCGGTTGTTCGGTTAGATACCGGTTCGTTAAAGTGTCTAGTTATTCCGTATAGTGTCCTTTATGTAACTTTTTGTGAAACTTTTAATTCCCGACACTTAAGAAAGCATACAGGACCATTTTGCCATATTTTTTCATGTAATAATCTTGTTAAATGCTGAATTTTTGCTGATTTGTGCAGAATTCTGCACTTTATGTGGGTTTTAGGCAATTTCCGGCACTTTGTCTATTACTTAGGCATGCAGTTTTGTGGTCCTTACTTCCCTACACACTATGCTAGTGTAATACGTCATCTCTGGCTCATACTGGGCCTCAAAATACTGTCTGTCTATGTACTGAACTTCGTCAGCATTTTTAGTTTGTCTGGAAACGGTGCCAATTATGTTCTGTGTATCATTAGAACTATCTCGTGTTGCATGTAGCAACGAATAAAGTCTTGTATCATGAAATGCCATTGTATGTATATAACAGTAATCAAAATTTTATTTGTCTTGTAAACTAGATCATGCACAATTATTTAAGCACAGATTCTTGTTCAATTAGTGTACGGAATGTACGGAAAAGTGACAGTTGTCACATAATGTGATAAAAGCATGGTGGATACGCCACTGGTACTTCCTATATATTAGTGCTTTTAACACATTATATATCGTTGTGTTATCTAGATCACTTGGGCGAAGGTTATCAAAACGAAGTTATATTACAAGGTTTTTCTAACAATATAAACCATTCGAGTTTTATTACAAAAATGATTTACGATTTTGGCTTTACATAAACAAATGTTTTTGAGTTAAGCTTCATGGCATTGAGGTTTTATAAACTTTATCAAATCTGTTTTGAGTTGGTTATTTCAACTTATAATACAAATATTTTACAAAACTGGTCTTTTTCTAAACATTGATTTATAAAGTCGTCCGAGTCATTTCAAAATGTAAACGAGCCATGAATCTGACACTCACATAAAACCTATGTACTCGCCGACATTTTTATGCTGACGAATTTTCACATGTGTTTCAGGTACTATAGTTGATGATGATTGATGATGATATTGAAGCGTGCTCACATAGGAATGGACGAGGCCTTAGTGACTTAATAACAATGAAAGTCAATTTGTTCATGTTTTGTTTATAATTTCAATACAATGTAATAAACTTCAATCAATAAAACATAACCTTAATCCATGTGTTGTGAAACAATGATTCTGTTACGACACTCCCCGACGTTTCCGCCGCGGTTTGATGTTTTAACGCGGTCGGGGTGTGACATAACAAATAATGACATATACGCTAAAAAACTTTGCCAATATCATGGTAGTGTCCAAAATTACAAGCTTCTGGTATTATATCGCTATACACATAACTAGTCCGTTATCGACCCGAAAACTAGTAAGCGGTATTTTTGTCACAAAACAACCAAACGAAGAAGCTGGTGAACTAGTTAAGCTTATTTTGGAACTCGGAATCACATCATGCATCGCTTGATGGTGGAATAACAACGTGCGACAAAACTTCTTCGGTACGACGCAAAAGTGCCGTAAACTAGCCGACGCCTAAACGGAAAGCATTTATGGCATCAAAATGCAACTTACATTACTCTAGCGAACTATTTAACAATATTTTGGCGTCGTAAGCACCCTAAATAAATGTCATAGCATCGATGGCAATTTAAAACCATAGCTCCCGCTACTATATTTCACCTTTCGTATATCCCCCGATATCGAACCGACGAGCAAACTAGTGACATTTTTACCATCCAAAATCAATACCCACTAAACTAATAAACTAGTTAGACTTTATTTAAAACCCTAAACTACCATTAACACCCTAATTACCCTAATTAACCTAACCACTAAAATATCTACAAACTAACACATATATCACATGCCTAAAAAAATACATAATGGCCATGCTTACCACCATATATCGACAAAGTGAGGACCCACCCCCATAACCTACAATTTCTAGCAAATATGATGTAAGGGCATGGTTGTGAGGATTCGTTTGACCATTTGAAAGATTTAGAAAATTATTACAATTATCACCATACTTTAGCTCATTCATACCACAAAACTTACACACAAATCCTTTTCTTCCATTCCTTGTCTACGGCTCCAAACACCCTCAAATTATTATCCATCTTCATCCTTTAAACACCTTATTACAAAGCATCCATAAACCTTTTCAAGATGGCCTAAGGAGATTCAAAGCATGGATCATCATTAGGAGCTTTCTTGGAGCTTAATCTTCTTATTTGGCTTATACAAAATTGTAAGACTTCTAAACACCCTATTTAAGTTCATTATTATGTATAGATTATGGAAGTACCAGTTGATCATCTTAAAGATTAATAAAAATCACACCAAAACCCTAATCTCAATGCTAATACACACTAAATATAACCATATTATGTGTTGATTTGTGTAGATTAGTGCAACTAGTTAGTGTAATCTTGTTATTTATGTTGATTATGTTAAGACTAGTTGTATGAAAAATGATATTGTGATGATCTTAATGCTTATATGATGTAGTAATTTATAAGCATGATAATATTGTTATATTGAACTTAAAAATATGATTTAAACATGGATATGTTTAAATCATAAAAGATTATCATGTTCATGTTCATGTTCATGTTCATGTTCATGTTCATGTTCATGTTCATGTTCATGTTCATGAGCCTTGTATATAATTTTTGGAATACTTGGAGAAATAAGGGTTTAAATAAACTTAAAACCTAATTTTGGAAGATTAGTAAACTTGTTTTTTTAGGATGAGTTATACAAAATAATGTTTATAAAATTTCATATTAAAAAGTCTTAATTTTTGCTACATGGAAAAGTTTATATATTACAAGCTCATGAAGTGTTGAGGTTAAATAATGAAAAGTGTATGTCTTGATGAATTAATGATTATTTGGAAATTGATTTGGTGATTTAAACGCATTTTGAAAACGTGGGAAACGTCATAGTTTAGGGAAAACTATGGCGAATTTTTCTAAAAATCTAATCACGATTAAAAATGAGGTTAAAGGTGGATTAACAAAGTTAAACACGATTAGTGGTTTTAAACGTCATTATGGAAGCTTTGATAAAAGGGCTAAGTCCTAAATACTCAAGATTTCTTATGAACTTGAAAATATATATATTTTTTTCAAAAATAGATGGGTAAAGATAATAACCATGTATAAGTATAATTTTTGACAAAAATTATACATTTTGGAAACTCATCGAGTATATGTATTTTGTGCTATGTGTATGTACTTAGATACATTTAGGGTGATCAAAACAATACACCCATGGTACCAAGAAAGATTTGTAAGAAACAAGTACAAAAAGACACAAAAATATGTATACATGTTTCCTACATGTTTCCCAAAGAAATGTAACGAAAACCGACATAAATAAATCCTAAACATATTGTGTCCATAAGCGAATAAACGGACGAATAAACAAAACGGACAACGGACAAGCTACAAAGACGTATTTCCTAGAAGTAAAAATATGTCTAACCAACAAAGTAAGCATTTTTAGACGTCTAATGGATATTTATAAATATCACCGATAACAATTCCGGAAAGTTGAAAGAAAAATACAAAATTTCTAAATTTTCTTTAATAAAAGAAGGAAAATTTTAAAAATTACATATTTAGTAATTTTTACAAAATGCAACATTGTTAAATATATGGGCTTCTAAAAGTCAAGTTGGGCTAGGCCCAAATTACTAAAATACATGGGCTAGAGCCCAATTATGAAATATTTGGGTTAGGCCCAAATTACTAAAATAAATGGGCTAGAGTCCAATGATAAAATATTTGGGTTAGACCCAAATTACCAAAACACATGGGACAGGGCCCAATGATAAAATATTTGGGATATGCCCAAATTGCTAAGATACATGGGATATGGCCCAATGATAAAATATTTTGGTTAGGCCTAAATTACTAAAACACATGGGCCAAGGCCCAATGATAAAATATTTGGGATAGCCAAATTGCTAAGATACATGGGCTAGGGCCCAATGATAAAATATTTGTATTAGGCCGAAATTACTAAAACACATGGGCCAGAGCCCAATGATAAAATATTTGGGATAGGCTCAAGTTGCTAAGATACATGGGCTAGGGCCCATTGATGAAATATTTGGGCTAGACCCAAATTACTAAGGTACATGGGTTAAAGCCAAATAACATAGAAACGTGGGATAAACCCAAAGACAGGGTCTAGTCCCAATGACATAGGTTCGACTCAATGACACGCGTGCGAAGCACGAGGACATGTGCATGGCGAAGCCGTTCACGTATAATTCAATACATATAAAACATATGTATGCACTTATGATATCTATATACATAACAAGTGAACGAACAAACTATTAACACACTAAAATACAAAGTTGTTCCAAAATGACAATTGAAAACACAATAAGAATCCAAGATGAACAACTTGTACGAGGTCCGATAAGACCTAGTGTCTAATAAAGTTAGTACACATGTAGGTTAATCGTACGTACGGACGCTCACTACGGTATTACATACAAGGAACGCAAACTAGTGAGTCCATGTCCCTCCTTTCAATGATTTCAAATATGTTATTTTTAAAACAATCGAGGGGAAATACATGTTAATACTATGGGTATGTTAGCTATGGGTTTAGATGATAACACGATCAATGTACATAAGTAGGATGATAACATAGTAACCATTAATCACTTAGTGACCAAGGTGCAAAAGGTGTAGATCTATAGAGCTTGAGACACGCTCCACTCCTTGTTGGGCCATAGGAGTGCTTTTGTGATCCTAGAAATGTCAAAGTTGTCTCGAGTTGGTTACATACTTATGGTACATAATGTCAGGGGGCTCGCTACCCACTGATGGATCCTTAAACTCCATAAATGCTAATAACATACCGGATTTCATTACATGAATACAAAGATTTCATATGATAACAATAACTGCATGAACTCGCTCAACTTTTGTTGACTTTTTAAAACTACATGTATTTCAGGAAACAAGTCTTAAGCCGGTGATACACTACGGGGAACGGGAAAGTCTATGACAATGATAGCCGCTTTTGGAAGGTTTGTCTTTTATATCCCAACTTTGTATGGGTATATAGGGGACAAAACCTCACTTTGTTTTATGTCAAAAACTATCTTTTGTGTTGTGTAATATAGCTTAAACTATGTCATGTTTAATGTTGTGAACGTTGGTGAACTTGAAACTATGTTTGGAAAACTTGTAATCTTTTGTTGAAAACAATATATCTATGGCATCGTTGTGGTTTATTATGTTTAAACATTTGGATGCAATGATTACTTTTCTTACGTCATACTCAATACGCTTCCGCTACTAGCAGGGTGTGACACCTTCTTCCCTTGCTCTCGGCTCACATACCACACACACATCAACATTTTCAATCCATTACAAGGCATTCCAAGCTTACTACAAGGTGTGTGGAGGCTAACTAAGAAGGCTTGAGGTGCTAGAACTTGAATGACCACTTGGAGGATCTAACAAGTTGATTTAACCACTTGATTTCTTCCATATTCATCATCTTCCTTCTTATGCCACTTCCTTAGCCAATAGAGCTAGTTGTAAGCCTCTTAATCACTAAATTACTTAATGTTTATGTTATGTACAAGTCTCACCATCTAAGTAACTAAACTTTAAAAGATGAAAATGAGAAGATCTTACATAATCATGAAGAAAACAAGTGATTTTAGTAATTTTTAGTATATGTGGTGAAGTTGATGTTGTTGAATCTTGTGTGTATGTTTAGATCTAGTATGTTAAGCTTGTTAAAAGCTTAGATCTAACAAGTTTAAGCATGGATCTTGAAAGATCCATGGTTAAACCGGAAGATGAACTTGTGAAACACTTATGTGAACTTGAAAGATGATTCTTGAACATGATCTTGTCTTCTTGAACTCACTAAGTGTATGTAAAACTAACTTTTGAAACTAAAACCCATGAAAGGTTTGTTAAATGTTTAACATAAAGCTTGTTTATGAAAGATCTAAAGATGTTAAGTATGGATCTTGGAAGATCCATGATGAAACATGGTTTTAAACATAAGGATCTTTTTAATGAACATAAAAATAGTTTTAGAACATTTTTTTCAAGACTTTGAAACCATAAAACTCATGGATGAGTTGGTTAGT
Organism: Helianthus tuberosus; assembly: GCA_030545235.1. Classification (NCBI taxonomy): domain Eukaryota; kingdom Viridiplantae; phylum Streptophyta; class Magnoliopsida; order Asterales; family Asteraceae; genus Helianthus; species Helianthus tuberosus. Next base: position 1,792,505 of record CM060402.1, read on the forward strand.
AAATTAAAGCTTCATAAAAGTTTGTTTAAAATTTACAAGAAAACTTGATTTTGGAAAGATCATTGTATGTTAAGTGTAGATCTCAAAGACTACACATTTTTAACAAAAAATCAAGTTCATGATAATGTTTCACATGAAGTAATTAGTGTATGTTGTCACACCCCCAAAATCCACACGCGGAGTATCACCGCTTGGAGGCGTGACTGACCAGGATCAAGCCACCAATCATATTGAACATATAAGTAAGTAGTAAAATCATTCATCAATACGAAAGGTGTTTTCAAAATCAAACGTCAACAAGTATGTAGCGGAAGGATAAGTATGTAAACCCAAAGTAAATCATAAATTCAAATGTTTAAATAGTTAACATGGCATCATCGATCCATGTCCCACAACGACCTGCTCCTCCCTGTGCAAGCTCCAAATGTACCTAAGGTCCTGCAAGGCATGCAGCAGAGAGTCAACAACTAGTTGAGCGAGTTCACAGTTAACAGTTCAGTAATAGTATAGTGTGAGTAGTAGTATGTTCGTTCGTTACATCATGTATCGTATTAGTTTTCATCGCGGCCTCCCAGGCAGGTATGCGAAGATATTAGGGGATGTTTTTCCCAAGTATTCTAGACTAGGTTTATTTGTATCGCGGCCTCCCAGGCAGGTGTGCGAAGATTTGTAAATTTAGTTCACGGACTTCCTATGGCAGGTGTGCGAAGTCAGTCATAATATCGCGGCCAACCCTTGGCAGTTGTGCGAAGATCAGTTCAATAAGTGTTACTAGTCTAGTCGTATCTTATCGTTAGGTTCTACCGTCTGAGTATACACAATAATTCATCAAATCCCATTCCCACCCGGGAACCCCATGCCTTGGCTGTATGAACTCACCTTGGTTTGCTCGGTATGCTAAATATGTGCTCGCAAGTAAATTAATCACGTCCTAGAGTATGCACGTATAGAAAAATCAGTTTGTATCCAAGTTGTCCATGTATGTGTATAATCACAGTAGTACTAAACATGTATACAAGTCGTGCGTATCACTTAACAGCAGTTAATCTATCCAGTTAACTTCTAACAGAATTAAATCAGGTTACTGTGCAGTTTACTCTTTAGGCGAAACACAGATTGGCGAATCATATACTGGCGAAACACATTCTGTTTCGCCAACAACCCTTGGCGAAACACCCCATCAGTTTCGTCAACTACCCCTTGGCGAAACACAATCCATTTCGTCAATTTGTGATTCGTCACAAGCATCAGTTACGTCATATATTCAGTTACGTAAAAACCCTAATTCTGCCGTCATCATCACCCAATGATCATACAAGACAAACCGAAATCACATGCTCATCATCATTATTATTATCACTTCAATGGCCGACACTATTTAGTAACCTCAAGAGATGATTGGACCAACTCTCACTAGTGCATTACCAACTTACATGGGACATCAAAACAAACAATTGATTATATGATTTGCAACAGTAGATGTGATGGCAACTAATCATTAATATCACATGAACCTTAACTCACAATTCACAAATCTCACATATAATTGGACCGCACAATAGGCTAACATTCATCACATCCATTCACGTGACCTGTTATGTGTCAATGACTTTTACATTGTGCAATCATCATCATAGATTATCATTTAAGTGTCATGCAAGCAGAATCGTTATTTGGTTAGATCAAGAAAACGTATAAACATGTGTCATTCATCAATTCGTACATCGTAGCACATAATCATCACAATACATCTAAATGAATTCATAAGTAATATAATATCATTCATTTACTAACCGAACAATGATTAGATCGCACAAGAGTTTCCGATGGGTTCTAGTTTGCCGTCACAGAGAGAAGGGAGCTCTAGGGTTTCGGTTGTGATGATAAAAGTGTGAAACTAAGGCTGTTACACGTTTTAATATTCGAGTTTACGTGTTGGGCCCGAATTGGGCTTCGGTGAAACTGGGCCGGCGAAACAGCCTGTTTCGTCGAGATGAGGTTGACGAATCACTTGTGTTTCGTCGAGTTGTTATCTGGCGAAACACATCCTGTGTTTCATCGAGTATTTTCATGTGTTAAACCAGTTTAGGTGATTTCTAATACACTAAGTCTCATGCTATAATATCAACACATAATCAAGCAAACACAATACGTTTTATCATATCACAACTATATAGTCAAAGTTAACGTGCATTAAATGCGAATAAAGAATGTCGGAAACTCGAGTTGTCACATATGTTACTTGTGAAAATTGTTGGAAATTGTTTTTGGTGTTGAAAAGAAAATAAACACATGTTTTGAAAACATGGGAAACCTCCATTTTTAGGGGAAACTATGTCAAAATTTTTATAAAATTTTGACACTTATAAAAATATAAGTTTTGGTGAAACTTATTCCCCAAAAATTCACCTAAAAATATTTATCAAGGTTTCCTAATTTTTGTATAAAATTTCAAGTTAAGAAATAATGATTTCTTCAAGTTACAATTTATATAAAGTATATATATTTTTAGGAAAAAATATATATATTTAGTGATCACCAAATTTTGTGCTAAGTGTATATTATGTGTATTATATTTGGTAGTGTATCAGGGACTTGAAAAATACACTAAATACTCACAAGGATTATAAATTTCAAAATACACATACAAATACATGGGATACCTAAGTATACAAATATACAAAAATCCTCTCAAGAAGAGAATATGGCAAATGCAAGAAAATATATTTATGAAAATATATTCCTTAACGTATTAGTGGACTTGGACAATTTATGGACATTTTGGATAATAAATATGTATTTGGACAAGTATATATAACTATTACCAAGTAGTAAAAACAATACAAAATCGGGTTAATGGCAAGAATAAATATATATATTTACAACCATGACAAAATATGTATATTTCACACGAGTCTTAAAAATATTATTTTTAAGAAATATAATTTCGGAAAGTATATTTAAAATCAAAGTATTTATTTTTGGCGAATAATGTAAAATACACAAGTATTTACAAAGAAATACAAGTATACTTTCGTAAGTATACTTGCACAAAAATAATATTGAGAATGTTATTTCACAAAATACTTATAATTATTTTCAGAAAAATAATATAAGTAGCATATATGGACAAGTTAAAAACAAAGTTTATTTTTAACACTTATTACTTTGACAAGTCTACATGAACAAATATATATTTTTGAGAAGTAAAATATATATTTACAACAAACAATACAAATTCAAAGTGCATAGACACGACAAACGGGCAAGACCCGACAAACAAGGGCACGACCCTCACAAACGATGAACATATACAAGAAAAATACATAAACTTAAGATGGTGACTTGTACCTCGTGTGTTACAAGTCTAGTGACTAACGTGAATAGAACACATATAGGTCACGACGCTCACGAAGCAAACCCGGTGACGTTTACGACGCAAGTTACACAAATCTGTGAGTTCATGTCCCCACTTTTAAGTTTTTACTTGTTTTCTAAACTTGGGGAAAATACATGTACATTGGTATGTAGAACACAAAACTACGGAATGACACATAGATCATGTGGCGAATAGGGTACCATAAGCACCATTAATCAACGTATACATTTAGACCGGGGAACGAGAAGGTTAGATCTAATGGGTTTTAGGCAACCTCACTCTTGGCCTACTTCTACCAATGAGTGCTTTTGTGTCTCAGTCGATCTCGACAAAAATGTCTAGATTTGGTGGCTTCCTATGTCGTGACATATGTTAATGTCCTCGCAAAACATTAGCGATCTTGTATTCCTTACATTTATAGAACACAGTTACAGATACGTTTTACAAATTACATACCATGTTTTCATACAAGTATATAATCATATTATACAAAAACTGCATGAATTCACACCAACTTTTGCTGACGATTTCCCAAAACTTACATGTATTTCAGGTAACTAAGTGGATGTGCGCGTGGTCCCTCATGCTCAAGGATGTCGTTATGTTTCTAGTTTATTTTGTGTCAAGACTCCAATGCCACTTTTGCATGATTTGGTTGTTATGTCCCATCTACGGTGGTGATATAACGATCAAAACCTTGATATTTGTTTTTGAATGAACAATTATCTTATTTGGGATGTAAACTTAAAACATAACATTTGTTTTGAATATTTATCATCAATGGCATTATGGAGTTTATTTTACATTCATGAAGTTATGTTCACCTATTGTATGCAATGAGAACCTTTCCGATCACACCTTATGCTTCCGCCTTAGAAAGGGGTGTGACAGCTATGCCACTAATATTTTTAATAACTTTTTTTATACTTTCACATTTTAATGGCACTTTAGCTATGCAACTAAAGTGGTCTAAGAAGAAATGGTGGTATCCTCGTACATCTCCTTTCCCATTGCCTTGGATGTCAAAATTTCTAGTCACAAAACCTTTATTTGCCATGAGACAGAGATAGCCAAATTTCTTCACTATACGATTGATAAAAAAGAGATATATTTTGCAATTAACATAAATGGGCAAATTTAAAATCCGAAGATGACACTGCATATAATATTGGCAAAGTAATCAAACAGTATCTTGCATAATTTTTTTCTGAAAAACACAACTTAACCAATTAAGTATGTGAGTTCATAGTTAACACAGAGCTACAACAAATATCGCTGGTTCTTCCATAGTTAACAATCTTATTAAAGTGTATCTGAGTTCATAATTAACACTGAGCTAAAACAAATATTGTTAGTTCTTTCATAGTTAACAATCTTATTAAAATGTATCATAGTAAAAAATAATTTGAAAATGTAGTTATTAAGTTGCGGACCAAACTTGATAACCTAATATAATTATTATCTATGGTATACAAAATTGATTCAAGGAGTCAAAATTCAAATCATTGTTCAATTATGAAGGAACTAGAGGCAGAGAACAACGAATTCGAATAAAAGAAATCATAATCAAACCTTAGTTTGAATTCTGACGCAGTGTTGAGATTTGGGGCTGAAATCAAATTTAAATTGCTTCTGCCCCTATTCAAACCAACTATGAAAGTGCAAAATTCAGAGCAACGTTACTCGCAACCCGATTTGAGTCAATTTTGATTTGATTTTGATTTTGGAAGTTGGAACCTGGCAATTTGTGATATTGATTTGAGTTACCATTTGCAATTTTGATTTTGGAGCAATTTAGATTATGCAGGGAGAATATTGAATTGATCAAGGAATTTTTGGATGGGGGAAATTAGTAGGGAGGGAATATTGGGAAATAAGGGGGAAATTCATAAAAAAAAATTTTGAAGGGAAATCTAATAACTAAAAAATTATTCACTTTTCAGTTGAGGTGCAAATGAACCAAGCGGCTCGTGAGCTATATGTTATGGGGGCATGGTTGGGGGCTTGGGTGAGAAAAAATGTAGGCGACACATAAGCACACTTTTTTCTCACTTAGAAATTCGAAGAAGGGGTGTAATGGTAAGGGCTTGGTTAGGTGTTGGTTGAAGATTAGGTAATCATTATTTAATTGTTATTATTTATTATGTTAGTTTATATATTAACAAATGTAATTTAATATTATCGGGTAAATTCCAACTGTTCAGAGGCTGGATAATCACCTCTTTGATTCATAATTTTTAAAAATTTGAAGTTGAAGAATATTAAAAGTTTGAGAAGAGAAAACTATTTTGAAGTGATTGGGTTTAAATTATAACATGTGGAGCCATGGTCTGGTCGATCTTATCTTCTTCATTCCCAACCCCCACCCCCAAATCAACCACTACTAATTGATCCACGATCGCACCACCTATTTAATAAGGGCCTTCTTCGTTGTCGTTCAACAGCCCTAAATCCACATTCATTCTCGTTAAGAGCATTTGCGAATGTACTGGCTATTTGAAATTTGGTTTCTTGTAATTCGGATAAAAGCTTAACTCCGTTAAGCTATTTTTAACGGCGTACTATTATCGGCCAAAAGTGGACCAGTTCGGATTATTATCGGCCAATAACTGAGTTGGGATTATTATCGGCCAAATTAAGCAAGTTAGGATTATTTAAATCCAATTTGCCTTTATTTTATACTCTTTTTTATTTGTTTAGCTGTCATTAAATGTTTCAGGGAGAAAGTGACGCATTTTAGATTAGATGTCTAAATATTTTAATTCTCTGCAATGTTATGTTTTAGAATGACTAGTTTCATAGTTTCTTGCTAATTTAAAAGTCTAGATTTGGAATTGACCTCGTTTTTGTTCAAATTCAGACACAAATCCATCTGTTGATGAAGCAGGGGCTCATGATCACTCACCTTTGGATGAGGTTAGGGTGGTACTTTACATGAAGTCTTCATGTTCTCGCATGAAGTTTGGTTCTCCGTGATATTTCATCTATTGATATATGTTTGTTTTTTGCTGCCAAATTTCTCCTGATTTTCTCATTGTTTCTTCCAATAGGATTTAACAAGGCCCCTACTAATATTGAAGGTGGAATGGCCCACAATGATGATGACAGGGATGCATCTATTGACAGTATGGAAGACAAGGTACTTGTTAAAATTCATGTTATTCTTCGGTCTCTAAATATATTTTTTTGTGTTATAAAATACTATATATGTATCTATGGACAATACGAAAGACTTTTGGACATTTGATCTTTATTTTTTTTTTGTTGAAATTGCAGTTAAGGTAATATGTTGGTTTTTGTCTAACTATTAGGCGTTTAGGCCAATTCTAAATGGCTGCATATTATGTGCTGGTTTTTTTGTCTAATTGTTAGGTGTTCGGACCACTTCTTATGCATGTTTTTCTTTTGAATAAAAAACAATGAGTTTCATAAATTGAAGAACTTTTAGATTTTTTTAAATAGATATTAATGCTTGTTTATTTGATTGATTATGGCAGGAAAGATATCATGAGAGAAGCAGCTTTAGAGCTAAGTTTTGTGACAGTGAAATTCTTACCCAAAAGAATGTTTAGAGTTGTAAAAAATGGAGTTTGTAATCTACTTATATATAAAAGGAGAAGTAATGCTGATATAATTTTCCATATGTGTCAATCACCTAGATATGCCATGTAAGTTTTGCTGATGTCATAATCTTTATTAAAGATTCCAATTAAATCAGTTTTATCTATACTATATTATAATGCATGAGAGAGGGGTATTTTAAGATACCCAAAAAATAAGAACTTCCCCCCCCCCCCTTTATTTATAGAAAGCCCCCTAAAATGAGGGTAGTTTGGTCTTTTTAACACTATTTATTTTTTAACCCCTAAACTTATTACACTTAAATCCCTAAGTTTTAACAAAATTATAGATAATTAGTTACATTTTCCCCCCTCCACAACAAACGTATAATTATTTTACGTATTCTTATCATATCTTATTAAATATAATGTTTTTGATAAAAACCAAAGATAGCATGATGACCTATACATTTTTGTCGACGTTTCGGTAGTTGTCTTGGTGAGTATCGACGTACGAATTAAAAGGTACAAGTAGATGCCTTAGTGTACAAGTGATCAGTGCAAAGAAGTAGAATAAGTAAATGAATAAACTTTATGTAATCATTTTAAAAGTTAAATTTATTTATTCTACCATTATGCCTTAGTGTACAAGTGATCAGTGCAAAGAAGCAGAATAAGTAAATGAATAAACTTTATGTAATCATTTTAAAAGTTAAATTTATTTATTCTACCATTATCAAATAATTGTGTCATGTTTGTATTTGATTTCTAGATACTATAAAATGTATTATAGTATAGATTCATTGACTAAATATTAGTTATATTATAAAACTCTAACAACCTACGTGAATATTTCGGTTTTGTATAGATATTATTTGACAAAGTAAAAAATGACTGGATATATGCTATTTATTAGCATGAGTTTGACTCAATTAAGAATAATTATTCCGATTTTGTATAGATATTATTTGAAAAAGTCAAAAAATGACTAGATATATATATATATATATATATATATATATATATATGCTATTTATTAGCATGAGTTTGACTTATTTAAAAATGAAGATTTCGCAACATGTTGGTACAGATATAATAACAAACTTCCTACGAAAAAGGATGACAAAAAATTAAGTGGGAAACACTTTTTAAAATTTAAAAAGTCTTTACACTATAAATCTATATACTTGGTTAATATGGTCATTTAAGTATTTAACCTATTTTCAACATGTAGAAGCATTCCACGTATGTAGTACACACATTTCAAACATCAAATGTTGAAAGGCATCTAAAATTCATATTCCAATTAATTTTCAAAATATGCAGTTTCTTCTCTTTCTCACTCTTAAAGGCAGATTTCAAATTTCCAAATTCTATTCTCCCGCTCTCTCAAATTTCTTCCACATGCTCAAAAATATGGCAGCGGCTTTCATGGTTTGTGGGGTTTTGGGCGGTGTTAGATCAGGAGTGTTATGGTGGTTAAACAATGGAGATGGCGGAAAGGTGAAGATGATGTCGAAGATTGAAGATGAGGTTTTTCCATAGCTGGTTTATTTGAAGATGTTCGCCACGAAAGATGGTTCACTGAGCGGCCACCGTTAATCCAGTTGAGTTTCATAATTTTTCTTCATAATAAATTTTGAAACTTTTCATCTCAACCGAAACCCTAATTTGTGTTTTGCGATTTATTTACTTCTATTTCAATGTCTTACCTTGCAATGGAGGAGCAGAGCAACCATCGAAGATAGACCTGAAGCGTGTGTTGAAGCAAAACGCAAATCATTTCATCTATAAATAATCATTGTTCATAATCTGTTTGTTCTAAAAACATCATTTCATTTTAACCTAGATCCCTATAAAGCATGTCGTCTTCTTATTTATTGTTTCTTTGTGAGTTGTAATCGAAACAATTTTATAACCTGATATAATAAAATATTTTTGGATCCAGAACTTAAGAAAATGAAGATTAGAACATGATATTTGGACACATAGTGGGTTTTGTGTCACACCCTGGCTTTTGCGGAAGAGTAGGTTTAATTGGTGTGACTTCTTAATACCATAGCACAATCATAACAATGCTATATGAAAATAAAACACATGATAGTCATCCATTCATTAAGTTTTAAACGTTACCACAACATCACTGTTTTAAAGTCGACACATAAAACAACATACAACCATGACATAATTAAAACATGTTCATACGACACCACAAAAGACTTGAATAAAAACCATGGTTTAAAGACGTGCAACTCGTCCAGCCAAGGGTCACACCTCCTAAACCTGGATGACCTCATTATTCCCTACGCAGCTCGATACGATTGCACACATCGCCAGATCCACTAATTTCCTGAAATACATGTAGTTTGAAAAATCAACAAAAGTTGAGTGAGTTCATGTAAAAGTGAGTATGTATAAACCTTTAAAGTATGTATGAAAGTCCCTGGTATGTAGCAATAAGGAAAAAGAGATCACCAATGGGTTGCAAAGCCACTGGTATGTGTGAAAAGGTGCAGGAAAACTCAAACCTAGCAAATTTGTTACCGGGCTTCGGCTGTAAGACACAGTCACCTCTATGGGCCGCCCCGGCCTCACGGGTGTGGGCTTGCTACACCCAAATAGATCTATCACTCTTGTGTCCCTCGGTCCTTACAACGAGGATTAATGGCCTTAAGTGTTGTGCCCACCCTTCACATGATCTAGTAGTATAAACCCTCCCTACGCTAACCATACCATGTATGTAAATGTCTGTAATAATTATCGCATGTATCTCACCCCCGAAGTATAAAACTAAAAACAGTAAGGAGAAAAGGGGGACACGAACTCACTGAAGTGTGTATCCTTTAACGTCAATCTCAAACTCGATCTGCTGTGCGACGACCTACACGTACTAACGTCTATTAGACGAACGGGCCGTGCCTTGGTTTATGGTTTAGTGTTTTGAGTTGCGTTACATTGATATTATACTTGTCAAAATAATAATAATAATTATTTTAACTTAACTTTTGTCTTTAGGAAAAATAGTTAGGCAACTATTTCGTATCTACACTTCTCAAGTATTTATATGTGTATTTTGGGATTTAGAGTATTGACATTATATATTTTTTTAAGTCCCACTTTTAGAAAATATATAATATCTTATCTATCAAAAATAATATGTCCCAAAACATATATTTTTCCAAAAATACAAATAATCGCACAAGCGTGTTAACATGAAATATATATTTAAAAATATATTTTTATTCTCTTTTATTTTCGAAAACCCACCTCCGATATTTTGGAGTTTTGTAATAAAACTTATGGCGAAGTTTACTTCCGAAAAACAAAGTTAACACAGTTTGTAAATACTTGTTAGAAAATAATTTTCTAAGTCTTGGGATTTTTAGAAAATTTCGCCAGAGTTTCCCTTAAAAACGGGAGTGTCCATGCTAATAAGCATATCGTTTTCTTTTCGAAATCAATCAACAATCACCAATGATCAATTCTTACTTTACCAAGAGCAAAAATATATGCGTTATATTGTAGTCATGAACTTGATATATTTCGAATGCGCGTAGTAACTTGGTAAGATTTTAGCGGGCTTAGTTATCCTCCGAAACATATTTATTTCCTTAAAAACCATTCTCATAAACGAGTTACTTGTTTACAACTTGTAAAAAATATTTACAAAAATAAAACTCTTGAACTCTTCTTGTAAATAAAATGTTTCTACACTTGTTTTAGTTCTAAAAATGGTGTAAGTGTTTGTAATAATCATGCTTTTCCAAAAAAAACCCGATTCTCTAACTTGGTTCATTTATAAAAATCTTTTATAAAGTTTAGATCAACATGATTATCCATCAACTAGTTCACTTATATTTTTAGGAAATCATTCTTTTTCAAGTTCATGACTAAACTAGAGGGTGGTTATTTATATAATACATATCCATTCTCTAATCTTGTTAAATCACATTACTAAATATTATTTAACAAAATTTATAAGGTGATTAACATCACAAAACCAAAATCATCATAAAAATAATAACATGTTTACTACAACATTATAACAACATAATCTCATCATTTTACATCTTCAAGTAACCTTTATGTCTAAACTTTTATGTTTATGTTTTTAGTGTTCTTGTTCTTGTGATTTAACCATAATCATCATACTACATATTTTAACTAAGAACAAGATGAAGCAAGGTGTAATAAGACTTACTACTAGCACAAGGCTAGGGTAGAATTCTAGTGCAAAGATGATGAGAAATGAGGATGAAAAAGCTAGAACAAAGCTCCTTTGAATGCTTCTCAACTTGCAACCTCCATGGATCACCTTCAAGGCTTGAATGGAACTTGGATAATGGATGAAGGTGGTTGTTATGTGGTGGTGATGGTGGCGGTTTGGGGTGGAGCCGAAAGAGAGAGAGAGAGAGTGAGTGAAGTGAGAGAGTGAATTTGTGAATGATGGTTGTGATCTAGGCCATGCTTCTTATAAGATTACTTCAGTATTATGTTCATGTCTACAAGCAAGGATCTAATAAAATAATGTGTTATAATCTAATCAAATATTGGAGGCATGGAGGATGATATGGTGGGTCCAAAAGGGACCGATTTCGGTTTTTATGGGGGGGGGGGGGGGGGGGGTTGGGTGTAACTTTGTAACTAAAATGTAAAAGATAGTTAAAATCTAAGTAACTTGATCATATATGTTAGTTTGATGATTTTTAGTGGGTGTTATGGTAAACGGGAATCATGACTAGCCAAAAATAATAAAACAATGTACTTGGTAAAAATTTGGTGTCCCGGGTAATGTCCGGTTTTCCGGTAAGACACCGTTCCGTTAAAGTGTTTAACTAGTCCGAAAAATGTCTTTTATATATATATATATATATATATATATATATATATATATATATATATATATATATATATATATATATATATATATTTGTAACACAATTTATTCCCGGCACTTAGAAAAGCATACCGGACCATTCCGCCAAATTTTTGTACTTTACTAGCATAATAAAATGCTGAATTTTATTATTAAATGCAGAATTCTGCATTTAAAGTGTGTTTTAGGCACTTCCCGGCACTTTAACTATCACCTAGTGACGCAGTTTTATGGTCCTCACTTCCCTACACTCCATACTAGTGTAGTACCCTGTCTCTGGCTCATACTGGTCTCAAAAATATTGTCTGTCTAGGTGCTGGCATTGTCAGCATGTTTTCTGGGTTATCCGCTCACTGTGCTAACTGTGCTTTGTGCATCAAGTTTGTCACTATTGTTTGTATATAATAAATGGAGTGACGGTATGAAATATGATGCATATGTATGTATGATACAAAAATCATAAAGCAGTTTAACTTGTCAGTTGTAATCAAGCACAGTCATTAAGCACATAATTAAAATTAATTAATTGTACAGTACCTGTAATTGTGAGGGTTGTCACATTCTCCCCCCGTTAAGAAAATTTCGTCCCGAAATTTTAGGCTTTGTTCCTAGTTGCAGGGGTCTTGGGGAACAAATGTGGGTACTTGGCCTTCATACGATCCTTACGTTCCCACGTGAATTCTGGGCCGTGTCGTGCATTCCATCAAAATTTGACGAGCTTGACACTACTCCTGCGTGTCGTGTTAACTTTCCAATCTGTAACCTCAACGGCTTCTTCGGTAAAGTGGAGCGTGTCGTCGATATGAACTTCGTCAGCAGGAATGACCACTGTCTCTTGTGTTGGACTCTTTTTCAAATTCGATACATGGAATGTATCGTGAACACCATTTAGTTCAGCGGGTAGGTCCAACTTGTATGCCACAAGCCCAATCCTTTGCAGGATTCTGAATGGGCCAATGTAACACGGATTCAACTTCCCACGCTTCCCAAAGCATGCTACACCCTTCCAGGGTGAAACTTTTAACAAAACCATATCCCCAACTTGAAACTCCAAAGGTTTCCTCCTTTGGTTTGCATAGCCTTTCTATCTGTCGCGAGCCACCTTGATGCGCTCTCGAATTTGAAAGATCTTGTCTGTTGTTTCTTGCACTATTTCAGGACCCACAAGCTGTCTATCACCCGCATCAGCCCAGCATAGCGGTGATCGACACTTGCGTCCATAAAGAGCTTCAAATGGCGCGGATCCAATACTTGTGTGGTAGCTGTTGTTGTACGAAAATTCCACCAACGGTAAATGATTATCCCAGCTACCACCCAGATCCATTACACACGCTCTTAGCATATCTTCCAATGTCTGTATAGTTCGTTCACTTTGGCCATCAGTTTGTGGGTGAAAAGCAGTACTTAGATTCAACTGTGAACCAAAAGCTTTTTGGAAGGACTGCCAAATCCTTGACATGAAACGTCCATCTCTATCAGAGATAATCGAGAGAGGCACTCCATGTCGTGCAACAATTTCCCTCATGTATATTTCAGCAAGTTTACTCATGTTGTCTTTCTCCTTGATTGGCAGGAAGTGCGCAGACTTTGTTAGACGGTCTACTATTACCCAAATTGTATCGTGGCCCTTGGGCGTCTTTGGCAGTTTCGTTTTGAAGTCCATGGAAATCGGTTCCCATTTCCATTTAGGTATTTCAGGTTGCTGCAAGAGACTTGACGGTTTTTGATATTCGGCTTTTACTTTGGCGCAAGTTAAACATTTACCAACGTATATCGCCACGTCGCCTTTCATCCTTGGCCACCAGTAAAAGTCCTTTAGGTCTTGGTACATCTTATCCGCTCCTGGATGAATCAAGTACCGTGACTTATGAGCCTCATCAAAAATAACATTCCGCAAACCACCAAACAAAGGAACCCAAATTCGTTTCATGAAGCTTAAAGTTCCTTCCTCATTGGGTACCAACTGCTTCTCCATCCCACGGAGATACTCATTCTCAATATTCCTTTCTTTAATTGCTTCTCTCTGCGCGGCACAAATGCGCAATGAGAGGTCTGTCTGGACAATCATTTCCAAAGCCCTTACCCTTATGGGCTTGATCCTTTCCTTTCGACTCAGGGCATCGGCGACCACATTCGCCTTCCCTGGGTGATACTTGATCTCACAATCATAGTCATTCAATAGTTCAACCCAGCGTCTTTGCCTCATGTTAAGCTCCTTTTGGTCAAATATGTGCTGCAGGCTCTTGTGATCAGTGAAGATCATGCATCGCGTGCTATACAAATAATGTCGCCAGATCTTCAACGCAAATACCACCGCGCCTAGTTCCAAGTCATGCGTGGTATAGTTTTTCTCGTGGACCTTTAACTGGCGAGAAGCATACGCTATAACTTTCTATCGCTACATCAGCACGCAGCCTAATCCCTGACGCGAAGTGTCGCAATATACCACGAAGTCGTCCGTTCCTTCGGGTAGCGATAAGATTGGTGCATCACAAAGCTTGTTCTTCAACAACTGAAACGCTTCTTCCTGTTTGTCTCCCCAATCAAACTTCTTGTCTTTCTGTGTAAGGGAGGTCAAAGGTTGAGCGATTTTTGAGAAATCCTCAATGAACCTTCGATAATAACCAGCCAAACCTAAGAACTGTCGAATCTCGGTTGGCGTTTTTGGAGTCTCCCAATTCTTGATCGCCTCGATCTTTGTTGGATCCACATGGATTCCATTTCCATTCACCACATGTCCAAGAAATTGGACTTCGCGCAGCCAGAACTCGCACTTCGAGAACTTAGCGTATAACTTCTCCTTTTTAAGTAGCTCCAGAATAGCCCTTAAATGTTGTTCGTGCTCGTCCTTCGTCTTCGAATAGATCAAAATGTCATCGATGAATACAATCACGAACTTGTCAAGGTACGGCTTACAAACCCTGTTCATTAAATCCATGAATACTGTTGGCGCGTTTGTCAACCCAAACGGCATAACCAGGAACTCGTAATGTCCATAACGAGTCCTAAAGGCTGTCTTTGGTATACTTTCCTCTTGTATCCTTAGTTGATGATATCCTGAGCGAAGGTCGATCTTTGAATAAAAACTTGAACCTTGAAGTTGGTCGAACAGGTCATCAATCCTTGGCAAGGGATATATGTTCTTGATAGTCAACTTATTAAGCTCGCGGTAGTCTATACACATACGAAAACTACCATCCTTCTTTTTGACAAACAGAACTGGAGCTCCCCAAGGTGAGAAACTTGGTCTGATAAATCCTTTATCCAATAGCTCCTGAAGTTGCTTCGACAACTCCTGCATTTCCGAAGGCGCAAGTCTATAGGGTGCCTTAGCTACCGGCGCGGCACCTGGGACCAAGTCAATGTGAAACTCAACTTGCCTTTGATGCGGTAATCCTGGCAAGTCTTCTGGAAAGACTTCAGGATATTCTTTTACGACTGGAATGTCTTCGATCTTTAGCTCCGCAGCTTCTTTATCCACGGTGTGTGCCAAGAATGCAACACATCCCTTTTGTAAACACTTTCTAGCTTTCAGACATCTAATGATCCTCAGAGGCGTATCACGCTTCTCTCCGTGCACTACGATCGTTTCTTCATCCATCATTGGGATGTGAATGGTCTTCTCGTGACAAACGATCTCGGCTTTGTTGCTTGATAACCAATCCATCCCTACTACCACGTCGAAGCTTCCCAACTCGACTGGCAGTAGGTCTAACGTAAATTCGTGTCCTCCCAGATCTATCACGCATCCTCTGATGACTTCACCTGTTTCAACTAGTTTCCCATTCGCCAATTCAATCGAGTACGGAACGTCTAACTTACTAGCGGCTAATCCAAGCATATTCTTAAATTCTAACGATACGAAGCTATAATCGGCACCAGTATCAAACAGAACAGATGCAAAGCGTTGGTTTACAGGGAACGTACCAGTGACAACGTTTGGATCCTGGCGCGCTTCCCTTGCACCAATGTTAAAGACTCTTCCTCGTGCTTGGTTCAGTTTTGGGCATTCCCTCTTAAAGTGCCCGACGTCTCCACAATTGAAACAACCTGGTCCCCGACCATTTCCATTCCCATTTCCACATTGAGCGTTGTTTTGGTTGCGATTTCCACTCCAAGCTTGGCTCGCAAAATTTCCACGGTTTCCATTTCCGCCATTTCCTCCCTGTTGGCGGTTTCCATTACCATTCCCATAGCCTCGATTACCACCACGCCCAACACCAGTTCCGACCCAACATGTATCCCTCGAGTGGTCGTTCTTCCCACATGACTCGCATTTCCTCAATCTGCACGAGCCAGAGTGATGGCGCTGGCATGTATCACACCAGGGCTGAGTGCCCATGTAACCCTTGCTTTTGTTTTCAACACTGGTTGTGGCCCTGGCCGGTGTGCTCGATTCACCCCTCTTGTTCACATTACTGGTACCTTTCTTGAAGTTGGAAAATTTTCGTTTGTTTTCACCAGATGATTCAACATGTGTCTCTTTTTCATTGGTTCAGAAACTGAGAACTTGTTCAACCTAACGGCCTCCTCAGTAAGCGCCACACTAAGATCGATGGCTTCCGTAATCGTTGCAGGCTTAGACGAGGTAACCATACTCATGATCTGGGGTACCAATCCCCAGATGAAGCATTCGATGCGTTTAAATTCGGGCGTGACCATGTACGGCACCACTGGGACAAATCATGAAACCTCTGAACATATTCTGCAATCTTAGGACCATCCATTCTTAGATGCCAGAATTCCATTTCTAGCCTCTGTATTTCAGCTCGCGAGCAGTACTTCCTCCTCATTAGCTCTTTCAACTCATTCCAGGTTAACGCATAAGCTACCGCTTCTCCCAAAGTTTGCACTTGCAGATTCCACCACGACAGGGCACCATCCAGAAACAGCCCTGAGATGTACGTGACTTGTTGCTCGGGAGCACACTTGCTCATTCTTAGAACAGAATCCATCTTCTCAGCCCACCGGACGAATGCAACAGCACCCCAGTGCCGTCGAAATTTACGGGCTTACAGTCAAGGAATTGCTTGTAGGTGCACCCTGCACATACATTAGAAATTTACAGATGGTATCAGCGGGCGTGCTAGAAATATCCAAATGTATCGTAATATGTCTTAAGAGACTTGACATTACCGTTGGGTGGATTGTTGTTGCCGTTGTTGTTCGAGATACTCCCGCTTGTCCCTGCTTAGGAGGCCGCATATTGTGCTATAGCTGCGGCAATTATCCCTTGGAGTTCCGCCTCGGTAGTAGGCATGCGTACATTGCGTCGTGGAGGCATCTTCTAAAAGATGATCATATTGGTCAGGTCATAGTAAGTAAATAATATGCGTACGTAATAGCATTCATCAATTACATAACATCACATGTTATAACATAAAGTAAATAACTCAACAAAGCATGTAGTGAGAATGTTGCCATTGAGCCTTCATTAATCACGACCACAATATTGTTTTTACAAGTTTTATATCACATCATACATCCAAATGATATCATAGGGTCACATCACCCTCAAAATACAAGTCAAACTACAACTATCATATACAAAAAGTGTGATCTCTCAAAAGTTCTTCATGTGCTGGCTCAATCGTGACTTTCTCACCAAAATGATTAACCTGCATCAAACCAAAATATCTCTGCTGATGGCGGAGGAAGAGGAGGAGGAAAATGAGAGAAAAGCAACCGGCGCATGAGCACCCAATCCTCCTCTAAAGCATGAATGACGCGTAGCAAATAGGCAATCTGCTGCTCAGATGAGAGGAAACGAACATCTGAATCAGGTGGAAGCGGTAGGGAAGTGTGCGGTGCTGCAAAGGGGGTCTGACAGTGACAAGCCAGACATGGAGCTCTCTCTAACTCCTGAATACGACGGCTCAGTGCGTCCTGCTGTAGCTGCAGCGATGCAAGTATATCCTCCGTAGTGTACCCCACATGAAATGGGTGGTACGGGTCAGATAATGGCATAACGTGGGGCGTAGTCCACAAAAACGGCTCGCTCGATGGTATAAAAGATGGTGCAGAAGGTGGTGCAACATGAGGAAACTGTGACAGAAATGGAAAAGATGATGACAGTGCGGGTGGAACAGAGACAGGTGGCAGCCTAGATGACCCCTCTCCAGGACGAGGTGGCGGTATGTCCTGGAGGAACGTGATGGGAAGATCAGTGCAATGACCGTCAGTGATGTGTGGGGGAAACAATGGAATCTTAGTCGGTGCAGAAACAGGTGCTACGGGGGGTGGGTGTGACTGGTAGCACATACGGTGGGTAGTCATCATCGTCGATCCACCCGTTGAGGGTGTCGGCGTATCGAGGGTTAACATGCGTGGCGAACGGTGCATGATCAGTATGCACAGGGGCTGAAATAGGTACTACAGGTGCAACAATGGGTGCATCAATAACAGGATCACCCACCAAAGGTGGTGCAACAATAGGAAGGTCAGCAATGGGTATATCATCAACAAGAGGTGCAATGGCCGGTGCACCCATATCAGGTGGTGCAACGGCTGGGGCATCATCAAAAACAGGGCTATGATCAACAACAGGCTCTGGTGCTACGACGGGCTCAGGGTCGTCAAGGTCCATACCAAAATCGGCAGGGATGTCAAACAACGGATCAATGGGAGCCACAGGCGCCTCTAAAGGCTGGTCCATATTACTAAACTCGACATCAAGCTCAGGATCAAAATCAGGGGGAAAAACTGGGTCAAAATCATCATCGACCTCGTGGTCAAACTTAAACTCGTGTAACGGACCAGGTGCAGCTGACATCGCTACATCAGTGTCAGGAGAGTGATGCTACACACCCTGGTCGTGCAAAGACGCGGATGCTACAGACTCCAACGAGTCTGGGATGGGTGAACCAAGAGGAAGCTCCTCTACAGGGGCCTCAGCAATAGGAAGGATAGCATCAACATCGATCGGGGACCCTCCCTCATAGTCGTCCTCAGGGGGACCCTCCTCGAATAGATCAATGTCGTCATCAGATACGGCATCGAGTGGCACATCCACCATGGGGACCGCAGCAAGCGGTACGGGAGCAGGGATCACCGCAAGAGGTAGATCCCCAGCAGGAATGCCATCAGCAGGCTGAATCTCAACTCCGATGTCTGGCAGAGCGAACGGCTGAAAATCATCGTCATCTGTACTCGTGGTGTCTGACGTGTATACGTCTCCCTCTGATGGTATCTCATCGTCTGACACAACTGGCATGGGGTCCACTGTGTCTGATACTCATGTGTCGGAAGAAGAAACCATGGTGTCTGTAACACAACCACACATATGCACAAATATCAATATGAAATCAAATAAACATGTAAGTCACAATAATGCAAGCAAGCAATCCTCATAGTCTTCCCAGACTACCCCTCCCAGCCTCTCAGACTGAACTTCCTAGCCTCTCAGACTAACTCCCTGGTCTCTAAGACCAACCTCCCAGTCTCTAAGACTAACCTCCCCAATCTCTAAGATTGAACCCCTCAGCCTCTAAGACTAAACCTCCCTAGCCTTTAAGGCTAAACCTCCCTCAGACTCTAAGACTGAACTCCCTCAGTCTCTAAGACTGAACCTCCCAGCCTCTAAGGCTAAACTCCCTCAGTCTCTAAGACTGAAATATAATTTGAAACGTGTATTTGTTCCTTTTTGTTTGTAAAAATTTTTTGTACCCTGGATCAGGACGCTTAGTGTATGCAATGAAAAAAAATGTTTTTGTGAGAGCCCTGGTGATCATACTCAAGACTCGAGAAAGAATCCTAGTTCGCTATGATCGAGGCTCTGATACCAAGCTGTCACACCCTGGCTTTTGCGGAAGCGTGGGTTTAATTGGTGTGACTTCTTAATACCATAGCACAATCATAACAATGCTATATGAAAATAAAACACACGATAGTCATCCATTCATTAAGTTTTAAACGTTACCACAACATTATTGTTTTTTTTTTTTTTTTTTTTTTTTTTTTTTTTTTTTTTTTTTTGACTGGAATTGAAAATAAGACCCTAGTCATTTTTTTATCATTCCACACGAAAAAAGGCAATTACAAAGCAATGGCAGGTAGTCGGGCAACAAGTTGCGCCGCCACCCATGACACATAAAACAACATACAACCATGACAAAATTAAAACATGTTCATACGACACCACAAAAGACTTGAATAAAAACCATGGTTTAAAGACGTGCAACCCGTCCAGGCAAGGGTCACACCTCCTAAACCTGGATGACCTCATTATTCCCTACGCAGCTCGATACGATTGCACACATCGCCAGATCCACTAATTTCCTGAAATACATGTAGTTTGAAAAATCAACAAAAGTTGAGCGAGTTCATGTAAAAGTGAGTATGTATAAACCTTTAAAGTATGTATGAAAGTCCCTGGTATGTAGCAATAAGGAAAAGAGATCACCAATGGGTTGCAAAGCCACTGGTATGTGTGAAAAGGCGCCGGAAAACTCAAACCTAGCAAATTCGTTACTAGGCTTCGGCTGTAAGACACAGTCACCTCTATGGGCCGCCCCGGCCTCACGGGTGTGGGCTTGCTACACCCAAATAGATCTATCACTCTTGTGTCCCTCGGTCCTAACAACGAGGATTAATGGCCTTAAGTGTTGTGCCCACCCTTCACATGATCTAGTAGTATAAACCCTCCCTACGCTAACCATACCATGTATGTAAATGTCTGTAATAATTATCGCATGTATTTCACCCCCGAAGTATAAAACTAAAAATAGTAAGGAGAAAAGGGGGACACGAACTCACTGAAGTGCGTATCCTGTAACGTCAATCTCAAACTCGATCTGCTGCGCGACGACCTACACGTACTAACGTCTATTAGACGAACAGGCCGTTCCTTGGCTTAGGGTTTAGTGTTTTGAGTTACGTTACTTTGATATTATACTTGTCAAAATAATAATAATTATTTTAGCTTAACTTTTGTCTTTAGGAAAAATAGTTAGGCAACTATTTCGTATCTACACTTCTCAAGTATTTATATGTGTATTTTGGGATTTAGAGTATTGACATTATATATTTTTTTAAGTCCCACTTTTAGAAAATATATAATATCTTATCTATCAAAAATAATGTCCCAAAACATATATTTTTCCAAAAATACAAATAATCGCACAAGCGTGTTAACATGAAATATATATTTAAAAATATATTTTTATTCGCTTTATTTTCGAAACCCCACCTCCGATATTTTGGAGTTTTGTAATAAAACATATGGCGAAGTTTACTTCCGAAAAACAAAGTTAACATAGTTTGTAAATACTTGTTAGAAAATAATTTTCTAAGTCTTGGGATTTTTAGAAAATTTCGACAGAGTTTCCCTTAAAAACGGGAGTGTCCATGCTAATAAGCATATCGTTTTCTTTTCGAAATCAATCAACAATCACCAATGATCAATTCTTACTTTACTAAGAGCAAAAATATATGCGTTATACTGTAGTCATGAACTTGATATATTTCGAATGCGCATAGTAACTTGGTAAGACTTTTAGTGGGCTTAGTTATACTGTTATACTCTGAAACGTATTTATTTCCTTAAAAACCATTCTCTTAAACGAGTTACTTGTTTACAACTTGTAAATAATATTTACAAAAATAAAACTCTTGAAATCTTCTTGTAAATAAAATGTTCTACACTTGTTTTAGTTCTAAATATGGTGTAAGTGTTTGTAATAATCATGCTTTTCCAAAAAAAAACCCGATTCTCGAACTTGGTTCATTTATAAAAATCTTTTATAAAGTTTAGATCAACATGATTATCCATCAACTAGTTCACTTATATTTTTAGGAAATCATTCTTTTTCAAGTTCATGACTAAACTAGAGGGTGGTTATTTATATAATACATAACCATTCTCTAATCTTGTTAAATCACATTACTAAATATTATTTAACAAAATTTATAAGGTGATTAACATCACAAAACCAAAATCATCATAAAAATAAAAACATGTTTACTACAACATTATAACAACATCATCTCATCATTTTACATATTCAAGTAACCTTTATGTCTAAACCTTTATGTTTATGTTTTTAGTGTTCTTGTTCTTGTGATTTAACCATAATCATCATACTACATATTTTAACTAAGAACAAGATGAAGCAAGGTGTAATAAGACTTACTACTAGCACAAGGCTAGGGTAGAATTCTAGTGCAAAGATGATGAGAAATGAGGATGAAAAAGCTAGAACAAAGCTCCTTTGAATGCTCCTCAACTTGCAACCTCTATGGATCACCTTCAAGGCTTGAATGGAACTTGGATAATGGATGAAGGTGGTTGTTATGTGGTGGTGATGGTGGGGGTTTAGGGTGGAGCCGAAAGAGAGAGAAAGTGAGTGAAGTGAGAGAGTGAATTTGTGAATGATGGTTGTGATCTAGGCCATGCTTCTTATAAGATTACTTCAATATTATGTTCATGTCTACAAGCAAGGATCTAATAAAATAATGTGTTATAATCTAATCAAATATTGGAGGCATGGAGGATGATATGGTGGGTCCAAAAGGGACCGATTTCGGTTTTTATGGGGGGGGGGGGGGAGGGGGGGTTGGGTGTAACTTTGTAACTAAAATGTAAAAGATAGTTAAAATCTAAGTAACTTGATCATATATGTTAGTTTGATGATTTTTAGTGGGTGTTATGGTAAACGGGAATCATGACTAGCCAAAAATAATAAAACAATGTACTTGGTAAAAATTTGGTGTCCCGGGTAATGTCCGGTTGTCCGGTTAGACACCGTTCCGTTAAAGTGTTTAACTAGTCCGAAAAATGTCTTTTATATATATATTTGTAACACAATTTATTCCCGGCACTTAGGGAAGCATACCGGACCATTCCGCCATATTTTTGTACTTTACTAGCATAATAAAATGCTGAATTTTATTATTAAATGCAGAATTCTGCATTTAAAGTGTGTTTTAGGCACTTCCCGGCACTTTAACTATCACCTAGTGACGCAATTTTATGGTCCTCACTTCCCTACACTCCATACTAGTGTAGTACCCTGTCTCTGGCTCATACTGGTCTCAAAAATATTGTCTGTTTAGGTGCTGGCATTGTCAGCATGTTTTCTGGGTTATCCGCTCACTGTGCTAACTGTGCTTTGTGCATCAAGTTTGTCACTATTGTTTGCATATAATAAATGGAGTGGCGGTATGAAATATGATGCATATGTATGTATGATACAAAAATCATAAAGTAGTTTAACTTGTCAGCTGTAATCAAGCACAGTCATTAAGCACATAATTAAAATTAATTAATTGTACAATACCTGTAATTGTGAGGGTTGTCACATTTTGCTTCTTAGGTAAACCATTTTTAGTAAACTTATTGACTACCAAAACTTTTTGCATTATGATCTTAACGTTTTCCATCTGATCGAACTATGCACACCACAATGAAATGGACAAATCGATTAATTCGCTTATGACATATATCCACCACAATAATGCTATATTATACCAACACGAAAATTACTAGAAACGAAAACCGCAATGCAAATTGTCACCCCCGCCGCATCGCGCGAGCACCTTGCTAGTTAATACATGTAAATGAATTATAATGAATAATAAATTGGTCAAAAAGTCAGTAGAAAGAGGGAGGAAAATTTGAATTTCAAAATTTAAACCCTTCTCACTTTCAAAATTCAATCCATTCTTTCTTATCAACAAAATCATCACCAATTTCTCTCCCTCAAATATCTAGCACAATAAAAAGTTGAAGAATCGTAAATGATATTAGTATTTGTCGAAGCAACTCACTGTCGTAATCAGCTGTTGAACCTTCTCCCCTTCCTACCAAAATGATGAAAATTAGGGTTTCCTTCATCAGCAACCCTCCTTCTTCTATCATCTCCATTTTTTCTTCAAGGTTTCATCTCATCTCTCATAATCCATTTTTCATTTACACATAATCTTATCTCTCAATTCCTTTTCATTTCATTCGTTTCTTCTCAATATAGATATGTATGTATGTACAGAGACCATGGGGATATGGTGGTTCTCTCAAAATTAGAAGAAATTTACACATAATCTTATTTCTCAAAAAGGATATTTGGGGTGTGATGGAATCACTATGTTCATCGGAAGGCTTCTCTTTGCTTCTTTCTTCATATTATCTGCTTATCAACTATAAGTAATCTGAATCTGTAATCTGTTTTTTCGTTCATAGATCTAATGTAGTGTGGAGGAAAATTGGATTTGAAGATTGAAATCTAAAATTTAGGATTCTAGATGTCATTTTGTCTACACAATCGATCATCTGTAGTAAATGGCCGTTATCATTCGCCATGAAAATATTGTTTTGATATGAGTTCACATGTTGTTGTGAACATTTGTTCATTGATTTTATGTACCTGAAAATGTGATTAAATTTATTTGACAAAAATGTGTTGTTTCTTTTAATGATTTTGTTATCTTTTTTTTTTTGGCCAAATTAATAGCTGTGATTCTGTACCGGAGAGTCCAGCCGCTCAGCATCAGATTCGGATCATTCAACGGAATATAACCAGAGATGGGAACCAGAATCTCTGAATCTCTGGTGAGCTTTTCTGTCCATGTTTTTCAATATATATTACATGTTCCAAATTTCAACCCATGTAAATTTTATTTTAGAAAAGATAATGACTTACAGTAAATTTCTAAGAGTAGCTTTGAAAAGTAAGCATGGTGCTTTTGAAAGACTCATATATTCTTTGAGTTGATAAGATGAGGGACGTTAAAAAAAACAATTTAATTCGTCCAAATTCCGAATCACTTGCCAATGAACTGTCTAGAAGTGGAACTTTTAATTCATTTACTTGTGAATGGTTGATTTGTTTATTTTTAATCCCAAGCGGGTGAATAAAAAAAATGTAGCTAAAGCGCTTGAAGGTTAAGTTATGACCCTTTTTTACCAATATGAAAAATCAACCTGTTATGGTCCCTTACTCAACCTGGCTGCCCATCCAAATTAGGTATTTGCAAGTCTTCAAATTATCAACTCTATTTCATTCTTTTTGGTTGACTATTTTGTGTATTATACCTGAAATAAATAAATATGTGATTCATCTTAACTTTTTAAACATACACACCATGTTTTTACAGTTTTGCATTTGTTATATGTTTGATAGTGTAACTGCATTACCATTCTATAATTATCATTTTGGAAGTTTTTTCTTGTCATCACCCGTTTCAAATAAACAAGAAAATGCTCATAACTAATTTCATTGGTGAAATAGCTTTAATCTATAAACTTTATTCAGATGGTTTTTTTTTTTTTTTTTGATAAATAATGAGAAGTTTATAGCTTAGGATGACTAGAAGTCTTGATTTTTAGTCACTTCACTATTTCTTTGCTGGTTCACCAGTCATCCAGGGTGCCTGTGTGACAACCCAAGTTTTCAAGGTCTTTACTCGACACGTTATTTGCTACAAACTCTGTTTTTGTAATTTGTTTGCGTATATGTTGCATTATGGGTTAGTTAGTTAATACAAACTCAATATAACTATTAACTATTTACAAATTAAAACCATACATGACGAAACATTGGTGTTTCGCCTCAAACTGTACTCGACGAAATACAGGTTTGCCATCATCTCTGTACGACGAAACTTGGGAGTTTCGCCACCACCCCACACGACGTAAGAGGTCTTTGGTCAAGACTTTTGGCCTAGGCCCACTAGTGGCCCATAACTCTCGGACTTTATAATATCCTATAATTATAACCGCAAACATAACGCAAACCCTACTGTTCTCTCTCTCTAGACGGCATCCATTCTAATCTCTTAGGAGCCCTCAATCGATCTTTCCCTGTGTTCAATCATCGTGTGGTTAGTAACCCTTCCATGATTCGAATAAACCTTTATGTGATTTTTCTATGCGATTCCTGTTCGTGTGTACTTAATTCGGTTATTGTGAAACCAATGCATGATCTAATGCCTAGTTAGTAATTCGATATGATTGATGTTAGTTTTAGGGTTGCATGATAACAAGGTTGTGATGATTGACTGGTCACAACAAATCGACCAGATTCAAACAGTGGGTGTATGAGTAGGGTTAGTTGTTAAAAAGGGTTTTGAGATGTTGATACTAAATTTGAGAATTTAGAACATGTATGATAAGAGATTAGATAATCGGTGTACATGTATTGCATGGTTTGCTAAATCTATTCGATTAACTAGTGCTAACAGAGAGTTGTTTGACAATTGTATGTTGATACGTGAAACCGTCTTGATCTGGGTTTATGGAATTGATGAAACTGTTAAGGGTAGTCGACGAAACTCCTTAGTGATTCGTCACCTCTCACATTGACGAAACACCTAGAGATTCGTCACTCATCGTATCGACGAAACATCTTAGTAATTCGTCACCTGTCATGTATGTCAACGAAACACCACTGTGTTTCGTCGGTTGATGTTTCGCCGCCCAGAGGATAGTTCACAGACTGTTTGATTGTTTACTGATTGTTAACGAAACCCTATTACTGTCTGATAGTGATATAAACATTGATTGAGGAAACATAATTTGGTTGTATGAGTAGCACACTTAACTATTGAGTACTGTTGTAAATCAGACATGTGAATTGTGGAATTATAGGAGTTTGAACAACTGTTATGTGCTATTTGGTGATTGTTGCTTGAACGCACACTCTGATTATAATATACACGTGAACCATGCGAATGTAAACTGATTACGTAAACTTGAATACCATAGGCTGAGACTATTTAAGTGTGAGCAAATAGCTAGTCATACCGAGCAAACCAAGGTGAGTTCACTGCTCTTTTCCAAAGCATGCGTCCCGGGGAGGGACATCTGTTAATCGTTCCGGGGAGGAACTTCGGGTAATTCGGATGTTGGTTATTACACTCATTTCTATCATTAAGTCCCCTTACATATACCGATTGGTTGCCGGGGAGGCAACAAGGTTATTAATTGATCGCGCTATTAGGTTTGGCACCCTCACACCGTACCGGGGAGGATGGTCGTGAACTAATTACCTTAACTACTCGATCAATGTGTGATAGAGCATTGGGGTTTGGGCAAATAATTCTAGAGCCATCTACGATAATCGAGTTAATAACAACATCGAATCGTTGAATTATACCTATATCTGGTAACAAAAACGTGTTAACAAACTTTGAACTCACCAGCGTCGTCTGACACACTTGTGTGCATGCTTGCAGGTCGTTAGATTCTTGATTATGGACTTGCTATCTGGGAGTGCAGGAGTGGTCATGGGTCGAGATTCTTGGATACTTGTTTCGTTGGTTTTGAGCACTTATTTTGAAACAATTGAGTATCAATTTACGTTATGCTTCCGCTGAATGTTTACTTTGGTTTTAACTTATGAATTGAATTTATATTATGAAATGAATGGAATGTTTTATTTAAATATTTACTATAGTTCAATGTGATTGGTGGCTTGAATCCTGGTACGTCACACGTCCCGCGGTGTTTCCGCATGGGGTATTTTCGGGGCGTGACAGTTTGGTATCAGAGCCACTGGTTATAGTGAACTAGGTTTTAAAACATTTTCATAAAACCATACTATAACCTAACAAATTCGATATCGACCATGACACTCAGCTCCAGATGGCAAGGTTCGTCCTCTGTTTACTTTATGCGTTACTTGTTTAGTAATCACACATTCACGACTTGAAAGAAACTACATACTAGATACCATAATGTGATTACCTGTGCTGCATGTTTTAGTGAAGTTCGATAGGGTGACATTACTCTTCGACTTTTGTGACTATTAATCCTGCGATGCCTTTCATTTTGCTATTTGAATGTGGGGGGAGCTTTTAGCGCAAATTAAGAGGCACTGAGATAAGCATGCAAATTTCCTTATTATTATGGGTGCACACATAATAATAATGTGAGGTGCATGTGAGTCCCAGTGAGGCTTAACGAGTGTGAGAAGGGTTCTGCCCTTTTGTTTAGTGTAAACTTTGTAGTTGTAGATGTCAACGTGAGATTTGACTCCTACCTTATCTTGATTCTTAAACTTGTTCCCTCTCCTTATATAGAATCATGAGTGGACGAGGCCATGGACATGGACACATTGCGATGACTCCGGCTGAGTTGACAAATCTTATTAACACCCGTGTGGCTGAGGCATTAACAGCCTATCAAGCTGGTACGATATGTGCCAAATCTTCTGTATTCTTGTGTCGCGTACACAACTCTTACCTCTGTGTTGTATTTTCTTCCATCTATTAGGTCAGCAAGCTCATCAGAACCAAAACCATCCGCCTGCTTGCACTTTCAAGACGTTTATGGATTGTAAGCCACAGGCATTCAGTGGGACTGAAGGGGCTGTGGGGTTACTACATTGGTTTGAGAAGGCCGAGTCGGTGTTCGCTATGTGTAACTGTCCCGAGGGGGACTGTGTGTAATATGCTACAGGCACTTTGGAGGATGGTGCCTTAACTTGGTGGAATGCCCAGGTGCAAATGTGTGACACCTGTGTCACTTCAACCATCCAACAAATTCCAAACCAATGAAATATTGTATTTCATACTTTGGACTTGTATAAATATGTGTATCTTTTGCACATATCAATTTTTGTTCAAATTCAAACTCTAAAATCGCTTTCTGGAAGGTTATACGCGCACCGACGCGTAAATATAACCAGTTTAATGCAACAAACACTCTGGAACAGTGACATAGGCTTAACATACCTTAAATAACCTTTATATAACTTAGAAATAAGTTTTGAAGGCTTTGGTATGGTAAAATCAAGTTAATTCGTCTATAGGGACTAAATTTGACAAACTGCGAAAGTATGCCAATTTGAACTGTAACAGACATTCCGGAACATGACCATAAGTTAAACACACCTTAAATATCCTTTACATATCTTAGAAATAGGCTTTAAGGGGTTCGGTGTGCTAAAATAAACTTTTGGGTCATTCAGGGACTAAAAGCGTCAAAAAGTGCACAAGTTTGCATTTTCGCGCATAACTTACGTTCTGAATACATCCGGACTTCCAAAAATTTATGTAAGCACTAAAACATTTTATTTTAGTGTTTGGCATAAGAAAAATCCATTCGTCGCGCAATTTGGATCGTTTTTCGCGCTTATGCGCATTCCGTCGTAATTAAGCGAACATCGCGATCGTACGGCCAAACGAACCAACATCCGGCATATTTTTGAGCATGTTTCATGTCCACAATGTTTAGGCATCATTTTAGGGCCTTAAAGTTGGCTTTACGGGCCTTAGAAGTGTCGGAAATGGCCTTAAACACGTGCAGGGACCAAAACTGTAATTTCTGAAACATGTTGCTGATCAGACAAGGCCAGGCGGCCTGCCTGAGTTTTGTCTGATCCTGAAGCGGGCCGCATCAGCCTCCCTGATCAGATAAGAACGCTTAATCATCAAATTCCAGCTGTTTAATCCTCAACCACATGCTCACACTTGACCTTTCAGCTGATTAAGGACCATTTTTAGTCACCTTAACTATCCAACAAGTGTACGCATGAGATTTGAGCACGGTTTCCATGAAACGATCTTAACGGTTACCCGAAAACTATAAATACCCCACCCCCATTTGCTTCAAACTCACTAGAATCTGATCTAAAAGACTCTAAGTTGGAACCATTGTTTCATACCTGAGTTATTTGGATCTAGGTTAGCATTCGGGGACCCTTCGTAAGTATTCTTTCGTTCTTTTATTGCTTTTCGAGTCTTTTCGAGTCTGAAAGTCAAACTTTGTTTGACTTTCTCCGTTGACCAGTTTATGGTCAATGCGAAGTTCGTTTGAACTTCGCAACGTGAGTGTAATCACGTTGGTTATAGTCCCTTAGGACTATGCCTACTGATTACCACGTTGTCTAGGGTCGTAGGGTAAGCTTTAATAAATCGCTTATACCTTTGAACCTGACCCATTTGGTCGATCATTAGGATCCGAACAAATACATTAGGTGACCATAGTAGGTAGGGAATAACCTTCTGAGGTTAAACCCTATGGTCACATCGTTTGAGTAGTTGTATGATAGGTAGTTTATATGCCTTAGGTAAATTACCAGAATACCCTTTTCATGTATAATTGGTAATTAAGCATATGTAACCTAAAGTTTTGTCACATAACTGATTATGTAACATGTTTAGGCATATAACACTTGTCATAGGACTAGTTAGGCGGTCCGAACGCGTTTCACGCGAACGACGCGTTAAAGTAGCATAAGCTACCTAAACGGGTCGTAATGGGTCGAAAGCACTTAGGTTAGGTTTCATTTAGTATGTAGGCTTTGTTAAACCATATGACACGAGTCTCTATACTCGTTTGGTTTACAAACCCTCATTCTATCTAAATCATCCGATTTAGGTCCGGTTATTAACATAGTTACCTATATTAGGTGCCGTTTGATATCCACGATCTCTAGCATTGTTTGGTTGTTACTCAAGGACTACTAAGCAATCTCAAGTGAGTACATAGACCCCTCTTTTACTGTTTTTCCAAACTGTTTTGGGGTGAAACACATGTGCCTACTTGTTACTTTCATGCTTTCCTGTTTTCACATCATATACCCGCTATGTTTGTTAGTACATTATAGTACATGATTTCAATACCTTTCATGCTATGTATGCCCATTATGTGCATACTTTGTACATCGTTTTACATTACATTTTATGCTATGTATGTCCATTGTGTGCATACTTAGTACTTCGTTTTACATTACATTTTTGAACCGTTTATAACTATTTGATTATGTGAACCGTTGTAAACATTTGACTATGTGAACCGTTGTAAACATTTAACTATGTGAACCGTTTGTATCTGTGAACCGTTTGTATCTGTGAACCGTTTGTATCTGTGAACCGTGTGAACCGTATTTGACTATACGTAAACATTTCTACAATTGTTAAACATTACATCTTGATGGTTTGGTTTGAGTAAGTGATTTAAGTAACGAGGCGTGTGTAATATGATACAAGCATGGTGGATACGCCGCTGGTACTTCCTATATATAAGTGTTGGTATGGTATTACATATCGTAGCGTTATTTAAATCATTTCAGTTTGAGACATATAACATTTTATACAAATAACATACTATTCACAATACATTGTTTTACAAGCAACTTATTTTATACAAACTCATTTTACAATGGTTATTCATTTAACCATACATTATTTTCTTATTTATACATATCATCTGATCTTATCGTTTTTCAAATGATTTACAAAACAAAGAAAATTACAAGGTTCATGACTAAACATTTTCTCAAACATAAGTCATGAAACCTATTTTCACAAAACCTATGTATCTCACAGGCATTTTTATGCTGACGTACCTATTTTCACATGTGTTTTTCAGGAGCTGTTGCATAAGATGATCAAGATACACATAGGCAGACTTGGGCTTTAGTGACAATAAAAGATGCAAGACTAGTTAATTATGTTGTATTTCTTTGTTTGTTAAGACATTGTAACACTTATAATCAATAAAACGAAACTTCAATTGCCATGGATTTGAAACAATTAATTCTGTTACAACACTCCCCGACGTTTTCGCCACGTTTTGTATGTTCTACGTGGTCGGGGTGTGACAGAAAAGATGGTATGAGAGCCAATGGTTATAGGGAATTAGGTTATTAGTAATACTTTGACCTAGTCTATAACCTTTCTAGGACCCTAACGCGAGTTTACTTGCGTTTAGTCATAAAACAATACCGTCACCTATCCTTAGGCGACGACCACAACAAGAATATAAATTTCAAAACCGCTTTGAAAACTAATCATCTGTTCTAGGATGATTGATTACTAGGTTTTGAACCCTCTATTGTAAGGTTTTGAACCCTCTGTTATATGGTTTTGAACCCCATTGAGTTTTCAAAATCTCGTCAAGGTTCTGGGTTTTAAATAATGTGAACACGAAGGGTGAATGCCTGTATTCTGGGTTTTCTGTCTAGGCAAGCGCTTTGTATACATCTCATCATACGCGAGACCAGTTGTGCTTACCTGGGAATTCTTGGGATGAGTGTTCACTTATAGGCGAGCATGTCTTCGCGATACATTATTTTTGACCTATTTACTTTGATTAATCACCGAGGTCGTTTGTTGCTTTGTAGTAACAAACAAATGACCACTATCCTTGCTTTCATCAGATTTGTTTCATCTCATTCTTTTCTTCAAATTCTCTCACTCGTTTCCTTTCATGTTTCCTCTTTTAGAATGCCTCCACGACGCGAAAATCCGGTATCTATTGAAGAGCTGGCAACTGTTATTACACAGCAAATGACTGCTGCAATCCCGAACATCGTTGCTCAATGTCACCAAGCTCTCAACAACAACAATGCCCCCTGCAACTTCAAGACGTTCAACTCGGCTAAGCCATCAAAGTTTTCTGGGTCTCAAGGAGCGACTGCACTTCTGCAATGGTTCGAGAGTCTAGAGAGCACCTTCAGGCATGTTCAGTGTCTAAACGAGCAAAAGGTAGATTTCGCATCTAGTGTCTAGAGAAACGAGCTTTGACGTGGTGGAACGGTGTGGTGAGAGATAGGGGTGCCGAAGTGGCACTGGCTCAAACGTGGGAAGAACTTCGAGCACTAATGATGAAGGAATTCTGTCCTCGTCACGAGATTAGGGCCTTGGAAAGGGAATTCGACAATCTTGAGCAAGACAGCGGTGAGCATCGAGCCTACACGGACCGTTATGAGGAGTTGAGTCTGTTATGCCCAAACATGGTCACGCCTTTGGATAAGGCAATCGAAAAGTACATTGATGGCCTCCCTGACTCAATACAAGACATTGTGACTGGCAGCAACCCTACTACAGTTAGACAGGCCATTGAGCTATTTGCAACCTTGACTGAATCTCAGATCAGGAAACATAAGGTTTTCCGAAAGGGTGACAAGAAACCGGTCGAGGAATCGAAACCAATCGAGGAATCAAAGACCGTGGATGAACAGACTGGATCCCCTAAGGAGTCAAAGAAGCGAAAGGCTTCTAACAACTTCGCCATGGTTACTCACAATGATCAAGCCGTCCCCAACCAACCAACTCAACCCCCTGCTAGGAAGCCGCACAATGGAACTGCACCCTTGTGCAACCAATGTAGCCTCCATCATCATGCCAATGTAAAGTGCCGCAAATGCCAAACTTGTGGGCTTATAGGCCATACAGCAAGAGTCTGCCCAGCTACAGCTGCACCAAACCAAGCTGGTAACAACCCCGCTCAAGGTCGTTTTCTACCAGGTTCTTGCTTCAACTGTGGCGAGATGGGTCATTTCCGAAGAAATTGCCCAAAACTTGCTAATGCAAATCCAGCACAGGGATGAGCATCTGACCGAGTGAAAGACAACGCTGTTTAGAAATAATCAATCCTTATGTATTATTTTCTTTAGTTGTCAAGGTCCAAGAAACAGTTGTTATCGTTGCTTATAAATAAATCTTTTATATACATTGCAATGTATTTATGTGGTTGCATGTATAAACAACATATCCCTTACAATACCGACAATCAAGGAATCGTATTCCTTGAAAAGCAAACTACCCCCCAAAATTTTTCTATTTTATAATCTCTTGCGTTTTCCACGAAATTCCTAAGTACCTGTTTCTTTCAAGGAAAACGAAGTACAAAACGCAAGTTACAACACTGGACGAATACCCAAAGTACTACTATAAATCCTTAATAGGGTACCTAAGGGTATTTCCGTAAATCCTAAAATTTTTGTGCTCCTTAATTCGAATATTACGTTTCTTAGAAAACAAAAATCGAATTTTGGGAGATCTTCATATCTTTTCAGATAGATCCCAGAGGACATTGAAGTCCACTGACTGGTTTCCATATCCATTTTCAATCGATAACAAATTAAACAACTATGTGATTATGTGCTTATGAACATTACAAAACAAACTGTGCGGACTATGCAAGGAATTACGTAATTATGGATGCATACATAATTATGGAATTTAGTGCACAGAAACCACAGCGAGCTTTGTCATGTGCCTAGAAGTTAACTCTATTCATTTCCATTTCTGAGGAAGCACCCGTTGAAACTGACTCCGTTTGTTCATTTTCGTTTCTGAAGATTTTCCGTTGAGGAAATGAATATCCGTTTGATTATCCTTTTCATTTCCATTTCTGAGGAAGCACCCGTTGAAAATGACTCCGTTTGTTCGTTTTCATTTTTGAAGATTTGTCCGTTGAGGAAATGAATATCCGTTTGTTTATCCTTTTCATTTCCATTTCTGAGGAAGCACCCGTTGAAAATGACTCCGTTTGTTCATTTTCGTTTCTGAAGATTTGTCCGTTGAGGAAATCAATATCCGTTTGTTTCTCCTTTTCATTTCCATTTCTGATGACGCACCCGTTAAAAATGACTCCGTTTGTTCATTTTCATTTTTGAAGATTTGTCCGTTGAGGAAATGAATATCCATTTGTTTCTCCTTTTCATTTCCATTTCTGATGACGCACCCGTTGAAAATGACTCCGTAAGTTCATTTTACGTTTCTGAAGATTGCCCGTTGAGGAAATGAATCCCCGTTTGTTTATTCCTTCATTTCCGCTTCTAAAGAATACTCGTTGAGGAAAATGACTCATTTCGTTCATTTTCGTTTCTGAAGAACTTGTGGAAAATGACTCATTTCGTTCATTTTCGTTTCTGAAGAAATTGGGGAAAATGACTCATTTCGTTCATTTTCGTTTCTGAAGAGGTTGTGGAAAATGACTCATTTCGTTCATTTTCGTTTCTGAAGAGGTTGTGGAAAATGACTCATTTCGTTCATTTTCGTTTCTGAAGAAATTGTGGAAAATGACTCATTTCGTTCATTTTTGTTTCTGAAGAAATTGTGGAAAATGACTCATTTCGTTCATTTTCGTTTCTGAAGAGGTTGTGGAAAATGACTCATTTCGTTCATTTTCGTTTCTGAAGAACTTGTGGAAAATGACTCATTTCGTTCATTTTCGTTTCTGAAGAAATTGTGGAAAATGACTCATTTCATTCATTTTCGTTTCTGAAGAGGTTGTGGAAAATGACTCATTTCGTTCATTTTCGTTTCTGAAGAGGCTGTGGAAAATGACTTATTTCGTCCATTTTTTGTTTCTGAATAATGCCTGTTGAAAATAACTCCGTTCATTTTTCAATTCTGAAAAATGTCCGTTAAAGAGAAATAACAGGATTATGCCTTGCTTATCTTTGATGGTTACTTAACACAAAGCCACATATAGACTCCTACGAATTTATTTCGGGACGAAATTTCCTAAAGTAGGGGAGACTGTGACACCTGTGTCACTTCAACCATCCAACAAATGCCAAACCAATGAAATATTGTATTTCATACTTTGGACTTGTATAAATATGTGTATCTTTTGCACATATCAATTTTTGTTCAAATTCAAACTCTAAAATCGCTTTCTGGAAGGTTATACGCGCACCGACGCGTAAATATAACCAATTTAATGCAACAAACACTCCGGAACAGTGACATAGGCTTAACATACCTTAAATAACCTTTATATAACTTAGAAATAAGTTTTGAAGGCTTTGGTATGGTAAAATCATGTTAATTCGTCTACAGGGACTAAATTTGACAAACTGCGAAAGTATGCCAATTTGAACTGTAACAGACATTCTGAAACTTGACCATAAGTTAAACGCACCTTAAATATCCTTTACATAGCTTAGAAATAGGCTTTAAGGGGTTCGGTGTGCTAAAATAAACTTTTGGGTCATACAAGGACTAAAAGCGTCAAAAAGTGCACAAGTATGCATTTTCGCGCCTAACTTACGTTCTGAATACATCCGGACATCCAAAAATTTATATAAGCACTAAAACATTTTATTTTAGTGTTTGGCATAAGAAAAATCCATTCGTCGCGCAATTTGGATCGTTTTTCGCGCTTATGCGCATTCCGTCGTAATTAAGCGAACATCGCGATCGTACGGCCAAACGAACCGACATCCGGCATATTTTTGAGCATGTTTCATGTCCAAAATGTTTAGGCATCATTTTAGGGCCTTAAAGTTGGCTTTACGGGCCTTAGAAGTGTCGGAAATGGCCTTAAACACGTGCAGGGACCAAAACTGTAATTTCTGAAACATGTTGCTGATCAGACAAGGCCAGGCGGCCCGCCTGAGTTTTGTCTGATCCTAAAGCGGGCCGCATCATGTCACACCCAGACCGCGTAAAACAACAAATCGCGGCGGAAACATCGGGGCGTGTTGCAACAGAATTAATGTTTCATAACCATGGATACCAAAGAGTGTTTCGTTTTATTAAACATTGAATAATTACATCGTCTGGGAATCTAAATACACAATTTAAACGTAATCTATCATTGTTATTGAGTCACTAAGGCCTTGTCCAGTCCTATGTGAGCATGCATCTTATCAATCGATATCATTCAACAATACCTGAAACATATGTAAAAACGAGGTCAGCAAAGAAATGCTGGCGAGTACATAGGTTTTGTGAAAATAAGATTCATGACTTCTGTTTAAGAAAATGTTTAGTCATGAACCTTGTAATTTGCTTTGTCTTTGTAAATCATTTGAAAAAAATATAAGTTCAGGTGATATGTATAATAAGAGAATAATGCATGATTAAATGAATAACCATGTAAAATGAATTTGTATAAGATAAGTTGTTTGTAAATAAATGTCTTGTGAAAAGTATGTTACTTGTATAAAATGTTCTATGTCTCAAACTGAAATGATTCAAATAACGCTATGATATGTAATACCATACAAACACTTATATATAGGAAGTACCAGCGGCGTATCCACCATGTTTGTATCATATTACACACGCATCGTTACTTAATCACTTAACCAAACCAAACAATGTAAAATGTCTATGTTTAAATCAGTTGTCAAATGTATTGAATAATATGTCAAAGTATTCATGTCAAGATGTAAATCATGTCAAAATGTCTATGTCAAATATCCCTGTCAAATGTCTATGTCAAAATGTCCATGTCAAATGTCTATGTCAAATATCCATGTATGGCAAGTGAAATGTCTCAACTAAACCATATGCACAAAAACAAAGTATTGAAGTAAAACTTGGTTTAAATCAAAGTTATGTTTTGTGGGAAATACATGATCAAATGTCAATCATTTACAAATGTTTACCCAATCGTTAAACCATCTTGTTTTAATCGTTCAAATCGTTCTTGTTTTAACAAACCCTTACCAAAGGGTAAGTTAACATTTTAATTGTGAAACTACTTTATGGTCGATTCTCTAATAACATTCAAACCTTCTTGACTCGTTCCTCGTTCCAACTCGCTCTCGTTCTCGTTCT
Organism: Helianthus tuberosus; assembly: GCA_030545235.1. NCBI lineage: Eukaryota > Viridiplantae > Streptophyta > Magnoliopsida > Asterales > Asteraceae > Helianthus > Helianthus tuberosus. Next base: position 1,829,562 of record CM060402.1, read on the forward strand.
TAACAAACCCTTACCAAAGGATAAGTTAATAATTACAGATTCAGTCGCTACCCACAACCCCCACACATAACAATGGGTGCAGTAAATAACGGGATTTGTCAGATCCTATGGTACCATAACCTAATACTGGTCGGCTTGATCATTGCTAATGAATGTCATTGGTCATGTAACTACAACCAACAAGTTCGTTCACTTTATTGAAATTGTTATTAGTTTTTGAAATCATTGTATTCGTTCTTGAAATCATTGTTATTGTTCTTGAAACCACATTGTAATTGTTCTTGAAACTATTGATAAAACATTTAGTACATATGAATCACCCCAAAACATTTGGAAAAAACAGTAAAAGAGGGGAATAATGTACTCGCCTGAGAATGTTTGGAGGTCTTGAACAACAACCAAACAAAGCTTGAGGGAGCACGGAATCAGTCGGCAAGCTAAAACTATATAAATAAACCGGACTTAAATCGGGAGGTCGGATAGGATGAGGCTTGGTAAACCAAATGAGTGTTGGAACTCATATGATATGGTTTAACAAGGCCTACATACTACATGAAACCTAACCTAAGTGCTTTCGACCCATCGCGACCCATTAAGGTAACATATGCTACTTTAACGTGCCATGCGCGTGAAACGCGTTCGGACCGTCTAACTAGTCCTATGACAAGTGTTATATGCCTAAACATGTTACATAATCAGTTATGTGACAAAACTTTAGGTTGCATATGCTTAATTACCAATTATACATGAAAAGGGTATTCTGGTAATTTACCTAAGGCATATAAACTACCTATCATACAACTACTCAAACGATGTGACCATAGGGTATAACCTCGGAAGGTTATTCCCTACCTACTATGGTCACCTACTGTATTTGGTCGGATCCTAATGATCGACCAAATGGGTCGAGTTCGAAGGTATAGGCGATTTATTAGATCGCCTACCCTACGACCCTAGACAACGTGGTAATCAGTGGGCATAGTCCCAAGGGACTATAACCAACGTGATTACACTCACGTTGCGAAGTTCAAACGAACTTCGCATTGACCATTACTGGTCAACGCTGAAAGTCAAACAAAGTTTGACTTTCTGACTCGAAAAGCAGTAAAATAAGGAAAAGAACGAAAGAATACTTACGAAGGGTCCCCGAATGCTAAACTCGATTCAAAAATCTCAGGTATGAAACAAATGTTTCAACTTAGAGTTTCTCAAATCAAGTTTCTAGTGATTTTTAGCAATGGGGGTGGTTGGGTATTTATAGGAATACCCGAACCGTTAAGATCGCTTGTCGAATATCGTGCCATGATCCAACCCGTACACTTGTCGGAAACTCATGGTGACTAAATTGGCCACTCACCATAGGGTATCAACATGTGGCAAGGGATTAAGGAGTGGAGAACAGCTGTTAACAGCTGTTAATACGTCGAATCTGGTCCCGAATGCGAAAAAACTGAGTTTCTGCATGTTTCTGCCCAGAATAGGCAGTCGCGTAGCGCGACTGGTAAGGCTATATGCAGTGGCGCTACGCCACTGCCCCCATGTTTCAGCAAACTTTCAAAATTGGCAGAAATGGTCCCTGCAGCCCGTTTAAGCGATTTTCGATGCGTTTGAACCCCGTTAACCTCATTTAAAGGCTCTAAAATGAAGTTAAAGTATAGGGAACTCAAAACATACTCAAAAATATGCCGGATGATGGTTCGTTTGGTCGTACGAACGCGATGTTCGCTTAATTACGACGGAATGCGCATAAGCGCGAAAAACGAACCAAATGACGCGACGAATGGATTTTTCTTATGGCGAACACTAAAATATAATATAGACATGCTCACATAAATTTTTGGATGTCCGGATGTATTCAGAACGTAAGTTATGCGCGAAAATGCAAACTTGTGCACTTTTTGACACTTTTAGTCCCTGAATGACCCAAAAGTTTATTTTAGCATACCGAACCCCTCAAAGCCTATTTCTAAGCTATGTAAAGGATATTTATGGTATGTTTAACTTATGGCCATGTTCCGGAATGTCTGTTACAGTTCAAATTGGCATACTTTCGCAGTTTGTCAACTTTAGTCCCTGTAAGCGATTAAACTTTGATTTCACCACACCAAACCTTCCAAAACTTATATCTAAGTTATGTAAAGGTTATTTAAGGTATGTTAAGCCTATTTCACTATTCCGGAGTGTTCGTTGGATTAAACTGGTTATATTTACGCATCAGAGCGCGTATAACCCTCCAGAAAGCGATTTAAAGCTTAAAATCAAACAAGAGTTGATATGTGTAAAAGATACACATAATTTTACAAACCCCAAGTATGAAATATAATATTTCATTGGTTTGGTATTTGTTTGATGGCCGTGGAGGCACAGGTGTTACACATCAGCCTCCCTGATCAGATAAGAATGCTTAATCAGCAAATTCCAGCTGTTTAATCCTCAACCACATGCTCACACTTGACCTTTCAGCTGATTGAGGACCATTTTTAGTCACCTTAACTTTCCAACAAGTGTACGCATGAGATTTGAGCACGGTTTCCATGAAACGATCTTAACGGTTACCCGAAAACTATAAATACCCCACCCCCATTTGCTTCAAACTCACTAGAATCTGATCTAAAAGACTCTAAGTTGGAACCATTGTTTCATACCTGAGTTATTTGGATCTAGATTAGCATTCGGGGACCCTTCGTAAGTATTCTTTCGTTCTTTTATTGCTTTTCGAGTCTTTTCGAGTCTGAAAGTCAAACTTTGTTTGACTTTCTGCGTTGACCAGTTTATGGTCAATGGGAAGTTCGTTTGAACTTCGCAACGTGAGTGTAATCACGTTGGTTATAGTCCCTTGGGACTATGCCTACTGATTACCACGTTGTCTAGGGTCGTAGGGTAAGCGATCTAATAAATCGCTTATACCTTCGAACCCGACCCATTTGGTCGTTCATTAGGATCCAACCAAATACATTCGGTGACCATAGTAGGTAGGGAATAACCTTCCAAGGTTATACCCTATGGTCACATCGTTTGAGTAGTTGTATGATAGGTAGTTTATATGCCTTAGGTAAATTACCAGAATACCCTTTTCATGTATAATTGGTAATTAAGCATATGTAACCTAAACTTTTGTCACATAACTGATTATGTAACATGTTTAGGCATATAACACTTGTCATAGGACTAGTTAGGCGGTCCGAACGCGTTTCACGCGAACGACGCGTTAAAGTAGCATAACCTACCTAAACGGGTCGTAATGGGTCGAAAGCACTTAGGTTAGGTTTCATTTAGTATGTAGGCTTTATTAAACCATATGACACGAGTCTCTATACTCGTTTGGTTTACAAACCCTCATTCTATCTAAATCATCCGATTTAGGTCCGGTTATTAACATAGTTACCTATATTAGGTGCCGTTTGATATCCGCGATCTCTAGCATTGTTTGGTTGTTACTCAAGGACTACTAAGCAATCTCAAGTGAGTACATAGACCCCTCTTTTACTGTTTTTCCAAACTGTTTTGGGGTGAAACACATGTGCCTACTTGTTACTTTCATGCTTTCCTGTTTTCACATCATATACCCGCTATGTTTGTTAGTACATTATAGTACATGATTTCATTACCTTTCATGCTATGTATGCCCATTATGTGCATACTTAGTACATCGTTTTACATTACATTTTATGCTATGTATGTCCATTGTGTGCATACTTAGTACTTCGTTTTACATTACATTTTTGAACCGTTTATAACTATTTGACTATGTGAACCGTTGTAAACATTTGACTATGTGAACCGTTGTAAACATTTGACTATGTGAACCGTTTGTATATGTGAACCGTTTGTATCTGTGAACCGTGTGAACCGTATTTGACTATACATAAACATTTCTACAATTGTTAAACATTACATATTGATGGTTTGGTTTGAGTAAGTGATTTAAGTAACGAGGCGTGTGTAATATGATACAAGCATGGTGGATACGCCGCTGGTACTTCCTATATATAAGTGTTTGTATGGTATTACATATCGTAGCGTTATTTAAATCATTTCAGTTTGAGACATATAACATTTTATACAAATAACATACTATTCACAATACATTGTTTTACAAGCAACTTATTTTATACAAACTCATTTTACAATGGTTATTCATTTAACCATACATTATTTTCTTATTTATACATATCATCTGATCTTATCGTTTTTCAAATGATTTACAAAACAAAGCAAATTACAAGGTTCATGACTAAACATTTTCTCAAACATAAGTCATGAAACCTATTTTCACAAAACCTATGTATCTCACAGGCATTTTTATGCTGACGTACCTATTTTCACATGTGTTTTTCAGGAGCTGTTGCATAAGATGATCAAGATACACATAGGCAGACTTGGGCTTTAGTGACAATAAAAGATGCAAGACTAGTTAATTATGTTGTATTTCTTTGTTTGTTAAGACATTGTAACACTTATAATCAATAAAACGAAACTTCAATTGCCATGGATTTGAAACAATTAATTCTGTTACAACACTCCCCGACGTTTCCGCCACGTTTTGTATGTTCTACGTGGTCGGGGTGTGACAAAATGTTGGGCATCGAGATGGCTAATGCCACTACTTGGGATGATTTCAAGGAATTAATGCCGGTGGAGTACTGTCCTTGAGACGAGATCCAAAAACTCGAGAATGAGTACTACAATCTGAAATGATACGTAATGTAATATGATAAAAGCACTTATATATAAGAAGTACCAGCGGCGTATCTACCATGCTTTTATCATGCTACACCCGTCCCATTATCTAATCACTACCCAAAACCAATCGTTTAATTCGTTTAACTTGTTTCAAATCGTTTATCTCGTTTCAAATCATTTAACTCGTCCCAAAATCGTATTCGTTTTAATTGTGAAACTACTTATGGTCGTCTCGCTAATAACATTCAAACCTTCGTGACTCGACTATCTCGCTTCTCGTATTAACAAACCACCAAAGGGTAAGTTAACAATCATCAGATTCGGTCGTTACCTACACAACCCCCACACATAACCATGGGTGTAGTCTGATAACGGGATTTGTCAGATCCTATGGTACCATAACCTAATACTGGTCGGATTGATCAATGCTAATGAATATCATTCGTTATGTAACTACGTCCAACAAGTTTGTTCACTTTATTGAAATCGTTATTAGTTTAATATAGACCATCTTAATCGTTTTTGAAACCATCGTTTAAATATCGAAATCGTTTTAATACGTATGAATCACCCCAAAACAATTGAAAACAGTAAAATAGGGGAACTATGTACTCACATCGAAGTGCAAAGTATCCTCAATCTAAAGAACTCAACAAGCTCAATCAAACCAAGGAACTCAAGCAACACCTAATATTCGAATCACTAGTAAATAAATTGACACCTAAATCGGAAGATCGGACAGAATGAGGTCTTGTAAACTAAATGAGTGTAGGAACTCATGTGATATGGTTTAACAAAGCCTACATTCTAAATCGGAACCTAACCTAAGTGTTTTCGACCCGTTACGACCCGATTAGGTAGCTTACGCTACTTTAACGCGTCGCTCACGTAAAACACGTTCGAGACGTCTAACTTGTCCTATAATAAGTATTATATGACTAAACATGTTTAATTATGTTGCATAATCAGTTAGGTGACAAATGTTTAGGTTACATATGCTTAAAATCCAATTATGCATGAAAAAGGCATTTTGGTAATTTACCTAAGGCATATAAACTACCTATCATACAACTACTTAAACTAGGTGACCATAAGGTATAACCTCGGAAGGTTATTCCCTATGCAACTATGGTCACTATACATGCTTGGTTGGATCCTAATGATCGACCAAACGGGTCGAGTTCGAAAGTCTAAGCGGTGGTTTAGACCGCTTGACTTACGACTCTAAACAAGCACTAAACTAAAAGTGAGGAGCTAAGCATGTTATAACATGCTTACCTAAGTTAGAAAAGAGGTTTTGATATCAAAACAAAGTGTTTTGATACCAAGAGTAGTTTGGTTGCATAATACGCTTAAATGCGCATTTTGACCGAAACTACGACTCGTCACTACGCCTAGTCAACGTGGTAATCAGTAGGTATAGTTACAAGGGACTATAACCATCGTGATTACGCTCACGTTGTGAAGTTCAAACGAACTTCGTGTTGACCATAAACTGGTAAATGCAGAAAGTCAAACAGAGTTTGACTTTCATTCTAAAAACGCATAAAAGAACGAAAGAAGACTTATAAAGGGTCCAAGTAGATTTGATTCTAAGTATTCTCAGGTAGGTAGTGAATAATCACAACCACCTAGAGAAATCTCAGATCAAATGTGAGGAAAATGGAATGAGGGCCATGTTATATATAGTTTTCACAAAACCGTTAGGATCATTTCTTGGTAAAGAGGGAATGATCTTGGCCTTACAATTGTCAAGGAAGGATTGGGGGACTTGTTCATCACACAAACCAACCCATAGCATGAAAAACCAGGGATTAAAACCATTGGAACAAACGAGAATGACCAGATTGAATGTTTCTGAAATTCTGATGTGTTGGGAACTGCTTACGGACTGTAAGCATATTTCCATACGGTCCGTAAGGGACATGCAGACCAGCAACTTTCAAAAAGACAGATTTAGCCCCTGAAGCCTCAAACTTGGTTTTCGATGCATTTTTGACACGTTTAAGCCCCGTTAACCCCATTTCAAAGATCTAAAATGAAGTTAAAGTATAGGGAACTTAAAATGTGATCAAAAATATCTCGGATGTCGGCTTGTTTGGTCGTACGGTTGCGTTGTTCGGTAAATTACGACGGAAGTCGTAACGGACGCAAAAACTATCCAAATTAAGCGACGAATGGAATTTTATCATGCCAATCACTAAAATAAAATATTTTAATGATTACATAAATTTTTGGGTGTCCGGATATATTCAGAACGTAAAATATGTGCGAAAATGCAAACTTATGCACTTTTTGACGCTTTTAGTCCCTGCTTGATCAAGAAAGTTTATTTTTACGCACCAAACACCTCAAAGTCTATTTCTAAGCTATGTAAAGGATATTTAGGGCATATTTAACTTATGATCAAGTTCTGGAATGTTAGTTACTATCCAAATCGGTATAGTTTCGCAGTTTGACACAAATAGTCCCTGCGATCGAACAAACTTGTTTTCGACACACCAAACCATCCAAAACTTATTACTAAGTTATGTGAAGGTTATTTAAGGTATGTTAAGCCTATTTCACTATCCCGGGGTGTTTTTTGCGTTAAACTGACTGCGTTTTCGCACCAGTTTCCGTATAACTTTCCAGAAAGTGATTTAAAGCTTAAAATCGAATCGAATCAATTCGTAAAATCATCAAACACAAATACACACATAATAACACCAAAACAAATAGTTTTATTAATAATTAACATTGTTTTATATTGTACATCGATTACAGAGCACAGCTGTCACAGTCTCCCCTACTTTAGGAAATTTCCTCCCGAAATTTTAACTAGAGGAAACTTGTGAGAACAATTTCGGATATTTCGCCTTCATTTGGTCCTCATGTTCCCAATTAAACTCTGGGCTAGGTTTGGATTCCCAGCGAACCTTGACCAATCGAATCCGTTTGTTCTTCAACTGTTTGACTGCACGATCCACTATCTCCACAGGTTTCTCGAGAAAGTGCATCGTTTCATCAACTTAAATTTCGTCGAGTGGTATGTGATGATTAGAGTCAGCTAAACACTTTCGCAAATTGGACACGTGAAAAGTCGGATGAATATTTCCAAGCTCTGGAGGTAGCTCTACTCGATAGGCAACCTTTCTAACCCTTTCAACAATCTTAAATGGTCCAACATATCGTGGTGCAAGTTTTCCTTTCTTTCCAAATCTCACCACTCCCTTCCAAGGTGACACCTTGAGTAGGACTTGGTCTCCGACTTGAAATTCTAAGGGCTTGCGTCGCATATCCGCATAACTCTTTTGACGGTTTCTAGATGTCACAAGATTATCATGAAGTTTCTTAATTTTGTCTGTCGTTTCCAGAAAGAGCTCAGGTCCAGTAAGCTGAGCTTCACCGATCTCATTCCAACAGACAGGTGAACGCCATTTTCGACCGTAGAGTGCTTCGAATGGTGCCATATTAATGCTAGCATGTTAACTGTTGTTGTAAGAGAACTCGATCAATGGAAGATGAGAGTCACAATTATCACCAAAGTCTATCACACATGCTCTAAGAATATCCTCCAAAGTTTGAATCGTCCTCTCAGATTGTCTATCTGTTTGGGGATGATAAGCAGTGCTTAGATTTAGTTGGGTTCCCATAGCAGATTGCATGGTTTTCCAAAAATGAGATAAAAATCGAGCATCACGATCTGATATGATGTCCAAAGGAACACCATGTCGAGATACAATCTCATCAACATAAATCTTTGCAAGTTTATCAGCAGATAGATCCTCGCGAATCGGAATAAAATGAGCTGACTTCGTTAATCGATCGATAACAACCCAAATAGCATCATGACCTTTAGATGTACGCGGTAATTTAGTGATGAGATCCATCGCAACGTTCTCCCACTTCCAAACCGGTATATCTGGTTGTACAAGCAAACCAGAAGGTCGTTGATGTTCAGCCTTGACTTTGAGACAAGTTAGGCATTTTGATATATACAAGGCAACATCCTTTTTCATACCAGGCCATCAACACTGAGTACGAAGATCCTTGTACATTTTATCAGCACCAGGATAGATACAATATCGAGACTTATGAGATTTGTCCATTACCAAGGTGCGAAGATCGTCTTGTTTTGGAATCCACAAACAATCCTTGAAATAGAGTAAATCATCATCCTTCGTTTCAAGTTTAAGCTCAAGTTGACGTGGTAATTCCTAACCCATCGAATCTTGTGAAACACAAAATTGCTGAGCTTGAAGAACACGAGTTTGAAGATCAGATAGAGTTCGAACAGAATGAAGCTTGACTCGCTCTGTTTGACTAAGCGCATCGGCTATGACATTCTCCTTACCAGGATGGTAGCGAATCTCGCAATCATAGTCGCTCAAGAGCTCAAACCAACGTTGTTGCCTCCTGTTCAACTCCTTCTGATTGAGAATATGCTGGAGACTTTTGTGGTCTGTGAAAACCACACACTTCGTGCCATAAAGATAGTGTCTCCAGATTTTTAAGGCAAAAACTACAGCTCCCAACTGAAGATCATGAGTCGTGTAGTTCTTCTCGTGAACTTTCAACTGTCTTGACGCATATGCAATAACTTTACCTTGTTGCATGAGAACGCAACCAAGGCCTAAGTTGGACGCATCGCAATAGACAACGGAATTATCATTTCCCTCTTGCAAAGATAGAACAGGAGCATCACAGAGATTCTGTTTTAGCGTTCGGAATGCTTCTTCTTGTTTGGGTCCCCACTCAAAAGGCTTATTCTTTTGAGTCAAAGTAGTGAGTGGAACCGCGATCTTAGAGAAGTTTGAAATAAACCGACGATAATATCCAGCAAGACCAAAAAAAGATCGAATCTCTGTGGGTGTCGTAGGTGTATTCCAATCCTTAATTGCAGCTATTTTGCAAGGATCCACATGAATACCTTGCTCGTTGACTATATGACCCAAAAACTGAACTTCTTTAAGCCAGAATTCACACTTGGAGAATTTAGCAAAAAGTTGTTCCTTTTTCAGGAGTTCCAATGTCAAACGAAGGTGTTGCTCATGCTCGGCTCGAGACTTTGAATAAATGAGAATATCTTCGATGAACACAATGATGAACTTTTCTAAATAAGGTTCACAGACCCTATTCATTAAGTCCATAAAGATAGCTGGAGCATTCGTCAAACCAAAAGGCATGACAGTGAACTCATAATGCCCATATCTTGTGCGGAAAGTAGTTTTAGGAATATCTTCTTCAAATACACAAAGTTGATGATACCCAGAACGCAGATCGATCTTGGAAAAACAGGTAGCACCTTGCAGCTGATCAAAGAGATCATCTATTCGAGGTAGGGGATATCGATTCTTGATGGTAAGCTTGTCAAACTCACGATAATCGATACACATTCGAAAAGATCCATCTTTGTTTTTCACAAAGAGGATAGGAGCACCCCAAGGTGAATAACTCGGTCGGATGAATCCTTTATCAGATAACTCTTGAAGATGTTTCGATAAATCTTGCATCTCAGATGGTGCAAGACGATAAGGTGCTTTCGCGATCGGGTTAGCAATGGGTACAAGGACAATATGAAACTCGACTTGACGAACTGGAGGCAAACCAGGCAGTTCATCAGGAAACACCTATGGATAATCCCGAACAATTGGAATATCCTAAATACTCTTGCTCTTGCCTTTCTCCTCGGTGACATGTGCCAGAAAAGCAACATATCCTTTTCGTAAATAACTTTGGGCTTTTGTGCACGACATAAGTTTCAATCCACCAGATGGTTTCTCGCCACGAACCTCTAGGACATCACCAGATGAAAGAGGAATACGAATGATCTTATCGAAACAAACAACCTTGGCATGATGTTTAGTTAATCCCCACGATAATGTCGAAACTCCCAAGTTGCATCGGTGTGAGGTCGATAGGAAAAAGATGGTTATCGGGGTTCAATTGACAACCACGAATGACAGAATCGAGTACAAGCGGTTTACCAGTAGCGACTTTGACAGATAAGGGTTTCCTCAAATGATAACGAAACAAAACTCCTATCGGCACCAGAATCGAAAAGAACAGATGCAAGTTGATTGTTAACAAGGAACGTACCGTTAACAACCTCGTTGTCTGCCCTTGCCTCATTCACGTTCAGATTGAATGCTCGTCCACGAGCGGGATTCACATTCACGATTGCATTCGAGTTGACATTTGCATTTACCAATCTCGGGCAGTTGTTTCGGAAATGACCCATTTCTCCGCAATTAAAATACGAACCAGGTGGGAATCTCGCAACATTCCCCTGAACTTGTGCTGGAACCTGAGCAGCCTGATTTTGACCCATACGACAAATATTGGCCAGATGCCCAAGTCTACCACACGTAGTACACTGTTTACAGGCCTGTTGGGCAACATGGTGACCGTTGCATCCAGCAAAGGAGGTGCGGTACCAGCATATTGTTTCTTCGCAGGAGGTTGAGTCGGTGGGTTCTGAGGGTCCTGGTTGGTGACAACAAAGTTCTGGGAAGCCTTGCGCTTCCTTGACTTTTTAGAAGACTCACCCTGCTTCTTACCCTTACCCTTTTCCTTGACAGAATTGGTCGACTTCTTTTTATCACCCTTGCGGGTAAGTTTACCCTTCCTGACTTGAGACTCAGTCAGGGTAGCAGACAATTCGATCGTGTGACGAACGGTAGTAGGATTAACGCCAGTCACAATATCCTGTATAGAATCGGGTAAAGCATCGATATATCTCTCGATTGCTTTCTCCAGTGGGGTAACCATAGTGGGACACAACAAACTGAGCTCCTCAAATCGATCCGTATAAGCACAATGTTCTCCCCCGTCTTGTTTCAAATCATTGAATTCTCTTTCCAAAGCTCGAATCTCGTGACGGGGATAGAACTCCCTCATCATGAGAGCTCGGAGCTCTTCCCAAGTTTGTGCTAATGCCACGTCGGCACCCCTATCACGCATCACTCCGTTCCACCATGTAAGTGCACGCTTCTCGAACACCCTTGATGCAAATTCAACCTTACGCGCATTCGGACATTGCACATGTTTGAATGTGCTCTCGATACTTTGGAACCATTGAAGGAGCACAGTTGCTCCTTGCGACCCAGAAAACTTTAATGGCATAGCAGAACTGAAATTCTTGAAATTACACTGTGCATTATTGTTGTTATTATTGTTGTTGTTGTATAATTCATGGATCTGGGTCACTACGCCTAGAAGTATAGCAGCCATTTGCTGAGCGACAAGGGTTGCGACTTCTTCAGCAGTAAAAGATTGAGCATCACGTCTAGGAGGCATTGTCTATCAAGGAAACATGAGAAACGAGTGAGGTTGACAATTGGAAAAAAAGAGGTATTGAAAACATCGACAAAACACAAGGGAGGCGATCATTCGTTCTTTACGTCGAACAAACAAATGACACGTAGTGACTAATCAAAGTAAATAGGTCATAATAACGAAGACATGCTCGCCTATAAGTGAACACTCACCCCAAGAATTCCCAGGTAAGAGTGACTGGTCTGATACTGCAGATTTGTACGAACACTCTAGCCTTAGAAAGAAAACTCAGGGTATAGGCATTCACTCTTCCAGTTTGCATGTGTTCACATTATTTAGACCCAAACTTTGACGAGATTTTGAAAACTTAGAAGGCACAAAGCCAAAAAATGAATCAAACTGGAAGGGTTCAAAACCTTATAACAAAGGGTTTAAAACCTTATAACAAGGATAGATGATTAATTTTCAAAGCGGATTCGTTATTGTGTTCTCGTTATGGTTATCACCTTAGGATAGGTGACGGTATTGTTTTAAAAATCTAAACACAAGTAAACTTGTGTTGGGGTCCTAGAAAGTTATAGTCTAGGTCAAAGCATTACTAATAACCCAATTCCCTATAACCTTTGGCTCTGATACCAACTCTTCTGTCACACCCCGAGCTCGTTAAAACAACAAACCGTGGCGGAAACGTCGGGGAGTGTTGTAACAGAATTATTGTTTCACAACCATGGATACAAAAATTTTCATTTTATTGAATTATTAAGTAATGTACATTGTCTTTAAACCAACACAAACAAGTTACATATCATCTATCATTGTTTTTATGTCACTAAGGCCTCGTCCACATCCTATGTGACTCAAGCATCCTAGCAATCAACATCATGCAACACCACCTGAAACATATGTAAAAATAAGGTCAGCAAAGAAATGCTGGCAAGCACATAGGTTTTAGGAGAGTATTGTATTCATGGCTCATTTATATGTCACAGTACTTCATTAGACTACAAGAGTCAAAAGTTCAAACCTCGTTTTGAAAAGTGTATTGCAACCTAATTAACCAACTCAAATCAAGATGGTTATAGTTTATAAAATCTCGTAGCCATGATTCTTAACCCCAAAACATTTGTTTTAGTACCAGCGGTGTATCTACCATGCTTTTATCATGCTACACCCGTCCCATTATCTAATCACTACCCAAAACCAATCGTTTAATTCGTTTAACTCGTTTCAAATCATTTATCTGGTTTCAAATCGTTTAACTCGTCCCAAAATCGTATTCGTTTTAATTGTGAAACTACTTATGGTCTTCTCGCTAATAACATTCAAACCTTCGTGACTCGACTATCTCACTTCTCGTATTAACAAACCACCTAAGGGTAAGTTAACAATCATCAGATTCGATCGTTACCTACATAACCCCCACACATAACCATGGGTATAGTCTGATAACAGGATTTGTCAGATCTTATGGTAGCATAACCTAATACTGGTCGGCTTGATCAATGCTAATGAATGTTATTCGTTATGTAACTACGTCCAACAAGTTTGTTCACTTTATTGAAATCGTTATTAGTTTAATATAGACCATCTTAATCGTTTTTGAAACCATCGTTTAAATATCGAAATCGTTTTAATACATATGAATCACCCCAAAACAATTGAAAACAGTAAAATAGGGGAACTATGTACTCACATCGAAGTGCAATGTATCAACAATCTAAAGAACTCAACAAGCTCAATCAAAGCAAGGAACTCAAGCAGCACCTAATAATCGAATCACTAGTAAATAAATTGACACCTAAATCGGAAGATCGAACAAAATGAGGTCTTGTAAACCAAATGAGTATAGGAACTCATATGATATGGTTTAACAAAGCCTACATTCTAAATCAGAACCTAACCTAAGTGCTTTCGACCCGTTACGACCCGTTTAGGTAGCTTACGCTACTTTAACGCGTCGTTCGCGTAAAACGCGTTTGAGACATCTAACTAGTCCTATGATAAGTATTATATGCCTAAACATGTTTAATTATGTTGCATAATCAATTAGGTGACAAATGTTTAGGTTACATATGCTTAAAATCCAATTATGCATGAAAAGGGCATTTTGGTAATTTACCTAAGGCATATAAACTACCTATCATACAACTACTTAAACTAGGTGACCATAAGGTATAACCTCGGAAGGTATTCCCTATGCAACTATGGTCACTAAACACGTTTGGTCGGATCCTAATGATCGACCAAACGGGTCGAGTGTCACACACCGAAATTATCAGAGCTGGCGTGACTGGACTGGTATCTTCATTGCACAGCGGAAGCAAATAAGCTAAGTCTTTTAGAAAATGAACGCCACTAAGTACTCGACTCCACATGGTTCTCCTATTCCAACCGTGCCATAACTTTGAAGAGTAACCTGAGAAAGAAACATGCGAAAAAAATCAACATAAAGTTGAGTGAGTTCATAGTTTGTTTGTAAAAGATTTGAAATAAATCTTTTTGAATAACCGGTTTTTTGAAGTATTTTTGAGAAAACGAATTTAAAATTATTTTCTTGTCAAGTCATATGGAAACTTTGTATGAAAACATGGTATGTATCTTATATGAATCAAGTATTCTTGTATGAACCAAGTATTCTTGTGTAAATCAAGTATTCTTGTGTAAATCAAGTATTCTTGTGTAAATCAAGTATTCTTGTGTAAATCAAGTATTCTTGTATAAATCAAGTATTCCTGTATAAATCAAGTATTCAAGTTGTTAATGGGTTGCAAGGCCATTAACATGTGACACGACATAGGAAGCAACCAAACCATAGGCATTTTTCTAGTTGTCGATTCACGACGGAGACACAAAAGCACTACTCGGTACTAGTTTTCACCAAGAGTGTGGCTGCCCAAAAACCCGTTAGATCTAACCTTTTGTTCTGCGGTCTTAGTATGTACACGATTAATGGTGCTTATGGTACCCTATTCGTGACACGATTTCAAGTATCATTCCTTAGTTTAATGTACCTCTTGGTACTTGTATTTTTCTGTATTTTAGAGTACGAGAATTCGTGTGTATGCACATTTAGAAAAATACGCTTGTTTGAAAAACCGGTATAAAACATAAGCTTTTCGTAAACCATTTGTGTCAGCTAAAACTTGCTTATAAAATGGTTTAGAAATATGTAATTCTTGTATGCTTTGCAAAAAGTGCATGTCTTTCCACCCTGAAAAAACACTTAGAAAAATGTAAAACTGTAAAAGGTGGGGTTATGAACTCACCTGAATATTCCTGTGCAAAGCTAGCTAAATACGTCTTCGTAATGTCGTTTCCAAGACGAGACTCGCTAGCATGCATTTCTACAATATTCCAAATCATGGAATATCTTATTAGTTTCTAAATAAACGCAGTAACTAAACTACGTGTCATTGAGCTCTACCGAATCGTTGACCGAACGATTTGACGGTAAATTGTTAACTTAAATGCAGCGAAGAAGTTATACTTGTTAGCTCGTTTTGAGGAGTCATATGTTGATATATAGTATGTCATTTAGGCGTTTAAAATAAATATAAAAAGTTATATTTATTTTTTATGGTGTTCGTGTTGTGGTTGTTTAAAATAAATATAATAGCTATATATATTTTATAAAAGCATCGTCGATCTTTTGACGTTTGAAAATAAATATATAACTATATTTATTCTTTTTATAAAACAATCGTGTTGTATGATATTGAGATAAATATATAAACCATATTTATTTTTATAAAACAAATTCGTATCGTTTGATATAGAAACTATATTTATTTTATAAAAGTATACGAGTCGTTTTAAAGTTTGAAATATATAATCTATATTTATTTTCGTAAATGTGACCAAGTTAACAGGGGTCCAATAAAAGAGGAATTTCAACCAATAGAATTCCAAGTGGACGTTTACAATATGCAAATGAATTCTAGAAACGATAACATCCACTAAATGGAACTTAGAATTAACAAGTTCAATGAAATAGTTTTGCATGAAACGCTCGATTATGATCAGCCCAAGCTGCAAGTTCTACCGACGCCACAAGGTGTCGTAGTGAATGAAATAATTCAAATATAGCGGTGATCGAACAAGTATCACCTGTGTTTTGCATAAAACGCTCAATCATGATTAGCCCAAGCTACAAGTTTGTACTGACACCACAAGGTGTCGTAGTGATTTAAATAATTCAATAATAGCGGTGATCAAACAAATTCACCGTGTTTGAAATCAAATGAAAGCGTAATAAAGTGAATTTGAAAGTTTGTTTCAAATGACATCATAGAATTTTCAATTGGAAATAGAACATCAAAGAAATAATGTTTTCGATCGAAGATGAAGAAGCAATGGATATCGCAAAACTTTTGATCGATAATGAAAGAACCGTTAGTAGGTACACCGGAATATAGAATGAATTTGTGTACCATTGTCTCAACACACTATTGTATTAAGACTGCTGTAATATGATCAATCAAAGCGGATTTAAAGCAAATCAATAAATAAATAATTTAAATTTGGGCATGAGATGTGCAAACGAGATTAGCGCAAGCTTCAATTAGTGAAAACACCATCACAAGGTGTTGAAATCAACAAACACTTAATGGAGTCGTAGACCAAACAAGTCCACTATGACTCGGAACAAATGAAACGCTTATTTGAAACGAAAGCACATGCGTAACAAACAATGCATGCGTAACATATGAATTTCCCAAGAAATGAAGCAATTGAATATTCGCTATACTAAAAGAAATGATCGTGATACAATGACCATCAAGAGGAGTAGGGATACGAAAATCTACTCAGTAAATGTGAAAGTCGAAATTTCAATAAAAGAAAATTGAGGACTTTACCTGAGGTTAGGTGTGATGACCGGTTGTTAGGTGACATTACCATGGAATGTCAAACACATCGTATTTGTCATTAATGAGTTAGGGGGAATGCGGAGACATACGTCTTCTCCATAGCATGACTCGTGTTGTTCGCAGGACCGCGTGCCAAACCGCCACTTCCTCGAAAGTAGTATGTAACGTACTTCAACCTCTGTCATCATGTAGATTGAGTTTCGTGAAATCTTGCACGCCCGTGCTTTGTTTCGCGTAGGTTACCTGTTCGGTTAATTAAAATAGCGTGGATGACATAATAATGGCGTTTGTCCGAGTTAATAAACGTGGTACCTACGTGACGACCTTTAATGAACTTAGACATAAGTTTCCAGAGGTCTTAAATGCATGTTTCCTAAGCTCTTAAGGTTTTGTGCACTGTATGTATTTGTTTTGTGTACCGTGTATAAAACACCACAATAGCGTATGTTTGAAAACAAAATTTTGACTGTTTGATTTTTGGCAACGGGTGGAGACCATATTCGAGTACTATGCGTTCTGTATGCATTTAGGTTTTAATATTCTAAGTTCCCAGAGGAAAGTGAGGTTAGAGCCTAGGTATCTCTGCAGAAACCTAGTTCGTTGCAACCTATGGCTCTGATACCAATCTGTCACACCCCAAAATTATCAGAGCTGGCGTGACTGGACTGGTATCTTCATTGCACAGCGGAAGCAAATAAGCTAAGTCTTTTAGAAAATGAACGCCACTAAGTACTCGACTCCACATGGTTCTCCTATTCCAGCCGTGCCATAACTTTGAAGAGTAACCTGAGAAAGAAACATGCGAAAAAATCAACATAAAGTTGAGCGAGTTCATAGTTTGTTTGTACAAGATTTGAAATAAATTTTTTTGAATAACCGATTTTTGAAGTATTGTTGAGAAAACGAATTTAAAATCATTTTCTTGTCAAGTTATATGGAAACTTTGTATGAAAACATGGTATGTATCTTGTATGAATCAAGTATTCTTGTGTGAATCAAGTATTCTTGTGTAAATCAAGTATTCTTGTGTAAATCAAGTATTCTTGTGTAAATCAAGTATTCTTGTGTAAATCAAGTATTCTTGTATAAATCAAGTATTCCTGTGTAAATCAAGTATTCAAGTTGTTAATGGGTTGCAAGGCCATTAACATGTGCCATGACATAGGAAGAAACCAAACCATAGGCATTTTTCTAGTTGTCGATTCATGACGGAGACACAAAAGTACTACTCGGTATTAGTTTTCACCAAGAGTGTGGCTGCCCGAAAACCCGTTAGATCTAACCTTTTGTTATGCGGTCTTAGTATGTACACGATTAATGGTGCTTATGGTACCCTATTCATGACACGATTTCAAGTATCATTCCTTAGTTTAATGTACCTCTTGGTACTTGTATTTTTCCGTATTTTAGAGTACGAGAATTCGTGTGTATGCACATTTCGAAAAATACGCTTGTTTGAAAAACCGGTATACAACATAAGCTTTTCGTAAACCATTTGTGTCAGTTAAAACTTGCTTGTAAGATGGTTTAGAAATATATAATTCTTGTATGCTTTGCAAAAAGTGCATGTCTTTCCACCCCGAAAACATTTAGAAAAATGTAAAACTGTAAAAGGTGGGGTTATGAACTCACCTGAATATTCCTGAGCAAAGCTAGCTAAATACGACTTCGTAATGTGGTTTCCAAGACGAGACTCGCTAGCGTGCATTTCAACAATATTCCAAATCATGGAATATCTTATGAGTTTCTAAATAAACGCGGTAACTAAACTACGTGTCATCGAGCTCTACCGAATCGTTGACCGAACGATTTGACGGTAAATTGTTAACTTAAAAGAAGCGAAGAAGTTATACTTGTTAGCTCGTTTTGAGGAGTCATATGTTGATATATAGTATGTCGTTTAGGCGTTTAAAATAAATATAAAAAGTTATATATATTCTATATGGTGTTCGTGTTGTGGTTGTTTAAAATAAATATAATAGTTATATTTATTTTATAAAAGCATCGTCGATCTTTTGACGTTTGAAAATAAATATATAACTATATTTATTCTTTTTATAAAACAATCGTGTTGTATGATATTGAGATAAATATATAAACCATATTTATTTTTATAAAACAAATTCGTATCGTTTGATATAGAAACTATATTTATTTTATAAAAGTATACGAGTCGTTTTACAGTTTGAAATATATAATCTATATTTTTTTATAAAACAATCGTGTTTGTGTTGTTTGATAATTAAATAAATATATATACTATATTTATTTTGATAAAAGAATCGTCGTGTTGTTTGACGTTTGAAGTAAACTACATTTACTTTTATAAAAGAATTCGTCGAATTTTCGAAGTTTAAAATCAAATATAATATCCATATTTATTATTGTGAATACTTTCCGAATCGCCGTTTCTGTAAATTGTAAAGTGTCGTTGTAAATAAATATTCATTTGTATTCGTGTTTATTAAAGTTTCTCGGATCCAATATCTTTTAATAAAATGCGTTAGTTTTAAAGGATTTTCTCGAAAAACGGGTAGAGTTTCCTCTGTTTTTGGACGCCCCCGACAACACAAGTTGTCGTAATTTTATCAAGATTCAACAATGTATTCATCAATCTTTTTGTATGATCAATTTATATAAACAACGTAGTAAATAAATCTAACTAAACTTTAACTAATAACTCGTCAGTTTATTTGGTTCGAGCTCGTGTTCACGTAATGAGTTAAAAGTATATAAAAACAACGTAATTAATTCTTGTTGTTAATATTTTACCAATCTTCGTATCGGAATGTTGAATAGGCTGACCGAGTTGACCGAGTCGACTGGGTTGACTCACATTGACTGAGTTGACCCAGTTTGACCGAGTTGACTCGGTTAAACTGCTTCATGTTTTGACCCTGACCAAGCTGACCCATTGACTGGCTTTGACCGATTCGCTGACCAAGGTTGACCGAGCCAAAACCCGAGCTGCTGACTCGACATCCTAACCGAACAAAAATCCCGAGCTTGCTGTACTTGAACCTGACCGAGAACCCGAACTGAAACGTTGATCCGTCTTGAACTCGGAACCAAATCTAAACCGCCGCCGTGAGCGGCGTTTGTCACCAGTGACGTTGCCGAAAATAGAACCTCCAAACATAAGCCTCCATTGCCGACTCACCAGCATCATCATCATACCATCGTCTCATCATCTCCACCGCCGCCACCGCCGCCGTGAGCAGCGGTGCCGCTCCTATCTCTGGCTCTCTCTCTCTCTCGTCTCTTTCTCTCTGCGTCTCTCTCCTCTAGTCGACGCGCCGCCACCTGACAGTGGTGGTGGCCGGCCGCTCGGTCAATCGAATGGGGGGAAAGGGGATGGTGGAGTGATGTGGGTGTTGAGTTGTTGTCGGCCGATCATCGAGCAGAAAGAGGGAGCCGGTGTTGATATATGTATGTACGTGTGTTGGATTTATTTGCAAAGAAAGAATTTGAGGTGAGGTGTTTGTTTGAGTCTGATGTACAGACCGAGAGAGAGAGGGGAATGAAAGGAGGGTATGTCTGTGTTTGAATTGTGAAGAGGCATGGATCTTTATAGATATGATGAGATCTTTGGAGATCTTATGTGTTCCAATTTTAGAGACATAATCTTTTGTATAGATCTTACTGTGATTTTGTAGAGATTTTGTGATTTGTAAAGATTGTAGTAAATCTTGTAGAGATCTTTAGAGATCTAGTATAGATTTTGGTAAGATTTGGTATGGATTTACTATATTATGTGCAGATTTAGGCTTGTGGGTTTTGGGCTTGGGCCCAGGGCCCAACAGCCCATCTCATGTGTAAGTGGCCCGTAATTACGACGAGACCCGATATCGCAACTTAAACTCCATAAGCGTAAAAATATTCGTGTAACATACATATTTTTCGGTGTCGTCAGTATTTCGTACGGTTTCAGTTTATTACCGTTTAATTTCCAACAATAGCTCCGCAGATCGTCACACGCACACTGTAGAACCGCATCAGCGTTCCTAGGCTTACTGACGCCCTAATTAAGTTAAATTGCGTCGTAAACACTAATTAATGTCGCGTTAATGACCTGCTAATCCCGTAATTAAGGGCGGAAATTACAGGTTGTCACATCGAGTTCAAAAGTCTAAGCGGTGGTTTAGACCGCTTGACTTACGACTCTAAACAAGCACTAAACTAAAAGTGACGAGCTAAGCATGTTATAAGATGCTTAGCTAAGTTAGAAAACAGGTTTTGATATCAAAACAAAGTGTTTTGATACCAAGAGTAGTTTGGTTGCAAAATACGCTTAAATGCGCATTTTGACCGAAACTATGACTCGTCACTACGCCTAGTCAACGCGGTAATCAGTAGGTATAGTCACAAGGGACTATAACCATTGTGATTGCACTCACGTTGCGAAGTTCAAACGAACTTCGTGTTGACCATAAACTGGTCAATGCAGAAAGTCAAACATAGTTTGACTTTCATGCTAAAAATGCATAAAAGAACGAAAGAAGACTTACAAAGGGTCCAAATAGATTTGATTCTAAGTATTCTTAGGTAGGTAGTGAATAATCACAATCACTTAGAGAAATCTCAGATCAAATGTGTGGAAAATGGAATGAGGGCCATGCTATATATAGTTTTCGCAAAACCGTTAGGATCATTTCTTGGTAAAGAGGGAATGATCTTGGCCTTACAATTGTCAAGGAAGGATTGGGGGACTTGTTCATCACACAAACCAGCCCATAGCATGAAAAACCAGCGATTAAAACCATTTGAACAAGTGGGAATGACAAGATTCAATGTTTCTAAAATTCTGATGTGCTGGGCACTACTTACAGACCGTAAGCATATGTCCATACGGTCCGTAAGGGACCTACAGACCAGTAACTTTCAAAAATGACAGATTTAGCCCCTGAAGCCTCAAACTTGGTTTTCGATGCATTTTTGACACGTTTAAGCCCCGTTAACCCCATTTCAAAGCTCAAAAATGAAGTTAAAGTATAGGGAACTTAAAATGTGCTAAAAAATATCTCAGATGTTGGCTCGTTTGGTCGTACGGTTGCGTTGTTCGGTAAATTACGACGAAAGTCGTAACACACGCAAAAACGATCCAAATTAAGCGACGAATGGAATTTTATCATGCCAATCACTAAAATAAAATATTTTAATGATTACATAAATTTTTGGGTGTTCGGATATATTCAGAACGTAAAATATGTGCGAAAATGCAAACTTATGCACGTTTTGATGCTTTTAGTCCCTGCTTGATCAAGAAAGATTATTTTTGCGCACCAAACACCTCAAAGCCTATTTCTAAGCTATGTAAAGGATATTTAGGGAATATTTAACTTATGATCAAGTTTCGGAATGTTCGTTACTATCCAAATCGGTATAGTTTCGCAGTTTGACACAAATAGTCCCTTCGATCGAACAAACTTGTTTTCGACACACCAAACCATCCAAAACTTATTTCTAAGTTATGTGAAGGTTATTTAAGGTATGTTAAGCCTATTTCACTATCCCGGGGTGTTTATCGCATTAAACTGACTACGTTTATGCACCAGTTTGCGTATAACTTTCCAGAAAGTGATTTAAAGCTTGAAATCGAATCGAATCAATTCGTAAAATCATCAAACATAAATACATAAATAATAACACCAAAACACATTGTTTTATTAATAATTAACATTTTTTTATATTGTACATCGATCACAGAGCACAATTGTCACAGATCTGAGATCGAGGCCCACACGAAACGATCTCATGAGCTGGCAAGCATGTGCCCTAACCTGTCTCGACCCCCGCCTCAAATAATTGAGTTGTACATCAAGGACCTGGAACCCAAAGTTAAGAGCTTGGTCACTGCTGCAAATCTTGACGACTTGCCTCAGATCATTCGCTTGGCACACAAGATTACTGATCAAGAAGTTGAGCGTGGCTCGCTACTGGCTCGTGTTTCTGCTACTACCCCTACTACTACAACTACCACCCCTGCTAGTGATAACAAGCGCAAATGGAACGATGCTGACAAAGCAACCAGTGCAAGGCAATCGCAGAAAAGGTCTGACAACTGCAATAACCATAGTTTCAGTCAGTCGTCCTCAGTTAACCAAGCCCATGGCAGTAATCAGAGTCAAGGAACCTACGTTGGTAAGAAGACAAAGTGCAACAAGTGTGGTTTTCATCATTATGGACCGTGTGTCTGGGCTTGCCGTAGGTGCGAAAAGGTAGGCCATAAGGCAAAAGACTGTAGAGCTCTATACCCATGGTAGCAACAACAGAATCAACAACATTAGTAACAACAAAGGCAGCAGCCCCATCAGAATCAAGGCAATAGGAATGGGTGTTTCCATTGTGGGGATGAGGGTCACATCAAGCGAGATTGCCCTCAGCTGAATCAGAACGCCAATGATAACAACAAGACAATCCCATACCTAATCCAGGATCAAACCATTTAAACCAAACAAACTTGAACTGACTGACCATTATCATATCAGCATTTAACCCAATATTTTGCCTATACTCTTCTACTTTATACAACATCAAGTCCCATAATTTCTTCATAACATTCCACATCCTATAACTCCACCTCACAGCATAAGTCTTTTGGTTTGTTTTTGCTGGACATTCCATTTGGTAGAAGACAACCCATCTAACCAGCCATTTAATTCCCCAAACAAACTTTAAACAATCTCTATAAACCCTTATCAACCATAAATCCAAAAAATACCTTTTATCTCGTAAATTAGCGCTATCACCACTTGATCCTGTCTTCCATGAATGACTATAATATTTCCACACTTGTCTCTCACACTGACCTTTTTGTTGCCCATATTTCCTGCACAAACTCCATTGCTTTAATAATACAAAATGAGTCTTCAGAAACTTTATGATTTTAGATAATATTATCATTTCAGCAAACTTTTTATTCTGATCATCTTCTAACTCACTCATCCCCTCTTTGACCCTTATGATAATATGATTCCAATCATTACCATAATTACAAATAAACATCTGAATATTTTGTATTCTACTCGTAATATCAGAATTCCAAAATACCAAAGTTACCCCTAGAAGGCAAGCCAGCAACCGACAAATTTTCCAGCACCCACTACTCCTCCATATACTCTGTCTCTTAGCACAATTAGCATAATTTTACAAGTCCCAAAACCTCCACTTCAGAATCTTCAAGATATTACTTATATACCCCTTCCATACTAAAACAGTTTTTCCATCACCCCTAAGCTTTTGCCTAAAATGCCAAAGATCACTTATCAACCAGCACCATTTGATCAAACTTAGAACAAGTAAGTTGTTCCCATCAGTATCATATCCTATCCCACGTTTAACAATAATAATAATCCTTTCACTATTTTGATCAACAGGGCCAATGCATTCATTCAAGCAATTCCTTCTCAACTATTCTAATCTCTTGGGAGCCCTCAATCGATCTTTCCCTGTGCTCAATCATCATGTGGTTAGTAACCCTTCCCTGATTCGAATAAACCTTTATGTGATTTTTCTATGAGATTCCTGTTCGTGTGTACTTGATTCGGTTATTGTGGAACCAATGCAAGATCTAATGCCTAGATAGTAATTCGATACGATTGATGTTAGTTTTAGGGTTGCATGATAACAAGGTTATGATGATTGACTGGTAACAATAAATCGACCAGATTCAAATAGTGGGTGTATGAGTAGGGTTAGTTGTTAAAAAGGGTTTTGAGATATTGATACTAAATTTGAGATTTTAGAACATGTGTGATAAGAGATTAGTTAATCGGTGTACATGTATTGTTAGATATTTTAGTGTAATCGGGGATTGACTTGGTGATCAAAGCGAATTATACTACACATCAAGCAAGTTAGGAGGTGCAGGAGTGCACGCTTGTTTGAGTTATTATAATTCGAAGTGCACGGGCGGAGCCCGTACTCTACAGGGGTTCCAAGGGGGCAGCGCCCCCTTGGCGGGGGTTCGGGGGCAGCGCCCGTGGGAGCAGGGTCCAAGCGGCGGCAGCCCCTGGCGGGGTCCAAGGGGCAAAGCCCTGTATCAGAAAATTTTATTTTCTGGAATTTTTATCATTTTCGAAATGATAAAAAACGGCAGTTTTTTGGCAATTTTTGTCTGAAAAATAGAGGTAACTGCCTAATGGCTGTTACAACCCCAAAAACTAATTCGTAGACAGTTTTGATCATATTCTTCTTCCTGGTTCGAAAATTCACACACACTAACATACCCTTGTTCAATTTCTCGAAATCAGAGTTGTATCCGATTGAATTATTCGGGTGAACCACCGAAATAATTTGATCTGAGAGTGATTACACACCTCTCTGATCATCCGGTAAACTGAAATTCCCCAACAAAGATCAAATTAATTTCTGTGAAGATGGCAAGCGGATCGATGAAGGATATGACAAATAGGGTTGACAAACTAGAGAAGTTCGAAGGGGTGGACTTTCGAAGATGGCAGAAGAAGATGCACTTTCTTCTAACTTCGTTGAAGGTTGTGTACGTGTTGACTACTCCAATCCCGGAGATACTGGAGGAGGGCAATCTGGAGCAAATCAGGAAGAGATCGAAGTGGGAGAACGACAACTATATATGTCTTGGCCACATTCTGAATGGTATGTCTGATCCCTTATTTGATGTTTATTAAAATGTTGGAACTGCAAAGTTACTGTGGGACACGTTGGAAGCCAAATACATGGCAGAAGATTCTTCTAGTAAGAAGTTTCTTGTTAGTAATTTCAATAATTACATAATGGTTGTTGAAAGGCCTGTGATGGAACAGTATCATGAATTGGTACAAATTTTGGGGCAGTTTGCCCAACATGATCTGAAGATGGATGAATCCATCTCTGTTTCGAGTATCATTGACAAGTTACCTCCTTCCTGGAGAGATGTTAAACATAATCTGAAACATCAGAAAGGAGAGTTAACTTTGGTTGAACTTGGAAGCCACTTCAGAATTGAAGAAGGCTTGAGCACACAGGAAAATGTGTTGGTCAATGATGATAAGAAACGGACTGGATCAAGTTCTATGAACATGGTTGAAACGGGTGAATCATCCAAAGAAAACAGTAAGTTCAAAGGGAAACGCAAGTTTCAATGAAACAACAATTCGGGTTCAAACAAAAAGCCGAATTACCCTTGCTGGAAATGTGGTAAGGTTGGTCACTTTAAGAGGGACTGTAAAATGAAAAAGAATAACAATAAGTCCGGTTCAAAGAATAGGAATGAGGCTGGTTCTAGCGGGTCCAAGGACCCGAGCAAGCAAGGTCAGAATTTAGTATAATTTAATAATTCGGTTCAGAATTATGTGTCACTAATTTCTGAGGCATTTTATGTGCAGGATGATGACATTGCTTGGTGGGTTGATTCAGGTGCAACAAGTCATGTATGCAAGGATCTTCGTTGGTTTAAAGACTTTCAACCAATCGAAGACGGATCTATCATCAAGATGGGGAACGTTGCAACTGAACCAATCAAGGGAATAGGAACTGTGAATCTTGTTTTTACTTCTGGAAAATGTTTACTTTTGAACAATTTTTTGTATGTGCCCGGAATTTGAAAGAATCTGTTAAGTGGCATTATGTTGAATAATTGTGGGTACAAACAAGTATTGGAAAGTGACAAGTATATCTTGTCAAGACATGGTACCTTTGTTGGTTTCGGTTATCTATGTAATGGTATGTTTATGTTGAATGCTGATGTCTCGTTTATGAATGAATCTGTTTGTGTTGCTTCAACTAGTCATGTTAATGATGTACCTTCAACTAGTTATGCAAACTGCATTTCTTCAACTAGTAGTAGAAACAACTTGACAGAATCGAAATTATGGCATGCTAGACTAGGACATGTACATTATAAAAGAGTTAAAGAAATGTCTAAAATGAGCTTAATTCCGCCTATTAACATAAACAATGATAAATGCCATGTTTGCAAGTTGAATAAGATAACCAAAAAGCCTTTCATGCAACATGTTCATAGGGAAACTAAAGTGTTAGATTTGATACATAGTGATCTATGTGATTTTCATGCTACACCATCTCTAGGTAATAAAAAATATGTAGTAATATTTATAGATTATGCTACTAGATTTTGTTACGTTTATTTGTTGCATGCTAAGGATGAAGCTCTTGAAAAGTTTAAGATTTATAAACAAGAAGTAGAGCTTCATCGGAGTGGGTTGATCAAAACCTTACATACGGACAGAGGTGGTGAGTATTTTGATCTGGTGTATTTCCAATCTACTGGAATAATACAGCATACCACAACTCCTTACACACCGGAACAAAATGGTGTGGTAGAAATGAAAAATAGGACTTTAAAGGAAATGGTTAATACCATGTTGTCCTATTCGGGCCTAAGTGAGGGCTTTTGGGGTGAGACTATGTTAACTGCCTGCTATTTGCTAAATAGGGTTCCAAATAAAAGGAACAAGAACACCCCATTTGAGCTTTGGTATAAAAAACCACCTAAGCTGCATAAGCTGAGAGTTTGGGGTTGTAGAGCCATGGTGAGGCTCACTGATCCTAAAATAAGGAACATAGGGGAAAGAGGTATAGACTGCATTTTCATTGGGTATACGAAGCATTCATTTGCTCACAGGTTCTATGTTATAGAACCAAATGACTACGTGTCAGTGCATACGGTTATTGAGGCAAGAACTGCAGAGTATGATGAGAATAGATTCTCTTCAATGCCTATGCCTAGAGACATGGTTCCAAGCTCTAGTAACTCTCACGTGGCTGATCAAGTGATTGATACTCCTCCGGAACTTAGGAGGAGTGGTAGAGCAAGAAAAGCTAAATCATTTGGTGATGATTTTCAGCTATATTTGGTTGAAGGATCTAGAGATGAAATTAAAATTCAATATCAATATTGCTTCAATATTGAGGAAGATCCTAAAACCTATAGTGAAGCCATGGCATCTTGAGATGTAGCTTTCTGGAAAGAAGCTATAAATGATGAGATGGACTCTATTATGCAGAATAACACTTGGAAACTATCTGATCTACCCCCTGGGTGTAAACCACTTTGTTGTAAATGGATCTTCAAGAAGAAGATGAAAGTAGATGGTTCAATTGAAAAGTTTAAAGCCCGATTGGTTATCCAAGGCTTTAGACAAAAGGAAGGAATTGACTACTTTGATACATATGCTCCTGTAGCAAGAATATCCACTATTAGATTGTTAGTTGCCTTGGCTGCAATACACAATCTTGTAATTCACCAAATGGATGTGAAAACTGCTTTCCTTAATGGTGATTTGGATGAGGAGATATATATGAAACAACCAGAGGGTTTTGTTATGCCTGGCAATGAGCATAAGGTGTGTAAGCTAGTTAAGTCATTATATGTCTTAAAGCAAGCACCAAAACTGTGGCATCAAAAGTTTGATGAAGTGGTTTTGTCTAATGGTTTTATATTAAACCAAGCAGACAAGTATGTATATAGCAAATTTGATGATTCTAGGAAAGGAGTCATAATTTGTTTATATGTAGATGACATGTTGATCTTCACTACTGACCAGGATCAAGTTGATAAAACAAAGAAATTTATGTCGTCTTGTTTTGATATGAAAGACTTGGGGGAGGCGGAAGTGATCCTTGGTATAAGGATCAAACGGGAGAACAATGGCATATCTATCTCTCAATCTCATTATATTGAGAAGATATTGAAAAAGTTTAATTTTCATGATAGTTCTCCGGTTAGCACTCCAATGGATCCTACTTTTAAGCTCTCACCTAATGAAGGTGTAGCTGTAAGCCAACTTGAATATTAAAGGGCCATTGGATCCCTCATGTATGCCATGATTAGCACTAGACCGGATATAGCTTATGCTATTGGAAAGCTTAGTAGGTATACTAGCAATCGAGGTGCATGTCATTGGCAAGCAATGAATCGAGTATTTAGGTACTTGAAAGGAACCATGAAATATGGTTTAACCTATACTGGATTTCCTTTGGTTTTATAAGGTTATTCGGATGCAAGTGTAACACCTGTGCCTCCACGGCCATCAAGCAAATACCAAACTAATGAAATATTATATTTCATACTTGGGATTTGTAAAAATATGTGTATCATTTGCACATATCAATTTTTCTTCGATTCCAAACTCTAAATCGCTTTCTGGAAGGTTATACGCGCACCGATGCGTAAATATAATCAGTTTAATGCAACGAACACTATAGAATAGTATAATAGGCTTAACATACCTTAAGTAACCTTTACATAACTTAGAAATAAGTTTTGAAGGCTCTGGTATGGCAAAATCTAGTTTATTCGCTTACAGGGACTAAACTTGACAAACTGCGAAAGTATGCCAATTTGAACTGTAACGAACATTTCGGAACATGACCATAAGTTAAACACACCTTAAATATCCTTTACATAGCTTAGAAATAGGCTTTGAGGGGTTCGGTGTGCTAAAATAAACTTTTGGGTCATTCAGGGACTAAAAGTGTCAAAAAGTGCACAAGTTTGCACTTTTACGCATAACTTACGTTCTGAATATATCCGGACATCCAAAAATTTATGTAAGCACTAAAACATTTTATTTTAGTGTTTGGCATAAGAAAAATCCATTCGTCACGCAATTTGGATCGTTTTTCGCGCTTATGCGCATTCCGTCGTAATTAACCGAACAACGCAATCGTACGGCTAAACGAACCGACATCCGAGATATTTTTGAGCACATTTTAAGTTCCCTATACTTTAACTTCATTTTAGAGCTTTGAAATGGGGTTAACGGGCCTTAAACGCGTCGGAAATGACCTTATAGCACAACAGGGACCAAAATTGTAAATCTGCCAAACTTGACCCTTGCGCACCGTAAGGGTTTATTTGTTACGGTGCGCAAGCAGTGTCCAGATGCAGCAAATCGTTTTTGGCTGCTGTTATCTGCCCCTAAACATTCTCCGAAGGTCAAGTGCCACTTGTTAAACTCTTATGGTGGCCAAAAATCAGTCACCACAACATTTCAACAAGTGTACGGGCTAGATCATTCCCTCTTTTCCAAGAAACGATCCTAACGGTGGACCGAAAACTATAAATACCCAACCCATTTCACTTCTTTTCTCACTAGAATCTGGTCAATTGTGCTCTAAGTTGAAACCTTTGTTTCATACCTGAGCTATTTTGATCTAGATTAGCATTCGGGGACCCTTCGTAAGTGTTCCTTCGTTCTTTTATTGCTTTTCGAGTCCGAAAGTCAAACTTTGTTTGACTTTCTGCATTGACCAGTTTATGGTCGATGCGAAGTTCGTTTGAACTTCATAACGTGAGCGTGATCACGATGGTTATAGTCCCTAGTGACTATACCTACTGATTACCACGTTATCTAGGCTCAGTGACGAGCCGTAGTTTCGGCCAGAATACGTATTCTTGCGTATTTTGTAACCAAACTACTTATGGGTATCAAAACCGTTTGTTTTGATACCAAACCTGTTTTCTAAACTTAGTTAAGCATGTTTTAACATGCTTAGCTCGTCACTTTTAGTTTAGTGCTTATATAGGGTCGTAAGGTAAGCGATCTAAACAATCGCTTATACTTTCGAACCCGACCCGTTTGGTCGATCATTAGGATCCGACCAAGCACATTAGGTGACCATAGCATATAGGGAATAACCTTCCAAGGTTATACCTTATGGTCGCTTCGTTTAAGTAGTTGTATGATAGGTAGTTTATATGCCTTAGGTAAATTACCAAAATGCCCTTTTGACACCAAAATTCATTTTAAGCTTATGTAACATAAATTTTGACATCTAAACTGATTTGACAACCATATTAGACATGTTAAGGCATATATTACTTGTCATAGGACTAGTTAGGCGTTCCGAACGCGTTTTACGCGAACGACGCGTTAAAGTAGCATAAGCTACCTAAACGGGTCGTAATGGGTCGTAAGCACTTAGGTTAGGTTTCATTTAGTATGTAGGCTTTGTTAAACCATACTACATGAGTTTCCATACTCGTTTGGTTTACGAACCCTCGTTCTATCCGATCCTCCGATTTAGGTCCGGATTATTAATGTAGTTACCTATATTAGGTGCCGTTTGATATTCCGAGCCCTCTAGCATTGCTTGGTGGTTATCTTAAGACTTCTGAGCAATCTCAAGTGAGTACATAGACCCCTCTTTTACTGTTTTTCCAAACGTTTTGGGGTGGAACACATGTGCCTACTTGTTACTTTCATGCTTTCCTGTTTTCACATCATATACTTGCTATGTTCGTTAGTACATTTATAGTACATGATTTCATTACATCTTATGCTATGTATGCCTATTGTGTGCGTACTTAGTACATTATTTTACATTACATTCTATGCTATGTATGCCCATTGTGTGCATACTTAGTACATTATTTTACATTACATTCTATGCTATGTATGCCCATTGTGTGTGTACTTAGTACATTATTTTACATTACATTCTATGCTATGTATGCCCATTGTGTGCGTACTTAGTACATTATTTTACATCACATTTCATGCTTACATTTTGGTATGACATTTGGTTTGTTTAAACTATACTATACATTCATTAACACCGATCATGCCGCTCGGTAGTAGGTAGTGGTACCATAGGACTTGACAAATCCCATTCCTGAAATCTCGGGTTTGTTTGGACGTAAGGAATGACCGAATCCGAATACATATTCTTTTGATAACCCATTTTTACATGGTTATCCGACTGTCGCAAGGCTTGGATGTATGAATTTTCACAATACCGCATAAATGTCTATATCAGTATAGCATGCATTTACTACACAAAACATAACTTTGATTTAAACTGTGACAACCCTCACTAAACCAGGTATCTGTACGACTTAATTAATAATTAATTACTGCTTAATTACTGTGCTTGTTTGAAATTACTGATGAACTGCTACTTGATTTCTGATACATGCATATACCTGCATCATACTTTACTTACTGTCACTACATAATTTACATACTGAACCTTAGTGACAAACATGATGCACAAAAAGCACAGTAGCACTATAACGGATAACCTATAGAACATGCTGATAGAGCCAGCATCAGGCAGACACTGCCTCTAAGGTCTGTATGAGCCAGAAATATTTTGCTACACTAGTGGTGAGTGTAGGAATACAAGGGTTGTAGAACTGCGTCTCTAGGAATAAGTTACAATGACTGGATGTGCCTAAAACGTACTTTAAGTACAAAAATTCAGCACTTTACATAATAATTCAGCATTAAGCTACCTAATAATGTGCCAAAACATGAGAAAAATATTACTAGACACTTTCCAAAGTGTCAGAAATGAGTTGTGTCACTAAAAAGGGTATTAACGACACTTTAAAGCTTGTTTAAGCACATTAACGGATTACTATCCAACCGAATAACCGGACTTTACCCGGAACCTGAAAATATTGTTATTTTCATTAATTATCTTTTTCTGAGCCAGTTAGGGTCCCTGAATACCCTAACACCCACTGTAACACACGACACACAACTAACCGGGTTAAGCACTTGCTAACTCACTTAACCTAACTAATAAACCTAACTATTAGTTAGAAATGGACTAGACCCCCCCCCCCCCTCACTAACCGTCCCCAACTAGAGGGGGACATACCTTGTCCTAATTTGATTATAATATTACTTGTGCCTAAAATCTAGTAGACATATGGACCTATGGTTAATACACACACTAATTATCTATAAGTTCATGTATTAGCCCACCATAACATGATCATCACACAACTCACCACTCCACACCTCTCTCTCCCTCTCTTGGTTCTCAGCCGAGAGCACCCACCCCCCATCCATCATTGTTCGATTTTGATCAAGCAATCCCAAGTCCATACAAGTGTTACGGGTCACATACGAGGAGTCTTGGTGCAAACGGAAGGCGGAGGACCTCTTTATCTTGCTTTTATCCACCCGATTTACGTCTAGATTCTTCCCTAGCCTCGAGCTAGTGGTAAGTTGCTTAAATCACCTTCTTAAACTATTCTAAAGTGGTTAAAACGATATATGACGTTTAAATTTTATGAACATGCAAGTTGAAGCACAAAAGTCTACTTAAAACACTAAAATGTTGGTTAATAGCTCATATGTTGTGTAAATCATGTAGTATTTGATTTGTGTAATTATTTGGACCCGATCTATGCTGTGGTAGCTCGGATCATCATTTAACCCGGTTTAGTCATGATCTTGGATTATGACATAAAGCTTGTTTAAGTATAACAAGGGTTAGAAGATGAAACTCTACCACACTCGAATCATGAACTTGTGTAAAAGTGTTTTAGCTTGTAAAATAGTGATTAAAACTAGTAGATCTACGGATCTACAGGTGGTATTTTTAAAGGACCGAGTGTCAAGAAATCATGTTTTTCTAAAGACGGATCTTACACCAACACGAATGGTTTTTAGAACACACAAGTGTGTAAACACTTGTGTAACACAAAGTTTCGACAAGATAACTATTTTTTGAAAAAGATGACGAGAAGTTGTAAAGACGGAACTTCCATAAAAACGAGGTTTTTACAAAATCGGATAGTTTTATATAAAGATCCACTAAAAGTAATGGGATTTACTTCATAGTTTGAATAAATCACAAGTTCATGAAATTTATGCGATTTATATATATTTTGACTAGTTTGTGGTTTGAACATTGTTTTGATTGAATAATAAAAAATGGTTGGTTTGATTTATAAAAGAAAATGATACGCTTGAAAGTGTGGCCACCTCCAGTTACAGAGGAAACTCTGGCGAAATTTTTCTAAAAACCTAACACTTAGAATTATTTTCACTATCAGTGTTAGAGATACTTGTCGACTTGTTTTCAAACTATGAATTTCGCCACGACCTTATTTATAAAATATCGGAGGTGGGATTTCACAAAATAAAACGTGATACATAAATATATTTAGTATATATTTTTCACAACATCACTTATATAAGTGTTTATGATTATTTTGTGTTCTACATAAATATTATTTTTAGGGTAAAAATAATATTACTAAGTATTATTTTGGGAAAATCACATGTAATAAAATATAATATTTTTGGGAAGAATACTTATATTTTGAAGTTGGAAATAAAATATATTAAGTGAGACTTAATAGTGAAATCCGAATGTTACGAACACACATGTATTAAATCCCCCATCCTTGGGAAGGAGAATAACTACCAAGTATACAGAATGTAAACACGAAATAGTTGCCTAACTATTTCCCAAAAACTTAAACCATAAAGCTAAGGCACGGCCATCCGTCTAATAGAGTTAGTACGTGTAGGTCGTCATACAGCTGATCGATTTGGAGGCATACTTGGTAGAGACGCACCACTGTGAGTTCATGTCCCCCCTTTCTCTTAACTGTTTTCAGTTTTCTAAACTACGGGGGTGAAATACATGTTACTTTGATTACAAGTACTTTATACATGGTATGGTTAGCGTAAGGAGGTTTACTACTTAGATCATGTGAGTGGGTAGGCATGAACTAGAGGCCATTAATCCTCATTATAGGACCGTGGGACGTAAGCGGTAGATCTATCTGGGTGTAGCGAGCCCAACGCCAGGTCCAACAGTACGGACCTCGGGGTGACTTTGTGCCCCGATGCAAAATCGCAAGGTTTGAGTCTTCCTACTTGCACTTCACACATATCAATGGCCTTGCAAACCGTTGGTGATCTCTTTTCCTTATTTGCTACATACCAGGATTTTTATACATACAAGGTTTATTTACTCACTTACACATGAACTCGCTCAACATTATTGTTGATTTTTCAACTTACATGTATTTCAGGAAATTAAAGATCTGGCGCGGTATGTTATGTTTTCCCGCTGCATAAGGGTTCCAAGGTCATCCCAGTTTAGGAAATGTGACTCTTTCCTGGACAAGTCACAAATCTTAAACTGCATTTATTTCAAGATGATGTTTATGTCTTTCAAACAATATTTTATGTTATGATGTTGTAAGTCTCTAAGACAATGTTATGTTACTCTGGTTTTAAAACTTAGTCTACGGATGATCTTGCATGATTTTCTTTCATATAGCTTTGTTATGGTTAAGCTATGGTATTAAGAAGTCACACCAAAATAACCACGCTTCCGCAAAGCCAGGGTGTGACAGCTTGGTATCGGAGCTCTGATCATAGCGAACTAGGATTCTTTCTCGAGTCTAGACTATGATCACTAGGGCTCTCACGAAAACATTTTTACTGCATACCACTTGAGTCCAGATCCAAAACTTTTTATAAACAAATGTTGAGCACATTTTATTTATTATTTATAGGCTCAGTCTAGAAAGGCTGAGGCTCGGTCTGAGAGGCCGAGGCTCGGTCTGGGAGATCGAGGTAGTTGGCTAGTGGGACTAGGAGAGATGGCTAGTGGGACTAGGAGAATTGGCTAGTGGGACTAGGAGAATTGGCTAGTGGGACTAGGAAGAGTAGTCTGAGAGGCTGGGAGGCTAGTGGGACTAGGAGAACTATTTGAATGCTTACTTGGTAACTTATGTGATTATCTAATTGTATGATTGACTGTTTGTGCATGTTTGTGTTTATGTTACAGACACCATGGACACCTCTGGCACTGGTGATTCAGACACCACAGGACCTAGACCTATAGTATCGGACGACCTAGAGTCTTCTGAGCGAGAGGTTCACACATCTGACGTTACGAGCATGGACGAGGATGATTTCCAGCCCTTCGCTTTACCTGATGGTGCTGATGAGCTCGCTGATGGCCCTTTGGCCGGGGACCTATCGTTAGTGGAGATCCCTGCTCCCATACCGCTTGCTTCATATCCTGCTTACGATTTACTCATCGACGCCGACGCTGACGACGACGTCGATCTTTTTGATGACGAGCCCTTAGAGGACGAGGTTCAGGGCGAGGCCCTTCTTCCTGCTGGAGATCTTTTGTTGATCGCAGATGCTCCCGCTGAGGAGTCACCTGCTCACTCTCCGGTCCCAGGCTCTTTCGAGTCTGTGGCCTCCGCACCTTCACACACCCAGAATGCGCAGCACTTCTCACATGGATCAGTTCCCGACCAGGCATCCTCTGTTGCCCCTATTCCTAGCTTTGCTTTCGACCACGATGATGTGGAGGATTCCGATCCTGACTTTCCCCCAGGATTCGACCCGGATGAGGATATAGAGTTTATACCCATGGATCAGCCTATGGAGGATCCAGTCGACCCAGTTGATCCCATCGACCCCGAGTTTGATTTTGAGATGGCCTTTGATGAGCCCGAGCAGCCACTAGACCCTGCTCCTGACCCAGTACTTGAGCATGACCCAGTTCATGCTGACGCACCTATTATTGAGCCTGTCTTTGCTGACCCACCTATTGATGATCATCCCATAGATGCTCCGTTGTTAGAGGGCGATCATGTTATTGTTGCTGATCATGTTGATCCCCCACTTTTTGCTGATGCACCAGTTGACCCCCTTGTTGTACCTCACCATGATCCTATGCCAGCCCGGTTTGATCGTGCGCTTTTTGAGGCACGGATCGACCCCCGAGATGAGCACGCCCAGTGTGGGTGGATTCCTGCTGATGACGAGGTCCCACCTTTTCCCCCTCAGATCCCTGATACCCGTCACATTGATACTTCCTTTCCATTTCCTCGGTTTACACTTCCAGCACGAGCTGGAGAGGGCTCTTCGGCTCACCCTTTTGGACACATACCGGTATCTATCCCTGCTATACCACCGTCTACTACTTTTCCCCCTGTTTCCCCATTTCATGTGGCACCTTTTGATCCCACCAGTGAGCCGTTTCTCTGGGCGTCACCTTCTGCCATACCACCGACTGACCCCTACCATTCTTTCCACATGGGGTATACTATTTAGGACGTTTTGATGTCTTTTGTCGCCCAGCACGAGACACACACGCAGCGCATACAGGAGCTTGAGAGAGCCCAGCCGCCGCCGTGTCAGTGCCAGGGTCAGACCCACTCTCCTTTGCAGCACTCTCGACCTGTACCACCAGACTATCTTGCACGCCTTTTTTCCCTGGAGCAGCAGGTTGCTTCATTCTTGCGTACCCAGAGAGCCATGGAGGAGGACTGGCTCCATTTGCGCCGCTTGTTTTACACTCACTTTCCCCCTCCTCCACCGCCATCCGTGTAGAGCTCTTCAGTACCGTGTAGGTAGACATTGGTGAGAAGACGGCGAATGCTTTTGACTGCACAACATTTTTGGAGACTACAATATGATTCTGACTTTTGTTGACATGTATTTGATGTATTGACACTGATTTGATATAGTTTTTGGACTGGGGTGATGTAGCCCTTAGTCGACTGATGTTGTATGACACTGTGATGTACTTGTACGCTTACTATGTGGTCTCATTATATGGCAATCGCAGTATTCTCATCATACTTGATGCTTGATTTGGTTATTTGTATTCTATGACATGGGATGTTGTGTGATTGATATGTGTGACATGAGATGTTATGTACTATTACTATCATAAAGCGTATGTATTATAACTATGGCCTGACCGACGTAAACACATCTTTTAGAAGATGCCGCCGAGACGTGAGACACACATGCCTACCAATGAGGCGGAACTCCAGCAAATTATCGCTGCTGCCATCGCACAATACGCCGCCTCTTAAGGAGGGACTAGTGGAAGCAACTCTGGCAACACTGGCAATAACAATAATCCAACTCATGGTAATACTAAGTCATTTAGACATACCATGACCTAATTGGATATCTTTAGCAATGATGCTAATGCCGATCGTATGTTATAATGTATGTGCAGGGTGCACCTACAAGCAGTTTCTAGACTGCAAACCGGTCAACTTTGATGGCACAGGAGGTGCTGTCGCCTTTGTTCGTTGGGCCGAGAAAACTGAATCTGTTCTTCGCATGAGTAAATGCGCACCAGACCAGCAAGTCACCTATATCTCAGGGCTATTCCTGGATGGAGCCCTCTCTTGGTGGAATCTGTAAGTACAGACACTTGGTGAAGCTGCTGCCTACGCGCTAACCTGGACCGAACTGAAGGAACTTATGCGCAGGAAGTACTGCTCTCGCGCGGAAATCCAAAGATTGGAAACCGAGTTCTGGCATTTGAAAATGGACGGTCCAAAGATCGCAGAATACGTTCAAAGGTTCCATGACTTATCGCATGTGGTACCCTACATGGTCACTCCGGAGTTCAAGAGGATTGAACGTTTCATTTGGGGATTAGCTCCTCAAATCATAAGCATGGTGACCTCATCCAAGCCAGCGAGCATTACTGAGGCGATTGATTTGAGCGTAGCTCTCACTGAGGAGGCGATCCACCTAAACAAGTTTGGTGATGTTGAGCAAAAGAAGAAAGAGACTCACGTCGAGTCATCAGGAGGTAACAAACGGAAGTTCTCGAACTTCAAGCAAGGCGCCAGTGTGGTTGTTAAGAAAGGAGAGCCAAGCATGCCAGCTCAGGATACAACTGGTGGTAGGAGGAAAGGTAAGGGATATATGGGTGCACATCCCAAGTGTAACTCTTGCCAACGCCATCATTCTGGCCGATGCGGGCCAAAAGTATGTGAAGCTTGTGGAAAGACTGGACACTTGAAGGATTCTTGTTGGGCTAGTGCTGGCCGGGGAGGCCAGGGAGGATTTAGGAATAGAAATAATCATGGTGGTATTGGGAGTCGCCCACAGGGGAACAATGGAGGAAACGGAAATCGAGGCAACTTTGCGAACCAAGCGGGTAATGCGAACCAAAACAACAACCAAGCTGGAAATGGAGGTGGAAACGGGCAAAGACTTGGATGCTTTAACTGCGGTGATATTGGGCATTTTAAGAAGAACTGCCCAGAGTTGAACCAAGCCCGTGGAAGAGTGCTCCAAATCGAAGCGAGGGAAGCGCGCCAGGACCCCAATGTCGTTACTGGTACGTTCCCTGTAAACCAACGCTATGCATCCGTTTTATTTGATACCGGTGCCGATTATAGCTTCGTGTCGTTAGAGTTTAAGAATATGCTTGGTTTAGCCGCTAGTAAATTAGATATTCCGTACTCAATCGAATTGGCTAATGGAAAGATAGTAGAAGCCAATGAAGTTATCAGAGGTTGTGCGATCGAATTGGGAGAGCGTGAGTTTGCTTTGGATCTACTACCAGTCCAGTTGGGAAGCTTCGACGTGGTGGTAGGAATGGATTGGTTATCAGGCAACAAGGCTGAGATAGTTTGTCACGAAAAGGTTGTTCGTATCACAACCGAAGATGGCGAAACAATTGTGGTTCAAGGTGAGAAGTGTGATACGCCGTTAAGAATTATCACCTGCCTGAAAGCGCGAAAGTGTTTGCAGAAGGGATGTGTTGCCTTCCTGTCACACATTGTGGATAAGAAGGCTGCCGAGCCGAAGATTGAAGACATCCCTGTCGTGAGGGAGTATCCAGAAATCTTCCCAGAAGACTTACCTGGACTGCCACCTCAGAGGCAAGTAGAGTTTCACATTGACTTAGTTCCAGGCGCCGCGCCTGTGGCTAAGGCACCATATAGACTTGCTCCGTCTGAGATGCAGGAACTGTCGACACAACTTCAAGAGTTGTTAGACAAGGGTTTTATCCAACCAAGCTTCTCGCCTTGGGGAGCTCCAGTCCTGTTTGTCAAGAAGAAGGACGGTAGTTTTCGTATGTGTATTGACTACCGGGAGTTGAACAAGCTGACGATCAAGAATAGATATCCTCTGCCAAGGATTGATGATCTGTTTGACAAACTGCAAGGCTCAAGCTTTTATTCAAAGATCGATCTTCGATCTGGATACCATCAGTTAAGGATACAAGAGGAGAGTATGCCAAAGACCGCCTTCAGAACTCGTTATGGACACTACGAGTTCCTTGTTATGCCGTTTGGTTTGACAAACGCACCTGCAGTCTTTATGGATTTGATGAATAGAGTTTGCAAGCCGTACTTGGACAAGTTCGTGATCGTGTTTATCGACGATATCTTGATTTATTCAAGGACAAAAGCTGAGCACGAACAGCATTTAAGAGCTATTTTGGAGCTGCTGAAGAAAGAACAGTTGTATGCCAAGTTCTCTAAGTGCGAGTTTTGGCTACGGGAAGTACAATTTCTTAGACATGTGGTTAATGGAAATGGAATCCACGTGGATCCAACCAAGATCGAAGCAATCAAGAATTGGGAAACGCCAAAGACGCCAACCGAGATTCGACAATTCTTGGGTTTGGCTGGCTATTATCGAAGGTTCATTGAGGATTTTTCGAAGATCGCTCAACCATTGACGCTCCTCACGTAGAAAGATAAGAAGTTTGATTGGGGAATCAAACAGGAAGAAGCGTTCCAGATATTGAAGGATAAGCTCTGCAATGCGCCAATCTTAGCACTACCGGAAGGTACAGATGATTTTGTGGTATACTGTGACGCCTCACGTCAAGGATTGGGTTGTGTGTTGATGCAACGCCAAAAGGTTATTGCTTACGCATCGCGCCAATTGAAAGTGCACGAAAAGAACTATACCACACATGATTTGGAACTTGGCGCAGTGGTTTTTGCATTAAAGATCTGGAGACACTACCTTTATGGTACGAAGTGTACAATCTTTACAGATCACAAGAGCCTACAGCACATATTCAATCAGAAGGAGCTGAATATGAGGCAAAGACGATGGGTTGAGTTGCTAAACGATTACGACTGCGAGATAAAGTATCATCCAGGGAAGGCGAATGTGGTCGCCGATGCCCTAAGTCGAAAAGAGAGGATCAAGCCCATAAGGGTTAGGGCTTTAGAAATGATTATCCGAACCGATCTTTCCTTGCGCATTCGTGCCGCTCAGAAAGAAGCTCTCAAGGAAGGAAACCTTGAAGAAGAATATCTCTGTGGGATGGAGAAGCTACTGGTACCAAACGAGGAAGGAACGTTATGTTTTGAGAAAAGGATTTGGGTTCCTTGGTTTGGAGGTTTAAGGAAGGTTATTTTTTATGAAGCTCACAAATCGCGGTACTCTATCCATCCAGGAGTGGATAAGATGTACCAAGATCTCAAAGATTATTATTGGTGGCCTAGGATGAAAGGCGATGTTGCTGTTTATGTGAGCAAATGTTTAACATGCGCTAAGGTTAAAGCCGAATACCAGAAGCCTTCAGGACTTCTGCAACAACCCGAGATTCCCAAGTGGAAATGGGAACAAATCTCAATGGATTTTATTACAAAGTTGCCAAGAACGCCAAGAGGCCATGACACTATTTGGGTAATAGTGGATCGATTAACGAAGTCAGCACACTTCTTACCTATCAGAGAAAAGGATAATACGAGCAAATTGGCTGAAATTTACATGAGAGAGATCGTCGCACGTCATGGAGTACCTCTCTCAATCATCTCTAATAGAGACGGAAGGTTTGTGTCAAGGATATGGCAATCCTTCCAAGAAGCCTTTGGCTCACAATTGAATCTAAGCACTGCGTTTCATCCGCAAACTGACGGTCAAAGCGAGCGAACGATACAGACTTTGGAAGACATGCTGAGAGCGTGTGTTATGGATTTGGGCGGTAGCTGGGATAAGCATTTACCCTTGGTCGAATTTTCATACAACAACAGCTACCACACCAGTATTGGTGTCGCGCCATTTGAAGCCCTTTACGAACGCAAGTGCCGATCACCCCTATGCTGGGCTGACGCAGGTGATAGGCAGCTTGTTGTTCCCGAAATCGTCCAAGAGACGACAGACAAGATTGCGCAGATTCTTAAACGCATCGAAGCAGCTCGCCACAGACAGAAGGCCTATGCGGATCCAAACCGAAAACACATGGAATTTCAAGTGGGAGAAATGGTTTTATTGAAAGTTTCACCCTGGAAGGGTGTGGCACGCTTCGGAAAGCGTGGGAAGTTAAATCCGCGCTACATTGGTCCTTTCAGAATTTTGGAAAGAATAGGACTAGTAGCATACAAGTTGGATTTACCTGCTGAACTGAATGGTGTTCACGATACATTTCATGTATCCAACCTGAAGAAAAGTCCAACTCAAGACGACATTGCCATTCCCATCGACGAGATTCATGTTGACGACGCGCTCCATTTCGTTGAAGAACCGGTTGAGGTTACGGATTGGAAGGTAAACAAGACCCGCCGGAGCAGTGTCAAGCTCGTCAAAGTTCGTTGGAATGCCAGACATGGTCCTGAATACACCTGGGAGCGTGAGGACAGGATGAAAGAGAAATACCCCCACCTATTTCCTAAGAACCCTGCATCTACAAGCAGAACTTAAAATTTCGGGACGAAATTTTTCTAACGGGGGGAGAATGTGACAACCCTCACTAAACCAGGTATCCGTACGACTTAATTAATAATTAATTACTGCTTAATTACTGCGCTTGTTTGAAATTACTGATGAACTGCTACTTGATTTCTGATACATGCATATACCTGCATCATACTTTACTTACTGTCACTACATAATTTACATACTGAACCTTAGTGACAAACATGATGCACAAAAAGCACAGTAGCACTATAACGGATAACCTATAGAACATGCTGATAGAGCCAGCATCAGGCAGACACTGCCTCTAAGGCCTGTATGAGCCAGAAATATTTTGCTACACTAGTGGTGAGTGTAGGAATACAAGGGTTGTAGAACTGCGTCTCTAGGAATAAGTTACAATGACTGGATGTGCCTAAAACGTACTTTAAGTACAAAAATTCAGCACTTTACATAATAATTCAGCATTAAGCTACCTAATAATGTGCCAAAACATGAGAAAAATATTACTAGACACTTTCCAAAGTGTCAGAAATGAGTTGTGTCACTAAAAAGGGTATTAACGACACTTTAAAGCTTGTTTAAGCACATTAACGGATTACTATCCAACCGAACAACCGGACTTTACCCGGAACATGAAAATATTGTTATTTTCATTAATTATCTTTTTCTGAGCCAGTTAGGGTCCCTGAATACCCTAACACCCACCGTAACACACGACACACAACTAACCGGGTTAAGCACTTGACTAACTCACTTAACCTAACTAATAAACCTAACTATTAGTTAGAAATGGACTAGAACCCCCCCCCCCCTCACTAACCGTCCCCAACTAGAGGGGGACATACCTTGTCCTAATTTGATTATAATATTACTTGTGCCTAAAATCTAGTAGACATATGGACCTATGGTTAATACACACACTAATTATCTATAAGTTCATGTATTAGCCCACCATAACATGATCATCACACACCTCACCACTCCACACCTCTCTCTCCCTCTCTTGGTTCTCGGCCGAGAGCACCCACCCCCCATCCATCATTGTTCGATTTTGATCAAGCAATCCCAAGTCCATACAAGTGTTACGGGTCACATACGAGGAGTCTTGGTGCAAACGGAAGGCGGAGGACCTCTTTATCTTGCTTTTATCCACCCGATTTACGTCTAGATTCTTCCCTAGCCTCGAGTGTCACACCCCGACCACGTGGAACATACAAAACGTGGTGGAAATGTCGGGGAGTGTTGTAACAGAATTTATTTGTTTCATAACCATGGCAATTGAAGTTTCGTTTTATTGATTAAAAGTGTTACAATGTCTTAACAAACAAGGAAAAACAACATAATTAACTAGTCTTGCATCTTTTATTGTCACTAAAGCCCAAGTCTGCCTATATGTATCTTGATCATCTTATGCAACAGCTCCTGAAAAACACATGTGAAAATAGGTACGTCAGCATAAAAATGCCTGTGAGATACATAGGTTTTGTGAAAATAGGTTCCATGACTTATGTTTGAGAAAATGTTTAGTCATGAACCTTGTAATTTGCTTTGTTTTGTAAATCATTTGAAAAATAATGAGTTCAGATGATATGTATAAATAAGTAAATAATGTATGGTTAAATAAATAACCATGTAAGATGAGTTTGTATAAGATAAGTTGTTTGTAAAACAATGTCTTGTGAAAAGTGTGTTATTTGTATAAAATGTTCTATGTCTCAAACTGAAATGATTCAAATAACGCTACAATATGTAATACCATACAAACACTTATATATAGGAAGTACCAGCGGCGTATCCACCATGCTTGTATCATATTACACACGCATCGTTACTTAATCACTTAATCAAACCAAACAAATGTCAAAATGTCTATGTCAAATATCCATGTCAAATGTCTATGTCAAAATATCATGTATGGCAAGTGAAATGTCTCAACTAAACCATATACACAAAAACAAAGTATTGAAGTAAAACTTGGTTTAAATCAAAGTTATGTTTTGTGGGAAAATGCATGATCAAATGTCAATCATGTTAAAATGTCTATGCCGAAATGTCTATGTCAAATACGGTTCACACGGTTCACAGATACAAACGGTTCACAGATATCAACGGATCACAGTCAAATGATTACAACGGTTCAATATGTAGTAAAATGTGTTCATATGCTGGATAAGCATATGCAACAGAAAAGCAATGAAAAACGATGTACTAAGTACGCACACAATGGGCATACATAGCATGAAATGTAATGTAAAACGATGTACTAAGTACGCACACAATGGGCATACATAGCATAAAATGTAATGAAATCATGTACTATAATGTACTAATGAACATAGCAAGTATATGATGTCAAAACAGGAAAGCATGAAAGTAACAAGTAGGCACATGTGTTCCACCCCAAAACAGTTTGGAAAACAGTAAGAGAGGGGTCTATGTACTCACCTGAGATTGCTCAGTAGTTCTGGAGTAACAACTAAACAATGCTAGAGATCGCGG
This sequence comes from Helianthus tuberosus, assembly GCA_030545235.1. Taxonomy (NCBI): domain Eukaryota; kingdom Viridiplantae; phylum Streptophyta; class Magnoliopsida; order Asterales; family Asteraceae; genus Helianthus; species Helianthus tuberosus. The sequence continues at coordinate 1,874,059 of CM060402.1, forward strand.
ATATCAAACGGCACCTAGTATAGGTAGCTACATTAATAAACCGGACCTATCTCGGAAGATTGGGTAGCATTAGGGTTTGTAAACCAAACGAGTGTAGAGACTCGTGTCATTTGGTTTAACAAAGCCTACATGCTAAATGAAACTTAACCTAAGTGTCTACGACCCATTACGACCCGTTTAGGTAGCTTATGCTACTTTAACGCGTCGTTCGCGTGAAACGCGTTCGGACCGCCTAACTAGTCCTATGACAAGTAATATATGCCTTAACATGTTACATAATCAGTTATGTGACAAAGGTTTAGGTTACATATGCTTAATTACCAATTATACATGAAAAGGGTATTCTGGTAATTTACCTAAGGCATATAAACTACCTATCATACAACTACTTAAACGATGTTACCATAGGGTATAACCTCGGAAGGTTATTCCCTACCTACTATGGTCACCTAATGTATTTGGTCGGATCCTAATGATCGACCAAAACTGGGTCGGGTTCGAGGTATAAGCGATTTATTAGATCGCTTACCCTACGACCCTAGACAACGTGGTAATCAGTAGGCATAGTCCCAAGGGACTATGACCATCGTGATTACAATCACGTTGCGAAGTTCAAACGAACTTCGCATTGACCATTACTGGTCAACGCTGAAAGTCAAACAAAGTTTGACTTTCTGACTCGAAAAGCAGTAAAATAAGGAAAAGAACAAAAGAATACTTACCCAGGGTCCCCGAATGCTAACCCAGATCAAAATAGCTCAGGTATGAAACGAAGGTTCCAACTTAGAGCCCAAATGATCAGATTTGTGGGTTTTTAAGCCAAAGGGGGGTGGGTATTTATAGAAAACGTAGAGCCGCTAGGATCGTTTCTTGAATATCGTGCCACGATCCGAGCCGTACACTTGTCACAAAGTTTATGGAGCCACATATGCTCCTTATCTTAGTGATTAAGCAATTTAAAACATGTGGTTGTGGTTAAATCTGCTGAAAACAGGCTGTTAAGTACTCTGCATCTGGTCTGAACTTGCTTTACGAACCTCAAAGCTGCCAATGTTGAGGTCCGTAAGGTAACAACTTTGGCAGATTTACAGTTTTGGTCCCTGCAATGCAATCAGCCCATTTTTGACACGTTTAAGGCCCGTTAACCCCATTTCAAAGCTCTAAAATGAAGTTAAAGTATAGGGAACTTAAAACATGCTAAAAAATATCTCGGATGTCGGTTCGTTTAGCCGTACGAACGCGATGTTCGCTTAATTACGACGGAATGCGCACAAGCGCGAAAAACGATCCAAATGACGCGACGAATGGATTTTTCTTAAGGCGAACACTAAAATATAATGTAGTCATGCTGACATAAATTTTTGGATGTCCGGATGTATTCAGAACGTAAGTTATGCGCGAAAATGCAAACTTGTGCACTTTTTGACACTTTTAGTCCCTGAATGACACAAAAGTTTATTTTAGCATACCGAACACCTCAAAGCCTATTTCTAAGCTATGTAAAGGATATTTATGGTATGTTTAACTTATGGTCATGTTCCGGAATGTCTGTTACAGTTTAAATTGGCATACTTTCGCAGTTTGTCAACTTTAGTCCCTGTAAGCGATTAAACTTTGATTTCACCACACCAAACCTTCCAAAACTTATATCTAAGTTATGTAAAGGTTATTTAAGGTATGTTAAACCTATTTCACTATTCCGGAGTGTTTGTTGCATTAAACTGGTTATATTTACGCATTAAAGCGCGTATAACCTTCCAGAAAGCGATTTAGAGTTTGAAATCGAACAAGAGTTGATATGTGCAAAAGATACACATATTTATACAAGTCCAAAGTATGAAATACAATATTTCATTGGTTTGGTATTTGTTTGATGGTTGAAATGACACAGGTGTTACAGTCTCCCCTACTTTAGGAAATTTCGTCCGGAAATTAATTCGTAGGAGTCTATTTGTGACTTTGTGTCAGATAACCACCAGCATAATCCTGTCATTTCCTTAACGGACATTCTTCAGAACGAAAATGAACAAACGGAGTCATTTTCCTCAACGAGTATTCTTTAGAAGCGGAAATGAAGGAATAAACAAACGGGGATTCATTTCCTTAACGGAAAATCTTCAGAAACGAAAATGAACAAACGGAGTTATTTTCAATGGTTGCTTCCTTAGAAACGGAAATGAAAATGATAGACAAATGGATATTCATTTCCTCAACGGACAAATCTTCAGAAACGAAAATGAACAAACAGAGTCATTTTCAACGGTGGCTTCCTCAGAAACGGAAATGAAAATGATAGACAAACGGATGTTCATTTCCTCAACGGATAATCTTCAGAAACGAAAATGAACAACAGAGTCATTTTCAACGGTTGCTCCCTCAGAAACGGAAATGAAAATGATAGACAAACGGATGTTCATTTCCTCAACGGATAATCTTCAGAAACGAAAATGAACTAACGGAGTCATTTTCAACGGTTGTTTCCTCAGGTTCGGAAATGAAGATGATAGACAAACGGATGTTCATTTCCTCAATGGATAATCTTTAGAAACGAAAATGAACAACAGAGTCATTTTCAACGGTTGCTTCCTCAGAAACGGAAATGAAAATGATAGACAAACGGATATTCATTTCCTCAACGGATAATCTTCAGAAACGAAAATGAACAAACAGAGTCATTTTCAACGGTTGCTTCCTCAGAAACGGAAATGAAAATGATAGACAAACGGATGTTCATTTCCTCAACGGATAATCTTCAGAAACGAAAATGAACTAACGGAGTCATTTTCAACGGTTATTTCCTCAGAGTTGGAAATGAAGGATTACACAACGGATATTCATTTCCTCAACGGATAAATCTTCAGAAACGAAAATGAACTAACGGAGTCATTTTCAACGGTTGCTTCCTCAGAGTTGGAAATGAAGGATTACACAACGGATATTCATTTCCTCAACGGATAAATCTTCAGAAACGAAAATGAACTAACGGAGTCATTTTCAACGGTTGCTTCCTCAGAGTTGGAAATGAAGGATTTCACAACGGATATTCATTTCCTCAACGGATATTCTTTAGAATGAAAATGAATGGATAATTCATTTTCCTCAACGGTTATTCTTCAGAATGGAAATGAAAAGATAAACAACGGATATTCATTTCCTCAACGGATATTCTTTAGAACGAAAATGAATGGATAATTCATTTTCCTCAACGGTTATTCTTCAGAATGGAAATGAAAAGATAATCAACGGATATTCATTTCCTAAACGGATATTCTTCAGAAGTGAAAAATGAATAGCTAGTTCATTTTTCCTCAACGGATGCTTCATCAGAATTGGAAATGAATAGGGTTAACTCTTGATACATGATAGAACTTGCTGTGATTTCTGTGCACTAAATTCCATAATTATGTATGCATCCATAATTACGTAATTCCTTGCACAGTCCGCACAGTTTGTTTTGAAATGTTGTGGGGAAAGATATCAAACCTGAGATGAGAGTGACTAGACTACCATAGGGTCCTTTTAATTAGATCAACAGAGGATCTTCTTAATTAGGCCACTAAGGAGTCCTTTCAGCTATATCATCACATGATATCCCTAATCAGATTTTTGGATCAATCTGTTTAACTAGACCACTAAAGGGGTCTAATTATGAAGTAGTACATTATAATCCAAGGGACTTTAACTACAACGTAGAAGTCCATTAAGGATTTAAGTAGTACCTTTGGGTATCCTACTATGAATCTCTTGCACAAAAATATGTAAGATTTTACGAGGATTTGAATAACATAAATTGGATCACATGACACATAAAGGATAACACACAAGCACAAAACCACATAATTGTTTAATTGTTATTTTCTTGTTATTGATTGCTATTAACTTGGCGCCTCGTACATCGTCTCTCTTGGAAGAAACGGGTACTTAGGATTTTCGTGGAAACGCAAGAGATTATACAAGGGAAGAAATTTGGAAGTAGTCTGTTCTTCAAGGAATGCGGTTCCTTGATTGTCGGTATTGTATGGGATATGTTTATACATGTAACCACATAAACATATTGAAATGTAAATGAAAGATTTATTTATAAACAATAATAACAACAACTGTTTCATAGATTGTGATAAAAGAAAATAATACACAAGGCTCGATTATTTTCTAAACAGCGTTATCTTCTGTCGGTCAGATACTCATCCCTGCGCTGGATTTGCATCAGCAAGTCTTGGGCAATTTCTACTAAAATGGCCCATCTCGCCACAGTTGTAGCAAGATCCCAGTGGGAAACGAGCTTGAGCAGGATTGTTGTTAATCTGATTTGGTGCTGCTGCTGTTGGGCAAACCCTCGCTGTATGACCTATAAGTCCGCAAACTTGGCATGTGCGGCACTTCACACCAGCATGATGATGTAGGCCACATTGGTTGCACAAGGGTGCAGTCCCTTTGTAGGTTGGGGACGGCTTGATCATTGTGAGCGACCACGGCGAAGTTCTGAGAAGCCTTTCGCTTCTTTGACTTCTTAGAGGATCCAGTCTGTTCATCCATGGTCTTTGATTCCTCGATTGGTTTCGATTCCTCGACCAGTTTCTTGTCACCTTTTCGGAAAAGTTTACCTTTCCTGATCTTTGATTCAGTCAAGGTTGCAGATAGCTCAATGGCCTGCCTAACAGTAGTAGGGTTGCTACCAGTCAAAATGTCTTGTATTGAGTCGGGAAGGCCATCAATGTACTTTTCGATCGCCTTATCCAAAGGCGTGACCATGTTTGGGCATAACAGACTTAACTCCTCATAACGGTCCGTGTAGGCTCGATGCTCACCGCTGTCTTGCTTAAGATCATCAAATTCCCTTTCCAAAGCCCTGATCTCGTGACGAGGACAAAACTCCTTCATCATGAGAGCCCTAAGTTCGGCCCATGTCTGTGCTAGAGCAACTTCTGCACCACGATCTCTCATAACCCCATTCCACCACGTAAGGGCTCTCTTCTGGAACACACTCGAAGCAAACTCGACCTTGCGATTGTCAGGACACTGCACATGGCGGAAAGTATTCTCAATGCTCTCGAACCATTGAAGAAGCCCAGTCGCTCCCTCAGAACCACTAAACTTGAGTGGTTTCGCCGAGTTAAAACTCTTGAAATTGCATGGACCATTGTTGTTGTTGTTGGCTTGATTCCATTGAGCAAGGAGGTTTGGGAATTGAGCAGCCATTTGCTGCGCAATGATTTCTGCCAATTCGGCAGTCGCTATCTGGCTTTCGCGTCGAGGAGGCATTCTAAAAGAGGAAACATGAAATGAAACGAGTGAGAGGATTAGACGAAAAGAATGAGATGAAACAAATCTGATGAAAGCAAGGATAGTGGTCATTTGTTTGTTACTACAAAGCAACAAACGACCTCGGTGAATAATCAAAGTAAATAGGTCAAAAATAATGTATCGCGAAGACATGCTCGCCTATAAGTGAACACTTATCCCAAGAATTCCCAGGTAAGCACAACTGGTCTCGCGTCTGATGAGATGTATACGAAGTGCTTGCCTAGACAGAAAACCCAGAATACAGGCATTCACCCTTCCAGTTTGCACGTGTTCACATTATTTAAAACCCAAAACCTTGACGAGATTTTTGAAAATTCAAAGGGGTTCAAAACCATATAACAGAGGGTTCAAAACCTAGTAATCAATCATCCTAGAACAGATGATTAGTTTTCAAAGCGGTTTTGAAATTTATGTTCTTGTTGTGGTCGTCGCCTAAGGATAGGTGACAGTATTGTTTTATGACTAAACGCAAGTAAACTCGCGTTAGGGTCCTAAGAAGGTTATAGACTAGGTCAAAGCATTACTAATTACTAATAACCTAATTCCCTACAACCATTGGCTCTGATACCATCTTTTCTGTCACACCCCGACCACGTGGAACATACAAAACGTGGCGGAAATGTCGGGGAGTGTTGTAACAGAATTTATTTGTTTCATAACCATGGCAATTGAAGTTTCGTTTTATTGATTAAAAGTGTTACAATGTCTTAACAAACAAGGAAAAACAACATAATTAACTAGTCTTGCATCTTTTATTGTCACTAAAGCCCAAGTCTGCCTATATGTATCTTGATCATCTTATGCAACAGCTCCTGAAAAACACATGTGAAAATAGGTACGTCAGCATAAAAATGCCTGTGAGATACATAGGTTTTGTGAAAATAGGTTCCATGACTTATGTTTGAGAAAATGTTTAGTCATGAACCTTGTAATTTGCTTTGTTTTGTAAATCATTTGAAAAATAATGAGTTCAGATGATATGTATAAATAAGTAAATAATGTATGGTTAAATAAATAACCATGTAAGATGAGTTTGTATAAGATAAGTTGTTTGTAAAACAATGTCTTGTGAAAAGTGTGTTATTTGTATAAAATGTTCTATGTCTCAAACTGAAATGATTTAAATAACGCTACAATATGTAATACCATACAAACACTTATATATAGGAAGTACCAGCGGCGTATCCACCATGCTTGTATCATATTACACACGCATCGTTACTTAATCACTTAATCAAACCAAACAAATGTCAAAATGTCTATGTCAAATATCCATGTCAAATGTCTATGTCAAAATATCATGTATGGCAAGTGAAATGTCTCAACTAAACCATATACACAAAAACAAAGTATTGAAGTAAAACTTGGTTTAAATCAAAGTTATGTTTTGTGGGAAAATGCATGATCAAATGTCAATCATGTTAAAATGTCTATGCCGAAATGTCTATGTCAAATACGGTTCACACGGTTCACAGATACAAACGGTTCACAGATATCAACGGATCACAGTCAAATGATTACAACGGTTCAATATGTAGTAAAATGTGTTCATATGCTGGATAAGCATATGCAACAGAAAAGCAATGAAAAACGATGTACTAAGTACGCACACAATGGGCATACATAGCATGAAATGTAATGTAAAACGATGTACTAAGTACGCACACAATGGGCATACATAGCATAAAATGTAATGAAATCATGTACTATAATGTACTAATGAACATAGCAAGTATATGATGTCAAAACAGGAAAGCATGAAAGTAACAAGTAGGCACATGTGTTCCACCCCAAAACAGTTTGGAAAACAGTAAGAGAGGGGTCTATGTACTCACCTGAGATTGCTCAGTAGTTCTGGAGTAACAACTAAACAATGCTAGAGATCGCGGATATCAAACGGCACCTAGTATAGGTAGCTACATTAATAAACCGGACCTATCTCGGAAGATTGGGTAGCATTAGGGTTTGTAAACCAAACGAGTGTAGAGACTCGTGTCATTTGGTTTAACAAAGCGTACATGCTAAATGAAACTTAACCTAAGTGTCTACGACCCATTACGACCCGTTTAGGTAGCTTATGCTACTTTAACGCGTCGTTCGCGTGAAACGCGTTCGGACCGCCTAACTAGTCCTATGACAAGTAATATATGCCTTAACATGTTACATAATCAGTTATGTGACAAAGGTTTAGGTTACATATGCTTAATTACCAATTATACATGAAAAGGGTATTCTGGTAATTTACCTAAGGCATATAAACTACCTATCATACAACTACTTAAACGATGTGACCATAGGGTATAACCTCGGAAGGTTATTCCCTACCTACTATGGTCACCTAATGTATTTGGTCGGATCCTAATGATCGACCAAAACTGGGTCGGGTTCGAGGTATAAGCGATTTATTAGATCGCTTACCCTACGACCCTAGACAACGTGGTAATCAGTAGGCATAGTCCCAAGGGACTATGACCATCGTGATTACAATCACGTTGCGAAGTTCAAACGAACTTCGCATTGACCATTACTGGTCAACGCTGAAAGTCAAACAAAGTTTGACTTTCTGACTCGAAAAGCAGTAAAATAAGGAAAAGAACGAAAGAATACTTACCCAGGGTCCCCGAATGCTAACCCAGATCAAAATAGCTCAGGTATGAAACGAAGGTTCCAACTTAGAGCCCAAATGATCAGATTTGTGGGTTTTTAAGCCAAAGGGGGGTGGGTATTTATAGAAAACGTAGAGCCGCTAGGATCGTTTCTTGAATATCGTGCCACGATCCGAGCCGTACACTTGTCACAAAGTTTATGGAGCCACATATGCTCCTTATCTTAGTGATTAAGCAATTTAAAACATGTGGTTGTGGTTAAATCTGCTGAAAACAGGCTGTTAAGTACTCTGCATCTGGTCTGAACTTGCTTTACGGACCTCAAAGCTGCCAATGTTGAGGTCCGTAAGGTAACAACTTTGGCAGATTTACAGTTTTGGTCCCTGCAATGCAATCAGCCCATTTTTGACACGTTTAAGGCCCGTTAACCCCATTTCAAAGCTCTAAAATGAAGTTAAAGTATAGGGAACTTAAAACATGCTAAAAAATATCTCGGATGTCGGTTCGTTTAGCCGTACGAACGCGATGTTCGCTTAATTACGACGGAATGCGCACAAGCGCGAAAAACGATCCAAATGACGCGACGAATGGATTTTTCTTAAGGCGAACACTAAAATATAATGTAGTCATGCTCACATAAATTTTTGGATGTCCGGATGTATTCAGAACGTAAGTTATGCGCGAAAATGCAAACTTGTGCACTTTTTGACACTTTTAGTCCCTGAATGACACAAAAGTTTATTTTAGCATACCGAACACCTCAAAGCCTATTTCTAAGCTATGTAAAGGATATTTATGGTATGTTTAACTTATGGTCATGTTCCGGAATGTCTGTTACAGTTTAAATTGGCATACTTTCGCAGTTTGTCAACTTTAGTCCCTGTAAGCGATTAAACTTTGATTTCACCACACCAAACCTTCCAAAACTTATATCTAAGTTATGTAAAGGTTATTTAAGGTATGTTAAACCTATTTCACTATTCCGGAGTGTTTGTTGCATTAAACTGGTTATATTTACGCATTAAAGCGCGTATAACCTTCCAGAAAGCGATTTAGAGTTTGAAATCGAACAAGAGTTGATATGTGCAAAAGATACACATATTTATACAAGTCCAAAGTATGAAATACAATATTTCATTGGTTTGGTATTTGTTTGATGGTTGAAATGACACAGGTGTTACATCGAGCTAGTGGTAAGTTGCTTAAATCACCTTCTTGAACTATTCTAAAGTGGTTAAAACGATATATGACGGTTAAAATTTATGAACATGCAAGTTGAAGCACAAAAGTCTACTTAAAACACTAAAATGTTGGTTAATAGCTCATATGTTGTGTAAATCATGTAGTATTTGATTTGTGTAATTATTTGGACCCGATCTATGCTGTGGTAGCTCGGATCATCATTTAACCCGGTTTAGTCATGATCTTGGATTATGACATAAAGCTTGTTTAAGTATAACAAGGGTTAGAAGATGAAACTCTACCACACTCGAATCATGAACTTGTGTAAAAGTGTTTTAGCTTGTAAAATAGTGATTAAAACTAGTAGATCTACGGATCTACAGGTGGTATTTTTAAAGGACCGAGTGTCAAGAAATCATGTTTTTCTAAAGACGGATCTTACACCAACACGAATGGTTTTTAGAACACACAAGTGTGTAAACACTTGTGTAACACAAAGTTTCGACAAGATAACTATTTTTTGAAAAAGATGACAAGAAGTTGTAAAGACGGAACTTCCATAAAAACGAGGTTTTTACAAAATCGGATAGTTTTATATAAAGATCCACTAAAAGTAATGGGATTTACTTCATAGTTTGAATAAATCACAAGTTCATGAAATTTATGCGATTTATATATATTTTGACTAGTTTATGGTTTGAACATAGTTTTGATTGAATAATAAAAAATGGTTGGTTTGATTTATAAAAGAAAATGATACGCTTGAAAGCGTGGCCACCTCCAGTTACAGAGGAAACTTTGGCGAAATTTTTCTAAAAACCTAACACTTAGAATTATTTTCACTATAAGTGTTATAGATACTTGTCGACTTGTCTTCAAACTATGAATTTCGCCACGACCTTATTTATAAAATATCGGAGGTGGGATTTCACAAAATAAAACGTGATACATAAATATATTTAGTATATATTTTTCACAACATCACTTATATAAGTGTTTATGATTATTTTGTGAACTACATAAATATTATTTTTAGGGTAAAAATAATATTACTAAGTATTATTTTGGGAAAATCACATGTAATAAAATATAATATTTTTGGGAAGAATACTTATATTTTGAAGTTGGAAATAAAATATATTAAGTGAGACTTAATAGTGAAATCCGAATGTTACGAACACACATGTATTAAATCCCCCATCCTTGGGAAGGAGAATAACTACCAAGTATACAGAATGTAAACACGAAATAGTTGCCTAACTATTTCCCAAAAACTTAAACCATAAAGCTAAGGCACGGCCATCCGTCTAATAGAGTTAGTACGTGTAGGTCGTCATACAGCTGATCGATTTGGAGGCATACTTGGTAGAGACGCACCACTGTGAGTTCATGTCCCCCCTTTCTCTTAACTGTTTTCAGTTTTCTAAACTACGGGGGTGAAATACATGTTACTTTGATTACAAGTACTTTATACATGGTATGGTTAGCGTAAGGAGGTTTACTACTTAGATCATGTGAGTGGGTAGGCATGAACTAGAGGCCATTAATCCTCATTATAGGACCGAGGGACATAAGCGGTAGATCTATCTGGGTGTAGCGAGCCCAACCCCAGGTCCAACAGTACGGACCTCGGGGTGACTTTGTGCCCCGACGCAAAATCGCAAGGTTTGAGTCTTCCTACTTGCACTTCACACATATCAATGGCCTTGCAAACCGTTGGTGATCTCTTTTCGTTATTTGCTACATACCAGGATTTTTATACATACAAGGTTTATTTACTCACTTACACATGAACTCGCTCAACATTATTGTTGATTTTTCAAACTTACATGTATTTCAGGAAATTAAAGATCTGGCGCGGTATGTTATGTTTTCCCGCTGCATAAGGGTTCCAAGGTCATCCCAGTTTAGGAAATGTGACTCTTTCCTGGACAAGTCACAAATCTTAAACTGCGTTTATTTCAAGATGATGTTTATGTCTTTCAAACAATATTTTATGTTATGATGTTGTAAGTCTCTAAGACAATGTTATGTTACTCTGGTTTTAAAACTTAGTCTACGGATGATCTTGCATGATTTTATTTCATATAGCTTTGTTATGGTTAAGCTATGGTATTAAGAAGTCACACCAAAATAACCACGCTTCCGCAAAGCCAGGGTGTGACATAAACCAAGTTTTACTTCAATACTTTGTTTTGGGCATTTCACTAGCCATACATATCATTTTGGTTACACATTACATGATTTACATATGACACATAAACATTTTCAACATTGGTTATACGTTGCATGATTTACAACTTGACATAAACATTTTGGTATATTATTCAATACATTTGACAATTGGTTTAAACATAGACATCTTACATTGTTGGTTTGGTTTGAGTAAGTGATTTAAGTAACGAGGCGTGTGTAATATGATACAAGCATGGTGGATACGCCGCTGGTACTTCCTATATATAAGTGATTGTATGGTATTACATATCGTAGCGTTATTTGAATCATTTCAATTTGGACATATAACATTTTATACAAATAACACACTTTTCACAAGACATTGTTTTACAAACAACTTATCTTATACAAACTCATTTTACATGGTTATTCATTTAACCTTACATTTATTTATACATATCAACTGATCTTATCGTTTTTCAAATGATTTACAAGACAAAGCAAATTACAGGGTTCATGACTAAACATTTTCTTAAACAATAAGTCATGAATCCTATTTTCATAAACCTATGTATCTTACAGGCATTTTTATGCTGACGTACCTATTTTCACATGTGTTTCAGGATATGATGCATAGGATTTATCAAGATACACTTAGGCGGACTTGGGCCTTAGCGACAATAAAAGATGCAAGACTAGTTATTTATGTTATGTTTCTTTGATTGTCAAGACATTGTAACTACTTTAATCAATAAAACAGTATTTCAATTTCCATGTGTTATGAAACAATAATTCTGTTACAACACTCCCCGACGTTTTCCGCCACGTTTGGTTGTCCTACGTGGTCGGGGTGTGACAGAAAAGTTGGTATCAGAGCTCATGGTTATAGGGAATTAGGTTATTAGTAATACTTTGACCTAGTCTATAACCTTCTTAGGACCCTAACGCGAGTTTACTTGCGTGTAGTCATAAAACGATACCGTCACCTATCCTTAGGCGACGACCTCAAGAAGAACATAAATTTCCAAACCGCTTTGAAAACTAATCATCTGTTCTAGGATGATTGATTACTAGGTTTTGAACCCTCTATTGTAAGGTTTTGAACTCTCTGTTATATGGTTTTGATCCCCTTTGAATTTTCAAAATCTCGTCAAAGTTTGGGTCTTATAATGTGAACATGTGCAAACTGGAAGGGTAAATGCCTGTATTCTGGGTTTTCTGTCTAGGCAAGCACTTCGTATATATCTCATCAGACGCGAGACCAGTTGTGCTTACCTGGGAATTCTTGGGATGAGTGTTCACTTATAGGCGAGCATGTCTTCAGTGATACATTAATAAGACCTGTTTACTTTGATTAGTCACCGTCTCATTTGTTTGCCTTAGGTAACAAACAAATGATCGCAATTTCTATGCGTTGTCATTTTGTTTTATTTGTCCAATAATCTTTCACTTGTTTCTTCCTATGTCTTTCATTTTCTTCAAGAATGTCTCTTCCTCTCAGCAACGGCCAAATGTCCGAGCAAACAGCCAAACTTGCCCAACAAATAGGCGAAGTGATTCTGAAGACTGTGGAATTGGGAATTGCTATGTCTCGTCTCAACAATGACGCCACTCAAGAGCCACGAAAGGAAGCAGAAGCCAAGCCTTCACCTAAACCAAAGAAACGTAAGGCTTCAAGGAAACCCGCAGCGGTGGCACCAAAACAGGCAAGACCTAGCCAAATGACAGCACCACCAGCCAAGAAAGCAATCAAGGGATCAAAGACCATGGATGAACGATCCACTAAGAAGTCAAAGAAGCGAAAGGCTTCTCAGAACTTCGCCATGGTCGCTCACAATGGTCAAGCCATCCCCAACCAACTAGCTCAACCCCCTGCTAGGAAGCAATACAACGGAACTGCACCCTTGTGCAACGAATGTAGCCTTCATCATCAGACTAGTGTGAAGTGCCGCAAATGCCAAATTCGTGGACTTATAGGTCATACGGCAAGGGTTTGCCCAACTACAGCAGTACCAAATCAAACAAGACCCATCCGGGTGGCAACACCACCTGCTAAGAAGCAATACAAGGGAATGGCACCAATATGCGACAAATGTAATGGGCATCACCAAGCTCACTTACCATGTCGTCTGTGTGTATCATGTGGGCGAGTTGGTCACCTGGTAAGTGCTTGTCGATGTAACCCGAACCAAGGTGGTCCAGATCAACCACAAGCCGACTCTGCTCAAGTTCATGCCTCACCAGGGTCTTGCTACAACTGTGGCGAGATGGGCCATTTCCTAAGGGATTGCCCAAAGCTTGCTAATTCAAATCCAACCCACGGATGAGCAGTTGGCTGACTAGAAGATATTGCTGTCTTATGCTTTTATTCTCCTGTTTTCTTTTTATGTGAAACAATCTGTTTTGTTTATAAATAAATTATTGTTCACAATTCTGATATACAAGTGTAGTTACATGTGTGTATGACTTTTCCTATGATACCTACATCAAGAAACTATGTACCTTGCAAACAACTCTTGTGACTTCTCTCTTTCAAATGATCGCTCAAGATTCCCTCAAAAATTTTAAGTACTCGTTTCATTCTAAGGAACGAAGTACATGAAATAAAGTGAAATTATGAGTAATCGTGCTTGTTACACATCTGTGCCATTAAATCCTTGGTTAGATAACTAAGGGTATTTTCAAATCTCATACCCATTACGTTTTGATTTTTCAACATACACAGTACAAGTATTTCAAAAACAATCTTCATGATCTCAAGACATTTCAAATTTTTTTTTTAAAATGCATTATCTATGTTACTTCAAAAACATTGGCTATGTTTTCAAAAAAAAAAAAAAAAAAACCTTCATAATTTCAAAATGTTTCATATAGTCTGAAAACAATATTTACACAGTACATTTTCTCATCAAGTGCATGATTTCGAAAAGCATCATTCATGTTTTTCAAAAACCTTATACATAATTTCAAAATTCATCTCGCATGATTTTAAAACATTTTTTTTATAAATATACTTACCTAGTACACCTACTTTATGATTTCAAAAGTATTATATATAAGGTTTCAAAAACGTTAAACACATTTTTCTTAAAAGAACCCCATGCATAGTTTTCAAAAATACTTTCCACATACATTGACTTAACTTTCAAATTTCGCTTCATATGTCGCCTTGGCATATCTAGCATCTCAACTTCATAAGCATTTTACTTCATGTTTTGACCCAAGCACATCCAGTGCAAGGTTTCAAAACATCTTCAACTTTTAAAATCCATATGGGATCTTTTTATCTTCACCATTAGATTCTTGTGGATAATTGTCATACAAATCAGAGTCCTTGATTGGATTCCTTATGTACCTTAATTCGAACATTTCGCTTCCTTATAATCGAAATCGAATTTTCTTTTTGAATCTTTCTATCTTTATAGTTAGATTCTTGATAATGTTTAAAGTACCAAATGAAATCCACGGAATGGATTCCTAGTGTGCTTTAAATGCATGTACGCAATTAACAAGGCAAATTAACAAATAAACAATCTTTGTGGTTATACGACTATGTGTTTATTCATCTTATTTTTTTTATGCATTTTGTGTTTTTGTATACTCTGGATATTCGTTATCCAAATCCTCGTAGAATCTTTCATATCTTTATATGAGGGATTCGTAGTAGGATATTCAAAAAGGTACTACCTTAAATCCTGAATGGGCTTCTATGTAATAGTTAAGACCCTTGGATTATATAGTACTACTCCATGATTCATAAGAGACCCTTTTAGTGGTCTAGTAAAAAAGATTGATTCACAATTTGGTTAAAAAAAATGACATCTAATGATGTAGCTGAACAGACTCCTTGATAGTCTATTTAGATCATTTATTGATTTAATTAAAAGGACTCTATGGCGGTCTAGTCACACTCATCACAGGATTGTTCATTTGGTTTTACCCTACACATTATAAAATAGACTGTGTGAACTGTGCAAGGAATTGCCTAATTATGGACGCGTACATAATTATGAAATTTAGTGCACAGAAACCCAGTAAGATTTATCATGTGTAAGAACCGATTGCGACAACAATAACAAAATGAGAACGATGTAATGGAGGTACGGTGGACGCACCAATGACGCTTCATATACTTGTATATAAGTATCCCTCTTACATTGCAAGCCTGATGTTATTAAAGTGACTAGAAGTTCAGAACCCTAACCAATGATGTTCGATCTTTTCAACTTCATGTTTTCAAACTCACACAAGTTTCCTCTAGATAAAATTTCGGGACGAAATTTCCTAAAGTAGGGGAGACTGTAACACCTGTGCCTCCACGGCCATCAAGCAAATACCGAACTAATGAAATATTATATTTCATAATTGGGATTTGTAAAAATATGTGTATCATTTGCACATATCAATTTTTCTTCGATTCCAAACTCTAAATCGCTTTCTGGAAGGTTATACGCGCACCGATGCGTAAATATAATTAGTTTAACGCAACGAACACTCTGGAATAGTATAATAGGCTTAACATACCTTAAGTAACCTTTACATAACTTAGAAATAAGTTTTGAAGGCTCTGGTATGGCAAAATCTAGTTTATTCGCTTACAGGGACTAAACTTGACAAACTGCGAAAGTATGCCAATTTGAACTGTAACGAACATTCCGGAACATGACCATAAGTTAAACACACCTTAAATATCCTTTACATAGATTAGAAATAGGCTTTGAGGGGTTCGGTGTGCTAAAATAAACTTTTGGGTCATTCAGGGACTAAAAGTGTCAAAAAGTGCACAAGTTTGCACTTTTACGCATAACTTACGTTCTGAATACATCCGGACATCCAAAAATTTATGTAAGCACTAAAACATTTTATTTTAGTGTTTGGCATAAGAAAAATCCATTCGTCACGCAATTTGGATCGTTTTTCGCGCTTATGCGCATTCCGTCATAATTAACCGAACAACGCAATCGTACGGCTAAACGAACCGACATCCGAGATATTTTTGAGCACATTTTAAGTTCCCTATACTTTAACTTCATTTTAGAGCTTTGAAATGGGGTTAACGGGCCTTAAACGCGTCGGAAATGACCTTATAGCACAACAGGGACCAAAATTGTAAATCTGCCAAACTTGACCCTTGCGCACCGTAAGGGTTTATTTGTTACGGTGCGCAAGCAGTGTCCAGATGCAGCAAATCATTTTTGGCTGCTGTTATCTGCCCCTAAACATTCTCCAAAGGTCAAGTGCCACTTGTTAAACTCTTATGGTGGCCAAAAATCAGTCACCACAACATTTCAACAAGTGTACGGTGTAACACCTGTGTCATTTCAACCATCAAACAAATTCCAAACCAATGAAATATTGTATTTCATACTTTGGACTTGTATAAATATGTGTATCTTTTGCACATATCAACTCTTGTTCGATTTCAAACTCTAAATCGCTTTCTGGAAGGTTATACGCGCACTAATGCGTAAATATAACCAGTTTAATCCAACGAACACTCCAGAATAATGAAATAGGCTTAACATACCTTGAATAACCTTTACATAACTTATATATAAGTTTTGGAAGGTTTGGTGTGGTGAAATCAAGTTAAATCGCTTACAGGGACTAAAGTTGACAAACTGCGAAAGTATGCCAATTTGAACTGTAACAGACATTCCAGAACATGACCATAAGTTAAACACACCATAAATATCCTTTACATAGCTTAGAAATAGGCTTTAATGGGTTCGGTGTGCTAAAATAAACTTTTGGGTCATTCAGGGACTAAAAGTGTCAAAAAGTGCACAAGTTTGCATTTTCGCGCATAACTTACGTTCTGAATACATCCGGACATCCAAAAATTTATGTAAGCACTAAAATATTTTATTTTAGTGTTCGCCATAAGAAAACATGCAGAAACTCAGTTTTTCGCATTCGGGACCAGATTCGATGTATTAGCCGTTGTTTAATTCACAACCACACATTCTAAACATGCTTAGTCAGCGGATAAGGATGGAATTTTGGTACCATAACTTTGCAACACATGTATGGATGGAATTTAAACACCTAAACACCATAACTTTGCAACACATGTACGGATGGGATTAAGGCACGTTTTCCATGAAACGATCTTAACGGTTCGGGTATTCCTATAAATACCCCATACCCCCCATTGCTAAAATCACTAGAATTCTGATTTGAGAAACTCTAAGTTGAAACCATTGTTTCATACCTGAGATTCTTGAATCGGGATTAGCATTCGGGGACCCTTCGTAAGTATTCTTTCGTTCTTTTCCTTATTTTATTGCTTTTCGAGTCAGAAAGTCAAACTTTGTTTGAGTTTCAGCGTTGACCAGTAATGGTCAATGCGAAGTTCGTTTGAACTTCGCAACGTGAGTGTAATCACGTTGGTCATAGTCCCTTGGGACTATGCCCACTGATTACCACGTTGTCTAGGGTCGTAGGGTAGGCGATCTAATAAATCGCCTATACCTTCGAACCCGACCCAGTTTGGTCGATCATTAGGATCCGACCAAACACATTAGGTGACCATAGTAGGTAGGGAATAACCTTCCGAGGTTATACCCTATGGTCACATCGTTTAAGTAGTTGTATGATAGGTAGTTTATATGCCTTAGGTAAATTACCAGAATACCCTTTTCATGTATAATTGGTAATTAAGCATATGTAACCTAATCCTTTGTCACATAACTGATTATGTAATATGTTTAGGCATATAACACTTGTCATAGGGCTAGTTAGGCGGTCCGAACGCGTTTCACGCGAACGACGCGTTAAAGTAGCATAAGCTACCTAAACGGGTCGTAATGGGTCGTAGACACTTAGGTTAAGTTTCATTTAGTATGTAGGCTTTGTTAAACCAAATGACACGAGTCTCTACACTCGTTTGGTTTACAAACCCTAATGCTACCCGATCTTCCGATCTAGGTCCGGTTAATTAACATAGTTACCTATATTAGGTGCCGTTTGATATCCGCGATCTCTAGCATTGTTTGGTTGTTACTCAAGGACTTCTGAGCAATCTCAAGTGAGTACATAGACCCCTCTTTTACTGTTTTCCAAACTGTTTTGGGGTGGAACACATGTGCCTACTTGTTACTTTCATGCTTTCCTGTTTTAACATCATATACTGCTATGTTCGTTAGTACATAATAGTACATGATTTTATGACATTTCATGCTAGGTATGCCCAATTGTGTGCATTACTTAGTACATCGTTTTACATGACATTTTGACATAGACATTTGACATAGACATTTCGGCATAGACATTTTAACATGATTGACATTTGATCATGCATTTCCCACAAAACATAACTTTGATTTAAACCAAGATTTACTTCAATACTTTGTTTTTGTGCATATGGTTTAGTTGAGACATTTCACTTGCCATACATGACATCTTGACATAGACATTTGACATGGATATTTGACATAGACATTTTGATATGATTTACATCTTGACATGAACACTTTGACATATTACCCAATACTTTTGACAATTGATTTAAACATAGACTTCTTACATTGGTTGGTTTGGTTTGATTAAGTGATTAAGTAACGATGCGTGTGTAATATGATACAAGCATGGTGGATACGCCGCTGGTACTTCCTATATATAAGTGTTTGTATGGTATTACATATCGTAGCGTTATTTGAATCATTTCAGTTTGAGACATAGAACATTTTATACAAATAACATACTTTTCACAAGACATTGTTTTACAAACAACTTATCTTATACATACCCATTTTACTATGGTTATTCATTTAACCATACATTATTCACTTATTTTATACATATCATCTGAACTCATTGTTTTTCAAATGATTTACAAAGCAAAGCAAATAACAAGGTTCATGACTAAACATTTTCTCAAACATAAGTCATGAAACCTATTTTCACAAAACCTATGTATCTCACAGGCATTTTTATGCTGACGTACCTATTTTCACATGTGTTTTTCAGGAGCTGTTGCATAAGATGATCAAGATACACATAGGCAGACTTGGGCTTTAGTGACAATAAAAGATGCAAGACTAGTTAATTATGTTGTATTTCTTTGTTTGTTAAGACATTGTAACACTTGTAATCAATAAAACGAAACTTCAATTGCCATGGATTTGAAACAATTAATTCTGTTACAACACTCCCCGACATTTCCGCCACGTTTGTATGTTCTACGTGGTCGGGGTGTGACAGAAAAATGGTATCAGAGCCAATGGTTATAGGGAATTAGGTTATTAGTAATGCTTTGACCTAGTCTATAACCTTCTTAGGACCCTAACGCGAGTTTACTTGCGTTTAGTCATAAAACAATACCGTCACCTATCCTTAGGCGACTACCACAACAAGAACATAAATTTCAAAACCGCTTTGAAAACTAATCATCTGTTCAAGGATGATTTATTACAAGGTTTTGAACCCTCTGTTATATGGTTTCGAACCCCTTTGAATTTTCAAAATCTCGTCAAGGTTTTGGGTTTTAAATAATGTGAACACGTGCAAACTGGAAGGGTGAATGCCTGTATTCTGAGTTTTCTGTCTAGGCAAGCACTTCGTATACATCTCAACCAGACGCGAGACCAGTTGTGCTTACCTGGGAATTCTTGGGATGAGTGTTCACTTATAGGCGAGCATGTCTTCGCGATACATTATATTGACCCATTTACTTTGAATAGTCACCATCTCATTTGTTTGCCTTTGGTAACAAACAAATGGTCACAATCTTCATGTGTTGTTATTCTCTTTTGGTTATCTTTTGCTTGTTTTCTTCTATATCTTCCATTTTCTTCATTTTGCCTCTTCATCGCAACAAGACTCGAGTGTCCGGACCAGGTGCTACAATTGCCCACCAAATAGGCGTCGTACTCTAGAAGACCGTTGATTTAGCTGTCACCAGGAGTCAGCTCAGGAATGAAGCCGTGCAAGGGAACCACTCCTTGGAGAAATCAATGTAACCGTCATCATCCAAATCAAATACCATGTTACAAATGTACCCACGGTGGACGATGGAGACATTTGGTTAACATGTGTCGCTTTGCTGTTCAAAGCAAAGCAGTTGCAAACCCTGTTGCTACTTAACCTTCAAGTTCTGCTTCATATGTCGCCTTGGCATATCTAGCACCTCAACCTCATGAACTTTCTACTTTGTGTATCGACTTAAGCACGCCTAGTGCAAGGTGTCGAAGCACCTCTCGTTACACAAATTTCAAAATCCATAAAGGATCTTTCTATCCTCATAATCAGATCCTTGTGGATGAATATCACTCAAATCGGAGCCCTTAATTGAATTATTCGTATGCCTTAATACGTACATTACCATTCAATAAGGACAAAGCCGAATTGTTATTTAGATCTTCCTATCTTCATAGTTAGATTCTAATGATTTAAGTGCCGCATGGAATCCACGGATTGGATTCCTGGTGTGCTTTAAATATCCGTGTCCAAAGATAACAAATTAATAACCAAGTTAAACAATTATGTGATTATGTGCTTATGTGTTCCCTTTTATGTTTTTGTGTGATCCAAATTCTTGTCATCCAAATCCTCGTAGAATCTTCCATATCTTTGGGTGCTATATTAAATCCTCAACGAGCTTGTACGTAATAGTAAAGACCCTTGGATTATATTGTACCATTCCATAATTAGACCCTGAGGGGTCTAGGTAAAACAGATTGATCCAAAAATCTGGTTAGGAATATCATGTGATGATATAGCTGAAAGGACTCCTTGGTGGCCTAATTTAAAAGGATCCTTTGTCGATCTAATTAAAAGGACCCTATGGTAGTTTAGTCACACTCATCATCAGGTTTGATTTTTCCTCCCCTTCACATTTCAGACAAATTGTGCGGACTATGCAAGGAATTGCGTAATTATGGATGCATACATAATTATGAAATTCAGTGCACAGAAACCACAGTGAATTTTGTCATGTGTCTAGAGTCTATTCCGTTCATTTTTGTTTCTGAAGATGTAAAATGACTATTCCATTCATTTTTGTTTCTGAAGATGTAAAATGACTATTCTGTTCATTTTTGTTTCTGAAGATGTAAAATGACTATTCCGTTCATTTTTGTTTCTGAAGATGTAAAATGACTATTCTGTTCATTTTTGTTTCTGAAGATGTAAAATGACTATTCCGTTCATTTTTGTTTCTGAAGATGTAAAATGACTATTCTGTTCATTTTTGTTTCTGAAGATGTAAAATGACTATTCTGTTCATTTTTGTGTCTAAAGATGTAAAATGACTATTCTGTTCATTTTTGTTTCTGAAGATGTAAAATGACTATTCCGTTCATTTTTGTTTCTGAAAATGTAAAATGACTATTCTGTTCATTTTTGTTTCTGAAGATTATCCGTTGAGGAAATGAATATCCGTTGTTTAATCCTTCATTTCCGAACCTGAGGAAACAACCGTTGAAAATGACTCCGTTAGTTCATTTTCGTTTCTAAAGATTTTCCGTTGAGGAAATGAACATCCGTTTGTCTACCATCTTCATTTCCAAACCTGAGGAAACAACCGTTGAAAATGACTCCGTTAGTTCATTTTCGTTTCTGAAGATTATCCGTTGAGGAAATGAACATCCGTTTGTCTATCATTTTCATTTCCGTTTCTGAGGAAGCAACCGTTGAAAATGACTCTGTTGTTCATTTTCGTTTCTAAAGATTATCCGTTGAGGAAATGAACATCCGTTTGTCTATCATCTTCATTTCTGAACCTGAGGAAACAACCGTTGAAAATGACTCCGTTAGTTCATTTTCGTTTCTGAAGATTATTCGTTGAGGAAATGAACATCCGTTTGTCTATCATTTTCATTTCCGTTTCTGAGGAAGCAACCGTTGAAAATGACTCTGTTGTTCATTTTCGTTTCTGAAGAATTGTCCGTTGAGGAAATGAATATCCGTTTGTCTATCATTCTCATTTCCGTTTCTGAGGAAGCATCTGTTGAAAATTACTCCGTTTGTTCATTTTCGTTTCTGAAGATTTTCCGTTAAAGAAATGAATCCCCGTTTGTTTATTCCTTCATTTCCGCTTCTAAAGAATACTCGTTGAGGAAATTGACTCCGTTTGTTCATTTTCGTTCTGAAGAATGTCCGTTAAGGAAATGACAGGATTATGCTCTACATATCTCTGGTGGTTATCTGACACAAAGTCACAAATAGACTCCTACGAATTAATTTCGGGACGAAATTTCCTAAAGTAGGGGAGACTGTAACACCTGTGTCATTTCAACCATCAAACAAATTCCAAACCAATGAAATATTGTATTTCATACTTTGGACTTGTATAAATATGTGTATCTTTTGCACATATCAACTCTTGTTCGATTTCAAACTCTAAATCGCTTTCTGGAAGGTTATACGCGCACTAATGCGTAAATATAACCAGTTTAATCCAACGAACACTCCGGAATAATGAAATAGGCTTAAAATACCTTGAATAACCTTTACATAACTTATATATAAGTTTTGGAAGGTTTGGTGTGGTGAAATCAAGTTAAATCGCTTACAGGGACTAAAGTTGACAAACTACGAAAGTATGCCAATTTGAACTGTAACAGACATTCCGGAACATGACCATAAGTTAAACACACCATAAATATCCTTTACATAGCTTAGAAATAGGCTTTAATGGGTTCGGTGTGCTAAAATAAACTTTTGGGTCATTCAGGGACTAAAAGTGTCAAAAAGTGCACAAGTTTGCATTTTCGCGCATAACTTACGTTCTGAATACATCCGGACATCCAAAAATTTATGTAAGCACTAAAATATTTTATTTTAGTGTTCGCCATAAGAAAACATGCAGAAACTCAGTTTTTCGCATTCGGGACCAGATTCGATGTATTAGCCGTTGTTTAATTCACAACCACACATTCTAAACATGCTTAGTTAGCGGATAAGGATGGAATTTTGGTACCATAACTTTGCAACACATGTATGGATGGAATTTAAACACCTAAACACCATAACTTTTCAACACATGTACGGATGGGATTAAGGCACGTTTTCCATGAAACGATCTTAACGGTTCGGGTATTCCTATAAATACCCCATACCCCCCATTGCTAAAATCACTAGAATTCTGATTTGAGAACCTCTAAGTTGAAACCATTGTTTCATACCTGAGATTCTTGAATCGGGATTAGCATTCGGGGACCCTTCGTAAGTATTCTTTCGTTCTTTTCCTTATTTTATTGCTTTTCGAGTCAGAAAGTCAAACTTTGTTTGACTTTCAGCGTTGACCAGTAATGGTCAATGCGAAGTTCGTTTGAACTTCGCAACGTGAGTGTAATCACGTTGGTCATAGTCCCTTGGGACTATGCCCACTGATTACCACGTTGTCTAGGGTCGTAGGGTAGGCGATCTAATAAATCGCCTATACCTTCGAACCTGACCCAGTTTGGTCGATCATTAGGATCCGACCAAACACATTAGGTGACCATAGTAGGTAGGGAATAACCTTCCGAGGTTATACCCTATGGTCACATCGTTTAAGTAGTTGTATGATAGGTAGTTTATATGCCTTAGGTAAATTACCAGAATACCCTTTTCATGTCTAATTGGTAATTAAGCATATGTAACCTAAACCTTTGTCACATAACTGATTATGTAATATGTTTAGGCATATAACACTTGTCATAGGGCTAGTTAGGCGGTCCGAACGCGTTTCACGCGAACGACGCGTTAAAGTAGCATAAGCTACCTAAACGGGTCGTAATGGGTCGTAGACACTTAGGTTAAGTTTCATTTAGTATGTAGGCTTTGTTAAACCAAATGACACGAGTCTCTACACTCGTTTGGTTTACAAACCCTAATGCTACCCGATCTTCCGATCTAGGTCCGGTTAATTAACATAGTTACCTATATTAGGTGCCGTTTGATATCCGCGATCTCTAGCATTGTTTGGTTGTTACTCAAGGACTTCTAAGCAATCTCAAGTGAGTACATAGACCCCTCTTTTACTGTTTTCCAAACTGTTTTGGGGTGGAACACATGTGCCTACTTGTTACTTTCATGCTTTCCTGTTTTAACATCATATACTGCTATGTTCGTTAGTACATAATAGTACATGATTTTATGACATTTCATGCTAGGTATGCCCAATTGTGTGCATTACTTAGTACATCGTTTTACATGACATTTTGACATAGACATTTGACATAGACATTTCGGCATAGACATTTTAACATGATTGACATTTGATCATGCATTTCCCACAAAACATAACTTTGATTTAAACCAAGATTTACTTCAATACTTTGTTTTTGTGCATATGGTTTAGTTGAGACATTTCACTTGCCATACATGACATCTTGACATAGACATTTGACATGGATATTTGACATAGACATTTTGATATGATTTACATCTTGACATGAACACTTTGACATATTACCCAATACTTTTGACAATTGATTTAAACATAGACTTCTTACATTGGTTGGTTTGGTTTGATTAAGTGATTAAGTAACGATGCGTGTGTAATATGATACAAGCATGGTGGATACGCCGCTGGTACTTCCTATATATAAGTGTTTGTATGGTATTACATATCGTAGCGTTATTTGAATCATTTCAGTTTGAGACATAGAACATTTTATACAAATAACATACTTTTCACAAGACATTGTTTTACAAACAACTTATCTTATACATACCCATTTTACTATGGTTATTCATTTAACCATACATTATTCACTTATTTTATACATATCATCTGAACTCATTGTTTTTCAAATGATTTACAAAGCAAAGCAAATAACAAGGTTCATGGCTAAACATTTTCTCAAACATAAGTCATGAAACCTATTTTCACAAAACCTATGTATCTCACAGGCATTTTTATGCTGACGTACCTATTTTCACATGTGTTTTTCAGGAGCTGTTGCATAAGATGATCAAGATACACATAGGCAGACTTGGGCTTTAGTGACAATAAAAGATGCAAGACTAGTTAATTATGTTGTATTTCTTTGTTTGTTAAGACATTGTAACACTTGTAATCAATAAAACGAAACTTCAATTGCCATGGATTTGAAACAATTAATTCTGTTACAACACTCCCCGACATTTCCGCCACGTTTGTATGTTCTACGTGGTCGGGGTGTGACATACGGGCTAGATCATTCCCTCTTTTCCAAGAAACGATCCTAACGGTGGACCGAAAACTATAAATACCCAACCCATTTCACTTTTTTCTCACTAGAATCTGATCAATTGTGCTCTAAGTTGAAACCTTTGTTTCATACCTGAGCTATTTTGATGTAGATTAGAATTCGGGGACCCTTCGTAAGTGTTCCTTCGTTCTTTTTTTGCTTTTCGAGTCCGAAAGTCAAACTTTATTTGACTTTCTGCATTGACCAGTTTATGGTCGATGCGAAGTTCGTTTGAACTTCATAACGTGAGCGTGATCATGATGGTTATAGTCCCTAGTGACTATACCTACTGATTACCACGTTATCTAGGCTCAGTGACGAGCCGTAGTTTCGGCCAGAATACGTATTCTTGCGTATTTTGTAACCAAACTACTTATGGGTATCAAAACCGTTTGTTTTGATACCAAACCTGTTTTCTAAACTTAGTTAAGCATGTTTTAACATGCTTAGCTCGTCACTTTTAGTTTAGTGCTTATATAGGGTCGTAAGGTAAGCGATCTAAACAATCGCTTATACTTTCGAACCCGACCCGTTTGGTCGATCATTAGGATCCGACCAAGCACATTAGGTGACCATAGCATATAGGGAATAACCTTCCAAGGTTATACCTTATGGTCGCTTCGTTTAAGCAGTTGTATGATAGGTAGTTTATATGCCTTAGGTAAATTACCAAAATGACCTTTTGACACCAAAATTCATTTTAAGCTTATGTAACATAAATTTTGACATCTAAACTGATTTGACAACCATATTAGACATGTTAAGGCATATATTACTTGTCATAGGACTAGTTAGGCGTTCCAAACGCGTTTTACGCGAACGACGCGTTAAAGTAGCATAAGCTACCTAAACGGGTCGTAATGGGTCGTAAGCACTTAGGTTAGGTTTCATTTAGTATGTAGGCTTTGTTAAACCATACTACATGAGTTTCCATACTCGTTTGGTTTACGAACCCTCATTCTACCCGATCCTCCGATTTAGGTCCGGATTATTAATGTAGTTACCTATATTAGGTGTCGTTTGATATTCCGAGACCTCTAGCATTGCTTGGTGGTTATCTTAAGACTTCTGAGCAATCTCAAGTGAGTACATAGACCCCTCTTTTACTGTTTTTCCAAACGTTTTGGGGTGGAACACATGTGCCTACTTGTTAGTTTCATGCTTTCCTGTTTTCACATCATATACTTGCTATGTTCGTTAGTACATTTATAGTAAATGATTTCATTACATCTTATGCTATGTATGCCTATTGTGTGCGTACTTAGTACATTATTTTACATTACATTCTATGCTATGTATGCCCATTGTGTGCATACTTAGCACATTATTTTACATTACATTCTATGCTATGTATGCCCATTGTGTGTGTACTTAGTACATTATTTTACATTACATTCTATGCTATGTATGCCCATTGTGTGCGTACTTAGTACATTATTTTACATCACATTTCATGCTTACATTTTGGTATGACATTTGGTTTGTTTAAACTATACTATACATTCATTAACACCGATCATGCCGCTCGGTAGTAGGTAGTGCTACCATAGGACTTGACAAATCCCATTCCTGAAATCTCGGGTTTGTTTGGACGTAAGGAATGACCGAATCCGAATACATATTCTTTTGATAACCCATTTTTACATGGTTATCCGACTGTCGCAAGGCTTGGATGTATGAATTTTCACAATACCGCATAAATGTCTATATCAGTATAGCATGCATTTACTACACAAAACATAACTTTGATTTAAACCAAGTTTTACTTCAATACTTTGTTTTGGGCATTTCACTTATGGTTTAGTTGATGCATTTCACCAGCCATACATATCATTTTGGTTACACATTACACGATTTACATATGACACATAAACATTTTCAACATTGGTTATACGTTGCATGATTTACAACTTGACATAAACATTTTGGTATATTATTCAATACATTTGACAATTGGTTTAAACATAGACATCTTACATTGTTGGTTTTCTTTTGAGTAAGTGATTTAAGTAACGAGGCGTGTGTAATATGATACAAGCATGGTGGATACGCCGCTGGTACTTCCTATATATAAGTGATTGTATGGTATTACATATTGTAGCGTTATTTGAATCATTTCAATTTGGACATATAACATTTTATACAAATAACACACTTTTCACAAGACATTGTTTTACAAACAACTTATCTTATACAAACTCATTTTACATGGTTATTCATTTAACCTTACATTTATTTATACATATCAACTGATCTTATCGTTTTTCAAATGATTTACAAGACAAAGCAAATTACAGGGTTCATGACTAAACATTTTCTTAAACAATAAGTCATGAATCCTATTTTTATAAACCTATGTATCTCACAGGCATTTTTATGCTGACGTACCTATTTTCACATGTGTTTCAGGATATGATGCATAGGATTTATCAAGATACACTTAGGCGGACTTGGGCCTTAGCGACAATAAAAGATGCAAGACTAGTTATTTATGTTATGTTTCTTTGATTGTCAAGACATTGTAACTACTTTAATCAATAAAACAGTATTTCAATTTCCATGTGTTATGAAACAATAATTCTGTTACAACACTCCCCGACGTTTTCCGCCACGTTTGGTTGTCCTACGTGGTCGGGGTGTGACAGCAAGTTGGATTAAAAACAAGGAAGATCATTCTTCCACGAGTGGATGGACTTTTCTGCTTGGAGGAGGTGCCATATCCTGCGCATCTAAGAAACAGACTTGCATAACTGATTCAACAATGGAGTCTGAGTTTGTAGCATTAGCCGCAGCTGGCAAAGAAGCTGAGTGGCTAAGAAACTTGATTTATGAGATTCCATTGTGGCCTAAAACTATATCACCAATATCTATTAGATGTGATAGTGCTGCTACCTTGGCCAAGGCATATAGCCAAGTGTATAATGGGAAGTCTAGACACAACATGATTCGTGAGCTCATCATGCATGGGGTGATATCGGTGGAGTTTGTGAGAACTCAACAGAATTTAGCCGACCACTTAACCAAAGAGTTATGTAGAGATCTTGTGCACAAGGCGGCTGTAGGGACGGGATTAAAGTCCACCTGAGATTTCTCGTGTTAAGATACCGAATTCCCACCTAATATGACGTTAGGTGCTGAATTCAATGTGGAAAGCTTAACATCTAGAAATTGGAACACATTAGTAGCATCATCCCAAGGTATGTGTTCAGACCTGCAAGTTAAAGGAGGTTGAAGGTTTTCTTCTTAATAGTTCTTTGAAAAATTGCATATGCAGGTGCAAGAATAAAGAGCTACCTATATGAGCATGAAGTTTAGCCGCTTCAAGAAGCTAGGACTTGGCTTTATATGTTCATTGAAGGATGGGACACAGGCTAGTAAAAATAGTGTCAAGAAAGAACATTAGAGTATGTAAACTTATGTGTATATTATCTTCATGTATTCACTGAATAGAAAGGGTTCAATCCTTAGTGACACCCCTATATTCGAATATTTGGAATGTGTAATATACTAATGTGAAATTCAATCGTCGCGATATTTCATTTATGCATAAGTTTGATTGTTGTGAATTTGTTTAAGTTAATCAAGGATTATGCTAAAATGGGGGAGGAATGTTAGATATTTTAGTGTAATCGGGGATTGACTTGGTGATCAAAGCGAATTATACTACACATCAAGCAAGTTAGGAGGTGCGGGAGTGCACGCTTGTTTGAGTTATTATAATTCGAAGTGTACGGGTGGAGCCCACACTCTACGGGGGTTCCAAGGGGGCAGCGCCCCTGGGAGCAGGGTCCAAGGGGCGGCAGCCCCTGGCGGGGTCCAAGGGGCGGCAGCCCCTGGCGGGGTCCAAGGGGCAGAGCCCTGTATCAGAAAATTTTATTTTCTTGAATTTTTATCATTTTTGAAATGATAAAAAACGGCAGTTTTTTGGAAAATTTTGTCTGAAAAATAGAGGTAACTGCCTAATGGCAGTTACAACCCCAAAAACTAATTTGTAGACAGTTTTAATCATATTCTTCTTCCTAGTTCGAAAATTCACACACACTAACATACCCCTGTTCAATTTCTCGAAATCAGAGTTGTATCCGATTGAATTATTCAGGTGAACCACCAAAATAATTTGATCTGAGAGTGATTACACACCTCTCTGATCATCCGGTAAACTGAAATTCCCCAACATTCGTGGTTTGCTAAATCTATTCGATTAACTAGTGCTAACAAAGAGTTGTTTGACAATTGTATGTTGATACGTGAAACCGTCTTGATCTGGGTTTATGGAATTGATGAAACTG
This sequence comes from Helianthus tuberosus, assembly GCA_030545235.1. Taxonomy (NCBI): domain Eukaryota; kingdom Viridiplantae; phylum Streptophyta; class Magnoliopsida; order Asterales; family Asteraceae; genus Helianthus; species Helianthus tuberosus. Next base: position 1,903,777 of record CM060402.1, read on the forward strand.
TTAAGGGTAGTCGATGAAACACCTTAGTGATTCGTTACCCCTCACATTGACGAAACACGTAGAGATTCGTCACCCATCGTATCGACGAAACATCTTAGTAATTCGTCACCTGTCATGTCAACGAAACACCACAGTGTTTCGTCGGTTGATGTTTTGCCGCCCAGGGGATAGTTCATAGACTGTTTAATTGTTGACTGATTGTTGACGAAACCCTATTACCATCTGATAGTGATATAAACATTGACCGAGGAAACATAATTTGGTTGTATGAGTACCACACTTAACTATTGAGTATTGTTGTAAATCATATATGTGAATTGTGGAATTGTACGAGTTTGAACAACTGTTATGTGCTATTTGGTGATTGTTTCTTGAACGCACACTCTGATTATAATATACACGTGAACCATGTGAATGTAAACTGATTACGTAAACATGAATACCATAGGCTGGGACTGTTTAAGTGTGAGCAAATAGCTAGTCATACCAAGCAAACCAAGGTGAGTTAACTGCTCTTTTCCAAAGCATGCGTCCCAGGGAGGGACATCTGGTAATCGTTCTGGGGAGGAACGTCGGGTAATTGGGATGTTGGTTATTACACTAATTTCTATCATTAAGTCCCCTTAGATATACCGATTGGTTGCCAGGGAGGCAACCGGGTTATTAGTTGATAGCGCTATTAGGTTTGGCACCCTCACACCGTACCGGGGAGGATGGTCGTGAACTAATTACCTTAACCACTTGACCAATGTGTGATAGAGCATTGGGGTTTGGGTAAATAAATCTAGAGCCATCTGTGGTAATCGAGTTAATAACAACATCGAATCATTGAATTATACCTATATCCGGTAACAAAAACGTGTTAACAAACTTTGAACTCACCAGCGTTGTCTGACACACTTTTCTGCATGCTTGCAGGTCATTAGATTCTTGATTATGGACTTGCTATCTAGGAGTGCTGGAGTGGTCATGGGACGAGACTCTTGGATACTTGTTTCGTTGGTTTTGAGCACATATTTTGAAACAATTGAGTATCAATTTACGTTATGCTTCAGCTAAATGTTTACTTTGGTTTTAACTTATGACTTGAATTTATATTATGAAATGAATGGAATGGAATGTTTTATTTAAATATTTATTATAGTTCAATGTGATTGGTGTCACACCCCAACCGATGGCGGAAACATCGGGGAGCGAGCACTATGCGTTCAGATTGCTCATGAGAATTCCATAACACTATTGTTACAATAAAATTTAAGTAGATTTCATGCATAATGTCTAGAATTCAACATCCCCAAAATATCACATTACAAAACCCCAATCGTGATTTTTCAAATTGTTCAAAAGACAAGATCTAACTAGGGTGACGTTTCTAGGCATTCCCCTAGCTTGATTTGCATGTTCCATCTCAACCTATCAACCTGCAACATGTATTAAAATATCAATACAAAAGTATTGACGAGTATACAAGTTTGATAATAGAATAATAGATTAGAACAACTCATATCCACAGTGTAAGTAATAAAAGAAATAATTTTCAGTCGTGCTAGTGTTAAAGTCCACGCAGTGATGGCCCAAGTATCCCGATGCTTTGTTGTTTACCCAAGATTCAAGGTAAACTAGAATCCTCTTAACAATACCCCCCGAGAATAATGGGGGAGGTGCATCTCCTATAGCGCTACTATTGTTAAGGCGGAACCACAAACTCTGGATTAAACGTCACATAGCACAAAGAATCAAGAATCAAGAATCAAGAATCACAAGTTTCACATAGGATAGAGTATAAGTTTCCAAAGATTCAAGTTTAAGTTTCATAGAATACATGTTACACCCAAAAGTTTAAAGTAAAAAGGGGATCGAGTATACTCACAGTGATTGCTTAACAGTCGTAATTGTTATTGGATCAAAGGGAGCTCTTTTGAGATTAGCCTGATTAAATTACCATAGAATAAGCGTCGGGTAGAGTATCGAGGTTGAATAGAATGCTTAAGCAGGCTTTGGATCGGCTGACTGTCCGTTCGGATGGTCAGTCGATCGGCTAGCCTAATGACTAATGGTTACCCGATCGGACAGTTGCCTGATCGGCTAGCCTGATGTGATTAAATGGCTGCCTGATCGGTCGGTAGTCCGATCGGCCAGTCTATTGTGATTAGATGGCTGTCCGATCGGTCGGTAATCCGATCGGCTAGCCTAATGTGATTTGATGGCTGTCCGATCGGTCGATAATCCGATCGGCTAGCCTAATGTGATTAGATGGCTGTCCGATCGGTCGGTAATCCGATCAGCTAGCCTAATGTGATTAAATGCCTGCCCGATCGGATGGTTGTCCGATCGGCTAGCGTGGAGGATGGCTGATCGAGTGTAATTAGTGGCCGCCCGATCTGACGGCTGTCCGATCGGCTGGCCTATTGTCCCCGTCTACCAACTTTTGTAAAATTACTAAGTTTGAAAGTTATTGGTGCCGTCACGGCACGTAATGAGGCAACGTTAACTCACCATTTAACAGCCGTTCTGACTGGTTGGGAATCACCCCAATTCAACCAGTTTTCTGTTAGCGACGGGTTTATGCCGGAATCCATCCCGTGACCGTCTCAATCAGTGAACAATCCGTCCTTAAACCAACTCTAGACCACCCATCAGTCTACAGCCCGTTCAGTCACGTTTATCACCAAAGTAAATCAGAAATTCTAACAAAAGATGAAGATCAACCCAAGTTTTACATGAAAAAGTATAGATTTCTCTTAGATTTAGTGTAAAAACGTATGAAATATCTTAGATCTGAGCTAGATCTTTCTCAGAGTGACATCACCTGATAGCTTGTACAACCACCATGATGACATCATCCTCAAGATCTCAGATTTGAGAGATTTCATGGTGAAAAGTGTGATTACAAGTGAGGATCACGTAGAGAATGATGTGTAGAGTAAGAAAGTACAAGAATCTAGCATGAAACGTACCGAGATCGATGAGGAAATGGAGAAATAACGTGCGCGTGCGTCTGGTTCGGTCAGAGCTGTCACATCACTTGAAATGGTGATGTGACAGCCTATTTATAGGTGAGGGGTGAAAGGAGGAAGGTTGGTTTGGTTCGGCTGGCTGTCCGATCGGTCAGCTGTCCAATCGGCTGGTCAGCTTATAGGTGACTGTTCGATCGGCCGGCTAGCCGATCGGCTGGTCACTCTTGCCAACCCAGCCTTCTCGCGTTTCCAGTTTATGAATCGTTTTTCACGTTATGTTAGGCGTTGCGTTATATAGTTCACGTAAAGTATCTTTATTAATTAGATTACATTGCAAGCATCGGAGTCTCAAAGTTTTATAGATTCCGCCAGTGACAAGGCTCCAGTCTCTCGTTTAACCAAGAATCAACTTCACGAGTCTACGGAGTCAAGCACCAAATTTGAGTCTCAAGAGTCAAGAATCATCGTTTCTCAAACATCAAGAATCAAGAGTCCGAATATCAAGTATCAAGAATCAAGAGTCTAAGTATAAAGTTAAGTCATAAGGGTTCAAGTATCTAGATTAAGCATCAAGAGTCTAGTATATGTATCGAGTCTCATAGTTTTAAGTTTCAAGAATCAAGCACCTAGGTTAAAGAATCAAGTATCATAGTGTTAAGCATCAAGTATCACCAAGATTCACACCAACATTTCCAAAGTATCAACATTTCATAACCACAAGGTCTAAAATTAACAATTTGCAGGAGTTCAGGGACTGATCTTGCCAACTGCTTAAAGTTTAGGGACGCTGGGCGTTACAGTCTCCCCTCCTTTAGGGATTTCGTCCCCGAAATCTTAGAAGAAGGTTGTTCAAAGAGATGCGGGTACTTGGCCTTCATATCACTTTTCAACTCCCAAGTAAATTCAGCGCCACGCTTTCCTTCCCATCGAACCTTAACAATGGGATTTTGCTGCGCCTTAAAAGCTTGACAGTCTGATCCATGATTTCGTCTGGTTTCTCCACAAACTGTACAGCTTCGTTTATTTGCAAGTCTTCTAGAGGAACTTGCAGTCCCTCATCGGCTAGACATTTTCGCAGATTGGACACGTGGAACACTGGATGCACGTTGTTTAGCTCTTGTGGCAAGTCGAGTCGGTATGCTACCTTGCCGACCCTTTCAAGTATCACGAAAGGACCCACATAGCGAGGCGCAAGCTTTCCCCTCTTTCCAAAATGAACTACTCCCTTCCAGGGAGATACCTTGAGTAGAACTCGGTCACCAATAGCAAATTCCAGAGGCTTCCGCCTATTATCAGCGTAGCTGTTTTGTCTGTTCCTGGCCTTGATCAAGTTATCACGGATCTGAATAATTTTATCCGTTGCCTCTTAAACAGTCTCTGGGCCGGTGAACTGCTTTTCCCCAACTTCATGCCAGCTGAGAGGAGATCGGCATTTTCACCCCTATAAAGCTTCGAAAGGAGCCATCTGAATACTGGAATGGTAGCTATTGTTGTAAGAGAATTCTATCAATGGTAAATGTACATCCCAGTTACCACCAAAGTCATTGACACAAGAACGAAACATATCCTCGAGGGTTTGAATAGTACGCTCGGTCTGACTATCCGTCTGAGGATGAAAGGCCGTGCTAAGATTCAAGTGTGTACCCATAGCGGATTGAAACGTTTGCCAAAGACATGAAGTAAAACGACCATCACGGTCCGAGATTATGTCAAGAGGTACGCCATGACGGCTTATGATCTCATCGGTATAGATTCGAGCAAGTCTCTTTACTTTGTAATCCTCACGGATAGGATGAAATTGAGCAGATTTGGTTAGTCGATCAATAATCACCCAGACACTATCGTGACCTTTAGAGGTACGGGGTAGTTTGGTAATAAAGTCCATAACAATGCTATCCCATTTCCAAACAGGGATTTTAGGTTGCTCCAAGAGTCCCGAAGGACGCTGATGTTCAGCCTTTACCTTCGAGCAGGTAAGGCACTTAGATACATAGACAGCAATGTCCCTCTTCATGCCAGGCCACCAATAAGTTGTACGCAGATCCTGGTACATCTTGTCGGCACCTGGATGGATAGAGTAACGGGATTTGTGAGCCTCAGTCAAAATGAGCTCGCGGAGATTATCGCGATCTGGCACCCAGATGCGATTGAGGTAGTATTGGAGACCATCGGGTTTTGTTACCAATTGGTCAATACGGGCACCATGAACTTCCTTGATTATACTACCTTCGTTGGCCGATGAATACTGAGCTTCTCGAATACAAGCATGGAGTTCATTGGAGATTCGGATAGACTTAACATGAGTCTTATGACTAAGAGTGTCGGCCACTGCGTTCGCCTTGTCGGGATGATAGCGAATTTCGCAGTCGTAGTCGTTAAGTAATTCCACCCAACGTCTCTGTCGCATGTTCAGCTCTTTCGGTGAAGACCACACACTTCGTACCATACAGGTAGTGTCGCCAGATCTTTAACGCAAAGATGACTCCGCCAAGCTCCAGGTCGTGGGTAGTGTAGCTTTTCTCATGTATCTTAAGCTGATGAGAAGCATAAGCAATAACCTTGTCCCGTTGCATGAGCACACAGCCCAACCCATGGTTCGAGGCATCACAATATACCACAAAATCATCGTTGCCATCAGGTAGAGTCAACACAGGGGCATTACACAAAAGATTCTTAAGGGTTTGGAAGGAGTTTTCTTGCTCGGGACCCCAAACAAAAGGCCTCTCCTTTTAGGTTAGCGTAGTAAGAGGAACATCAATTTTTGAAAAATCTGCGATGAATCGGCGATAATAGCCCGCCAATCCTAGGAAAGAACGAATCTCAGACACGGATTTAGGCGTACACCAATTCTTCACTGCCTCAATCTTCGAAGGATCAACATGAATACCCTGTCTACTAACAATATGACCAAGAAATTGCACTTCGTCAATCCAAAACTCACACTTAGAAAATTTAGCATACAAGCGTTCACCACGTAAAAGTTCAAGCATAAGACGTAGATGGCGAGCATGATCGGCTTTAGACTTCGAATAAATGAGAATATCATCGCTAAATACAATAACAAAACGATCAAGGTAGGGCTTACAGACACGGTTCATAAGGTCCATGAACACTGCAGGTGCGTTGGTCAGGCCAAAAGGCATGACTACGAACTCGTAGTGCCCATATCTTGTACGGAACGCGGTTTTTGGAATATCATCTTCAAGAACACGTAGCTGATGATAGCCAGAACACAGGTCAATTTTAGAGAAACAGGACGCGCGCCTTGTAGCTGGTCAAACTGGTCATCAATACGGGGTAACGGATAACGATTCTTCACGGTAAGCTTATTAAGTTCTCGGTAATCGATACACATACGAAATGAACCATCCTTATTCTTGACAAATAGGACAGGAGCACCCCACGGGGAGGTACTTTGACGAATAAAACCTTTGTTGAACAATTCTTGTAGCTGGCTGGATAACTCTTGCATCTCGGAAGGCGCAAGACGGTAAGGAGCCCTGGCGACAGGATTCGCACCAGGTATGAGATCAATACGAAAGTCAACAGATCTGGGAGGGGGAAGACAAGGAAGATCTTCAGGAAAGACATCAGTAAAGTCACACACCACTGGAACATCTCTTATGTTCTATCCCTTGCCTTTTTGTTCCACCATGTGGGCCAAGAATGCAGGGTTCTGCTTACGTAGGCTTCTGCTCGCTTGTGTGCATGACATCAATCTCAGTCCTTTCGAAGGTCGGTCTCCATAGATGTGTAGAAGATCACCAAATGAAAGGGGAAGTCGGACAAGTTTTTCGTGATACACAATTTCGGCATGGTTCTTACGCAACCAATCCATGCCGATAATGACATCAAAACTACCCAACCGCATGGGTATAAGATCAATAGCGAATACGTGATCATTAAGAATCAAGGAACAATCACGTACGATAGAATTCACAAGAATCGACTTACCATTGGCGACCTCAACCGAGAATGACTCTGGTAACTTAGAGCGTGTACAATTTATCAAAGACTCAAATTCCACGGACACAAAGCTTTTATCGGCGCCAGTATCAAATAGAATCGAAGCATAAAGGTTATTAACAAGGAACATACCATTAACAACGTCATTGTCATTACGAGCCTGATTTGTGTTAAGGTTGAACGCTCGTCCACGAGCGGCTGGCTGCTGCTCCTGGTTCAGCTGAGGACACTGGTTACGGAGGTGGGTAGTATGTCCACACTTGTAGCATGCACGAACAACATTGACTGGCCTTGGGTTCTGCAGAGGTGCTGGAGGGGCAGGTAGCGCTGCCTGAGCTGGGGCTTGCTAAGCTTGCGGTGCAGGGTTAGCTTAACGATAGTAGGGAGTCTTGTGACCATAGCGATTACAGTTGGTGCACAGGCGACAGGCAGAAGTAGCAGGATGATGGTAGTTGCAAGTTGCACACTTGGGATGCGGCCCAGTGTATTGCTTCTTAGCTTCAGGAGCAGCAGGGTTAGCAGCAGCAGTAGTAGGAGCAGGTTTAGCCACAGGGTTTGCAGCAGGAGTAATGGTATTACAACCCGAACCCTGAGCTTTTTGTTTCTTGTTCTTGCTGCCACTAGGCTGCTGAGTGACTTGATTAGCAGACTTTGAAGGGGCAGGGGTAGCAAACTGTTTATCACACACGCGGTTGTTGTTCAAACCTGCTGCCAGACGATAGACTTCTTCGATAGTTTCTAACTGAGCTGCTTCGATAGAATCACTCATTGCAGATGGTAGACCGTTGATGTACTTGGTTATCATCTGCTTAGGAGTCCAACCCAAGTGAGGGACGATAAGACTTAGCTGCTTAAAACGAGTAGTATATGCCAGGTTGTCATCACCAATTTGCTTCAGATGCCAGAATTCTTCTTCAAGCTTCAACTGCTCATGGGGATCCAGAGGATCCAGAATCCTTACGCTTCCTTGAATTCCTTGAGGATCCAGAATCCTTACCCTTTCCGTTCTTACCCTTCTTGCTATCTTCTTTGTCAGACGACTGCTTCTTACCCTTGTCACCTTTTCTATGCAGCTTACCCCTTCGAATCTCTGACTCGGTCAATGTTGCAGATAGCTCGATTACCTGACGGAGTGTGGTAGGGTTACTACCAGTAACGGTGTCTTGTATGGAGTCAGGTAGACCATCGATGTACCTTTCGATAGCCTTGTCGAGTGGGGTAACCGTTGTTGGGCATAACAAACTCAGCTCCTCAAACCTATCAGTATACGCCCTGTGCTCGCCACTGTCTTGTTTCAAGTCATTAAACTCCCTTTCTAGAGCTCGTAGCTCATGACAAGGACAAAACTCCCTCATCATAAGAGTCCTAAGTTCAGCCCATGTTTGTGCCAAGGCAACCTCAGCACCACGATCTCTCATAACCCCGTTCCACCATGTCAAAGCCCTCTTCTGAAATACACTTGAAGCAAACTCGACTTTGCGATTATCAGGACACTGAACGTGACGGAAAGTATTCTCAATGCTCTCGAACCATTGAAGAAGCCCAGTTGCTCCCTCAGTACCACTAAACTTGAGTGGTTTAGCCGAGTTAAAACTCTTGAAATTGCATGGAGCATTGTTGTTGTTGTTGGCTTGGTTCCATTGAGCAAAGAGGTTTGGGAATTGAGCAGCCATTTGCTGCGCAATAATTTCTGCCAGTTTGGCAACTGGTAGCGTATTTTCGCGTCGAGGAGGCATTCTAAAAGAGGAAACATGAAAAGAAAGGAGTGAGATGATTTGATGAAAAGAGCGAGATGAAACAAAATCAACAAAAACAAGGATGGTGGTCATTTGTCCGTATCACAAAGCAGGCAAATGACACACAGTGACTAATAAAAGTAAATGGGTCCAAAAATAATGCTTAGCGAAGACATGCTCGCCTATAAGTGAACACTCACCCCAAGAGTTCCCAGGTAAGAGTGACTGGTTCGATTATGTGGATTTGTACGAACACTCTAGCCTTTGACAGAAAACCCAGGGTACAGGCATTCACCCTTCCAGTTTGCACGTGTTCACACTATTTAGAACCCAAAACTTTGACGAGATTTTGAAAACTTGGAAGGCACAAGGCCAAAAGAATCATTCGAAAACAAATGATAAATTTTCAAAATCAATTTAAAGAATCAAAAGGGTTCAAAACCATATAACAATTTATTTAAAAACAGATGATTGAATTTTCAAAAATCGTTTTAGGAAATTGGGTTCTCGTTTTGATGATCACCTAAGGATAGGTGAAATGCATGTTTTAAGATCTAAACACAAGACAACTTGTGTTGGGGTCCTAGAAACTTATAGTCTAGGTCAAAGCATTACTAATAACCTAATTCCCTATAACCATTGGCTCTGATACCAACTCTTCTGTCACACCCCGACCACGTAAAACATCAAATCGTGGCGGAATCGTCGGGGAGTGTTGTAACAAAATTATTGTTCCACAACCATGGTAATTAAAATTTATTTTATTCATCAACCAAAGAGTGGAATACATTGTTTCAAAACAAGAACCAAAGATTACGTCATATAATTAAACTAAGCCTATCTTTATTTTTAAGTCTCTAAGGCACAGGTCCGCCCTAGTGTCACGATCATCCTAAGCATCAGCTCCTGAAACACATGTGAAAATAGGTACGTCAGCATAAAAATGCCTGTGAGGTACATAGGTTTTATGAAAATAGGGTTCATGACTTATAAGTTTGGAAAAAGGTTGTTTAACAAAACTCAGTCATGATCCTTGTAAAATGTTTTGTTTTATAAATCTTTTGAAAAGCGATGTTAAAGAAGATGATATGTAAAAGAGTGATGTGAGGTTAAATGAATAACCAAGTAAAATGAGTTTTGTATAAAATGAGTTGTTTGTAAAACAATGTCTTGTGAAAAATATGTTATTTGTATAAAATGTTATATGTCTAAATTGAAATGATTCAAATAACGCAACAATATGTAATACCATACAAACACTTATATATAGGAAGTACCAGCGGCGTATCCACCATGCTTGTATCATATTACATATGCCTCGTTACTTAAATCACTTACCCAAACAAACCACTAATGTAAATTTGCCCATATCAAATCATTTGTCAAATGTCTTTGTGTAAACCATGTCAAAATATCTATGTCAAAATACAGTCCAGGAAATGTGTATATCAATATCAAAATGTCTATGTCAAATGTCAATGTGTGAACAAAATGTCATGTATGGCAAATGAAATATATATATATATATATATATATCCACCGAGCCATAGGTAAAAATGCACAAAACAATGTATTGAAGTAAAACGTGGTTTAATCAACGTTATGTTTTGTGGAAATGCATGCTATACTGAATACAAACATTTATGCGGTATTGTAAAAATGCATACATTCAAGCCTTGTGAATGTGGTGATGAGCCTTTAAACAAATTAAAGGTCTATCTATATTATGTTTTATCGAATTCGGTCATTCCTTTCATCCAAACATACCTAGGATGTTAGGAACGGGAGTAGTCAATTCCTATGGTACCATTACCTACTAACGAGCGGCGTGATCAAAGTTAATGAATGTATATGGTCCCATTTAAACAAGCCAAATGTCATATCAAAATGTAAGCATGTGATGAAATGAAAATGTACTAAGCATGATGAACATACATAGCATGAAAAGGTAATGTAAAACAATGCACTAAGTATGCACACAATGGGCATACATAGCATAAAATGTCATGTAAAACGATGTACTAATAATGTACTAATGAACATAGCATGTATATGATGAGAAAACATGAAAAGCACGAAAGTAACAAGTAGGCACATGTGTTTCACCCCAAAATGTTTGGAAAACAGTAAAAGAGGGGTCTATGTACTCACTTGAGATTGCTCAATAGACTTTAGAAATCCACCAAGCAAAGTTAGAAGATCACGGATTCAAACGTCACCTAATATAGGAAACTACATTAATAAACGGACCTAATCGGAGGATCGGGTAGCATGAGGGCTCGTAAACCAAATGAGTGTAGGAACTCATGTAATATAGTTTAACAAAGCCTACGTACTAAAACGAAACTTATCCTAAGTGCTTTTGACCCGTTATGACCCATTTAGGTAGCTTTTGCTACTTTAACGCGTCGTTCGCGTAAAACGCGTTCGGACCACCTAATTAGCCCTATGACAAGTAAGATATGCCTTAACATGTTTAATATTGTTGTTAAATCAGTTTAGATGGCAAAAGTTATGTTACATAGGTTTAAAATGAATTTTGGCGGAAAAAGGGCATTTTTGTAATTTACCTAAGGCATAGGAATTACTTATCATACAACTACTTAAACGACGTGACCATAAGGTATAACCTCGGAAGGTTATTCCCTATACTACTATGGTCACCTAAAGTATTTGGTCGGATCCTAATGATCGACCAAATGGGTCGGGTTCGAAAGTATAAGCGATTGATTAGATCGCTTACCTTTACGACCCTAGACAAGCACAAAACTAAAAGTGACGAGTTAAACATGTTAAAACATGTTTAACAAGGTTTAAAAACAGGTTTGGTATCAAAACAAACGGTTTTGATACCCACAAGTAGTTTGGTTACAAAATACGTGAGAACACGCATTTTGCCCGAAACTACGACTCGTCACTGAGCCTAGATAACGTGGTAATCAGTAGGTATAGTCACTAGGAACTATAACCATCGTGATTACGCTCACGTTATGAAGTTCAAACGCACTTCGCGTTGAACATAAACTGGTCAATGCAGAAAGTAAAACACAGTTTGACTTTAACGCTAAAACGAATGATAAACGCGAAAGGATACTTACAAAAGGTCCCCGCAAGTATTTGACCCGATTCACTCTCAGGTAGGAACCATATAAACTTCCACTTAGAGAGCTTTGAATCAGATTTCAAATGTGAGGGAAATGAGCAAGACATGGGGGGGGGGTATTTATAGGAAATGTAGAGCCGGTAAGATCATTTCTTGTTTCCCAAGTGTTAAATCTCAGTCGTACAACACATACCCAATGATTTAAAAAACCCATGGGAGCCCATAGGATTGCTAGAAACCAGTTGCAAGTGAGAAAAAAGTGTATAACAGCTGAAAACAGGTTGTTTGCAACATTCTGCTATTCTGGGGACTGCTTGCGCACCGTAACACTCAGAGTGTTGAGGTGCGCAAGGTAACAACTTTAGCAGAATTACAATTTTAGTCCCTGTCATGCATTTAAGTCATTTCCGACACGTTTAAGGCCCGTTAACCCCATTTCAAAGCTCTAAAATGAAGTTAAAGTATAGGGGACTTAAAATGTGTTCAAAAATATGCCGGATGTCGGTTCGTTTGGCCGTACGGTTGCGTTGTTCGGTTAATTACGACGGAAGTCGTAACGGACGTGTGTACGATCCAATTTGCGCGACGAATGGATTTTTGACAAGCCAATCACAAAAACATAATATTTAAATGATTACATAAAATTTTGGATGTCCGGATGTATTCAGAACGTAAGTTATGCGCGAAAATGCAAACTTATGCACTTTTTGACGCTTTTAGTCCCTGAATGAGCATAAAGTTTATTTTAGCACACCGAACCCCTCAAAGCCTATTTCTAAGCTATGTAAAGGATATTTAGGGTGTGTTTAACTTATGTCCATGTCCTGGAATGTTCGTTACCGTTCAAATTGGCATACTTTCGCAGTTTGTCAATTTTAGTCCTTGTAAGCGAATTAACTTGATTTTGCCATACCAATGCCTTCAAAACTTATTTCTAAGTTATGTAAAGGTTATTTAAGGTATGTTAAGCATAAATTTATGTTCCGGAGTATTTGTCGTGTTAAACTGATTACGTTTACGCACCAGTTTGCGTATAATTCTCCAGGAAGCCATACAGAGTTTGAAATTGAATAAAAGTCAAAACATGAAAAATGTAAAGCATAAATAAACAAACATTGGGATCAAATAACTTTATTTCATTGATAACTGAACTGTTTACAATGATTACAAGCACAGATGTCACATTAAGAAAGAAGAAAGTGACGAATTTGTGGGTGATGGTGATTACCAGCCATGTCATCAGATCAAGTCAGCAACAAATCTTGATCGTGTTAAATCAACTTCCTCGTGATGTAAAGGTTACTTTCATGGCCCTTATTTTATTGATTTTTTTTTCAATTTCAATATGATTTTTCATATATTCCCATATTATTACAGTTTCCATATATGTTATTGCATCTATGAATGAAAAAATATCCTAATCACAAATAAAAATATGCTCACCCCCGCTCTCCGCTCCTCTTCAAAGTTGGTTTTTTATCCACCAAGTTATAAGAATAACTTCTTAAGATAAACTTCTATTTAGAAAAAAAATTCCATGGCATACAGTATAATTAAGGTTTTTAATTCAAGATTTCATGTTATATAATGTTTAAAATACAGGTTTTTAATTCAAGATTCCATTTTTGTTGCTTATTTTGGTTTTTCGATGATGGGTTTTTGTGTTGTAAAAGTACGCACCTCCATTGCCAGAGGTGCCAAAATGGGCGTCCTGGTTTAAAAGCCGCAGCTTCCTATATTGAGGTCAGCTTAGGTTTTAAATCTTACATCGAGACACCTTACTTCTCATTTTCTCTAAACCTCAACATTCTTCGTTTAATAAAATGTGTTATGTATGGTTTTCTAAAGTCACCATGTTTGCACACGGTCCTCACCGCTAGAGTAATAGATACTCTGATTATAACCTATATACAATAGTTTTAAGAGTAATGAAAACTTTTGATAATAGAGAAGCTACTGAAAAATCATAATCAACCTTAAAAACAACTATTGAATGTAAATATGAACGATATGTACATTCCTAAATGTTACTTCAATTTGAATTACGAGGTTGTACCAATCATAAGCTCCAAAACTGATTAATACTCTTTTGTCTTTGTTTTTTAGATATCATGTACAAGGTATTCACATCTTATGGGCGTGAGTGAGTTCATGGACAATGAAGCCGATGATGACGTGATGATAAAAGATAGAGTTGAGAGGTCGAGGGTTCACTTCCAAAGCGGTTCTGAATAATATGGTAAAGAATTCCGCGGTGCGAAGATTGTCTTGACTTGGGACCTACAGACGGTCCATGAAATAAAATATCCCAAAGTCTTTCAGTTCAAGTTCAGGTTTAAGATGTGACAACTGTGCTTGTGTAATCATTGTACAAACTCCGAACAATTCAATTTCAATAAAACAATGTGTTTTAATCCCAATATTTTGTTATTTATGGTTGACATTTTGTACGTTTTGATTTTTGACCGATTTTAAACTCTATATCGCTTTCTGGAAAGTTATACGCAAACTGATGCGTAAACGTAGTCGGTTTAAAGCGACAAACACTCCGGAACAGCAAATCAAGCTTAACATACCATAAATAACCTTTACATAACTTGGAAATAGGTTTTAAAGGGGTTGGTATGGCAAAAACAAGTTTATTCGCTCATAGGGACTATTTGCGTCAAACTACAAAAGTCTGTCGTTTCGTATGGCAACGTACATTCCAGAATATTATCATAAGCTAAACATACCATAAATAACCTTAACATAGCTTCGAAATAAGATTTGAGTGGTTCGGTATGCGAAAATACGCTTATTTGATCATACAGGGACTAAAAGTGTCAAAAACAGTGTAAGTTTGCATTTACGCGCATATCTTACTTTCTGGACCACATCCGGAAATCCAAAAATTTTTTTAATCACTAAAATATTTTATTTTAGTGGTAGGAATGCAAAAATACCATTCATCGCTTAATTTGGATCGTTTTCGCGTCCGTTCGAGTTTCGTCGTAATTAACCGAATAACGCGACCGTACGACCAAACGAACCGACATCCGAGATATTTTCAAGGATGTTTCAAGTCCCATATTTTCAGGCAGCTCAAAACCCTGCACAAAACCCTGCCCAGAATCTTGCACGACCTCACTACCCGCCTGGTTCATGTTATAACTGTGGGGATCTGACCCACTACAGAAAAACCTGCCCGAAGTTGGCAAACGAAAATCAGGCACAGGCTCATGGTCGAGCTTTTAATCTGAATGCAAATGAGGCACGTGCAGATAATGAAGTGGTGAACGGTATGTTCTTTGTTAACAACCAACCTGCTTCTGTTCTTTTTTATTCGGGTGCTGATAAGAGTTTTGTGTCCTTAGCTTTTGAGCCTTTGCTTTCGATGACTAGAACAAAACTAGGAAAGCCCTTGACAGTAGAAGTAGCTAGGGGTGAACCCGTTGTACTCGGGAGCTTTGACGTAATAGTAGGAATGGATTGGTTAGCCAAGTACCACGTTGAGGTGTTGTTTTGAGAAGATTGTTCGTATAGCGCTTTCGACTGGTGAAATCTTAGAAGTTCGTGGGGAGAAACCCGTTAGTAGTCTTAAGCTTATAACTTGTACCCAATCCCAAAAGTACCTACGAAAGAACTATGTGGCCTTCTTGGCACATGTCGTAGAGGAGAAAGGAAAGGGTAAGTCTATTCAAGATATCCCAGTTGTTCGAGATTACCCAGAGGTATTTCCTAAAGAATTACCTGGTTTACCCCCTGTACGCCAAGTTGAGTTCCGTATCGATCTTGTACCTAGTGCAAATCCTATCGCTAAATCACCTATCGTCTTGCACCGTCAGAGATGCAAGAGCTATCTAAACAGATCCAGGAACTTTTTGACAAAGGATTCATTCGTCCGAGCTTTTCACCTTGGGGCGCTCCTGTCCTATTTGTGAAGAAGAAAGATGGATCTTTTAGGATGTGTATCGATTATCATGAGCTCAACAAGCTTACCATCAAGAATCGATATCCCCTACCTCGCATTGTTGATCTCTTTGATCAGCTACAGGGCGCTACTTGCTTTTCAAAAATTGATCTACGTTCTGGGTATCATCAACTTTGAGTGCTTGAAGAAGATATTCCCAATACAGCTTTTCACACAAGATATGGTCATTACGAGTTTACAGTTATGCCCTTTGGTCTAATAAATGCTCCTGCTGTTTTCATGGACTTGATGAATAGGGTTTGTAAGCCTTATTTGGATAGGTTCATCATTGTTTTCATCGATGATATTTTGTTCTATTCTAAGACACGAACTGATGATGAACAACATCTCCGTCTTACAATGGAACTCCTAAAGAAAGAACAGCTTTTTGCCAAATTCTTCAAGTGCGAATTCTGGCTTAAGGAAGTTCAATTTTTGGGACACATCGCTAACCAACAAGGTATTCATGTAGATCCCGCCAAAATCAATGCGATTAAGGATTGGATACACCTACTACTCCTACCGAGGTTCTTTCATTTCTTGGTCTTGCGGGTTATTACCGCCGTTTCATTGAAAATTTCTCCAAGATTGCAGTTCCTCTCACTACTTTAACTCAAAAGAATAAACCTTTTGAGTGGGGATTCAAACAGGAAGAAGCTTTTCAGACCATGAAACAGAAACTCTGTGATGCACCTATTCTATCTTTACCTGAGGGCAACGACAACTATTTCGTATACTGTAATGCATCCAATTTAGGTCTTGGTTGTGTTCTTATGCAAAGAAACAAAGTCATAGCTTATGCATCAAGACAGCTGAAGGTACACGAGAAAAACTACACGACTCATGATCTTGAGTTAGGTGCAGTAGTTTTTCTCTCAAAATCTGGAGACACTACCTTTACGGTACAAAATGTGTGGTTTTTACTGACCACAAAAGTCTCCAACATATATTTAATCAGAAAGAACTCAACATGAGGCAACGACGTTGGGTTGAACTCCTAAATGACTACGATTGTGAAATTCGCTACCATCCTGGTAAGACGAATGTCGTGGCTGATGCATTGAGTCGTAAGGAATGTGTCAAGCTTCATTGTGTTCAAGTTCGATCTAATATTCAAACCCGCATTTCTCAGGCTCAACATACTTGTGTTATACAAGACTTGATGGGTAAGGAATTACCATATCATCTTAAACCTGAGCTTGAACTGAAAGACTTTGGGATATTTTATTTCATGGGCCTTTTGTGGGTCCCAAGTCAAGACAATCTTCGCACCTTGCTAATGGATGAAGCTTATAAGTCTCGTTATTCTATTCATCCTGGTGCAAATAAAATATATAAGGATCTTCGAACCTAGTACTAGTGGCCGGGTATGAAGAAAGACATTGCCTTATATGTTTCCAAATGCCCAACTTGTCTTAAGGTTAAGGCAGAACATCAACATCCCTCTGGATTATTGGAGCAACCAGAGATACCGGTTTGGA
The DNA here is from genome assembly GCA_030545235.1 of Helianthus tuberosus. Classification (NCBI taxonomy): domain Eukaryota; kingdom Viridiplantae; phylum Streptophyta; class Magnoliopsida; order Asterales; family Asteraceae; genus Helianthus; species Helianthus tuberosus. Next base: position 1,920,972 of record CM060402.1, read on the forward strand.
AATTGGAAAACATTGCTATGGATCTCATTACCAAACTGCTACGCACTAAAAGAGGTCATGACGCCATTTGGGTAGTTGTTGATCGTCTTACAAAGTCAGCACATTTCTTGCCGATCTGTGAGGATCTATCTGCTGACAAACTTGCTAAAATCTACGTGGATGAGATTGTATCCCGACATGGTGTTCCTTTGAACATTATATCTGACAGAGATGCTCGATTCTCGTCTCACTTTTGACGAACCATGCAATCTGCCATGGGAACCCAACTTAATTTGAGCACAGCTTATCATCCGCAAACGGATGGTCAATCTGAAAGAACAATCCAGACACTAGAGGATATTCTTAGAGCTTGTGTAATCGATTTTGGTGGTAGTTGCGATTCGCGTATACCGTTGATCGAATTCTCCTACAACAATAGTTATCACTCTAGCATCAACATGGCTCCTTTCGAGGCTTTATACGATCGAAAATGTCGTTCACCGGTCTGCTGGAATGAGATAGGTGAAGCTCAACTTTCTGGACCTGAACTCATTCTAGAGACTACAGATAAGGTCAAGAAGATTCGCGATAACCTACCGACAGCTAGAAGTCATCAAAAGAGTTACGCGGATCAACGACGCAAGCCCTTAGAATTTCAAGTCGGTGATCACGTCCTACTCAAGGTATCCCCTTGGAAAGGTGTGATTAGATTTGGAAAGAAAGGAAAACTTGCACCATGTTATGTTGGACCATTCAAGATCGTTGAAAGAGTCAGAAAAGTAGCCTACAGACTAGAGCTACCTCCTGAACATGGAAACGTTCATCCAACTTTCCACGTGTCTAATCTCAAAAAAGTGTTTAGCTGATGAGAAACTCCATATACCACTGATGAGAAACTCCATATACACAAACTCCGAACAATTCAATATCAATAAAACAATGTGTTTTGGTCCCAATATTTTGTTATTTATGGTTGACATTTTTTACGTTTTGATTTTTAACCAATTTTAAACTCTATATCGCTTTCTAGAAAGTTATACGCAAACTGATGCATAAACGTAATCAGTTTAAAGCGAAAAACACTCCGGAACAGAAACTCAAGCTTAACATACCTTAAATAACCTTTACATAACTTGAAAATAAGTTTTAAAGGGGTTTGTATGGCAAAAACAAGTTTATTCGCTCACAGGGACTATTTGCGTCAAACTGCAAAAGTCTGTCGTTTCGTATGGCAACGTACATTCCGGAATATTATCATAAGCTAAACATACCATAAATAACCTTAACATATCTTAGAAATAAGCTTTGAGTGGTTCGGTATGCGGAAATACGCTTATTTGATCATACAGGGACTAAAAGTGTCAAAAACGGCGTAAGTTTGCATTTACCCGTATATCTTACGTTCTGACCACATCCCGACATCCAAAAATTTTTTTAATCACTAAAATATTTTATTTTAGTGATAGGAATGCAAAAATACCATTCATCGCTTAATTTGGATCGTTTTCGCGTCCGTTCGAGTTTCGTTGTAATTAACCGAATAACGCGACCGTACAACCAAACGAACCGACATCTGAGATATTTTCAAGCATGTTTCAAGTCCCCTATGCTTTAACATCCTTGTAGAGCCTTGAAAATGGGTTAACGGGGTTTAAACGCGTCAAAATGGGCTTAAACGTGCTGTAGGGAACATTTCTGCCAGTTTTCGAAACTTTCTGGCCATAGGAGGTTGTGGCGTCACGCGACGGGGTACCCCCCTTTGCCGTGGCATGACGTGATGCCTCAATTTTGAAAGCCAGGTCATTTTTTGAGTTGCAGCTTGATTCTTAAGGGACTTTTATGCAAATTCTTGGTGTGGGCACCAAGTAAACACTCCTCCTGTCACACCCCGACCGCGTAAAACAACAAATCGCGGCGGAAACATCGGGGCGTGTTGCAACAGAATTAATGTTTCATAACCATGGATATCAAAAGTGTTTCGTTTTATTTAAACATTGAATAATTACATAGTCTGGAAATCTAAATACACAATTAAAACATAATCTATCATTGTTATTGAGTCACTAAGGCCTTGTCCAGTCCTATGTGAGCATGCATCTTATCAATCGATATCATTCAACAATACCTGAAACATATGTGAAAACGAGGTCAGCAAAGAAATGCTGGCGAGTACATAGGTTTTGTGAAAATAAGATTCATGACTTTTGTTTTAAGAAAATGTTTAGTCATGAACCTTGTAATTTGCTTTGTCTTTGTAAATCATTTGAAAAATAATAAGTTCAAGTGATATGTATAAATAAGAGAATAATGCATGATTAAATGAATAACCATGTAAAATGAGTTTGTATAAGATAAGTTGTTTGTAAATAATTGTCTTGTGAAAAGTATGTTACTTGTATAAAATGTTCTATGTCTCAAACTGAAATGATTCAAATAACGCTACAATATGTAATACCATACAAACACTAATATATAGGAAGTACCAGCGGCGTATCCACCATGTTTGTATCATATTACACACGCATCGTTACTTAATCACTTAATCAAACCAAACCACCAAAGTAATGTTCATGCCCAATGTAAATCATGTAATATGTATAACCAAAACCCAATCGTATATCGCTTTGAAGCCAATCGTTTACCCAATCGTTAAAACATCGTGTGAAAACCAATTGTTTACCCAATCGTTAAATTCGTTTTAGGTCGTGAAACTACTTATATGGTCGTCTCGCTAATAACATTCTAACCTTCTTGACTCGCATTAATAAACCCTTACCAAAGGATAGATTAACAATTCGCATTAATAAACCCTTACCAAAGGATAGATTAACAACTCGCATTAATAAACCCTTACCAAAGAGTAAATTAACAATTACAGATTCAGTCGCTACCCACAACACCCACACATAACTACGGGTGTAGTAAATAACGGGACTTGTCAGATCCTATGGTACCATAACCTAATACTGGTCGGCTTGATCATTGCTAATGAATGTCATTTGTTATGTAACCCAACCAACAAGTTTGTTCACTTTATTGAAATCGTTATTAGTTTTGTATAAATCGTCTTAATCATTTTTGAAACCATCGTTATAACATCGAAAATCGTTTTGTTATCATCGTTAAAGCCTTGAAAACATTTAGCACATATGAGTCACCCCAAAACAATTGAAAGCAGAAAAATAGGGGAATAATGTACTCGCCTGAGAATGCTTAGAGGTCTTGAACAACAACCAAACAAAGCTTGAGGGAGCACGGAATCAGTCGGCAAATCTAAACTATATAAATAAACCGGACTTAAATCGGGAGATCGGATAGGATGAGGCTTGGTAAACCAAATGAGTGTTGGAACTCATATGATATGGTTTAACAAGGCCTACATACTACAATGAAACCAAACCTAAGTGCTTTCGACCCATCGCGACCCATTAAGGTAGCTTATGCTACTTTAACGCGTCGTGCGCGTGAAACGTGTTCGGACCGTCTAACTAGTCCTATGACAAGTGTTATATGCCTAAACATGTTACATAATCAGTTATGTGACAAAAGTTTAGGTTACATATGCTTAATTACCAATTATACATGAAAAGGGTATTCTGGTAATTTACCTAAGGCATATAAACTACCTATCATGCAACTACTTAAACGAAGCGACCATAAGGTATAACCTCGGAAGGTTATTCCCTACCTACTATGGTCACCTAATGTATTTGGTCGGATCCTAATGATCGACCAAATGGGTCGGGTTCGAGGTATAAGCGATTTATTAGATCGCTTACCCTACGACCCTAGACAACGTGGTAATCAGTAGGCATAGTCCCAAGGGACTATAACCAACGTGATTACACTCACGTTGCAAAGTTCAAACGAACTTCGCATTGACCATAACTGGTCAATGTAGAAAGTCAAACAAAGTTTGACTTTCAGACTCGAAAGACTCGAAAAGCAATAAAAGAACGAAAGAATACTTACGAAGGGTCCCCGAATGCTAATTTCGATCCGAGAATCTCAGGTATGAAACAATGGTTTCAACTTAGAGTTTCTAAGATCAAAATTCTAGTGATTATGAAGCATGGGGGGTGGGGTATTTATAGTAAAAGGTCCACCGTTATGATCGTTTCTTGGAAACCGTGCTTTGATCTTGGCCTTACACCTCAAGATAATGGTTTTACAAAACCATGTGAGCCCATGGTATTTCCCAAAACCATGTGCACATCAAAACAACCCCTATTATTGCCCAAAACCATGTGCAAAGGTGGTATAGACCAGATTCAATGTTTCTTCACAGAAAGTTTAAAAAATGGCAGATTTGGTCCCTGTAGTGTAATAAGGCCTTTTCCGACGCGTTTAAGGCCCGTTAACCCCATTTCAAAGCTCTAAAATGAAGTTAAAGTAAAGGGAACTTAAAATGTTCTCAAAAATATCTCGGCTGTCGGTTCATTTAGCCGTACAGTTGCGTTGTTCGGCTAATTACGACGGAATGCGCATAAGCGCGAAAAACGATCCAAATGACGCGACGAATGGATTTTTCTTAAGCCAAACTCTAAAGCATAATATAGTCATGCTTACATAAATTTTTGGATGTCCGGATGTATTCAGAACGTAAGTTATGCGCGACAGTGCAAACTTGTGCACTTTTTGACACTTTTAGTCCCTGAATGACCCAAAAGTTTATTTTAGCACACCGAACACCTCAAAGCTTATTTCTAAGCTATGTAAAGGATATTTATGGTATGTTTAACTTATGGTCATGTTCCGGAATGTCTGTTACAGTTCAAATTGGCATACTTTCGCAGTTTGTCAACTTTAGTCCCTGTAAGCGATTTAACTTGATTTTGCCATACCAAAGCCTTCAAAACTTATTTCTAAGTTATGTAAAGGTTATTTAAGGTATGTTGAGCCTATGTCACTATTCCGGAGTGTTTGTTGCATTAAACTGGTTATATTTACGCATCGGTGCGCGTATAACCTTCCATAAAGCGATTTAGAGTTTGAAATTGAACAAGAATTGATATGTGCAAATGATACACATATTTTTACGAATCCCAAGTATGAAATATAATATTTCATTGGTTTGGTATTTGTTTGATGGCCGTGGAGGAACAGGTGTTACACCTCCAAGCATGCTAGTTGTCCAATAACACTTGTATGGCTAGGATTTAATGCTTGGGGACTACACAAACACTTGGAATGATCTTGTGATTCCATGATCACTATAAATAGCCAAGCACATTCATTTCCAAATTGCTCATTCCATTATTTGAACTCTAAGTGAAGGAATTCCTACTAAGGAGCCACCTACCTAAGTTCTAATACCTTCCGTCTAGCCTTTGAACACCTTGTAAGTGTTCTTTCATGGCTTAGTAGTTATTTTCAGCTATTTTAAGCTGAAAGTCAAACTGTTTTGCCAACAGTTTGACTTGCGGTTTTAACCATCACTTGGTCAATTCAAAGTTCAATTGAACTTTGCAACGTGATTGTAATCACGATGGTTATAATCCTTAGCGATTATACCTACTGATTACCACGTTGACTAGGTGTAGTGATGAGTCAAATTTTTGGTCAAAATGCGTATTTATGCGCATTTTGCAACGAAACTACTTTTGGGTATAAAAACCCATTGTTTTGATACCAAATCAGTTTTCTAAGTTAGTTAAACATGTTTTAACATGTTTAACTCGTCACTAATAGTTTAGTGCTTGTTTAGGGTCGTAAGTTAAGCGGTCTAGACAACCGCTTAGACTTTCGAACCCGACCCGTTTGGTCGATCATTAGAATCTGACCAAGCTTATTTAGTGATCATAGTTGCATAGGGAAAAACCTTCTGAGGTTATACCTTATGATCACTTAGGTTGGTTAGTTATTTGTTAAGTAGTTTATATGCCCATAGAAAATGACCAAAATGCCCTTTTTAAGCGTAAATTCATATTTTGCATATGTGAACAAGTTTTTGACATCTAAACTGATATGGTAACATAATTAGGAATAATTGGGCATGTAAGACTTGACATAGGACGTAGATAACCGTCCAACCTTAGATTTACGCAAACGACACGTTATAGTAGCTTAAACTACCGTAACGGGTCAAAATCACTTAGGTAAACTTTCCAATCAGATTGTTAGCTCTATTAAATCATGCCATATGAGTTCAAATACTCATTTGATTTATAGAACCTCATTCTATCCTATCTCCCAATTTAGGATCCGATTATTAACGTAGTTACCTATATTAGGTGCCTTGTTGATTCCGTGATCCTTGAAGCTTTAATTGGTCTTTATTCTCAAGACTAATAAGCAATCCCAAGTGAGTACATAGTCTCCTCTTTTACCGCTTTCAAATATTTTGGGGTGATACACATGTGCATACATTGTTACTTTCGTGCTTTTCATGCTTTTATGACATAGACATGCTAGTTTTACCTAGTACACATATAGTACATGATTTCAACTATGTTTTGCTATGTATGTTGACTGAGCATGCTAGCACATTGTTTTTCATAGACACTTTTGTTGCATATGTTTACTCGGCATATGGACACATTGATTTACATCACATTTTTGCTATGTATGTTTACTGAGCATGCTAGCACATTGATTTCATGAACATTTCTACTATATATGTTTACTTAGCATACTTAGTACATGCTTTTCACATAGCATGCTTACATTGGTATGACATTTGGTATGTTTAACGGGACAATAATACATTCATTAACATTGATCACGCCGCTCGGTAGTATGTAGTTGTACCATAGGACTTGACAAATCCCGTTCCCGACTTCCTAGGTTTGTTTGGACGTAGGGAATGACAGAATCCGATATACACAACTAATAAACCTTTACTTGTTAAGGGTTTGTCCTACAGTCGCAAGGCTTGAATGTATGCGATAAACATTACTGCATAAATGTTTGTAACCATAAAGCATTGTTTCTACAAAACATAACTTTTGTTTTAAACTAAGGTTTATTCAAAAAATTGTTTTGTACATTTTACATATGGGGTTTAGTAATTTCTTTTACTCACCATACATGACATGTGTTTACACATTGACATTATACATATGGTTTGAGTAGATACTTTTTACTCGCCATACATTACATTTGATTATACATGACACAGTTTACACATGACATTGGACATGGTTTACACATAAACATTTAGACATTGGTTTAAACAAGACATTTTGGTTGGTTATGAATAAGTGACTTATATAATGAGGCTATGCGTAATGTGATAAAAGCATGGTGGATACGCCGCTGGTACTTCCTATATATAAGTGTTTTTATTATATTACATATTGTAGCGTTATCGAAATCACTTCGACAAGGACATGAAGCATTTTACACAAAGACATGACATTGTTTTACAAATTACATATTTTATACAATTTCATTTTACTTGGTTATTTATTTGACCATGCATTCTCTTTTATTATCATCTGATTTTCACTTCGATTTTCATTTGATTTCATAAAAGAAAACAGTTTTATAAGGATCATGACTACTTTTGTTAAACATTTCTTTTAACTACAAGTCATGAATCCTTCATCAAACAAAACCTATGTATCTCACAGGCATTTTTATGCTGACGTACCTATTTTCACATGTGTTTCAGGTGCTAATGCTTGATGTTGATTGTACTATACTTAGGCGGACTCGGGCCTTAGTGACTTAAAAGACAGTTTAATTATGTTATGTTTTCGTTAATGCAAAGACAATGTAAACACTTTAACTAATAATACAAAACTTTAATTACCATGGTCATGAAACAATAATTATGTCGCATCACTCCCCAACGTTTCCGCCGCGGTTCGTTGTTTTTACGCGGTCGGGGTGTGACATAAGATGATACGGTAATTACTTACCCATCATGCCTTGTGTAACATAAGTATGTTGAGCCTGAGAAATGCGAGTTTGATTATCGGATCGAACTTGAACACAATGAAGCTTGACTTGTTCTTTACAACTTAATGCGTCAGCCACGACATTCGCTTTACCAGGATGGTAGCGAATTTCGCAATCATAGTCGTTTAGTAGTTCAACCCAACGTCGTTGTCTCATATTAAGTTCTTTCTGGTTGAAAATATGCTGAAGACTTCTGTGGTCTGTGAAAATCACACATTTTGTACCATACAAATAGTGTCTCTAGATTTTGAGTGCGAAAATTACTGCTCCTAACTCAAGATCATGAGTCGTGTACTTCTTCTCGTGTATCTTCAATTGTCTGGATGCATAAGCTATGAATTTGTCCCTTTGCATGAGAACACAGCCAAGACCCAAGTTAGATGCATCACAATACACGACAAAATCATCTTTGCCTTCAGGTAAAGTCAGAATAGGTGCATCACAAAGTTTCTGTTTCAAGGTCTGAAAAGCTTCTTCCTGTTTGGATCCCCATTCAAAAGGTTTGTTCTTCTGAGTTAGAGCGGTGAGAGGAACAACAATCTTGGAGAAGTTTTCAATAAAGCGGCGGTAATAACCCGCGAGACCAAGAAATGAACAAACTTCAGTAGGAGTAGTAGGTGTATCCCAATCCGTAATCGCACTGATCTTGGCGGGATCTACATGAATACCTTGTTCGTTGGCGATGTGCCCCAAAAACTGAACTTTATTAAGCCAAAATTCACACTTGGAGAATTTAGCGAAAAGTTGTTCTTTCTTCAGGAGTTCCATTGTAAGGCGGAGATGTTGTTCATGGTCGGCTCGTGTCTTGTGTCATACCCCGACCACGTAAAACATCAAATAGTGACGGAAACGTCGGGGAGTGTTGTAACAGAATTATTGTTTCACAACCATGGCATTAAAAGTTATGTTTTATTCATCAAACAAAGAGTTACATTGTCTTAAAATAACTGAAACAAAGAGTACATCACATAATTAAACTAGTTCTATCTTTATTTTAAGTCTCTAAGGCACAGGTCCGCCCTAGTGTGTCACGAACGTCCTAAGCAACAGCTCCTGAAAACACATGTGAAAATAGGTATGTCAGCATAAAAATGCCCATGAGATACATAGGTTTTATGAAAATAGGATTCATGACTTGAGTTTAAAGAAATGTTTAATAAAATTCAGTCATGAACCTTGTTAATTATTTTGATTTATAAATCATTTGAAAAACGTTAGCAAAATCAGATGATATGTATATATAAAAGAATAATGTATGGTTAAAAGAATAACCAAGTAAAAAGGGTTTGTGTAAACCAAGTTATTTGTAAAACAATGTTTAAGTGAAAATGCTTTGTAAATGTAGCATGTCCAAACTGAAATGGTTTAAATAATGCTACGATATGTAATATCATACAAGCACTTATATATAGGAAGTGCCAGCGGTGTATCCACCATGCTTGTACCATATTACACACGCCTCACTATTTAAGTCAATCAAACCAACCAACATTGTAAAATATTTGTGTTTAATCCAATAGTCAAATGTCATAGTATAACCCAAGTTGAATATAAACCATGCGATGTGTAAACAAAAGTTATGTATGGTAAGTAAAATGAGATTACTTAAACCACAAGTAAAAATGTACAAAACAAAGTATTTTGAATAAATCAAAAGTTATGTTTTGTAAAATAACTAAATAAATACATTCTTTACTGATACAAACACTTATACGGTAAGTGAACGCATACATTGTGACAACTCGAAATTTAGAACCTTTCATTGTATCTCGATGTAACATGCTTGAACGTTATATGACTAGTTAACTTGTCGGTTTAATGAATGTTATAAGTGAATATTATGTGAATATGTGTTGTGCTTATATGTATGCGTGTATTTATGTAACCCGAAGACACAAGAACCTGACTCGAGACCACCTGGTCTCGAGTGAACTGTTGGGCCGCACCTCCCTTAGCCCACCCGAAAGCCCATAAGGTGCACCATTTGATACGGAAACCATGCCATCATCCACATCTCACTCCCACACTCTCCTACACACACTCTCTCTCTTCTCTCTCTAAAACTCTAGAACACCACCACAAACCTCTCCTCACCTCTCTCGGATTCAACCGGTAGCCCCAAAACTGTCGGATCAAACTCGGGATTGTCACTCGGCATTTGGTTCATTGATTCTTCAAACCCAAACACCATCCGGTTAGTGTTTTATATTTCTAAATGTTACAATGCTTGGTTAGTAAATGACATACATGATAAAGGTGTTGATGTGTGATGATATAGGTTAGTGATGCATGTTATGTGTTTTTATTTCGGATGATGATGTTATATATGATGATGAAATGTTATCTTGGTATATATAATATGTGATTGATCATGAATGGTTGTAATCGGCTCTATATGGGTTTGAATCCGAATGGTTTGGTTATGTTTAGGTATGAATGAGGAGGTTTGTGTTCATAAAATCGGATTAGCATATGTTGATGATAAATCTTATGTAAATATGCTATTGTATTGATTGAATGTGCTACATGTAGGAGCCGATGATGTTGTTAACTTGAGTTCATGCTAGGATAGATTTTCTTGATAAAACATGTTATGATAAAAACCCTAAAATGATGAACTACTTGAATGTATGATGAACAACATGAATATGAGTTGAAGGTGCCTTGAATATTTGAAAAACTTGTAGTTTGATCCATTTCGGTTAATTGTTAGACAAAGAAACATCTTTGTGCATTGTCATTGGCTAGTACACCATATCATGAAATGGAAATTCTATTGGATAGTACACTGTGTAGTTGTTCCAGAATCAGCAGATGATGGGAGTCGAGACCCACAGTCTCGACTCGAGACCACACCACATCGGCACAAAAACAGCATGACTCGAGATCATGGTTGCGAGTCTTGTTGCGACTCGAGACATGACTCGAGACCGCCTAGTTGCGAGTGATGAACGTATGACCCGAGACCTCCTCAGTTTCGACTCGAGAACTTGTAGGTTACAACTCGGGACCTCTAGTCTCGACTCGAGACCATATACACGTGCACACTGTTTTGGAACTTGCATGCTATTACGAGCCCAACTAATTGGTCCGCATACTTGGACTTTGCTTATTTACGTAGATGAGGCTATTGGATGTGTTTGAGCCCTGTTAATTAACTGAAGTATTTATACGTGTGTGCCATGATCAATACGTGTATGCAAATGTGTGTAGAAAACATACGTGCACTACTTGAATACGAACCTGACTCGTGTGGTACAACTATGTTAGGACGTGGTTGACCACAATATAGCTTGATTAACTTTTCTGTGTATCTGCCGAGCAAACCAAGGTGAGTTCACACCCTCTACAAAGCATGGGATTCCCAGGGGTTGGGAATGGGGTTAAGGAACATGGGTTCCTCGTCCTTTCTTGGGTAGGACAGTATTGGTTCAGGAATATAATTCCTCGTCCTCATGGACAGATAACTCGTACTAGACCAAAACTCTATCACGAAGTCCCTCCTTTTTATATCGACTTAATCGCCGGGCCAATGGCGAGCGGGTCATTAGTTAGATAGCGCTATTTAGGTCTGACAAGCCTCACACCGTGCCGCAGAGGACGGGCGTGAACTAATGGATCTGGGCACGTCAATGATGATAGACATTGACAGTTCAGGGCACATAAACATGACTACAGTCAGCAGTCGATATTGTAACGAGTCTAGTGTATACATGGGGTAGCCCCCACGGCCGAAATGCCAGATAACTAACATGGGGTAGCCCCCACGGCTGTATTGCCAGGATAAATGGGTAAACAAATCACGTTTTCAACTATGGGGTAACCCCCAGGGCAGGATGCCAGTTAAAGGAAACTGTTTTCGGAACAACTTAAAAATGAACACCCAACAGTGAACTCACTCAACTTGTTGTTGACTCGTTACTACATGCTTTGCAGGACAATAGATACTTAGCTGGAGCTTGCATGGAAGAGAGTCGTTGTGGGACATGGACGGTTGTGTGCTATGTTAAACTTTGAAACAATTAAACTTATGTTTTGGTTTAAAACATTATGCTTCCGCTTGCAACGTAAACTATGTTTTGTTTGGACACCAATTGTATTGGTTGGATTTTTATAATCACTTACATGCTTGTTCAATATGATTGGTGGCTGGATCCTGGTCAGTCGTGCTTCCAAGCGGTAGAATTCCGCAGGTGGATTTTGGGGGTGTGACAGATTGGTATCAGAGCCATTGGTTATAGTGAACTTGGTTTTAATAAGGGAAACAGTTTTATTAAAATCAGACTATAACCTGTACAGTGCCCTACGATCCACAACGACGCTTCACTCCACATGCAAGGCTCGACATCCTAGGTGATATGATCTGTGTATGTATTGCCTACTTGTTAGTTACATAGTACATTGCTCATGGTATGCTTGGTTAGTATAACTACTGTTGCTTGAACACGTGTGTGCTTACTCCCTCCTATCATCGCACTTTCACGAACCTCTCACACTCATGTTTCCCTCTTACATGAAGATCATGAGTGGACGTGTTAACATGACTCAAGCCCAGTTGACGGCTCTGATTAACGAACAAGTTGCTGCGGCACTTGCAGCTGCACACGCAGGAGGTATATCCTGCAGTCCAAACTCATTCTAGGATCTTTAGATCCTACTCTCGAGAACCAACCTTTGTGTTAAACTCTGTCCTTTCTTTCACCCACAAAAGGTCAACATGCTCAGCCACCTGTGTGCACCTTCAAAACCTTTATGGACTGCCGACCAACTACTTTTAGCGGCACTGAAGGAGCAGTAGGTCTCCTCCACTGGTTCGAGAAACTAGAATCTGTGTTCGAAATGTGTGAATGCCCTGAGGCGCGCAGGGTGAAGTATGCTACCGGTACTCTCGAGGGTTTAGCTCTCACATGGTGGAATGCTCAGGTCCAAATGCTGGGACTGGTTGCTGCTAACGCCACCCCATGGAACCATTTTAAAGAGATGATCAAGGAAGAATACTGCAGTCGTGATGACATTCATAAGCTGGAAGTCGAGTTCTTCAACCTCAAGATGACGGGGTCAGAAATTGAGGCATTTACAAAGAGATCGAATGAGCTGGCATTACTGTGTCCCACTATGGTGGACCCTCCTATTAAGCGTATTGAACTTTATCTCAAGGGCTTAGTGCAAGAAATCCAAAGTCATGTGACTTCAGCAAACCTCGCCACCTACCAGCGGGTTGTTCAGCTGGCTCACCACCTCACTGATCAGGCGGTGGAGCAGAACAGGTTACCCAAGCGCATAAGTGCTACAGCTACTACGGATGGTCCTAGTGACAACAAACGGAAATGGGATGGGGCTTCAAGTAAGGGTTCGACTTCTGTCCAGTCTTAGTCTCAGCAGAGAAGGACTGATGACTACAAGAGCCCCAGTCAGCAACCATCTGGTGGTCAAAGCCATGGTGGGTACAAAGGGAATCACCCAAAGTGCAATCGCTGCAACCTACACCACAGCGGGCCATGCACCAGGGGTAACTGCCACCGGTGCAACAAGCCAGGTCACGCCGCCAAAGACTGCAGAAGCTTATACCCCGCAAACCAAAATCATCAACAATAAGCCCCTCAGAATCAGCGACAGCAGCAGCAGCAGTAAGGTATCAACAAAGGATGCTTTCAGTATGGAGTTGAAGGCCACTTCAAGAAATATTGTCCCCAACTGAACAGGAACCAGAACAACAACAACAACAACAATAATCAGGGGAATGGTAACAATGGGAACAACAACAACAACAATGGTGTCAGGGGGCGGGTGTTCGTGATTGGTCAAGGCGAAGCAAGGAAGGACCCCAACGTTGTGACGGGTAAGTTCCTTCTCGACGACTTTTATGTTACAGTTTTATTTGATTCGGGTGCCGATACTAGCTACGTGTCACTAGAAGTTAGTCAAATGCTTAAGCGTATTCCAACTCCCTTGAACAACAAGCACACTGTAGAGCTAGCAAATGGTAAGAGTTTAGAGGCCTCACACGTAGTCAAGGGTTGTAAACTTGTTCTTGCTAACCAGACCTTCTCTATCGACCTTATTCCTATCGTCTTGGGTAGTTTCGACGTTGTCATTGGGATGGATTGGTTATCCCAACACCGAGCAGAGATCCTTTGCAACGAGAAGATTGTTCGTATTCCTAGTTCCGGTGATGAACCTCTCATGATTCATGGTGACAAGAAGGGTACTGTTGAGAACGTCATCTCTTTCCTTAAGGCTCAGAAGTGCTTGCGAAAGGGCCACACTGCCATTTTGGCTCTCGTTACTGACACCTCGAAGAAAGAGAAGAAGATAGAAGATTTTCCAATTGTACGAGACTATCCTAAGGTATTTCCTGAGGAATTACCTGGTCTTCCGCCTCATCGCCAAGTTGAGTTTCAGATTGAAATAGCTCCTGGAGCTGCGCCTATAGCTCGTGCACCGTATCGTTTAGCTCCATCAGAGTTGGAGGAACTCTCTACGCAACTACAAGAACTCTTGGATAAGGGTTTTATTCGTCCTAGCTCATCGCCCTGGGGAGCTCCAGTGCTATTTGTAAAGAAGAAAGACGGTACCTTTAGAATGTGTATCGACTATCGTGAACTCAACAAGGTGACCGTGAAGAATCGCTATCCTCTTCCACGCATCGATGACTTGGTCGACCAGCTGCAGGGGTCGAGCTACTATTCAAAGATTGATCTGAGATCAGGATATCACCAACTGAGAGTCCGAGAAGAGGACGCCTCCAAAACAGCTTTTAGAACCCGTTATGGACACTATGAGTTTTTGGTCATGCCTTTTGGACTGACAAACGCACCTGCCATTTTCATGGACTTGATGAATCGAGTGTGCAAACCTTACCTGGACAAGTTCGTTATAGTCTTCATCGACGACATCCTGATCTATTCTAAGAGTCAGGAGGAACACGAGCAGCACCTACGACTTGTTTTGGAACTCCTTCGAACGGAACAACTTTACGCAAAGTTCTCGAAATGCGACTTCTGGCTTCGTGAAGTCCATTTCCTAGGCCATGTGGTAAACAAGGATGGGATTCACATTGATCCATCCAAGGTAGACTCGATTAAGAACTGGCCTGCACCTCGTACACCAAAGGAAATTCGCCAATTCTTGGGTTTGGCAGGTTACTACAGGAGGTTCATTAAGGATTTTTCCAAGATTGCACAGCCTCTCACCTCATTAACGCAGAAGGGCGTTGTTTATCGATGGGGAAGTGCACAGGAATTACCATTTCAGCATTTAAAGGATAGACTTTGTAGCGCACCTATCCTTTCCTTACCAGAGGGCACAGACGACTTCGTGGTCTATTGCGACGCATCAATCCAGGGTCTTGGTTGTGTACTGATGCAACGGGATAAGGTTATCGCCTACGCCTCACGCCAACTCAAAGTTCATGAAAGAAACTACACTACGCACGACTTAGAGCTGGGAGCTGTTGTTTTTGCACTTAAGATATGGCGACACTACTTGTACGGTACCAAGTGTGCCATCTACACCGACCACAGGAGCCTCGAGCACATCTTCAAACAGAAGGAACTGAATATGCGACAACGACGATGGGCCGAGCTACTGAATGACTACGAGTGCTCGATCAGGTACCACCCAGGCAAAGCCAATGTTGTGGCTGACGCCCTCAGTCGAAAGGACACTGCGCCTAAGCGCGTACGAGCTTTGAAACTCACGATACATTCTAGTCTTCCTTCCCAAATACGAGACGCTCAGATAGAAGCATTAAAACCAGAAAACGTCAGGGCTGAAGCCCTACGCGGCTCAAGGCAACGCTTAGAACAGAAGGAAGACGGTGCTTACTACGTAACGGGACGCATTTGGGTCCCACTCTATGGCAACCTACGAGAGCTTGTGATGGATGAGGCAAGGTGGCCTACAAACTGAACTTACCGACGGAACTCAGTGCAGTTCACAACGTTTTCCACGTGTCGAATCTGAAGAAGTGCCTGTCAGATGAGACCCACATAGTTCCTCTGAAGGAACTCACTATCGACGAGCAGTTACGATTCGTCGAGGAACCAGTTGAAATCACGGACCGGGATGTTAAGGTCCTCAAGAACACTAGAATACCTCTCGTTCGAGTTCGTTGGAACTCACGTCGCGGCCCAGAGTTCACCTGGGAACGCGAAGATCAGATGAAACAAAAGTATCCCCAACTGTTCGCAAACAGTACAACCACTACTGAGGCTGAAGCTACGGAATTTCGGGACGAAATTCCAGATCAACGGGGGGAGGATGTGACACCCCAGGAAAACCGAGAAAACCATACAACTTAACTAGCTTCCTCAGTGAGTGCTTACCAAATTTCGGGATGAAATTTCTTTCAACTTGGGGATGATGTGACAACTCGAAATTTAGAACCTTTCATTGTATCTCGATGTAACATGCTTGAACGTTATATGACTAGTTAACTTGTCGGTTTAATGAATGTTATAAGTGAATATTATGTGAATATGTGTTGTGCTTATATGTATGCGTGTATTTATGTAACCCGAAGACACAAGAACCTGACTCGAGACCACCTGGTCTCGAGTGAACTGTTGGGCCGCACCTCCCTTAGCCCACCCGAAAGCCCATAAGGTGCACCATTTGATACGGAAACCATGCCATCATCCACATCTCACTCCCACACTCTCCTACACACACTCTCTCTCTTCTCTCTCTAAAACTCTAGAACACCACCACAAACCTCTCCTCACCTCTCTCGGATTCAACCGGTAGCCCCAAAACTGTCGGATCAAACTCGGGATTGTCACTCGGCATTTGGTTCATTGATTCTTCAAACCCAAACACCATCCGGTTAGTGTTTTATATTTCTAAATGTTACAATGCTTGGTTAGTAAATGACATACATGATAAAGGTGTTGATGTGTGATGATATAGGTTAGTGATGCATGTTATGTGTTTTTATTTCGGATGATGATGTTATATATGATGATGAAATGTTATCTTGGTATATATAATATGTGATTGATCATGAATGGTTGTAATCGGCTCTATATGGGTTTGAATCCGAATGGTTTGGTTATGTTTAGGTATGAATGAGGAGGTTTGTGTTCATAAAATCGGATTAGCATATGTTGATGATAAATCTTATGTAAATATGCTATTGTATTGATTGAATGTGCTACATGTAGGAGCCGATGATGTTGTTAACTTGAGTTCATGCTAGGATAGATTTTCTTGATAAAACATGTTATGATAAAAACCCTAAAATGATGAACTACTTGAATGTATGATGAACAACATGAATATGAGTTGAAGGTGCCTTGAATATTTGAAAAACTTGTAGTTTGATCCATTTCGGTTAATTGTTAGACAAAGAAACATCTTTGTGCATTGTCATTGGCTAGTACACCATATCATGAAATGGAAATTCTATTGGATAGTACACTGTGTAGTTGTTCCAGAATCAGCAGATGATGGGAGTCGAGACCCACAGTCTCGACTCGAGACCACACCACATCGGCACAAAAACAGCATGACTCGAGATCATGGTTGCGAGTCTTGTTGCGACTCGAGACATGACTCGAGACCGCCTAGTTGCGAGTGATGAACGTATGACCCGAGACCTCCTCAGTTTCGACTCGAGAACTTGTAGGTTACAACTCGGGACCTCTAGTCTCGACTCGAGACCATATACACGTGCACACTGTTTTGGAACTTGCATGCTATTACGAGCCCAACTAATTGGTCCGCATACTTGGACTTTGCTTATTTACGTAGATGAGGCTATTGGATGTGTTTGAGCCCTGTTAATTAACTGAAGTATTTATACGTGTGTGCCATGATCAATACGTGTATGCAAATGTGTGTAGAAAACATACGTGCACTACTTGAATACGAACCTGACTCGTGTGGTACAACTATGTTAGGACGTGGTTGACCACAATATAGCTTGATTAACTTTTCTGTGTATCTGCCGAGCAAACCAAGGTGAGTTCACACCCTCTACAAAGCATGGGATTCCCAGGGGTTGGGAATGGGGTTAAGGAACATGGGTTCCTCGTCCTTTCTTGGGTAGGACAGTATTGGTTCAGGAATATAATTCCTCGTCCTCATGGACAGATAACTCGTACTAGACCAAAACTCTATCACGAAGTCCCTCCTTTTTATATCGACTTAATCGCCGGGCCAATGGCGAGCGGGTCATTAGTTAGATAGCGCTATTTATGTAACACCCCATCCCGGAACGGGCCGGCGTGTTACTATAACGGTAGTCAGATCAAAAACATAATTCCATTTATACTTAAATGTATTACAAGGCTTTACAACTTAATGAAGGATATCTAATCCATTACAATTATTTCTACCGTCTTTTCCAAACACTCGAGCACTCTTCCATATTCCGTCCCAGATTGTCTTGATAACCTGACGTAAAGAAGAAAACACAAAAACGTACGTCTGAGCAAAATTTGGAAAGTTTTGCCCAGTGTGCGGATAGAGGAAAACAAAAGCTTATTTTATTTGATATCCGGATGGAACTTTATGCGAAAATGATACAATGCAAGAACATAATTTCATAATCATATCTTACGGATGTACCCATGAGCCAAACTTAAAACGTGACAATACACAGGTAGCTACTCCTGCATACTTATCACATGAAATGGCGAGTTTGCATACCCGTTATCCATCTCCTTATAACTTAAATCCTAGGATCGATCCATACGCCTCCTATTAGCCTTATATGTACCACACGTGTACTTAAGAGACGCCGTGAACTAATCTCTCCGTCACGGGTGGAGCACATGATGTTGATGCCACAACAACATGCTTGTGGGACACTCCACGAGAAGCGACACTCAGGGTATCAGAGTACAAAGAGTCTTATTCACATAACTTATAAAACTTATTTTCAGAACAAAACGGAACATATATTGGAACATGCGATAATGAGTACAACTTAACAGAAAACTATCGCATGACATGAAAGCGAAATCATAGGTTATGATTAGAATAGGAATTCAACGAACTGTCAAATGAATCTTTGGAGAGATTGAAAATCTAAGAGTGGAACCAGTCACCAAGGTATGGATATCAATCCTATCTTGACAATTTCGTCCCCAAAATGTGGTTTATTAAACGAAACAAGATAAAACCTTGACTCGTTAATAAGGAACCACTAGAGTATGAAAAACAAATAACTCACAAACATGTATACTTATGAATACGAAAAGAATATTTTTCATAAACCATTTTCTAAATAACTGATGTAAAACAAAACCTTTTTCAAAACGTTTGAAATTTCATAACTTAATCTTAATACGGAATTTAAAATCAGAAATGATATACTTGTATCAAAACAACATAAATCGACAGAAAGGATTCTATCCGTACGGAACTTATAACTTATTTCATAACTTAATCTTAATACGGAACTTAAAATCAGGAATGATATACTTATATCAAAACGACATAAATCGACAGAAAGGAGTCTATCCGTACGGAACTTATAACTTATTTCATAACTTAATCTTAATACGGAATTTAAAATCAAAAATGATATACTTATATCAAAACGACATAAATCGACAGAATGGATTCTATCCGTACCCAACGGACATAAATCGAAAGAAAGGATTCTATACGTACCCAACTGACATAAATCGAAAGAAAGGATTCTATACGTACCTAACTGACATAAATCGAAAGAAAGGATTCTATTCGTACGGAATTTATAACTTATTTCTTAACTTAATCTTAATACGGAATTTAAACTCAAGAATGAAATACCTATATCCAAACGACGTAAATCGAAAGAAAGGAGTCTATCCGTACGGAACTTATAACTTATTTCATAACTTAATCTTAATATGGAATTTAAAATCAGGAATGATATACCTATATCCAAATGACGTAAATCGAAAGAAAGGAGTCTATCCGTACGAAACTTATAACTTATTTCATAACTTAATCTTAATACGGAACTTAAAATCAGAAATGATATACTTGTATCAAAACAACATAATTTGACAGAAAGAAATTCTATCCGTACGGAACTTATAACTTATTTCATAACTTAATCTTAATACGGACCTTAAAATCAGGAAAACGACATAAATTGACAGAAAGGATTCTATTCGTACGGAATTTATAACTTATTTCATAACTTAATCTTAATACGGAACTTAAAATCAGGAAAACGACATAAATTGAAAGAAAGGATTCTACCCGTACCTAACTGACATAAATCGAAATAAAGGATTCTATACGTACCCAACTGACATAAATCAAAAGAAAGGATTCTATACGTACCTAACTGACATAAATCGAAAGAAAGGATTCTATACGTACCTAACTGACATAAATCGAAAGAAAGGATTCTATTCGTACAGAACTTATAACTTATTTCTTAACTTAATCTAAATACGGAATTTAAACTCAATAATGATATACTTATATCAAAACGATGTAAATCGAAAGAAAGGAGTCTATCCGTACCTTAAAATTTTCCAACTGATGCTACCTTGTTTTCAATTGTAGATTTATACGGGCAGAGTTTAGCCTACTGATTATCCTCTTAACCTAATTTGCACACAAACTAGGTAATTAACCTAATACATCATTTACGATAACTCACGAGATCAACCCTCACAACAAATGACAAAGTGCGATACTTAAACATCCAGCGGATTCACAACGAATGACAGAGTATAGTCCGATTTCGAACAGCACTCAAACATTCAAGTCGAAATCACGACGAATGACAAAGTATAACTCAATTTGAGCAGCACTTAAACATCTATTGAGTACATTGATCGATCGGACAATGAATCGTAATAGCGATCGAGTTAATACCCTGTTCTGCAGCACCCCGCTATACTTAATTAGTGTTTCGTGTGTGTTAATTGTGATAAACAGACGATAACTCGAAGAATTTTACGAATTCTTCCGTCGTTTCAGTGCCCAGAAGCAAGTGCCAATGTCCTCTATTTATAGTCGAATTTTGCCCCCCTTACGGACCGTAACAAATAATCTCTTACGGTCCGTAACAAACCCTTGCGCACCGTAACACTAATAACCTTACGGTCCGTAAGGGACACCTAAACACTATAGGGTTGCCACGCGTGGAACTAGCCTAGCTGAGTCATCAGTTTTTAAAATTTCAACTTCGTCCGCAAGTTATTAAGATAATCATGAAGTAGGGAATACCCCCCCTGAGTTTTAGGGGCCCTAATCCTGATTCTGAAAATTCTGAAATTCTTAGGGTTTGTACAAAATCACTTGGGTGTCTTAATTAGGGTTTCCTATTGGACTATAAATCATAAGAAATAATAAATGAGGGTTGTTATATTTTTGTTTTAAAATTTTCGGGTGTTACAATTTAGGTCTGACAAGCCTCACACCGTGCCGCAGAGGACGGGCGTGAACTAATGGATCTGGGCACGTCAATGATGATAGACATTGACAGTTCAGGGCACATAAACATGACTACAGTCAGCAGTCGATATGGTAACGAGTCTAGTGTATACATGGGGTAGCCCCCACGGCCGAAATGCCAGATAACTAACATGGGGTAGCCCCCACGGCTGTATTGCCAGGATAAATGGGTAAACAAATCACGTTTTCAACTATGGGGTAACCCCCACGGCAGGATGCCAGTTAAAGGAAACTGTTTTCGGAACAACTTAAAAATGAACACCCAACAGTGAACTCACTCAACTTGTTGTTGACTCGTTACTACATGCTTTGCAGGACAATAGATACTTAGCTGGAGCTTGCATGGAAGAGAGTCGTTGTGGGACATGGACGGCTGTGTGCTATGTTAAACTTTGAAACAATTAAACTTATGTTTTGGTTTAAAACATTATGCTTCCGCTTGCAACGTAAACTATGTTTTGTTTGGACACCAATTGTATTGGTTGGATTTTTATAATCACTTACATACTTGTTCAATATGATTGGTGGCTGGATCCTGGTCAGTCGCGCCTCCAAGCGGTAGTATTACGCAGGTGGATTTTGGGGGTGTGACATACATTCAAGCCTTGAGACAGCAGGATAACCTTAGAGTAAAGATTATCAAAGTAAAATGTTTTCGGATTCAGTCATTCCTTACACCCAAACAAACCTAGGATGTCAGGAACGGGATTTGTCAAGTCCTATGGTACCATTACTTACTATCGAGCGACATGATCGGTGTTAATGAATGTAATAAAGACCTGTTAAACAAACCAAATGTCATACCAAAGCAGAAAAGTCATGTAAAACAATGTGCTAGCATGTTAAGTAAACATACATAGCAAAAGAAATGTAATGTAAAACAATGTGCTTGCATGCTCAGTCAACATACATAGCAAAACATAATGAAATCATGTACTAATAGTGCACTAAGGAACATAGCAAGTATATGATATGAAAACATGGAAACCACGAAAGTAACAAGTAGGCACATGTGTTTCACCCCAAAATGTTTGAAAAACAGTAAAAGAGGGGTCTATGTACTCACTTGAGATTGCTCAATAGACTTTAGATATCCACCAAGCAAAGCTAGAAGATCACGGATTCAAACGGCACCTAATATAGGTAACTACAATAATAAACGGACCTATTCGGAGGATCGGGTAGCATGAGGGTTCGTAAACCAAATGAGTGTTGGAATTCATGTAATATGGTTTAACAAAGCCTACATACTAAAACGAAACCTATTCTAATTGCTTTTGACCCATTATGACCCGTTTAGGTAGCTTGTGCTACTTTAACGCGTCGTTCGCTTAAAACCCCTTCGGACCGCTTAACTAGTCCTATGACAAGTAAAATATGCCTTAACATGTCTAATATAGTTTCCAAATCAGTTTAGATGTCAAAAATTATGTTACATATGCTTAGAATGAATTTTGGCGTAAAAAGGTTATTTTGGGAATTTACCTAAGGCATATAAACTACCTATCATACAATTACTTAAACGATGTGACCATATGGTATAACCTCAGAAGGTTATTCCCTATACAACTATGGTCACCTAATGTGTTTGGTCGGATCCTAATGATCAGCCAAATGGGTTGGGTTCGAAAGTATAAGCGATTGACTAGATCGCTTACCTTTACGACCCTAGACAAGCACAAATCTAAAAGTTACGAGCTAAACATGTTAAAACATGTTTAACGAGGTTTGAAAACAGGTTTGGTATCAAAACAAATGCTTTTGATACCCACAAGTAGTTTGGTTACAAAATACGCGAGAATACGCATTTTGGCCGAAACTACAACTCGTCACTGAGCCTAGATAACGCGGTAATCAGTAGGTATAGTCACTAGGGACTATAACCATCGTGATTACGCTCACGTTATGAAGTTTAAACGAACTTCGCATTGACCATAAACTGGTTAATGCAGAAAGTCAAACAAAGCTTTACTTTCACGCTAAAAGCGAATGCAAAGAACGAAAGAATACTTACAGAAGGTCCCCACAAGTTTGATTTTCCAAGTATTTCTCAGGTATGAAGTGTTTCACACTTCAACATAGAGAAAATCTCAGAAATCAAGTGAGTTTCAACAAGAACATGGGGGGGGGGTATTTATAGATGTAGTTGATCCATTAAGATCGTTCCTCGTTATCCGATATTCAATCACAGCCGTAGACCTAGAGCCCATTATTTTGTGAAACCTTGGGTACCCCTCAAAATGCCCCATAGTTTGCTAGAAACTAGTTGCAAGTGGAATACATGAGTATAACAGCTGTTAACAGCTGGAAAAACAGATTCTACACATCTGGGAGGGCCACACGGCCCATGTAAGGGACAAGCATAACTCTACGCGGCCCGCCTGGGTGTCTTAGATCAGTAACAAGTTTGCAAAATGACAGTTTCAGTCCCTGTTGTGTTATAAGCTTTATTCCGACATGTTTAAGGCCTGTTAAGCCAAATTTAAGGCCCTAAAATGATGCCTAATCATAGGGGACTTGAAACATGCTCAACAATATGCCGGATGTCAGTTCGTTTGGTCGTACGATCGCGATATTCGCTTAATTACGACGAAATGCGCACAAGCGCGAAAAACGATCCAAATGACGCGACAAATGGATTTTTCTTATGCCAAACACTAAAATAAAATATTTTAATGCTTACATAAATTTTTGGATGTCTAAATGTATTCAGAACGTAAGTTATGCGAGAAAATGCAAACTTATGCACTTTTTGACGCTTTTAGTCCTTGAATGAGCATAAAGTTTATTTTGGCACACCAAACCCCTCAAAGCCTATTTATAAGCTATGTATAGGATATTTAGGGTGTGTTTAACTTATGATCAAGTTCGGAATGTCCGTTACAGTTCAAATCGGCATACTTTTGCAGTTTGTCGGATTTAGTCCCTGTAAGCGAATAGACTTGATTTTGCCATACCAAAGCCTTCAAAACTTATTTCTAAGTTATGTAAAGGTTATTTAAGGTATGTTAAGCATATGTTGATGTTCCGGATTATTTTTCGCGTTAAACTAATTACATTTACGCACCAGTTTGCGTATAATTCTCAAGAAAGCGATATAGAGTTTGAAATTGAAAAAAATCAAAACTTGAAAAATGTCAAACATAAACAAAAAAATATTGGGATTAAATAACTTTATTTCATTGGTAACTGAACTATTTACAATGATTATAAGCACAGATGTCACAGTCGCCCCTACTTGTGGAAATTTCATCCCGAAATTTATTTAGAGGAAACTCGTGAGAATAGATGCGGATACTTTGCCTTCATTTGATCTTCACGTTCCCAAGTAAACTCAGGTCCTAGTTTAGATTCCCAACAAACTTTGACCAAAGGAATGCGCTTGCGTTTAAGCCATTTGACTGTACGGCCCATGATTTCCATAGATTTCTCAAAAAAATGCATCGTGTTGTCAACACGGATTTCGTCAAGGGGTATGTGGAGGTTCTCATCAGCTATACACTTCTTGAGATTGGACACGTGGAAAGTTGGATGAACGTTTCCCAGTTCAGGAGGTAACTCAAGTGTGTAGGCTACCTTACCGATTCTTTCGATAATCTTAAATGGTCCAACGTATCTAGGTGCAAGTTTTCCTGTCTTTCCAAATCTGATCACACCTTTCCAAGGTGAGACCTTAAGTAATACACGATCACTGACTTGAAATTTCAAGGGCTTGCATCTTCGGTCCGCGTAACTCTTTTGACGACTTTGAGCTGTCTGAAGGTTATCACAAACTTTCATAGCCTTATCATTTGTCTCTAGAATGAGGTCAGGTCAAGTAAGTCGAGCCTCACCTATCTCATTCCAGCAGACTGGTGAACGACATTTTCAACCATAGAGAGCCTCGAACGGAGCCATGTTGATGCTGGAGTGATAACTGTTGTTGTAGGAGAACTCAATCAATGGAAGATGTGAATCCCAACTACCACCAAAATCGATCACGCAAGCTCTAAGCATATCCTCTAATGTCTGGATTGTTCTTTCAGATTAACCATCAGATTGCGGATGATAAGCAGTGCCTAGATTAAGTTGGGTCCCCATAGCAGATTGCATGGTTCTCCAAAAACGGGAAGAGAAGCAAGCATCTCTGTCTGAAATAATGTTCAAGGGAACACGATGTCGAGATACGATTTCATCCACATAGATTTTAGCCAACTTTCCAGCAGATAGATCCTCACGGATTGGCAAGAAATGCGCTGATTTTGTAAGACGATCAACAACTACCCAGATGGCATCATGACATTTCTTAGTGCGCGGAAGTTTAGTAATGAGATCCATAGCAATGTTTTCCCATTTCCAAATTGGAATCTCTGGTTGTTCCAAAAGACCAGAGGGATGTTGATGTTCAGCCTTAACCTTAAGACACGTAAGGCATTTGGACACATACCAGGCAATGGATTTCTTCATACCAGGCCACCAATACTAAGTACAAAGATCCTTATACATCTTATCTGAGCCAGGATGAATAGAATAACGAGACTTATGAGCTTCATCCGTAAGCAAAGTGCGAAGATCATCTAGGCTTGGGACCCACAAACGGTCCAAGAAATAATACGATCCATCATCCTTCAGTTCAAGATCAGGCTTAATGTGATAGGGTAATTCCTTACCCATCAAGTCTTGTGAAACACAAGCATGTTGAGCCTGAGAGATGCGGGCTTGAATATCAGATCGAGCTTGGATATCAGATTGAACATGAACACAATGAAGCTTGACACGTTCTTTACGACTCAAAGCGCCAGCCACGACATTCGCCTTACCAGGATGGTAGCGAATTTTGCAGTCATAGTCGTTTAGAAGTTCAACCCAACGTCGTTGCCTCATGTTGAGTTCTTTCTGATTAAAGATATGCTGAAGACTTTTGTGGTCAGTGAAAACCACAGATTTTGTACCATACAAATACTGTCTCCAGATCTTAAGAGCGAACACAACTGCACCCAACTCAAGATCATGAGTGGTGTAGTTTTTCTCATGCACCTTCAACTGCCTTGATGCATATGCTATGACTTTGTTCCTTTGCATCAGAACACAGCCAAGTCCCAAATTGGATGCATCGCAGTACACGAAAAAATCATCATTACCTTCGGGCAAAGATAGGATAGGCGCATCACAAAGCTTCTGCTTCAAAGTCTGAAATGCTTCTTCTTGTTTAGAACCCCATTCAAAGGGCTTATTCTTCTGAGTTAGAGCAGTTAGGGGAACTGCAATCTTTGAGAAATTCTCGATGAAGCGGCGGTAATAACCCGCGAGACCAAGAAAAGAACGAACTTCGGTAGGAGTAGTAGGCGTATCCCAATCCTTAATCGCACTGATCTTGGAGGGGTCTACATGAATACCTTGTTCGTTGACGATATGACTCAAAAATTGAACTTCTTTAAGCCAAAATTCGCACTTGGAGAATTTGGTGAAAAGTTGCTCTTTCTTTAGGAGTTCCAGAGTAAGACGAAGATGTTGCTCATGATCAGCTTGCGTCTTAGAGTATATCAAGATGTCATAAATAAAAACGATGATGAACTTATCTAAATAAGGCTTGCAAACCCTATTCATCAAGTCCATGTAAACAGCAGGAGCATTAGACAAACCGAATGGCATAACTATGAACTCATAATGCCCATAACGAGTGCGGAACGCTGTCTTGGGAATATCTTCTTCATGCACACGAAGTTGATGATACCCAGAACGTAGATCAATCTTTGAAAAATAAGAAGCACCTTGTAATTGATCAAAGAGATCATCAATGCGATGTAGGGGATATCGATTCTTAATGGTAAGCTTGTTAAGCTCACGGTATTCGATGCACATTCTGAAAGATCATTCCTTTTTCTTAACAAAAAGAACAGGAGCACCCCAAGGTGAAAAGCTAGGACGAATAAAATCTTTATCTGAAAGCTCCTGAAGCTGCTTAGATAATTCTTGCATCTCAGACGGTGCAAGACGATAAGGAGATCTGGTACGAGATCAATACGGAACTCGACTTGGCGTGCTGGGGGTAATCCAGGTAACTCTTTAGGAAACAACTCCGGATAATCCCGAACGACAGGGATATCTTGAATAGACTTACCTTTGCCTTTATCTACTACAACATGTGCCAAGAAGGCCACATAGTTCTTTCACAGATACTTCCGAGCTTGAAAACAAGACATGAGCTTGAGACTACTAGCAGGCTTCACACCACGAACCTGTAGGATCTCACCTGACGAAAGTGGAACACGAACAATCTTCTCGAAACAAACTACCTCTGCGTGATGCTTGGCTAACCAATCCATACCATACCCACTATAACGTCGAAACTCCCAAGTTGCATTAGTGTGAGGTTGATAGGAAAAAGATGGTTGTTAAGGTTCAATTGGCAATTGCGAAGAATAGAATCAAGAACAACGGGATCGCCACTAGCAACTTCTACTGTCAAAGGCTTACCTAGTTTCGTTCTAGACATGCGAAGCAATGGCTCAAAAGATAATGACACAAAACTCTTATCGGCACCAGAATCAAAAAGAACAGATGCGTGTTGATTATTAACAAAGAACGTACTGTTAACCACTTCATTGTCTGCTTGCGCCTCTTGTGCATTCATGTTGAAGACTCGACCTCGAGCCTGAGCCTGAGTTGGATTCGCATTCACCAATCTTGGACAATTATTATGGTAGTGGGTCAGATCCCCACAGTTATAACAAGAACTTGGTGGGTAGTGAGGTCGTGTAGCTTGACCTTGTTGCTGAGCAAGAGGCTGAGCAACTTGTTGAGCCGGGTTCTGAGCTGCCCTATTCTGATTGGCAGGAATACGGCATATGTCAGCAAGATGACCAGATCTTCCACAGTTGGTGCAATGACGGTACTGGAGGTGCAGTTGATGATGACCGTTACATCTTTTGCACAAAGGTGCATTGCCAAGATAAGGTTTCTTGGCAAGTGGTTGCGCAGGCTGATTTGGTGCAGCTTGTGAAGTAACGGCAAAATTTTGGGAAGCCTTACCCTTCCTAGAACCCTTTGAGGAACCAGAATCCTTACCCTTGTTTCTTTTACCATTCTTGCTTTCACTTTTATCAGACGCCTGCTTCTTACCCTTGTCACCCTTTCTATGCAGCTTACCCTTCCGAACCTGCGACTCAGTCAATGTCGCAGATAGCTCGATTGCCTGATGGACTGTGATAGGGTTACTACCAGTAACGATGTCTTGCACAGAGTCAGGTAGGCCATCGATATACCTCTCGATAGCCTTCTCGAGTGGGGTAACCATTGTTGGGCATAACAAACTCAGCTCCTCATACCTATCAGTATACGCCCGGTGCTTGCCACTATCCTGTTTCAGGTCATCAAACTCCCTTTCTAGAGCTCGCAGCTCATGACGAGGACAAAACTCCCTCATCATAAGAGTCCTAAGTTCATCCCATGTTTATGCCAAAGCAACCTCAGCACCACGATCTCTCATAACCCCGTTCCACCATGTGAGAGCCCTCTTCTGAAACACACTAGAAGCAAACTCCACTTTGCGATTATCAGGACACTGAACATGATGAAATGTACTCTCAATGATCTCGAACCACTGTAGGAGCCCAGTTTCTCCCTCAGAACCACTAAACTTGAGCGGTTTTGCCGAATTGAAGCTTTTGAAGTTGCATGGAGCATTATTGTTGTTGTTGGCTTGGTTCAATTGAGCAATAAGATTTGGGAACGCAGCAGCCATTTGCTGCGCGATGATTTCTGCCAGTTCGGCATTTGGTAGCGGATTTTCGCGTCGAGGAGGCATTCTAAAAGAGGAAACATGAAAGGAACGAGTGAGATGATTAGATGAAAAGAATGAGATGAAATAAAATCAACAAAGGCAAAGATGGTGGTCATTTGTCCGTATCACAAAGCAAACAAACGACTCACAGTGACTAATCAAAGTAAATGGGTCAAAAATAATGTATCGCGAAGACATGCTTGCCTATAAGTGAACACTCACCCCAAGAGTTCCCAGGTAAGACTGACTGGTCCGATTATGTGGATTTGTGAAAACACTCTAGCCTTAGACAGAAAACCCAGGGTACAGGCATTCACCCTTCCAGTTTGCACGTGTTCACATTATTTAGAACCCAAAACTTTGACAAGATTTTGAAAACTTGGAAGGCACAAGGCCAAAAGAATCATTCGAAAATGGATGGTAAATTTTTAAAATCATTATGAAAAATCAAAGAGTTCAAAACCATATAATAAATCATTTAAAAACAGATGATTGATTTTTTTAAAAATCGTTTCGGAAAATTGGGTTCTTGTTTTGGTGATCACCTAAGGATAGGTGACATGCATGTTTTAAAATCTAAACACAAGACAACTTGTGTTGGGGTCCTAGAAAGGTTATAGTCTAGGTCAAAGCATTACAAATAACCTAATTCCCTATAACCATTGGCTCTGGTACCAACTCTTCTGTCACACCCCGACCACGTAAAACATCAAATCGTGGCGGAAACATCGGGGAGTGTTGTAACAGAATTATTGTTTCACAACCATGGCATTAAAAGTTATGTTTTATTCATCAAAAAAAGAGTTACATTGTCTTAAAATAACTGAAACAAAGAGTACATCACATAATTAAACTAGTTCTATCTTTATTTTAAGTCTCTAAGGCACAGGTCCGCCCTAGTGTGTCACGAACGTCCTAAGCAACAGCTCCTGAAAACACATGTGAAAATAGGTACGTCAGCATAAAAATGCCTATGAGATACATAGGTTTTATGAAAATAGGATTCATGACTTGAGTTTAAAGAAATGTTTAATAAAATTCAGTCATGAACCTTGTTAATTGTTTTGTTTTATAAATCATTTGAAAAACGTTAGCAAAATCAGATGATATGTATATATAAAAGAATAATGTATGGTTAAAAGAATAACCAAGTAAAAAGGGTTTGTGTAAACCAAGTTATTTGTTAAACAATGTTTAAGTGAAAATGCGTTGTAAATGTAGCATGTCCAAACTGAAATGGTTTAAATAACGCTACGATATGTAATATCATACAAGCACTTATATATAGGAAGTACCAACGGCGTATCCACCATGCTTGTACCATATTACACACGCCTCGCTATTTAAGTCACTCAAACTAACCAACATTGTAAAATATCCGTGTTTAATCCAATAGTCAAATGTCATAGTATAACCCAAGTTGAATATAAACCATGTAATGTGTAAACAAAATTTATGTATGGTAAGTAAAATGAGACTACTTAAACCACAAGTAAAAATGTACAAAACAAAGTATTTTGAATAAATCAAAAGTTATGTTTTGTAAAATAACTAAATAAAAACATGCTTTACTGATACAAACACTTATGCGCTAAGTTAACGTATACATTCAAGCCTTGAGACAGCAGGATAACCTTAGATTAAAGATTATCAAAGTAAAATGTTTTCGGATTCAGTCATTCCTTACACCCAAACAAACCTAGGATGTTAGGAACGGGATTTGTCAAGTCCTATGGTATCATTACTTACTACCAAGCGGCATGATCGGTGTTAATGAATGCAATAAAAACCCGTTAAACAAACCAAATGTCATACCAAATGTAAGCATGTTTTATGAAAAAATGTACCTAATATGCTAAGTGAACATACAAGGTAGAGATATAAAACAATGTGTCCATATGTTACGAGAACATATGCAACAGAGATGCAATGTAAAACAATGTACTAAGTATGCTAAGTTAACATACAAAGCACAAAAGTCACGTAAAACAATGTGATAGCATGTTAAGTAAACATACATAGCAAAAGAAATGTAATGTAAAACAATGTGCTAGCATGCTCAGTCAACATACATTGCAAAACATAATGAAATCATGTACTAATAGTGTACTAAGGAACATAGCAAGTATATGATATGAAAACATGGAAAGCACGAAAGTAACAAGTAGGCACATGTGTTTCACCCCAAAACTTTTGAAAAACAGTAAAAGAGGGGTCTATATACTCACTTGAGATTGCTCAATAGACTCTAGATATCCACCAAGAAAAGTTAGAAGATCACGGATTCAAACGGCACGTAATATAGGTTACTACATTAATAAACGGACCTATTCGGAGGATCGGGTAGCATGAGGGTTCGTAAACCAAATGAGTGTAGGAACTCATGTAATATGGTTTAACAAAGCCTACATACTAAAACGAAACCTATTCTAAGTGCTTTTGACCCATTATGACCCGTTTAGGTAGCTTATGCTACTTTAAGGCGTCGTTCGCGTAAAACGCGTTCGGACCGCTTAACTAGTCCTATGACAAGTAAAATATGCCTTAACATGTCTAATATAGCTGCCAAATCAGTTTAGATGTCAAAAATTATGTTACATATGCTTAGAATGAATTTTGGCGTAAAAAGGGTATTTTGGTAATTTACCTAAGGCATATAAACTACCTATCATACAACTACATAAACGTTGTGACCATAAGGTATAACCTCGGAAGGTTATTCCCTATAAAACTATGGCCACCTAAAATGTTTCGTCGGATCCTAATGATCGACCAAATGGGTTGGGTTCGAAAGTATAAGCGATTGATTAGATCGCTTACCTTTACGACCCTAGACAAGCACAAATCTAAAAGTGACGAGCTAAACATGTTAAAACATGTTTAACGAGGTTTGAAAACAGGTTTGGTATCAAAACAAACGGTTTTGATACCCACAAGTAGTTTGGTTACAAAATACGCGAGAATACGCATTTTGGCCGAAACTACGACTCGTCACTGAGCCTAGATAACGTGGTAATCAGTAGGTATAGTCACTAGGGACTATAACCATCGTGATTACGCTCACGTTATGAAGTTCAAACAAACTTCGCATTGACCATAAACTGGTTAATGCAGAAAGTCAAACAAAGCTTGATTTTAACGCTAAAAGCGAATGAAAAGAACGAAAGAATACTTACAGAAGGTCCCCGCAAGTTTGATTTTCCAAGTATTTCTCAGGTATGATGTGTTTCACACTTCAACTTAGAGAAAATCTCAGAAATCAAGTGAGTTGCAACAAGAACATGGGGGGGGGGGTATTTATAGATGTAGTTGAGTCATTAAGATCTTTCCTCGTTATCCGAGATTCAATCACAACCGTACACCTCGAGCCCATTGTTTTGTGAAACCTTGGGTACCCCTAGATATGGCCCATAGTTTGCTAGAAACCAGTTGCAAGTGGAATACATGAGTATAACAGCTGTTAATAGCTGGAAAAACAGTTTCTGCACATTTGGGAGGGCCACACGGCCCACGTAAGGGACAAGCAGAACTCTACGCGGCCCGCCTGGGTGTCTTAGATCAGTAACAAGTTTGCAAAATGACAGTTTCAGTCCCTGTTGTGTTATAAGCTTCATTCTGACATGTTTAAGGCCCGTTAAGCCAACTTTAAGGCTAAAATGATGCCTAATCATAGTGGACTTGAAACATGCTCAAAAATATGCCGGATGTCGGTTCGTTTGGTCGTACGATCGCAATATTCACTTAATTACGACGAAATGCGCACAAGCGCGAAAAACGATCCAAATGACGCGACGATTGGAGTTTTCTTATGCCAAACACTAAAATAAAATATTTTAATGCTTACATAAATTTTTGGATGTCCAAATGTATTCAGAACGTAAGTTATGCGCGAAAATTCAAACTTATGCACTTTTTGACGCTTTTAGTCCCGGAATGAGCATAAAGTTTATTTTGGCACACCGAACCCCTCAAAGCCTATTTCTAAGCTATGTAAAGGATATTTAGGGTGTGTTTAACTTATGATCAAGTTCCGTAATGTCCGTTACAGTTCAAATCGGCATACTTTCGCAGTTTGTCAGATTTAGTCCCTGTAAGCGAATAGACTTGATTTTGCCATACCAAAGCCTTCAAAACTTATTTCTAAGTTATGTAAAGGTTATTTAAGGTATGTTAAGCATATGTTGATGTTCCGGAGTATTTGTCGCGTTAAACTGATTACGTTTACGCACCAGTTTGCGTATAATTCTCCAGAAAGCGATATAGAGTTTGAAATTGAAAAAAATCAAAACATGAAAAATGTCAAACATAAACAAAAAAATATTGGGATCAAATAACTTTATTTCATTGGTAACTGAACTATTTACAATGATTACAAGCACAGATTCACATCTTGGAATAGATCAAGATGTCATCAATTAAAACGATGATGAACTTGTCCAAATAAGGCTTACAAACCCTATTCATCAAGTCCATGAAAACAGCCGGAGCATTAGTCAAACCGAATGGCATAACGGTGAACTCATAATGCCCATATCTTGTGCGGAAAGCAGTCTTGGGAATATCTTCTTCATGCACACGAAGCTGATGATACCCAGAACGTAGATCAATATTTGAGAAACAAGTAGCACCCTGTAACTAATCAAAGAGATCATCAATGCGAGGTAGGGGATATCGGTTTTTGATGGTAAGTTTGTTAAGCCCACGATAATCGATACACATCTGAAAGATCCATCTTTCTTGTTGACAAAAAGAATGGGAGCACCCCAAGGTGAAAAGCTAGGACGGATAGAACCTTTGTCAGAAAGCTCCAGGAGCTACTTAGATAGCTCTTTCATCTCAGAAGGTGCAAGACGGTACGGAGATTTAGCAATATGATTGGCACCAGGTACAAAGTCAATACTGTGACAATCCGAGATTTCAAGTTCTTTCATTTGCGTATCTCT
The DNA here is from genome assembly GCA_030545235.1 of Helianthus tuberosus. NCBI lineage: Eukaryota > Viridiplantae > Streptophyta > Magnoliopsida > Asterales > Asteraceae > Helianthus > Helianthus tuberosus. Next base: position 1,954,971 of record CM060402.1, read on the forward strand.
TGTATGGCAATCCTATTTTGATAATTGTTTCATGTTATGTGACGTGTTATTGTCAGCCCCGACGAAGTAGGGAACCTTCGTCACAAATTTCGTGGATGTTGGCTGCCCAATATTCGATCCAATCAAGATGTCCACGAAAAAATAATAGTTGATGGCTTCTAATTAATTAGGTGCCGATTGATTCCTTGATCCTTCTAGCGTTATTTGGTTGTTATCTCAAGACTTCTAAGCAATATCAAGTGAGTACATAGTCCCCTCTTTATCGTTTTCAAATATTTTTGGGTGATACACATGTGCCTACTTGTTATTTTCGTGCTTTCATGACATATACTTGCTATGTTCATTAGTATGCATATAGTACATGATTTCATTTATGTTTTTCTATGTATGTTGACTGAGCATGCTAGCACATTGATTTCATAAACACTTTTGTTGCATATGTTCACTCATCATATGGACACATTGATTTACATTACATTTCTGCTTCGTATGTTTATTTAGCATACTTAGTACATTGTTTTCATATAACATGCTTACATTTGGTATGACATTTGGTTTGTTTAACGAAACTAATACGTTCATTAACACCGATCATGCCGCTAGGTAGTATGTAGTGGTACCATAGGGAATTGACAACCCCCATTCCTGGAATCCTAGGTTTGTTTGGACATAAGGAATGACAGAATCTGATATACATAATTGATAAGCCTTTAACTCGTTAAGGGTTTGTCCTTCAGTCACAAGGTTTGAATGTAGATGATAAACATTACCACATAAATGTCCTTATCATTAAAGCATTAATTTTGCAAAACATAGCTTTTGACTTAAACTATGATTTATTCAAATACATTGTTTTGTACATTTTACCTATGGTTTAAGTTGATACTTTTCGCTTGCCATACATAACATTTAATTATACATTAACATATACATATGGGATTGAGTAAATATTCTTTTTATTTCACCATACATTACATTGATTATACATGAACATTTTAACGTTGGTTTAAACAAGACATTTTTGGGTGGTTTGTTTGGTAAGTGATTTAAGTAACGAGGCGTGTGTAATATGATAAAAGCATGGTGGATACGCCGCTGGTACTTCCTATATATAAGTGTTTTTATGATATTACAAATCGTAGCGTTATCTAAATTATTTCGACAAAAACATGATTCATTTTATAAAATAACATATTTTCAGAAGGCGTTGTTTTACAAATGACATATTTTATACAAATTCATTTTTACTTGGTTATTTAATTAACCATGCAATATTCTTTTATATCATCTGATTTTCTTATCGATTTTCGCATGATTTATAAAAGAAAACACTTTTATAAGATTCATGACTACTTTTTGTTAAACATTTCTTTTAACTACAAGCCATGAATCATGCATAAACAAAACCTATGTATCTCACAGGCATTTTTATACTGACGTACCTATTTTCACATGTGTTTCAGGTGCTGTTGTTAGATGATCATGATGCAAACATAGGATTGGACAAGGGCCTTAGTAACTTAAAACCATGAAAGACAGTTTAATTCATGTTATACTTCTGTAAATTTCTAAACAATGTAAACATTTTATCCAATAAATTAAAACTTCAATTACCATGTGTTGTGAAACAATGATTCTGTTACTCCACTCCCCGACATTTCCGCCGTGATTTGTTGTTTTATGCAGTCGGGGTGTGACACGTAAGCACTTAGGATAGGTTCTGAATCAGAATGTAGGCTTCGCTAAACCATTTCACATGAGTTACAATACTCATTTGGTTTACGAGACCTCATTCTACCCGATCTCCCGATTTAGGTGTCAATTTATTAACATACCGATCCGATACTAGGTGCCACTTGATTCCTTGATTGTCGAGCATTGTTAGTTCATTAAATCGAGGATACTTTACAATTCAATGTGAGTACATAGTTCCCCTATTTTACTACTTTCAATTGTTTTGGGGTGATTCATATGTGCTAAATGATTTTGAGTTTTCAAAACAAAACGAATGCTATGGTTTATATAAAACACGACGATTTCAATATTGTGGATGAACTTGTTGGTGCGTTAGTACATAACACGAATGACATTCATTAACAATGATTAAGCTGACCAGTAGTATGTTATGGTACCATAGGATCTGATAAATCCCGTTATCGGACTTTCGCCTTGGTTATGGTGTATTATGGGTAACGACAAAACCTGTTTATAATATTACATTCCGTGGCGTTATTTAGTTCACTTGAACGATTGATTTCAATGATGACACGCAACGATGTCTACTAAATGATATAAACCATACGAGTTTTATTACAAGAACGATTTACATTTTGGTTTACATAAGCAAATGTTTTAGTCAAGATTCATGGCAACGAGGTTTTTAAAAATAGTTAGCCAACTTGTTTAGGTTGGTTAATCATATTACAATACCAAACACTTTTTAAATACAAGGTTTTCAAATATCGACTCTAGTAGTCGTACGAGGTATTGTAACATGTATACAAGCCATGAATTTGACATACACGCAAAACCTATGTGCTCGCCGGCATTTTTATGCTGACTTTATTTTCACATATGTTTCAGGTGCTGTTGTTTGATGACTAGGATGCAAACTCACATAGGAATAGATGAGGCCTTAATGACTTAAAACAAGAAAGACAATATGTTGAACTTGTTTTTTTTTTTTTTTTACTTTTTAAACAATGTTAAACACTTAATGATTCAATAAAACATCACTTCAATATCCATGTGTTATGAAACAATGATTATGTTATGACACTCCCCGACGTTTCCGCCACGGTTTGTTGTATTACGTGGTTGGGGATGTGACAATAGTTATTCAATTTATTTCAGAAAACCCAAAAATATTTTCGGTGTGTTTTAGCATAAACTTTGAAAAATAAATAAGATGTTATTTTCATCTTAGTTTCAACAGCCGATGATGAAAAACTAATCTTCAAAGTTTGAAATTGCAAAATGATGATTGAAATATGGAGAACAACGGGTTATGAGCTAATCTGAAATGAGAAAATGGTTTGAAATGATCAAAAGTTCATTAATTTGAAACTAAAATTTGTCCGAAAACATTAGTTTGTTCATAAAGTGTGTAACCAAGGTCATTAACTTGGACTTTGAAGACAAATCAGTTAACCACTGTCATTAACTTGGACTTGTTCAACTGAGTAGGTTGTTAAAACTGGTAAAATGTTTGAGAAATTGATGAATTTTGTAAATATGAGTTAACCTCGCATGAAGTGGCATCTTCGTACCAAGATAGATGGTTCTACTTCACACAAAGGTAAACCTGAGATCTTTAAACAGATCAACTTTCCACCAAGTTAATCATTTACTGTATCAATTCTCTCTTAGTGCAAACTAAAGGCTTATGTGATTTTGCTAATTGAACGACAAAGGGCTGCCAAAATTAAGATTGTAGTGGTTGATTCGTACACCACTCACAATGACTAAGGTAGATTGAACACGAATTGAACGTGATTCGGACTTAAAATGAACAATTCGGCTATTTAAACCTTTAAACAAAGATCTAGGACGATTTAATGGACAAAACTTAAAATTGAACATAGATCCATGTTAATCAGTTTGCTATACAATCAACTATTTCATCAAAATCTTGAAAAATCATAAATGTGATCTTAACCCGTTTGAACGAAGTGGGTTCACTTCGTACGAAGGTAGAATTTTACCTTCGCACAAAGTGAAAATGTTCTTAATTGATGCAAGTTATCTTCGTGCGAAGTGGATGACTATTTGGTCAAAAATTGTTTTTGATTTCATCTTCGTACTGGGTAGAAATAGTTACCTTCGTACAAACTTACTTCGCACAAGATGCCTGGTAATTTTTTATATCTTTGTCTAAGTGTTTGTTGTTATTGTGTTTTGCAGGAGAAGAAGTCGAACATCGAGCCGAAACACAACATTTGTTGTGTACTCGATAATACGATTCCAGAGATTGAACCATTCAGGGAAATTTTTACATTTATGGATCGACTCTCACACCCTGACCACGTAAAACAACAAAACATGGCGGAAACGTCGGGGAGTGTTGTAACATAATTATTGTTTCACAACCATGGAATAAATAATTTCGTTTTATTGAATTATTGAACTCATTGTTTTATTACAAATCAGATAAATACAACTATTATCTTACAAGTTTTAAAATCGATAAGGCACGAGTCCATCCTATGTATAGCATGCATCAACAATCATCACATAACAGCACCTAAAACATGTGTAAAAATAGGTACGTCAGCATAAAAATGCCTGTGAGATACATAGGTTTTATTATAATTAGGATTCATGACTTATAAGTTTAAAGAAAATGTTTTTAATCAAAAATAGTCATGAACCTTAAAAAGGTTTTCTTTTATAAATCATACTAAAATTTATAAGAAATCAGATGATATAAAATAATAATACATAGGTAATTAAATAACTAAATAAAATAAATTTGTATAAAATATATTGTTTATAAAACAACATTTTGATAAAAAGGTTTATAGTATATATAGAAATATACTTTGGTTTTAAGAAAGTCGGATAAGTAATATATTAAAATATATTTCAGTTCCAAAATCGTTAGATAGTATATTAAATATACTTTAGTTGTCAAAATAATAGTTTTTAGTAGTATATCAAAAGTATACTTTGGATTTTGAAAATAACATATTAAACTATGCTTTGGTTTTGAAAATAACATATTAAACTATGCTTTGGTTTTGAAAATAACATATTAAACTATGCATTGGTTTTGAAAATAACATATTAAACTATGCTTTGGTAATTAACAAAATATATGTTGGTTTTGTACAATATCACATATGAGAGCATATCAAACTGTACTTTTGGGAGTATAACTGAATATACCAAAAATAATGTGATTTAAGAATCCATTCAGACCTAGTGCATCAAATTACACCTTTGAGACTATAGGAATACCACAAAGGCAATCCCTATTTGGATAAAAATAAATTGGTTTCAGGCATTCCATGACAACAGGAATGGGGTGTCAAATTCTATAGCGCTATATCATACTACCAACCGGTCTGGTGAACAAAAATAAGTTCTATCCAACAATTTAATTTTATAATCTTTGGAAAAATTAGAGTTTAAACCATAATAATCATTCAGTTTGTAAAAAAGATAAGAACTAATATGTATAATCAATTATACTTTTGAAAACTAGAACATAACAAATAGGTACACATGCTTCACCCCAAAACATTGAAAACAGTAAAAGAGGGGGCTATGTACTCACTTGAGAGTGCTTAGAAGTCTTGAACAACTACCAAGCAGGCTAGAGGGATCACGGAAATCAAACGACACCTAATATAGGTAACTATATAAATAACCGGACCTAAATCGGGAGATCGGATAGTATGAGGTTTCGTAAACCAAATGAGTATTGGAACTCATATGATATGGTTTAACAAAACTTACATACTAAAATCAAACCTAACCTAAGTGCTTACGACCCATTGTGACCCGTTTTGGTAGCTTACACTACTTTAACGCGTCGTTCGCATAAAACGCGTTCAGAACGCCTAACTAGTCCTATGACAAGTATTATATGCCTTAACATGCCTAATAATGTTACCTAATCAGTTTAGATGTGAAAATTTAGGTTACATATGCTTAAAATGAATTTATGCGTAAAAAGGGCATTTTGGTCATTTACCTAAGGCATATAAACTACCTATCATACAACTACTTAAATGAAGTGACCATAAGGTATAACCTCGGAAGGTTATTCCCTATATAACTATGGTCACTAAACATGTTTGGTCGGATCCTAACGATCAACCAAACGGGTCTAGTTCGAAAGTCTAAGCGGTTGTTTAGACCGCTTGACTTACGACTCTACATAAGCACTAAACCTAAAGTGACGAGCTAAACATGCTAAAACATTTTTAGTTAAGTTAGAAAACAGGTTTGGTATCAAAACAAACGGTTTTGATACCTAAAAGTAGTTTGGTTACAAAATACGCGAGAATACGCATTTTAGTCGAAACTACGACTCGCCACTATGCCTAGATAACGTGGTAATTAGTAGGTATAGTCATAAGAGACTAAAACCATCATGATTACGCTCACGTTATGAAGTTCAAACAAACTTCGTATTGACCATAAACTGGTCAATGCAGAAAGTCAAACAAAGTTTGACTTTGACGCTAAAAAAGCATAAAAGAACGAAAGAGGACTTACAAAAGGTCCAAGGAGGTTTGATCCAATTTATTCTCAGGTATGAAGTGCAAGACTTCAACTTAGAGAATGAAAATCAGATCAAATGTGAGTTTGAGAGCAAAGGGGGAGGGGTTTATATAGTTTTTGCACAACCGTTAAGATCGTTCATCGTAAAACGAGCTTCGATCTCATCCGTGCACATGTGCCCATGGTTTTATGAAACCATGGGAGCCCCTAGTTTCATGAAAACCATGTGCAAATAAGGGGAACAGCTGGAATATGCTAGAATTTAGATTTTTCATTTTGGTCCCTTCCTAAGATAACTATGGCAGAATGTCAATTTTGGTCCCGGAATGTGCAAAACTTGGTTTTTGATGCATTTTTGACACGTTTAAGCCCCGTTAATCCCATTTCAAGGCTCTAAAATGAAGTTAAAGTATAGGGAACATGAAACATGCTCAAAAATATCTCGGATGTCGGTTCGTTTGGTCGTACGGTTGCGTTGTTCGGTTAATTACGACTCAACACGAACGAATGCGAAAAACGATCCAAATTACGCGACGAATGGAATTTTATCATGCCAATCACTAAAATAAAATATTTTAATGATTACATAAAGTTTTGGATGTCCGGATGTATTCAGAACGTAAGATATGCGTGAAAATGCAAACTTATACACCTTTTGACGCTTTTAGTCCCTGAATGACCAGAAAGTTTATTTTAGCACACCGAACCCCTCAAAGCCTATTTCTAAGCTATATAAAGGGTATTTAACTTATGATAAAGTTCCGAAATGTTCGTTACTATACGAATCGGTATAGTTTCGCAGTTTGACACAAATAGTCCCTGCGATCGAACAAACTTGATTTCGCCATACCAAACCTTCCAAAACTTATTTCTAAGTTATGTAAAGGTTATTTAAGGTATGTTAAGCCAATGTCATTATTCTAGAGTGTTTGTTGTATTAAACTGGTTATATTTACGCATTAGTGCGCGTATAACCTTCCAAAAAGCGATTTAAAACTCGAAATCGAACAATAATTGATATGTGCAAATGATACACATATTTATACAAATCCCAAGTATGAAATACAATATTTCATTGGTTTGGTATTTGTTTGATGGTTGAAGTGACACAGGTGTCATATGTCGAATCATATGGTATCGAACCTTCCGGAATATGATCGTAAGTTAAACATGCCCTAATTACCCTTTATATAGCTTAGATATAGGCTTAGAGGTGTTTGGTGTGCAAAAATAAACTTTTAAGGAAGTGCAGGGGCCAAACCTGTCAATTAATGAAAGTTCATATGTGCAGACCTGGTCCTTACGGACCGTATACAATGGACCATACGGTCCGTATACCTGTCTGATCACATAATTTCTGGACAGCTGTCCTTCTTCTTCCTTGCAGCCCACACAAACCACTTAGGCACTTGTTTTTCGAAACCATGAGCTGGTTAAGGGTATTAGATACATGTCTTTACACCTGGAGTGATCTTAGGACCTCTCAAAACACTTTGAATGATCCTAAGAACTCCCCTTCAAGTATAAATAGGGTCCTTTGGTGGCCATTATTCTTGCTCATTCATTTCCTCTTGCTCTCAATCTCAAATCTGAGGATCCTTGTCATTGGGAACCTCCTTTTGAGTTACCTTCTGCCCCTGGACCTATTATTTAGGAGACCAGTAAAAGATACTTTGCACTTGCTGATTTGTACGGCTGGGATAAAATTTGAATAATTTGCTCAGGTAAATACCTTTAACTTATTTTCCCTATACAGGCTTGGGGTACGGTATACAAAATACTGCTTGGTCGGGCATTGAATCTTTAATCGTATGAAGGTTAATTTATTGAAATGACCCGTTTAAATTGTTTTGTTTGCTTAAATCCTTTGGGGGGTTAATGACCATGTCCCGGATATCCTTGGCATCATTTTACGAAATGGCCATGACCTAAGCACGGGGTGTAGGCATACACCCGCCAGTGCATATATAAATAATAAGGTATAACCGCCGGTTTTGAGAATAACTCGCCGCGGGACTATATCATGTGGTTTGTCTATTAATCTTTAACCCAGTGTCAACCCGGGCTACTGAATGTATATGAAACATGTAATTCTTTTACAAGTTTATATATAAATTATTATCCCAAGTTATAAAAAGTTTTGTGCCATGTGCATTCAAATCAATTTTATTAAACATTTTCAAAATGAGTCGGTTAATTGTATTTACCAGTGAAAACTGACGTATTCTCACCATAAGGAGTCTTGATAAGTACTTGCTTCTTATCACACACAATATGGGCTTGGTTACAAGACGACCAATCCATTCCTATCACTATATCGTGTCCCTCTATTTTAACGGAAACAAGGACAGCGGAAAAGAATGATTCCTAATGGATATAAAACATCCATCTAATATTGCTGAAGTAGTCTCTAAGATGCCATCGGCCAATATACTTAACGCTTAGAGTTTTAACAGGCATATTTAATAATTTACAAAATCTATTGTCTACGGAAGATTTATCTGTACCCGTATCAAATAATACTCTAGCATAAAGGTCATTGATAAGGAACGTACCTGTTGTGACATTGTCATCCTGAACGGCCTCTTGAGCATTCATTTGAGAGCCCACAGCTTTGGTCTTCTTAGCCTCTCCAGGCATCTTGGTTTTATTTGGGCAATTAGTTTTGATGTGCCCTATCTCATTACAACCATAGCAGGTTGCGTCCTTTATGTCTTGGCACTCCAAAGTTTTGTGCCCTTTCTTATTACTGATTCCACAAGGCTTGGCTTGTGGATCTAAAGTGCATTTCCTTTTAGTCGCCGTCTTTGGGCAGCGGGTCATTATGTGTCACACCCCGACCACGTAGAACATACAAAACGTGGCGGAAACATCGGGGAGTGTTGTAACAGAATTAATCGTTTCAAATCCATGGCAATTAAAGTTTCGTTTTATCAAACAATTATGAGAGTTTACATTGTTTAAACAAGAAACAAAGGGTACATAACATAAGTTAACTAGTTATTGTCTCGTTTTAAGTCGCTAAGGCACGAGTCCATCCTAAATGTAGCATGTATCAACAATCATTGCAAAGCAGTACCTGAAACATGTGTAAAAACGAGGTCAGCAAAGAAATGCTGGCGAGTATATCGGTTTTGTGAAAATAAGATTCATGACTTCTGTTTAAGAAAATGTTTAGTCATGAACCTTGTAATTTGATTTGCCTTTGTAAATCATTTGAAAAAGAACGATGAGTTCAGGTGATATGTATAATAAGAAAATAATGCATGATTAAATGAATAACCATGTAATATGAGTTTGTATAAGATAAGTTGTTTGTAAATAAATGTCTTGTGAAAAGTATTTTATTTGTATAAAATGTTTATATGTATCAAACTGAAATGATTCAAATAACGCTGTGATATATGTAATACCATACAAACACTTATATATAGGAAGTACCAGCGGCGTATCCACCATGCTTGTATCATATTACACACGCATCGTTACTTAATCACTTAATCAAACCAAACCAATCAATGTAAGAAGTCTATGTTTAAATCAATTGTCAAATGTATTGGGTAATATGTCAAAGTGTTCATGTCAAGATGTAAATCATATCAAAATGTCTATGTCAAATATCCATGTCAAATGTCTATGTCAAATCTCCATGTCAAATGTCTACGTCAAAATGTCATATATGGCAAGTGAAATGTCTCAACTAAACCATATGCACAAAAACAAAGTGTTGAAGTAAACTTGGTTTAAATCAAAGTTATGTTTTGTGGGAAATGCATGATCAAATGTCAATCATGTTAAAATGTCTATGCCAAAATGTCTATGTCAAATGTAAATCTTGTAATATGTATTCAATGTGATTTGTATAAATAAATGTAAGATTTAACAAATAACCTTATAGTAGCATATTAAAAGTATACTTTGGATTAGTAAGTAACATATTAAGCTATGTTTTGGTTTCATAAATATATGGTGGTTTTGTACAATACCACACATGAGAGTATATTCAACTATACTTTAATAGTGTGATTTAAGAATTCATTCAGACCTGGTGCATCAAGATACACCTTTGAGACTATAGAAATACCACAAAGGCAATCCCTATTTGGATGGAGCAACAAATTGGTTTCAGACATTCCATGACAACAGGAATGGGGTGTCAAATCCTATAGCGCTATATCATACTAACAATCGGTCTGGTGAACATAAAATAAGTACAATTCAACAATTTATTTTATGTTCTTTGATAAATCAATGTTTAAACCATAATTAGTCATTTCGTTTGTCAAAAGATAAGTAATAACATGTATAATCAATTATACTTTTGGAATCATGAAAATAACAGATAGGTACACATGCTTCACCCCAAAACAGTTTAGAAAACAGTAAAAGAGGGGAATAATGTACTCGCCTGATAATGCTTGGAGGTCTTGAACAACAACCAAACAAAGCTAGAGGTCACGGAATCAAACGGCACCTACTATAGGTAACTACATTAATAAACCGGACCTAAATCGGAAGATCGGGTAGCATTAGGGTTTGTAAACCAAACGAGTGTTGAGACTCGTGTCATTTGGTTTAACAAAGCCTACATACTAAATGAAACTTAACCTAAGTGTTTACGACCCATTACGACCCGTTTAGGTAGCTTATGCTACTTTAACGCGTCGTGCGCGTGAAACGCGTTCGGACCGTCTAACTAGTCCTATGACAAGTGTTATATGCCTAAACATGTTACATAATCAGTTATGTGACAAAAGTTTAGGTTACATATGCTTAATTACCAATTATACATGAAAAGGGTATTCTGGTAATTTACCTAAGCCATATAAACTACCTATCATACAACTACTTAAACGATGTGACCATAGGGTATAACCTCGGAAGGTTATTCCCTACCTACTAAGGTCACCTAAAGTATTTGGTCGGATCCTAATGATCGACCAAATGGGTCGGGTTCGAGGTATAAGCGATTTATTAGATCGCTTACCCTACGACCCTAGACAACGTGGTAATCAGTAGGCATAGTCCCAAGGGACTATAACCAACGTGATTACACTCACGTTGCGAAGTTCAAACGAACTTCGCATTGACCATAAGCTGGTCAATGCTGAAAGTCAAACAAAGTTTGACTTTCGGACTCGAAAAGCAGTAAAATAAGGAAAAGAACGAAAGAATACTTACGAAGGGTCCCCGAATGCTAATCTAGATCTTAATAACTCAGGTATGAAACAATGGTTTCAACTTAGAGTCACTTAGATCAGATTCTAGTGGTTTTGGAAGTTGTGGGGGTGGGGTATTTATAGTTTTCGGGTAACCGTTAAGATCGTTTGTCGAATATCGTGCCTTAATCCAAGCCGTACAAGTGTCGGAAACTCATGGTGGCTAAAAATGATGTTTATCAACAGATTAGGCAAGTTGCAAGCATGTGGTTGTGGTTAAAACAGCTGGATCGTGCTGACTGTTCGTTCTAATCTGATCAGACAGGCGGACGCGGCCCGCGTGGGAGTTAACAGAAACTGAGGCGGGCCGCCTGGCCATGACAGATCAGAAAATTACAGTTTTGGTCCCTGTTGTGTATTCAGCCCATTTCCGGCACTTCTAAGGCCCGTAAAGCCAACTTTAAGGCCCTAAAATGTTGCCTAAACATTGTGGACATGAAACATGTTCAAAAATATGTCTGATGTTGGTTCGTTTGGCCGTACGAACGCGATGTTCGCTTAATTACGACGAAATGCGCACAAGCGCGAAAAACGATCCAAATGACGCAACGAATGGATTTTTCTTAAGGCGAACACTAAAATATAATGTAGTCATGCTTTCATAAATTTTTGGATGTCCGGATGTATTCAGAACGTAAGTTATGCGCGAAAATGCAAACTTGTGCACTTTTTGACACTTTTAGTCCCTGAATGTCCAAAAAGTTTATTTTAGCATACCGAACCCCTCAAAGCCTATTTCTAAGCTATGTGAAGGATTATTTATGGTATGTTTAACTTATGGTCATGTTCCGGAATGTCTGTTACAGTTCAAATTGGCATACTTTCGCAGTTTGTCAAGTTTAGTCCCTGTAAGCGAATTAACTTGTTTTTGCCATACCAAAGCCTTTAAAACTTATTTCTAAGTTATTTAAAGGTTATTTAAGGTATGTTAAGCCTATTTCACTATTCCGGAGTGTTCGTTGGATTAAACTGGTTATATTTACGCATCTGAGCGCGTATAACCCTCCAGAAAGCGATTTAAAAGCTTAAAATCAAACAAGAGTTGATATGTGTAAAAGATACACAAAATTTTACAAATCCCAAGTATGAAATACAATATTTCATTGGTTTGGCATTTGTTTGACGGTTGAAGTGACACAGGTGTTACAGTCTCCCCTACTTTAGGAAATTTCGTCCCGAAATTTAATTCTAGAGGAAACTTGTGAAGACAGCTGTGACGGTTTCGCCTTCTAATAGATCCATTGAACCCTTAAGTAAAACTCTGGGCCATGTTAGGATTCTTAGCGAATTTGTTAACCCTCAAAGTGAATTCCTTGTAGCAGTAAAACATGAAATTTTTGAACTATGGATAGAAAAACGTTTCTTATGAAGACTTATCATAGGAAACTTGTGTGTGCTTGAAATCAGAACTGGGGAGCGTAAGATAAAATGACATCGGTCAAGGTCCAAGACTTCTCTCGTATCATTAATCTCGTCACTATGGGTCTTAGCACATGACAAAATTCCCTGTGGTTTCTGTGCACTGCATTCCATAATTATGTAGGCCTCCATAATTACTTAATTCCTTGCACAGTCCGCACAGTTCATTTCAGAATGCGTAGAGGAAAAATCAATTGAATAAACATGAAATGACTCGACTAGACCACCAAAGGGTCCTTTTAATTTGATCAACGAACGATCTTTTTAACTAGATCAACCCATGATCTTATTAACTAAACCGTCGTACGATCTCCCTAAATAGACCACTTAAGGGATCTAATTATAGAATAGTACTTTTAAAATCCAAGGGACTTGACTATAACGTAGAAGTCCATTAAGGATTTAAGATAGTTACTTTGGATATCCTATTATGAATCTCTCGTATGAGATATGAAAGATTTTACGAGGATTTGGATGGATCACATACAACCACAAACATGTAAGAAAACACATAAGCACACAATTTGTTAACTTGATTCTTTAATTTGTTGTCTTTGAGCATGGATAATTAAAGCACACTAGAAATCCAATCCATGAATTTCATTCGATACTTTAATCATTTTCAAGGATCCATCTATAAAGATAGAAGGATTCTCAATAAAAGTTTGGCTTTGTTTCTTAAAAGAAACGAGTGTTTAGGGTTCTTGGGGAGATCCCAAATATTCAAAAATGACAGAACCATACGAGTAGTTTGTCTTTGAGTTGACATCATAAGATTGTATCCAACGTTCACACAATCGTATCAGTTTTGCAAAAATAAAAACGACGAATTTTTATTTATATAACAACTGACTTGTCTTTAAACATCATAAGATAACAACCAAGGAAATAACAAAACACTAGTTGTTCACTGCCGCATCATTGTTCATGTTTGCCTCATTGATGTTAAACGTTCATCCTCGCGCCGGAGGTGCGTTAACAAGCCTTGGGCAATTGTTCCTGTAGTGGGTAAGGTCACCGCAGTTATAACATGACCCCGGAGGGAACCGTGCTTGAACAGCAGCAGGGTTTGCAGCAGCTTGATTTGCATAGCGACAAACATTGATCAAGTGTCCCAAACGTCCACAGTGGGTACATTTGTGACACTGCTCTTGCTCTAGATGATGACGGTTGCACTTGTTGAACAAAGGTGCAGTACCAACATAGTTTTGCCTTTTGCGAGGTTGTGCTGGTTGGTTTCGTGCAACCTGTTTGTCTTGAGCAGTTACAGCGCAGTTCTGAGAGGCTTTGCGCTTCTTCTTCTTGGATACCTCTGCATGTTCTTCCTTTGGTTCCACTTGAGCAGTCTTGTCAGATGGTCTTGGGTCGCCTTTTCGAAACAGCTTACGTTTCCTGATGTGGGATTCAGTTAGGGTGGCAGACAGTTCAATGGCTTGTCTGACAGTAGTAGGGTTACTGCCAGTAACAATATCCTGAACTAGGTCAGGAAGACCATCCGTATATTTCTCGATCGCTTTATCCACAGGAGTAACCATAGCAGGACACAACAGGCTCAATTCTTCAAAACGGTCAGTATAGGCTCGATGTTCACCACTGTCTTGCTTCAAATCATCAAACTCCCTCTCCAAAGCTCGCAGTTCATGACGAGGGCAAAACTCCTTCATCATAAGAGCCCTAAGCTCAGCCCAAGTCTGTGCTAATGCAACCTCAGCACCGCGGTCTCTCATCACTCCGTTCCACCATGTGAGAGCCCTCTTCTGAAACACACTTGAAGAAAACTCAACCTTACGATTTTTAGGACACAGAACATGACGGAAGGTATTCTCAATGCTCTCGAACCACTGAAGAAGCCCAGTTGCTCCCTCAGAACCACTAAACTTGAGCGGTTTGCCGAGTTGAAACTCTTAAAATTGCATGGAGTATTGTTGTTGTTGTTGGCTTGCATCATTTGAGCATAAAGATTTGGGAAGGCAACAGCCATTTGCTGCGCGATGATTTCTGCCAGTTCGGCATTTTCCATCTGATTGTCGCGTCGAGGAGGCATTCTAAAAGAGGAAACATGAAAGGAAACGAGTGAGAGATTTAGATGAAAAGAATGAGATGAAACAAATCTGATGAAAGCAAGGATAGTGGTCATTTGTTTGTTACTACAAAGCAACAAACGACCTCGGTGATTTGTCAAAGTGAATAGGTCAAAAATAATGTATCGCGAAGACATGCTCGCCTATAAGTGAACACTCATCCCAAGAATTCCCAGGTAAGCACAACTGGTCTCGCGTCTGATGAGATGTATACGAAGTGCTTGCCTAGACAGAAATCCCAGAATACAGGCATTCACCCTTCCAGTTTACACGTGTTCACATTATTTAAAACCCAAAACCTTGACGAGATTTTAAAATTCAAAGGGGTTCAAAACCATATAACAGAGGGTTCAAAACCTTACAATAGAGGGTTCAAAACCTTGTAATCAATCATCCTAGAACAGATGATTAGTTTTCAAAGCGGTTTCGAAAATTGTGTTCTTGTAGTGGTCGTCGCCTAAGGATAGGTAACGGTATTGTTTTATGACTAAACGCAAGCAAACTCGCGTTAGGGTCCTAGAAAGGTTATAGACTAGGTCAAAACATTACTAATAACCTAATTCCCTATAACCATTGGCTCTGATACCATCTTTTCTGTCACACCCCGACCACGTAGAACATACAAAACGTGGCGGAAACATCGGGGAGTGTTGTAACAGAATTAATCGTTTCAAATCCATGGCAATTAAAGTTTCGTTTTATCAAACAATTATGAGAGTTTACATTGTTTAAACAAGAAACAAAGGGTACATAACATAAGTTAACTAGTTATTGTCTCGTTTTAAGTCGCTAAGGCACGAGTCCATCCTAAATGTAGCATGTATCAACAATCATTGCAAAGCAGTACCTGAAACATGTGTAAAAACGAGGTCAGCAAAGAAATGCTGGCGAGTATATCGGTTTTGTGAAAATAAGATTCATGACTTCTGTTTAAGAAAATGTTTAGTCATGAACCTTGTAATTTGATTTGCCTTTGTAAATCATTTGAAAAAGAACGATGAGTTCAGGTGATATGTATAATAAGAAAATAATGCATGATTAAATGAATAACCATGTAATATGAGTTTGTATAAGATAAGTTGTTTGTAAATAAATGTCTTGTGAAAAGTATTTTATTTGTATAAAATGTTTATATGTATCAAACTGAAATGATTCAAATAACACTGCGATATATGTAATACCATACAAACACTTATATATAGGAAGTACCAGCGGCGTATCCACCATGCTTGTATCATATTACACACGCATCGTTACTTAATCACTTAATCAAACCAAACCAATCAATGTAAGAAGTCTATGTTTAAATCAATTGTCAAATGTATTGGGTAATATGTCAAAGTGTTCATGTCAAGATGTAAATCATATCAAAATGTCTATGTCAAATATCCATGTCAAATGTCTATGTCAAATCTCCATGTCAAATGTCTACGTCAAAATGTCATATATGGCAAGTGAAATGTCTCAACTAAACCATATGCACAAAAACAAAGTGTTGAAGTAAACTTGGTTTAAATCAAAGTTATGTTTTGTGGGAAATGCATGATCAAATGTCAATCATGTTAAACTGTCTATGCCAAAATGTCTATGTCAAATGTAAATCTTGTAATATGTATTCAATGTGATTTGTATAAATAAATGTAAGATTTAACAAATAACCTTATAGTAGCATATTAAAAGTATACTTTGGATTAGTAAGTAACATATTAAGCTATGTTTTGGTTTCATAAATATATGTTGGTTTTGTACAATACCACACATGAGAGTATATTCAACTATACTTTAATAGTGTTATTTAAGAATTCATTCAGACCTGGTGCATCAAGATACACCTTTGAGACTATAGAAATACCACAAAGGCAATCCCTATTTGGATGGAGCAACAAATTGGTTTCAGACATTCCATGACAACAGGAATGGGGTGTCAAATCCTATAGCGCTATATCATACTAACAATCGGTCTGGTGAACATAAAATAAGTACAATTCAACAATTTATTTTATGTTCTTTGATAAATCAATGTTTAAACCATAATTAGTCATTTCGTTTGTCAAAAGATAAGTAATAACATGTATAATCAATTATACTTTTGGAATCATGAAAATAACAGATAGGTACACATGCTTCACCCCAAAACAGTTTAGAAAACAGTAAAAGAGGGGAATAATGTACTCGCCTGATAATGCTTGGAGGTCTTGAACAACAACCAAACAAAGCTAGAGGTCACGGAATCAAACGGCACCTACTATAGGTAACTACATTAATAAACCGGACCTAAATCGGAAGATCGGGTAGCATTAGGGTTTGTAAACCAAACGAGTGTTGAGACTCGTGTCATTTGGTTTAACAAAGCCTACATACTAAATGAAACTTAACCTAAGTGTTTACGACCCATTACGACCCGTTTAGGTAGCTTATGCTACTTTAACGCGTCGTGCGCGTGAAACGCGTTCGGACCGTCTAACTAGTCCTATGACAAGTGTTATATGCCTAAACAAGTTACATAATCAGTTATGTGACAAAAGTTTAGGTTACATATGCTTAATTACCAATTATACATGAAAAGGGTATTCTGGTAATTTACCTAAGGCATATAAACTACCTATCATACAACTACTTAAACGATGTGACCATAGGGTATAACCTCGGAAGGTTATTCCCTACCTACTAAGGTCACCTAAAGTATTTGGTCGGATCCTAATGATCGACCAAATGGGTCGGGTTCGAGGTATAAGCGATTTATTAGATCGCTTACCCTACGACCCTAGACAACGTGGTAATCAGTAGGCATAGTCCCAAGGGACTATAACCAACGTGATTACACTCACGTTGCGAAGTTCAAACGAACTTCGCATTGACCATAAGCTGGTCAACGCTGAAAGTCAAACAAAGTTTGACTTTCGGACTCGAAAAGCAGTAAAATAAGGAAAAGAACGAAAGAATACTTACGAAGGGTCCCCGAATGCTAATCTAGATCTTAATAACTCAGGTATGAAACAATGGTTTCAACTTAGAGTCACTTAGATCAGATTCTAGTGGTTTTGGAAGTTGTGGGGGTGGGGTATTTATAGTTTTCGGGTAACCGTTAAGATCGTTTGTCGAATATCGTGCCTTAATCCAAGCCGTACAAGTGTCGGAAACTCATGGTGGCTAAAAATGATGTTTATCAACAGATTAGGCAAGTTGCAAGCATGTGGTTGTGGTTAAAACAGCTGGATCGTGCTGACTGTTCGTTCTAATCTGATCAGACAGGCGGACGCGGCCCGCGTGGGAGTTAACAGAAACTGAGGCGGGCCGCCTGGCCATGACAGATCAGAAAATTACAGTTTTGGTCCCTGTTGTGTATTCAGCCCATTTCCGGAACTTCTAAGGCCCGTAAAGCCAACTTTAAGGCCCTAAAATGTTGCCTAAACATTGTGGACATGAAACATGTTCAAAAATATGTCTGATGTTGGTTCGTTTGGCCGTACGAACGCGATGTTCGCTTAATTACGACGAAATGCGCACAAGCGCGAAAAACGATCCAAATGACGCAACGAATGGATTTTTCTTAAGGCGAACACTAAAATATAATGTAGTCATGCTTTCATAAATTTTTGGATGTCCGGATGTATTCAGAACGTAAGTTATGCGCGAAAATGCAAACTTGTGCACTTTTTGACACTTTTAGTCCCTGAATGTCCAAAAAGTTTATTTTAGCATACCGAACCCCTCAAAGCCTATTTCTAAGCTACGTGAAGGATTATTTATGGTGTGTTTAACTTATGTTCATGTTCCGGAATGTCTGTTACAGTTCAAATTGGCATACTTTCGCAGTTTGTCAAGTTTAGTCCCTGTAAGCGAATTAACTTGTTTTTGCCATACCAAAGCCTTTAAAACTTATTTCTAAGTTATTTAAAGGTTATTTAAGGTATGTTAAGCCTATTTCACTATTCCAGAGTGTTCGTTGGATTAAACTGGTTATATTTACGCATCTGAGCGCGTATAACCCTCCAGAAAGCGATTTAAAAGCTTAAAATCAAACAAGAGTTGATATGTGTAAAAGATACACAAAATTTTACAAATCCCAAGTATGAAATACAATATTTCATTGGTTTGGCATTTGTTTGACGGTTGAAGTGACACAGGTGTTACATTATGTGCCCCTTCTCGCCACAACCATAGCATGTGGCGTCCTTCAATTCCTTGCATTCATGAGTCTTGTGATCCATCTCTTTACAGATGCCACATCCCATGGTCTGTTCACGGAAACATTTTCCGAAGTGCTGCTGCCCGCAGGTTTTACATTTGGGTTTTGCCTCATTTGGCTTGGACTGGTTTGAACCGGCCTTACCCTTTTTGTAACCCTTATTTGGGGTATTATCGCACTTTCGCTTATGATTGTTTAATACTCTGTCCACGGCTTTGTTTACGGTTGTATCTAACATAGCCTGTAACTCGGTGCCCGATAAGTTCAGTCTTGCATTATCATTCTAATCAACTGGATGATTGTGAGCTTCAGATGAGTCAGCCATGATGAAGCTTTGAAGGCTACAGACCAAGTAGTAATAATTTGTTTAATTATATAGTGAATTTTCGAATTTGATGATTAAATAGCCATGGTGCACATAAACCATATAGGCCAATAGATAGTATTAAATTTATTTGATTATGTTTTGCCTAGGTTTTTAAATAAACCATCTTTGGCGTTTAAACGGAATCTAATCCTTCATTTTTATTAGACAGGGGACCTAAGCCACAACTGCCAATGTCGTACAGACATTTTATATAGCACAAGGGCTTGTTCCCAAGGACTTTTTGATGGCACAGAGGCCTTGTCGCTAGGGAAATTTTAAAACATAATCAATGATCCTTTGGATCGGAAGATTTCATAGTTCATTGTCTTGACAAGAAGTTATGAAATAAAACTATTTTTATCATGAATACATCGTAGGCGTACATCTTAAATGGATGTTTTGATGTATACATTATGTTCGACGTTTATTAGCCATGATTCCTCTTGATCATTTACGCTAATAAGGAGGTTTGGGAATTCCCCATATAAAGATGACAAGTGTGATTTTTATCGTATCACTGTTTTCAAGAGTGTTAACATGTTTTCAGATGTTAACAAGGATCTGAATCTCTTTTAAACAGGTTTTACCATCATAGCTAGGTCTTTAATGACACTCAAGCTAGGTTATACCTTTTAAGATTCTTTTTAATATATAGACTGGCAGAAAAGGAATGATATTTATTTTATTCAGGATTTTCAATATAATTATCCAAAACTTAATTAAAATATAACTATAGCACCAAAGGCCAAGTCACAAGGACAACTTTAATTTATAAGCCATGATTTTTGTAGAATCAGGGTATTTAGGCTTGAACGTTGTTCATTGCCTTTTCTTGACAGGGAGTTGTAGGCTACGACTGTCTTTTGTCTTATATGACAATGAATATGGCCCGTAAGCATTACATCCCTAATGGATGCTTAATTCACAAAATAAGAAAGGATTTCGGGAGAATCCAATATAAAGATGATTTACACGATTTTATTGAATCACATTTGCCAGGAATGTTAACATGTTTACAGATGTTAACATGGATTTGAATCTTTTGAATAGGTTTTACCATCTTGGCCATGTCTAAAATGACATGTGGCTAGGTTTTACCTTTAAGATTTTTTTTTTAATATTTAACGCAGAACAATCCTACATTGAGATGTTAATAAGGATCTGAATCTAATTGAGGAACTACCATCTCTGTCACACCCTGGCTTTGCGGAAGCGTGGTTATTTTGGTGTGACTTCTTAATACCATAGCTTAACCATAACAAAGCTATATGAAATAAAACCATGCAAGATCATCCATTCGATTAAGTTTTAAAAACCAAATACAATAACATTGTCTTAACGGAAACACATCCTAACGACATTGTTCAACAAACACAAACATCAACATGACATAAACACAGTTTAAGGACTGTGACTTGTCCAGGAAAGAGTCACATTCCCCAAACCCGGATGACCTCGTAACTAGTGCAGCGGGAAATCGTGTCATACCGCGCCAGATCCTTTAATTCCCTGAAATACATGTAAGTTGAAAAATCAACAATAATGTTGAGCGAGTTCATGTGTAAGTGAGTAAATAAACCTTTGTAAGTATAAAAATCCTGGTATGTAGCAAATAAGGAAAAAGAGATCACCAATGGTTTGCAAGGCCATTGATATGTGTGAAGTGCAAGTAGGAAGACTCAAACCTAGCAGATTTTGCGATGAGTACAAAGTCACCCCGAGGTCCGTTACGCTGGGCCTGGGGTTGGGCTCGCTACACCCAGATAGATCTACCGCTTACGTCCCTCGGTCCTACAATGAGGATTAATGGCCTCCAGTTCCCGCCTACCCACTCACATGATCTAAATAACAACCCTCCTTACGCTAACCATACCATGTAAGAAATATTCGTAATCATAGTAACATGTATTTCACCCCCGCAGTTAAAAACTGAAAACAGTTAAGAGAAAAGGGGGACATGAACTCACAGTGGTGCGTCTCTACCAAGTATGTCTCCTGATCAAGCAGCTGTGTGACGACCTACATGTACTAATTCTATTAGACGGACGGCCGTGCCTTAGCTTTATGGTTTTAAGTTTTTGGGAAATAGTTAGACAACTATTTCGTGTTTATATTCTGTATATACTTGGTAGTCATTTTCCTTCCCAAGGATGGGGGATTTAATACATGTGTGTTCGTATAATTTCGAAATATATTATTAAGTCTCACTTATAATATATTTTATTTCTAATCCCGAATATAAATATTCTTCTCAAAAATATTATATTTTCTATTTCATAAAATTTTCCCAAAATGATACTTTAACAAAAATACGCGTTCATAAATATTTCTTTAAATGCATAAGTTACGTTTTAACGATCGAGTGGTAATAATAATTACCGGTGTAACTTATATATTTATCGTAGAGGCGTTCGTATTATTTTGGATTCGTTAACATTCGATAATATTATTTTTGCCCTAAAAATAATATTTATACACTTCACAAAATAATTGACAAGTGACGTTGTGAAAAATAAATATATTTACTAAACATATATTTATTGCGTTTTATTTTGTGAAATCCCACCTCTGATATTTTGTAAATAAAGTCGTGGCGAAACTTATATGTCGAAAAGTATTTCTAACACTTATAGTGAAAATATTTCTAAGTGTTAGGTTTTTGGAAAACTTTCGCCAGAGTTTCCTCTATAACTGGAGGTGGCCACGCTCTCAAGCGTATCATTTTCTTTTATAAATCAACCCAACAATTTCCTTATTCGATCAAAACAATATTCAACGCATCAACTAGTCAATATATATGTAAATCGCAAAAATTACATGAACTTGTAGTTTTTCCAAAAATATGTAGTAAAGATCCTTACTTTTAGTGTATCTTTATATAAAGCAATCCGGTTTCGTACAAACCCCGTTTTTAAAGAAATTCCGTCTTTACAACTTCTCGTCATCTTTTACAAAAATAGTTATTTTGTCGATACTTTGTGCTACACAAGTGTTTACACACTTGTGTGTTCTAAAAATCGTTCGTGTTAGTGTAAGATCCCTCTTTAGAAAACATGATTCCTTTGATACTTGGTTCTTTGAAAATACCGCTTGTAGATCCGTAGATCTACTAGTTTTAAACACTATTTCACCAACAAATTCACTTTTACACAAGTTCATGATTCGTGTGTGGTAGAGTTTCATCTTTTAACCCTTGTTACTTCCAAAACAACCTTATGTCATGATCCATGGTCATGACCAACCCGGGTTAAACGATGATCCGAGCTACCACAACATAGATCGGGTCCAAATAATCACACAAATCAATTTCTACAAGATTTACACAACACATGAGCTTTTATCCATCGTTACAAGCATTTTTAGTAGACTTTTATGCTTCATTTTATATGTTTACGAGTTTTAACTGTTACAAATCATTTTAACCACTTTAAAATAGTTCAGGAAGGTGATTCAAGCAACTTACTACTAGCTCGAGGCTAGGGGAGAATCTAGACGCAAAATGAGTGGATAAAAGCAATGTAACGAGGTCCTTCGCCCTCCGATTGCACCAAGGTTCCTTATACGCGATCCTTATCACTTGTATGCACTTGGAATGGCAAGATCAAAACTCGAAAATGGATGTATGTAAGAGGGGGTGTTCGGCCGTGAGTGATAGAGAGGGAGAGAGGAGTGTGAGTTGTGTTGTGAGTGTTGTGATGATCATGTTGGGCTAAACTTGGATCTTATAGACAATTCTTAAGGTTAATACTCAAGGGTTAATGTGTCTAGATGATATTAGACATTAGGATTATCATATTCAAATATAGGACAAGGGTGTCCCCCTTCTTGGGGACGGTTTGTAAAAGGGGGGGGGGGGGTACTAGTTCAAATCCAACCAAATGTTAAGTATTTAGTTAGGTTAATCTTGTTAAGTTTAGGGATTAACCCGGTTAGTAGTGTGTAGTGCTTTAAAGCGGGTGTTAGGGTATTCAGGGACCCTAACCGGCTCAGAAAAAGAAAAACTATGTCAATGACAATATTTTTATGTTTCGGGTATAGTCCGGTTGTTCGGTTGGATAGTAATCCGTTAAAGTGCTTAACAAAGCTTTAAAGTGTCGTTATTATTATTTTTAGTGACACAACTTATTCCTACAAAGTGTCAGGAATATTTTCCTCATGTTTTGGCACTTTATTAAGTAGCTAGATGCTGAATTATTAGTTAAAGTGCTGAGTTTTTATGCTTAGAGCACGTTTTAGGCACATCCAGTCATTGTAACTTATTCCTAGAGACGCAGTTCTACAACCCTTGTATCCCCACACTTTCTATTAGTGTAGTAAACTATCTCTGGCTCTTACAGGCCTTAGAGGCAGTGCCTGCCTGGTGCTAGTTATGACAGCACGTTTAATAAGTTATCCGTTCGTTGTGCTACTGTGTGTTTGGTGCATCAAGGTTGTTACCAAGGTGCTGTAAGCAAATCATGGAGTGTCAGCAAGTAAAGTATGATGCAAGTAAGTACATGTATCAGCATTCAAGTAGCAGTTTATCCACAATTTCAAGTAAGCACAGTAATTAGGCAGTAATTAATTATTAATTAAGTCGTACGGATACCTGGTTTAGTGAGGGTTGTCACATTCTCCCCCCGTTAAAGAAATTTCGTCCCCGAAATTTGTACTACCTTATCTCCTTATAGTCACGTCACACATGTATACATAATTAATATTGTGGTAGATAGTCATTAAACCGAATCAACCCTTACTCACACTTGGGGGTCCAGGATACTTAACAATCCGTACCCTAGGGTTAAGAAGGTGGGTGCTCATAGCAGTTGATGTTAGAAGTACAAGACGTACTTTACGTAGCCTAATATATTCCAGCTAGCAGGGGGGTCTGCAAGAGAGGAGTTTTCAACTGATAAGGTCCTCAAACGACCGTTCGCAGTATCCAAGCGAGTTTTCACGAAACAGAGCGCCCGCTATAAATTCAAAAATTATCAACTCAAATGAAATGGTAAAGTGATCTGTCAACTCCCAAGTAGACGAGTGGCAAGGTTCAGTGCGTTGAACATTTTGAACTGCGAGAATACACCGAATGAACACAAACGAACCTGGTGTATTCTTGCTTTGATTTGTAGTTGCATCAGGAATATGTAAATGACAAGTCAACAAAAGTTTATGTATTTTTGTGTGGAACGGTTGACCATGATTAGCTCAAGCTACAAGTTTGTAAAGACACCACAAGGTATCTCAACGACATTATTTCCATAATAGTGGTGACTGAACAAATTCACCGAGTTTGAGACCAGATAAAGGTGTACCGGAACGAGCCGGAAGATGAAACTAAGTACTGCAAGGCATTTGATTGGTAACGAAAGAATCGTTAGGGGGGTATACCATGATACGAAATGAATTTATGTACCTTTGACTCAGCACGCAAGTGTGTTGAGAGTGATTTAATTGTGCTAAAGGAACGGATTTAGGGCAAGTTGTCAAATAATCAATTAAATCCGTGTACGAAGTGAGTAGTCAAATAAGCGCAAGCTTCTGTTTTGTGAAAGTATCACTATAAAGTATCGAAATCTATCAACGATTTAGTGGAGTCTCAGACCAAATAAGTCTACTATGACCCGAAACAAAAGAATATGTGCCAAAGTATTAGAATATGATGCTCTCAATGCATCATATGGCGTCTCAAATTAAGCATGTGAACTGGATAAGTTCAAGCAGTTGAACCTAGTTTTCAACGTAACCAAACAATAAACGTACATATCAACAAGGAAATCTTGACATGATAGCAAACATGTAACTCGAAAGAAGGTAGTTTCAACAAGTGTGTTGACTTGATAACAAAAGAGTCAACAATGACAAAATGTAGGTCATTCGAATCACAACTAGTAATTAGATTTGACAACGTAATATCTGAACATTCATGAAGCGTTTATTCGAAATGAAACCACATGCGTAGCAAATGGTGCATGGGTTATATATAGGTTTTCAAGTGATGAGGTGAAGCGTTCTTACCAAACGAAAAAGTGACCAAATATACGAAACAAACGTGCGTTCGCTCTCAGCGAAGGAAAACAACGTGATGCAACTACTTGAGGGGAGTAGAAATGCAAATTCCTACTTGTTAGAAGTGAAGGTGAAGGCTCCAACGGAAGAAAATTTAAGTACTTTCGGATTCGTTAGCTGCAATGACAAGTTGGTCAAGTTAATGGTGTTTGGTTGGGTTGACAGATATGGTTCCTAGATGTAAGGCTTCTAGTTGTTCTGGATTCCGCACCTCGTGTGGATCTGGTTTATACATTGTGTAGGAAGTTGCATTTTGTTTATGTCTAAGCACAATCATTGTCCCACAATTTCATCCTGGTATGTTCCCTGCGTTGCTCCGCTAACGATGTTCGATCGTTAATCAGTCGTGTAGTAGTAGTTGAATCATCATAGTCGCTCGCGTAAGAAGTCCGCTAATTTTTAGCAAGAGTCTCTGACTCTGGTGGGTTAGTTCGTTTGGTTCCTGGTAGCTGACGTTTACTTGAAAATCATCATCCTTCTTTTTGACTAGCAGATATGGGGTTACCCAACAGGGGATTTTTGGTCTGTTATCTTCCTTCTTCATCAACTTCTGAAGCTTCACTGTCAATCCTTACATTCCCAAAGATGTAAGTCGTTGAAGGGTAATGACTGCAGATGCAATGCCGGGAATGTATCTGGTGTGAACGGGATTAGCCGTGGGAGAGAACATTCTGGCAAATCCTCGGGGAAGACCTTAGGGCATTTCATTGTAATAAGAAGATCTTCGTGCTTAATTCTTCGGCTCCTCCTGTCCATTGCCTCATGGGTCATGATTGCTTCGTCGTTCGACTCCGGGATGCGGATAACGATTCTCCGCTTGGTTGCTCGGTCACGGTTTCATCCTAGCTACTATGTCGAGGTCGTTTATTAACCAGCCTCATTAAGAGTGGGTTGTTTAACTTACTCTCTACTAGACTAAGTAGATTCCTAATTCCATGAGATGCGGGGCTATGGTCGGCATTGGTAACAAATAACATGAATGCAAAATTTTAGGTTGGTAAAGAACGTACCAGCGACCATATCTGGGCCCTGGCATGCTTCACTAGCTTCGGTGTTGGATGTTCCTTCATGGTCCTGGTTAATCTCCCTTGGGCAATCCTTCCCAAGCTGCCCCTTACCATCGCTGTTACAACCTTCCTTTCCTCTTTTCGTCTCCTGCCAACACGTTTCCCTGTCGTGTCCCCTTTTTCCACAGTTGTCACACTTCCTATTACCGCATTTCCCGCCATGATGACGTTGGCATACTTCACACTTAGGTAGATTACCTAGGTACATCTTTCCCTTTTTGGCCTTATTCTTTTTATTTGCCTGATTACCTCCCTGAAATTCACCGAGCTTTCTTTTGTTCTTCCCAGATGTCTCCACCGGTGTTTCCTTTTCCTCATTCAGGATCGAAAGTTTCACCAGCCTAAGTGCTTCCTTAGTGAGCTCCAGTCCTATCATATGGGCAATCACGGGTGATGGTGGTGTTGATACCATCATCAAGCTCAAGGCTTGAGGTGTCAGTTCCCAAATGGATTGCTCCATTTTCTTCAACTCGGGTTCCACTAGGTACGGAATGACTCGCGACAAGTCGTAAAGCCTTCGCACGTGCTTCACCACATCTGGACCTTCTTTCTGTAGTTCCCAGAATTCTGATTCCAGCCTTTGGATATCAATCTATGAATAATACTCCTTCCGCATTATTTCTTTCAGCTCGCTCCACGACATCGCATATGCTACAGCCTCGCCCAGTTCCCGAACCTTACGGTCCCACCATAATAGGGCTCCATCTTGTAGCAATCCGGAAACGTACGGGACTTGCTGCTCTGGTGTTCAACCACTCATTCGCACAACAGCATCCACATTCTCAGCCCATTTTACAAAAGCTATGGCACCTCCCGTGCCACCGAAATTCAGAGGGTTGCATTCTAGGAAATGCTGGTAGGTACAACCGTTAGGTAGGCTTCTCCCCGAGGCACCTTCGCCATGTTGGTAGCGAAGAACCTCGTGCCGAGCTCTGACTCGAGAGGCGTGCGCTAACCATTCTGCCTCAGTCAGTCGGGTGATCTCTTGATGCGACATCTTCTAGGAAGAAGTTCATGTTAGTTAGGTCGCTTCTATTCGGGGAACATAACTAGTTGTTCGAAACACTTGTATCACACATGTTTAAGTCATCATATTACTCATCACGCCATTTATCAAGCAAGTAATTGGAATCATTTTTACCGAAAGTATATCAAACAAACACGTGTTTCTCAATCATAGCACATTCCCATTATATTGGTATCACGTCTTATGATTAGGTTTTTATTATACGGGTAAGCACATTGCATCAAGCTCATAACATTCGTACGTAATTTGAGGGTCTTGTTTAATGATAGTATAGCAAGTAAACATGTAGTATTAAAATTTTAGTACGCACATAAGTGTTACTGATCACATTTAGTAATGACATGGCGACTGTGCTTTCGTTAGTTATTGGCCACAGTGCTTTGGGTGCATGCTTAATGACAATTGGTTCCCATCGTTTTCCAGCTACAACTTCATTGTCTTACAAAATGTATCACATTATCCGGGTCACCGGGTCTCCCTACCCTTGCCCAACAAGTATATCCGCATAACTAAATTACGTAGTCAGACGTGGTCTTCACAAATTCCCACAATCTTGGGGTCTTTACCCAAACATAACGCAGTCTGCGTTATCCAGACACCAACCTTTCTGGGGAGGAAAGAAAACTAAGCCGTCGACATACTTGAATTCCTCCGCGAGCTCGTATATTCCTCGAAGTAGTCAACTGATTTGCCGCTTAATGGTAAAAGGAACGAGTATCGAGATCCTGAGGACGGTGATATTTCAGAGGTCAAGAGCATAACAGGGATCCTGATGTACGTGACGGATCAAGGCATGCTGGTAGAGGACGTGGTGTTTTAAAATTTTCAGAAAATATGCTGTCTTGTGATGTAGACCCTTAACTCATGTTTTCGGTTATGTAACGTTTTGCACTTGACGTTGCTCTTTGTGGTGTCAGCTCAAGCTTCCACGTTTCGCGACTCATATCCTCAACTGCAGTTGATGTTACGGAAGCAACTTGTGTGGTTTTCATAACGCGAGAAATGGTGAGGATTTGTAGTTAGCATAGTGCGTTTATAGGGACCATCATATTGGCTTATCGAGCGTTGTAGAGGTGAATATAGCAAGCGGTGCGGCCTGGAGCATCTCTACTAGGCGCGGGTATGTCTAGACAGAAAGTGTTAGGCACGATGGTGCACGGGCGTCGATCTTCACAAGGGAAAACGAACTTCTCCACAGATGAGGGGGGGGGGGTTGTCTGATGCAGGTAGATGTAAGGGGTGCAATGTCCGGCAGACAAAATGAAACAGGATCGTGTCCACGTAAAGGTGTAGGTTTCGCAGGCGCAACATCAAGCTGACCCAAATGGTGTAGTAGCTGGTTCAAGTGCAGGCTCCGGGTCATGTAACGGTGTGGAGCACATCAGCGGCGAGTGTGGGTAACAAAGGTGCATCCATAGGGACTGGAACAGGGGCCGCAAGAGAGCGTCACAGGAAACTCAAAAGGTGGGTAACCATTGTCATCGTCTATCCGCCCATTTCGGGTGTGCGCGTATCGAGGATCAACTTGGGTTGCAAAAGGCGCATGATCGAACCGTACAGGCACAGGGTCAGGGTGGGGTGCAACAAGAGAGTCAGCAGGTATATCAGCGATAAGTGGGGGATCAACATGATCAGCAGCAACAACGTGGTCACCCTCCAGTAGTGGTGCATCAGTAGGGCGATCATCAGTGGGTAGGTCAGCAATTACAGGATCAATGGGCATGCTAGCATAAACAGGGTCATGCTCAAACACTGGGTCAGGAGCAGCTACTGGCTCAAGGGCCATGGCAGGCTCGGGATCAACGAACTCCATATCAAAATCTGCATGATCTGCAAATGCAGGTTCAACTAGGTCTACTGGGTCAACCATAGGTTGATCCAAGTGGATGAACTCTATCTCCTGGTCCGGGTCAAATCCAGGGGGAAAAACAGGGTCTGAATCCTCATCGAAGTCGTGATCGAAAGTAAATCTAGGAGGAGAGACAACAGATGCTGCCCTGTCAGAATCTGAACCGTGTGAATAGTGCTGTGCGTTCCGAGTGTGTGACGGTGCGGAGGCCATAGACTCGAAGGAGTCTGGAGCGGGTGAGTGTGCAGGTGACTCCTCAGCTGGAGCATCTGCGAGTAACAAAAGACCACCGTTAGCTAGAAGGGCCTCGCCCTCAACATCGTCCTCCAGGGGCTCATCATCAAACGGGTCGACGTCGTCGTCAGCGTCGGCGTTGAGGAGCATATCGTAAGCAGGATAAATGACCAAAGGTATGGGAGTAGGGATCTCTACGAGTGGTAGGTACCCAGCAAAAGGACCATCAGCGGGCTCATTGACAGCGTCGGGTAGCGCAAAGGGCTGAAAGTCATCCTCGTCTGTGCTGGTAACATCTGATGTGTGGACCTCGTGCTCTGAAGACTCTAAGTCGTCTGATACTATGGGTCTAGGGTCCGTGGTGTCCGAATTACCTGTGCCGGACGAGTCCGTGGTGTCTGTAACACAAACACAATTATGTATAAATAATCAATCATATAGTAAGACAAGCACATTAGTCACCAAGTAAGCAATCAAACAATTCTCCTAGTCCCACTAGCCTCCCAGCCTCTCAGACTGCTCTTCCTAGTCCCACTAGCCAATTCTCCTAGTCCCACTAGCCAATTCTCCTAGTCCCACTAGCCAATTCTCCTAGTCCCAGTAGCCAATTCTCCTAGTCCCACTAGCCAACTACCTCTCAGACTGCTCTTCCTAGTCCCACGATCCATGATCATGACCAACCCGGGTTAAACGATGATCCGAGCTACCACAACATAGATCGGGTCCAAATAATCACACAAATCAATTACTACAAGATTTACACAACACATGAGCTTTTATCCATCATTACAAGCATTTTTAGTAGACTTTTATGCTTCATTTTATATGTTTACGAGTTTTAACTGTTACAAATCATTTTAACCACTTTAAAATAGTTCGGGAAGGTGATTCAAGCAACTTACTACTAGCTCGAGGCTAGGGGAGAATCTAGACGCAAAATGAGTGGATAAAAGCAATGTAACGAGGTCCTTCGCCTTCCGATTGCACCAAGGTTCCTTATACGCGATCCTTATCACTTGTATGCACTTGGAATGGCAAGATCAAAACTCGAAAATGGATGTATGTAAGAGGGGGTGTTCGGCCGTGAGAGAAAGAGAGGGAGAGAGGAGTGTGAGTTGTGTTGTGAGTGTTGTGATGATCATGTTGTGCTAAACTTGGATCTTATAGACAATTCTTAAGGTTAATACTCAAGGGTTAATGTGTCTAGATGATATTAGACATTAGGATTATAATATTCAAATATAGGACAAGGGTGTCCCCCTTCTTGGGGACGGTTTGTAAAAGGGGGGGGGGGGGTACTAGTTCAAATCCAACCAAATGTTAAGTATTTAGTTAGGTTAATCTTGTTAAGTTTAGGGATTAACCCGGTTAGTAGTGTGTAGTGCTTTAAAGCGGGTGTTAGGGTATTCAGGGACCCTAACCGGCTCAGAAAAAGAAAAACTATGTCAATGACAATATTTTTATGTTTCGGGTATAGTCCGGTTGTTCGGTTGGATAGTAATCCGTTAAAGTGCTTAACAAAGCTTTAAAGTGTCGTTATTATTATTTTTAGTGACACAACTTATTCCTACAAAGTGTCAGGAATATTTTCCTCATGTTTTGGCACTTTATTAAGTAACTAGATGCTGAATTATTAGTTAAAGTGCTGAGTTTTTGTGCTTAGAGCACGTTTTAGGCACACCCAGTCATTGTAACTTATTCCTAGAGACGCAGTTCTACAACCCTTGTATCCCCACACTTTCTATTAGTGTAGTAAACTATCTCTGGCTCTTACAGGCCTTAGAGGCAGTGCCTGCCTGGTGCTAGTTATGACAGCACGTTTAATAAGTTATCCGTTCGTTGTGCTACTGTGTGTTTGGTGCATCAAGGTTGTTACCAAGGTGCTGTAAGCAAATCATGGAGTGTCAGCAAGTAAAGTATGATGCAAGTAAGTACATGTATCAGCATTCAAGTAGCAGTTTATCCACAATTTCAAGTAAGCACAGTAATTAGGCAGTAATTAATTATTAATTAAGTCGTACGGATACCTGGTTTAGTGAGGGTTGTCACAATCTCGGCCTTGTCTTAAAGTGACATATGGGCTAGGTCTTGTTCTTTTTAGATTTTGCCATTTCATAATGGTAGATCTTATAAAAGGAATGTTATTTTTCATTTATTTCATATTTTATGTTCATATACAATGATATAAATAAAATTTAGATAAAACATTCCAATGATTTTTAAAAGAGGTACAGAATTGCCCTAAATGGGGCTTGAAAGAAATAATGTTGTCCATGAAGGGACTGAAAGATAAGTATGCCCCTATAAGGACTTACTAAGGAAACGAACTTCAGCAAAAGGAGTTTCTTCTTCATTTTATTTCTAAGTGTTTTCTCCTTGGTTGCACGTTTATCCTAGTCGCAGTACGAAGCTCAGCCTTCCAAGGCTTCGGAAGGGAAGAATTTCCATTACAGCTCCTTTTCTTGGCGACATATTAAAAATATATAAAATTGAAAGCAGTAATTTCTCCGAATATAGATGAGAGTATTCATATGTTAAGGCTAGACTCAGAAGGTCAAGGAATGTGCTACTATGTCATTGAGATTAAACACAAAAGGCTAGGTTTTTAAATAAGTATTGCAACATGTAAACTAGCCATGAATCCGACACTCAAACAAAACCTATGTACTCGCCGGCATTTTTATGCTGACGTATTTTCACATGTGTTTCAGGTACAATAGTGGATGATATTTGATGATGATATTGGCCAATGCTCACATAGGAATGGACGAGACCTTAGTGACTTAATAACAATGAAAGTCTATTTGTACATGTTTTGTTTCTAATTCCAATGTAATGTAATACACTTAATTCAATGTAAATGAAACTGTTTAAATCCATGGTTGTGAAACAATGATTCTGTTACAACACTCCCCGACGTTTCCGCCACGTTTTGTTGTTTTACGTGGTCGGGGTGTGACAGAAAAGTTGGTATCAGAGCCAACGGTTATAGGGAACTAGGTTATTAGTAATGTTTTTGACATAGACTATAACCTTCCTAGGACCCTAACACAAGTTATCTTGTGTTTAGTTTTAAAACAATACCCTCACTTATCTTTAGGTGACAACCACAATAAGAACACAAATTTCGAATCCGCTTTGAAAACCAATCATCTGTTCTAGGATGATTGATTACTAGGTTTTGAACCTTCTAATTTTTCAAAATCTCGCAAAGTTTTGGTCTTATAATGTGAACACGTTCAATCTAGAAGGGTGGATGCCTGTACTCTGAGCTTTCTATCTAAGGCTAGAGTATTCGTACAAATCCACATAATCAGACCAGTCACTCTTACCTGGGAACTCTTGGGGTGAGTGTCCACTTATAGGCGAGCAAGTCTTCGCGATACATTATATTGACCCATTTTCTTTGACCAGTCACCGTCTCATTTGTTTGCTTTAGGTAACAAACAAATTATCGCAATTTAATACATTATCATTCTGTTTTCATTTCCCTTGTTTCCTCCCATGTCTTCCATTTTCTTCATGATGCCTCTTCATCGCAACAACAATGTCCGAACTAGGTGCTGCAATTGCCCAACAATTAGGCGTCGTACTCTAGAGGACCGTTGATTTAGCTATCGCAATGACTCACCTCAGGGATGAAGCCGTACAAGGGAACTGCTTTTTGGTGCAATCAATGCAACCGTCATCATCCAAATCAAATACCCTATTTCAAATATACCCATGGTGGACGATGGAGACATTTGGTTAACATGTGCCACTTTGCTGTCCAAAGCAAAGCTGTTACAAATCCTGCTGCTGCTCAACCTCTTGCAAGGAAACCTAATTTCGGTACTGTGCTTATGTGCAACAAATGTAATGTACAGCTTACCTGCAGTATCGTCAGTGTGCATCATGCGGACGACTCGGTCACCTGGCATATGATTGTCAATTCAACCCAAGCCAAGGTGGTCCAAACGAACCCCAAGTCAACCCTGCTCGTATGATCAACTTAACATACGTAGTACCCAACCTTCAAACTCTGCTTCATATGTCGCTTTGGCATATCTAGTACCTCAACCTCATGAACTTTCTACCTTGTGTATCGATTTAAGCACGCCTAGTGCAAGGTGTCGAAACACCTCTCGTTACACAAATTCCAAAATCCAAAATATGATCTTTCTATCCTCATAATTAGATCCTTGTGGATAAAGATCGCTCAAATCGAAGCCCTTAATTGAATTATTCGTATGCCTTAATACGTATATTACGATTCAATAAGGATAAATCCGAATTCCTATTAAGATCTTTCTATCTCCATAGTTAGATTCTTGAAGAGATTTAAAGTGCCGAATGAAATCCACAGATTGGATTCCTGGCATGCTTTAAATACCCGTGTCCAAAGATAACAAATGAATGATCAAGTTAAACAATTATGTGATTTTGTGCTTATGTGTTCTCTTATATGTCTTGTGTTTTTGTTATCCAAATCCTCATAGAATCTTCCACATTTCCATATGAGGGATTCATAGTAGGATATCCAAAGGTACTATCTTAAATCCTTAATGGACTCCTACGTTGTAGTTAGGTCCCTTGGGTCATAAAGTACTATTCTATAATTGGACCCCTTGAGTGGTCTAGTTAAACAGATTGATTTGAAAATCTGGTTTGGAATATCATGTGATGATATAATTGAAAAGATCCCTTAAGTGGTCTATTTAAGAAGATTGTACGATGGTCTAGTTAAGAAGATCATGTGTTGATCTAGTTAAAAAGATTGTTCATTGATCTAGTTAAAAGATCCTTGGGTGGTCTAGTCAAGTCGCTTCATGTTTATTCAATTGATTTTTTTACCCTACGCATTATGAGATGAACTGTGCGGACTGTGCAAGGAATTACATAATTATGGATGCATACATAATTATGGAATTTAGTGCACAGAAAACACAACAAATTTTTTCATGTGTTAAGACCTATAGTGATGAGAATAACGAAACGAGAACAATGTAGAAAGGAGCATGGTGGATACGCCGCTGGTACTTCCTATATATAAGTGTTCCTTACTACATTGCGAACGTAGCGTTATTTAAGTTACTAGAAGTCCTGGACCTTGACCAATGTCATTTTATGTTACACTCCCTAATTCTGATTTCAAGGACAGACAAGTTTCCTATGATAAGTCTTCATAAGAAACGTTCTTCTGTCCGTATTTCGAAACTCCTTGTTTTGTTACTACAAGGACTTCACTTTGAGGACAGACAAGTTTCCCAGAGTATTACTTAGGGTTCAAGGGAATTATTTGAAAGCGAAACCATCACAGCTGTCTTCACAAGTTTCCTCTAAAATTAAATTTCGGGACGAAATTTCCTATAGTAGGGGAGACTGTGACACCTGTGTCACTTCAACCATCAAACAAATACCAAACCAATGAAATATTGTATTTCATTCTTGGGATTTGTATAAATATGTGTATCATTTGCACATATCAATTCTTGTTCGATTTCGAGCTTTAAATCGCTTTCTGGAAGGTTATACGCGCACTAATGCGTAAATATAACTAGTTTAATGCAACAAACACTCCGTAATAGTGACATAGGCTTAACATACCTTAAATAACCTTTACATAACTTAGAAATAAGTTTTGGAAGGTTTGGTATGGCGAAATCAAGTTTGTTCGATCGCAGGGACTATTTGTGTCAAACTGCGAAACTATATCGATTCGTATAGTAACGAACATTCTGGAAGTTGATAATAAGGTAAAAATACCCTAAATATCCTTTACATAGCTTAGAAATAGGCTTTGAGGGGTTCAGTGTGCTAAAATAAACTTTCTGGTCATTCAGGGACTAAAAGCGTCAAAAGGTGCATAAGTTTGCATTTTCGCGCATATCTTACGTTTTGAATACATCTGGACATCCAAAAATTTATGTAATCATTAAAATATTTTATATTAGTGATTGGCATGATAAAATTCCATTCGTCGCGTAATTTGGATCGTTTTTCGCATTCGTTCGTGTTTCGTCGTAATTAACCGAACAACGCAATCGTACGACCAAAGGAACCGACATCCGAGATATTTTTGAGCATGTTTCATGTTCCCTATACTTTAACTTCATTTTAGAGCCTTGAAATGGGATTAACGGGGCTTAAACGTGTCAAAAATGCATCAAAAACCAAGTTTTGCACATTCAGGGACCAAAATTGACATTCTGCCATAGTTATCTTAGGAAGAAACCAAAATGAAAAATCTAAATTCCAGCTTGTTCCAGCTTGTTCCCCTCATTTGTGCATGGTTTTAATGAAACTAGGGGCTCCCATGGTTTCACAAAACCATGGGCACATGTGTACGGATGAGATCGAAGCTCGTTTTACGATGAACGATCTTAACGGTTGTGCAAAAACTATATAAACCCCACCTCCTTTGCTCTCAAACTCACATTTGATTTGATTTTCATTCTCTAAGTTGAAGTCTTGCACTTCATACCTGAGAATAAATTGGATCAAACCTCCTTGGACCTTTTGTAAGTCCTCTTTCTTTCTTTTATGCATTTTTAGCGTGAAAGTCAAACTTTGTTTGACTTTCTGCATTGACCAGTTTATGGTCAATACGAAGTTCGTTTGAACTTCATAACGTGAGTGTAATCACGATGGTTTTAGTCTTTTATGACTATACCTACTGATTACCACGTTATCTAGGCATAGTAGCGAGTCGTAGTTTCGGCCAAAATGCGTATTCTCGCGTATTTTGTAACCAAACTACTTTTAGGTATCAAAACCGTTTGTTTTGATACCAAGCCTGTTTTTTAACTTAACTAAACATGTTTTAGCATGTTTAGCTCGTCAGTTTAGGTTTAGTGCTTATGTAGAGTCGTAAGTCAAGCGGTCTAAACAACCGCTTAGACTTTCGAACTAGACCTGTTTGGTCGATCGTTAGGATCCGACCAAACATGTTTAGTAACCATAATTGTATAGGGAATAACCTTCCAAGCTTATACCTTATGGTCACTTCGTTTAAGTAGTTGTATGATAGGTAGTTTATATGCCTTAGGTAAATGACCAAAATGCCCTTTTTACGCATAAATTCATTTTAAGCATATGTAACCTAAATTTTCACATCTAAACTGATTAGGTAACATTATTGTGACATCTGTGCATGTAATCATTGTAAACAGTTCAGTTATCAATGAAACAAAGTTATTTGATCCCAATGTTTGTTTATTTATGTTTTACATTTTTCATGTTTTGACTTTTATTCAATTTCAAACTCTGTATCGCTTCCTGGAGAATTAAACGCAAACTGGTGCGTAAACGTAATTAGTTTAACGCAAAAAATACTCCAGAACATCAATTTATGCTTAACATACCTTAAATAACCTTTACATAACTTAGAAATAAGTTTTGAAGGCATTGGTATGACAAAATCGAGTTAATTCGCTTATAGGGACTAAAATTGACAAACTACGAAAGTATGCCAATTTGAACTGTAACGAACATTCCAGGACATGGCCATAAGTTAAACACACCCTAAATATCCTTTACATAGCTTAGAAATAGGCTTTGAGGGGTTCGGTGTGCTAAAATAAACTTTATGCTCATTCAGGGACTAAAAGCGTCAAAAAGTGCATAAGTTTGCATTTTCGCGCATAACTTACGTTCTGAATACATCCAGACGTCCAAAAATTTATGTAATCATTAAAATATTATGTTTTAGTGATTGGCTTGTCAAAAATCCATTCGTCGCGCAATTTGGATCGTACACGCGTTCGTTACGACTTCCGTCGTAATTAACCGAACAACGCAATCGTACGTACGGCCAAACAAACCGACATCTGGCATATTTTTGAGCACATTATAAGTTCCCTATACTTTAACTTCATTTTAGAGCTTTGAAATGGGGTTAACGGGCCTTAAAGGTCTCGGAAATGAGCTTATTGCACAGCAGGGACCAAATATGCCATTCTGCCAAACTAGGTCCTTGCGCACCTCAACACTATGAGTGTTACGGTGCGCAAGCAGTCCCCAGAACAGCAGAATGTTGCAAACAACCTGTTTTCAGCTGTCATACACTCCTTTCTCACTTGCAACTGGTTTCTAGCAATCCTATGGGCTCCCATGGGTTTTTAATTCAGTGGGTATGTGTTGTACGGCTGAGATTTAACGCTTGGGAAACAAGAAATGATCTTAACGGCTCTACATTTCCTATAAATACCCCCCCCCCCCCCATGTCTTGCTCATTTCCCTCACATTTGAATCTGATTCAAAACTCTCTAAGTGGAAGTTTATATGCTTCCTACCTGAGAGTGAATCGGGTTCGAATCTTGCGGGGACCTTCTGTAAGTATCCTTTCGCGTTTATCTTTCGTTTTAGCATTAAAGTCAAAATTTGTTTGACTTTCTGCATTGACCAGTTTATGGTCAACGCAAAGTTCGTTTGAACTTCATAACGTGAGCGTAATCACGATGGTTATAGTCCCTAGTGACTATACCTACTGATTACCACGTTATCTAGGCTCAGTGACGAGTCGTAGTTTCGGGAAAAATGCGTGTTCTCTCGTATTTTGTAACCAAACTACTTGTGGGTATCAAAACCGTTTGTTTTGATACCGAACCTGTTTTTAAAACCTTGTTAAACATGTTTTAACATGTTTAGCTCGTCACTTTTAGATTTGTGCTTGTCTAGGGTCGTAAAGGTAAGCGATCTAATCAATCGCTTATACTTTCGAACCCGACCCATTTGGTCGATCATTAGGATCCAACCAAATACTTTAGGTGACCATAGTAGTATAGGGAATAACCTTCCGAGGTTATACCTTATGGTCACGTCGTTTAAGTAGTTGTATGATAAGTAATTCCTATGCCTTAGGTAAATTACCAAAATGCCCCTTTTTCGCCAAAATTCATTTTAAGCCTATGTAACATAACTTTTGCCATCTAAACTGATTTAACAACAATATTAAACATGTTAAGGCATATCTTACTTGTCATAGGGCTAGTTAGGCGGTCCGAACGCGTTTTACGCGAACGACGCGTTAAAGTAGCATAAGCTACCTAAATGGGTCGTAACGGGTCAAAAGCACTTAGGATAAGTTTCATTTTAGTATGTAGGCTTTGTTAGACCATATTATATGAGTTCCTACACTCATTTGGTTTACAAACCCTCATGCTACCCGATCCTCCGATTAGGTCCGTTTATTAATGTAGTTTCCTATATTAGGTGACGTTTGAATCCGTGATCTTCTAACCTTGCTTGGTGGATTTCTAAAGTCTATTGAGCAATCTCAAGTGAGTACATAGACCCCTCTTTTACTGTTTTCCAAACATTTTGGGGTGAAACACATGTGCGTACTTGTTACTTTCGTGCTTTTCATGTTTTCTCATCATATACATGCTATGTTCATTAGTACATTATTAGTACATCGTTTTACATGACATTTTATGCTATGTATGCCCATTGTGTGCATACTTAGTGCATTGTTTTACATTACCTTTTCATGCTATGTATGTTCATCATGCTTAGTACATTTTCATTTCATCACATGCTTACATTTTGATATGACATTTGGGTTGTTAAGTGGGACCATATACATTCATTAACTTTGATCACGCCGCTCGTTAGTAGGTAATGGTACCATAGGAATTGACAACTCCCGTTCCTAACATCCTAGGTATGTTTG
The DNA here is from genome assembly GCA_030545235.1 of Helianthus tuberosus. Taxonomy (NCBI): domain Eukaryota; kingdom Viridiplantae; phylum Streptophyta; class Magnoliopsida; order Asterales; family Asteraceae; genus Helianthus; species Helianthus tuberosus. The sequence goes on from CM060402.1 coordinate 1,994,354, forward strand.
GATGAAAGGAATGACCGAATTCGATTAAACATAATACAGATAGACCTTTAATTTGTTTAAAGGCTCATCACCACAGTCACAAGGCTTGAATGTATGCATTTTTACAATACCGCATAAATGTTTGTATTCAGTATAGCATGCATTTCCACAAAACATGACGTTGATTTAAACCACGTTTACTTCAATACATTGTTTTGTGCATTTTTTTACCTATGGTTCCGAGGATATATATATATATATATACTTCATTTGCCATACATGACATTTTGTTTACTCATCACATAATTGACATTTGACATAGACATTTTTGATATTGATATACATATTTCATGGACCACATTTTGACATAAACACCTTGACATGGTTTACACAAAGACAATTGACAAATGATTTGATATGGGAAAATTTACATTAATGGTTTGTTTGGGTAAGTGATTTAAGTAACGAGGCATATGTAATATGATACAAGCATGGTGGATACGCCGCTTGTACTTCCTATATATAAGTGTTTGTATGGTATTACATATTGTAGCGTTATTTGAATCATTTCAATTTAGACATATAACATTTTATACAAATAACATATTTTTCACAAGACATCATTTTACAAACAACTCATTTTATACAAAACTCATTTTACTTGGTTATTCATTTAATCTCACATCACTCTTTTACATATCATCTTCTTTAACATCGCTTTTCAAAAGATTTATAAAACAAAACATTTTACAAGGATCATGACTGACTTTTGTTAAACAACCTTTCTAAACTTATAAGTCATGAACCCTATTTTCATAAAACCTATGTTACTCACAGGCATTTTTATGCTGACGTACCTATTTTCACATGTGTTTCAGGAGCTGATGCTTAGGATGATCGTGATACTAGGGCGGACCTGTGCCTTAGATGTAACAACTGTGCTTGTAATCACTATGAACAGTTCTGTTATCAATAAAACAATGTTATTTGATCACAATGTTTGTTTTGTTATGTTATACATTTTTCATGTTTTGACTTTTATGTAATTTCAAACTCTACATCGCTTTCTGGAGAGTTATACGCAAACTAGTGCGTAAACGTACTCAGTTTTATGCGAGAAATACTCCGGAACATCAATATATACTCAACATACCTTAAATAACCTTTACAAAACTTAGAAATAAGTTTTGAAGGCTTTGGTATGGCAAAAACAAGTTAATTCGCTTACAGGGACTAAATATGACAAACTGCGAAAGTATGTCAATTTGAACTGTAACGAACATTCCGGAACATGACCATAAGTTAAACACACCTTAAATATCCTTTACATAGCTTAGAAATAGGCTTTGAGGGGTTTGGTGTGCTAAAATAAACTTTTGGGACATTCAGGGACTAAAAGTGTCAAAAAGTGCACAAGTTTGCATTTTCGCGCATAACTTACGTTCTGAATACATCTGGACATCCAAAAATTTATGAAAGCATGACTACATTATATTTTAGTGTTCGCCTTAAGAAAAATCCATTCGTTGCGTCATTTGGATCGTTTTTCGCGCTTGTGCGCATTTCGTCGTAATTAAGCGAACATCGCGTTCGTACGACCAAACGAACCATCATCCGACATATTTTTGAACATGTTTCATGTCCACAATGTTTAGGAAACATTTTAGGGCCTTAAAGTTGGCTTTACGGGCCTTAGAAGTGTCGGAAATGGCCTTAAACACGTGCAGGGACTGAAACTGTCATTTTTCAAACATATGTGCAGATCAGAAGGGCCATGCGGCCCGCATTGTCTTTGGCTGATCCTGAAGCGGGCCGCTTCCCACTATCAGACCAGATTAAGTGTATTTAACAGCTGTTTGCAGCTGTTTTGCACTCCCTAACCCCTTGCCACATGTCAAAACCTTATGGTAGGTGGCAAATTGAGCCACCACAACTTTGTGACAAGTGTACGGCTCGGATCGTGGCACGATATTCAAGAAACGATCCTAACGGCTCTACTTTTCCTATAAATACCCACCCCCCATTTGTTCAAAACCCACAAATCTGATCAAGAAACCTCTAAGTTGGAACCTTCGTTTCATACCTGAGCTATTTCGATCTGGGTTAGCATTCGGGGACCCTTCGTAAGTATTCTTTCGTTCTTTTCCTTATTTTTACTGCTTTTCGAGTCAGAAAGTCAAACTTTGTTTGACTTTCAGCGTTGACCAGTAATGGTCAATGCGAAGTTCGTTAGAACTTCGCAACGTGATTGTAATCACGATGGTCATAGTCCCTTGGGACTATGCCTACTGATTACCACGTTGTCTAGGGTCGTAGGGTAGGCGATCTAATAAATCGCCTATACCTTCGAACCCGACCCAGTTTGGTCGATCATTAGGATCCGACCAAACACATTAGGTGACCATAGTGTAGGGAATAACCTTCCGAGGTTATACCTTATGGTCACGACGTTTAAGTAGTTGTATGATAGGTAGTTTATATGCCTTAGGTAAAGTACCAGAATACCCTTTTCATACATAATTGGTAATTTAGCATATGTAACCTAAACTTTTGTCACGTAACTGATTATGTAACATGTTTAGGCATATAATACTTGTCATAGGACTAGTTAGGCGGTCCAAACGCGTTTCACGCGCACGACACGTTAAAGTAGCATAAGCTTCCTAAACGGGTCGTAATGGGTCGTAAACAATTATGTTAAGTTTCATTTAGCATGTAGGCTTTGTTAAACCAAATGACACGAGTCTCTACACTCGTTTGGTTTACGAAACCTCATTCTATCCAGTCTTCCGATTTAGGTCCGGTTTATTAATGTAGTTACCTATATTAGGTGCCGTTTGATATTCCGAGATCTATAGCATTACTTGGTGGTTATCTTTTGACAACTGAGCAATCTCAAGTGAGTACATAGACCCCTCTTTTACTGTTTTCCAAACTGTTTTGGGGTGGAACACATGTGCCTACTTGTTACTTTCCTGCTTTCCAGTTTTCACATCATATACTGCTATGTTCGTTAGTACATTATAGTACATGATTTCATTACATCTTATGCTAGGTGTGCCCATTGTGTGCATTACTTGGTACATTGTTTTACATTACATTTCATGCTAGGTATGCCCATTGTGTGCATTACTTAGTACATCGTTTTACATGACATTTCATGCTAGGTGTGCCCATTGTGTGCATTACTTAGTACATCGTTTTATATGACATTTCATGCTAGGTATGCCCATTGTGTGCATTACTTAGTACATCGTTTTACATGACATTTCATGCTAGGTATGCCCATTGTGTGCATTACTTAGTACATCGTTTTACATGACATTTCACGCTATGTATGTTCATTTGATTACATACTTAGTGCATTGTTTTCACATGCTCACATTTTGTTATGACATTTGGTTTGTTTACATGGGACAATATATCCATTAACATTAGCTACGCCGTTCGTTAGTAGGTAGTGGTACCATAGGAATTGACAACTCCCGTTCCGGACATCCCAGGGTAAGGGGACAGAAAGGAATGACCGAATTCGTTGACATTAAGACAGATAGACCTTTAATTTGTTTAAAGGGTTTTATCACCACAGTCGCCAGGCTTGGATGTATGCATATTCACAATACCACATAAATGTTCATATTAAATAGTTGCATGCATTCACACAAAACATAGCTTTGATTTAAACCAAGTTTTACTTCAATACTTTGTTTTTGTGCATATGGCTTAGTTTGAGACATTTCACTTGCCATACATGACATTTTGACATAGACATTTGACATGGATATTTGACATATACATTTGACATGGATATTTGACATAGACATTTGACATGGATATTTGACATAGACTTCTTACATTGGTTGGTTTGGTTTGATTAAGTGATTAAGTTAGCGATGCGTGTGTAATATGATACAAGCATGGTGGATACGCCGCTGGTACTTCCTATATATAAGTGTTTGTATGATATTACATGGCGTAACGTTACTTGAATCATTTCAGTTTGAGACATAGAACATTTTATACAAATAACATGCTTTTCACAAGACATTGATTTACAAACAACTTATCTTATACAAACACATTTTTACATGGTTATTTATTTAACCTGACATTTACTTATACATATCATCTGATCTTATTGTTTTCAAATGATTTACAAGACAAAGCAAATAACAAGGTTCATGACTAAACATTTTCTCAAACATAAGTCATGAATCTTATTTTCACAAAACCTATGTATCTCACAGGCATTTTTATGCTGACGTACCTATTTTCACATGTGTTTTCAGGTGCTTTTCCATAGGATGTTGATCATGATACTAGGGCGGACCTGTGCCTTAGAGACTTTAAAAGATGATAGACTATGTTTAATTATGTTCTGAACTCTTAATTTGCTATTTCGAGACAATGTAACACCCTTGTTTAATAAATAAAATACACTTTGTGTGCCATGGTTATGAAACAATTAATTCTGTCGCAACACGCCCCGATGTTTCCGCCGCGATTTGTTGTTTTACGCGGTCGGGGTGTGACAGAAGAGTTGGTATCAGAGCCAATGGTTATAGGGAATTAGGTTATTAGTAATGCTTTGACCTAGACTATAACTTTTCTAGGAACCTAACACAAGTTATCTTGTGTTTAGATCTTAAAACATGTACGTCACCTATCCTTAGGTGATTAACAAAACAAGGAACCAAAGTTTTTCCGAAACAATTTTTGAAAAACAATCATCTGTTTTTGAATAAATTTTTGTAAGGTTTTGATGTGACAACCCGAGTTTTCAGTGTCTCTACTCGACTTAGTACCTGTTTATAAAGTGTTGTTCTTATAAATATAATTGGTGTACATTATATGTGTGTTTTGTATTAATATATGTTTTATATAGATAATAAAAGGTGGACCTACACCCGAAACACCCACCCATTGTGTTGATATATGTGACCCGAAATATCCTTTGGTTACGCCGGCCCATTTCTTGGTAAAGCCCAGGAGAGGCCTAGTTGATAAATGCTCGATCTTATAACCTTAGTAGGTTACGTGAATTATTATTAGAAAACCCTAGAGTCTCTCTATCTCGGTGAGCGACAGCAACCTTGAACACTCGAAGTCTCATTCATCGTTTGACCTACTGTTCCTCTTGTTTAGGTTAGTGATCAACCAATTATGGTTATTTGATTTAAATCACTATTGACTATTTGTTTAGCATCATGATATAACTGTTATCGTGTAATGATTATGATTGTATGATATGGATGATGAATTGGTCAGTAGCTAGATCTTCATATATTGAATGTTATGATGAGATTTAATGTCGATTGGTTATGTGATGGGTTATCATTGTTTTAAGCAATTAATATGAGGATTCGGTGAGGGTTTATCCAAGGCATAGTAGGAGGGTGCAAAAGTCAATATAAAACAAATAAATTAATGAGACTCACATGAATACTTGAATTAGCATGTGTTGATGCAGTTCACTAACAGATGGTGGTCCAATGAGGCTTTAACTTTTATCAAGTACTACATGCTATTAATTGTTGATTGATGGCTGAATAATTAACATGATGATTTTATGAGTTGGTATGTTACATGAGGGCATGGATCGGTTTTTGTTTGATATGATCGGCTGTGTGTGGCTGTAATGATGACCTACTGATTTATTGGTGATATTGGTCTCGCAATGATTGGGTAAATTATATGTTAACATTTCGATGATTCATTAAATGATTTCGTTGATGTTGATCTTGTGACTGTTGGTATGTAATTAGGGTTAGCGTTGTTATGTAACTGCTGTGATAATGACGTAACTGACTTGCGACGAATCAAACTGTTTGTGACAAAACGCAGGTAACGACGAAACAGGAATCTATTTCGTCGAGACCTCAACGACGAATCACAAGGGAGACGAAACGGGGTGTTTCGTCGAAGGGATTTATGGCGAAACAGGGGTGTTTCGCCAAGTGTTAACCTGTTTAGTTAACTGTTTATATTCTGTTTAAGTGTTAACCTGGTTAGTTAACTGCAGTTAAGTGTAACCATCTTGTGTATGATCTGAAATATGTGCTACGTGCTACTTGCTTACCAACTGTGTGTCTATGACTTGAACACAAACTGACTACGTATACATGCATACATTAGGACGTGATTGATTATTTACGAGCACATACTTAGCATACCGAGCAAACCAAGGTGAGTTCACACAAGCCAAGGCATGGGATTCCCAGGGGGGAATGGGGTTTTGATGATTACTGTACATACATAGATGACAGAACCTACTGCTAGACTAGTAACACTTATTGAACGATCTTCGCACACCTGCCAAGGACATTGGCCGCGATATTATGACTGCCTTCGCACACCTGCCAAGGACATTGGCCGCGAACTAAACGTACAACATCATCGCACACCTGCCAAGGACATTGGCCGCGATACGAACAAACCTAGTCTAGAAAACTTGGGGAAAGACCTTCCCCAACATCTTCGCACACCTGCCAAGGACATTGGCCGCGATGGAAACTAATACGATACCTTGTAACGAACGAACATACTACTACTCACGCTATACTATTACTGAACTGTTAACTGTGAACTCGCTCAACTAGTTGTTGACTCTCTCTTACATGCCTTGCAGGACCTTAGGTACATATGGAGCTTGCACAGTGAGGAGCAGGTCGTTGTGGGATACGGATCGTAGACGTTATTTGAACTTATAACTTATTTTGGGTTTTCATTATTATGCTTCCGCTACTTAAACAATGTTTGGTTATGAACATCAGTCATGTCAAGATGAATTATATTTTCTTACTCTTACACTTAAATACTATGTTTGATATGATTGATGGCTTGATCCTGGTCAGTCACGCCTCCAAGCGGTGATACTCCGCGTGTGGATTTTGGGGGTGTGACAGATTGGTATCAGAGCCATTGGTTATAGAGAACTCGGTTTTAATGAAGGGAAAACGATTTTGTTAAAACCAGACTATAACCAGAACAGTGCTCTCAACGATCCACAACGACGCTTCGCTCCACGTGCAAGACTCAACATCCTAGGTAATAAGGTTTATGTTTATTGCCTACATGCTAGAATTACATAGAACTTTGCTCGTGGTATGCTCAGATTACAGAACCTATTATATGTTATTGCTCGAGAATACTTGTGTGCCCACTCTCTTCGCACTATTCGCGAACCTCTCACCCACATGTTCTCCTTGATGTCAAGATCATGAGTGGACGCGTTAACCTAACTCAAGCCCAGTTGGCGGCTTCGATCACTGAACAAGTTACTGCAGCACTCGCAGCTGCCCAGGCAGGAGGTGTAACCTGCCATCACCACTTACTCTAGGATTTTTAGATCCTACTCTTGTAACTCAACACTTGTGCTTAATTTTGATTATTCTTACGCACACGACAAGTCAACACGCTCAGCCACCTGTGTGCACATACACGACTTTTATGGACTGTCGTCCTACTACTTTCAGCGACACTCGAATCGGCCTTCAAATGTGCGAATGACCTGAGGCTCGTAAGGTGAAATATGCCACTGATATTCTCGAAGGCACTGCGCAAACTTGGTGGAACGCGCAAGTTACGACACTGGGGCTGGCGGCTGCTATACCACCCCATGGAATGATTTTAAGGAACCCATCAAACGTGAATACAATAGTTATGATGCCATCCACAAGTTGGAAGTGGAGTCCTTTAACATGAAGATGACGGGGTCAGAGATAGAAGCGTGCACGATAACGATCCAACAAACTGACAATTTTGTGTCCAACTATGGTGGATCCTCCCATAAAGAGCTTTGAGCTGTACCTCAAAGGCTTAGTACCAGGAATTCAAAACCATGTGAAGACGGCTAAACTTGCTACTATTCAAGATGTTACTCATCTTGCTCATCGTCTCACAAACCAGGCAGTGGGACAGAACAAGCTGCCTCAACGTATCAGCGATACTACTACCACTACTACTTCAACTACTTCTGCTACCCTCAGTAACAATGGATGAAAGTGGGATGGAACCTCTAGCAAGGGTTCGACTACGATTCCGTCCCAGGCACAGCAGTGAAAGGTCGATGACAACTAAAGTCCTGGTCAGCAACCTTTTGGTAGTCAAGGGCAGGGTGGATACAGGGGAAACCACCCTAAGTGCAAACGATGTAAATTGCACCACAGCGGGCAGTAAAACCGAAATCATGGTCATTGATGTGACAAGCTTGGTCATGGAGCCAAAGATGGTAGAAACTCACGTCCTGCAAGCCAGAACCAACAACAACAGACACAAGATCTATAGAATCAGCAGCAACAGCAGGGTAACAAGGGATCTTATCAGTGTGGTGCTGAAGGTCACTTCAAAAGACACTGCCCACAGTTGAACCAGAACCAGAATCAGAACCACAACCAAGGAAAACAGGAACAATAATGGAGGCAACAATGGGAGTAATAACTACGGCAATGGTGCCAGGGGTCGAGTGTTCGTGATTGGTCAGGATAATGCTAGGAATAACCCCAACGTTGTGATGGTTTCGACATCGTCATTGGTATGGATTGGTTATCTCAACAACGAGCGGAAATTTTATGCAAAGAAAAGGTTATTCGTATTCCTCGTTCGGGCAAGGAACCTCTCGAAGTTCAAGGCGACAAGAGTGATGTCGTGAGTGGCATCATCTCCTTTTTGAAGGCTCAGAAGTGTTTACGCAAGGGGCACACTGCTATACTAGCACTCGTTACAGATACCTCGAAGAAAGAGAAAAAGATCGAAGATATTCCTGTAGTACGAGACTTTCCTCAAGTGTTTCCTGAGGAATTACCTGGGTTGCCGCCTCATCGTCAAGTTGAATTTCAGATCGAGCTCGCTCCAGGAGCAGCACCTATAGCTCGAGCGCCTTATCGTCTAGCTCCAACTGAATTGGAAGAACTGTCAAAGCAGCTACAAGAACTCTTGGAGAAGGGTTTTATACGTCCTAGCTCTTCGCCTTGGGGAGCTCCAGTGTTGTTCGTAAAGAAGAAAGACGGTACGTTCAGGATGTGCATAGACTACCGTGAACTCAACAAGGTGACGATCAAGAATCGTTATCCTCTTCCGCGCATAGATGATTTATTCGACCAGCTGCAAGGGTCGAGCTACTACTCCAAGATAGACTTAAGGTCAGGATATCACCAGCTGAGAGTCCGGGATGAGGACGTCTCCAAAACAGCGTTCAGAACACGCTACGGCCACTACGAGTTTATGGTCATGCCATTTGGGCTAACGAACGCGCCTGCCGTATTTATGGATCTTATGAACAGGGTGTGCAAACCCTATCTCGACAAGTTCGTCATTGTTTTCATCGACGACATCCTGATTTATTCGAAGAGTCAAGAGGAACACGAGCAGCACTTACGACTTATACTGGAACTTCTACGAACGGAACAGCTATACGCTAAATTTTCTAAATGTGACTTATGGCTTCGTGAAGTCCACTTCTTAGGCCACGTGGTAAACAAAGATGGGATCCATGTCGATCCATCCAAGGTAGATTCGATTAAGAACTGGCCTGCGCCTCGTACACCAACAGAAATACGCCAATTCTTAGGTTTGGCGGGTTATTACAGATGTTTCATCAAAGACTTCTCAAAGATTGCTCAGCCGCTTACACTACTGACACAGAAGGGTGTTGCTTACCGTTGGGGTAATGCACAGGAAACAGCGTTCCAACACTTAAAGGATAGACTCTGTAGCGCACCTATCCTCTCATTGCCTGAAGGCACGGACGATTTCGTAGTCTACTGCGACGCATCTATCCAAGGTCTTGGATGTGTATTGATGCAGCGGGATAAAGTTATTGCTTATGCTTCGCGCCAGCTTAAGATTCACGAACGAAACTACACTACGCATGATTTAGAACTGGGAGCGGTTGTTTTTGCACTTAAGTTATGGCGACACTACTTGTACGGTACCAAATGTGCAATCTACACTGATCACAGAAGCCTTGAACATATATTCAAGCAGAAGGAACTGAATATGCGACAGCGACGATGGGTCGAACTGCTAAACGACTACGAATGCTCAATCAGGTACCACCCAGGCAAAGCCAATGTTGTGGCTGACGCCCTCAGTCGAAAGGACACTGCGCCTAAGCACGTGCGAGCTTTACAACTCACCATACAGTCTAGCCTTCCTTCCCAGATACGAGATGCTCAGATAGAAGCATTGAAACCAGACAACGTCAGGACTGAAGCCCTACGCGGCTCAAGGCAACGATTAGAACAAAGGGCAGACGGCGCTTATTACGTAACAGGACGCATTTGGGTCCCACTGTACGGCAACTTACGCGAGCTGGTAATGGATGAAGCTCACAAGTCTCGCTACTCGGTACATCCTGGTTCGGATAAAATGTACCACGATATCAGAACTACATACTGGTGGCCTAGCATGAAGGCCCACATAGCCACATACGTTAGTAAATGCTTGACTTGTGCGAGAGTCAAGGCAGAATATCAGAAACCGTCAGGACCACTCCAACAACCTGAGATACCACAATGGAAATGGGAGCAAATTTACATGGATTTTGTTACTGGCCTGCCTAGATCTCAGCGCGGAAATGATACTATTTGGGTGATCGTGGATCGGCTCACAAAGTCTGCTCACTCCTTGGCCATTAAAGAAACAGACAAGTTCTCTACGCTAGCAGACATCTACTTGAAAGAACTGTGGCAAGCAATGCATAAATCTTTTGGCTCTCATTTAGACATGAGCACAGCTTATTATCCTCAGACGGATGGGCAGTCTGAGCGCACTATTCAAACTTTAGAAGACATGCTTCGGGCATGTGTAATAGACTTTGGCAATGGTTGGGAAAAACATCTGCCACTTGTAAAATTTTCATACAATAACAGCTACCACACCAGCATTAAAGCTGCTCCATTCGAGGCATTGTACGGACGTAAATGCCGGTCACCTCTTTGTTGGGCAGAGGTGGGTAATAGTCAGATCACGGGTCCAGAAATGGTAGTCGATACTACAGAAAAGATTGCACAAATACGACAACGCATGGCGGCAGCTCGCGACCGTCAGAAAGCATACGCTGATTTAGACAGGAAACTACTCGAATTCCAAGTTGGGGATCGAGCGCTACTTAAAGTTTCACCCTGGAAGGGTGTGGTTCGTTTTGGCAAACGCGGCAAACTTAACCCACGATATGTTGGACCTTTCGAAGTTACAAAGAAGATAGGCAGGGTAGCCTACAGGTTGAACTTACCAGCTGAACTCAGTGCAGTTCACAACGTCTTTCACGTGTCAAATCTGAAGAAGTGTACGTCAGATGAGACCCACATAGTTCCCTTGAAGGAACTCACTATCGACGAGCGGTTGCACTTCGTCGAGGAACCTGTTGAAATCACGGACCAGGACGTTAAGGTCCTCAAGAACACTAGAATACTTCTTGTACGAGTTCGTTGGAACTCCCGTCGTGGCCCAGAGTTCACCTGGGAACGCGAAGATCAAATGAAAGAAAAGTATCCCCAGTTATTCGCTAACAGTACAACCACTACTGAGGCTGAAGCTACCACGGAATTTCGGGACGAAATTCCAGATCAACGGGGGGAGGATGTGACACCCCAGGAAAACCAGTAAACGATACAACTTACCTAGCTTCCTCAGTGAGTACGTGCTAAATTTCGGGACGAAATTTCTTTCAAGTTAGGGATAATGTGACAACCCGAGTTTTCAGTGTCTCTACTCGACTTAGTACCTGTTTATAAAGTGTTGTTCTTATAAATATAATTGGTGTACATTATATGTGTGTTTTGTATTAATATATGTTTTATATAGATAATAAAAGGTGGACCTACACCCGAAACACCCACCCATTGTGTTGATATATGTGACCCGAAATATCCTTTGGTTACGCCGGCCCATTTCTTGGTAAAGCCCAGGAGAGGCCTAGTTGATAAATGCTCGATCTTATAACCTTAGTAGGTTACGTGAATTATTATTAGAAAACCCTAGAGTCTCTCTATCTCGGTGAGCGACAGCAACCTTGAACACTCGAAGTCTCATTCATCGTTTGACCTACTGTTCCTCTTGTTTAGGTTAGTGATCAACCAATTATGGTTATTTGATTTAAATCACTATTGACTATTTGTTTAGCATCATGATATAACTGTTATCGTGTAATGATTATGATTGTATGATATGGATGATGAATTGGTCAGTAGCTAGATCTTCATATATTGAATGTTATGATGAGATTTAATGTCGATTGGTTATGTGATGGGTTATCATTGTTTTAAGCAATTAATATGAGGATTCGGTGAGGGTTTATCCAAGGCATAGTAGGAGGGTGCAAAAGTCAATATAAAACAAATAAATTAATGAGACTCACATGAATACTTGAATTAGCATGTGTTGATGCAGTTCACTAACAGATGGTGGTCCAATGAGGCTTTAACTTTTATCAAGTACTACATGCTATTAATTGTTGATTGATGGCTGAATAATTAACATGATGATTTTATGAGTTGGTATGTTACATGAGGGCATGGATCGGTTTTTGTTTGATATGATCGGCTGTGTGTGGCTGTAATGATGACCTACTGATTTATTGGTGATATTGGTCTCGCAATGATTGGGTAAATTATATGTTAACATTTCGATGATTCATTAAATGATTTCGTTGATGTTGATCTTGTGACTGTTGGTATGTAATTAGGGTTAGCGTTGTTATGTAACTGCTGTGATAATGACGTAACTGACTTGCGACGAATCAAACTGTTTGTGACAAAACGCAGGTAACGACGAAACAGGAATCTATTTCGTCGAGACCTCAACGACGAATCACAAGGGAGACGAAACGGGGTGTTTCGTCGAAGGGATTTATGGCGAAACAGGGGTGTTTCGCCAAGTGTTAACCTGTTTAGTTAACTGTTTATATTCTGTTTAAGTGTTAACCTGTTTAGTTAACTGTTTATATTCTGTTTAAGTGTTAACCTGGTTAGTTAACTGCAGTTAAGTGTAACCATCTTGTGTATGATCTGAAATATGTGCTACGTGCTACTTGCTTACCAACTGTGTGTCTATGACTTGAACACAAACTGACTACGTATACATGCATACATTAGGACGTGATTGATTATTTACGAGCACATACTTAGCATACCGAGCAAACCAAGGTGAGTTCACACAAGCCAAGGCATGGGATTCCCAGGGGGGAATGGGGTTTTGATGATTACTGTACATACATAGATGACAGAACCTACTGCTAGACTAGTAACACTTATTGAACGATCTTCGCACACCTGCCAAGGACATTGGCCGCGATATTATGACTGCCTTCGCACACCTGCCAAGGACATTGGCCGCGAACTAAACGTACAACATCATCGCACACCTGCCAAGGACATTGGCCGCGATACGAACAAACCTAGTCTAGAAAACTTGGGGAAAGACCTTCCCCAACATCTTCGCACACCTGCCAAGGACATTGGCCGCGATGGAAACTAATACGATACCTTGTAACGAACGAACATACTACTACTCACGCTATACTATTACTGAACTGTTAACTGTGAACTCGCTCAACTAGTTGTTGACTCTCTCTTACATGCCTTGCAGGACCTTAGGTACATATGGAGCTTGCACAGTGAGGAGCAGGTCGTTGTGGGATACGGATCGTAGACGTTATTTGAACTTATAACTTATTTTGGGTTTTCATTATTATGCTTCCGCTACTTAAACAATGTTTGGTTATGAACATCAGTCATGTCAAGATGAATTATATTTTCTTACTCTTACACTTAAATACTATGTTTGATATGATTGATGGCTTGATCCTGGTCAGTCACGCCTCCAAGCGGTGATACTCCGCGTGTGGATTTTGGGGGTGTGACATTTGAACCCTCTGTTATATGGTTTTGAACCCTTTTCAGTATTGGTGTTTGGCCTTGTGCCTTCTAATTTTCAAAAATCCCGTCAAACGTTTTGGGTTTTAAATAATGTGAACATGTGCAAACTGGAAGGGTGAATGCCTGTATTCTGAGTTTTCTGTCTAGGCAAGCACTTCGTATACATCTCAACCAGACGCGAGACCAGTTGTGCTTACCTGGGAATTCTTGGAGTGAGTGTTCACTTATAGGCGAGCATGTCTTCATTATACATTATTTTTGATCCATTTACTTTGATTAGTCACTGTGTGTCGTTTGTTTGCTTTGTGATACGGACGAATGACCACCATCTTTGCTTTTGTTGATTTTTTTTCATCTCATTCTTTTCATCAAATCATCTCACTCGTTTCTTTTCATGTTTTCCTCTTTTAGAATGCCTCCTCGACGCGAGAATCAGATAGCTACTGCCGAGCTGGCAGAAATTATTGCGCAGCAGATGGCTGCTCAGTTTCCAAATCTCTTTGCTCAATGGAACCAGGCCAACAACAACAACAACGTTCCATGCAAATACAAGGATTTTAACCAGGCTAAACCACTCAAGTTTAGTGGTTCTGAGGGAGCGACTGGGCTTCTTCAGTGGTTCGAGAGCATAGAGAATACTTTTCGCCATGTGCAGTGTCCGGATAATCGCAAGGTCGAGTTCTCCTCGAGTGTATTTCAGAAGAGGGCTTTGACATGGTGGAACGGGGTTATGAGAGACCGGGGTGCAGAAGTTGCTCTCGCACAGACATGGGCTGAACTTAGAGCCCTTATGATGAGGGAATTCTGTCCTCGCCATGAACAGCGAGCGTTGGAGAAAGAGTTTGATGTTTTGAAGCAAGATAGTGGTGAGCACAGGGCTTATACTGATCGGTTTGAAGAATTGAGTCTGCTTTGCCCAACAATGGTCACCCCACTCGACAAGGCTATCGAGAGATACATCGATGGTCTACCTGACTCGGTACAAGACATTCTCACTGGTAGTAACCCTGCCACACTTCGTCAGGCGATCGAGTTATCTGCGACATTGACTGAGTCGCAGATCCGGAAGAACAAGTTACACCGGAAGGGTGACAAGGGCAAGAAGCAGTCGGCTGACAAGGAAGATAGCAAGAAAGGTCAAAACTTGAATGGAAAGAACTCTGGTTCTTCAAAGAGGGCAAAGAAGCGTAAGGCTTCTCAAAATTTTGCTATCACTGCTCAAGCTAACCAGGTAGCTCCCAACCAACCCGCACAGCCTCCAGCAAAGAAACCCTATTCAGGGAATGCACCTTTGTGCAATAGATGCAACAGTCACCACCAGCCACAACTTCCATGCCGTTTCTGTACTAACTGTGGGAAATCAGGCCATCTCGCCAATTTTTGTCGATCTGCTCAGAATCCCGCGGTTCAGAACCCGGCTCAACAAGTTGCTCAGCCTCCTGCTCCGCAACAGGGTCAAGCTGCACGACCACAATACCCACCCGGTGCTTGTTACAATTGTGGGGATCTGACCCACTACAGAAATCGGTGCCCAAGACTAGTCAACCAGAACCAGAACCAGAACCAGAATCCGGCTCCGGCTCGAGGCCGAGTTTTTAACATGAATGCCCAAGAGGCACAGGCTGACGATAATGTGGTGAACGGTACGTTCTTTATTAATAATCAGCCTGCGTCTGTTCTTTTCGATTCCGGTGCCGATAAGAGTTTCGTGTCTTTGTCCTTTGAGCAAATGCTTCGCATGTCTAGAACGAAACTAGGCAAATCTTTGACAGTAGAGGTTGCTAGTGGTGAACCCATTATTCTTGATTCTGTTCTTCGCAACTGTCAGTTGAATCTTAACGACCATCTTTTTCCTATTGACCTCGCGCCTATGCAACTTGGAAGCTTCGACGTTATTGTGGGAATGGATTGGTTATCCAAGCATCACGCAGAGATAGTTTGTTCTAAGAAGATTGTTCGTGTGCCACTTTCAACAGGCGAGATCCTGCAGGTTCAAGGTGAGAAGCCTACCGGTGGTCTCAAACTCATGTCTTGTTTTAAAGCTCGGAAGTATCTGCAGAAGAACTATGTGGCTTTCTTAGCACATGTTACAGAAGATAAAGGAAAGGGTAAGTCTATTTCAGATATTCCTGTCGTGCGGGATTATTCTGAAGTATTCCCTGAAGATTTACCTGGTCTACCTCCAGCACGCCAAGTCGAGTTCCGCATTGATCTCGTACCTGGTGCAAATCCCATAGCCAGAGCTCCATATCGTCTTGCACCGTCTGAGATGCAAGAGTTGTCTAAACAGCTTCAGGAGCTCTCTGACAAAGGTTTTATCCGTCCCAGCTTTTCACCGTGGGGTGCTCCCGTTCTTTTTGTCAAGAAGAAGGATGGATCCTTTAGGATGTGTATCGATTATCGTGAGCTTAACAAGCTTACCATCAAAAATCGATATCCTCTACCTCGCATTGACGACCTCTTTGATCAGTTACAAGGTGCTTCTTATTTTTCGAAGATCGATCTGCGTTCCGGGTATCATCAACTTCGGGTGCAAGAAGAAGACATTCCGAAGACAGCATTCCGTACTCGTTATGGACATTACGAGTTCACAGTCATGCCATTCGGTTTGACTAATGCTCCTGCTGTTTTCATGGACTTAATGAATAGGGTCTGCAAACCTTATTTGGATCAGTTCGTCATTGTTTTTATTGACGACATCTTGATTTACTCTAAGACGCGAGCTGATCACGAGAAGCATCTTCGTCTTACTCTGGAACTCCTGAAGAAAGAGCAACTTTTCGCCAAATTCTCCAAGTGCGAATTTTGGCATAAAGAAGTTCAATTTTTGGGACACATTATCAACGAACAAGGTATTCATGTAGATCCCTCCAAGATCAGTGCGATTAAGGATTGGGATACACCTTCTACTCCTACTGAAGTTCGTTCATTTCTTGGTCTAGCGGGTTATTATCGCCGCTTCATTGAAAACTTCTCTAAGATTGCAGTTCCTCTAACTACTCTAACTCAGAAGAAAATGCCCTTTTACTGGGGATTCAGACAAGAGGAAGCTTTTCAACACCTGAAGCAGAAACTTTGCGATGCGCCTGTACTATCATTGCCTGAGGGTGATGATGATTTTGTCGTGTATTGTGATGCATCGAAATTGGGTCTTGGCTGTGTTCTTATGCAAAGGAACAAAGTCATAGCCTATGCATCAAGACAATTGAAGATACATGAGAAGAACTACACCACTCACGATCTTGAGTTGGGTGCAGTAGTCTTTGCTCTCAAAATCTGGAGACACTATTTGTACGGTACAAAATGTGTGGTTTTCACTGACCACAAAAGTCTTCAGCATATCTTCAACCAGAAAGAACTCAACATGAGACAGCGACGTTGGGTTGAGCTTTTAAACGACTATGACTGCGAAATTCGCTACCATCCTGGTAAGGCGAATGTCGTAGCTGATGCATTGAGTCGTAAGGAACGTACTAAGCTTCATTGTGTACGTATTCAATCTGTCATTCAAGCTCGATCCGATATTCAAGCACGCATTTCTCAAGCTCAACAATCTTGTGTTTCACAAGGTTTGATGGATAAGGAATTTCCCTATCACATAACACCTGCTCTGGAACTGAAGGACAATGGATCATATTACTTCATGGACCGTTTGTGGGTCCCAAGCCAGGATGATCTTCGTACCTTGCTTATGGATGAGGCCCATAAGTCTCGTTATTCCATTCATCCGGGCTCAGATAAAATGTATAAGGACCTTCGTACTCACTATTGGTGGCCTGGTATGAAGAAAGACATTGCCTTATACGTATCCAAATGCCTTACTTGTCTAAAGGTTAAGGCTGAACATCAGCGTCCTTCTGGTTTATTGGAGCAACCAGAGATCCCAGTTTGGAAATGGGAAAACATTACTATGGATCTCATTACTAAACTCCCGCGCACAAAGAAAGCTCATGATGCCATCTGGGTAGTCGTTGATCGTCTTACAAAGTCAGCACATTTCTTGCCAATCCGCGAGGATTTTCCTACTGACAGACTTGCTCAAATCTATGTAGATGAAATTGTGGCTCGACATGGTGTTCCTTTGAACATCATTTCTGACAGAGATGCTCGTTTCACTTCTCACTTTTGGAGAACCATGCAATCTGCTATGGGGACCCAACTTAATCTGAGCACAGCTTATCATCCGCAAACGGATGGTCAATCTGAGAGAACAATCCAGACTCTGGAGGATATGCTAAGAGCTTGTGTGATCGATTTTGGTGGTAGCTGGGATTCACATCTTAAATTGATTGAATTCTCCTACAACAACAGTTATCACACTAGCATCAAAATGGCTCCTTTCGAAGCTCTCTATGGTCGAAAATGTCGTTCACCAGTCTGCTGGAATGAGATTGGCGAGGCTCAACTTACTGGACCTGCCCTCTTTTTAGAGACAACTGACAAGGTCAAGAAAGTTCGTGATAACCTTCAGGCAGCTAGAAGCCGTCAGAAGATTTACGCGGACCCAAAACGCAAAGCCTTAGAATTTCAAATCGGTGATCGAGTATTACTTAAGGTCTCACCTTGGAAAGGTGTGATCAGATTTGGAAAGAAAGGAAAACTTGCACCTAGATACGTTGGACCATTCAAGATCGTCGAAAGAATCGGAAAGGTAGCCTACAGACTTGAGTTACCTCCTGAACTGGGAAATGTTCGTCCAACTTTTCACATATCAAATCTCAAGAAGTGTACAGCTGATGAGAACTACTCCATACCGCTTGACGAAATTCGTGTTGGCAAAACACTGAAATTTGTTGAGAAACCAGTGGAAATCATGGAACGTGAAGTCAAGTGGCTTAAACGCAAGCGCATTCCTTTGGTCAAAGTTCGCTGGGAAGCTAAACGTGGACCTGAGTTTACTTGGGAACGCGAAGATCAAATGAAGGCGAAATATCCACATCTTTTTCCACGAGTTTCCTCTAAATAAATTTCGGGACGAAATTTCCACAAGTAGGGGAGACTGTAACAACTGTGCTTGTAATCACTATGAACAGTTCTGTTATCAATAAAACAATGTTATTTGATCACAATGTTTGTTTTGTTATGTTATACATTTTTCATGTTTTGACTTTTATGTAATTTCAAACTCTACATCGCTTTCTGGAGAGTTATACGCAAACTAGTGCGTAAACGTACTCAGTTTTATGCGAGAAATACTCCGGAACATCAATATATACTCAACATACCTTAAATAACCTTTACAAAACTTAGAAATAAGTTTTGAAGGCTTTGGTATGGCAAAAACAAGTTAATTCGCTTACAGGGACTAAATATGACAAACTGCGAAAGTATGTCAATTTGAACTGTAACGAACATTCCGGAACATGACCATAAGTTAAACACACCTTAAATATCCTTTACATAGCTTAGAAATAGGCTTTAAGGGGTTTGGTGTGCTAAAATAAACTTTTGGGACATTCAGGGACTAAAAGTGTCAAAAAGTGCACAAGTTTGCATTTTCGCGCATAACTTACGTTCTGAATAAATCTGGACATCCAAAAATTTATGAAAGCATGACTACATTATATTTTAGTGTTCGCCTTAAGAAAAATCCATTCGTTGCGTCATTTGGATCGTTTTTCGCGCTTGTGCGCATTTCGTCGTAATTAAGCGAACATCGCGTTCGTACGACCAAACGAACCATCATCCGACATATTTTTGAACATGTTTCATGTACACAATGTTTAGGAAACATTTTAGGGCCTTAAAGTTGGCTTTACGGGCCTTAGAAGTGTCGGAAATGGCCTTAAACACGTGCAGGGACTGAAACTGTCATTTTTCAAACATATGTGCAGATCAGAAGGGCCATGCGGCCCGCATTGTCTTTGGCTGATCCTGAAGCGGGCCGCTTCCCACTATCAGACCAGATTAAGTGTATTTAACAGCTGTTTGCAGCTGTTTTGCACTCCCTAACCCCTTGCCACATGTCAAAACCTTATGGTAGGTGGCAAATTGAGCCACCACAACTTTGTGACAAGTGTACGGCTCGGATCGTGGCACGATATTCAAGAAACGATCCTAACGGCTCTACTTTTCCTATAAATACCCACCCCCCATTTGTTCAAAACCCACAAATCTGATCAAGAAACCTCTAAGTTGGAACCTTCGTTTCATACCTGAGCTATTTCGATCTGGGTTAGCATTCGGGGACCCTTCGTAAGTATTCTTTCATTCTTTTCCTTATTTTTACTGCTTTTCGAGTCAGAAAGTCAAACTTTGTTTGACTTTCAGCGTTGACCAGTAATGGTCAATGCGAAGTTCGTTAGAACTTCGCAACGTGATTGTAATCACGATGGTCATAGTCCCTTGGGACTATGCCTACTGATTACCACGTTGTCTAGGGTCGTAGGGTAGGCGATCTAATAAATCGCCTATACCTTCGAACCCGACCCAGTTTGGTCGATCATTAGGATCCGACCAAACACATTAGGTGACCATAGTGTAGGGAATAACCTTCCGAGGTTATACCTTATGGTCACGACGTTTAAGTAGTTGTATGATAGGTAGTTTATATGCCTTAGGTAAAGTACCAGAATACCCTTTTCATACATAATTGGTAATTTAGCATATGTAACCTAAACTTTTGTCACGTAACTGATTATGTAACATGTTTAGGCATATAATACTTGTCATAGGACTAGTTAGGCGGTCCAAACGCGTTTCACGCGCACGACACGTTAAAGTAGCATAAGCTTCCTAAACGGGTCGTAATGGGTCGTAAACAATTATGTTAAGTTTCATTTAGCATGTAGGCTTTGTTAAACCAAATGACACGAGTCTCTACACTCGTTTGGTTTACGAAACCTCATTCTATCCAGTCTTCCGATTTAGGTCCGGTTTATTAATGTAGTTACCTATATTAGGTGCCGTTTGATATTCCGAGATCTATAGCATTACTTGGTGGTTATCTTTTGACAACTGAGCAATCTCAAGTGAGTACATAGACCCCTCTTTTACTGTTTTCCAAACTGTTTTGGGGTGGAACACATGTGCCTACTTGTTACTTTCCTGCTTTCCAGTTTTCACATCATATACTGCTATGTTCGTTAGTACATTATAGTACATGATTTCATTACATCTTATGCTAGGTGTGCCCATTGTGTGCATTACTTGGTACATTGTTTTACATTACATTTCATGCTAGGTATGCCCATTGTGTGCATTACTTAGTACATCGTTTTACATGACATTTCATGCTAGGTGTGCCCATTGTGTGCATTACTTAGTACATCGTTTTATATGACATTTCATGCTAGGTATGCCCATTGTGTGCATTACTTAGTACATCGTTTTACATGACATTTCATGCTAGGTATGCCCATTGTGTGCATTACTTAGTACATCATTTTACATGACATTTCACGCTATGTATGTTCATTTGATTACATACTTAGTGCATTGTTTTCACATGCTCACATTTTGTTATGACATTTGGTTTGTTTACATGGGACAATATATCCATTAACATTAGCTACGCCGTTCGTTAGTAGGTAGTGGTACCATAGGAATTGACAACTCCCGTTCCGGACATCCCAGGGTAAGGGGACAGAAAGGAATGACCGAATTCGTTGACATTAAGACAGATAGACCTTTAATTTGTTTAAAGGGTTTTATCACCACAGTCGCCAGGCTTGGATGTATGCATATTCACAATACCACATAAATGTTCATATTAAATAGTTGCATGCATTCACACAAAACATAGCTTTGATTTAAACCAAGTTTTACTTCAATACTTTGTTTTTGTGCATATGGTTTAGTTTGAGACATTTCACTTGCCATACATGACATTTTGACATAGACATTTGACATGGATATTTGACATATACATTTGACATGGATATTTGACATAGACATTTGACATGGATATTTGACATAGACATTTGACATGATTTACATCTTGACATAAACACTTTGACATATTACCCAATACATTTGACAATTGATTTAACATAGACTTCTTACATTGGTTGGTTTGGTTTGATTAAGTGATTAAGTTAGCGATGCGTGTGTAATATGATACAAGCATGGTGGATACGCCGCTGGTACTTCCTATATATAAGTGTTTGTATGATATTACATGGCGTAACGTTACTTGAATCATTTCAGTTTGAGACATAGAACATTTTATACAAATAACATGCTTTTCACAAGACATTGATTTACAAACAACTTATCTTATACAAACACATTTTTACATGGTTATTTATTTAACCTGACATTTACTTATACATATCATCTGATCTTATTGTTTTCAAATGATTTACAAGACAAAGCAAATAACAAGGTTCATGACTAAACATTTTCTCAAACATAAGTCATGAATCTTATTTTCACAAAACCTATGTATCTCACAGGCATTTTTATGCTGACGTACCTATTTTCACATGTGTTTTCAGGTGCTTTTCCATAGGATGTTGATCATGATACTAGGGCGGACCTGTGCCTTAGAGACTTTAAAAGATGATAGACTATGTTTAATTATGTTCTGAACTCTTAATTTGCTATTTCGAGACAATGTAACACCCTTGTTTAATAAATAAAATACACTTTGTGTGCCATGGTTATGAAACAATTAATTCTGTCGCAACACGCCCCGATGTTTCCGCCGCGATTTGTTGTTTTACGCGGTCGGGGTGTGACATTAGAGACTTAAAAATAAAGATAGACTTAGTTTAATTATATGATGTACTCTTTGGTTCTTGGTTTGAAACAATGTATTCCACTTTTGGTTGTTGAATAAAATAAATTTTAATTAACAAGGTTGTGGAACAATAATTCTGTTACAACACTCCCCGACGTTTTCGCCACGATTTGATGTTTTACGTGGTCGGGGTGCGACAGAAGAGTTGGTATCAGAGCCAATGGTTATAGGGAATTAGGTTATTAGTAATGCTTTGACCTAGACTATAACTTTCTAGGACCCCAACACAAGTTGTCTTGTGTTTAGATCTTAAAACATACACTTCACCTGTCCTTAGGTGATCACCAAAACAAGAACCCAAATTCCTAAAACGATTTTTGAAAATTCAATCATCTGTTTTTAAATAAATTGTTATATGGTTTTGAACCCATTAGATTCTTTAAATTGATTTTGAAAATCTATCATTTGTTTTCTAATGATTCTTTTGGCCTTGTGCCTTCCAAGTTTTCAAAATCTCGTCAAAGTTTTGGGTTCTAAATAGTGTGAACACGTGCAAACTGGAAGGGTGAATGCCTGTACCCTGGGTTTTCTGTCTAAGGCTAGAGTGTTCGTACAAATCCACATAATCGGACCAGTCACTCTTACCTGGGAACTCTTGGGGTGAGTGTTCACTTATAGACGAGCATGTCTTCGCTAAGCATTATTTTTGGACCCATTTACTTTGATTAGTCACTGTGTGTCATTTGCTTTCTTTGTGATACGGACAAATGACCACCATCCTTGCTTTTGTTGATTTTGTTTCATTTCGCTCTTTTCATCAAATCATCTCACTCGTTTCCTTTCATGTTTCCTCTTTTAGAATGCCTCCTCGACGCGAAAATCCGCTACCAGTTGTCGAACTGGCAGAAATTATTGCGCAGCAAATGGCTGCTCAATTCCCAAACCTCTTTGCTCAATGGAACCAAGCCAACAACAACAACAATGCTCCATGCAATTTCAAGAGTTTTAACTCAGCTAAACCACTCAAGTTTAGTGGTACGGAGGGAGCAACTGGGCTTCTTCAATGGTTCGAGAGCATTAAGAATACTTTACATCACGTTCAGTGTCCTGATAATCGCAAAGTCGAGTTTGCTTCAAGCGTATTTCAGAAGAGGGCTTTGACATGGTGGAACGGGGTTATGAGAGATCGTGGTGCTGAGGTTGCCTTGGCACAAACATGGGCTGAACTTAGGACTCTTATGATGAGGGAGTTTTGTCCTCGTCATGAGCTGCGAGCTCTAGAAAGGGAGTTTAATGATCTAAAACAGGATAGTGGCGAGCACCGGGCGTATACTGATAGATTTGAGGAGCTGAGTTTGTTATGCCCAATAATGGTTACCCCACTCGACAAGGCTATCGAAAGGTACATCGATGGCCTACCTGACTCCATACAAGACACCGTTAGTGGTAGTAACCCTACCACACTCCGTCAGGCAATCGATCTATCTGTAACATTGACCGAGTCGCAGATTCGAAGGGGTAAGCTGCATAGAAAAGGTGACAAGGGTAAGAAGCAGTCGTCTGACAAAGAAGACAGCAAGAAGGGTAAGAACGGAATGGGTAAGGATTCTGGATCCTCAAGGAATTCAAGGAAGCGTAAGGCTTCCCAAAATTACGCCGTTACTGCACAGGCAAACCAAGCTGCACCAAATCAGCCAGCGCAACCTCCAGCAAAGAAGCGGTATGAAGGGAATGCACCTTTGTGCAATAGGTGCAATAGTCATCATCAACAGCAACTTCCGTGCCGTTTCTGTACCAACTGCGGGAAGTCTGGACACCTTGCAGAAGTTTGTCGTTCTGCTCGTAATCAAGCAGCTCAGAACCCGGCTCAACAAGTTGCTCAACCTCCTGCTCAGCAACAGGGTCAAGCTGCACGACCTCACTATCCTCCTGGCTTGTGTTATAATTGTGGAGACCTGACCCATTATCGAAACCAGTGTCCAAGGCTAGTTAATGCGAATCCGAATCAGGCTCAAGCTCGAGGTCGAGTTTTTAACATGAATGCACAAGAAGCGTAAGCAGACAATGAAGTGGTGAACGGTACGTTCTCTGTTAATAATCAACCTGCATCTGTTCTTTTTTATTCTGGTGCTGATAAGAGCTTTGTGTCATTATCTTTTGAGCCATTGCTTCGCGTGTCTAGAACGAAACTAGGTAAACCCTTGACAGTAGAGGTTGCCAGTGGTGAACCCATTGTTCTTAATTCTGTCCTTCGCAACTGCCAGTTGAACCTTAATAACCATCTTTTTCCCATCGACCTCACGCCAATGCAACTTGGAAGCTTCGACATTATAGTGGGTATGGATTGGTTAGCCAAGCATCGCGCAGAGGTAGTTTGTTTTGAGAAGATCGTTCGTGTGCCACTTCCGGCAGGTGAGATCCTACAGGTTCATGGTGAGAAACCTACTGGTGGTCTCAAACTCATGTCTTGTTTTAAAGCTCGGAAGTATCTGCGAAAGAATTATGTGGCCTTCTTGGCACATGTCACAGCAGATAAAGGCAAAGGTAAGTCTATCCAAGATATTCCTGTTGTTCAGGATTACTCTGAAGTATTCCCTGAAGATTTACCTGGTCTACCCCAAGCACACCAAGTCGAGTTCCGTGTTGATCTCGTACCTGGTGCAAATCCTATTGCCAGAGCTCCATATCGTCTTGCACCATCTGAGATGCAAGAGTTGTCTAAACAACTTCAGGAACTCTCTGACAAAGGTTTTATCCGTCCTAGCTTTTCACCTTGGGGTGCTCCCGTTCTTTTTGTCAAGAAGATGGATGGATCCTTCAGGATGTGCATCGATTACCATGAGCTTAATAAGCTCACCATCAAGAATCGATATCCCCTACCTCGCATTGATGACCTCTTTGATCAGTTACAGGGCGCTTCTTATTTCTCAAAGATTGATCTTCGTTCGGGGTATCATCAACTTCGTGTGCATGAAGAAGATATTCCCAAGACAGCGTTCCGTACTCATTATGGGCATTATGAGTTCACAGTTATGCCATTCGGTTTGACTAATGCTCCTGCTGTTTTTATGGACTTGATGAATAGGGTCTGCAAGCCTTATTTAGATAAGTTCATCATCGTTTTTATTGATGATATTTTGATATACTCTAAGACGAAAGCTGATCACGAGCAACATCTTCGTCTTACTCTGGAACTCCTAAAGAAAGAGAAACTTTTCGCCAAATTTTCCAAGTGTGAATTTTGGCTTAAAGAAGTTCAATTCTTGGGACATATTGTCAACAAACAAGGTATTCATGTAGATCCCTCCAAGATCAGTGCGATTAAGGATTGGGATACGCCTACTACTCCTACTGAGGTTCGTTCTTTTCTTGGTCTTGCGGGTTATTACTGCCGCTTCATAGAGAACTTCTCGAAGATTGCAGTTCCTCTAACTGCTCTAACTCAGAAGAACAAACCCTTTGAATGGGGTTCTAAACAAGAAGTAGCATTTCAGACCTTGAAGCAGAAGCTTTGTGACGCACCTATTCTGACTTTGCCTGAAGGTAATGATGATTTTGTCGTGTACTGCGTTGCATCCAAATTGGGTCTTGGCTGTGTTCTGATGCAAAGGAACAAAGTCATAGCATATGCATCGAGGCAGTTGAAGGTGCATGAGAAGAACAACACCACTCATGATCTTGAGTTAGGTGCAGTTGTGTTCGCTCTTAAGATCTGGAGACACTATTTGTACGGTACAAAATGTGTGGTTTTCACTGACCACAAAAGTCTTCAGCTTATCTTCAATCAGAAAGAACTCAACATGAGGCAAAGACGTTGGGTAGAGCTTCTGAACGAATATGATGGGTAAGGAATTACCCAATGACATTAAGCCTGATCTTGTTTTGAAGGACAATGGATCATACTATTTCATGGACCGTTTGTGGGTCCCAAGCCAAGATGGTCTTCGCACTCTGCTTATGGATGAAGCTCATAAGTCTCGTTATTCTGTCCATCCATGCTCAGACAAAATGTATAAGGATCTTCGTACCCAATATTGATGGCCTGGTATGAAGAAGGATATTGCCTTGTACGTTTCAAAATGCCTTACTTGTCTTAAAGTCAAGGCTGAACACCAACATCCTTCTGGTCTTTTGGAGCAACCAAAAATCCCAGTTTGGAAATGGGAAAACATCGCTATGGATCTCATTACCAAACTTCCGCGCACTAAGAAAGGTCATGATGCCATTTGGGTAGTTGTTGATCGTCTTACAAAGTCAGCGCATTTCTTGCCAATCCGTGAGGATTTTTCTGCTGACAAACTGGCTAAAATCTATGTGGATGAAATCGTATCTCGACATGGTGTTCCCTTGAACATCATTTCTGACAGAGATGCTCGTTTCACTTCTCATTTTTGGAGGACCATGCAATCTGCTATGGGGACCCAACTTAATCTGAGCACAGCTTATCATCCGCAAACGGATGGTCAATCTGAAAGAACAATCTAGACTCTGGAGGATATGCTTAGAGCTTGTGTGATCGATTTTGGTGGTACTTGGGATTCACATCTTCCATTGATTGAATTCTCCTACAAAAACAATTATCACTCCAGCATCAACATGGCTCCTTTCGAGGCTCTCTATGGTCGAAAATGTCGTTCACCAGTCTGCTGGAATGAGATCGGCGAGGCTCAGCTTACTGGACCTGCCCTCATTTTAGAGACAACTGATAAGATTAAGAAAGTTTGTGATAACCTTCAGACAGCTAGAAGCCGTCAAAAGAGTTACGCGGACCCAAAACGCAAGCCCATGGAATTTCAAGTCAGTGATCGAGTATTACTTAAGGTCTCACCTTGGAAAGGTGTGATCAGATTTGGAAAGACTGGAAAACTTGCACCTAGATATGTTGGACCATTCAAGATCGTCGAAAGAATCAGTAAGGTAGCCTACAGACTTGAGTTACCTCCTGAACTTGGAAATGTTCATCCAACCTTCCATGTGTCCAATCTTAGAAAGTGTTTAGCTGATGAGAACCTCCACTTGATGAAATTCGTGTTGATAAGACACTACATTTTGTTGAGAAACCTGTGGAAATCATGGACCGTATAGTCAAATGGCTTAAACGCAAGCGCATTCCTTTGGTCAAAGTTCACTGGGAATCTAAACGTGGACCTGAGTTTACTTGGGAATGCGAAGATCAAATGAAGGCGAAGTATCCACATCTTTTCCAACGAGTTTCCTCTAAACAAATTTTGGGAAGAAATTTCCACAAGTAGGGGAGACTGTGACATATGTGCTTGTAATCATTGTAAACAGTTCAGTTATCAATGAAACAAAGTTATTTGATCCCAATGTTTGTTTATTTATGTTTTACATTTTTCATGTTTTGACTTTTATTCAATTTCAAACTCTGTATCGCTTCCTGGAGAATTATACGCAAAACTGGTGCGTAAACGTAATCAGTTTAACGCGAAAAATACTCCGGAACATCAATTTATGCTTAACATACCATAAATAACCTTTACATAACTTAGAAATAAGTTTTGAAGGCATTGGTATGGCAAAAACAAGTTAATTCGCTTACAGGGACTAAAATTGACAAACTACGAAAGTATGCCAATTTGAACTGTAACGAACATTCCGAGGCATGGCCATAAGTTAAAGACACCCTAAATATCCTTTACATAGCTTAGAAATAGGCTTTGAGGGGTTCGGTGTGCTAAAATAAACTTTATGCTCATTCAGGGACTAAAAGCGTCAAAAAGTGCATAAGTTTGCATTTTCGCGCATAACTTACGTTCTGAATACATCCGGACATCCAAAAATTTATGTAATCATTAAAATATTATGTTTTAGTGATTGGCTTGTTAAAAATCCATTCGTCGCGCAATTTGGATCGTACACGCGTCCGTTACGACTTCCGTCGTAATTAACCGAACAACGCAATCGTACGGCCAAACAAACCGACATCCGGCATATTTTTGAGCACATTATAAGTTCCCTATACTTTAACTTCATTTTATAGCTTTGAAATGGGGTTAACGGGCCTTAAACGTGTCGGAAATGAGCTTATTGCACAGCAGGGACCAAATCTGCCATTCTGCCAAACTAGGTCCTTGCGCACCTCAACACTATGAGTGTTACGGTGCGCAAGCAGTCCCCAGAATAGCAGAATGTTGCAAACAGCCTATTTTCAGCTGTCATACACTCCTTTCTCACTTGCAACTGGTTTCTAGCAATCCTATGGGCTCCCATGGGTTTTTAATTTAGTGGGTATGTGTTGTACGGCTGAGATTTAACGCTTGGGAAACAAGAAATGATCTTAACGGCTCTACATTTCCTATAAATACCCCCCCCCATGTCTTGCTCATTTCCCTCACATTTGAATCTGATTCAAAACTCTCTAAGTGGAAGTTTGTATGCTTCCTACCTAAGAGTGAATCGGGTTCGAATCTTGCGGGGACCTTCTGTAAGTATCCTTTCGCGTTTATCTTTCGTTTTAGCGTTAAAGTCAAACTGTGTTTGACTTTCTACATTGACCAGTTTATGGTCAACGCGAAGTTCGCTTGAACTTCATAACGTGAGCGTAATCACGATGGTTATAGTCCCTAGTGACTATACCTACTGATTACCACGTTATCTAGGCTCAGTGACGAGTCGTAGTTTCGGGCAAAATGCGTGTTCTCGCGTATTTTGTAACCAAACTACTTGTGGGTATCAAAACCGTTTGTTTTGATACCGAACCTGTTTTTAAAACCTTGTTAAACATGTTTTAACATGTTTAGCTCGTCAGTTTTAGATTTGTGCTTGTCTAGGGTCGTAAAGGTAAGCGATCTAATCAATCGCTTATAGTTTCGAACCCGACCCATTTGGTCGATCATTAGGATCCGACCAAATACTTTAGGTGACCATAGTAGTATAGGGAATAACCTTCCGAGGTTATACCTTATGGTCACGTCGTTTAAGTAGTTGTATGATAAGTAATTCCTATGCCTTAGGTAAATTACCAAAATGCCCTTTTTTCGCCAAAATTCATTTTAAGCCTATGTAACATAACTTTTGCCATCTAAACTGATTTAACAACAATATTAAACATGTTAAGGCATATCTTACTTGTCATAGGGCTAGTTAGGCGGTCCGAACGCGTTTTACGCGAACGACGCGTTAAAGTAGCATAAGCTACCTAAATGGGTCGTAACGGGTCAAAAGCACTTAGGATAAGTTTCATTTTAGTATGTAGGCTTTGTTAAACCATATTACATGAGTTCCTACACTCATCTAGTTTACAAACCCTCATGCTACCCGATCCTCCGATTAGGTCCGTTTATTAATGTAGTTTCCTATATTAGGTGACGTTTGAATTCGTGATCTTCTAACCTTGCTTGGTGGATTTCTAAAGTCTATTGAGCAATCTCAAGTGAGTACATAGACCCCTCTTTTACTGTTTTCCAAACATTTTGGGGTGAAACACATGTGCCTACTTGTTACTTTCGTGCTTTTCTTGTTTTCTCATCATATACATGCTATGTTCATTAGTACATTATTAGTACATCGTTTTACATGACATTTTATGCTATGTATGCCCATTGTGTGCATACTTAGTGCATTGTTTTACATTACCTTTTCATGCTATGTATGTTCATCATGCTTAGTACATTTTCATTTCATCACATGCTTACATTTTGATATGACATTTGGGTTGTTAAGTGGGACCATATACATTCATTAACTTTGATCACGCCGCTCGTTAGTAGGTAATGGTACCATAGGAATTGACAACTCCCGTTCCTAACATCCTAGGTAAGTTTGGATGAAAGGAATGACCGAATTCGATAAAACATAATACAGATAGACCTTTAATTTGTTTAAAGGCTCATCACCACAGTCACAAGGCTTGAATGTATGCATTTTTACAATACCGCATAAATGTTTGTATTCAGTATAGCATGCATTTCCACAAAACATGACGTTGATTTAAACCACGTTTACTTCAATACATTGTTTTGTGCATTTTTTTTACCTATGGTTCCGAGGATATATATATATATATACTTCATTTGCCATACATGACATTTTGTTTACTCATCACATAATTGACATTTGACATAGACATTTTTGATATTGATATACATATTTCATGGACCACATTTTGACATAAACACCTTGACATGGTTTACACAAAGACATTTGACAAATGATTTGATATGGGCAAATTTACATTAGTGGTTTGTTTGGGTAAGTGATTTAAGTAACGAGGCATATGTAATATGATACAAGCATGGTGGATACGCCGCTGGTACTTCCTATATATAATTGTTTGTATGGTATTACATATTGTAGCGTTATTTGAATCATTTCAATTTAGACATATAACATTTTATACAAATAACATATTTTTCACAAGACATCGTTTTACAAACAACTCATTTTATACAAAACTCATTTTACTTGGTTAATCATTTAATCTCACATCACTCTTTTACATATCATCTTCTTTAACATCGCTTTTCAAAAGATTTATAAAACAAAACATTTTACAAGGATCATGACTGACTTTTGTTAAACAACCTTTCTAAACTTATAAGTCATGAACCCTATTTTCATAAAACCTATGTTACTCATAGGCATTTTTATGCTGACGTACCTATTTTCACATGTGTTTCAGGAGCTGATGCTTAGGATGATCGTGATACTAGGGCGGACCTGTGCCTTAGAGACTTAAAAATAAAGATAGACTTAGTTTAATTATATGATGTACTCTTTGGTTCTTGGTTTGAAACAATGTATTCCACTTTTGGTTGTTGAATAAAATAAATTTTAATTACCATGGTTGTGGAACAATAATTCTGTTACAACACTCCCCGACGTTTCCGCCACGATTTGATGTTTTACGTGGTCGGGGTGTGACAATTATTAGGCATGTTAAGGCATATAATACTTGTCATAGGACTAGTTAGGCGTTCCGAACGCGTGTTACGTGAACGACGCGTTAAAGTAGCGTAAGCTACCTAAACGGGTCATAATGGGTCGTAAGCACTTAGGTTAGGTTTCATTTTAGTATGTAAGTTTTGTTAAACCATATCATATGAGTTCCAATACTCGGTTTACAAAACCTCATACTATCCGATCTCCCGATTTAGGTCCGGTTATTTATGTAGTTACCTATATTAGGTGTCGTTTGATTTCCGTGATCCCTCTAGCCTGCTTGGTAGTTGTTCAAGACTTCTAAGCACTCTCAAGTGAGTACATAGCCCCTCTTTTACTATTTTCAATGTTTTGGGGTGAAGCATGTGCACCTATTTGTTATGTTCTTGTTGTCAAAAGTATAATTGATTATACATATTAGTACTTATCTTTTTTACAAACTGAATGATTATTTATGGTTTAAACTCTAATTTTTCCAAAGATTACAAAATTAAAGTGTTGGATAGTACTTATTTTTGTTCACCAGACCGGTTGGTAGTATGATATAGCGCTATAGGATTTAACACCCCATTCCTGTTGTCATGGAATGTCTTAAACCAATTTATTTTTATCCAAATAGGGATTGCCTTTGTGGTATTCCTATAGTCTCAAAGGTGTAGTTTGATGCACTAGGTCTGAATGGATTCTTAAATCACATTATTTTTGGTATATTCAGTTATACTCCCAAAAGTATAGTTTGATATGCTCTCATATGTGATATTGTACAAAACCAACATATATTTTGTTAATTACCAAAGCATAGTTTAATATGTTATTTTCAAAACCAAAGCATAGTTTAAAATGTTATTTTCAAAACCAAAGCATAGTTTAATATGTTATTTTCAAAACCAAAGCATAGTTTAATATGTTATTTTCAAAATCCAAAGTATACTTTTGATATACTACTGAAAACTATTAGTTTGACAACTAAAGTATATTTAATATACTATCTAACGATTTTGGAACTGAAATATATTTTAATATATTACTTATTCGACTTTCTTAAAACCAAAGTATATTTTTATATATACTATAAACCTTTTTATCAAAATACTGTTTTATAAACAATATATTTTATACAAATTCATTTTATTTAGTTATTTAACTACCTATGTATTATTATTTTATATCATCTGATTTTTTATAAAGTTTAGTATGATTTACAAAAGAAAACATTTTTGATTAAAAACATTTTCTTTAAACTAATAAGTCATGAATCCTAATTATAATAAAACCTATGTATCTCACAGGCATTTTTATGCTGACGTACCAATTTTTACACATGTTTCAGGTGCTGTTATGTGATGATTGTTGATGCATGCTATACATAGGATGGACTCGTGCCTTAACAATTTTAAAACTTGAAAGATAATACTTGTATTTATCTGATTTGTAATAAAACAATGAGTTCAATAATTCAATAAAACGAAATTATTTATTCCATGGTTGTGAAACAATAATTCTGTTACAACACTCCCCGACATTTCCGCCACGTTTTGTTGTTTTACGTGGTCGGGGTGTGACATCGACTTCCAATAAATAAAGCACTAATGGATCAGCATAAAGCATATAGGACACATGTACAAAGATTTTGGGATAAAATACAGAGTTCTTACCAAATCCACTGGCAATCAAATCTTTTGTCAGAATCGGTTATGAAAATAAGGAGGTTTTTATTACTGAAGCGCTAATCAGAAGAATTCTTGATTATACAAACCCATATAGACTATTTTGAACTTCTCTTAAACTATTCATAAGTTTTTTGCAACCAATAGTATTTTAAAGAAAATACAAAACCTGACTCAAAAACTAAAGTAAAACTTTTAATGCAAAAAAATATATATATATATATTTGTTAACACTATAGTAACAACTATTTGGCTATGTAAGGTGTATTTAGGAGGTGAAACTAAAATAAATGACATCATACAGGTTATGTATTCTGTAATGTAGCTTACTTGATTTACAATAATATTAATTAATACTACGTCACTTAATTAGTCACCAACGGGTCGTCGGGTCAACTTGTTCTAAGTTAGTAAAAAATGTGAGTGTTTTCTAAAACAATAAAACCATGGGGATGTTTGGATTACTTAAGTTTTGAGAACCTACGCGAACATACACTGATAGATATTACATATAATAGGTAGTGGTTTACTGGGCACCTATTCTTTGTCTTTTGCATTCTCCGATTGCTTCGCAAACAATGAGTTTCACTACTACTTTACTTTTATGTTTTTTGGGAGAAACACGACTTAGTTAATGAATTTCTTTTATATCACTAATGTACTAAACACACTTGTTATTACAAAATTCCTTACACAATTAAACCGTTAATATGTGATAGCAAGGTAATATTTGGTAGTATTACTCGGTTCGACAAACCCCACAGTGTGCTGGGAGCTAGGTGTGAAACATTAACCTAACACAAGTAAAACGTTTGTGATAGACGTGGTGGAAGGAACCAAAACACAACACTCAACTTCAGTTCACTTGTTTAGTAATTAACAAACAAGCTAGCTTCCTATATTATGCATTTTCTAAAAACAATATTTAAGATTTAAAACTTGTGAACTCACTAACTTTGTGTTACACACTTTAGTATGTTCTTTCACAGGTCACTAAAGCAAGATATTTGGATCACCGCATTTCATGCACACTGGAGTGTCATTTTTAATTATGTAAACTTTTTTCCTACAATATTCTGATAACTGTTGGTTTTGCCATGTATAGCATTTGATACTTTTTGTTTCCACTGTTAAACTTAAACTTTTGATACTTTCATTTTGAAACAGTTAAAATACCATCACTATTAAAGTTGAATGTGGTATTTAAGTATTTTTCATTATTTACGAATGGTTCAACATGACTAGTGGCTAGATCCTGTTTTGTCACACGTCTTATGGTAAAACCCCGCAAGTGTAATTTGATGGTATGGCATATTTAGTTGTTTGTAATTTGTATGACTTAAATGATTTGGTGTGTTTGGTGAAAAAAGTGAAGTATTATGTGAAATACGATACGAAATTCTTAATTATGTTGTGATTTTAAAAATAATTAACATGATAGCTTTGTGTGTAAGCATATTTGTGTTTGTGTGACCATTATTAAGAATCGTAGGATAAGATATATACAAGATCTATTGTTTAACACTTAAGAGGATAGGAAACACAATCACGTGTAGTATTCACCAATGGGTCGTGTCCAAATAACAAGTTAGCATATAAAACATTTTCGCAAGTCTAAAAAGTTGAGTGACCAACTTGGTTAGTAGAATTGGAATTAATTTGAAAGTGTCCCTCGTATATCGGGCACTCTTAGGTGAATACCAACTTGATATGGGTTTTATTGCAATCTTTCAAAACACACCCAAAGATGAGCTTTTATGGCCCTTTAAAATGATGTTTTTACATTTTGGGGGAGAAACACACATTATTTTGAGTTAATAGGATCATTAGACGACAATTAAATGTAGCCTATGTTGGCGTTCAGTAAGGGAAGGGCCATTATTTACCCTTTCGAGGGCTTATCCAAGGACTTTCCTCCATCGCCATAATCATTACCTCTTGGATATCGGGTTTTGACAAAACCCAATCTCGTAACCGGTCTCTCCGGTTTTGGACAAGGAATATATGTTGAAAGGATTTTATAAGGAAAAAATGAATGTTTGGTTTTGATCATGGGCTCTTGGTTGCGAACATTATTTTTGTATTCCTAGCTCGTTTAGGATGTTATATGTCAGTCTAGGGTTGTTATGTTTTTCTAAATGGAAAATAAATTTTGGTTATTACATGTAAATTAAACATGTGAACTCACCAACCCGGTGTTGACACTTTAAGCTTGTTTTTAAGGTACTTAAATGACTTGAGAGTTTTAAATGGGTTTATGGAAATTTTGAAATTAGAAAATTATTTGGGACATTAAAAGTGAAGTGTCATGGTCCATGTGATGGAACCCCTACTTTGAACACTATTAAACTTTATTTTGGATGATTGTAATAACTTTTTAAACTATTTTGTCCAATTCATAATTATCTAAGTTTCCCTTATGAATATTAGTTGGCAACCTATGTCGCCATCATTGCGCGTCTTTGGCTATGGTTTTCGGGTGTGACATATAATGAAGCCATTTGTTCTTAAGTATCAAACATATTTTGGCATAAATCTTATCCACAAACACTTGCTTGTGCACGTGATATACACTATATTGTAGAAAAAAATTGTGGCGTTACAAATACATGGAACATGATGAAAAGAGATCCAAATTAACGTAGAAAACCAAGTAAATGATCTAGAACCACTCTTAATTAAGAGAAAATGCTCTGATAAAACTTGTTTGTCCATTGGAATTTACACCAGATCCATAATTGTATCAAGCACATGATAGAGTAAGTGTGGAATCCCAACTCTAGGTCTACACATTAAAAATCGTAACAAGAATGAGAAAAAAAGGCAAAGTAATTAACTTTCAGTTTGATATCACTTCAACAATATGTGCTTACAAAGCCCCAAACTTTTATTCAATATATAATTGTTCCTTAAGTTATCATTAATGTTTCGGAGGACAACAAGATTTCAAATGCTCGTTACAACGATTGACACACATCTGTTTATTAGGAGCACACAAGTAAGAAAATTGGGCAACCCCACAACAACAATATTTCAACAGCATCTTCATTTCAACACAGTGTATTGCACAATTTGGTGGAGGCACTTCTGTGATGTTGTTGTATTCAACTTGCGCACCTGTAAATCCAAAAAATGATAATATTGATAAACAATTTTATACAAAAAAATGTGATTAAAATGGTTAGGTTATGTTAACATACACCAATGAAACAAAAACAAAGCTAGAAAGGTTACATTGAAAACCACAACATGTGGTTTCCCCAAATTCACCATTGTATAAAGTATTGTTGAGTGTTTGATAACTTCTGAAAAACACAAGGACGAATGAATTGTGTGAGTTGGACGAGTTTTAATGGAGTTAGAACCTACAGTTATATACACATTTAGATTGAGTTGTAGTGGACTCTTTTACCCAATTTAATATAACACAACCAACTTCCCTAATGCCTAAGATATCAATTACTTTTGATAAATGTCTATAAGTTTGTAATTCAAAATAAATGCTAACAAAATTGAAATATGTGTTTAATACATGAACTTTTATCATTGTGTGCTGTGACTTACTGTTGTTGAGATAGAGATATGAATGTAAGAAAGATTAGACCGCTATTATATGGATACTTATTAATTAAGGTACAAATCATAAAATGATGATATATAATAGCCTTTCAAAATTTTATATTATTATATGTTTACGAATAATAACTTATCATTCAAACTTAATATATATTTTACTCAATTTATAGTAACTTATAAACTATATAACGCGTGTTTAAATAGGTGTATCGAGGAGTAAAACCACTAATATTTCGTATTCGTATTTACTGTGCATGTATTTACATATGCTCATAAAAAATATTTAATATTTCTTGTAAATACTCCGTGATAATGTAAGAAAGAACAAGCCACATTTACTATTGATGTTTGGTATAACATCTTTAACACACCAAATGTATTGGTACTTTAGAATGATTTGAATCACTCATCACACAATTTTCATGAATGAAAATCTTCATGTCAGCTTTATTTATAACTTGTATCTTATAATAGTTTAATTCTCTTAGTAATAATCAACAACTCTTTATATGATTTTAAAAATAGTTTCAATACGGTACAATAGCTTTGAAAGTTAAGTATTTTTCCCGAATTAATTAACGTATTTTTTAAGGCTTCATATTAGAACATTCCTCTATCAAGGTATAGCTTAATATATATTCTCAGTACTTTTTTTGTGTATTTTATAATCTTATATTCAAACATGCAAAACAATAAAGTTTATCTCAATATATTCATTATAGTTTTTGATAACGTTTCATATTAGCATATTTCTCTATGTGAAAAACGAAATCATTCTAACGTGCTTTCAAAAGTCCGCTAGACTGGGTGAGTTTAAGGTTTAATTAATATAAAACATTAAAATATTTGTAAAACATTTACTTCACATTCTTAAAATAAAAGAGTTTAATAACTTCTTTCAAACAAGTTAAGCACAAAACACATATAATCGTAAGTTATGTAATAAACACACACACATATATATGTATAAATATATATATATATATATATATATATGGAGGTGGTTTTCATTTTAGCGGTCCCCTATATATATAGGGGACCGCTAAAATGAAAACTATCTCCAGTTGTAAGAACATGAGAACTACACCGTACGGGGCGATTTTTCATAAACGTAGATGCGTGTATTATAAACACATTTGTAAAAAAAATTTCAAAAAAAACCTGTCATGTGTGTAGTTTTGAGCACCACAAGTTTGTGTTTACGGGTACCGTAAATTTTAAATGATGTTAATAGAATAATATAAACCATACGAGTTTTATTAACGAGTTTCTACGAGATGTTTTACGATTTGATTTAATAAAACAAAATGTTTTGGAGTTAAGAATCATGGCTACGAGATTTTATAAATTATAACCAACTTGATTTGAGTTGGTTAAATATGTCGTAATACTATACTTTTCAAAAGAAGGTTTTTAAATAAGTATTGCAACATGTAAAACAAGCCATGAATCTGACACTCATATAAAACCTATGTACTCGCCGGCATTTTTATGCTGACGTATTTTCACATGTGTTTCAGGTACCATAGTTGATGATGTTTGATGATGACATTTGTGTACGCTCACATAGGAATGGACGAGGCCCTAGTGACTTAATAACAATGAAAGTTTATTTGTTCCTGTTTTGTTTCTAATTCCAGTGTAATGTAATACATTTAATTCAATAAAACGAAACTGTTTAATCCATGGTTGTGAAACAATGATTCTGTTACAACACTCCCCGATGTTTCCGCCACGTTTTGTTGTTTTACGTGGTCGGGGTGTGACAGAAAAGTTGATATCAGAGCCAATGGTTATAGGGAATTATGCTATTAGTAATGCTTTGGCCTAATCTATAACCTTCCTAGGACCCTAACACAAGATTCTTGTGTTTAGATCTTAAAACATTACCGTCACTTATCCTTAGGTGACAACCACAACAAGAACATAAATTTTGAATCTGCTTTTAAAACTAATCATTTGTTCTAGGATGATTTATTATAAGGTTTTGAACTTTCAAAGTTTTCAAGATCCCGTCAAAGTTTGGGTCTTATAACGTGAACACGTGCAATCCGGAAGGGTGGACGCCTGTACTCTGAGTTTTCTGTCTAAGGCTAGAGTGTTCGTTCAAATCCACATAATCGGACTAGTCATTCTTACCTGGGAACTCTTGGAGTGAGTGTCCACTTATAGGCTAAAGAATGTCTTCGCGATACATTAATGGGTTGATTAGTTACTGTCTCATTTATTTGCCTTTGGTAACAAACAAATGGTCACAATCTTCATGCGTTGTCATTCTCTTTTGACTATCATTCGCTTGTTTCCTCCTATGCCTTCCATTATCTTCAAGATGCCCCTTCATCACAACAACACTCAAATGTCCGAACCAGATGCTGCAATTACCCAGCGAATAGGCGTCGTACTCCAGAGGATCATTGATTTAGCCATTACAATGTCTCGCCTCAGGGATGAAGTCGTATAAGGGAACTGCTCCTTGGTGCAATCAATGCCACCGTCATCATCTGAATCAAATACCCTGTTTCAAATGTACCCACGGTGGACGATGGGGACATTTGGTTAACATATGTGTGACAACTCTCACTAAACCAGGTAACCGGACAATTAATTAACTTTAATTATGTGCTTAGTGACTGTGCTTGATTAAAACTGATAATTTAAACTACTTTATGATTTTCGTATCATACATACATATGCATCACATTTCATACTGTCACTCCATTCATTACACATAAACCTTACTGACATACTTGATGTACAAAGCACAGTTAGCACACTTAACGGATAATACAGAAACATGCTGACAATGCCAGCAAATAGACAGACAGTGTTTTTGAGGCCCAGTATGGGCCAGGGACAAGGTACTACACTAGTATGGAGTGTAGGGAAGTGAGGACCATAAAACTGCGTCACTAGGTGATAGTTAAAGTGCCGGGAAGTGCCTAAAACACACTTTAAGTGCAGAATTCTACATTTTCAGCAAAAATTCAGCATTTAACATGCTAGTAAAATATCAAAAATATGGCAGAATGGTCCTGTATGCTTTCCTAAGTGTCGGGAATTAATTGTGTTACAAATATATATATATATATATATATATATATATATATATATATATATATATATATATATATATATATATATTCATATATATATATATAAAAGACACTTTACGGAATAATTAAACACTTTAACGGAACGGTATCCAACCGAACAACCGGACATTATCCGGGACACTAAATTTTTGTCAAATACATTGTTTAATTATTTTTAAGCTAGTCATGATCCCCGAACACCCTAACACCCACTAAATATCAAATAAATAACGTATATAAGTGCATACTTGAATTCTAACTTGTGATTACCATCTAGTTACAAAAATTTACATCCAACCCCCCCCCCCCTAACCGAATTCGGTCCCAAGTGGACCCACAAATCATCCCCACCATACTTCACATCTTCTCTTGGATTTAATCTTAATTTTATATTAGATGTTGCTTGTTGTGATTACCAAAATATGTAGAACATCTTATAAGTATGGCACCCTAAATCATCACCATCACTTTCAAACTTCACAGCACTCCTTCACTCATCTCTCCCTCTCCCTCTCCCTCTCGGCCACAAACAACCGCCACCACCTCCACCATATCACAACCATCTTCATCCATTTTTGAGTTTCATACAAGACTATAAGGTGATTCAAGGAAGCTTGCAACTTGTGGAACTTCAAGGAGCCTTGTTTCTTGCTTTTTCACCATCATCTTCTTCATCTTGTCACTAGAGATTCTTCCCTAGCCTTGTGCTAGTTGTAAGTCTTTGATCTACCTTAGTTTACTTCCATTTTGAGTAGTTAAAAGTTATGTTATGATTGAATATTACAAGAACACTAAAAGGGTTAAACAAGAAACATAAACATAAAAGTTTACATGAAGATGAAATGTTGTAGTAGGATGTTGTAGTGAACATGTTGTTGATTGTATGATGATTCTTGGTTGTGTGACGTTAATCACCATATGGATCTTGTTAAATAATATTTAGAAATATGATTTAACAAGATTAGAAAGTGGTTATGTACTACATAAAATAACCACCTTTTAGTTAAACATGAACTTGAAAGAAATAGAGTTCTTGAAAAATAATTGAACAAAATAATTTGATGATCATGTAGATCTAAGTTTGACAAGAGGTTTTTCTAAATAAACCAAGTTCAAGAACCGATTTCTAAAAGATTATGACTTTACATACACTTACACATTTTTTTGGAAATGAAATAAGTGTAGGAACCTTTTATTTACAAGAAGAGTTCAAAAGATTAACTTTTGTAAAAATTGTTTACAAGTTGTAAACACTAAACACTTTCAAGAAAATGATTTTTAAAGAAATAGATACGCTTTGGAAGGTAACTAAGTCCACTAAAAGCCTTACCAAGTTACTACGTGTTTTTACCAAAAAACAAGTTCGTGTTATTATGTGAAGTGCATTGTTTTTGCACTTGGTTAGTGTAACGTTGTTAAATAAATTTTTGTTGATTGATTGAATGAATTTTTGAAAAGAAAATGATATGCTAATAAGCATGGACACCTCCGTTTACAAAGGAAACTCTAGCGAAATTTTCTAAAAATTCCAACACTTAGAAAATATTTCTCTAAACAAGTGTTACAAGTATATTTTATAACTTGTGTTTCGAACATAAATTTCGCCATAATGTTTGTAACAAAATACAAGTGTCGGAGGTTAATTTTCTTAAATAAATAAATGGATAAATATATATTTAGAATATATATTTTATACTAAAACGCTTGTGTGATTATTTGTGTATTTTGTGAACTAGTTATATTATTTAGGGCAAGATAATGT
This sequence comes from Helianthus tuberosus, assembly GCA_030545235.1. Lineage (NCBI taxonomy): Eukaryota > Viridiplantae > Streptophyta > Magnoliopsida > Asterales > Asteraceae > Helianthus > Helianthus tuberosus. The sequence continues at coordinate 2,035,891 of CM060402.1, forward strand.
AACTTAGCAAAATACCATCACAATTATAATTCTGGAAAATACTTTTACGAATATATTTTGGGTAAACATTATTTTGATACAAAGAATGAAAATATATTATTTTTGGGAAAAGTATATATTTTGGGACTACATTATTTCGGTAAATGTGTTAAATATATTTCTCTAAGTGGAACTTAAAAATATATTATTTTCGGAACCACCAAAATACATGTATAAAATACCCCCATCCTTGGGAAGGAGATACGCACAAATAATACTTGTGAAGTATGAATACGAAATAGTTGTCTAACTATTATTTCAAGACCTACAAATATAATGTAAGTTAAAATAATTGTTATTTTAACAATAAGTTATAACTTGGAATAATATCAAAGTAACGTAACTCAAACCCGTAAATACTAAGCCAAGGCACGGCCTGTTCGTCTAATAGACATTAGTACGTTGTAGGTTGTCGTGTAGCGGACCAAGTTTGAGTTGACGATATGATTCAGGAGACGCACTACAGTGAGTTCATGTCCCCCTTTTCTCTTAACTGTTTTCGGTTTTATACTTCGGAGGTGAAATACATGTTACAATTATACAGACATTTTTATACATGGTATGGTTAGCGTAAGGAGGGACTTTTGATACACCGTTAGATCATGTGAGTGGGTAGGCGAGCCCACACCCATGAGGCCATTAATCCTCGTCGTAGGACCGAGGGACATGAGTGATAGATCTATTTGGGTGTAGCGAGCCCACACCCATGAGGCCGGGGCGGCCCATAGTGGTGACTGTGTCTTACAGCCGGAAGCCCGGTGCAACTCCGCTAGGTTTGAGTCTTCCTGCATCACTTCACACATATCAATGGCCTTGCAAAGCATTGGTGATCTCTTTTTTTTCCTTATTGCTACATACCAGGGAATTTCATACACCGTATACAAAGGATTATACATACATCGTTTACAAGGGTTTATACATACATCGTTTACAAGCGTTTATACATACTCACATACACATGAACTCGCTCAACTTTTTGTTGATTTTTCAAACTACATGTATTTCAGGGAATTGAGCGGATCTGGCGGGTGATGCACATTAAGCTGCGTATTAAATAAAAGATGACATCCAGGGGTGTAGGGTTTGGGAGGTGTAACCCTTGCCTGAACGGGTCACATGTCTCCAAACCTCGTTTTCTTTAAGGTCTTTTGTTGAGTCCATTGGGAACTCATTTTTAAACAAGTCATGGTTGTAATTTATTTTGGGTTGATGATTCAAGACAATTGTTATGGCATTTTCTAACTATATTAATGGATGAGCATCTTGTGTTTTTATCATATAGCATTGTTATGATTGTTGCTATGGTATTAAGAAGTCACACCAAATAAACCCAAGCTTCCGCAAAAGCCAGGGTGTGACAATATGCCACTTTGCAATCCAAAGCAAAGCTATTACAAATCCTGCTACTGCTCAACCTTCAAATTTTGCTTCATATGTCGCCTTGGCATATCTAGCACCTCAACCTCATGAACCTTCTACCTTGTGTATTGACTTAAGCACGCCTAGTGCAAGGTGTCGAAACACCTCTCGTTACACAAATTCCAAAGTCCATGTAGGATCTTTCTATCCTCATAATTAAGTTCCTTGCGGATGGATATCGTTCATCAGAGTCCTTAATTGAATTCTTTGTATGATTCAATACGTACATTACGATTCAATAAGGACAAAGCCGAATTCCTATTAAGATTTTTCTATCTTCATAGATAGATTCTTGAAAATGAATAAAGTGCCAAATGAAATCCACGGATTGGATTCCTGGTGTGCTTTAAATATCCGTGTCCAAAGATAACAAATTAAAAGTCAAGTTAATCAATTATGTGATTATGTGCTTATGTGTTCCCTTTTTTATGTTTTTGTGCGATCCAAATTTTTGTTATCCAAGCCCTCGTAGAATCTCCCATATCTTCGTATAAGGGATTCATAGTAGGATATCCAAAGGTACTATCTTAAATCCTTAATGGACTTCTACGTTGTAGTTAAGTCCCTTGGGTTATGAAGTACTGTTCCATAATTAGACCCCTTGAGGGGTCTAGTTAAACAGATTGATCCAAAAATCTGGTTAGGAATATCATGTGATGATATAGCTGAAAAGACTCATTGGTGATCCAATTAAAGAGATCATTTGTCGATCTAATTAAAAGGACCCTCTGGTAGTCTAGTCACACTCATCACAGGTTTGATTTTCTTCCCCTACACGTTATGAAATGTGTCACACCCTTACTTTTGCGGAAGCGTGGGTTATTGGTGTGACTTCTTAATACCATAGCAATCAATCATAACAATGCTATATAATAAAAACATGAGATGTTCATCCATAAATAGAGTTTAGAAAAATACCATATTATACTTGTCTTAAAACATCAATTCCAAAATAAGTTACAAAGCATGACTTGTTTAAATGAGTTCATAAAAACTTAGCAGAGACCTTAAACAAAGCTAGGTTTAGAGATATGTAACTCGTCCAGGTAGAGGTTACACCTTCTAAACCCTACGACCCTGTATGACTTCTTTATTCAACCGCAGCTTGAAAATACGTGCATACCGTGCCAGATCCATTAGTTTCCTGAAATACATGTAGTTTGAAAAATCAACAAAAGTTGAGCGAGTTCATGTGTAAGTGAGTATGTATAAACCTTTAATATTTCTATATAAGTAAAAGTCCCTGGTATGTAGCAATTAAGGAAAAACTGATCACCAATGGGTTGCAAAGCCAATGGTATGTGTGAAATGATGCAGGAAAACTCAAACCTTGCAAATTTGTCTCCGGTATGAAGACATAGTCACCACTATGGGGCGCCCCGGCCTCATGGGTGTGGGCTCGCTATACCCAAATAGATCTATCACTCATGTCCCTTGGTCCTACAATGAGGATTAATGGCCTTAAGTGTCATGCCCACCACTCACATGATCGCGTAATAAAAACCCTCCTTAAGCTAACCATACCATGTAAATAAATGTCTGTAATTGTCTGTAAATGTCTATAAGTGTCTGTTAATGTCTGTAATAATTGTAACATGTATTTCACCCCCGAAGTATAAAACTGAAAATAGTTAAGAGAAAAGGGGGACATGAACTCACAGTAGTGCGTCTTGTACCGTATCTCAACTCTGTCTGCTACACGACAACCTACACGTACTAATGTCTATTAGACGAACGGGCCGTGCCTTGGCTTAGATTTTAATGTTTAGAGTTGCGTTACTTATATTGATTCGCGTGATAAATATTTGTCAAAATAGTTAATATTTTAACTTAATAATGTGTCATGTTGGGGTATTTGTTCGTTCAAAGTTCTAGTAAACTCTTGTCTTAGAAAGAAAATATTTACTAAGTGTTAGGATTTTCGGAAAATTTCGCCATAGTCTCCTTTGTAAATAGAGGTGTCCATGCTTAAAAGCATATCATTTTCTTTTGCATATATCCCGTAGAGTGTTCGCACGAAGCCAACCCGGCAATCATACATGCAATACACTACTTATGTCATTTCAGCTTTATTAAACAAAACTGGACTGTTTTCAAGCATTTTAATAAAATAGTTAACCTTTTCCAAAAATTCTCAAATTTTTACAGGATGTCATAAACATTCCAAATTTTATTGTGTAAAAATATCGGGGCCCAGTTCATTATCAATATTATATAAAACTTTATTTACCCGACTGCAATCAGATTTGTTACTTTCTGATTGTAGTGTACGGAAAAATTCACTAAAAATTAATCGTAAGTCTGATCGATGAAATTCCAGTTGGAGAATCACGGCAAGAACGGTGACCATCTACAGTAAAAAATCCCATGAGTTGATTCGACTCAGGTTTCAAGTTATGCCTCCGAATACAACACACTTTTTCAGCAGAAAAATCGTAGCTTGAGCTGCTGTCTAAAAACAGTTCTTTAAAAATAGTAAACGACCTCGAAAAATTACGATTCTAGTGCCATTTGATCGGTTTCTCAAAAATACATAATTTAGACTCCAGAAATTCAGTTTTTCGATTAAAAATGACCCAGTTACCGCCTGTTGAAGTTGGCTGGAAATACCAATCAGCATACTGTTTACAATGTAAAAGTTACTAAAAACGCATCAACAAGGGTCGTAACCATGGTTTATCGATGATTTAATGATCAAACCTTATGCATGCTTTAACCAACCCTAATCCAACCTGATTTCAACTTCATACAAACTTTTTATGTAGGGTTTTTATGTAGAGTTCCATGTTCATCTTTTAGGGTTCTATTTCTTGTGATTTAAACAAAAAACGTCATACATCACATTTTAACTAAGAATAAGATGGAACAAGGTGTAGAGACTTACTACTAGCACAAGGCTAGGGTAAAAATCTAGTGAAGATGATGGTGAGAAAAGTATGGTGGAAAGATTAGATCAAAGCTTCCTTGAAGTTCCTTCAATCTTGCAACTTCCTTGAATCTTCTTGAAGCTTGAATGGATTTGTAGTTGGAGAAGATGAATGTATGAAAGAGATGGGGGTGGGTTCGGTTATGTGGAGCCGGAAATAGGGAGAGAGAGTGAGGTGGAGTGTGGATCTTAAGGTGATGATGAGGATTTCTTGGAATTCATGAGCCACCCAACCCTAGTGTCATGATATTCTAGATTTTGGCCAACCAAAACTTGAGAGAATAACACAAAATCTAAACAAAATATAATGTAATGATGGGGTGGGTCCCAATGGCTGAAAATTCGGTTGGGGGCGGGTAGATTGTAAAATTTTGTTATTACTAGGTAATTAAGTAGGAGGTTAAGGGTATTTTCTAGAATAGTGGGTGTATGTCATGTTGCTATAGTGTGTGGGGATTTTTGTGGCTATGATTATTTAGGAATAATAAAATAATGTTTCTGACAAAATTTTCGTGTCCCGGGTAATGTCCGGTTGTTCGGTTAAGTATCGTTCCGTTAAAGTCCTAAATTGTACCGTATAGTGTCTTTTATGCATCTTTTTGTAACGAAATTAATTCCAACACTTAGGAAAGCGTTCAGGACCATTTAGTCAATTTTCTGAAAAATACGAGTATGTTAAAAGCTGAATCGTTGCTGAAATTGCAGAATTCCGTACTTAAAATGAGTTTTAGGCATTTTCCGGCACTCAAACTATCACCTAGTGACACAGTCTTATGGTCCTCACTTCCCTACACCCATACTAGTGTAGTACTTTGTCCCTGGCTCATACTGGCCTCAATATAGTGTCTGTCTATGTGCTGGCATTGTCAGCACGTGTCTGAGTTATCCGCTCACCGTGCTAACTGTGCTTTGTGCATCAGGTTTGTCACTAAGAGTCTGTATGAAATAAATGGAGCGACTGTATGTAAAGTGATGCACATGTATGTATGTAACATAAATCAGTAAGCAGTTTAAGGTGTCAGTGGTAATCAAGCACAGTCATTAAGCACATAATCGAAATTAATTAATTTGTATAGTACTTGTAATTTTGAGGGTTGTCACATTCTACCCCCGTTAAGAAAATTTCGTCCTCGAAATTTGTACTACCTTAATTCCTTAGGGTTTCGTTATGCATGTGTGTATATGAATAGTACCGAGGTAGATAATCACCAAACCAATTCAAACCTTATTCACATCAAGTGAGTCCAAGAATATATATATATATATATATATATATATATATATATATATATATATATAACGTCACAAATCCAATAGTTAAAAGGTATGTGCTTTTAGCATTTGGTGTCGAGGGTACAAGACGTATCGACGTATAGTCTGGTGTAATCCAGCTAGCAGTGTTCCACAAAAGGAGGAGATTTGACTAATAAGATTTTTAAACGATTGGTTGCAATATGCAGGCGAGTTTTCACAACTGTAGCATCCGCTATATGAACTCAAAATCAATAACTAAAAAGTAGTAGTAAAGTGATCTGTAAATCTCCCGACTAAATGAACGGCAAGGTTTAGTGTGTTGGCACCCTTAAGTTTCGAAGGTACACCGAATGGAATACAAGCGAAATTTGGTGTATCACGGTCTTGATTCGTAGTTGCATCAGAAATGTTTAAATGACAAGTCAACAAAAGTTTATATAGTTTTGGGTGAAACAGTTGACCATGATTAGCACAAGATAATGACACAAAAGGGTGTCGAAATGACGAGATTCAATAATAGTGGTGACTAAACAAGTTTACCGTGCCTGAAATCAAATGAAAGTGTATAAAGACAACCTGAAGGTTTGATTTACACAATGTCGTAAAGTTTCCAGTTGAACAAAGAATATCAAAGAGCCACTATTTTTGATCGAAGGTGAAAAGAAGTATTAAATACCGCAAGGTATTCGATAGACAATGAAAGAACCGTTAAGAGGTACATTGGGCTGTGGAATGAATCTATGTACCATTGCCTTAACACACAACTGTGTTGAGACCGCTTTAATCGTGATAAACGAGGTGGATTTAGAGCAATTAAATAATTCAAATCCGTGTATGAAATGAGTAACCAACTTAGCGCAAGCTTAATTCTGTGAAAATATCACCGCAAGGTATTGAAATCAATCAAACGATTTAGTGGAGTTGTAGATCAACTGAATCTACTACGGCTCGTAATGAAAGAATCTTTGCAAAAATGTTTGAATATGACGCTCCCAATACATCATATGACGTTTTAAACCGAACATGCGAAATGGATAAGTTCAGGCAATTGAACTTATTTTCAGCGTAACCCGACAGTAAATGTATGCACCCATAAAGGAAATCTCAGCATGGTTACAAAAATAAACCATGAATGTATCTTGAAACAAAAGAAGTTTTCGAGAAAGTGTGTTGACTTGATAGCAAAAGAGTCAACCGTTACAATAATGTAGGCCATTCGAATCACAAACCAGTAGTTAGATTTAGCAACCTAATATTCGAATTTCAATGAAGCGTTTGAAATGAAATCGCATGCGTAGCAGATGGTGCATGCGTAACATGTGAGTTTTGAAATAATGAGTGTTTACTAAAATGGAGAAATGACCAAGTATTCGAAGTAATTGAGTGTTCGCTCTCAGCGAAGAAAATCAACGTGATGCAACTACCATTAGGGGAGTAGAGATGCAAACATCTACTTCCTAAAAGCAAAAGTGAAGGTTCCGACAAGAGAAGTTTAGGTACTTTCTGTTAGGGTTAACTGAAATAGTATGTATGTTAGGTTAATGGTGTCTGCTTGGGTTAACAAGTGTGGTCCCTAGGTAACAACTTTTACGAGTTTGGACCTGGGTTCCCAAAGGTCCTAAGCATAAGCTTTCTAAATCCCCAAGGTTTCGTATTCTGTGTAACTCAGTTTGTGCATTGTGTAGGAAGCACTATCTTTGTGTACGTTTAAAAACAAGTTATTGTCCCACAATTTCCCCCGGTATGCTTTCTTCCTGAATTTATAGTTAATGACACTCGACCGCCGATCAATTGTGAAATAGTAGTTCGACCCTCATAGTTAGTTAAACAAGAAATTCGTTAATTCTCAGCAAGAGTTACTGACTCTTATGGGTTAGCTCGTTCGGCTCCTGATAGTTGATGCCTATTTGAAAATTTACGTCCTCCTTTTTGACAAGCAGAATGGGGGTTGCCCAAAAGGGAATTTTGGTCTGTTATCTTCCTTCTCCATCAACCTCTGAGGTTACACTAACAATTCTTGCATCTCCGAATGTGTAAGTCGCTAAGGTGTATTGACTGCAGGCGCGGCGCCTTGAATCAAATCGATGCGAAAATCAACTTGTCGTTGAGGATTTAATTCTGGCAAGTCTTTGGGAAAGACTTCAGGATATTCCCTATCACAGGAATATCTTCGAGTTTTGGTTCTCCGGCTCCCTTGTCCCCGACATGAGCCAAGAAAACAACTCATCCTTTACGCAACAGCTTTCGTGCCTTCCAGCAATTTGTAATTTATAGGGGCGTATCCTGTTTCATGAGTCACGATCGTTCCTTTATTCGCCATCGGGGTGCGAACATCAATTTTTGCTTGATCACTTGGAAATTAATCCATCCCAATTACCTCGTTGAAGCCTTCCAACCCAATTGGTAGTAGAGTAACCGTAAACTTATGCCCTCCGGGTTCTATCTTGTCGTCTCTAGTTACTGCGTTGGCTTCCACTAGCTTCCCATTAGCTAGTTCTTTCGAGTGCGGATTATCTACTTACTTACTACTAAACCATGTACACTTTCAAACTCTGAAGCTAAATTTGTAATAATAACAAGTAGCACAGATGCATCATGTTGACTATTATGGGACGTACCGATATCCACGCATGGATTCCTGGTGTGCTCCCCTAGCTCTACTACTGAGCTTTTATCCTCGTGCCTGATTCTTCTTAGGGCAGTATCTTCGGAAATGCTTTTTGCTTCCACAGTTAAGGCAACCTTGCGCACATTTTTGTTTGTCACTCATCCTCCCTTGATAGTTGTCGTTGTCGTTGTTTTCCCCGTGATTCTCACTACCATCTTGGCCTCCATTTCTACCTTCAGTACCTTGCCTACAAGTTTCCTTGGGATGCCCCCTCTTGCCACAGTTATCACATTTTCCATATTTACATCGCCCTACATGATAACGTAAACAATTGTCGCACTTAGGTAGGATACCCTTGTAATCCTTCCCCTTTTTGGCCTTCTTTCTGTTGTTTGCCCGAGTGACCTTCTTGAAATCTGCAAGCTTTCTCTTGTTATCTCCAGATGGCTCTACAGAAGTCTCCTTTTTCTCTTCCGAAGTGGAGAATTTGTTCGTCCTGGCTGCTTCTTCAGCTAAGGCCACACTTAGATTGATGGCCTCAGCGATCGTTGCAGGCTTTGATGTCGCCACCATGCTCATGATTTGGGGTGCCAATCCCCAAATGAAACACTCAATCTTCTTAATCTCTGAATCTACCATGTAGGGAACAATATGCGACAGAACTTGGAACTTCTCCATGTACGCAGCAATTTTTGAACCTTCCATCTTCAAGTTCCAGAACTCAGTTTCCACCTCCTGGCTTCCTGTCCTTGAACAGTACTTTTTATGCATTAGCTCTTTCAGCTCGTCCCATGATAAATCATAAGCGGCAGCCTCGCCCCTCATCTGAACCTGGAGTTTCCACCATGAAAGAGCCCCATCTTGGAATAGTCTGGAAATGTACGTGACCTGATGCTCTGTGGCACATTTGCTTGCGCGCAAAACAGAATCCGTCTTCTCAACCCAGCGCACGAAGGATACGGCACCCCCTGTGCCGTCGAAATGTAGGGGCTGGCAGCTCAAGAACTGCTCGTAGGTGCAGCCTGCGGTATAAGCAACATTATCCACGTTAAGGTGTTAGCAAGGCACTCATGTACATGTCTAAACGTTTTGTAATGTGTCTTAAAGGACTAAACATTACCGTTGGGGGTGTTATTTCCTGAGGTACATCCGCTGCAATCGGAGCGATGGGCCTCGTACCGTGCGATGGCCTGTAAGAGGCGCTCTTGCATTTCCGCCTCTGTTTTCGGTAGAGGCTTGTTGATGTTGGTGTTCCCTTGAGTCGACATCTTCCTAGAAGGAGGGTATTTAGGTCAGGTCTTGTTAAGGACACGAGCACACAATTCTCTATTTAACAAATGAGACCTCAAAGGTGTATTACATATATGTATATATGCAGTCGTTATAACAATCAATCACATATCACCATAATTATAACACAACTTGTAAATAGAACGTAGCAAGTAAGCATGTAGCTTTATAGTTATAGCACAAATATGCAGATCATCAACGTGCTTAGTGAGAACATAACGACTGAGTTTTTCATTGGTTATTAGTCATAAGTATGGTCGCGTGTTTTAAAGATAATTGGCTTTTCATTATTCCCTAGCTACCATTGTGTTGTCTTCCAAAATGTATCACATTAACAGGAATACAGGGTCACCCTACCCTTGTCCATTAAATATGTTAGTGTATCAAAATTTCGTAGTCAGCTGTGGCCTTCAAAAGTCTCCACAATCTCGGCTTATCATTAGTGTTTTTACCAAAGTGTAATGCAATCCGAATGAATCCAGAAACTAACTATACTGGTGACTGAGGAAGAGGAGGAAAAGAAAGTAAACAGTTAACACGTGTGGACTCCCTCCTCGGGCTTGTGTACACTTTGAAGTAATTATCTGCTCTGCCGTTTGATAGTAAAGAAATGAGCATCAGAAACATAAACTCTTCAGACAATATGCTGTCTTGTGATGTAAACACTTAAATCATGTATTCAGTTGTGCAATGTTATGCATTTGGAGTTGCCAAATGTAGTGTCAGCTCGAGCTCCAACATTCTGCGACGCATAACTTCAAACTGTAACTGATGTTACAGGGGCAACTCCTCTTTCGTGTGGCCTCCATAATGTGAGGGATGGTAAGGGTCAAAATTTTGCATAGTGTATTATAGGAATCATCAAATTGGCTCATCCAGCGATGTAGAGGAGAATGTAGCAAACGGTGCGGCCTGTGAGGTTGGAGAAAATACTACAGTAGCGAATGGGATCGTTACACGGGTGCTGACCTGGGTACCTTCCCGGGGTGCGGGTATGTCTTAAAAGCAAGCAATAGGCATGTTGGCGCAACGGACGCCGGTTTTCACAAGAGCAACATCAGCGGGTGAAGGTGCAGGAACAAACGTCTCAACTGATAGGAAGAGCATTGGGTGCATGTACTGGGCTGGGTATAAGGGATGCAATGCCTAGTAAACCAAAAGAAACATGGTCATGGTCAAGTAAAGGTGTGGGTTCAGCAGGTGCAACATCAAACTGTCCCACAAAGGTGTAGAAGCTAGCTCAGGGGTAGACTCTGGGTCGTGTAACGGTGTGGTGCCTCGAGCAAGTGATAGTGCCACAGTCATAACGGCGTCTTCGTCTGTGTCAGTAGTAAAAAAGTTGTTTTCCGGCCATCTATGAGGCTGTAAATGTCACAGACTCAAAGGAGTCTGAAATCGAATGCATGCAAGAATCAGAGGATAGCTTGTTAACAGGGGTCTTAAGAAGTGAAATTAGCAGCAGTGTTCTCGTCTAATTTTCTATCATCATGGGCGTCGGCAGGAGGACCATCGATAAAACATGTCAACGTCGTCATAAATTGTTTGTCGAGTATCCAACCTTCAGTAGAAATGTCCACATGAGGCGCATCATCGAGGATCGGAGCCATGGTGTATTCACCCTCGGGGTGACCAGTGATAGAGTGGTCATAGATTGAGACAAGAGTGACAGAAAGATTCTTGTCAGAGAAACCATCATCAAAGATAAAGTATTACCAAAATATGGTAGCGCAGACTGTTGGAAGTCGTCCTCGTCCTTAGTCAGCATATCAGGATCACTCTCCGTGTCTGACGTAAATGTCTCCGGCGCAGATGTAGTCTCACTATCTGTGGCGGTGGTCGTAAGGTTATCAATGTCTGATAACTCGCTCTCTAAATAGGGTGACATGTGTGCCGGTGAGTAGCATGTATATCCATAGTAATTATTAACAATTAGTGTATGCAATAACTACCACATATGCCCATTTGTTAATAATTAGCAATTAAGCAAGTAGGTAGCAGTAATAAAAGTATGTAGTCACAATCATCGCAAGCAAGAAATCCTCCTAGTCTCTAAGACTAATTCTCTGGCCTCTAAGACCAACTCCCTAGCCTCTAAGACCAATCCTCCCAGTCTCTAAGACTAATTCCCTGGCCTCTAAGACCAAATTTCCCTAATCCCTGGTCTCTAAGACCAAATTTCCCTAGTCTCTATGGCTAAATTCCTGGTCTCTAAGACCGTTCCTCCCTCAGCCTCTAAGACTGATCCTCCCTCAGCCTCTAAGACTGATCCTCCCTCAGCCTCTAAGACTGAATTATAAATATAAATTTGGAAGTGTGTATTTGTTCCTTTTGTTTATAAAAATGTTTGTGCCCTGGATCTGGACGTTTAGTGTATGCAATGTAAAAAAAATTGTTTGAAAACATTTTCGTGAGAGCCCTGATGATCATAGTCTAGAATCGAGAAAGAATCCTAGTTCGCTATGATCGAGGCTCTGATACCATCTGTCACAGCCCAGTGTAACCGCACCATGATATTGTGTGACAACCCGTAATTTACGGCTCTTAATTACGTGATTAACAGGTAATTAACGCGATAATAAATAGTGTTTACAGCGCAAATTAACTTAATTAGGCCTTTGGAGTGCCTAGGAACGTCTATACGACTTTACAGTGCGCGTATGGTGATTTACGCAAAATCTGCCGAATATTAAGCGACAACGAACTGATGCCGTACAAAATACTGACAACGCCGACAAGTATGAATGTTACACGAGTACTTTATGTTTATGAAATTAATTTTGTGAATTTAATGGGCTTCCGTGCGACACAAATTCAAACGTGGATTAAAAAAAAAAAAAACGCGATGGTAGGAAACGGCGAACAACGCCTTTTACGCGAGATTTTTACCGTTATCAACGCGCGAACGCGACTACAACGGATACCAACATTATTTTTGCACGAAATATTATTTTACTAGGCTACGGTGATTTCGGTTTTGACAATGGGTCTCGTAGGAATTACGGGCCACTTACACACGAGATGGGCTTGTGGGCCCTGGGCCCAAGCCCAAGTCTAAACCCCCAAGCCCAAGTCTAAACCTGCACATAATATATTGGATCTCTAAAGATCTCTACAAATCCTACAATATTTTACTAAATCTCTATAGAATCTTGACAAAAGATTTTATGTCTCATAAAGTGGACACAAAAAAATATATTCAAGAGATCTTTATAGATCTATACACACTGGATATATGGAAATAACACTGGTCAATACCCATAAAAATGAGTATAAAGCTGACCTCCTCTCGATCCTCAAACTCATAAGCATAAGCAGACAAGACCCTCTCATTTTCACTCTCACCCTCTCGATTACACTCAAACACACAAACTTATAATTACTCTCACTCTCTCGATTATATATTCACAAACACACAGAAGATTTGCTTCTCTCAACCTTACCACCACTCCCTTCCTTCCCTCTCTATAACTGACCGGCGCCGGAGCCATTTAACAGGCGGCCGGCGAAAGTTGTTCCAGCCGAAGACACTCAAACACACCCCCCCCCCCTCGTTCGTCTGGTTAACAACCGCACCTCTTCCCCTCTTTTTCGAGTTAACGGCTGCCACCACCAGATGGTGGTGGCGTACGGCGGCAGAAGCGAGAGAGACGAAGAGAGAGAGAGAGAAAATCGCGAAGAGAGAGAAAGGATGGAGGAATCTCCGACGGTCGGAGACTTGGACCGGCGGTCCGTCCGTTTATCCGGCGGTCAGCATTATTACCCGATGGGTTTCTGATAGTTGGAGATGATGATGAACGGCGTACAGCGAAGAAACCGTTTTCCGGCAAGATGGTGGTCCGACACGGGATGGCCGGTGACGCGGCAGTGAAGGTGGTTCGAGTGTGGGCCTGTTCCGGGTTCGGGTTGGGTTAGTGTTGGTGGTGCCGTACGACTCAGTTCAGTTTCGGGTTTCGGTTCGGGTTCCGGGTCAGCGGGTTCGAGTTTTGGTTCAGCTCATCCGACACAGTCAACAGGAAGGTTCGGGTCAGTTTTGTATATGATTCAGTCAACTCAGCGAGTCAACTCAGTTGACTCGGTTAACTCAGCAAGTTGATTCGGTCAACTCAACCGAGTCAACTCGGTCAACAGCAGCGAGTCAGCTCAGATGGCTCGGTTCGGGCCAAGCGGTTCGTCCAGACGGCTCAGTTTCGGTTTCAGTCAACTCAGTCAAACTCAGTCAAACTCAGTCAACTCAGCGAGTTGACTCGGTCAGCTCGACTTTCGACTCGAAGAAGTGGTAAAGATTTTAACGGCGTTACTATTTCGTGTTTTATACTTTTAACATATCACGTGATAACGAGCTCTCGAAACCGACTAACTATTAGTTCATACCTTAAATTATTCGTCAAGATTCATATAAATATTGATTACATTGTTTGAATGTTGATTGATTTTGATAAATAACGACAACTTGTGTTGTCGGGGGCGTCCAAAAACAGAGGAAACTCTGCCCGTTTTTCGAGAAAAACCCTTAAACACGACACGTATTATGTTTCAAAAACGACGCTTAAAGGAATTCGAGTTTATAATACTTCAAACCTTGATAATTCCAAACGCTTTTACAAATAAATATAATATTATATTTATCTCGAACGTCGTCAACTCGTATACTTTTTCAAAATAAATATAGCTCATATATTTATTCCGTATTCAAACGACACTACGATTGTGTTACTAAAATAAATATAGTTATATATTTATTCTAAATGTCGTACAACGCGAAATCTTTTACAATAATAAATATGGTTTATATTTATTTTCAAACATAACAACTCGACGGATTCTTTATAAAATAAATATAATTCTTCATATACGCCTAAACGGCACATACGTATATTTTGACAAAGATCATACGAAACGCGATATATAATACGAGTTGGTTATATGATATTTTCATACAAATAATCTTTTTGTACACGTACGACTACTCGAGACGGCTAACACACTTACGACGATATATTTATATTTTTATATAAATATTTATTCATTTTAAGTCTCTCGGAAACTAAGTCTTTTTCAAGACTTATTAAACTGCTACTGACATTAAACGAGACTTAACACGTATAACTTAATCTTTTCCATTAAGTTAACAACTTACCGTTGAATCGTTCGATTAACGATTCGGTAGAGCTCGACGACACGTAATTTAGTTACCGCGTTTATTTAGAAACTTATTAGATATTCCGTGTTAGGAATATTGTAGAATGCACGCTAGCGAGTCTCATCTTGGAAACGACATCACGAAGTCGTAATTAGCTCGCTTTGCACAAGAATGTTCAGGTGAGTTCATAACCCCACTTTTTACGGCTCTACATTTTTATGAATGTTTTCGGGGTGGAAAGACATGCACGTTTTGCAAAAGCAAACAAAGTTTAGAACAAATACAAAACTCGTATTTCTAAATCATATTACGAAGGGATTTCGAGGAACTCAAATGATTCACGAAAGGTTTATACTAAACATACCGGTTTTTACAAAACAAATGAGTATTATCAAAATGTGAATGATTTTCATGACTAAGGACGGATCAATTGGTGATAATATATATAGAATGAGGAGCCAGCCTTTGTGGCTGGGGAGGATCAGCCTTAGTGGCTGGGGAGGATCAGTCTTAGAGACTGGGGTAAAGTACATGTACAATGATTACAGACATTTTTATACACGGTATGGTTAGCGTAAGGAGGTTTATTATTCCGATCATGTGAGTGGGTAGGAGCAATATGAGGCCATTAGTCCTCATGTCGGGACCGAGGGACAGGAGCGGTAGATCTATCTGGGTGTAGCGAGCCCAGCCCCAGGCCAAACTAGAAACGGACCTTGGGGTGACTTTGTCCACATACAAATGCCGTGGCGAAATCTGCTAGGTTTGAGTCTCCCTATTTGCACTTCACATATATCAGTGGCCTTGCAAACCATTGGTGATCACAAGTCCTCTTACACTGCTACATACCAGGAACTTTATACTTACGAAACATACTTGTTCATACAAATTAAATACCATGTTTTATACAAAATTTATGGCATAGGATTATGCGGGTCAAAGTCAGGGTGGGCATTGATGATTATACGAACATTACCAAAAACATGGTTTTATGAACATAACGTGTTACAAACACAACGTTTCCATATAACTTTGCAAGAAAATGGTTTTTAAACTCATTTTCTCAATACTACTTCAAAAACCGGTTATTCCAAAGATTTATTTCAAATCTTTCACAACTCAAAGGATTTATCTCAAACCTTTCACAACTCAAAAGATTTATTTCAAATCTTTTACAAACAAACTATGAACTCGCTCAACTTTATGTTGATTTTTCTCGTATGTTCTTTCTCAGGTTACAGTCCTAAGACAAGGCACGGTTGGAATAGGAGAACCATTGGAGACTCGAGTACTTAGCGGGCGTTCCATTTTTCTAAAAGACTTTGCTTATATGCTTCCGCTGTGCAATGACGATACCAGTCCAGTCACGCCAAGCTCTGATAATTTCGGGGTGTGACATATTGTCCGCTTTGGCGGCCAGCACGCCCCCGACGTCCGCCCCTCACGGTTTTCAAAACGCGTCATGATGGTGAAGGTATCCAGCCCCTTATAAGGAAGCCTTTGTTCCCCTTCACAACTGATGTGGGTTGTCAAAATCCACCCCCCTTAAGGGGTCCAGCGTCCTCGCAGGACCTGGCACCACCGGTCCGGCCCTGGCTCTGATACCAAGTTGTCATACCCTGACTTTTTCGGAAGCGTGGGTTATAGGTGTGACTTCTTAATACCATAGAAATCAATCATAACAATTCTATATGATAAAAACATGAGATGTTCATCCATAAATAGAGTTTAGAAAAATACCATATTATACTTGTCTTAAAACATCAATTCCAAAATAAGTTACAAAGCATGACTTGTTTAAATGAGTTCATAAAAACTTAGCAGAGACCTTAAACAAAGCTAGGTTTAGAGATATGTAACCCGTCCAGGTAGAGGTTACACCTTCTAAACCCTACGACCCTGTATGACTTCTTTATTCAAACGCAGCTTGAAAATACGTGCATACCGTGCCAAATCCATTAGTTTCCTGAAATACATGTAGTTTGAAAACTCAACAAAAGTTGAGCGAGTTCATGTGTAAGTGAGTATGTATAAACCTTTAAAATGTCTGTATAAGTAAAAGTCCCTGATATGTAGCAATTAAGGAAAAACTGATCACCAATGGGTTGCAAAGCCAATGGTATGTGTGAAATGATGCATGAAGACTCAAACCTAGCAAATTTGTCTCCGGTATGAAGACATAGTCACCATTATGGGCCGCCCCGGCCTCATGGATGTGGGCTCGCTACACCCAAATAGATCTATCACTCATGTCCCTTGGTCCTACAATGAGGATTAATGGCCTTAAGTGTCATGCCCACCACTCACATGATCGCGTAATGAAAACCCTCCTTAAGTTAACCATACCATGTAAATAAATGTCTGTAAATGTCTGTAAATGTCTGTAAGTGTCTGTAAATGTCTGTAATAATTGTAACATGTATTTCACCCCCAAAGTATAAAACTGAAAATAGTTAAGAGAAAAGGGGGACATGAACTCACAGTAGTGCGTCTTGTACCGTATCTCAACTCTATCTGCTACACGACAACCTACACGTACTAATGTCTATTAGACGAACGGGCCGTGCCTTGGCTTAGATTTTAATGTTTAGAGTTGCGTTACTTATATTGATTCGCGTGATAAATATTTGTCAAAATAGTTAATATTTTAACTTAATAATGTGTCATGTTGGGGTATTTGTTCGTTCAATGTTCTAGTAAACTCTTGTCTTAGAAAGAAAATATTTACTAAGTGTTAGGATTTTCGGAAAATTTCGCCATAGTCTCCTTTGTAAATAGAGGTGTCCATGCTTAAAAGCATATCATTTTCTTTTACATATATCCCGTAGAGTGTTCCCACGTAGCCAACCCGGCAATCATACATGCAATACACTACTTATGTCATTTCAGCTTTATTAAACAAAACTGGACTGTTTTCAAGCATTTTAATAAAATAGTTAACCTTTTCCAAAAATTCTCAAATTTTTACAGGATGTCATAAACATTCCAAATTTTATTGTGTAAAAATATCGGGGCCCAGTTCATTATGAATATTATATAAAACTTTATTTACCCGACTGCAATCAGATTTGTTACTTTCTGATTGCAGTGTACGGAAAAATTCACTAAAATTTAATCGTAAGTCTGATCGATGAAATTCCAGTTGGAGGATCACGGAAACAACGGTGACCATCTACAGTAAAATTCCCATGAGTTGATTCGACTCAGGTTTCAAGTTATGCCTCCGAATACAACACACTTTTTCAGCAGAAAAATTGCAGCTTGAGCTGCAGTCTAAAAATAGTCCTTTAAAAATAGTAAACCACCTTGAAAAATTACGATTCCAGAAATTCAGTTTTTCGATTAAAAATCGGTTGCTCAAAAATACATAATTTGGACTCTAGAAATTCAGTTTTTCGATTAAAAATGACCCAGTTACAGCCTGTTGAAGTTGGCTGGAAATACCAATCAGCATGTTGTTTACAATGTAAAAGTTACTAAAAACGCATCAACAAGGGTCCTAACCATGGTTTATCGATGATTTAAGGATCAAACCTTATGCATGCTTTAATCAACCCTAATCCAACCTGATTTCAACTTCATACAAACTTTTTATGTAGGGTTTTTATGTAGAGTTCAATGTTCATCTTTTAGGGTTCTATTTCTTGTGATTTAAACAAATAACGTGATACATCACATTTTAACTAAGAATAAGATGGAACAAGGTGTAGAGACTTACTACTAGCACAAGGATAGGGTAGAAATCTAGTGAAGATGATGGTGAGAAAAGTATGGTGAAAAGATTAGATCACAGCTTCCTTGAAGTTCCTTCAATCTTGCAACTTCCTTGAATCTTCTTGAAGCTTGAATGGATTTGTAGTTGGAGAAGATGAATGTATGAAAGAGATGGGGGTGGGTTCGGTTATGTGGAGGCAAAAATAGGGAGAGAGAGTGAGGTGGAGTGTGGATCTTAAGGTGATGATGAGGATTTCTTGGAATTCATGAGCCACCCTACCCTAGTGTCGTGATATTCTTGATTTTGGCCAACCAAAACTTAAGAGAATAACACAAAATCTAAACAAAATATAATGTAATGATGGGGTGGGTCCCAATGGCTGAAAATTTGGTTTGGGGGGGGGGGGGTAGATTGTAAAATTTGGTTATTAGTAGGTAATTAAGTAGGAGGTTAAGGGTATTTTCTAGAATAGTGGGTGTATGTCATGTTTCTATAGTGTGTGGGGATTTTTTTGACCATGATTATTTAGGAATAATAAAATAATGTTTCTGACAAAATTTTGGTGTCCCGGGTAATGTCCGGTTGTTCGGTTAAGTATCGTTCCGTTAAAGTCCTAAATTGTACCGTATAGTGTCTTTTATGCATCTTTTTGTAACGAAATTAATTCCAACACTTAGGAAAGCGTTCAGGACCATTTAGTCAATTTTCTGAAAAATAGGAGTATGTTAAAAGCTGAATCGTTGCTGAAATTGCAGAATTCCGTACTTAAAATGAGTTTTAGGCACTTTCCGGCACTCAAACTATTACCTAGTGACACAGTCTTATGGTCCTCACTTCCCTACACCCATACTAGTGTAGTACTTTGTCCCTGGCTCATACTGGCCTCAATATAGTGTCTGTCTATGTGCTGGCATTGTCAGCACGTGTCTGAGTTATCCGCTCACTGTGCTAACTGTGCTTTGTGCATCAGGTTTGTCACTAAGAGTCTGTATGAAATAAATGGAGCGACTGTATGTAAAGTGATGCACATGTATGTATGTAACATAAATCAGTAAGCAGTTTAAGGTGTCAGTGGTAATCAAGCACAGTCATTAAGCACATAATCGAAATTAATTAATTTGTACAATACTTGTAATTTTGAGGGTTGTCACAAAATGCACTTTGTGGACTGTGCAAGGAATTACGTAATTATGGACACGTACATAATTATGGAATTTAGTGCACATAAACCACAACAAGTTTTGTCATGTGTCTAGAGTTAACCCTATTCATTTCCATTTCTGAAGAATACCCATTGAGGAAAATGACTCATTCCGTGCATTTTCGTTTCTGAAGAATACCCATCAATGGAAATGAATATCCTTTTGTTTAATCCGTCATTTCCGTTTCTGAAGAATACCCATTGAGGAAAATGACTCATTCCGTGCATTTTCGTTTCTGAAGAATACCCATCGAGGGAAATGAATATCCTTTTGTTTAATCCTTCATTTCCATTTCTGAAGAATACCCATTGAGGAAAATGACTCATTCCGTTCATTTTCATTTCTGAAGAATACCCATCGAGGGAAATGAATATCCTTTTGTTTAATCCTTCATTTCCATTTCTGAAGAATACCCATTGAGGAAAATGACTCATTTCGTGCATTTTCGTTTCTGAAGAACACCCATCGAGGAAATGAATATCCTTTTGTTTAATCCTTCATTTCTGTTTCTGAAGAATACCCATTAAGGAAAATGACTCATTCCGTTCATTTTCGTTTCTGAAGAATATCCATCGAGGGAAATGAATATCCTTTGTTTATTCCTTCATTTTCCATTTTCTGAAGAATTCCTGTTGAAAATAACTCCGTTCATTTTTCGTTTCTGAAGAATGTCCATTGAAGGAAATGACAGGATTACGCCTTGCATATCTTTGATGGTTATTTAACACAACGTCACAGGCAGACTCCTCCGAATAAATTTCGGGATGAAATTTCCTAAAGTAGGGGAGACTGTAACACCTGTTCTTCTGCGACCATCAAAAAAATACCAAATTAATGAGATATTGTGTTTCATACTTGGGATTTGTAAAAATATGTGTATCGTTTGCACATATCAGTTCTTGTTCGATTTCGAGCTTTAAATCGCTTTCTGGAAGGTTATACGCAATCTGATGCGTAAAAATAACCAGTTTAATGCAAAAAACACCCCAAAATAGTGACATAGACTTAACATACCTTAAATAACCTTTACGTAACTTAGAAATAAGTTTTGGAGGGTTTGGTGTGGCAAAATCAAGTTTATTCGATCATAGGGGCTATTTGTGTCAAACTGCAAAAGTATACCGAATCGAATGATAATAAACATTCCGGAACTTGATCATAAGTTAAATATGCCCTAAATATCCTTTACATAGTTTAGAAATAGGCTTTGAGGTGTTTGGTGCGCAAAAATAAACTTTTTGGTCAATAGGGACTAAAAGTATCAAAAAGTGCACAAGTTTGCATTTTCGCGCATATCTTACGTTCTGAATATATCCGGACTCCAAAAAATTTATGTAATCATTAAAATATTTTATTTTCGTGCTTGGCATGATAAAATTTAATTCGTCGCTTAATTTGGATCGTTTTTGCGTTCGTTACGACTTCCGTCGTAATTAACAGAACAACGCAACCGTACGACCAAACGAGCCGACATCCGAGATGTTTTTGAGAATATTTTAAGTTCCCTACACTTTAACATCATTTTAGAGCCTTGAAATGAGGTTAACGGGGCTTAAACGTGCCGAAAATTGACTTTTTAACATGCATGGGCCATTTTTGACATTTCTGGAAACTCAGTTCAGATTCATTGAATCTGGTCAATTTTTAAAGTTTTGATGGGTTTTAATGGCTGATTTTGGATACCATGGGCTGTTATTTGAAGGTTTTTAACATTCCCATGGTTTTGAAAACCATGTGCCCACATGGAGGGCTTAGATCGAAGCACGGTTTTCGATGAACGATCCTAACGGTTCACGGTTTTCTATAAATACCCAACCCCATTTTCATTCTTCCCCATACTTGATCTGATTTTTTCTCTAAGTTGTAGTAATATCACTTCATACATAATAATAATTGGATCAAACTTTCATTTCTTGGACCCGTTGTAAGTATTCTTTTGTTCTTTTATGCGTTTTCAAGCACGAAAGTCAAA
This sequence comes from Helianthus tuberosus, assembly GCA_030545235.1. Lineage (NCBI taxonomy): Eukaryota > Viridiplantae > Streptophyta > Magnoliopsida > Asterales > Asteraceae > Helianthus > Helianthus tuberosus. The sequence continues at coordinate 2,057,456 of CM060402.1, forward strand.
CGGTGTTTGACTTTCTGCATTGACCAGTTTATGGTGAACACGAAGTTCGTTTGAACTTCGCAACGTGAGCATAATCACAATGGTTATAGTCCCAAGTGACTATACCTACTGATTACCACGTTGATTAGGTGTAGTGACGAGTCGTAGTTTCGGCCAAAATGCGTATTTAAGCGTATTTTGTAACCATACTATTCTTGGGTATCAAAACCGTTTGTTTTGATATCTAACTTGTTATCAAACCTTGTTAAACATGTTTTAAACATGTTTAGCTCGTCACTTTTAGATTAGTGCTTATGTAGAGTCGTAAGTCAAGCGGTCTAAACAACCGCTTAGACTTTCCAACTAGACCCGTTTGGTCGATCATTAGGATCCGACCAAACATGTTTAGTGACCATAGTTGTATAGGGAATAACCTTCCAAGGTTATACCTTATGGTCACTTCGTTTAAGTAGTTGTATGATAGGTAGTTTATATGCCTTAGGAAAATGACCAAAATGCCCTTTTTACGCATAAACTCAGTTTAAGCATATGAAACCTAAATTTTCACATCTAAACTAATTAGGTAACATTATTAGATATGTTAAGGCATATAATACTTGTCATAGGACTAGTTAGGCGGTCCGAACGCGTTTTACGCGAATGACGCGTTAAAGTAGCGTAAGCTACCAAAACGAGTCGTAATGGGTCGTAAGCACTTAGGTTAGGTTTCGTTTTAGTATGTAGTCTTTGTTAAACCATATCATATGAGTTCCCACACTCATTTGGTTTACGAGACCTCGTCCTATCCGATCTTCTGATTTAGGTCCGGTTTATTTATATAGTTACCTATATTAGGTGTCGTTTGATTTCCGTGATCCCACTAGCTGGCTTGGTCGTTGTTCAAGACTTCTAAGCACTCTCAAGTGAGTACATAGCCCCCTCTTTTACTGTTTTTCAAACTGTTTTGGGGTGGAACACATGTGCCTACTTGTTACTTTCGTGTTTTCCATGTTTTCATATCATATACTTGTTATGTTCATTAGTACACTATTAGTACATGATTTCATTATGTTTTGCTATGTATGTTCACTTAACATGCTAGCACAATTGTTTTACGTTTTGAACCGTTTGTAATAGTTGGATGTATGTGAACCATTTGTAACCATTTGATGTATGAGAACCATTTGTAATCGTTTGATGTATGTGAACCATTTGTAACCGTTTGATTTATGTGAACCGTTTGTAACCATTTGATTTATGTTAACCATTTGTAACTGTTTGAACCATTGGATTAGGGAAGTGATTAGGTAACGGGGCGGGTGTAATGTGTTAAATGCATGGTAGATACACCGCTGGTACTTCCTATATATAAGTGCTTTTAACACATTATATATCGTTGCGTTATCTAGATCACTTGGGTAAACGATTTTAAAATGATGTCACAAAATGATGTTAATAGAATAATATAAACCATACGAGTTTTGTTAACGAGTTTCTACGAGATGTTTTACGATTTGATTTAATAAAACAAAATGTTTTGGAGTTAAGAATCATGGCTACGAGATTTTATAAATTATAACCATCTTGATTTGAGTTGGTTAATTATGTCGCAATACTATACTTTTCAAAAGAAAGTTTTTAAATAAGTATTGCAACATGTAAAACGAGCCATGAATCTGACACTCATATAAAACCTATGTACTCGCCGGCATTTTTATGCTGACGTATTTTCACATGTGTTTCAGGTACCATAGTTGATGATGTTTGATGTTGATATTTGTGTACGCTCACATTGGAATGGATGAGGCCTTAGTGACTTAATAACAATGAAAGTTTATTTGTTCCTGTTTTGTTTCTAATTCCAATGTAATGTAATACATTTAATTCAATAAAACGAAACTGTTTAATCCATGGTTGTGAAACAATGATTCTGTTACAACACTCCCCGACGTTTCCGCCACGTTTTGTTGTTTTACGTGGTCGGGGTGTGACAGCCGTGCCCGCTGAACATGCCCCGTGCCCAATTTTTGATATTGGCAATCCTGTTTTAAGTTAGACAGTAGCTGAACACGGGGCCATGCCCAACCAACATGCCCCGTGCCCAAGTTTCAGTTATTGAAAACAGAACCGTAAGATCTCGACGGTTGGTAATTTCTGATACAAACATGAGCGATATTGATTTTTTTTACTATCGACCCTCTTATGGTAAGTGGTGTCAAATATGTGGTGTCCCTCATAACGAATTAGAATGTTATTTTCTAAATTATAAGCCCCACTATATAGACTCATTGTTTTCCTGTAGCCTTAAGAGGGGCGAAAGTAAATATAATCCCTATCTCTCCCTCGAATGCTCTCAATCGAATATTCTAGGAGAAATGCTTCTTGATGAATTATTTCAAATGGAAGATCTAATTCTTAATTGGGTAAAGGAACTTGAGATGGATATCATTAATTCATCTCAAGAAGATACCCAAGGAGAATAGTTGAGATCACATTCGACTGAAAACAACTTCGTTGTTCCTGATATTACCTCTAACTCTGACGAAGACTTGAGCGATATTCGTCCCTGTGTCGATTGTGCCATGAAGGAATCCCCATCGACTTCGTTCGATGCATACATAGACCCGAGCGATTCGACATACACCTTCTTTAACGAGAGCCCGGGAAAGGGTTGGACTTGTCCACCTACATTTAGCATAGGAATCACCCTCACCGATAACCTCTTGCATTCACATCTAAATCTAAAACAACTAAGGTATCTCAGGCACTTCGGTGCTGTTCCATCCAGCAAGGAACCACCCGATCCGAAAAAATTCCTTAGAAATAGACGAAACCCCATAAACAGCCATTAGACACGGGGCCGTGTCCAGGTCAGCACGGGGCCATCTCCAGCAAAAGATTCCCGTCTGACTTTCTGTCAGAATACGGACAAAATGTGTCAGGATTCTGTCTGCACACGGGGCCGTGTCTAGCTGACACGGGGTCGTGCGCAATGTGCTGTCATTTTCTATAAATGCAGCCAAGATCCCTGCACATTTGGACCATTCTAGGGACAAAGATTTGGTGAGATCTTCACACATACCATCCTAGGTATTTTCTAAAAAAAGGTTCTCAACAACCATCTTGTCCTTTCCTTTTTTGTCCATTACCTTCTTCTTCATTTTACCTTAATACCTCCATTAGAGCTTGAAATCATCATGGTATCAAGCTTTATTATGATGTTTGTTAGATTTTTATTCAAGGAATCTTGTTAAAAATAAGTTTTAAAAACATTGTTTTAAGTTATTTTGCTTAAATGTTGCAAAAATCAGAAAAATAATTTGAAACTCTAAAGATTCCTTCTTAAAAAATCAACAGAAAGCTGGACACGTGGCCGTGCTCAATGAGCACGGGGCCGTGTCTGAGGTACTGTTACATTAAGATGAACTATTTTTGGTTTGTTTTCTCAGTATGGCAAGCAGAAACAGCGGAACCTCTTCGTCACACTCCAGAACCAACTGAGGAGGAAGAAGGTCAACGGTTGAGGACTCTCTCGTTAACTATGTCTATGCCCTAAGAGAAGCAATCGACGAAATGACAAGCGTAGAGGAGGCTTTGGTCGACCGTATAAATCATCTAACGGTGGGACTAGATGGGTGTCTTCGGGAGGTTCACCTTTTGCACCAAAGGTTGAACATTCTCGCCTCTCCTCCTTTGGTACCAATCATAACCCAAAGGGCATGGAATGTGGTACCGGAAGTCATCATACCGGCCGAATGGTACGCCATACACCCGGAACCCCCTCGAGACATATTACAAGGGGTTCCGGTTGGTGTCACTCCCCCTCCACAAGATGATGAATAAAATGACCCCGCCTCCCTTCAACCAAGAGAGATAGAAGAGTGGCTTTAACAACATCTAGGGAACACCCCTCGGTTCGGAGTTCTACAAAGCCTCTAAATACCGGAAAGCTATTTCCGGAATTTTGACTCCTATCATAAAATTAGAACTCTTTAGGATGACTTTATGTACCACTTGACCTATCTAATTTAGGACTTTTTATTTCTATGCTTTGTTTTTATTTTTTATTTTTTAGGAACCTTTTGTAATCCTCTCTAAATAATGGAATGATGGTTTTATGGTGTTTGGATGATGTTGTAATGAATAAAACACACTCTGGATGATGAAGGATACCAAGGAAAACTTGAACCAGCACCCCATGCACAAAAACAGAGCCTCCCGACAAATTTTCTTCGTTACAGCAAGCTCAGCACAGGCCGTGCCCACCCAACACGGCCCCGTGCTGAACAATTTACAGGAAATCGCCCAGTTCAGGTAACTGGACACGGGGCGTGTTCACTGAACACGGCCCCGTGCCCAGGCTTCTGTTTCTTTTAATAATTTCTGTTACTGGCATCCTGAACACGGGGCTGTGCCCGGACCGCACGTGCCCGTGTCATGATGCCCAGTAACATAAAATTTGTTTTTAAACACACCTTTTACACATTCAATCAACCTAAAAACATATTTTTGGGACACATTGAGGACAATGTGTAATTTAAGTGTGGGGGGGGGGGTGCTAAAACCTTGAATTTTGCAAGTTTTAATTACAAGCCTTACACAAAACTCTATTGGAACCACTAATCACCCCAAATTTTTTATAAAATTTTTCTTTTTTTTACTTGTCTTAGTTTAATTTGGGAATTACAAGTTTTAGAAAGGTTATATTTTTACAAATTTACAACCGATAGCGTCGTGATAAAAATAACCAACATAAGAAAATTATGAAAAGGAATGACAAGTCTAGTTAAAATTTGATTATATATACTTGATCACATAAAAACCCTTAACCACAAAAAGTGAGTTTTGAGCATTTATTGAGCATACAAATATACATCTTTAAACTAAATGCTCATTTTTCGTTTCTTGTGTGAATAGCCGCTTGGTTTCTTATAACTCTAGAACTTGTCACGATGATACATTCCCGGTCCTTACCATCTTAAAGCCAAATAAGTAAATGATAGAGGCATTAGGACTAACCCTTTTTTATTTCTACACCATTATTTTTCTTTTTTTTACCACCTACCCAAAACCCCCCTAGATAACCCCTTTGAGTCTAAACCTTTTCATTTCTTAACCCACCAAAAACACCCTTTACCCACCAAAACTTCTTTTATTTTACACCCTTTATTTTAGTAGAAAGCTCGGTTTTTCATATGACATCCCTTGAAAAAAAAATGAATGAAGCCAAAAGAAATAAAACAAACAAGTTCATCACAAAAAGAACTTTGTTTAAAGATTCGCTTCATTAAAAATGAAAAGTCTTACAAAAACCGACGCTTTTTACGCCTTTCGCCCTTTTCTACTAACCACTAAACCCAACCACCTACCTTTAACCCAAGCCTAACCCTTCCCCAAAGTCCTCTTGATATTTACAAAGGTTTATAGTTAAAAAGGAGGAGGATTGATTGCTTGGCAAGCATATGGTAGAAGTAAGTTCCATGCCGGTCCCGAGTGTTTCACAAAAATACATATTCGGCCGAGTGATGAGTGATCTCCCGTGAGGTATGTGAACTTGTATATAAATGGAATTTTTAAAAAGAGGCATGTTATGCCCAAATAAGTAATTTATCTTATGTAGTGTTTTAAATAAATCATGACGAATAGGGTTGTAAATAAAATAAAAATAGAACCTAATAGAAATTTTTGAATCCCAACACTCTATGACAAGCCCAAAACCTTCTCTTCTACCCATTCCATTTGGGAGTGTAAAGCCACATTATAAATAGTTTTGCTTGAGGACAAACAAAGATTCAAGTGTGGGGGTATTTGATGTGTGTAAAATGCAACTTATAAATTACATCAAATGTGGCATAAAACTAACCCTTTTTTAGTACTAATGTTGGAAAAAGTATGTTTTTGTCTTCCTTTTGTATTTTCAGGATTAAATGAGCACAAATAAGCAAAAGAAGCAAAAATGCAGCCAAATCTAACGTAAATACAAGAAAAGGAATAAACGTGGCATACCCGACCCCTTGACAACATCATCCCACGCAAAAACAAGACAAAAGAAGGCTGAACATGCTTCGTGCTCAATGAGCACGGGGGCGTGCCAAAGAAGGCTGAACATCATCCCGACCCCTTGACAACATCATCCCACGCAAAAACAAGACAAAAGAAGGCTGAACATGCCCCGTGCTCAATGAGCACGGGGGCGTGCCAAAGTGTCTGCAGAAAAGACAAAGTTGTACAAGCTTCTATCACTCACCACGGGGGCGTGTCCAGCAGACATGGGGCCGTGGTCAACTCAAAGATTCACAGAATCCAAGCAAATCTTGATAGTACATATACGCTTCTGCACACGGGGTCGTGCCCAGCGGACTCGGGGGCGTGGTCAACTAATAAGACAAACTGCAATTAATGAAGAAAGAGAAGACGGGTGGACACGGGGCCGTGTCCGGGCTTCTGTGCAGGCTATAAATAGGGGTGATTTTCTCACTTGCAAATCATCCCTTGGCAAACCACCTCTCTCACACACCCTCCACCACCATCACAACCCGCATCCACCACCATCATCCATCATCCATCATAGAGTGTGTGTAGTATTCTCGGGATCCAAGATTGATCGTAATAGTTCTTGACAATCAAAGGCCATGTTTGCCTAAGTCTCTTACATCACTTGGTGAAGACAATCATTTAGTGTAATACTTTTTATTTTTAATCTTTTCCCACTTTTTACTTGGTTTTGTTTTAATGACTTTAATAACTAGTTTCTTATGTTGAAGGTGAATCTTCCTTATCATTTGTCTGTGGTGTCTTGGCGTTATTTTACTGTCTATATAAAATAAAAGATTTACACAATTCATATCTCCACGGTCTATATGGAGATATGTTGGCTACCTGGTCGGGGGTTAAGGGAATGGTTTGGTAAGCGTCTTGCCTTGTTCAGTGTATAGATCATGCAAGGACCTGGGTCAATTTTAGTAGGACCTCCTTCAATACCCACTGGTATTAGATGGTGGGGGTCCGAACTTATTGATCCCCTCATATGCAAACTACTATTAATACTTTAATCCAGCAACTTGGGATTGTATCCCTGCTGACTCAAACCACTTAGCCAAGGGTAACGTCACCTTCAAAAGAGGGGCTTACCACAATACGCATTAATAACTTAATTAATTATCTTCCAATATTCCGACCCTTTAGGATTGTATCCTTACTGACTCAAACTACTGGGTTGAGGGTAACGTCACCTTCAAAAGAAGGGCCTACTACTATAACTAAGATAATCTCTTAAAAAGTGCAAAAGTGCGGAAATAACAAAGGTTACACTAAATGCGAGTCGGATCCAAGTGATTGATCTTGTTTATCTGTTTTTATTTTATTTTTATTTTCAGCATTTTAGTTTTTATGTTCTAGTTTAAAACATTTTTCTAAACTTTTGATTTGATTAGACGTTGAGGATAAGCCGGTATTAAAAGCTCTTGTGTCCTTGGACGACCTCGGTATCTTGCCAACACTATACTACGCTCACGATGAGTGCACTTGCCCATATGTGTGTTTGGTGTTAGTAAAATATCGTCTTTTATAAATTTAAAACTTGAGTAAAAGTGGTTACAAAGGGCTAAAAATATATACAAAAATATAACACACCACACGCGCATCAACGAGTTAATGGATTTGACTTACGCCAGGTATGTATAAAGGTTATGCTTTCAATAGGAGCTTATAGCTCGACTAGAGAGGGCTGTGTTAGAACTGGGTAATTGGTAAACATAGGTCAGAATGTATTTACAATGGACTTCCAAAAAGTCAAACAAAGTAAGTTGATGATTATTAAGCAAGTAATTGTAAAATAGCATGAAGTATTTGATTCACTAAGTAGGTAAGACCGATGAAAACTATTGTAGTAGCAAGAAACCCTAGTCAAAAGATATAAGCTTTGAAATAAGTTACGTGTTAGACATATCATAAATTGACTCTTGGGAGTCGGAATGAATGACGGTTACGACCTACACAAATGATTTAAGTAGGGACGGGAATGGGTAAAATCTTGCAATTAATATTAAAATGATGAAATAAAGTCTTTTCAAGTATGCAAGAATGGGAAGGAATTATAAACGTGTACTTTGGTACGTCTATGATAAGTAAGAAGTACCGGTTTGACTTTGAAAAGTCAAACTACAAAAGTTGACAAATGAGTTAAAGATCTGTTAGGAAAGTGACCCGTCATGAACGGGTCAAAGAACTAAAGTGATATGTTAGGAAATGGACATGTATTGACCCGTTATGAACGGGTCAAACGTACTAATGTTATAAAAAGGAATCGAGGAAGGATTTATAGGTAATTAAGGTGATGTAATAAACATCATGTCTGAAGGAAACTGAATAAAATGTGTAAACCCCTAATTTTATAATGAGAATGGCTGGAATCAGGATATGATAAACCTGGCAAGGTCAGTGAAAGAATGCTCATAAGAGAAAGCTCATCACACGGATGAACGAGGTCAATCTGAAACATGGTATGAATGGTGACGAAGAGGACCGACTCGTTGCTGCATGTTGAAGTACTACGCCAAAGTAGTAAGGTTAGCAAATTGTTTAATATATGAATGTAAAATTTTAGCTATGGTTGAAAAAGCACTTCCGTACGAAATAATGTAGCGCAGAATATGTTATGAAAATGAAGGCTTGGCTTTTAAAAGTTGATTAAGAATGAGTTTGAGTTTAGGCTTATGTAGTAAGCAATGTATGAATGAGTAAGGAGGTAGAAATAAAACTCCAGGTATAAGTGAAACTATTAGGACTAATACTAATGGTGAAGGGTGTTAGTAAGTTGATATGAACTACAAATTGTTGTAATGTAAATCATGGTATTAGACTCTTTAGGATGCTACTAGTTTGCACACTTTAGTTTAAGTACGATAATGTGATGAGTTGAAAATTTAAGAAGAAATTGATAAAGAATGGAAGTGTAAGGTATGTGTAGTCGACCGGTTACGGTCGAGTCGATGCGATGTAGAAAGCATAATAAAGAAATTGTATAAGTAGTGACTCGTTGTAATGGGTCGCACGAGATGAAATTAGGATAATGATGAAAAAGGTATGTATTGACCCGTTATGGATGGGTCAATTAAGACAAACATGATGGGCTAGGATAATGGTCAAAACTTTGGCCCGTTGTGAATGGGTCGGATGGAATATATGTTTGATGTTTAAGGAATGTTACGTACAAATCTAGGTAGATTGATTTGTCGAAAGAAATGGAGAAAGGATTTCTAGAAATGATGTTCCTAAACTTATGACTTTACTAATGAATAAACCAATTTTGATGAAGCAGGTTTCGAGGACGAAAACTTCTTTAAGGGGGGTAGACTTGTAACACCCCAAATTTTGTATGACATATTATAATGTTTAATCGTAATGCTTTAATCAGAAAAAATGGAAAACATAGATTTTAACCATTATTAAGATTTATAAATTTTAGCAAATCTAAAATTTTATGTATGCATGAAGGTTTACTAGGTTAGTATGTAAATATGAGGAAAGTGTCAAGTTCTAAAGAATGAGGGGTTAAAATGAAAATATTGTAATTAAAACACATAACAAAAAAAAATTCCCAGTGCTTTCAAGTGTGGGTGTGTGCGTACGTGAGAAGAGATCAGGGGAGTTCTTCCCCTCAAAACCCTAACATCCTAAATTTCACCAAATTGAGAGGCTTAGGGGCTGAAATTGTTATGCATGAGCTAGGAACATCGATTACTTAATTGTTCTTGACATCAAGTAAGTCTAATTTAATGATTTGGTAATGTTTGATGAAGTGGTTTATGTGAAATTGTGATTTTCTATGGAATCAAACGTGAATGCAAGATGATATGAACATGTAGGAGTTAAAATTATGCTTGAATTTAACTATGATGATGAATTAGGGTAAAACCCACTTGTGTGTCAAAAGATGAATGGATATTGTGAACCCTTATATGCTAATTAGTATGGTATCAATGATTTAAACAATGTGTTGATGAAATATTGATAAGTAATTGATGTTACAACCATATGTTCATAGTTAGGATGGAAGATTGTTATGAATTTGATTGATTGTTAATAAGTTATTTGAAAAATTAGTAGGAATCATGCTTTAAAAGCTTGTACATAATGATTTATAAATGCGAAACTCGCCAAGTGTTTGATGAAATGCCTAAGAGAACAAATTGTGAAATCGTATGTAAGTTGTAAGTAAATACGTATAGAAAGTGATTATGATGTAATTGTTAGCAAATTAATATGTGAAGTGTGTTTTAGATGGAGTCCATATGAGAATTCGGATTGAATGTATGATTTGGTGAAACCTAAATCTGTCCATAAAGTTACAGCCGAATGTAATCGGCTATGACTGGGTCAAATCTTGTCAAAAGCTGATGTTTATTGAGTTTGTGACGAACTCCCAGGAAAATCCTTTCAAACCCACCTGGAATTGCATTTTTTAGACGAAAAATGAACGTTTTATGAATTTTTCCGTATTGAAGGTTCAGGCTGCGTTTTCTAGCAGAATTTGCAGCCCATTACGAATGTTATAACTCAATTTAGGAATTGAGTTATGATCTCAAATTTTTACTGTATGTAGCTTCAGGTGATTCCAAAAATCTCCAACTAGAATTTCGTCAATCGGATAAACGAGGAATGTTAAATGAATTTTTCCGTAAGCTGCAGTCAGAAGTGACGAATCTGAGTGCAGTTAGTAAATGAATTTTTATAAATTTTTGGTAGAGAGTTAGACTCTAAATATTTAGCATAATGATAACCCATCCGAAGGGCACGTCACATAGAAAGATTGTAATTTTTTCAAGCTCGTAAGTACAGTAAACGGACGTCACAAAACAGGTTATTTTCAGTGAATTGAGCTATACATGTTAGTGAATGATTAATTAATGAAAGTAATGTGACTAAGTGGTTATATGTTTATCGGATTGGAAGTGTGTATGATTGAAAGTTGACTTTTTAGAAAGTCAACAAGGTATGAATAATAAGGTTAGACTTCCTAACACTATTGTGAGATTAAGGATATCATGTGAATATTTGCTAGATTATTATATAACGAACATGACGGTAAGTTGAATTGGTTATGCTATGAATGATGTGATAATGGATCTATGCCATATTATGTAAGAAGTTGCCTACTAGTAATGGTCTATGGCATTACGAATTGTAAATTGTATGTATTGTTACGTAATCATTGGTAATTATGCATGTATGAATGTATTTAATTTAATGTATGGTGGAATGTGTACTATAACACGCGTATGTGGTATATAGAACCATGAGTAGAATTTCTCGATGTATGAATAAAGTAATTGATAATATGAGTTATAAAGTCGGCTAATAATGACATGTAAACGTGGACATGAAAGGATAGGTACATGCCATTTTGGGCGTGAACTCGGGAGGCAATGAGACGAACATATGGAATACGTATCAACTACTTACGGGTCAAGGTAAGTGCTTCTTGCACTTAATAGTTGTATGCAGAAACATAGATAATTTTGTTTGCAGGTTCTTGTACTTGTATACGTAGAACATCTTGTGGTTTAATGTGGAACTTATATGAGAATATTAAAGTATGAAATGTTAAATTGGAGGTATTCATAGGAGAATACCATGGACAAGGGAATCATAACCCACGAGTATGGTAAGTATCTATATCATAGATTTGAAACTATTTAATTGGTAAGATGAATTCAAGTCATGGGTACATGACTTGCCTGGTGATTATTATGTTTTTTTTTTAACTAAGGGTAGAATTTTGGATGTGTTTATAACGGTTAATCTAATAAAGGGTTGTTGACTTATTAAAAGTCAAATTAGTTCGTGGCTTCCAAACCACAATCTTAATAAATGGGATGCTTTGGATTAAATAAGTACATAATCACATGATTCCAAGTTGTGTACAAATATCATAACCATGATGTTTATTTAGTAAGTGGATTAGATTACAGTGGTAACTTGTTAAACTATTGTCTCGAATTATTTAACTTGGGGTAAGAAATAAATATTAATGGTTTAATAGTTGAATGAGATTTTTATCACATGTAGCTTAATTGTGAATTCTAGTGGAGGTTGATTCACAAGTTGGAAGCGATAGTTGACTATGAAATTAATGGAGTCGAGTTCGTTGGAAGTTTGTGAAAAATATAGATCAGAATCCACCTATTTGAGTTATCTAATATATATTATATATAGAACTCATAACGTGCATGTTGGGTTTCAGGTATAATGGGAACTAGAGGTTCGCGAACTGATGAATGGAACAAGGTTTAGCGACAAATCCGAGATCGGGTCAGCAAAGTCAGTTCGTCCATCCGTCAGGTTATATCGCCGACTTAGATGTGTCATCATGTTTTACTTGCCTTTTTAGGCATTCGGTAGTTTTAAACCATGTAAGCTTCATGAGTGAGATGTAGTGTCTTGTTATGTTTATGTTCAAGTTTAGAGTTGTAAAATGGATTCTAAACCGGTTTTGTTACCATAACGGTTATCCGTATTACGAACGGGTCATGCCGAAATTTTATAAAAATTGGCATGAAATATGTAAGTGTTTAAATGATGGTAACTATCAAATGAAAGTCAAGACACTATAATTTTTTCTAGAAATTGAAGCTAAAAAAATGGGCCTACATTCCGCATAGTAAGAATGTTTAGAAAATTTATGGGCGTTATACATGCATAATTTGAATTTAAGCACATGTAGCCAAAATTTTGTCACTTAAACTGATTATGCAACATATTTAAACATGTTAGGGCATATATTACTTTTCATAGGACTAGTTAGGCGTCTCAAACGCGCATTCGCGCGAACGACGCGTTAAAGTAGCGTAAGCTACCTTAATGGGTCTTAACGGGTCGTAAGCACTTAGGATAGGTTCTGATTTAGAATATAGGCTTTGTTAAACCGTATTATATGAGTTCCAACACTCATTGGTTTACAAGACCTTATTTTTACCTAATCTCGGGCAATTTAGGTCCCGATTATTAACATAGTGATCCGATACTAGGTGCCACTCGATTCCTTGATTGCCCAAGCTTGTTAGATCACTTAATCAAGGATACCTTGCAATCTCAAGTGAGTACATAGTCCCCTCTTTTACTGTTTTCAAATACTTTGGGGTGATACACATGTGCTTACTTGTTACTTTCATATTTTCATGCTTTTCATCACATATACTTACTATGTTCGATTAGTACACGTATAGTACACGATTTCAATTACTTTTTACTGTGTATATTGACTAAGCATGCTATCACGTTGATTTCAAGGATCCATTGTGTTACTATGTTGTCTTAACATATTTAGCACATGATTTTTATGTGATATGCTTGCATTAATTTTACAAAACATAACATTTGATTTAACTTTGGTTTATTCAAATACTTGTTTTGTACACTACATTTGGTTATATATTGGCATATACCTGTGGTTTGAGTAGGGACTTTTATTCACCATACAAAGCACTATTATACATGAACGATTAGAATGATTGGAGCTCTTTGAACTATGTGACCGATTGTAACTATTTGAACTATATGAACAATTTGAACAAATTGAACGATTGGTTTAACAAGACATTTTGGTAGTTTATTTGGTAAGTGATTTAAATAACGAGGCGTGTGTAATATGTTAAAAGAATGGTGGATACGCCACTGGTACTTCCTATATATAAGTGCTTTTATGTTATTATATATCGTAGCGTTATCTAAACCACTTTGACAGAAACAAAGATATGATACATTTTATACAGAGACACGACATATTGTTTACAAGATACTGTTTTACAAGTGACATATTTTATACAAACTCGATTTTACTTGGTTATTTATTTAATCATACATCATTCTTTTATATCATCTGATTTTCATATCGATTTTCACAAGATTTTATAAAAGAAAACATTTTACAAGATTCATGACTACTTTTTGTTAAACATTTATTTTTTACTTACAAGTCAGGAATCCTACAACAATAAAACCTATGTATCTCACAGGCATTTTTACGCCGACGTACCTATTTTCACATGTGTTTCAGGAGCTATTGCATGATGATGTTCGTGACACACTTAGGCGGACCTAGGCCTTAGTGACTTATAACAATGAAAGACAGTTTAATTCAAGTTATGTTTCTCTAAATTCCTAGAAAATGTAAACATTTTAATTAATGAAACCAAACTTTAAATTCCATGTTTTGTGAAACAATGATTCTGTTACAACACTCCCCGATGTTTCCGCCATGATTTGTTGTTTTACGCGGTCGGGGTGTGACAGAAAAGTTGGTTTCAGAGCTCATGGTTATAGGGAATTAGGTTATTAGTAATGCTTTGACCTAGTATCTAACCTTCCTAGGACCCTAAAGCGAGTTTACTTGCGTTTAGATTTTAAAACAATACCGTCACCTATCTTTAGGTGACAACCACAACAAGAACACAAAATACAAATCCGTTTTGAAAACCAATCATCTGTACTTGGATGATTTGTTATAAGGTTTTGAACCTCCAAATTTTTCAAAATCTCGTCAAAGTTTGGGTCTTTATAATGTGAACACATGCAATCTGGAAGGGTGGATGCCTGTAGCTCAAGCTTTCTGTCTAAGGCTAGAGTGTTCGTACAAATCCATATAATTGGACCAGTCATTCTTACCTGGGAACTCTTGGGGTGAGTGTCCACTTATAGGCTAAAGCATGTCTTCGCGATACATTATTATGACCCATTTACTTTGATTAGTCACCATGTCGTTTGTTTGTTTTAAATAACGAACAAATGATCACAATCCTCATGTTTTGCTTATATTTCTTTAGCATCCAGCTTTGATTATCCGATAACATCTCACTTGTTTTCTCTCATATCTTTTTCCACTATCTTTTGGATGCCTACTCATCTCAGCGATACTAAAAAATCTGAACTGGCTGCTACCATCGCTCAACAAATAAGCATAGTAATCCATGGGGCCATTGAGTTAGCTGTTGCCATGTCTCGTCTCAAGGACGAAACTACTCCTGAGGCATCTAAGAAGATGAAAACCAAGCCCTCAAGAAATTCAAAGAAGCGTAAGGCTTCACAGAACATCGTTAGGGCTGCCCAAAACAATCACACCGCACCTAACCAACCAGCTCAACCCCCTGCTAAGAAGGCATACAAGGGAACTACTCCTTTGTGCAATCAATGCAACCTTCATCATCTGAATCAAACACCATGTTTCAAATGTACCCACTGTGGACGGTGGGGACATTTGATTAAGGCATGCTGTTTTGCGATCCAAAACAAAACTGATGCAAATCCTGTTGTTGCTCAAGCACAATACCCACCTGGATCGTGCTACAACTGTGGAGAGATGGGTCATTTCAGGAACAATTTCCCAAAGCTTGTTGATGCAAATCTGAAATACGTTAAACTATATATGTTTTTATACCCCAAAACACTTCCGTTTTAAGCATTTTTTGACCAAAAACATGACGATTAGGTGCCAAATTTGGTACTTTTATATTTTCAGGTCTTAAACAGAGGACAAATGGAAAATCTGATGAAAACGGACAAATTCTGATGCATTTCTGATAAAAAGAACAAAATTCTGATGACTGCCAGGTATGGCACGACCGTTCCGATCGTTCGATCTTGGAAGCACTACCAGTGCGATTGCTAATGCCGATCTGTTCCCGGCCCGCACTACCGTGCGAGCCACCACATGACCGTGCCAAGGCCTGACCAAGATTTCTGACCAACATTCTGATGACCTCGCACTACCGTGCGACCATCGGCACGATCGTGCCGATCTAGTGACCCAGGCAACTTGTCCACTAGTCCACTTGGCTGACTTTGGATCAGAGAAATGACGTCACCCGATAACACCTGTCGCACGACCATGCAGGCACGACCGTGCCGATCACAAAATCTCCTATAAATAGCAGCATTCTCTACTGCTTCAAGTGTTGGGTTTTTCTCCATGTTTCTGGGCGATTTCTGGGTTCCGAAGCAGTCTTGATCAGACCACTTTGAAGCTTAAAGACCAAATGGAAGCATAACCGATCCAACCCATGAATTCCTTGCTTGTTTATGGTTTGAGTCCTTGTTCTTGAACATGTATTCTGATCATTTTGCAAGTTATGAGCTGATGTTAGTATATGTTTAATATACTTTATGTAATAGTAGTAATGAACTTGTTTCTTGAATAATCTTTATGTTGTAATTTTGTTTATATGAAACTTTAGTACTTTTTCATGTTTGAATCTTCATGATTATATAATGAACGTTTCATTGATGTTGAGTTCCTGATTATGTTTGATTATCTTGGATAATGAATCTGTGGTTATTGGGATGGTAACTATTTCTTGATTGATCACTTGTTTGTAAACTTGTTTACACCATGAGACTCGAGAGGGGTATTGGTTTTATCTAAGATATATCTTATTTTGATTAGGAATACTTTCTTACACGTAATGGTTCTAACGAATTATATGGTGTTGATTACATGTTCTTGTATGCGGTTTATGATCCTTGCTTAGTAGTTTTGGTCGAAATTGCTGACATGGTAGATTTGTGTTCAAGACTTGTACAGGTGAAATATGTCGTTATATGATCTACTTAGATGCTTATCCTCGTGGCTGTATTATGACCATCGGTATTGCTTTCTTTGATAAGTGAGGTTAGAAAACTTCTAGCGGACTACTAATCCATCTTTAAAGGTACACATGAATGAATATCAATAGCTCGCTAAAGAATGAGTTTAGGTGGTTAACGTGTGTTTATCGCGTTAACTTCCGAAGAATCATCATGTTAGAAAACTCTTAGCGGATGACTAACTGTCTTGAAATTGGAAAATTGATTAAGTGCTTTTGTGACATTTCTGATAGATAACATGTTTAGGTTGTTTGTGAAACAAGATAATAGTATATTTATGTTTTAGTTACAATTTTAGATAATTTAGTTAAACAACCATTCACTTATCCTTTTATCTGGTAATATAATGATAAAGATTTAGTACTTAATAACGCCCGTGTTCCATGGATCGATATCTAGGTCTTACCAATACTTTACTGCATATATGACGGGATACACTTGTCCTTTGTTGTGTGTGTTTTAATGTTACGGTATAAACCATTTTTATAAATATTAAAACAAAGTTCGTGTGTAAATTCACTGTAAAAACCTGTGTACATAAACACGCACCAAGTTTTTGGCGCTGTTGCCGAGAACCACGGCGAAATTAATAGAACAATCTGAGTTATTATTTTACCGGTGTACAAACTGTGAATACTTGTGAATACTTGTTCATTTTTGTATTTATTTGTTTTCTTATTTACTAACTTGTTAATATTTAACTGTTTGACTAACTTTTCTTTTTCTGTTTTACTAACTTGTGAAAATTTAGTCTGGCACATCCAACTAATTTTTCTGTTCAACTAACCTTACTAACACACTAACCTTTTATTTATTATTCGACTAACATTTATTTATTTTATTTTATTTAATTCAGTATTGTGTTTGGAATCGAACCATTTTCTTTTATTCTTTCATTTCAGTTATTTTAATCCAGTCATTACATTTCTGTACTTCATTCATTTATTTATTTATGTCATTCCAGTACAGTTATTTCATTTATTTCAGTTACTTTATTTATTTTAATTCAGTCATTTTATTTCTGTTTATATTTATATTTATGTCTGTGTTCGCACGTCGAACCGCTTATATATATTTCATTTGTGTATTTATTTGCATCCATTTATTATTTCTGTACTCATTTATTTATTTATTTACTTCAAAAATGTAACATTCTGATAAAATTATCAGATTTTCTGATGAATTCTGATAAACCCATTAGCTTTTCTGAAACAACAGTTTTTATTTCTGATGAATTTACCAGGTTTTCTTTTCTGGTGAATTCTGATGGATATACACGCATTACCAAGTTTATCAGAATTCTGATGAAAAGAAAGTTTTCATCATATTGTTATCAGATTTTATCAGATCATATCAGATTTTCTGATATTAAAAAAAAACGTTTCCTCAGATTTCTGATATTATCATCAGAAAATTTGGTAAATAAACAAACACAGTTTTCAGATGTAAATATGTAAATAATCGAGTAAATAGTTAAATAGATTTGTATAATAGCTTGTATATATTTGTATGTTATATTTATACTTATTTCTTATATTATTATTATGTTCTTTTTTTCTGTATAATGCCTTCCTTATGCACTTGCAGGTTAATGTCCACAACCCTTGTACCCGCTATTGCTGAGCTAGCCAACGAACCAGAAAATAACCTAAGAAGAAGCAGACGGCTTCACGAAAGATCACTTGTTGTTGCACAAAGGATAGCGGCCGCAATCGACGAACCAGTGATACTTTCTGACAACGAGAGTTCAGAGGACGATAGAGGAAGCATCATGGCAGAGGACAACCAGCCTTTGAAATGAGACCGGCCGTCCTGGATGAGAGGGCTTACTACCGAGCATCTCCCGACCTATGATAGAAGCACCGAGTTTTGAAATTAAATCTAGTATAATTAATATGTTACAAAATTCTGTGTAGTTTGATGGGAAGGATCACGAAGATCCAGGTCGGCACATCGCTTCATTTCTCGAAGTGTGCTCGACTTTCAAAATTCGAGACGTTTCTGAAGACACAATTCATTTGGGACTCTTTCCATTTTCTTTGCGAGGCAAAGCCCGAGCTTGGCTTCTGTCACTTCTAGCAGGGTCCATCACAACTTGGGACGAGATGGCAGATCTTTTTATGCAAAAATACTTCCCTCTGGAAAAGGCAGCTAAACTTAAGAACCGTATTATGACATTAATGCAGGACGAAGTAGAATCTCTACATGCAGCTTGGGAAAGGTTCAAAGATCTTCTGATCGATGTTCCACATCATGGGTTGTCCAAAAGACAACTTGTGTTGAACTTTTACCAAGGACTCAACTACGACTCACAAGAACGCATAGACGTATATGCAGGAGGCGATCTTGGAACAAAAACACCCCATGAAGCCTACGCAATTATACAAAAAAGCTACCTTGAAGTCGAGTTCTCGTCAAAATGGAGCACGAACTAAAGATTTATAAATTCCTAGAGTTCATTAAGTGGATACGTATACGGCTCTTGCAGCACAAATTGGGGCTTTGGTAGCGAGGTTTGATCAAGCTCAGAACGTTTCGCAGGTACAATCATCATGTGAGCTGTGTGGAGTGCCACAAGAGCCAGGTACATGTGAGCAGGGTGTTATGTTTACAGGCCACGAAGAGGTGGACTATTTGGGCAATTAAATTGGGCCCCAAAATAACCCCTACAACAACACGTACAATCCGGGATGGAGAAATCACCCGAAATTTGGGTGGAAAGCTAACTCCAATAACCAAAACCCACTCGGATATGCTCAACGCGCTCCCGCGCCACAACAGTCTCAGGGGCAATCCTTTCAGCCCCACGGACAATCTTTTCAGCCTTCAGGGCAAACCTTTCAACCACGTTACAATAATTTAGGTTCAGGAAGCACTTCCCAACCACAAACCTCTCAAAACAACTTAAAACTAGAGGAGATGATGGCATAACTGTTAAACAACTCCAAGAATGCCAATCAAACATCTGAGAAAAGATACCAGTAGCATGAGGAGCGTTTCATGGCTCAGGAAGAGGAAATGCAGAGCCAGAAGGCTTCAATTCAAACCATTGAGAATCAAGTTGGCCAATTGGCCAAAATGTTGTCTGAAAGACCCCAAGGTAGTCTTCCAGGTAACACAGAACCAAACCCAAGAGGACATGTTAACGAAGTAATGACGAGGAGTGGCAAAACCACGGGACCTGACAATTCGGACTCACCACCGATCACTGACACAGTCCAAACTGACGCTTCAGACGAGGTGCACGCTAGGCGAGTCCCAACAAATACAACACATCTCCAGGAGCCAATTACAGATTACATTCCTCCAGTTCCATATCCGAGCAGATTGAAGAAGCAGAAGAACGATGAACAACATGGTAAGTTTTTAGAAATGTTTAAATAACTACACATAAACATACCATTTGTTGAGGCGTTGGATCAAATGCCTAAATACGCAATGTTCTTAAAAGACATCCTCACTAATAAGCAGAAACTCGAAAGCGTGTCTTGTGTGTTGATGAATGAAAATTGTTCAGCCCTTCTCCAAAACCGTCTACCGGAAAAGATGGGAGATCCAGGCAGTTTTACTCTTCCCTGTCTCATTGGCAGCATGTATGTCAGTCACGCATTAGCTGATTTAGAAGCTAGCATAAATCTTATGCCTTATAAGGTTTTTGCTAAATTAGATCTGGGTGAACCATCACCCACTAGAATGAGCATTCGACTTGCAGATCGTCCAATCAAGTACCCACGAGGATTCGTTGAAAACATGCTTGTTAAAATCGATAAATTTGTATTTCCCGTGGATTTTGTTATTCTTGACATAGACGAAGACTCAAAAGTGCCATTAATACTTGGACACCCATTCCTCAATACTGCGAGGATGATTGTTGATGTGGCAGCTGGCCAAATCACGCTCCGAGTAAATGATGAGCACGTGACTTTTGATATTAAAAGATCAATGCAACATCTGCAAAGTCATGATAACATGCTTTACTATGTCGACATTGTCGATACTTGTGTAAGCTCTCATTTCCAAGGCACGATTGAAGAAATTGATACGGACACACATCTGCTGTGTAGGAACCTAGATGGTATTTCGCAAGAGAGCCACGGAGTTGAACAAAACGATGATGATTGTTCCCAAATTCCAGATCAATTTGTGGAGATTGACCGTGAAGCTGAAGAGAAGTCAAAACCTTCGGTTGAAGATCCACTGTCTTTGGAGTTAAAAGAACCCCCACCGCATCTCGAATATGCATTCCTAGACGAGGAGTGTCATTTACCAGTCATCATTTCAGCATCTTTAGCAAAAGAGGAAAAGAAACAGCTTCTCGAAGTTCTAAAGCTCCACAAGAAAGCTATGGCGTGGAAGATTATGGATATCAAGGGCATTAATACTTCTTTTTGTACTCATAAGATTCTAATGGAAGACAATTACAAGCCTAGTACACAGCATCAAAGGCGTTTGAATCCGAATATGCAAGACGTGGTGAAGAATAAAGTAATTAAGTTGTTAGATGCAGGGCTGATTTATCCTATATCTGATTCTGTTTGGGTAAGCCCAGTGCAAGTAATACCCAAGAAAGGTGGTATTACTGTAGTTCAAAAGGATAGGAATGAACTTATTCCTACCCATACTATCACCGGATGGCGAGTTTGCATCGATTACTGGAAACTCAACGATGCCACCCGTAAGGACCACTTCCCGCTTCCATTCATCGACCAGATGTTGGAACGTCTGTCGAGGAAGTCATTTTTCTATTTTTTGGATGGGTTTTCAGGGTATTTTCAAATTCCTATCGCTCCTGAGGACAAGGAAAAGACTACTTTCACATGTCCTTTCGGCACATTCGCCTACCGGCGTATGCCTTTTGGACTGTGTAATGCACCAGCCACATTTCAGCGTTGCATGGTAGCCATTTTCTATGACATGATTAAGGACTCCGTGGAAGTATTCATGGATGATTTCTCGGTGTTCGGGAGTTCTTTTAATCAATGTCTTGAAAATCTGAAAAGAATGTTAATAAGATATGAGGAAACTAATCTTGTGCTAAACTGGGAAAAAATGGCACTTCATGGTGAATGAAGGGGTAGTTCTTGGGCACAAAATCTCTGAAGCCGGGTTGGAAGTTGATCTAGCAAAAGTAGATGTCATTTCTAAACTTCCTCCCCCTACCTCTATTAGAGCGATTAGAAGTTTCCTAGGTCATGCAGGGTTCTATAGGCGATTCATACAAGACTTTTCAAAAATCACAAGACCTATGGCCCGTTTGTTAGAAAAAGATTGTAACACCTGTGCCTTCACGGCCATCAAACAAATACCAAACCAATGAAATATTATAATTCATACTTGGGATTTGTAAAAATATGTGTATCATTTGCACATATCATTTCTCGTTCAAATTCAAACTCTAAATCGCTTTCTGGAAGGTTATACGCGCACCGATGCGTAAATATAACCAGTTTAATGCAACAAACACTCCGGAATAGTGACATAGGCTTAACATACCTTAAATAACCTTTACATAACTTAGAAATAAGTTTTGAAGGCTTTGGTATGGCAGAAACAAGTTAAATCGCTTACAGGGACTAAATTTGACAAACTGCGAAAGTATGCCAATTTGAACTGTAACAGACATTCCGGAACATGACCATAAGTTAAACATACCATATATATCCTTCACATAGCTTAGAAATAGGCTTTGAGGGGTTCGGTGTGCTAAAATAAACTTTAGGGTCATTCAGGGACTAAAAGTGTCAAAAAGTGCACAAGTTTGCATTTTCGCGCATAACTTACGTTCTGAATACATCCGGACATCCAAAAATTTATGTAAGCATGACTACATTATATTTTAGTGTTCGCCTTAAGAAAAATCCATTCGTTTCGTCATTTGGATCGTTTTTCGCGCTTGTGCGCATTCCGTCGTAATTAAGCGAACATCGCGTTCGTACGGCCAAACGAACCAACACCCGGCATATTTTTGAGCATGTTTCATATCCACAATGTTTAGGCAACATTTTAGGGCCTTAAAGTTGGCTTTACGGGCCTTAGAAGTGTCGGAAATGGCCTTAAACACGTGCAGGGACCAAAACTGTCAATTCTGCAAGAAGTTTGCTGATCAGACAGCTAGGCGGCCCGCCTCAGTTTCTTAACATTCTTAGGCGGCCCGCGTCAGACTCCCAGAACAGATCAGAACGAACAGTCAACGTGTACCAGCTGTTTTAACCACAACCACACACTTGCAACTTGCATATTCAGCTGATAAACATCATTTTTAGGCACCACAACTTTCCGACACTTGTACGGATACGATTAAGGCACGATATTCGACAAACGATCTTAACGGTTACCCAAAAACTATAAATACCCCACCCCCCATTACTACAAAACCACTAGAATCTGATCTAAGTGACTCTAAGTTGGAACCATTGTTTCATACCTGAGTTATTAAGATCTAGATTAGCATTCGGGGACCCTTCGTAAGTATTCTTTCGTTCTTTTCCTTATTTTATTGCTTTTCGAGTCAGAAAGTCAAACTTTGTTTGACTTTCAGCGTTGACCAGTAATGGTCAATGCGAAGTTCGTTTGAACTTCGCAACGTGAGTGTAATCACGTTGGTCATAGTCCCTTGGGACTATGCCCACTGATTACCACGTTGTCTAGGGTCGTAGGGTAAGCGATCTAATAAATCGCTTATACCTTCGAACCCGACCCAGTTTGGTCGATCATTAGGATCCGACCAAACA
Organism: Helianthus tuberosus; assembly: GCA_030545235.1. Lineage (NCBI taxonomy): Eukaryota > Viridiplantae > Streptophyta > Magnoliopsida > Asterales > Asteraceae > Helianthus > Helianthus tuberosus. The sequence goes on from CM060402.1 coordinate 2,080,804, forward strand.
CATTAGGTGACCATAGTAGGTAGGGAATAACCTTCCGAGGTTATACCCTATGGTCACATCGTTTAAGTAGTTGTATGATAGGTAGTTTATATGCCTTAGGTAAATTACCAGAATACCCTTTTCATGTATAATTGGTAATTAAGCATATGTAACCTAAACTTTTGTCACATAACTGATTATGTAACACGTTTAGGCATATAACACTTGTCATAGGACTAGTTAGGCGGTCCGAACGCGTTTCACGCGAACGACGCGTTAAAGTAGCATAAGCTACCTAAACGGGTCGTAACGGGTCGTAAGCAGTTAGGTTAAGTTTCATTTAGTATGTAGGCTTTGTTAAACCATATCACACGAGTCTCCACACTCGTTTGGTTTACAAACCCTAATGCTACCCAGTCTTCCGATTTAGGTCCGGTTATTTAACATAGTTACCTATATTAGGTGTCGTTTGATTCCGAGATCTCTAGCACTGTTTGGTGGTTATCTTTAGACAACTGAGCAATCTCAAGTGAGTACATAGACCCCTCTTTTACTGTTTTCCAAACTGTTTTGGGGTGGAACACATGTGCCTACTTGTTACTTTCATGCTTTCCTGTTTTCACATCATATACCTGCTATGTTCGTTAGTACATTATAGTACATGATCTCATTGTGTTTTATGCTATGTATGTCCATTTAGTTCATACTTAGTACATCGTTTTACATTTACATTTTATGCTATGTATGTCCATTGCGTGCATACTTAGTACATTGTTTTCATCACATGCTTACATTTTGGTATGACATTTGGTTTGTTTACATGGGACAATACATTGATTAACACCGATCATGCCGTTCGTTAGTAGGTAGTGGTACCATAGGAATTGACAACTCCCGTTCCGGACGTCCCAGGGAAAGGGGATGAAAGGAATGACCGAATTCGTTGATATAAGACAGATAGACCTTTAATTTGTTTAAAGGGTTTATCACCACAGTCGCAAGGCTTGGATGTATGCATTTTCACAATACCGCATAAATGTTCATATTAAATATTTGCATGCATTTACACAAAACATAGCTTTGATTTAAACCAAGTTTTACTTCAATACTTTGTTTTTGTGCATATGGTTTAGTTGAGACCTTTCACTTGCCATACATGACATTTTGACATAGACATTTGACATAGACATTTCGGCATAGACATTTTAACATGATTGACATTTGATCATGCATTTACACAAAACATAGCTTTGATTTAAACCAAGTTTTACTTCAATACTTTGTTTTTGTGCATATGGTTTAGTTGAGACCTTTCACTTGCCATACATGACATTTTGACATAGACATTTGACTTGGATATTTGACATAGACATTTGACCTGGATATTTGACATAGACATTTGACATGGATATTTGACATAGACATTTTGACATGATTTACATCTTGACATGAACATTTTACATTGTTTGGTTTGGTTTGATTAAGTGATTAAGTAACGATGCGTGTGTAATATGATACAAGCATGGTGGATACGCCGCTGGTACTTCCTATATATAAGTGTTTGTATGGTATTACATGTCGTAACGTTATTTGAATCATTTCAGTTTGAGACATAGAACATTTCATACAAATAACATACTTTTCACAAGACATTGATTTATAAACAACTTATCTTATGCAAACACATTTTACTTGGTTATTCATTTAACCTTACCTTTATTTATACTTATCATCTGATCTTATCGTTTTTCAAATGATTTAAAAGACAAAGCAAATAACAAGGTTCATGACTAAACATTTTCTCAAACATAAGTCATGAATCTTATTTTCACAAAACCTATGTATCTCACAGGCATTTTTATGCTGACGTACCTATTTTCACATGTGTTTTTCAGGAACTGTTGCATAAGATGGTCAAGATACACATAGACAGACTTGGGCTTTAGTGACAATAAAAGATGCAAGATTAGTTAATTATGTTGTATTTTCTTTGTTTGTTAAGACATTGTAACACTTTTAATCAATAAAACGAAACTTAAATTTCCATGGTTGTGAAACATTAATTCTGTTACAACACGCCCCGATGTTTCCGCCGCGATTTGTTGTTTTACGCGGTCGGGGTGTGACAGAAAAGATGGTATCAGAGCCAATGGTTATAGGGAATTAGGTTATTAGTAATGCTTTGACCTAGTCTATAACCTTCTTAGGACCCTAACGCGAGTTTACTTGCGTTTAGTCATAAAACAATACTGTCACCTAACCTTAGGTGACAACCACAACAAGAACATAAATTTCAAAACCGCTTTGAAAACTAATCATCTGTTCTAGGATGATTGATTACTAGGTTTTGAACCCTCTATTGTAAGGTTTTGAACACTCTATTATATGGTTTTGAACCCCCTTTGAGTTTTCAAAACTTCGTCAAGGTTTTAGGTTTTAAATGATGTGAACACGTGCAAACTGGAAGGGTGAATGCCTGTATTCTGGGTTTTCTGTCTAGGCAAGCACTTCGTATACATCTCATCAGACGCGAGACCAGTTGTGCTTACCTGGGAATTCTTGGGATGAGTGTTCACTTATAGGCGAGCATGTCTTCGCGATGCATTATTTTTGACCCATTTACTTTGATTTGTCACCATCTCATTTGTTTGCCTTATGTAACAAACAAATGATCACAATTTTCATTCGTTACCATTCTGTATTGATTATCCGATAAACTTTCACTCGTTTCTTCCTATGTCTTTCATTTTCTTCTAGAATGTCTCTTCCTCTTGGCACTGGTCAAACGTCTGAGCGAACAGCCAAATTTGTCCAACAAATAGGCGAAGTGATTCAGAAGACTATGGATCTAGGCATTGCCATGGCTCGTCTTAACAATGAAGCCTCTCATCTCGACAATGAAGCCACTCAAGAGACACCAAAGGAAGCAGTAGTCAGGCTTGCAACAACATCAAGGAAGCGTAAGGCTTCAAGGAAACCCGCAGCGGTTACACCTAATCAAGATGGACCTAGCCAAGTGGCAAGGCCACCAACTAGGAAGCCGTACTTAGGAACTGCTCCTAGGTGCAAGCGATGCAACGGTCATCATTCAAACCTCATACCCTGCTGGAAATGTACCTACTGTGGACGGCGGGGACATTTGGTCAACACATGCCGCTTTGCTATCCAGAACAAAGCTGTTGCAAATCTTGCTGCTACCCAACTCCAAGTCAACCCTACTCAAGCTCATTTCCCGCGTGGTACTTGCTACAACTGTGGCGATACGAGCCATTTCAGGAACAACTGCCCGAAGATAGTCAGTGCAAATCCAACCCTCGGATGAGCATTTGGCTGAACAAAGGATGTTGCTGTCTTATGCCTTTGTTTCTTTTGTTTCGTGTATTGTGAAACAATATGTCTTGTTCATAAATAAAAATCGTTGTTCACAAATTCTGATATACAAGTATAGTTACATGTGTGTATGATTTTCCTATGATACCTGCATTAAGGAACTATGTTCCTTACAAACTACTCTTGTGATTCTCACTTTCAAGTGATCGCTCATAATTTCCTCGAAAGTTCTAAGTACTCGTTTCATTCTAAGAAACGAAGTACAGGAAATAAAGTGAAATTATGTGTAATCGTGCTTTTTACACATCTGTATTTTTGAATCCTTGGTTAGATAACTAAGGATATTTTCAAATCTCATACCCATTACGTTTTGATTTTTTCAACATTCACAGTACAAGTATTTCAAAACCATCTTCATGATCTCAAAATATTTCATATAGTTTGAAAACAATTTTTTTAGATGCATTGTCTATGTTATTTCAAAAAACATTGGCCATGTTATCAAAACCAACCTTTCTAATTTCAAAATATTTCATATAGTCTGAAGACAATATTAACACAATACATTTTCTGATCAAGTGCATGATTTCGAAAAGCATCATTCATGTCTTTCAAAAACCTTATACATAATTTCAAAATTCACCTCGCATGATTTTAAAACATTTTTGTAAATATATCTACCTAATACACCTACTTTATGATTTCAAAAAGTATTATATATAAGGTTTCAAAAACGTTAAACACATTTTTCTTAAAAGAACCCCATGCATAGTTTTCAAAAAAAATATATATTTTCCTCAAACATTGACTTAACCTTGAAAATTCTGCTTCATATGTCGCCTTGACATATCAAGCATCTCAACTTCATAAACATTTTTACATCATGTTTTGACCTAAGCACATCAAGTGCAAGGTTTCAAAACATCTTCAACTTCCAAAATTCATATGGGATCTTTTTATCTTTACAATTAGATCCTTGTGGATGATTATCGTTCAAATCAGAGTCCTTAATTGGATTCCTTATGTACCTGAATTCGAACATTTCGGTTCCTTATAATCGAAATCGAATTTTTCTTTTAAAGATCTTTCTATCTTTATAGTTAGATTCTTGATAATGTTTAAAGTACCAAATGAAATCCACGAGATGGATTCCTAGTGTGCTTTAAATACATGTACTCTGTTAGCAGAACAAACTTCTAGTTAAACAATTTTGTGGTTATGTGACTATGTGTTAATTCATCTTATGTTTTCTTTTATGCATTTTTGTGTTTTTAATACTCTGGATATTCGTTATCCAAATCCTCGCAGAATCTTTCATATCTTTATATGAGGGATTCGTAGCAGGATATTCAAAAGGTACTACCTTCAATCCTTAATGGGCTTCTATGTAATAGTTAAGACCCTTGGGTTATATAGTACCACTCCTTGATTCATAAGAGACCCTTTAGAGGTCTAGTCAAAAAGATTGATTCACAATTTGGTTAAAGGACGACATCTAGTGATGTAGCTGAACAGACTCCTTGGTAGTCTATTTAGATCATTTATTGATTTAATTAAAAGGACTCTATGGTGGTCTAGTCACACTCATCACAGGATTGTTCATTTGGTTTCACACTACACATTATAAAATAGACTGTGTGAACTGGGCAAGGAATTGTCTAATTATGGACGCGTACATAATTATGAAATTTAGTGCACAGAAACCCAGTAAGATTTGTTATGTGTAAGAACCGATAGTGACAACAATAACGAAATGAGAACGATGTAATGGAGGTACGGTGGACGCACCAATGACGCTTCATATACTTGTATATAAGTATCCCTCTTACATTGCAATCATGATGTTATTAAAGTTACTAGAAGTTCAGAACCCAAACCAATGTTGTTCGATCTTTTCAACTTCATGCTTTCAAGCTCTCACAAGTTTCCTCTAAATAAATTTCGGGACGAAATTTCCTAAAGTAGGGGAGACTGTAACACCTGTGCCTTCACGGCCATCAAACAAATACCAAACCAATGAAATATTATAATTCATACTTGGGATTTGTAAAAATATGTGTATCATTTGCACATATCATTTCTCGTTCAAATTCAAACTCTAAATCGCTTTCTGGAAGGTTATACGCGCACCGATGCGTAAATATAACCAGTTTAATGCAACAAACACTCCGGAATAGTGACATAGGCTTAACATACCTTAAATAACCTTTACATAACTTAGAAATAAGTTTTGAAGGCTTTGGTATGGCAGAAACAAGTTAAATCGCTTACAGGGACTAAATTTGACAAACTGCGAAAGTATGCCAATTTGAACTGTAACAGACATTCCGGAACATGAACATAAGTTAAACATACCATATATATCCTTCACATAGCTTAGAAATAGGCTTTGAGGGGTTCGGTGTGCTAAAATAAACTTTAGGGTCATTCAGGGACTAAAAGTGTCAAAAAGTGCACAAGTTTGCATTTTCGCGCATAACTTACGTTCTGAATACATCCGGACATCCAAAAATTTATGTAAGCATGACTACATTATATTTTAGTGTTCGCCTTAAGAAAAATCCATTCGTTTCGTCATTTGGATCGTTTTTCGCGCTTGTGCGCATTCCGTCGTAATTAAGCGAACATCGCGTTCGTACGGCCAAACGAACCAACACCCGGCATATTTTTGAGCATGTTTCATATCCACAATGTTTAGGCAACATTTTAGGGCCTTAAAGTTGGCTTTACGGGCCTTAGAAGTGTCGGAAATGGCCTTAAACACGTGCAGGGACCAAAACTGTCAATTCTGCAAGAAGTTTGCTGATCAGACAGCTAGGCGGCCCGCCTCAGTTTCTTAACATTCTTAGGCGGCCCGCGTCAGACTCCCAGAACAGATCAGAACGAACAGTCAACGTGTACCAGCTGTTTTAACCACAACCACACACTTGCAACTTGCATATTCAGCTGATAAACATCATTTTTAGGCACCACAACTTTCCGACACTTGTACGGATACGATTAAGGCACGATATTCGACAAACGATCTTAACGGTTACCCAAAAACTATAAATACCCCACCCCCCATTACTACAAAACCACTAGAATCTGATCTAAGTGACTCTAAGTTGGAACCATTGTTTCATACCTGAGTTATTAAGATCTAGATTAGCATTCGGGGACCCTTCGTAAGTATTCTTTCGTTCTTTTCCTTATTTTATTGCTTTTCGAGTCAGAAAGTCAAACTTTGTTTGACTTTCAGCGTTGACCAGTAATGGTCAATGCGAAGTTCGTTTGAACTTCGCAACGTGAGTGTAATCACGTTGGTCATAGTCCCTTGGGACTATGCCCACTGATTACCACGTTGTCTAGGGTCGTAGGGTAAGCGATCTAATAAATCGCTTATACCTTCGAACCCGACCCAGTTTGGTCGATCATTAGGATCCGACCAAACACATTAGGTGACCATAGTAGGTAGGGAATAACCTTCCGAGGTTATACCCTATGGTCACATCGTTTAAGTAGTTGTATGATAGGTAGTTTATATGCCTTAGGTAAATTACCAGAATACCCTTTTCATGTATAATTGGTAATTAAGCATATGTAACCTAAACTTTTGTCACATAACTGATTATGTAACATGTTTAGGCATATAACACTTGTCATAGGACTAGTTAGGCGGTCCGAACGCGTTTCACGCGAACGACGCGTTAAAGTAGCATAAGCTACCTAAACAGGTCGTAACGGGTCGTAAGCAGTTAGGTTAAGTTTCATTTAGTATGTAGGCTTTGTTAAACCATATCACACGAGTCTCCACACTCGTTTGGTTTACAAACCCTAATGCTACCCAGTCTTCCGATTTAGGTCCGGTTATTTAACATAGTTACCTATATTAGGTGCCGTTTGATTCCGAGATCTCTAGCACTGTTTGGTGGTTATCTTTAGACAACTGAGCAATCTCAAGTGAGTACATAGACCCCTCTTTTACTGTTTTCCAAACTGTTTTGGGGTGGAACACATGTGCCTACTTGTTACTTTCATGCTTTCCTGTTTTCACATCATATACCTGCTATGTTCATTAGTACATTATAGTACATGATCTCATTGTGTTTTATGCTATGTATGTCCATTTAGTTCATACTTAGTACATCGTTTTACATTTACATTTTATGCTATGTATGTCCATTGCGTGCATACTTAGTACATTGTTTTCATCGCATGCTTACATTTTGGTATGACATTTGGTTTGTTTACATGGGACAATACATTCATTAACACCGATCATGCCGTTCGTTAGTAGGTAGTGGTACCATAGGAATTGACAACTCCCGTTCCGGACGTCCCAGGGAAAGGGGATGAAAGGAATGACCGAATTCGTTGATATAAGACAGATAGACCTTTAATTTGTTTAAAGGGTTTATCACCACAGTCGCAAGGCTTGGATGTATGCATTTTCACAATACCGCATAAATGTTCATATTAAATATTTGCATGCATTTACACAAAACATAGCTTTGATTTAAACCAAGTTTTACTTCAATACTTTGTTTTTGTGCATATGGTTTAGTTGAGACCTTTCACTTGCCATACATGACATTTTGACATAGACATTTGACATAGACATTTCGGCATAGACATTTTAACATGATTGACATTTGATCATGCATTTACACAAAACATAGCTTTGATTTAAACCAAGTTTTACTTCAATACTTTGTTTTTGTGCATATGGTTTAGTTGAGACCTTTCACTTGCCATACATGACATTTTGACATAGACATTTGACTTGGATATTTGACATAGACATTTGACCTGGATATTTGACATAGACATTTGACATGGATATTTGACATAGACATTTTGACATGATTTACATCTTGACATGAACATTTTACATTGTTTGGTTTGGTTTGATTAAGTGATTAAGTAACGATGCGTGTGTAATATGATACAAGCATGGTGGATACGCCGCTGGTACTTCCTATATATAAGTGTTTGTATGGTATTACATGTCGTAACGTTATTTGAATCATTTCAGTTTGAGACATAGAACATTTCATACAAATAACATACTTTTCACAAGACATTGATTTATAAACAACTTATCTTATGCAAACACATTTTACTTGGTTATTCATTTAACCTTACCTTTATTTATACTTATCATCTGATCTTATCGTTTTTCAAATGATTTAAAAGACAAAGCAAATAACAAGGTTCATGACTAAACATTTTCTCAAACATAAGTCATGAATCTTATTTTCACAAAACCTATGTATCTCACAGGCATTTTTATGCTGACGTACCTATTTTCACATGTGTTTTTCAGGAACTGTTGCATAAGATGGTCAAGATACACATAGACAGACTTGGGCTTTAGTGACAATAAAAGATGCAAGATTAGTTAATTATGTTGTATTTTCTTTGTTTGTTAAGACATTGTAACACTTTTAATCAATAAAACGAAACTTAAATTTCCATGGTTGTGAAACATTAATTCTGTTACAACACGCCCCGATGTTTCCGCCGCGATTTGTTGTTTTACGCGGTCGGGGTGTGACAAAGATGTTCCATTTGTGTTTTTAGACAAATGCATGAAAGCGTTCAAGCAACTAAAACAGAGGCTTATTGAAGCCCCTATCTTAATTGCACCAGATTGGGCATTACCATTTGAGATAATGTGTGACGCCAGTGATTTCGCAATAGGAGCAGTATTAGGACAACGAAGGGAGAAGCATTTTCATCCTATATACTATGCCAGCAAAACTCTACATGATGCTCAGGAAAATTACACGACTACAGAGAAAGAGCTTTTGGCAGTAGTTTATGCTTTCGACAAATTCAGGTCCTACCTTGTGTTGTCCAAAACAATTGTATACACGGATCATGCAGCAATCAAATACCTTTTTAGCAAACAAGACGCAAAACCGTGTCTTATTAGATGGATCTTGTTACTACAAGAATTTGACATTGAGATCCAAGACAAAGAGGGAGCTTTAAATGTTGCAGCCGATCATCTCTCGAGACTTGAGCATGGTAATTCGGAAAATTCACAGGAGGAGCCAACAAATGACAATTTCCCCCACGAATTTCTTTTGAGTATCGAGATGAATGATGAGTCACCTTGGTTTGCCGACTTTGCAAACTACCTCGCATGTGGAATCCTAATAAAAGGATTGTTATATCAGCAAAAGAGGAAGTTCTTTGCAGATTTAAAATATTACATTTGGGACGAACCATACTTGTTTAGAATCGGAGCCGATCAGGTGATCTGAAGATGTGTGTTTGGAGAAGAGGCAGCTTGCATTCTGCGTCACTGTCACGAAGGGCCAACCAGAGGACATCATGGAGCAAATTACACTGCAAAGAAAGTGTTAGATTCTGTGTTTTACTGGCCCACCATTTTTCGTGATGCACGTGAATGGGTAAAAGCGTGTGATGCTTGCCAGAGGGCAACCAATATCTCCACACGCAATGAGATGCCTCAACATCCAATGCAGGTCTGTGAAGTCTTTGATATATGGGGTATCGACTTCATGGGTCCATTTCCAGCCTCACGAGGTAACAAATACATCCTTGTTGCTGTAGACTATGTCTCAAAATGGGCCGAAGCTCAAGCTTTGCCCAAAAATGATGCTAGGGTGGTTGTGAGGTTCTTAAAAAGTTTGTTTGCCCGATTTGGTGCTCCAAAAGCACTAATCAGTGACCGAGGAACGCATTTTTGTAATGCGCAGTTAGAACGAGCCGTGTCCCGTTATGGTGTTCATCATAGATTGGCTACACCATATCATCCTCAAACAAGCGGGTAAGTGGAGGTCACAAATCGGGGTTTGAAAAGAATCCTTGAGCGGTCCATTAATAACAACCGCAAGGATTGGTTAGATAAGTTAGATGACACTCTGTGGGCTTTTAGAATTGCATTCGAAACACCTATCGGGACTACTCCCTGTAGATTGGTTTACGGAAAACCCTGTCATCTACCTGTCGAGCTAGAACACAGGGCATTTTGGGCCTTGAAAACGGAAAATCTGGATTTGAAAAGCGGAGGTGAAGCCTGTTTTCTGCAAATCCACAAGCTTGAGGAGCTAAGATACCATGCCTATAAAAGTTCTAGCAGGTACAAAGAGCGAGTCAAGAGGTTTCATGACAGAAGATTGAGAGAACATTAAGATTTCCGCGTTGGGAATCTTGTCTTGTTGTACTCCTCATGAATGCGTTTATTCCCCATGAAGTTAAGATCTCGATGGACGGGTCCATATACGGTCAAAGATGTATTTCCGTACGGAGCCGTCACTATTGGAAATTTAAGCGGGGAAACTTTCAAAGTCAACGGTCATAGACTCAAAAGTTACATCAGCGGACCAGTTGACTTGGTGGAGGAAATTCTCGAACTCCACGTCCCACACGCTTAAAGCAAGCGTGGGGAGAATGAGTCTAGCTATCGACTCGCTGACAAATTTAGCGAGCGTGTTTTCACACGCTAAGGGCAATTTTCTATATATTAGTTTGTAACATTTATTTTCTAGATCGTTAATTTATCGCTTTTAAACGTAGGTACATACAAGCTTGATCCATAATTTTTGGAATTTTGAAGTTGATTTATTGTTAAAATATACAAAATCTTGCAAAAACGAAAAAATTTGGTGAAAATACGAAGTTAAACACTTACTGTTAAAAATGAACCAAAAAGGCCCAGGTGTTGCACGGCCGTGCCAAAATTGGAACGGTCCTACAATTCGTAATCAAACCAAGTCAAAACTCATGCACCAGACAGTAATCGGCTCGTACCACCGTGTGACCCGCTGCACTACCATGCAACCCATTGACAACAAGTGACCAGGAAGTACGATCCGAGATGGCACGACCGTGCCACCTATCGCATAACCGTGCGAGTCAAAAAGTGAATAATAAAAATGAGGTATAAAAGCGATTCTGCAGTAAAAACTATTCACTTTTACGAAACCCTAGCAGCCGCACGGGGGTTCCAGGTCGCCTACACCTAAAAATCAACCGATGTTTGCCTAGATTTCACTTCAATCAGCTTCCAAGGTATGTTTCCTACTTGTTTTGTAGATTAAACTTAGTTTCTAATATAGATCTGATGTTTGAATCAAGAAATTTTGGGGTTTTCTTCATACAAATCAAATAAACCCTTGTTCTTGAGTGTTTGGTTCTAAATCGGTAGTTCTGATCCTTGATTTAAAGTTTATTCACGGATTACAAGTTAGAATTTGAATTATAAAGGTTTAAATCAGTGAAGTAAACTATTTTCTGATGATTTTCAAAGTCGCACGGTCATGCTGTTGAAATGATTGAAACGACATGACAGTGCCGGTCAGAAATCGAGATCAGATCACCGATTCAGAACTGCGATGCCGAGTTGCACGACAGTGCCGATTTGGCACGGCAGTGCGATTCGATTTTTCGGAATCACCCTGTTGACCGACTAGAAATGGCACGGCAGTGCCACCAGCCGCACGACCGTGCGACTGCTGAAACGACAAAAGAATGTTGTAAACAATCTGTTCCGGTGGCGGCAATGAAATTTTTATGTTCTGCTCTTATTTTGTTGTATTCCTGTATGCAGATGAATCATAGATTCCTCCAGTTCAGCGAAAACAAAACGAAAGAACGCCCATGTATTGCAGGATTAAAAGCTTTATGGAATCGAAGGGGACAAATTGGTGAACCGAGAAGGATCGATTGGGCCACCCTAATAGCCTTAAATCAAGAAGAAAGGCTATCCGACATGATGTCACATCCAATGTCACGATTTTTTAACATTGAACGACCCGTATATCTTGAACTAACATTGGAGTTTTTCGCTTCATACACTTACGAAGAACCAAGAAGTGAATATCCAGATTTTAAGAACAGGGAGACGATACAGTTAAGGTTGGGTAGAAAGTGGCATAAGTGGTAAGTTGCTAGACTTGGGAGAAGACTGGGAATATAGTCAGCTGAAGACATCGATTCAGAACTTTTCACCATTATCTACAAGTTTGATAATCAGCAGCAACAGGCTAACTTTTGGGCACAAGTGGTAGTTGAACCACCCTATGAAGCTAGAAAGGCTAAGGCATCAAGACTACGAGACCCGCTACTCAGGGTCATTCATCAGGTCATGAGTCACACCATTTGTGGACGCATGGACAGTGAAGGAAACTGTCCCACTCCAGATCTTCTTTTCTTGTATTCAATTGTGAATGGAGTGCACGTCAACCTCGCAGCTAGAATGGCAGAATTTTTCGTAAACAGCACGGGGAGAACTACAAGTAGTGAAATCCATGGTGGTGAATATGTGACTCAGTTGGCATATAATTTGGGTATTATGACGGATGATGTAGTCAGTGGTCTCACGATGGTTCACGCAGGAGGAGACGTATATATGAGGTCTTCGAGAGCAGTGGGTCTGGTAGTGGATACAGAAAATGGCCCGAGACTAAGGGGTCTAAATGGAGAGATATGGGATCCGCTACCAGCACAGGACGAAGACATCAACATGGAGGGGCAGCATGTATTAGAGCCACCACCACACGATCAGCCACAACATGAAGAGCATCAGCACCAGTATCAGTATCCGCCAGGTATACCTTCCTATCCAGAGTTGTACCAGCAGTTTTAGCATATGCAGGTTACTCATGACACAATGACAGCCACCTAGGAGACTATGCAGGAAACTTAAAACACCATGAGGGAGGAGATGTATGCAGGTTTTTCCTACATCTTCGGAGTGCTACAAATCATTTATCCAAGCCACTTCGGGGACCCTCCACAATTTCCATTTGGAAACACAGGTAACTATGGGGCGGGTTTATCTGGAACACGCCACCATGATGATGATGATGATGAGGAGTAGTAGGAGGAGGAAAAGCGGATAATGCAGAAACTAATGTTTTATCATATTTCTATTTTAGTACTTTATTTTATTTGGGATTTATAAAAATTTTTATGACTGTTTTAAATGTTTAAGTCGTATGTTTGCTTTGTATGAATAACGGATTTGGTTGAATTATCTAACATTTTGATCAATGGTAGTGTTGACTATTTTAGCGAGTGACATAATTGCCAGATTTGCAAAGAAATGCACACAGAGTTGAGACGACTTCAATCAAAGTCTACTCAAACAAGTCAATTCCAACTCTGAGGGAGTACCTCTTTCCCTTTTCACATTGTTAGTTTAGCTCTTCATAATTGCTTGTATTTCACATTGGGGACAATGTGAAGTTCAAGTGTGGGTAGGGGTTTAAAGGGCTTTAAACTTTGTTTGTCCTTAATTGTTCTCATTTCTGTACATATTTTCGTAAAATAAAACAAAAATGGTCACTTTGTGTTCTTTAGAAAGCATCAAATTTGATAAAAATCGACAAGCCAAATTGATTGTTGAAAAAGATAACTAAAAAGTGTGATGAAACAAGAATAAAGACTTGCATGTTTATCTTTATATTTATACCCATTCCTTCCATTTACGTGAGCATATTTTTGAGCCTTTACAGCTTTTCTTGACAAATGCTTCTTTCTTTTTGCGAAAAAAATGAGTGAGCCGGATGTTTTATGTAATTTAGAACTTGTCATTTGTATACTTTTCAAAATCATAAATATGTGAAATTACATAGAAATGATAGAGGCACTTAGGATACCCTTGTTGGCCTTTTTCTTTGTTTAAATCTCGCACCCAACATTATCCATTAGTTCGCCATGTTGAGCCTATTTTCCGTATTTTTCTTAAACCTTACCCAATATTAAGCCTACATACCCCAAATATAACCTTTTCATATTTACCCTTTTTGTTAAAATTCGGACATAATCTTTTTTCCTATAAAAAAAACACGTTTGACAAGACTCTCTAAGGGAATTATGTAAAAACTATCAAGAAAGAAAATAGAGAGTGGAAGTGTAAAAAGAATAAACTCTGAACACATACACAAGTAGCTTGGCAACGTGTTCAGATTCCTAGAAAATAAAACACCAAGTCTTTGGCCAAGTTTTAACCTTTCTTGCCACTTTCAAATATCCTTTCCATACCCTTAACCATAGCCTAACATTTCAACCCATCAAAGACCTCTTGATTTATGTTTTTCACATATTAATTGGTGGAGATTAGATCTTTTGACAAGCTTATGATATTGCATGATTCATTGACTAAGCATCGAGTGTTTTACATACACATTATATGTATGATTCAGAAATTTAACTGAGTGTGTGTGAACATTGTGAGAAATGTAAAGATTTGCATGCTAAGTCAATCGAAAGTTGAATCATTGCTTTATAATTATCCTTTCATACATTCAACAAAGCTTGTTTGTTTTAAAATCTTTGATGATGACTTTTTAAAATCTTTGATGATGACTTTTTCAAAACCGATATGACTTATTTTAAGTTTGCTTGAGGACAAGCAAATTCAAGTGTGGGGATGTTTGATATACGTTAAATTATACATGTTTTTATACCCCAAAACACTTCTGCTTTAAGCGTTTTGACCGAAAACACGACGGTTAGGTGCCAAATTCGGTACTTTTATATTTTCAGGTCTTAAACAGAGCACAAAAGGACAATCTGATGAAAACGGACAAATTCTGATGCATTTATGATAAAAAGAACAAAATTTTGATGACTGCCAGGTATGGAACGACCGTTCCATCCATCGGCACTACCGTGCCGATCGTTCGATCTCGGAAGCACTACCAGTGCGATTGCCAGTGCCGATCTGTTCCCGGCCCGCACTACCATGCGAGCCGCCGCATGACCATGCTGTCACACCCGCTCGTAGCGGAAGCGCGAGGTGTGATCCGATCGGTTCTCATTGCATAACAATATAAGTGAACAATACTAAATGAATAAAAACAAGCTCCAATGCCATTGTCATAATTGTTTCGAAAGAACGCACATAAGTTAAATGTATTTGTTACAAACCATCAAATGAAAATGCGTTTTCATCGTTCTATACATCAAAATGTAAGTCTTAAAATGTCAAGGCTTTGACCACTATATCCCCGCAAAGAGGCGGTATATAACGGGCAAACCCTTCAAATGGTGGCATGGAGTCTTGATACTTGCTTTCCTTGACTGAAATGTCTGTCAGGTCCACTAATTTCCTGAAATACATGTTAAGTTTGAAAACATCAACAAAAGTTGAGCGAGTTCATGCAGTTTAGCTGTATGAGATGTATCTGTAAAATGTGAGTTGTATAAACTGTATCTGTAAAATGTGAGTTGTATAAACTGTATCTGTATGAATGATGTATAAACCGTATCCACAACATGTGAATTGTATAAAATGTATCTGTATGTATGATGTATAAACTGTATCCACAACATGTGAATTGTATAAAATGTATCTGTATGTATGATGTGTAAACTGTATCCACAACATGTGAATTGTATAAAATGTATCTGTATGTATGATGTAGTAAACTGTATCCACAACATGTGAATTGTATAAAATGTATCTGTATGTATGATGTAGTATGTAAAGCGTCAATGAAATCGTTGATCATTAATGTTTCGCGAGGACATTAATATGTGTGACAAATTAGGAAGCAATCCAACCCTAGACGATTTTATGTCGACTCCTATCGACTGGGACACAAACGCACTCTTCTGTATGGGTCCACAACCAAGAGTGGGGCTCGCCAAAACCCATTAGATCTAACCCCTTGTACCTAGGTCCAAACTGGATTAATGGTGCTTATAGTATGGCCCTAATTCGCACATGATCTATGGTGTTTCATTACCTAACTTTAACATACGATGAACATGTATTTTCCCCGATAGTTGTAAAGTTGTAAAACATTTAAATGAATAGGGGACATGAACTCACAGAATTGCGTCCGTGAATAGAAGTAAATAAGATCTCACGTGCGGTCGTCCTGAATAGCGTTGCGACCTACAAATGTTCTTATTTTTGTTAGACACTTCGGTCTTTGTAAAGAACTTGAGTACAAGTCTTGTGTCTTCAATATGTGTAAGACTTGTATGTCTTTACTGTTCGTTAACTGTGTATTCGATGAATGAGTTGTTTAGTCGGATCTAGTCCGCTGAATTTCGTGTCTTATATGTATCAATTGTATAGTTGTGTTTCCAATAATGGTAACATTGGGCCAAGCCCATGTTTTCAAGTTATTGGGCTTAAATAGTGCTGGGCCTTATATAGTGTTGGGCCTCAATAGTGTTGGGCCTCAAATAGTGTTGGGCCTCAAATAGTGTTGGGCCTCAAATAGTGTTGGGCCTCAAATAGTGTTGGGCCTCAAATAGTGTTGGGCTTCAAATAGTGTTGGGCTTCAAATAGTGTTGGGCCTCAAATAGTGTTGGGCCTCAAATAGTGTTGGGCTTCAAATAGTGTTGGGCCTCAAATAGTGTTGGGCCTCAAATAGTGTTGGGCCTCAAATAGTGTTGGGCTTTGGCCCATATGTTTAGTATTTGGGCTTAGCCCATGAATTTATGTTAAGCCCATTATGAAGATAAGCCCATTAAGAAAAATAGCCCAATAAGTAAAATAGCCCTTTAAGTAATATAAGCCCATTTGTTATAAAAATAGCCCACTAGTATAATAAGCCCATTTATTTTTATAAAAACCTTTTTATAAAAAAATTTACTAAGTATACTTGTTAGTAAATAAAAACATACTAGTTTTTATAAGTTTATAAACATCCGAAATTTGTTATTGATAGGATACTTATATTTCGTGTCGATAAATCGTCTAAACGTCGTAGTAACTCCCCGGATTGGCAATTCACTTATGTAGTCGTCCGTCGTTCATTTTGACCATAATTGGTGTCCGATTATTCGAATCGTCCGTAACTCGTTTTAAGGCGTAATTATGTGAAGTCTTATAAGACTTTGATTATTATGTATCATGTGTTCATTATTACCATTGTAATAAAGTTCCTATCTTTGATATATATAACTAATACCATCAACTAATCACATAGCACATAAGTTGTTAAATCACCAAATATATATTTTTCTAAAAAAAATATATATATATATTTCTCTTGTCTAAATACAACCAAAAATGTTGTTACTTTATAAAATAAAGTTTTTATGAAAAATGGCTATATAACCTTTGTATTTTATTCTAACCATGTTTTATAAACATATCATTTTCTTTATCAAATCACCACCAATTTACTCTACAACTTAACTAAACATATGAGACTTTTATAACATGAAATTATCAAGATGATATCCAAATCATGTAGGGTTTTAACCATGATTATTTCATATGCTAACAAGTTCAAAAACCAAGTTTAATTTTAGTTTTAACAACTTTTATAAAAATCTCTAGTTGTATGTTACTTTTTATAATCTTGTGAGAGTATTGTTTTTAACCAAAAACCTTATATATTTTCACAAGATCAATAGTTATGATCATCCATTAATCCTTTATGTTAAAAACCCTTTAACATAAACATGCATAATTTTTAGATCATAACTTACACTACAAATAAAAAGCCATTTAGTGGCATACGCTTTTAGTGGCATTTAGCTTATGTGCCACTAATTTAAGTTTTAATGGCACTTTACGTATGCCATATTTGCTTAGTACACACTTTTAATGGCATTTAGCTTTTGTGCCACTACTTTAGGTTTTTAATGGCACTTTGTATATGCCACATAAACTTTTATTAGGTTTTTAATGACACTTTGTATATGCCACTTAAATTTTCAAGTTCCATTAAAAAAAAACTTAATTTTTCAAGCACTTCTAAAATCATACATTCTTCCTAGGGTGCTAAACGAGCTCAAGTGAACCAAGCTTTAACAAGCTTGAGCTTAAAGTTAAGCATGCTTAGTAAACGAGGTTAAGCCCAGACTTCATTTATCGAGCTCGACAGTCTGTTAGATATATAATTTTTAATTAATGTAATCGATTTGTATTTAAATTATAATTACTATATGTAAAATTATGAAAAAATTACTAAATTATATATTAATAATAAGTATAATTAATATAAATTACATATTAAATAATAAATGAGCTCGAGGTTAAAAATTTACCCGTGAGATAAGCTTGAGCTTTAGGAACAAAGATCAAATTAAGCCAAGCTTGTGGTCAAACTTTCGTAAGTTAAACAATGTTGAGCCTTCAAAGTTTCGTAACTTAAACGATCTCGAGCCTAGTCCGAGATGTTTGCACATTCCTTCCCTCTTTTGAAACATTAAAATTTCATTCTAATTTTTTCCCTCCCAAGTTTTATAGTTTTCCCTCTATAGTTTCCACACAATAACCATCACCCCCCAAAATGAATTTTCAATTCCCAGAATCACGTTTCACAAACATCGGTTTCCCTCCCCAACCCTTCATCAATTTTGGTTATCATTCGCATTGATGCTCAAGGAGTCAAACTTCGGAGGTACTTTTCTCTCTACATCTTCTCCTCGGTATGAATCTTTTACTTCATCGCTCAATTGCACCACCAGAAGTCACCGCTAATCTGGCTGATTCTCTGTCGAATGAAACAACTAGGGTTAGGGTTTCAGAACTAATTTCGTTGACTAATAGAATTAGATAGTATACTATACTTGTGTGTCATTTTTAATATGTTTTCAATCAATTATTTCACTGCTAAAGGGAGAACAAAACCCTAGAACAGAAATAATATATGATTACATGCTTATTTATGTTGCCCCGTTTCGTTAGTTAAGAGGTGTATATGTTGACCCATTTACATACGAATGAGTGAATTTAATATATATATTTTCTTCTTAAGTGTCAAATGGGTAAGCTACAGGTTACAAGAGTCAAATGATTACATGCTTAATTATGTTGCCCTGTTTCGATTGCCTTCTCCATATGGTTATTGACTTAATTCGGTTTGGTTGTATTCATCTTCTTTATGTTCTTCTTTCAATTGTTTTTTCATGTTTCAATGCTGGTGGGTGATTTCTTGAGACAAAGAAAGGATGGTTATGATATTGGTGAAGGTTTAAAAGATTTATTAAAAGAAATTGTTGCTTTGGATTATGGTTAAGATGTCTAGTTTTGGCCCACCATGCTTTCGATGAAATTCTAAAGAGAAAAAAAACTAATAATGTTTCCTTTGGTGGTTCAAGAACAATAACCAGATTTGGGAATAGAAAGCCTCATCTTGCTCTGGTGAGTACCCATTTGTTTTTAATGGCCTTCTGTTCATTTTAGCATCAGTTTTTTATAGGCTTCCATCTCTAGTTTTTTTGCAGATCTATTGGATGATCCACACAGATTTTTCTGGTCACCGTTGTAGCCACTCTGAGGGCATTGGCTATGTATTCGAGGTACCAGCTTGTTTCAACATTAATTTCTTATATTTTCTGAGAATTATTGGTATCCGTATTATTTACATGTGAATTATTCTCAAGCATTTCTGGTATCCATATTATTTACATGTGAATTACCTCAAGCATTTCAAAACATGTGAAGTCATTGTATCTCTCTATATATAAATAAAAATGAAGATACATGTGGCTAGTGTTCAGCCAATCTATATTATGTTTTCAGCCCAAATTGTGACACGTGGCTCTCTGTTAGCAAGAGAATTTAAACACGCGTTTTTACCCGGTGACTTCTACCTCTTTCACATACTTTCCTTGTTATGTGTTCAAACCCTGATTACCTTCATCAAAGTATCTACGCTGATTTTCCTCTCGGATTCGCACGTCCTCGCTTCGATTTTGGAAATCTGGTGTTGTGATTCTATTTAGGTGATTTTCATTCATGCTTTTCTGTTTGTTTTTTTGTTCGGTCCGTCTTATACTTCATCTCGGATTTTATCTCTGTTGATATTTGATTATAAGATGGTTAAACCAGCCATTCTATAAAAAATTATAGGCATTACGTTCACATTATCATAGGAGGCAAACCATTTTTCCAAGGGCCATTTCTTTACCTTCATCTCCTCAGACCATGCGTAGTGGAAGACACCCCACCCTTGGCGTTTTGCGCCATGTGGCGGTCCAGTCAGCAAGGGTGCTTTATGGGACGTTTTTCTAAAATGGGTATAGTGGGGATGTGGGCATTATGTTAAAAGGAAGAATGCATGTGATTAGGCAAGAAAACAAAAATACATGTGATTGGCCAAAGAATTGGAAGTTGGGCGTGGATTAAAGAATGCTGGAGACCAAATTTGCCTCAACAATGCCCAGGGTGGCGGTCATAGGGGCGTTTGGGGGCGTGCTTTTATGAAAAAAACGCCAAAATTTGTACCACTACGGGTGGTCTCATGTATAGGGCTCATGTTCATGGTGCTGCACATGGTTTATCTCTGTTGATACTTGATTATAAGATGGTTAAACCAGCCATTTTATGAAAAAAATAGTGTTGCTTGAATATTACAGTGTTCTATACTTCTGTTTTCTTCACTTTTAATAAAACATTATTTTTAGTATATCTTAAGGAGCCCCTTGGTTTTTAGGACTGGTTGATTAACGGAAAATAGTATTGTGGCGGTCATGGTGCCCTTAATCGACAATGAAGAAAGTGAACACGGTCACGGTGCCCTTAATTGAGATGATGAGGTAATTTTTTAATTTATATTTTCATTTAAGCAAATATACGAGTGACAAAACTCAGTTTTATTGTTTAATCCTTTTCTTGCAGGACGTTTACTCTGAAGATGAATATGTTGAAATTGTCGTGTTACCCTGAGAAAGCATGTAAGTTTTTACTCTCTTCGCTTCATCCTATATTCCTATTACAATAACAAATCCAACAACCATACCCAGTATAATCCCACCTATAGCGAAGCTATTGATAGGGTCTGGGGAGGGTAGGAGGTAGGCAAGCCTTACCTCTATCCCAGAGGATAGAGAGGGTGCTTCCAGTGAGACCCCTGGCTCCAAAAAAACCATAACCAAGACATAAGCTTCTAGAAAAACATATATAAGCACACAACTACTAAAAAATGTGGAAAAGAAAAATAATAAAAATAAACACATAAATAAATAAGTAGTTTTTAGTAAAACTACGACGCCGGGAATAAGTGACAACTTATAAAAATTTATATCACACCTCATAGAAAACGAAAAAAATTTAAACTCATAAGACAAGAACCTAAACCAAAAAACCAAGCCACACTCCTAAAAGTCCTTAACCTTAATCCTACGTCTCCACGAAGTTCTATCCTCGACCATGTCCTCGAAGAGGTGCAAATCTAGCATATCTTGCCTAATCCGCTCATCCCAAGTCATTTTCGGCCTACCTCTACTCCTCCTTCCATCTACAGTGAGTGTTTCAACTATTCTAATCGGGTCTGTCATCTGCCTTCTCCTGACATGCCCAAACCATCTCAATCTTCCCTCCCTTATTTTGTCGGAAATACAAGCAACTCCTAATCTTACCCTAAAAACCTCATTTCTTATCTTGTCCAACCTAGTATGCCCACACATCCATCTTAGCATCCTCATCTCTGCCACCTCTAGCTTTCGTGCATGGATTTTCTTGATGGCCCAACAAGATCACGAGATATCTAATACAGTTTCCACTCTCTTCGCTACATCCTATTGTTCAATTCTGAACATGATGAAACCCCCAAAATCATTAGAAAGCATGTAAGTTTCCACTCTCTTTGCTTCATCCTATTACAATTTACAATAGAGCATGTGAAGTTCCAATTATAATCCATAGAAGTGCTACTAAATTATTTAATATTTGTAAAATTGCTACTGGATTGGGAGTATGATGCATTTGTGAGCGTTTTTAATGATTTGGGAACAAGTTCTAGAGGAAGAGAATAAGAACCTCATGTATTTGGTACTAAATTAATCAAAAGCATCTAAGAACTCTGCTATCATGTTTATTTAGAATTCCAATATGTTTATGTCTAATACAAATATGTGTATACAACAAAGTGAAATAGAATGGATGTAGTCAGCTTTTTCTTAATGGAATTCTTGAACTTAATGAAGCTTGTAATCACATTACCATAAGGTTTGTAAACCTAACATGGTGTTGTTTTTTATATGGGATAGGTTGGCTGGCAACATTTTTTTCCTTACTTTTTATTGGTAGTTTGTCAAGTATGATTACAAAAATCATATTATTCATTAATAAATGGGTTGGGACGTTTTATGTTAAATGGATCAAATCGTCAAAACCCAACTTTGGTTTATATGCTAATCATCTTTTTCACCAAGTTTAACTTTAATTCACTTATGCATTTTCTTTAGGTGGCTTTTTTACTGAACAAGATATTAAGAGCCTACCATGTTTACAGGTATACGTGTGTTCTATTACTCTATCTAGAGGTGTAACTTCTAGTTAGCGGGTTTTAATTGATTAAAAAACTACATTAGTACAAAAAATAGAGATTGCATGCTTAAAAAATATACTTTGGGCATCTTTTGACCTTATTGACCCATTCACTATATTTTTAGCAATGTTTTAGTTCATCAATTGACCTATTGACCTGTCTAAGACAGAAGATAACTCAATTCGACTAATTATAAACTGAAGGGTAAACATTCTCACCATGAACTCTTTTGTTGTTAGGTGATGGTAATTCCGACAACCAGGGGTATTGAAAAAACCACCCAATCTTTTGGCTGAAGAGCTTAAAGTGATGTGAAAAGAAGTAAGTTTGCCTTATATTAACTGCTCTTACATCTTTGATAGCTATGGTTATTAGATCTAATCAATTTAACATGAATTGTGAAATTTCAGGTTGGGTATAGTAAGTTGGCTGATGTAGCAACAATAAGTAGTAAGTGCTGGGACATATGAAGTGGAAGTATAACTACTAAGAAAACGTTAACACAATGATTATTTAACTCGCATGAAGATTGTGAAAGAGATTCATGAACACAATGAAGTTTTGAGTTTTTATTCATACACTTGTTAGTTTACTTGGGTTATATGTTTGATCATTAGACTTAGATCGACACTTATTAGACATTTCAAATCTTTGGAAGATTGATTGAAATTTTAATTGAAGTGATTATTTTATGATTTCTACATTTTACAATTTTGTTTTTATTTTGTAATGTAAATAAATGATAATTGTAATTAATTAAAATTAATATGATAAACGTCAATGGTATTTAATTTGATGTGATTTTTGTGGCAAAAAATATGTGCCACTAAAAGCTCAAAAGTTTGTACTGGCAGATAAAAAAGTGCCACTAAAAGCCTAAAAACTTTGTGCGACACATTGAAAAAGTGCCACTAAAAGGCTTTAGCGTCAGCGTTTCTTGTGGCACTTTTTTTGTGTGCCGCTCATTCTTACAAGGTTCTTTAGTGGCACTTTCTTGTTTTTCTGTGGCACTTTTTGCATGCCACTAGATGGCATTTTTTTTGTAGTGTTAAAACATCTTCTAATAATTTATTTGCATCATAAACATCATAACAAGACTAAATAAGCATATATCAAGTCTTAGATCATAATATAAACAATCATAATTATATCATGATTTTTATCTTTGCTTCTTTGTATTTTTCATGCTTATTATGTATGATTACATGGTTATTATTAGTAATAATAACAATCATAAACATAATATATTTGTATAAAAAAATAGTTATAGAAGCTTACTTCTAGCACTAGGCTAGGGATGATCTTAGAAGATTATTAAGAACTAATAAGATGATGATCTTGATGATTTAAGGTTCTTGAATGGATGAAAAAACTTCCTTTAACTTGTAAATGCTTTAGATCACCTTATGTTACTTGGAAATCCATCATGATCATGAAGGAGATGATAAAAATAATTGGGTTTTTGGATGGTGTTCTTGGTGAAAAGATGAAGATTGAAAGAGTTCTTATGTGTGTGAAAGATAAGGTGAAAAGGGTAATAAAATGCTAGTAATGTTTAATGAGATAAGTGTTATAATTATCCACCAACATCATCCACTTGTAACTTAACAAAAATATCTAGATATTAAACACATGGTTAAGTAATGTGGGGCCCCCTAATTTACGGTTATACATGGGGGGGGGGGGGGGGTCTTGTATGGTAAAAATGACTTAGTTATTTTTTTAGATTTCAAAAGAATATAAAGATGTAAGCCTTTAGGTGTTTAGGTTTTGCAATTTTCCGAGATGTTTCTTGACTTGCAAAGACCATAAACTAGCTTTACAAGACCAAAAATAATTACCACTAGTTCGCTACATGTGTCAAAATATAGTTCGGCTAGATGTATAGCGCTCGTTTCGCAAGTAGATAGTCGAAAGGTACGCTTAAGGAAGTTGTAGGAAAAATTCTAGTTACGTGTGTAATGGATATTCCATAATTATTTTTATATGAAATTGGTGCCTAAACATCAATTTTTGCATCTTGTAATAATATACAATTGCTGAATTTTGCGGAAAATTCATGAAATGGTCACTTTTAGCGCATTTCGGACAGTTTTTAGTGCTACCGGACATCGGTAAAATATTACCCGAACTCTTGTATTCCCATATCGGGTTTAATATATAATTGATATTGGACTCTCATCCGAGTCCTAAAGATGTCATTTTAGATGTTTTCTAAAATGTATAACATGAAATCATGCAGTCCGAATATTCAGAATACATACTTGTATAATGTAAATCATCGTTTTAAATGTAAGTAATTTACCCGAAAGTGGCAGTTGTCACATTCTCCCCCTGTTATTGAGAATTTCGTCCCGAAATTCAAGATGAGTCATCCTTTGCAGGATTGTTCTCAAACAGGTGAGAGTATTTGGCTTTGATTTAATGTTCTCGTTCCCAAGTATACTCGGGTCCGTGTCGAGAGTTCCAACAAATCTTTACTAATTTGTTACGACTCCTTTGTATTTTCTGGACCTTCTGGTCCATGACCTCAACAGGTGCTTTGGCGAATTGGAGTTTGTTATCTATATGAACCTCATCCTTCGGGATGAAAACTGTTTCTTGCGTTGGACTCTTCTTGAGATTCGACAAATGAAATATGTCGTGTACTCTACTTAGTTCTTCTAGTAACTTTAGTTTGTAGAAAACGGTGCCAATCTTTTCCAAGATTTCAAATGGTCCAACGTAACGTGGGTTAAGCTTTCCACGTTCACTGAACCTCGCTACACCTTTCCAAGGCGAGACTTTCAACAAGACTTTGTCTCCAACCTCGAAAGATAATGGTTTTCGTCTTTTATCTGCGTAGCACTTTTGTCGATCGCGAGCCGCCTTGATACGGTCTCGGATCTGAAAGATTTTTATCCGTAGTCTCTTGGACTAGTTTCGGACCAATTATTTAACTATCGCCTGTTTCCGCCCAACATAGCGGAGAGCGACACTTTCGACTATAAAGAGCTTCAAACGGTGCAGATTGTATACTAGTATTGTAGCTGTTATTGTAGGAAAACTCAACTAAAGGTAGATGAGTATCCCAATTGCCGCCTAAATCCATAACACATGCGCGAAACATATATTCGAGTGTTTGGATTGTCCGTTCGCTCTGGCCGTCAGTTTATGGATGAAAGGCTGTACTTGGATTCAAATGAGATCCAAAGGCCTGTTGAAATGATTTCCAAATTCTAGAAATAAAACGACCGTCTCGGTCTGAAATGATTGAAATAGGCACTCCATGACGAGCCACTATTTCTTTGAGATAGAGTTCTGCTAGTTTCTCAGTATTATCCTTCTACCAAATAGGTAAGAAGTGCGTGGACTTTGTTAGTCTATCGATGATTACACATATCATGTAGTGACCTCTTGAGGTCCTGAGTAACTTCGTAATGAAGTACATCGATATTTGTTCCCCTTACCAAACGGGAATCTCGGGTTGTTGTAACAAGTCCGAGGGATTTTGCTACTCGACTTTGACTTTCGCGCAAGTCAAGCATTCTCCGATATAAGTCGCAATATTACTTTTGAGGTTAGGCCACCGGTAGTATTCTTTCACTACTTAGGCCTATGTGCTTCCTCAAAATATCATCTCGAAGGCCGCCAAAGAATGGAACCCAATTTCGACTCATAAGGTATAAAGTTCCATCTTCTTTACAATAATTGTTTCTTCATGCCTCGAAGTGTTTCTGCTTGAATATGCTCTTCCTTGAGCGCTTGTGAATCATCTTCTCTAATGCTTGAACTCTCAGTGTTCTAACTCGTTCCTTGCGGCTCAAGGCATCTGCTACAACATTTGCCTTGCCCGGATGGTACTTTATTTCACAATCATAGTCGTTCAACAATTCAACATACATCGTTGACGTATATTTAATTCTTTTTGGTTGAATATGTGTTGAAGACTTTTATGATCCGTGAAAATAATGCATTAAGTACCATATTAATAATGTCGCCATAATTTTTAAGCGAATACCACCATGCCTAACTCAAGGTCGAGAGTGGTATAGTTCTTCTCATGAACTTTTTAATTGGGCGCGACGTGTACACAATAACTTTTTCACATTGCCTGAGTACGCAACCCAATCCTTGATGCGAAGCATCATAGTCTACAACAGAGTCATCGGTATCGTCGGATAATGATAAGATTGTAAAATACTATGCACCAACCTTAAGAATAAGTTGTAAGGCTATATCTTGTTTTTCGATTTGGGGCGAATTTATTATCTTTAACAACTCTAAAATGGTTCTCAAATGTTGCTCATGTTCATCAGTCGATCGAGAGTATATCAAAATGTCGTCAATAAACACTATGACGAATTTGTCAAGATACGGCTTGCACACACGATTCATTAAATCCATGAAGACCGCTGGTGCATTTGTTAAACCAAAAGGCATAACGAGAAACTCGTAATGACCGTAACGAGTCTTAAAAGCCGTTTTCGGTATGCTTTCCTCTTGAATTCGTAACTGATGATACTCCGATCGTAAGTCTATCTTAGAGTAGAAGCTAGAACCTTTCATAAACCATTTGAGTTAGCTGGAAATTCATTTGTAACATGGTTTAGAAATATGAATTTTCATTCATCGAAATGTTGTGCAGTTTTGCGAAACTTTCATGTCTTTCCACCCCCAAAACCTTTATAAAGATGTATAATGGTAAAGAGTGGGGGTTATGAACTCACAACATCCTTATTCGGTCAACTACAAGGTTCAGAAGGTGCTAGTCAACATGGAGATTTGGCTACGGTTGCAGCTCCCGGTACCAAGTCGATGTGAAACTCGACTTGTCGATATGGTGGTAGTCCTGGCAAGTCTTTAGGAAAGACTTCAGGGAATTCTTTTACCACAAGAATATCTGTCAGCTGTGGCCCAACGGCCTTCTTGTCTACAACAAGTGCTAGATAGGCAATACAACCTTTCCGTAAGCACTTATGTGCTTTCATGCCATTGATGATCCGCAATGAGGTGTCGCGCTTCTCTCCATGTATCACAAGTGTCTCTTCGTTCAGTAGTGGTAGACGAATGATCTTCTCATGACAGAAGACTTCGGCTCGATTATTGGATAGCCAATCCATGCCAACCACTAAATCAAAAATACCCAACTCAATGGGTAAAAGATCGATATGAAATTTTAGCTCTAGCCTCGACTAGTTTACTTTTTGCCAATTCTATAGAATGAGGAGACGTCTAGCTTACTTGACTCTAGGCCAAGTACATTTTAAATTCTGTGTAGTGAAAAATTCACTGTATAATTTTAGATGTAGAACAATCCAGTTCCAATGTTTAGATGTAGGATAACCAAATCCCTAATTGTAGCTAGGACAATCCCGTCCCTAGCCATGAAACTCATGTATGTGAAATGTTGAGATGAAGCTAAAATTGCCAATTGTATAAAATAAAATGGATGTGAAATGTTGATTGATTGGAAACGTGTCGAGTAACTACTGTTTGAGTGATTGAGGTAGGGTGGGATGATGCGGTCATGCTTCGGATCTCCGAGGCTAAACCCAAAATGTAACACTCAGGTTGTTTGAATTTGGGTGTTACCCAGTATGGAACAACCCTTGAGAGACCGTGAAAGCATCAAGTGTAACCAACAATATTGGCTCCAGTTATGATCGAGTTCTTTTATAAAATCATATGAAAATAGATATGAAAATCAGATGATATAAAAGAATGATGTATGGTTAAATAAATAACCAATAGAAATGTAGTGTATAAATATATCATGTCTTGAAATAGAATATTATGTCTTGTGTAGAGGATGTCATGTCTTGTGCAAAAATGTCATGTCTTGTCTTTGTCGAAGAGATTTAAATAACACCACGATATGCAATATAATATAAGCACTTATATATAGGAAGTACCAGCGGCGTATCCACCATGCTTTTATCATATTACACACGTCTCATCACTTATCAATAACTACCAAAAATGTGTTGTGTAAACCAACGTCAAATGTCATGTATAGCAATGTCTTACGTAACAATGTCATGTATAAACCATGTCTTGTGTAAAAGCATTTGTTTCTTTTGGCGCTATGATCTTTTTAATACACACTATTTAAAAGAATCTAGACATATATTTGGATAAATATAGTCTATCATGTGCCCAAGAATGAAGAATGCAATCAATCGGTCATGGAAACCTCAAGACCGCATTGTTCATACTTGTTTGAATAAATGATAATGTGGATAACCAAAACCAAAAGGTGGAATGCCTCTTGCGTGTATTGGTCATATGTCTAAATAGAGAAAGAAAAAAAAATATATATATAATTCGTTGAGGAGGGGAAACCAACCCGTGGCCTCCGTCCCTATAATATGGGTTCCCTACTCTATGACCTCAATCGTCCGAAGTAGAGAAAATCCTTTGTCTTATTTGTCCATGTAACCATTATGGTGATAGTGCTTGAGTTTCACGAGATCTAGCATGATTGTTAGAATCTCCAAAAATGTCAAATAGAATGTAATGAGGGAGTTGCAGCATGGCGCATGCCATACCATCCCTTGGAAAAAGACAAATGTCAAACGACGGAATTTATTGTATCACTTCCAATAAATATGATAAGGTGGAATATGATAAAGTAAGGTAAGGTAAAGTAGGATAAAGTGTCATAGACACCCTGGAACCAACCCATGTTCAAGAATTCCGAGAATGTTGAGGAAAATCCTCCATGAGTAGCTAACACGTTTTATTCGTTTAAATGACTAGTCTCAACTGAAACGTGATATAGATCGAATGTTAGGTGTGAACAAATACTTGTCGTCTTCCTCTATTGTATTGTATTGTATTGTATGGTATTGTATTGTATTGTATTGTATTGTATTGTATTGTATTGTATTGTATTGTATTGTAGGGTGTTATACTAACCACCACAGTTCGTGTTCTAATAGATAAGAAACATTGAATCTCGAATAATAATTTAAGAATTTGAACGAATAGTGATCATTAGCTTGGCCCGCAAAGTCCACCAGAATTCCCATGCACTACAAGTTCTTATTACGTAGGCCTCCGTAATAATAAATTGCCTTGCATGGTCACCCTAGCGTTCTCTCGTACAAAACAACCGATCAGTCAGAGGGGGGATACTATTGTCTATATACCTTCAACATAGGAGGGACCTTCGTGATAACTCACGTGTCAACGTCCGTTGTTGTTACTCGCAGGACGGTACGACGTTAGATGAAATAGAAATGGAAAGAATCTGTAACAATAACAATTGAAGAGGCACCTTCAAGATGAGTACTTCATCTTCCTTGTAAGGACAAGAGTATATCCACCTTGATTAGTATGAGTCACATGGATCTCGTCCCACTAATGGAGTTGTTGTCCAAGGTTACCACCTTCGCCTCATCGTCATTATCATGGTCAGGCATCTCAGCATTCGCGAGAAAGCAACCATATTTTACGGAATTAAGTTTAAGATTTCACTTAGGAATCATGTTCGCCAAAAGCTCCGCAATAGACATGAGGTCGATATTTTCACCGTGTGAGTAAAGAATAATAATAGAGTTTGAAGTCGAAGGTATTTTGTTCTTGGCAAAATATTTCATGCAACATATATATGAACCACCTATATATATAATCATGTAAATTCCTATCAATCAAGGATTTCTATCTTGTATAAGCTGAATTTGTGAACTGTTTATAATGCATAAACTGATAATGTAATGTATTGTAGGCACACAGTCTATTAATGTATTGTGTCTGTTTCTCATAGACTTCACCCATGGAAATGTCCTCGCTTGATTTATGTGAAATGAATTTTTGCTGTAGTGGACCTTGAAAAATGTTTATGCAATGAAAACCTTTTGACTTGTCCAATTTTATTTATAATCTGTTCAACATGAACAAGAGGTTTTCGTGAGAGATCCCTAGTGATTGTAGACTTAGACTCGAGAAAGAATCCTGGTTCACTACAATCGATGCTCTGATACCAATCTGTCACACCCGCTCGTAGCGGAAGCGCGAGGTGTGATCCGATCAGTTCCCATTGCATAACAATATAAGTGAACAATACTAAATGAATAAAAACAAGCTCCAATGCCATTGTCATAATTGTTTCGAAAGAACGCACATAAGTTAAATGTATTTGTTACAAACCATCAAATGAAAATGCGTTTTCATCGTTCTATACATCAAAATGTAAGTCTTAAAATGTCAAGGCTTTGACCACTATATCACCGCAAAGAGGCGGTATATAACGGGCAAACCCTTCAAATGGTGGCATGGAGTCTTGATACTTGCTTTCCTTGACTGAAATGTCTGTCAGGTACACTAATTTCCTGAAATACATGTTAAGTTTGAAAACATTAACAAAAGTTGAGCGAGTTCATGCAGTTTAGCTGTATGAGATGTATCTGTAAAATGTGAGTTGTATAAACTGTATCTGTAAAATGTGAGTTGTATAAACTGTATCTGTATGAATGATGTATAAACCGTATCCACAACATGTGAATAGTATAAAATGTATCTGTATGTATGATGTATAAACTGTATCCACAACATGTGAATTGTATAAAATGTATCTGTATGTATGATGTGTAAACTGTATCCATAACATGTGAATTGTATAAAATGTATCCGTATGTATGATGTAGTAAACTGTATCCACAACATGTGAATTGTATAAAATGTATCTGTATGTATGATGTAGTATGTAAAGCGTCAATGAAATCGTTGATCATTAATGTTTCGCGAGGACATTAATATGTGTGACAAATTAGGAAGCAATCCAACCCTAGACGATTTTATGTCGACTCCTATCGACTGGGACACAAACGCACTCTTCTGTATGGGTCCACAACCAAGAGTGGGGCTCGCCAAAACCCATTAGATCTAACCCCTTGTACCTAGGTCCAAACTAGATTAATGGTGCTTATAGTATGGCCCTAATTCGCACATGATCTATGGTGTTTCATTACCTAACTTTAACATACGATGAACATGTATTTTCCCCGATAGTTGTAAAGTTGTAAAACATTTAAATGAATAGGGGACATGAACTCACAGAATTGCGTCCGTGAATAGAAG
This sequence comes from Helianthus tuberosus, assembly GCA_030545235.1. Lineage (NCBI taxonomy): Eukaryota > Viridiplantae > Streptophyta > Magnoliopsida > Asterales > Asteraceae > Helianthus > Helianthus tuberosus. The sequence continues at coordinate 2,112,384 of CM060402.1, forward strand.
TAAATAAGATCTCACGTGCGGTCGTCCTGAATAGCGTTGCGACCTACAAATGTTCTTATTTTTGTTAGACACTTCGGTCTTTGTAAAGAACTTGAGTACAAGTCTTGTGTCTTCAATATGTGTAAGACTTGTATGTCTTTACTGTTCGTTAACTGTGTATTCGATGAATGAGTTGTTTAGTCGGATCTAGTCCGCTGAATTTCTTGTCTTATATGTATCAATTGTATAGTTGTGTTTCCAATAATGGTAACATTGGGCCAAGCCCATGTTTTCAAGTTATTGGGCTTAAATAGTGCTGGGCCTTATATAGTGTTGGGCCTCAATAGTGTTGGGCCTCAAATAGTGTTGTTGGGCCTCAAATAGTGTTGGGCCTCAAATAGTGTTGGGCCTCAAATAGTGTTGGGCTTCAAATAGTGTTGGGCTTCAAAAATGTTTTGGGCTTCAAATAGTGTTGGGCCTCAAATAGTGTTGGGCTTCAAATAGTGTTGGGCCTCAAATAGTGTTGGGCCTCAAATAGTGTTGGGCCTCAAATAGTGTTGGGCTTTGGCCCATATGTTTAGTATTTGGGCTTAGCCCATGAATTTATGTTAAGCCCATTATGAAGATAAGCCCATTAAGAAAAATAGCCCAATAAGTAAAATAGCCCTTTAAGTAATATAAGCCCATTTGTTATAAAAATAGCCCACTAGTATAATAAGCCCATTTATTTTTATAAAAACCTTTTTATAAAAAAATTTACTAAGTATACTTGTTAGTAAATAAAAACATACTAGTTTTTATAAGTTTATAAACATCCGAAATTTGTTATTGATAGGATACTTATATTTCGTGTCGATAAATCGTCTAAACGTCGTAGTAACTCCCCGGATTGGCAATTCACTTATGTAGTCGTCCGTCGTTCATTTTGACCATAATTGGTGTCCGATTATTCGAATCGTCCGTAACTCGTTTTAAGGCGTAATTATGTGAAGTCTTATAAGACTTTGATTATTATGTATCATGTGTTCATTATTACCATTGTAATAAAGTTCCTATCTTTGATATATATAACTAATACCATCAACTAATCACATAGCACATAAGTTGTTAAATCACCAAATATATATTTTTCTAAAAAAAAATATATATATATTTCTCTTGTCTAAATACAACCAAAAATGTTGTTACTTTATAAAATAAAGTTTTTATGAAAAATGGCTATATAACCTTTGTATTTTATTCTAACCATGTTTTATAAACATATCATTTTCTTTATCAAATCACCACCAATTTACTCTACAACTTAACTAAACATATGAGACTTTTATAACATGAAATTATCAAGATGATATCCAAATCATGTAGGGTTTTAACCATGATTATTTCATATGCTAACAAGTTCAAAAACCAAGTTTAATTTTAGTTTTAACAACTTTTATAAAAATCTCTAGTTGTATGTTACTTTTTATAATCTTGTGAGAGTATTGTTTTTAACCAAAAACCTTATATATTTTCACAAGATCAATAGTTATGATCATCCATTAATCCTTTATGTTAAAAACCCTTTAACATAAACATGCATAATTTTTAGATCATAACTTAAAACATCTTCTAATAATTTATTTGCATCATAAACATCATAACAAGACTAAATAAGCATATATCAGGTCTTAGATCATAATATAAACAATCATAATTATATCATGATTTTTATCTTTGCTTCTTTGTATTTTTCATGCTTATTATGTATGATTACATGGTTATTATTAGTAATAATAACAATCATAAACATAATATATTTGTATAAAAAAAAATAGTTATAGAAGCTTACTTCTAGCACTAGGCTAGGGATGATCTTAGAAGATTATTAAGAACTAATAAGATGATGATCTTGATGATTTAAGGTTCTTGAATGGATGAAAAAGCTTCCTTTAACTTGTAAATGCTTTAGATCACCTTATGTTACTTGGAAATCCATCATGATCATGAAGGAGATGATAAAAATAATTGGGTTTTTGGATGGTGTTCTTGGTGAAAAGATGAAGATTGAAAGAGTTCTTATGTGTGTGAAAGATAAGGTGAAAAGGGTAATAAAATGCTAGTAATGTTTAATGAGATAAGTGTTATAATTATCCACCAACATCATCCACTTGTAACTTAACAAAAATATCTAGATATTAAACACATGGTTAAGTAATGTGGGGCCCCCTAATTTACGGTTATACATGGGGGGGGGGGGGTCTTGTATGGTAAAAATGACTTAGTTATTTTTTTAGATTTCAAAAGAATATAAAGATGTAAGCCTTTAGGTGTTTAGGTTTTGCAATTTTCTGAGATGTTTCTTGACTTGCAAAGACCATAAACTAGCTTTACAAGACCAAAAATAATTACCACAAGTTCGCTACATGTGTCAAAATATAGTTCGGCTAGATGTATAGCGCTCGTTTCGCAAGTAGATAGTCGAAAGGTACGCTTAAGGAAGTTGTAGGAAAAATTCCAGTTACGTGTGTAATGGATATTCCATAATTATTTTTATATGAAATTGGTGCCTAAACATCAATTTTTGCATCTTGTAATAATATACAATTGCTGAATTTTGCGGAAAATTCATGAAATGGTCACTTTTAGCGCATTTCGGACAGTTTTTAGTGCTACCGGACATCGGTAAAATATTACCCGAACTCTTGTATTCCCATATCGGGTTTAATATATAATTGATATTGGACTCTCATCCGAGTCCTAAAGATGTCATTTTAGATGTTTTCTAAAATGTATAACATGAAATCATGCAGTCCGAATATTCAGAATACATACTTGTATAATGTAAATCATCGTTTTAAATGTAAGTAATTTACCCGAAAGTGGCAGTTGTCACACATGCCAAGGCCTGACCAAGATTTCTGACCAACATTCTGATGACCTCGCACTACCGTGCGACCATCGGGACGACCGTGCCGATCTAGTGACCCAGGCAACTTGTCCACTTGGCTGACTTAGGATCGGAGAAATGAGGTCACCCGAAAACACCTATCGCACGACCGTTTGAGAATCGGCACGACCGTGCCGATCACAAAATCTCCTATAAATACCAACATTCGCTACTGGTTCAAGTGTTGGGTTTTTCTCCATGTTTCTGGGTGATTTCTGTGTTCCGAAGCAGTCCTGATCAGACCACTTTGAAGCTTAAAGACCGAATGGAAGCATAACCAATCCAACCCATCAATTCCTTGCTTGTTTATGGTTCGATTCCTTGTTCTTGAACATGTATTCTGATCATTTTGCAAGTTATGAGCTGATGTTAGTTTATGTTTAATATAGTTTATGTAATAGTAGTAATGAACTTGTTTCTTGAATAATCTTTATGTTGTAATTTTGTTTGTATGAAACTTTAGTACTTTTTCATGTTTGAATCTTAATGATTATATAATGAATGTTTTATTGATGTTGAGTTCCTGATTATGTTTGATTATATTGGATAATGAATCTGTGGTTAGTGGGATGGTAACTATTTCTTGATTAATCACTTGTTTGTAAACTTGTTTACACCATGTGACTCGAGAGGGGTATTGGTTTTATCTAAGATAAACCTTATTTTGATTAGGAATACTTTCATGCACGTAAGGGTTCTAACGAATTATATGATGTTGATTACATGTTCTTGTATGCGGTTTATGATCCTTGTTTAGTATTTTTGGTCTGAAATCGCTGACATGGTAGATTTGTGTTCAAGACTTGTAAAGGTGAAATATGTCGTTATATGATCTACTTAAATGCTTATCCTCGTGGCTGTATTGTGACCATCGGTATTGCTTTCTTTGATAAGTGAGGTTAGAAAACTCCTAGCAGATGACTAACTGTCTTGAAATTGGAAAATTGATTAAGTGCTTTTGTGACATATCTGATAGATAACATGTTTAGGTTGTTTGTGAAACAAGATAATAGTATATTTATGTTTTAGTTATAATTTTAGATAATTTAGTTAAACAACCATTCACTTATCTTTTATCTGGTAATATAATAACAAAGATTTAGTAATTAATAACGCCCGTGTTCCATGGATCGATATCTGGCTCTTACCAATACTTTACTGCATATATGACGGGATATACTTGTCCTTTGTTGTGTGTGTTTTAATGTTATGGGATAAACCATTTTTATAAATATTAAAACAAAGTTCGTGTGTAAATTCACTGTAAAAACCTGTGTACATAAACACGCACCAAAATCTGAACCATGAATGAGCATTTGGCTGACTAGAAGATGATGCTACTTAGAAACAACTATGATTTTATGTTTTGTTTCTTTTTTTTTCCAAGAATCTTGAAACACTTTGGTTGTTCCATAAATAAATTTGGTCGTTACGATTTTATTTACAAAATCAACATGAACACATGTATATGACATACCCCTACGATACCGACATCGAGGAACTATGTTCCTTGCAAGACAAACTACTCTTACAGTTCTCCCATTCATATGATCGCTCACGATCTCCACGAAAATCCTAAGTTCTTGTTTCCTTCTAAGAAACAAAGTACAAGGTACAAGTTACAACTCTGGACGAATACTCAATCTATCACTTTAAATCCTTGTTTGGATATCTAATGGTACTTCTCATAAATCTCTCAATAGTCTTATGCGATATGTCTATATACATATCATTTCATTCTAGTTTTCATAACAGCATACATAGTATATGTTTTCAAAACCTCCTTCATGATTTCAAAAACTTTTCATATGGTTTAAAAATATTTAACATAGTATATTTACTTAATATACCAAATGTATAATTTCAAAAGCATTATCCATGTTCTCAAAAACCATATACATGATTTTAAAACCATTTCACACAGTTTTAAAACATTTTATAAACATATTTACCTAATACACCTACCTCATGATTTCAAAAGTATTATATAAGGTTTCAAAAACATTATACACATTTTCCAAAAAAAACCCCATGCATAGTTTTCAAGAACATTCTGCTCGTATGTTGACTTAACATACGTAGTACACAACCTCCAAATTCTGCTCCATATGTCGCCTTGACATATCTGACACCTTGACTTCATAAACATTTTACCTCATGTTTTGATTTAAGCACATCTAGAACAAGGTTTCGAAACATCTCTCGCTACACGGATTCCAAAATTCTTATGAGATCTTCCTATCTTCATTGTTAAATACTAGTGGAAATTTAAAGCGCAAAAATCGAAGTCAATGGATTGAATTCCTGGTATACTTTAAATACACGTGTACAAATCAATAACAAATTTACAAACAAATTTATAACAAGTTGATAACAAATTGATGACCAAGTGACTATTATGTGCTTACGTGTTTATGTATTGACCTAATCAAAGAAACTCTATGGTAATCTAACTCAAAGTTATCTCAAGATTGTTCGACAAATTCTATCCCCTACACATTATAAAACAAACTGTGCGGACTGTGCAAGGAATTACATAATTATGGATGCATACATAATTATAGACTTTAGTGCACAGAAACCACAGCAAGTTTTGTCATGTATCAACATAAACAAGAAACTAAAGTTAACTCTATTCATTTCTTTTTCTGATGAGGTACCCACTGAGGAAAAAGAACTAGCTATTCATTTTTAACCTCTAAAAGAAATATCCACTGAGGGAAATGAATAATCTATTCATGAACCGTGTTCATTTTCGGTTCTTATGAAGTACCCACTGAGGAAAATGAATTATCCATTCATATTCACTTCTGGAGAAATATCCACTGAGGAAAATGAACAAATTCATTTTCATTTCTAATAAAGTGCCCACTGAGGAAAATAAACCATCTGTTCATTTTCGCTTTTGAAGAAATACCCACTGAGGAAAATTAATAAATTCATTCAATTTCTGACGAAGTACCCACTGAGGAAAATGAATTGATCATTCATTTTCACTTCTAAAGAAATACCCACTGAGGGAATGAATAATCCTGCATTAATTTTGTCATTTTCATTTTTAGTGAAGTACCCACTGAGGAACATGAACCATCCGTTCATTTTCGCTTCTGAAGAAATATCCACTGAGAAAAATGAATAAATCCATTCCACTTCTGATGAAGTATCCACTGAGTAAAATGAATTATCCATTCATTTTCGCTTCTGAAGAAATATCCATCGGGGAAATGAATATTTTTTTAATTATCCTTCATTTCCACTTCTGACAAAGTACCCACTGAGGAAAATGAATCATCCATTCATTTTCGCTTCTGAAGAAATATCCATCGGGGACATGAATATCTTTTTCAATTACCTTCTTTTCCATTTCTGACGAAGTACCCACTGAGGAAAATGAATCATCCATTCATTTTCTCTTCTAAAGAAATATCCATCGGGGAAATGAATATCTTTTTCAATTATCCTTTATTTCCACTTCTGACGAAGTACCCACTAAGGAAAATGAATCATCTATTCATTTTCGCTTCTGAAGAAATATTCATCAGGGAAATGAGTATCTTTTTCAATTATCCTTCATTTCCACTTCTGACGAAGTACCCACTGAGGAAAATGAATCATCCATTTAATTTCACTTCTGAAGAAATCTCCATCGGGGGAAATGAATATTCTTTGCGACAATCCTTCATTTCTACTTCTGACGAAGTAATCCCCTGCGGAAAATGAATCATCCGTTCGTTTTCGCTTCTAAAGAAGTAACCATTGAGAAACGAACAACTTATCCATTCCTTCATTTCCGTTTCTGATAAAAGTATCCATTTGGGAAAATGAATTACCCATTCATTTCCACTTTTGAAGAAATATCCATTGGAAATGAATAACCTATTCGTCTTTCATTTCCACATTTGACGAAGAATCCATTGGAGAGAATGAATCATCCATTCATTTTCGCTTCAAAGTATATCCACTAGGGAATAACAAAGTTATGCCTTACATGGAAATATTTGATGGGTTGCTCTATACAAATAGATAACAACCTAGATTCCATGCAAGACAATTATACGCGAACCGGTGCGTAAACGTAATCAGTTTAACACGACAAACACTCCGGAATAGTGACATAAGCTTAACATACCTTAAATAGCATTTACATAACTTAGAAATAAGTTTTGGAGGGTTTGGTGTGTCGAAAACAAGTTTATTCGATTGCAGGGACTATTTGCAACAAACTGTGAAAGTATGCTGATTTGCATTGTAACGAACGTTCTGGAACTTGATCGTAATCTAAACATACCCTAAATTTCCTTTGAATATCTTAGAAATAGGCTTTGAGGGGTTCGTTATACAAAAATACGCTTATTTGATCAATAGGGACTAAAGGCATCCAAAAGTGCATAAGTTTGCATTTACGCGCATATCTCACGTTCTAAACATATCCGGACATCCAAAAATTTTTGTAATCATTAAAATATTTTATTTTAGTCATTGGAATGCTAAAATTCCATTCGTCGCATAATTTGGATCATTTTTCGCGTTCGTTCGTGTTTCGTCGTAATTAACCGAATAACGTGACCGTACGACCAAACGAACTGTCATACGTGATATTTTCAAGCATATTTCATGTCCCCTATACTTTGACATCATTATTGAGCCTTGAAAACGGGTTAACGAGGCTTAAACATGTCAAAACCCAAGTTTTATGCATGGAGGGGCCATTCCTGACATTCTGAGATTTTGGTCTCTGGCGGGGCGTGACAGGCCTCTCACGGGGCGCCACAGACTGATCTATGCAAAATTTGTTTGGGTTTTAGACCTGGTTTTCTCACACTATAGGCTGGTATTTGGACTCCCATGGTATTATAATCAGTGGGTAACACATGGATGGACAAGATCATGCCTAGATGCTTGCAAAAACACTTGTAATGATCTTGTTAATTCTAGCTTTCTATAAATACCCAGCATGTTCATTTCTCATTCCTTGCTCAATTGATTCTAATCTGCTCTAAGTTGAAGCTAAGGCTTCATACCTGAGTGTTTTAGGACAATTTCTTCCTAGCTTGGACCCTTTGTAAGCTTCTTTCATGCTTGTTATTGTATTTCAAGCTTGAAAGTCAAACAATGTTTGACTTTCTGCTGTGACCAGTTTATGGTCAATTCAAAGTTCGTTTGAACTTTGCAACATGAGCGTAATCACGATAGTTATAGTCCCTTGTGACTATACCTACCGATTACCACGTTGATTAGTCGAAGTGACGAGTCAAAGTTTCGGTGAAAATATGTGTTTATGCGTATTTTTCAACGAAGCTATTTTCGGGTATCAAAACACTTTGTTTTGATATCAAACCTATTTTATAACTTTGTTAAACATGTTTTAACATGTTTAACTCGTCACTTTTAGTCTAGTGCTTGTATAGGGTCGAAAGTCTAGCGGTCTTGACAACCGCTCAGACTTTCGAACAAGACCCGTTTGGTCGATCGTTAGGATCCGACCAAACATATTATGTGACCATAGTTGTATAGGGAATAACCTTCCAAGGTTATACCTTATGGTCACTTTGTTTAATTTGTTGTTATGATAGGTAGTTTATATGCCTTAGGAAAATGACCAAAATGCCCTTTTCATGCTTAGTTTGAATTTAAGCACATGTAACCTACATTTTGTCACTTAAACTGATTATGAAACATATTTAAACATGTTAGGGCATATAATACTTTTCATAGGACTAGTTAGGCATCTCGAACGCGCATTCGCATGAACGACGCGTTAAAGTAACGTAAGCTACCTTAATGGGTCGTAACGGGTCGTAAGCACTTAGGATAAGTTCCGATTTAGAATATAGGCTTTGTTAAACCATATTATATGAGTTCCAACACTCACTGGTTTACAAGAGCTTATTTTTACCCGATCTCCTGATTTAGGTCCCGATTATTAACATAGTGATCCGATACTAGGTGCACTCGATTCCTTGATTGCCCGAGCTTGTTAGTTCACTTAATCAAGGATACCTTGTGTGACATCTGTGCCTCCACGGCCATCAAAAAAATACCAAATAAATGAAATATTGTGTTTCATACTTGGGATAGGGATAAATATGTGTATCATTTGCACATATCAATTCTTGTTCGATTTCGAGCTCTAAATCGCTTTCTAGAAAGTCATACGCGAACTGATGCATAAACATAATCAGTTTTACGTGACAAACACTCTGGAATAGTGAAATGGGCTTAACATACCTTAAATAACCTTTAAATAACTTAGAAATAAGTTTTGGAGGGTTTGGTGTGTTGAAATCTAGTTTATTCGATCATAGGGACTATTTGCGTCAAACTGCAAAAGTCTGCTGATTTGTATGGTATCGAACATTCTGGAAATTGAACATAAGTTAAACATGCCCGAAATATCCTTTACATAGCTTAGAAATATGCTTTGAGGTGTTTGGTGCGCAAAAATAAACTTTTTGGTCAAACAGGGACTAAAAGCGTCAAAAAGTGCATAAGTTTGCATATTCGCGCATATCTTACGTTCTGAATATATCCAGACATCCAAAAATTTATGTAATCATTAAAATATTTTATTTTAGTGATTGGCATGATAAAATTCCATTCGTCGCGTAATTTGGATCGTTATTCACGTATGTTCGTGTTTCGTCGTAATTAACCGAACAACGCAACCGTACGACCAAACAAACCGACATCCATGATATTTTTGAGCATATTTTAACTTCCCTATACTTTAACTTCATTATAGAGCCTTGAAATGGGGTTAACGGGGCTTAAATGTGTCAAAAATGCATCAAAAACCAAGTTTCAGGCCTACAGGGACTAAACTTGACATTCTGTCAAAGTCAGGCTTAGGAAGGGCGCGTAAGACTTAGTGAAAGTCTACGCGGCCCGCGAGAAACCCCCAGACCTCCAAAAATCAATTTTCAGCAAAACCCAGCTGTTCCTTTGTTTTGCACATGGTTTCTTTCAATCTATGGGCTTGTTTTGGGCACCCATAGTATTATATTTCAGTGGGTAACACTTGGAGGGTTGAGATTGAAGCTCGGTATTCGAGGAACGATCTTAATGGCTCTTGAATTCCTATAAATACCCATCATGTCTCATTTGTAATCTTCACACATGATCTGAGTTTATGCTCTAAGTTTAAGCTTTTGCTTCATACCTGAGTATCTTAGATCAAATTCTTCCTAGCTTGGACCTTTTGTAAGTATTCTTTCATGCTTTTATGCATTTTCAAGCATAAAAGTCAAACAGCATTTGACTTTCTGCTTTGAGCAGTCAATGGTCAAGACAAAGTTCGTTTGAACTTTGCAACGTGAGCGTAATCTATACCTACTGATTACCACGTTATTTAGGCATAGTGACGAGTTATAGTTTTGGTCAAAATAAGCGTTTAGGCGTATTTTGCAACCAAACTATTCTTGGGTATCAAAACCCTTTGTTTTGATATCAAACTTGTTTTCGAACTTCGTTAAACATGTTTTAACATGTTTAACTCGTCACTTTTAGTTTAGTGTTTATATAGGGTCGTAAGATAAGCGGTCTAAACAACCGCTTAGCCTTTCGAACCCGGCCCGTTTGGTCGATCATTAGGATCCAACCAAACATATTTTGTGACCATAGTTATATTGGGAATAACCTTCCGAGTTTATACCCTACGGTCACGTCGTTTACTTAGTTGTGTGATAGGTAGTTTATATGCCTTAGAAAAATGACCAAAATGCCCTTTTTATGCAAAAATTCATTTTAAGTATATGTAACCTAAATTTTTACATCTAAACTGATTAGGTAACATTATTAGATATGTTAAGGCATATAATACTTGTCATAGGACTAGTTAGGCGGTCCAAACGCGTTCTACGCGAACGATGCGTTAAAGTAGCGTAAGCTACCTAAACGGGTCGTAATGGGTCGTAAGCACTTAGGATAGGTTTCAATTTGGTAGGTAGGCTTTGCTAAACCATATCAAATGAGTTCCAATACTCATTTGGTTTACGAAACCTCATCCTATCCGATCTTCTGATTTAGGTTCGGTTATTAACATAGTTACCTATATTAGGTGCCGTTTGATATCCGTGATCCCTCTAGCTTTGCTTGGTTGTTATTCGAGACTTCTAAGCATTCTCAGGTGAGTACATAGTCCCCTCTTTTATTGTTTTCAAACATTTTGGGGTGAAACACATGTACCTACTTGTTTACTTTCATGCTTTTCATGCTTTCATGTCATATACTTGCTATGTTCACTTAGTACACACATTGTACATGATTTCATTTATGATTTGCTATGTATGTTTATTTAGCATGCTAGCACATTGATTTTCATAAATATTTTTATTGCATATATTCACTCAGCATATGGACACATTGATTTACATTGCATTTTTGTTACATATATTCACTCAGTATATGGACACATTGTTTTACATTTCTACTTTGTATGTTCATTTATCATATTTAAGTACATTATTTTCATAAAACATGCTTACATTTGTGAAGGGGTAAGGTCCTAAAAACCTTGTAATAAGTACTTGGGACCATACCACAACCTCGTCTTTCAAGCCCTTTTTACCTTGCGCGGCCGCGCACTGGTCTTACAAAAGAAAGGCTTAAGACAAATAGCAGACAACACTTGCGCACCAAAAGGAAATCATAAATCCTTGCGCTTTCATAAAGGTTGAAAATCCTAAGACAAGCATTCCCGCTTAATAATATCCAGACTTGGATATTATTTACGTAACTGAAACCACACAATAAAGAGTCACACCGGATTACAGCAGTAATCTTCTAGAAGAGTTCAAATCGTGCACCACTAAGACGGTTATAACCGTCTGGACACGTGTCATCACCTCAGGCTTCCCTGAAATCACGATGATAGCATGTAATTGGAGAGAAACCTCCACTTGATCACTTTCCACGTGGCAAAACCCCAGCCATAGATCTAAACAGCGATCCGTGTGCACTCACGTCGGATCGAGAAACTTAACGGAAGGAAATGTAACCGCTTACGGGGTTAGCATTTTCCGTCAATATTTCACCAACGAGTTTTCCCGCCCAAAACTCTCGGAAATAAATATGAGAACAATTCAGGTATGAAATTCAAGTTACACACACTTCTTCAATACTTCTTCTTCTTCTTCTTCTTCATAAACACATACTTATTCTCAAGCCGGAGTCGGGTCAAGGAGAGAACCCCTCTTCTCCCCTTGACGAGGCTAACGGTGCTTTGTTTTGCAGAGTTCATCGGAGAAGAAGGACTGCTTCATCAGATCAAACGAGAGAAAACCCACCTTTTTATGCGAATTCAAACCCCCTAGATAATTCGATTCCGGTCAATTATCTAGTGTTTCTTCATTGGCGCCCACCGTTTTTCACTATTTCATCCAATTTTCTCTCGTTTTTGATCTACCCTGTTGATTCCATTTGCATATGGAAGAAACGTCGTCTCATTGGCAAACCGGCCCTCGGTCGAACATCGTAAACAATTTTCAGGTTGAAGGAATTCCAGAGGATGCCTCGGATGACAACGAGGTTCAATCCAATCGAATAAATGAACCTGTCACCCCAGGGGTGCTACCAGAAAACCCTGTTCACTAAATTCTACCTCCAGGAGAAACTCCAATCTCCTAGTATGTCACGTCTCAAGGGGCTCTGAATGCAGTATTCACACAGTTGTGTGAACAAAATGTACCACAAACTCAGCCGAGAAGGCCAGGATCTCGTGCTCATGCTTCTCAACGTGAGTGCCCATCTCACGTCGAAGATGTAGAGGTATATTCCAAATCTCCGTCGAGATATGAGTATACCCAATCTGGGAGTCGTCAACGAGAATATCGAGATGAATCACACCCTCACCGAAGACAATCAGTTCACACTAGGTTGGGTCCTCAACGGAACACCCACACCGATGAATCTGATACAACTTACCGTATGGGTGAAAGTACTAGCGTGTTTAACTGATTGCAGCCCAATTACAACAAGTGCAGACCTCGTGCGGTTTACAACCCTGAGGCTGAACGCAACTATGATTTGATTTACCGCCCTGCGGAAGCAGCGGAAAATTTGAAGTTCATCATGGAAATAGCTTTGGCTCCACTTAAGAAAGCTAAACTACCATCCAACGTGGGTAAATTTAATAGGCTGACAGACCCCGATGACCACTTGAGGGTTTTTACAAGCGCAGGGCTAGTAGGTGGCTGGACTCTACCATTATGGTGCCATCTCTTCGTGCAGACCCTTACTGGCGCTGCAAGAATCTGGTTCGATAACTTACCCATCGGGAGTATCACATCATGGAAAGACCTAAGCAAGAAATTTCTGACTCATTTCAGCCAACAACGACGATCCATCCGAGACACATCAGATATCATGAATATTTGGCGCCATGACGACGAAAGTCTGGAGGACTTTATCACCCGATATAATAAAGAAGTACTGGAGATCGGGGGAGTCCACGAGCAACTGATCCGCGCTCAGTTCGAATACACGGTCAGATGCGATGATATGATCAAGGTCCTATCTGGGACGGAAGGACTCCCACTAAAGTTTATGCGCAAACAGAAAAAACCTTACCACTAATAGGCCGCCGCCGCCACAAAACAGACCCTCTGACTTAAGCTCAACTGGCGGGAAGAAGTTCAAGAAAACATGGCGCGATTCTGGCTCGGGAAACCATTCATCTGAAGATGCTCGGACAACGATCAATAAACTGGCCGCGCAGAGGGAAATCAAACAAGAGAACTGGGAGAGGCAATGGACTCCCCTAACTAAAACTCCTGCGGAAGTTTTGAGCATTGAAGATTATCAGTTCAAGCCACCAATCCCCATGAAAAACAAGCGCGGACAAGATCCAGCCCAATATTGTGAATATCACAAGGACAATGGGCATACCACCAACAACTGCATTTCTTTGTGCACCGAGATTGAGAAAGCCCTCAAAAGCGGCGAACTCACACATCTGCTGCAAAACGTGCGCAAAGAAATAAAGCTGATAACTCGAGGGGAGGAAGGCCCGAGCAAAAGGGCGAAAAACTAAGGGAAAACTCTATGGCCTCCGCGCAGAACGACACGATCTATTAAGACAAAGCGGGGGAATAGAGTAAGTTAAGTCTCATATATTTATTAGAAAACTTTGTAATGGCTTTTGTGCCCTATCCAGAAATAAACAGCAAAGTTTCTATTATTCTTGTGTTTTTCTTACAAAGTGCATGCAATTTCTTTTAGTAAGCGCAAAAACATTATGGTAATTACAAAACAAGCCTCATGAACGGTAAGTGATCACGTCACAAACGACCATAAGTTCACACATGAAGCTTTATACCAACTTCATTCGCCTTACTCAATAAAAGTAATTGTATTCATGCAAAATATTGTAAAACTAAAAAACACGACATACTATTTATTCTCTGTGTACAAATACGCCTTAAAAACTATCAAACACGACAGTGTTTTAGTTACTTGCGCAACAGCGCACCAACAAAGAAAGGGATATACATCCCTAATATTACAAAAATTGCTCAATACAGCTTCAAAAGAACCTACACTAAATCTTCACCGTCATCTGGAAAGATTTCCTTTAGTTGTGCCACGTGATCATCAGATTGCAGCGCAACATTTATAAGATCCATAACGGGAAGCTGCAAGTTGTTAAATTCTGCCTTCAAAGCAGCAAGCGCAGCACCAGTGTTAACGCCATAAGTCGCGGATTTGCTGACATCCCAATCAACCTTCAAAACGTTATTCACGTGCTGCGAACACTCAGTGTATCCTTGAGCATACCCATCCTTTCGCGCAACAACAATTAAACGCGCAACGGTTCTGTCCAATTCTTCAGAATTCAACACTGATTCAGCAACCTATGAAAATAAGAAAGGGCAAATAACAAGAAGACACAGAAACATTCTCGCAACAAAAATAAGAGGCAACTTACACAGGCAATTCCACGATCTTTCAACCATACCATATCACTCTTTAAAGGATCAAGCTCGCATTCCATTGTGGCTCGCACCGTTTCTGAATTTTCCAACTTTTCTTCGGTTTCAGTCAAACAGCTAGAAGTTTCAGCCTTTTCAGAATGCGCAAGTTCCAGATCCTTTTTAAGTTGTTCCTGGTCAGAAAGCAAAGTAGTAAGTTCCTCTAACTCTCAATCTCTAAGAGCAAGAGTGGCGCAAGCTTGTACCTCTCATTGCTCACTGCGCTCCCTATGAGAACGCGCTTCTTCTAGCGCAGCTTCTACATCAGCTTTCTCCTTTTTTAACTTTTCTACCTCCACATCAAGTTTCTTCAATTTTTCAATCTCAGCCTTGAGATTATTAATGACATTACGGAGATTTACCTTCTCAACATTATCTTTTTCGCAAATTCTCTTCCAGTTTTTGCGTTCTTCGGAAAGGAGGGCAGCTTCGGCTTCCGCTTTCCTCTTCCAACCTACAACAGACCACTCTTCAGTCTTACGATCAGCCTCAAACTTGGCTTGATCAGCTTCCAATTTAGCTTTCAACTGAGCAACCCGGTTTTCATCCTCAGCAAATTTCTTCTTCGACACCTGAAAAGCATCCCACTCTTTGTGCATGTTGTGCCATTCGCGCACTATACGATGAGTGGTCGATGCATGAGAAGCAGTTTCCTCAAGATAAGCATGATAAGTTTGCTCGTATGACCGGCTTTCTTGAAACTTGATATCCCCAGGCGAAAATATCCCCTGCAGCCAATCTTGGCACACGCGCCAGTCCGAGAAAGTATCACCTTTCTTTAAATTCCAAACAGGGGCATGAGGCTCAGAAGCATCTTTCTCCGAATAAGTCCTGTAATAATAATCCCCCAGGGTTTCCTCTGGGCGGATTGAAAACTTTTGCCTGATCAGAAAACGAACCCTGATCTTCAGCAGAAACTTTCTCAGGCATAGAACCAGAAACCTTGGAAGGAGAAGCTATAACAGGAATTTCTTCTGTAATTTTCTCCTTATCATGGGCAGCAAGATCAGAAGTTGAGGGGTTACCAGAATCATCCATCACCACTGGGCTTACGACCTTTTCAACTTCCACAGCAACTTCAACAGGCTTGTCGGTCTCAACAGTCTTTTCTACACCACCATCAGGAACCTCCGTAGTCTTTAATTGATCAGCAACGGAAGCACGGGGAGGAGAGGGTGGGAGTCCTTCATTAACCACAGGTGGCGGCTCCGTCGGAATAGGATAAACAGGGACTTCTGCAAAAATAACAAAATCTGTAAATATTCAATGCGCATAAGGAAGAGAAGCAAAGACAACGCTTACCAGGAACAGACTCATAAATAAAAGCATCCATATTGCCTTTCTTGGTAATTTTCTTCTTTTGGATCCTCTTTAAGGGCTGACCCTCAACATCAACATCAGTCTGCTTCCTTTTATCCGCCTTCCTCTGCACCAAGTTTTCAGGACTAGATTCCAAGTCAATAGGATCATTTGGGTTGGATGAAGGGATATCAGCAGTGTCCCTCGGTTCAGGCTTTGGCCTCCTAACAGTAACTGCAGGTGCAAGACCCTCCAAAGAGTCAGAAACCACCACATAATCACACCAGGAATCAGAGGAATGACGCATACCTTTCTTCTCTCCTCCAACATTTTTAACTTTGGAAGTGTGAGTTTTCTCAGCATCACCCTTTTTAAGCGCAACATTACTGGTCGCCGCTGTAACACCTGTGTCATTTCAACCATCAAACAAATTCCAAACCAATGAAATATTATATTTCATACTTTGGACTTGTATAAATATGTGTATCTTTTGCACATATCAACTCTTGTTCGATTTCAAACTCTAAATAGCTTTCTGGAAGGTTATACGCGCACTAATGCGTAAATATAACCAGTTTAATGCAACAAACACTCCGGAATAGTGAAATAGGTTTAACATACCTTAAATAACCTTTACATAACTTAGATATAAGTTTTGGAAGGTTTGGTGTGGTGAAATCAAAGTTAAATCGCTTACAGGGACTAAAGTTGACAAACTGCGAAAGTATGCCAATTTGAACTGTAACAGACATTCCGGAACATGACCATAAGTTAAACACACCATAAATATCCTTTACATAGCTTAGAAATAGGCTTTGAGGGGTTCGGTGTGCTAAAATAAACTTTTGGGTCATTCAGGGACTAAAAGCGTCAAAAAGTGCATAAGTTTGCATTTTTGCGCATAACTTACGTTCTGAATACATCCGGACATCCAAAAATTTATGTAAGAATGACTATATTATGCTTTAGTGTTCGCCATAAGAAAAATCCATTCGTCGCGTCATTTGGATCGTTTTTCGCGCCTATGCGCATTCCGTCGTAATTAAGCGAACATCGCGACCGTACGGCCAAACGAACCGACATCCGAGATATTTTTGAACATATTTTAAGTTCCCTATACTTTAAATTCATTTTAGAGCTTTGAAATGGGGTTAACGGGCCTTAAACGTGTCGAAAATGGGCTGAATGCATAACAGGGACCAAAAGTGTAAATCTGCCAAACTAGGGCCTAGCGGTGCGCTACGCTTTTAACGTAGCGGTGCGCTAGCCCATTGCAGACCAGATTCAGAGTTTCTAAACAGCAGGTTCCAGCTGTTTTAACCTTAACCACACATTCTAAGTTGCTTAGTCAGCTGATAAGGATCACATTTAGCCACCATGAGTTTCCGACAAGTGTACGCCTTGGATCCTGGCACGTTTTCCATCAAACGATCTTAACGGTGGACCTAAAACTATAAATACCCCATACCCCCCATTGCTTAAATCACTAGAACTTTGATTTGAGAAACTCTAAGTTGAAACTATTGTTTCATACCTGAGATTTTTGAATCGAGGTTAGCATTCGGGGACCCTTCGTAAGTATTCTTTCGTTCTTTTCCTTATTTTATTGTTTTTCGAGTCAGAAAGTCAAACTTTGTTTGACTTTCAGCGTTGACCAGCTTATGGTCAATGCGAAGTTCGTTTGAACTTTGCAACGTGAGTGTAATCACGTTGGTTATAGTCCCTTGGGACTATGCCTACTGATTACCACGTTGTCTAGGGTCGTAGGGTAAGCGATCTGATAAATCGCTTATACCTCGAACCCGACCCAGTTTGGTCGATCATTAGGATCTGACCAAATACATTAGGTGACCATAGTAGGTAGGGAATAACCTTCCGAGGTTATACCCTATGGTCGCTTCGTTTAAGTAGTTGTATGATAGGTAGTTTATATGCCTTAGGTAAATTACCAGAATACCCTTTTCATGTATAATTGGTAATTAAGCATATGTAACCTAAACTTTTGTCACATAACTGATTATGTAACATGTTTAGGCATATAACACTTGTCATAGGACTAGTTAGACGGTCCGAACGCGTTTCACGCGAACGACGCGTTAAAGTAGCATAAGCTACCTAAACGGGTCGTAATGGGTCGTAAACAATTATGTTAGGTTTCATTTAGTATGTGGGCTTTGTTAAACCAAATGACACGAGTCTCTACACTCGTTTGGTTTACAAACCCTAATGCTACCCAATCTTCCGATCTAGGTCCGGTTAATTAACATAGTTACCTATATTAGGTGCCGTTTGATATCCGCGATCTCTAGCATTGTTTGGTTGTTACTCAAGGACTTCTGAGCAATCTCAAGTGAGTACATAGACCCCTCTTTTACTGTTTTCCAAACTGTTTTGGGGTGAAACACATGTGCCTACTTGTTACATTCATGCTTTCCCATTTTCACATCATATACCTGCTATGTTCATTAGTACATTATAGTACATGATTTCATTACATTTTATGCTATGTATGTCCATTGTGTGCATACTTAGTACATTGTTTTACATTACATTTTGTTGCATATGCTCATCCAGTATATGAACACATTATATTACATTTTGAACCGTTTATAACTATTTGACTATGTGAACCGTTGTAATCATTTGACTATGTGAACCGTTTGTATCTGTGAACCGTTTGTATCTGTGAACCGTTTGTATCTGTGAACCGTTTATATCTGTGAACCGTTTGTATCTGTGAACCGTTTGTATCTATAAATCGTTTGTATCTGGGAACCGTGTGAACCGTATTTGACCATACATAAACATTTCTACAATTGTTAAACATTACTTTGGTGGTTTGGTTTGATTAAGTGATTAAGTAACGATGCGTGTGTAATATGATACAAGCATGGTGGATACGCCGCTGGTACTTCCTATATATAAGTGTTTGTATGGTATTACATATCGTAGCGTTATTTGAATCATTTCAGTTTGAGACATATAACATTTTATACAAATAACATACTTTTCACAAGACATTGTTTTACAAGCAACTTAACTTATACAAACTCATTTTATAATGGTTATTCATTTAACCATACATTATTCTCTTAATTATACATATCATCTGAACTCATTGTTTTTCAAATGATTTACAAAACAAAGCAAATTACAAGGTTTATGACTAAACATTTTCTCAAACATAAGTCATGAAACCTATTTTCACAAAACCTATGTATCTCACAGGCATTTTTATGCTGACGTACCTATTTTCACATGTGTTTTTCAGGAACTGTTGCATAAGATGATCAAGATACACATAGGCAGACTTGGGCTTTAGTGACAATAAAAGATGCAAGACTAGTTAATTATGTTGTATTTCCTTGTTTGTTAAGACATTATAACACTTTTAATCAATAAAACGAAACTTAACTTGCCATGGATTTGAAACAATTAATTCTGTTACAACACTCCCCGATGTTTCCGCCACGTTTTGTATGTTCTACGTGGTCGGGGTGTGACAGCCGCGCGTTTCTTCTTCTCAGGGCCTATGCCCAAGTTCTACAACTCACCTACAAAAGCGCAAAAATAATTTACTTAGAAGCAAAAGAGAAAAGAGAGAGAGCAAACAGTAAACCAAAATACACATAGCTTACCTGCGCCAGCAGCAGGCTGAGCAGAAAGATCCGCATCCCGCGGAAGAACAAAATTTCTCACAATTCTATGATACCAAAGCTCTTCATCAGGTTTCTTCTTAATGGTACCCATTTTTCCGCCCTCTCTCTTGTACGCTACAATATACAATGAAACAACTGCAGAAAAAGAAAAGCATTTTCAAAAAAAAAAAAAGAAGAGGAAATGGGAGAAATAGCAAAAAGGGGGAAAACCCCAATCTTACCATGACCTTCCTCCGTATACACCGGCTTGTCGTCACGGTCCATTTTCCAATTCAAACTCATGCTAGCACCGACAAGGGCTTTCTCCGGCAAGGCAATGTTAGGAACTTCGTTCAGATCTTGATACCAATTCTCGTCAACAGGGGTTCGAAGCGTTTTAATAGGGACGTCTTCTTTTCCCCGTAAAACCATCCTCATCGGAATCACCCCTGCCTTGATGAAAAAGAATTTTTGCTTCCAGTCATGGAAAGATTTTGGAGGATGCTGTAAAATTTTCTTCGCAGACGACCTTTGGACAAACGAGTAAAACCCTTGGGTACAGTGCATTTGGTAAAAAACCCTAAATCGAAGGACTATCGGCTCAATATGCATCGACCGGCACACAAACTCAAAATGTCGAACCCTAACTATGCCAATAGGGTGCAGTTGGGAGATATGCAACTTATAATACTGAAGGATTTCGAGGAAAAATTTTGTTGCAGGCAAGCGAAAGTTGCCTTCACAGAAAAAATCCCAAAAAAGGGTGATATACCCAGCCGGAGCATCTGCTGCTGTCTGACCCTCCTCAGGATACAGGGCACCCCAGTTCTCTGGGAATTTAGGATTCCGAATCAAACCATCAAAAGTTGCTCTAGGCCACTTTAACGGTGGAAGTTCAGCAGACATTTCTTCGGATAAGTCTTCTTGGTGTTCTCCAATTGACATAAGGGGAAGAAATGACAAAGTTCTCGGATAATGAAGAAAGGAAGAAGAAAAGTTTCCAACAAAGCAATGATTAACAGAAAGGGGCAACTTAAACAAACTTATATACTCACCGCAATAAATAGCATCAGTAACTGCCATAGCACCTTTTTCGGATATCACAGTTACCCAAGCGACAGCAGCGAGTGAACATCAACACAAACGCGAGTTCACGCGCGCGTGAAAAACACGGACAATAAGAGACAACTGATAGTGACAGCCTGTCACTCTGTCCTTACTGTACCAGCCCCATTTAAAGTCAAAGACTTTCAAAATCTTTATAATAAGCAAAATAAATCTTCTCCTAGAAGATTCCTCATTTTCGCGCCAAAAAGCATTTCCCTCTCATAAGTCCAGTGCTCCCCTTACTTGCATAAGAGCACCACTAGACTGGGGGGACTTGAAGGGGTAAGGTCCCAAAAACCGTGTAATAAGTACTTGGGACCATACCACAACCTCTTCTTTCAAGCCCTTTTTACCTTGCGCGGCCGCGCACTGGTCTTACAAAAGAAAGGCTTAAGACAAATAGCAGACAACACTTGCGCACCAAAAGGAAATCATAAATCCTTGCGCTTTCATAAAGGATGAAAATCCTAAGACAAGCATAAAGAGTCACACCGGATTACAGCAGGTAATCTTCTAGAAGAGTTCAAATCATGCACCACTAAGACGGTTATAACCGTCTGGACACGTGTCATCACCTCAGGCTTCCCTGAAATCACGATGATAGCATGTAATTGGAGAGAAACCTCCACTTGATCACTTTCCACATGCCAAAACCCTAGCCATAGATCTAAACAGCGATCCGTGTGCACTCACGTCGGATCGAGAAACTTAACGGAAGGAAATGTAACCGCTTACGGGGTTAGCATTTCCGTCAACATTTCACCAACGACTTTTCCCGCCCAAAACTCTCGGCTATAAATATGAGAACAATTCAGGTATGAAATTCAAGTTACACACCCTTCTTCAATACTTCTTCTTCTTCTTCATAAACACATACTTATTCTCACGCCGGAGTCGGGTCAAGGAGAGAACCCCTCTTCTCCCCTTGACGAGGCTAACGGTGCTTTGTTTTGCAGAGTTCACCGGAGAAGAAGGACTGCTTCATCAGATCAAACGAGAGAAAACCCACCTTTTTATGCGGATTCAAACACTAGATAATTTGATTCCGGTCAATTATCTAGTGTTTCTTCAATTTGGTATGACAGTTGGTTTGTTTAACGGGTCATAAATACATTCATTAACACCGATCATGGCGTTCGTTAGTAGGTAGTGGTACCATAGGAATTAACAACTCCCATTCCTGGAATCCTAGGTTTGTTTGGGTGGAATGAATGACCGAATTTGATATTCATAAGTTTAGATAAACCTTTAACTTGTTAAGGGTTTGTCGCCATAGTTGCAAGGCTTGAATGTAGGCGTTTAACATTACCGCATAGATGTTTGTATCAGTAAAGCGTGCATTAATTTTACAAAACATAACTTTTGATTTATTCAAATATATTGTTTTGTGCATATGGTTAGAATAAATATTTTTATTTATTTTGCCATACATGACATTTGATTATACATGAACATGATTTAAATTTGGCATTTGACATTGTTTACACATAAACATTTTGACATTGGTTTAAACAATTCCTTTGGTGGTTTGTTTGGGTAAGTGATTTAAATAACGAGGCGTGTGTAATATGATACAAGCATGGTGGATACGCCGCTGGTACTTCCATATATAAGTGCTTTTATGATATTACATATCGTAGCGTTATTTAAACCATTTCAATTTTGACATATTACATTTTACAGAGATAACATATTTTCACATAAACATTGTTTTACAAACAACATATTTTATACAAACTCATTTTTACTTGGTTATTCACTTAATTATGTATTATTCTTTTATATCATCTGATTTCTTATCACTTTTTGTATGATTTATAAAAGAAAACATTTTATAAAGTTCATGACTAACTTTTGATAAACATTTTCTTTAAACTTCTAGTCATGAATACTATTTTAATAAAACCTATGTAGCTCACAGGCATTTTTATGCTGACATACCTATTTTCACATGTGTTTTCAGGAGATGATGCATAGGATTGATCAAGATACACTTAGGCGGACTTGGGTATTAGTGACAATAAAAGATGCAAGACTAGTTAATTATGTTATGTCTCTTTGTTTCTAAGACATTATAACCTCTATTAATTCAATAAAACAAAACTTCAATTTCCATGTTTTATGAAACAATGATTCTGTTATGTTGATGTCAGAATTTGTATGTAGCTGACGCTATCCAAAGGCCAAAAGACCGCAAGATGTTTGAAGACAAAGTTACACTATGAAGCTATTGTCAAGGGGGAGTTTGTTGGTGCATATTCTGTGACAACAGCTTAATAGTTTGATTATTTAGTCTTTGGATATTTTGTATTGGGCTTAGCATTATTGGTTAGGGAGTTAATTAGTGTAATGGGCTTGGAGAATGGCCTAGCCCAGACCAAAGCCCATGTGCAAAGCTTGTCCTATATAAACAAAGCTTGGCATTAGGGTTTAGGTTAGACACTTGGAGACATTCAGAGGAATAGAGAGAGAGTTAGAGAAATCTACAGAGAGTGGCTGAGAGATTTCTTGTGGGTCTTGAATTGATTGTAAACTTCGTGTTGGATAATCAATAGAAGACCGGATTGAAAGTGTATCATGTTCTTGATTCTGTTTCTACATGTTTTCTGTGAAATCTGATCTAGGGGATTCCGCACTCTAGGTTAGATCGACGATTCTGTTACGATCCATACGGATTACGGGACCTACATGTTACGACACTCCCCGAAATTTTCGCCGTGGTTTGTTGTTTTACGCTGTCGGGGTGTGACACCTTGCATTCTCAAGTGAGTACATAGTCCCCTCTTTTACTGTTTTCAAATACTTTGGGGTGATACACATGTGGCTACTTGTTACTTTCATATTTTCATGCTTTTAATGACATATACGTACTATGTTCGATTAGTACACGTATAGTACATGATTTTAATTGATTTTTACTATGTATATTGACTAAGCATGCTATCACATTGATTTCAAGGATCCATTGTGCTACTATGTAGTCTTAACATATTTAGCACCTTGATTTCATACACATTTCTACTTCGTATGTTTAGTTAGCATATTTAGCACATGATTTTTATGTGATATGCTTGCATTAATTTTACAAAACATAACTTTTGATTTAACTTTGGTTTAATCAAATACTTGTTTTTTACACTACATTTGGTTATACATTGACATATACCTGTGGTTTGAGTAGGGACTTTTTGTGGTACCCGCGGAAAACCCACAGTCAGCTTGACTTGTCGTTCCTTCTCTCAAAGACTTCTTAGCAAATTTCGGGATTAAATTTCTTTCAAGTTGGGGATGATGTTAAAACCCGCAACTTCAGGTTACTACTATAACCTAACCACAGTTAATTTAATTGTACATTGATAGCACTGCATTTAACTAGGGTTAGTTAAATGACTCTGCGTTGGCAATTCGGGGAATTACCGGAACATAGGTATTTAACTTGTGTTAGTTAAATAAGCTTACATTGGTAATTCGAGGAACATACCGGGGCACGTACCTAATACCAATAATTAACTTGAACAATAAATATAAACAGATGGTTTGTATGGAACTTATGTGCTACATAATAAATACTTGAATTACTTGTGTTAATTGCAAATTGTATGGAATTATGTGCTTTTGTGTGGAAACTTAATAGTTAGGGGGTGTTTTGTGATAATTAGGAAATCCTTAATTAACCACAAAAACCTTAACCCATCTCAAAAACACCGTACGCGACCAACTCCCATCCTCTCAATGTTTCAAAAACTCATCTCCAATCCTTGGCTCACAAGTGTGTAGACTGGTCCTTGATTCTTCCATTTATATTTGAATCATCTTCTCATCCATTAAAGGTAGGTATTTGTGTTGAAATGCTAGTTTGTTCATGAATTCTACAAACCCTAGATACCTAAACAAAGTGTGATTTTACGATGATTATGATGATGATTGATAAATATATGATTCGGTAATGATTGGTAGATGACTGCATCTCGATAGGAACTGTTTGTAATTTTAAAGGGGCCTGATCTTGTATAATAAATAAGGTCCGCATTTGATCACATTCAATATGTCCGCACATGTCTAACTGTCCGAACATATTTTAGATTAAATGATCTGAATATGTGAATGCATATGATCAGAATATGGGTTGGAATAATGGGCAGGAAAATGGTGATGATGTTTCATGATTTTCATTTGACAAACTACAAGAATGGTCTGCACATGATAACATGCATGCATCTCTTTTTAGATCAAAATGAAAAGTTCTGTTATGCATTGCATAGTGGGCCGCAACTTTTGATTTAGTGGGCTAGGATGAATTGTATGTACAATATTACAACAAATGGAATTATCTAAATGTACATAACCTGATGTATACACACCTGAGTTTTTATAAATTCGAACTTCAATGATTATTTTGGGAATTGGGTATTCTAGGCAGGTGTAAACTGTTCACTGGATCTGTGTGTTTTGCTGTCATGCAGCCCTCCCACGAAGAATAGTTCTTCTGGGAATGCACATCCATGAACAACCTCATGACGAAGGACCTTCTTCATCATATATGTTAGTGACAAAGAACCTTGTTTATTCGCAGAAGGTTAGTCAACGAAGAACCAGGTTCTTCGTGGACTATGGTTCTTCGTGGGAACCTTTCGTAGGCTGCAGGTTCTTCGTAGACATGTAGTACACCTACTGTTAGATTTTGAAAGTGCCAATATGTGTGTCAAATGTCATGTTACATGCTTATATTGCAGCGTGCTAGTATACGTGTACTGATATGTGATTTACTGGCATATGAAACCCGTACAATAGCTCTGTGACTTTGCGATAAACATTGTGGATCAATGGGTTGCATGATTAATGGTTACGACTCATATAAGGACGTGTGATTTACTTGTATGCTACTCGTGTAACATGTACGATAAATACGTGATATATGTGTTTATGAAACTGATAATCTCTGGTAACCACGGTAGGGTTTGGTTGACCAACTTGGAACGGGTAATGTAACGTAACATACCGAGCAAATCTAAGGTGAGTTCAGTGCTCTTTTTCCAAGCATGCGTCCAGGGGAGGGACATCTGGTAGGTATTCCGGGGAGGAATACTGGGTTAATGGGTTTTACTGGAATGTTAAACTCGGGATGTTGGTTAATACACTCATATCTATCATTAAGTCCCCTCACATACCGAATTGGTTGCCGGGGAGGCAACGGGATTATTAGTTGATAGCGCTATTAGGTTTGGCACCCTCACACCGTACCAGCGAGGATGGGCCTGAACTAATCACCTTAACCACTTGACCAATGTTTGATAGAGCATTGGGGAAGGGGAAATAATCTGGAGCCATCTGCGGTAATCAAGTTATTAACAACATCGAATCTGTGAATAGTTTTAAACTCATATCTGGCAACTAAACGTGTTAACAAACATTGAACTCACCAGCGTTGTCTGATACACTTTTCTGCATGCTTGCAGGTCTGTAGGTACTTGATGTTGGAACTTGCTATCTAGATTGCTGGAGTGGTCATGGGTCGAGATACATGGAATCAAGAGACACACTTAGTGGCTTATATATACATGGATTATGAAAAACGTAACAAATGATTTATGCTTCCGCTGAACATGTCAAGTTTAATAAAATTTTTGTAACACTTTATTTTAATGAAATCAAGTTTTTATATGAAATATTATTATGAGTTCAATGTGATTGGTAGCTAGATCCTGGTACATCACACGCCTCGCGGGGGATTTCGCATGTGGAATTTTAGGGGTGTGACAGTTCGGTATCAGAGCCAGTGGTTATAGTGAACTTGGTTTTAAAAATGTTTTTATAAAACCAAACTATAACCGAACAATGCTGAATACGTGAATACGACCATGACACTCAGCTCCAGATTGCAAGGTTCGTCTTTTCACCTGTGGTATACATTACATGATTAGCGTACACTTGTTTATGTTGTAGCATACAGACACTCGTCACCACAGCACGATTTCATGAATGGCTTGTTTGCATTATGACGCATTGTTAGTATGTCGCAGTCCTTAGATTCCTGTGATCTTGTCATTTTGACAACCTTCTTTTGACATTTGAGTTTGAGGAACCATTTAACATGAGTTAGGAGGAACTGAGATGAGCATGCAAATCACAATATTTTTGTGGGTGCACCCATAATAATAATAATGTTGGGTGCATGTGAGTCCCAGTGAGGCTAAACGAGTGTAAAAGTGGGTTCTGTTCCATTATGCGATCTAATGAGAAACATAACAAATCCATATGAGTCATAGCAATGACTGCCTCCTACCTGAGCGTGATCTTTTCACTTCCATCTAAATCCTTTCGAATCACGTTGATATTAGGTATTGCTTAAACACGTATCTGAACGCTTAGTGACTTGTATGAGAAAGTTGGGTGCTAGTGCGAACACCTCTGAGCTTGTTGTCGAATCGTAGAACGTTCGGTCTGTACTTTCCTCACTTATCTCGAATACCTGAACCTGACGAATTGACGCCTCAAATCCAGAAGTACGATGTCAACAACCAAGGGAACATTACCGACCTTAGTAATATGATGGCCTCGATTACTGACCTTAGTAATATGATGGCCTCGATTACCAACAATGAACATCGGTGGATTGGTTTCAATCGAGTCCCTAACCCTAGCCAGCAACCCTTGGGAGCCAACTCTTACGAATTAACAGGGGCATAAACTTTGACAATTGATCGGAGTATGGAAGGAGTAATTGCTAATGCCATGGGCAGTGCCCTAACACATGTCAGGGAATGTGAGAAGGTGAACTCTTTTGGCGAAAAATCGCAACGCTCTATTTACAAAGCAACAACACTAGGGGCAATGGCCACCGTGACAACAAGGTACTTGTACTCGTAACCTTCAGTACAGAAATGAAGGTGACTTTGATAAGGATTGACCGTTGCTAAGTCAAGATGTCAACAACCAAGGGAACAACGACAGTGTTGGGAATCCTCGTAACAATAACAACGACGGTGAAAATGGTGCTCGTGGAGGAGTAGTTACGACTGGCGTGGGTAACGCCAGGTATGATAATAGCATAGTGACTTGTAAGTTTTGTGATTAAGTTTTCTCCCCTGTTTGGTTGGACACTAACATTTCTTAAGACCGAACCTGTTGTAGAATCGGCCGATGGCAAGTCAATTAAAGCCCCATATTCGTTGGGACGCAAACTCGACCTCGTGGGACAAGTGTTCAATATCGACCTTCCTCCCGTTACCCCTGATAGTTTCGAAGGAGTAGTTAGTGTGGACCGGTTATCTAGATATCGCGCTGATATACTCTGTTAGGAGAACATTTTGCGTATCCCTCTCAAGTGGAGAATCGTTGCCTGTCCTAGAGCATTAGTGTGGTGCAAAGGTTGGCATCAGTACAACTATGAAAACCCAGAGGTGTCTACAAAGGGATTACCTCACCATGTTAGCACTCGATATTGATACTAAGGCTAAGGAAAAGAGGATCGAGGATCCACCAATTGTTTGTGATTTCTCCCGACGTGCTACTCGAAGAACTCTCAGGTTTACTTCCACAACTGTTAGGTGGGATCTCTGTTTGATCACACGCTAGGGGTAGCCCTGATTACTTGTACTACTTACCGTCTTGCACCAGGAGGGTTGCAAGAACTGTCTAATTAACCTTGGGACCGTTGAACAATAGTTTTGTCTGATCTGTTTTTCGCCTTGGGGAGCGTCAGGCTTACTCGAGAAGAAGAAAGATGGGTCACTTCACATGTGTATCGATTATCGAGAACCTAACAAAGTGTCAGTTAAGGACCGTTGTTCTCTACTACGCACGATGATTGTTTGACCAACTACAAGGGTCGAGCTTTCAATTAAAAAACCGACTTAGGGTCAAGCTGTCTTCGGATGGAAGTCCGAAGAAAGGATGTTCCTAAAATGACATTTTAAATGTTGTACGGTCATTACGATTTTCTATCTATGCCATTCAAGTTACCCAACACACCAGCAACCTTATGAACCACATGAATCGTATGTGTAAACTTCATCTCGCCGAATTCGTCAACTGTGTTTATTGACAATGTTTTGAACCATTTCTAGGAGAAAGGAACACCATGAGCAACACTTGTATCTTATCTTAGAACTCCTGAGGGAGGAGCAACTCCACGCGAAGTCTTTCTAAGTGCGACTTCTGGATCTGGGAAGTACACTTTCTTGGTCACATAGTCAATAAGTTGGGAATATAAGTGGAACTCGCTATAGTCAATTCTACCCGAAACTGGACAGCACCAAAGGATCCTTCGGATAAGCGGCAAACTTCTTGGTCTCGCTCGGTAATATTGTAGGTTCATCAGGGGATTTTCGAAGATCTCACAGCTTGTAATGTGTTAACACAGAAGGGTGCTGTGTATTTGTGGAGGACGAAACAAGAGAACATCTTTTCCGCTTTGAAACCAAACTCTAAAGTACACTGAGTACTGTCCTTACCCGATGGTACAGGTAGTTTGGTAGTTTACCACGTTTTTTCGATTCAGGGTCTCAGTTGCGTGCTGATGCAACGCGAGAAAGGGATAGCTTACGTCTCTCAGTAGTGGTGGAAGCCATGGTCTTTGCATTTGATATCTGGAGGCATTACTTGTATGGTACCAAAGCGTTATTTATATCGATCACAAGGGCCTTCAGCATATCTTTGATCAGCAAGTGTTAAACATATGACGGCGTCGCTGGATGGAAATCTCGAACGATTATCACTATGAAACCTAAACGTATACGAGCTTTGCAGCTCACCATCGACTATAGCCTACCTGATCAAATTCGCCATGCCCAAACCGAAGCACTGAAGGAAGAGAATTTTCAAGTTGAATCCATGCGGGGCATGGAGAAGCAACTTTTGGCAGGTCGGACGATATTCGCTACTTCATGGGACGAATATGAGTCACACTATACGGCAACCGTAGGGAACTTGTGTTGAGTGAAGCCCACCAACCTCGATATTCTAGTCGTCTGGGCTTTGGTAGGAGATATTAGGATCTAAAAATCTTGTACTGGTGACCGGGCATGAAGGCCCACATAGCAATGTATGTGAATGATGTTTAACTTGTGGTAAAGTCAAGGTGGAACATCAGAAACCTTCAGGTTTGTGTCAGCAACCAGAAACACCCATATGGAGATGGGAACATACTACCATGGATTTTGTCACTAGTTTACTTAAAAACTCGAAACGGAAACGATATCGCTTGGGTGATCGTTGATTGTCTCACGTAACCAGCACAGTTTCTTGCAATCAAGGAAACTGACGAGTCTTTGCAGCTTGTGAATATTCCTCTAGGAGAGGTTGTCTCTGTCACACCCCGACCACGTAGAACATCAAATCGTGGCGGAAACATCGTGGAGTGTTGTAACAGAATTATTTGTTTCACAACCATGGCATTCAAAGTTATATTTTATTTATCAAACAAGCGTGTTACATTGTCTTTAAACAGGAAATAAAGAGTTCATAACATAGTTAAACTAAGTCTATCTCCATTTTAAGTCTCTAAGGCACAGGTCCGCCCTAGTGTCACGATCATCATCCTATGCAAAAGCTCCTGAAAACACATGTGAAAATAGGTACGTCAGCATAAAAATGCCTGTGAGATACATAGGTTTTGTGAAAATAGGATTCATGACTTATAAGTTTAGAAAAAAAATTGTTTAGCAAAAG
The DNA here is from genome assembly GCA_030545235.1 of Helianthus tuberosus. NCBI lineage: Eukaryota > Viridiplantae > Streptophyta > Magnoliopsida > Asterales > Asteraceae > Helianthus > Helianthus tuberosus. The sequence continues at coordinate 2,142,971 of CM060402.1, forward strand.
TCAGTCATGAACCTTGTAAATTGTTTTGTTTTGTAAATCATTTAAAAAGTGATAAGATCAGATGATATGTATACATAAAAGAGTAATACATGGTTAAATGAATAACCAAGTAGAATGAGTTGTATAAAATAAGTTGTTTGTAAAGCAATGTCTTGTGAAAGATATGTTATTTGCATAAAATGTTATATGTCTTAAATTGAAATGATTCAAATAACGCTACGATATGTAATACCATACAAACATTTATATATAGGAAGTACCAGCGGCGTATCCACCATGCTTGTATCATATTACACACGCCTCGTTACTTAAATCACTTACTCAAACCAAACCACCAATGTAATAAGTCCATGTTTAAACCAATTGTCAAAAAGTTCTTGTATAAGCCATGTCAAATGTTGAGAAGTCCAAATGTGGTCAAGTAATGTGTAAAAAAATGTTATGTATTGTAAGTAAAGTATTGTCACATAAACCAAATGTAGAAATGTACAAAACAAAGTATTTTGAATATATCAAAATTTATGTTTTGCAAAGTAAATGCATGTTTTATTGATACAAACATTTATGTGGTAAGTTAACGCATACATTCAAGCCTTGAGACAGTCGGACAACCCTTTTAGTCAAGGTTATCAAAATAAATGTTTTCGGATTCAGTCATTCCTTACATCCAAACAAACCCGGGATGTCAGGAATGGGATTTGTCAAGTCCTATGGTACCACTACTTACTACCGAGCGGCGTAGCTAATGTTAGTGAACGTATATAAGTCTCGTTTGTGCAAACCAAATGTTATAGCAATTGTATACATGTCATATGAAAACAATGTACTAAGTATGCTAAGTTAACATACAAAGCAGAAAATTCATGTAAATCAATGTAATGTAAAACAATGTACTAAGTATGCACACAATGGACATACATAGCATGAAATGTAATGTAAGACGATGTACTAAGTATGCACACAATGGACATACATAGCATGAAATGTAATGTAAAACGATGTACTAAGTATGCACACAATGGACATACATAGCATAAAATGTAATGAAATCATGTACTATAATGTACTAATGAACATAACAAGCATATGATATGAAAGCATGAAAAGCACGAAAGTAACAAGTAGGCACATGTGTTTCACCCCAAAACGTTTGGAAAACAGTAAAAGAGGGGTTTATGTACTCACTTGAGATTGCTTAGTAGTCCTTGAGTAACAACCAAACAATGCTAGAGATCACGGATATCAAACGGCACCTAATATAGGTAACTACATTAATAAACCGGACCTAAATCAGAAGATCAGATAGAATGAGGGCTCGTAAACCAAATGAGTATGGGAACTGATGTAGTATGGTTTAACAAAGCCTACATACTAAATGAAACCTAACCTAAGTGATTACGACCAATTACGACCCGTTTAGGTAGCTTATGCTACTTTAACGCGTCATTCGCGTGAAACACGTTCGGACCGCTTAACTAGTCCTATGACAAGTAATATATGCCTTAACATGTCTAATATTGTTGCCAAATCAGTTTAGATGTCAAAAGTTACGTTACATATGTTCAAAATGAATTTTGGCGTCAAAGGGGTATTTTTGTAATTTACCTAAGGCATATAAACTACATATCATACAACTAACTAAACGTCGTGACCATAAGGTATAACCTCGGAAGGTTATTCCCTACATACTATGGTCACCTAACTTGTTTGGTCTAATCCTAATGATCGACCAAATGGGTCGGGTTCGAAGGTAAAAGCGATTTATTAGATCGCTTACCCTTACGACCCTAGACAACGTGGTAATCAGTAGGCATAGTCACAAGGGACTATAACCATCGTGATTACGCTCACGTTGCGAAGTTCAAACGAACTTCGCATTGACCATAAACTGGTCAATGCAGAAATTCAAACAAAGTTTGACTTTCGGACTCGAAAAGTAATAAAAGAACGAAGGAATACTTACAAAGGGTCCCCGAAAGCTAATCTTGATCCAAGTAGCTCAGGTATGAAATAATGGTTTCAACTTGGAGCTTCTCAAATCAGATTCTTGTGGGTTTTGAAATGAATGGGGTTGGGTATTTATAGTAAATGGAAAACTGTTAGGATCGTTTATCGAATAACGTGCTTTGATCACATCCCCACACTTGTTGGCAAGCTCATGTACATCAAATTGGCCCCCCATAAGGAGGAAACAACACTTGGAATTGGATTGGGAGTGCTAAACAGCTGTTAACAGCTGTTAAAAATGGGTTTTGCTAATCAGAAGGGGCCTCGCGTGACGCCAAGGGGGCTAGGTGTCACGCTAAGGTCCGTCTGATCAGCAACCAGTTTCCAAAGTTTCCAATTCAGTCCCCGTTGTGTATTAAGGCCATTTCCGACATGTTTAAGGCTCGTTAAGCCATTTTCAAGGCCCTAATATGATGCCTAAACATTGTAGACATGAAACTTGCTCAAAAATATCTCGGATGTCGGTTCGTTTGGTCGTACGATCGCGATGTTCGCTTAATTACGACGGAATGCGCATAAGCGCGAAAAACGATCCAAATTGCGCGACGAATGGATTTTTCTCATGCCAAACACTAAAATAAAATATTTTAGTGCTTAAATAAATTTTTGGATGTCCGGATATATTCAGAACGTAAGTTATGCGCGAAAGTGCAAACTTGTGCACTTTTTGACGCTTTTACTCCCTGAATGACCCCAAAAGTTTATTTTAGCACACCGAACCCCTCAAAGCCTATTTCTAAGATATATAAAGGATATTTAAGGTGTGTTTAACTTATGTCCATGTTCCAGAATGTTCGTTACAGTTCAAATTGGCATACTTTCACAGTTTGTCAAGCTTAGTCCCTGTAAGCGAATTAACTTGTTTTTGCTATACCAAAGCCTTCAAAACTTATTTCTAAGTTATGAAAGGGTTATTTAAGGTACGTTAAGAATATGTTGATGTTCCGGAGTATTTTTCGCATTAAAATGATTACGTTTACGCACCAGTTTGCGTATAACTCTCAAGAAAGCGATGTAGAGTTTGAAATTGAATAAAAGTCAAAACATGAAAAATGTAAAACATAACCAAACAAACATTGGGATCAAATAACATTGTTTTATTGATAATTGAATTGTTCACAATGATTATAAGCATAGATGTTACAGTCTCCCCTACTTGTGGAAATTTCATCCCGAAATTTATTTAGAGGAAACTCGTGGAAAAAGATGCGGATATTTCGCCTTCATTTGATCTTCGCGTTCCCATGTAAACTCGGGTCCACGTTTAGATTCCTAGCAAACCTTGACCAAAGGAATGCGCTTGCGTTTAAGCCACTTGACTTCACGTTCCATGATTTCCACTGGCTTCTCAACAAATTTCAGTGTTTTATCAACACGAATTTCGTCAAGCGGTATGTGGAGGTTCTCATCAGCTAAACACCTCTTGAGATTGGACACGTGAAAGGTTTAATGAACATTTCCAAGTTTAGGAGGTAACTCAAGTCTGTAGGCTAACTTACCGATTCTTTCGACGATCTTGAATGGTCCAACGTATCTAGGTGCAAGTTTTCCTTTCTTTCCAAATCTGATCACACCTTTCCAAGGTGAGACCTTAAGTAATACTCGATCACCAACTTGAAATTCCAAGGGCTTACGTTTTGGGTCCGCGTAACTCTTTTGACGGCTTTTAGCTGTCTGAAGGTTATCATGAACTTTCTTAATCTTATCAGTTGTCTCTAAAATGAGGGCAGGTCCAGTAAGCTGAGCCTCACCGATCTCATTCCAGCAGACTGGTGTATGACATTTTCGACCATAGAGAGCCTCGAAAGGAGCCATGTTGATGCTGGAGTGATAACTGTTGTTGTAGGAGAATTCAATCAACGGAAGATATGAATCCCAACTACCACCAAATTCGATCACACAAGCTCTAAGCATATCCTCCAGAGTCTGGATTGTTCTTTCAGATTGACCATCCGTTTACGGATGATAAGCCGTGCTCAGATTAAGTTGGGTCCCCATAGCAGATTGCATGGTTCTCCAAAAATGAGAAGTGAAGCGAGCATCTCTGTCAGAAATGATGTTCAAAGGAACACCATGTCGAGCTACAATTTCATCCACATAGATTTTAGCAAGTTTATCAGCAGAAAAATCCTCACGGATTGGCAAGAAATGCGCTGATTTAGTAAGACGATCAACGACTACCCAGATGGCATCATGACCTTTCTTTGTGCTTGGAAGTTTGATAATGAGATCCATAGTAATGTTTTCCCATTTCCAAACTAGGATCTCTGGTTGTGCCAATAAACCAGATGGACGCTGATGTTAAGCCTTAACCTTAAGACAAGTAAGGCATTTTGATACATATAAGGCAATGTCTTTCTTCATACCAGGCCACCAATACTGAATACGAAGGTCCTTATACATCTTATATGAGCCAGGATGAATAGAATAACGAGACTTATGGGCTTCATCCATAAGCAAGGTACGAAGGTTATCTTGGCTTGGGACCCACAAACGGTCTATGAAGTAATACGATCCATTGTCCTTCAGTTCCAGATCAGGGGTTATGTGATAGGGAAATTCCTTATCCATCAAACCTTGTGAAACACAAGATTGTTGAGCCTGAGAAATGCGTGCTTGGATATCGGATCGAGCTTGAATAACAGATTGAACACGAACACAATGAAGCTTAGTACGTTCCTTGCGACTCGAAGCATCGGCCATGACATTCGCCTTACCAGGATGGTAGCGAATTTCGCAGTCATAGTCATTTAGAAGCTCGACCCAACGTCGTTGCCTCATGTTGATACAAACATTTATGTGGTAAGTTAACGCATACATTCAAGCCTTGAGACAGTCGGACAACCCTTTTATTCAAGGTTATCAAAATAAATGTTTTCGGATTCAGTCATTCCTTACATCCAAACAAACCCGGGATGTCAGGAATGGGATTTGTCAAGTCCTATGGTACCACTACTTACTACCGAGCGGCGTAGCTAATGTTAGTGAACGTATATAAGTCTCGTTTGTGCAAACCAAATGGTATAGCAATTGTATACATGTCATATGAAAACAATATACTAGGTATGCTAAGTTAACATACAAAGCAGAAAAGTCATGTAAATCAATGTAATGTAAAACAACGTACTAAGTATGCACACAATGGACATACATAGCATGAAATGTAATGTAAGACGATGTACTAAGTATGCACACAATGGACATACATAGCATGAAATGTAATGTAAAACGATGTACTAAGTATGCACACAATGGACATACATAGCATAAAATGTAATGAAATCATGTACTATAATGTACTAATGAACATAACAAGCATATGATATGAAAGCATGAAAAGCACGAAAGTAACAAGTAGGCACATGTGTTTCACCCCAAAACGTTTGGAAAACAGTAAAAGAGGGGTTTATGTACTCACTTGAGATTGCTTAGTAGTCCTTGAGTAACAACCAAACAATGCTAGAGATCACGGATATCAAACGACACCAAATATAGGTAACTACATTAATAAACCGGACCTAAATCAGAAGATCGGATAGAATGAGGGCTCGTAAACCAAATGAGTATGGGAACTGATGTAGTATGGTTTAACAAAGCCTACATACTAAATGAAACTTAACCTAAGTGCTTACGACCAATTACGACCCGTTTAGGTAGCTTATGCTACTTTAACGCGTCATTCGCGTGAAACGCGTTCGGACCGCTTAACTAGTCCAATGACAAGTAATATATGCCTTAACATGTCTAATATTGTTGCCAAATCAATTTAGATGTCAAAAGTTACGTTACATATGTTCAAAATGAATTTTGGCGTCAAAGGGGTATTTTCGTAATTTACCTAAGGCATATAAACTACCTATCATACAACTAACTAAACGTCGTGACCATAAGGTATAACCTCGGAAGGTTATTCCCTACATACTATGGTCACCTAACTTGTTTGGTCGAATCCTAATGATCGACCAAATGGGTCGGGTTCGAAGGTATAAGCGATTTATTAGATCGCTTACCCTTACGACCCTAGACAACGTGGTAATCAGTAGGCATAGTCACAAGGGACTATAACCATCGTGATTACGCTCACGTTGCGAAGTTCAAACGAACTTCGCATTGACCATAAACTGGTCAATGGAGAAAGTCAAACAAAGTTTGACTTTCGGACTCGAAAAGTAATAAAAGAACGAAGGAATACTTACAAAGGGTCCCCGAAAGCTAATCTTGATCCAAGTAGCTCAGGTATGAAATAATGGTTTCAACTTAGAGCTTCTCAAATCAGATTCTTATGGGTTTTGAAATGAATGGGGTTGGGTATTTATAGTAAATGGACAACCGTTAGGATCGTTTATCGAATAACGTGCTTTGATCACATCCCTACACTTGTTGGCAAGCTCATGTACATCAAATTGGCCCCCCATAAGCAGGAAACAACACTTGGAATTGGATTTGGAGTGCTAAACAGCTGTTAACAGCTGTTAAAAATGGGTTTTGCTAATCTGAAGGGGCCTCGCGTGACGCCAAGGGGGCTAGGTGTCACGCTAAGGTCCTTCTGATCAGCAACCAGTTTCCAAAGTTTCCAATTCAGTCCCCATTGTGTATTAAGGCCATTTCCGACATGTTTAAGGCTCGTTAAGCCATTTTCAAGGCCCTAATATGATGCGTAAACATTGTAGACATGAAACATGCTCAAAAATATCTCGGATGTCGGTTCGTTTGGTCGTACGATCGCGATGTTCGCTTAATTACGACGGAATGTGCATAAGCGTGAAAAAACGATCCAAATTGCGCGACGAATGGATTTTTCTCATGCCAAACACTAAAATAAAATATTTTAGTGCTTACATAAATTTTTGGACGTCCGGATGTATTCAGAACGTAAGTTATGCGCGAAAGTGCAAACTTGTGCACTTTTTGACGCTTTTAGTCCCTGAATGACCCAAAAGTTTATTTTAGCACACCGAACCCCTCAAAGCCGATTTCTAAGCTATATAAAGGATATTTAAGGTGTGTTTAACTTATGGCCATGTTCCAGAATGTTCCTTACAGTTCAAATTGGCATACTTTCACAGTTTGTCAAGCTTAGTCCCTGTAAGCGAATTAACTTGTTTTGCTATACCAAAGCCTTCAAAACTTATTTCTAAGTTATGAAAGGGTTATTTAAGGTACGTTAAGAATATGTTGATGTTCCGGAGTATTTGTCGCATTAAAATGATTACGTTTACGCACCAGTTTGCGTATAACTCTCTAGAAAGCTGTAGAGTTTGAAATTGAATAAAAGTCAAAACATGAAAAATGTAAAACATAACCAAACAAACATTGGGATCAAATAACATTGTTTTATTGATAATTGAACTGTTCACAATGATTATAAGCACAGATGTTACAGTCTCCCCAACTTGTGGAAATTTCGTCCCGAAATTTATTTAGAGGAAACTCGTGGAAAAAGATGCGGATATTTCGCCTTCATTTGATCTTCGCGTTCCCATGTAAACTCGGGTCCACGTTTAGATTCCTAGCGAACCTTGACCAAAGGAATGCGCTTGCGATTAAGCCACTTGACTTCACGTTCCATGATTTCCACTGGCTTCTCAACAAATTTCAGTGTTTTATCAACACGAATTTCGTCAAGCGGTATGTGGAGGTTCTCATCAGCTAAACACCTCTTGAGATTGGACACGTGAAAGGTTTAATGAACATTTCCAAGTTTAGGAGGTAACTCAAGTCTGTAGGCTACCTTACCGATTCTTTCGACGATCTTGAATGGTCCAACGTATCTAGGTGCAAGTTTTCCTTTCTTTCCAAATCTGATCACACCTTTCCAAGGTGAGACCTTAAGTAATACTCGATCACCGACTTGAAATTCCAAGGGCTTACGTTTTGGGTCCGCGTAACTCTTTTGATGGCTTTTAGCTGTCTGAAGGTTATCACGAACTTTCTTAATCTTATCAGTTGTCTCTAAAATGAGGGCAGGTCCAGTAAGCTGAGCCTCACCGATCTCATTCCAGCAGACTGGTGTACGACATTTTCGACCATAGAGAGCCTCGAAAGGAGCCATGTTGATGCTGGAGTGATAACTGTTGTTGTAGGAGAATTCAATCAACGGAAGATATGAATCCCAACTACCACCAATATCCTCCAGAGTTTGGATTGTTCTTTCAGATTGACCATCCGTTTGCGGATGATAAGCCGTGCTCAGATTAAGTTGGGTCCCCATAGCAGATTGCATGGTTCTCCAAAAATGAGAAGTGAAGCGAGCATCTCTGTCAGAAATGATGTTCAAAGGAACACCATGTCGAGCTACAATTTCATCCACATAGATTTTAGCAAGTTTATCAGCAGAAAAATCCTCACGGATTGGCAAGAAATGCGCTGATTTAGTAAGACGATCAACGACTACCCACATGGCATCATGACCTTTCTTTGTGCGTGGAAGTTTGGTAATGAGATCCATAGTAATGTTTTCCCATTTCCAAACTAGGATCTCTGGTTGTACCAATAAACCAGATGGACGCTGATGTTCAGCCTTAACCTTAAGACAAGTAAGGCATTTTGATACATATAAGGCAATGTCTTTCTTCATACCCGGCCACCAATACTGAATACGAAGGTCCTTATACATCTTATATGAGCCAGGATGAACAGAATAACGACACTTATGGGCTTCATCCATAAGCAAGGTGCGAAGGTTATCTTGGCTTGGGACCCACAAACGGTCTATGAAGTAATACGATCCATTGTCCTTCGGTTCCAGATCAGGGGTTATGTGATAGGGAAATTCCTTATCCATCAAACCTTGTGAAACACAAGATTGTTGAGCCTGAGAAATGCGTGCTTGGATATCGGATCGAGCTTGAATAACAGATTGAACACGAACACAGTGAAGCATAGTACGTTCCTTGCGACTCAAAGCATCGGCCACGACATTCGCCTTACCAGGATGGTAGCGAATTTCCCAGTCATAGTCGTTTAGAAGCTCGACCCAACGTCGTTGCCTCATGTTGAGTTCTTTCTGATTGAAGATATGCTGAAGACTTTTGTGGTCCGTGAAAACCACACATTTTGTACCGTACAAATAGTGTCTCCAGATCTTGAGAGCGAAGACAACTGCACCCAACTCAAGATCATGAGTGGTGTAGTTCTTTTCATGTATCTTTAACTGCCTCGATGCATATGCTATGACTTTGTTCCTTTGCATCAGAACACAGCCAAGATCCAATTTAGATGCATCGCAATAAACGACGAAATCATCATTGCCCTCAGGCAAAGTTAGAACAGGCGCGTCGCAAAGCTTCTGCTTCAAAGTCAGAAATGCTTCCTCTTGTTTGAATCCCCAATCAAATGGCTTGTTCTTCTGAGTTAGAGCAGTTAGAGGAACTGCAATCTTTGAGAAATTTTCAATGAAGCGGCGATAATAACCCGCCAGACCAAGAAAAGAACGAACTTCAGTAGGAGTAGTAGGCGTATCCCAATCCTTAATCGCACTGATCTTGGAGGGATCTACATGAATACCTTGTTCGTTGACAATATGTCCTAAAAATTGAACTTCTTTAAGCCAAAATTCGCACTTGGAGAATTTGGCGAAAAGTTGCTCTTTCTTTAGGAGTTCCAAAGTAAGACGAAGATGTTGCTCGTGATCAGCTCGCGTCTTAGAGTAAATCAAGATGTCATCAATAAAAACAATGACGAACTGATCCAAATAAGGCTTGCAGACCCTATTCATTAAGTCCATGAAAACAGCAGGAGCATTAGTCAAACCAAATGGCATGACTGTGAACTCATAATGCCCATAACGAGTGCGGAACGCTGTCTTGGGGATGTCTTCTTCATGCACACGAAGTTGATGATATCCAGATCGCAGATCAATCTTTGAAAAATAAGCAGCGCCCTATAACTGATCAAAGAGATCATCGATGTGAGGTAGGGGATATCGATTCTTGATGGTAAGCTTGTTAAGCTCACGATAATCGATACACATCCTAAATGATCCATCCTTCTTCTTGACAAAAAGAACGGGAGCACCCCAAGGTGAAAAGCTAGGACGGATAAAACCTTTGTCAGAGAGCTCCTGAAGCTGCTTAGACAACTCTTGCATCTCAGATGGTACAAGACGATATGGAGCTCTGGCAATGGGATTTGCTCCAGGTACGAGATCAATACGGAACTCGACTTGGCGTGCTGGGGTAGGCCAGGTAAATCTTCAGGGAATACTTCAGAATAATCCCTAACAACAGGAATATCGTGAATAGATTTACGTTTGCCCTTATCTGCTACAACATGTGCCAAAAAGGCCACATAGTTCTTTCGTAGATACTTCCGAGCTTTAAAACAAGACATGAGTTTGAGACCACCAGCAGGTTTCTCACCACGAACCTGTAGGATTTCGCCCGTCGAAAGCGGCATACGAACGATCTTCTCAAAACAAACTACCTCTGCGCGATGCTTGGCTAACCAATCCATACCCACAATAACGTCGAAGCTACCAGGTTGCATAGGCGTGAGGTTAATAGGAAAAAGATGGTTGTTAAGGTTCAACTGGCAGTTGCGAAGAACAGAATCAAGAACAATGGGTTCACCATTAGCAACCTCTACTGTCAAAGGTTTACCTAGTTTCGTTCTAGACACGCGAAGCAATGGCTCAAAAGATAAAGACACAAAACTCTTATCGGCACCCGAATCAAAGAGAACAGATGCAGGCTGATTATTAATAAAGAACGTACCGTTCACCACTTCGTTGTATGCTTGTGCCTCTTGAGCATTCATGTCGAAGACTCGGCCTCGAGCCTGAGCCTGATTCTGATTTGGATTCTGATTCTGGTTTGCTAGCCTTGGGCACCGGTTTCTGTAGTGGGTTAGATCCCCACAATTGTAGCATGAACTAGGAGGAAAATGAGGTCGTGCAGCTTGACCTTGTTGCTGAGCAAGAGGCTGAGCAACTTGTTGGGCTTGGTTCTGAACTGCCTGGTTCTGATTAGCAGGAATGCGGCAGGTGGCAGCAAGATGACCAATTCTTCCGCAGTTAGTGCAATGACGACATTGGAGATGTGGTAGGTGATGGCCGTTACACCTGTTGCACAAAGGTGCATTGCCAAGATATGGCTTCTTGGCTAGTGGCTGCGCATGCCGATTTGGTGCAGCTTGAGCCTGTGCAGTAACGGCATAGTTTTGGGAAGCCTTTCGCTTCTTAGAACCCTTTGAGGAACCAGAATCCTTTCCGTTCTTGTTTTGACCTTTCTTGCTATCTTCTTTGTCAGACGACTGCTTCTTACCTTTGTCACCCTTTTTGTGCATCTTTCCCTTACGAACCTGCGACTCAGTCAATGTCGCTGCTAACTCGATCGCCTGACGAAGTGTGGTAGGGTTACTACCAGTAATGATGTCTTGTACTGAGTCAGGTAGACCATCGATGTACCTTTCGATAGCCTTGTCGAGTGGGGTAACCATTGTTGGGCAAAGCAGACTCAGCTCCTCAAACCTATCAGTATACGCCCGATGCTCACCACTATCTTGTTTCAAGTCATCGAACTCTCTCTCCAAAGCTCGCTGTTCATGACGAGGACAAAACTCCCTCATCATAAGGGCCCTAAGTTCGGCCCAAGTTTTTGCTAGAGTAACTTCTGCACCACGGTCTCTCATAACCCCGTTCCACCATGTCAGAGCCCTCATCTGAAACACACTCGAAGAAAACTCAACCTTGCGATTGTCAGGACACTGCACGTGGCGGAAAGTATTCTCAATGCTCTCGAACCATTGAAGAAGCCCAGTCGCTTCATCAGAACCAGTAAACTTGAGTGGTTTAGCCGAGTTAAAATCCTTGAATTTGCATGGAGCATTGTTGTTGTTGTTGGCTTGGTTCCATTGAGCAAAGAGGTTTGGGAATTGAGCAGCCATTTGCTGCGTAATGATTTCTGCCAGTTCGGCAGTTGCTATCTGGTTTTCGCGTCGAGGAGGCATTCTAAAAGAGGAAAACATGAAAGGAAACGAGTGAGATGACTGGGTGAAAAGGAAGAGATGATAAAAAAATTGACAACAGCAAAGATGGTGGTCATTTGTTTGTTACCACAAGGTAAACAAACGACACATTGTGACTAATCAAAGTAAATGGGTCAAAAATAATGTATCGCGAAGACATGCTCGCCTATAAGTGAACACTCACCCCAAGAGTTCCCAGGTAAGAGTGACTGGTCCGATTATGTGGATTTGTACAAACACTCTAGCCTTAGACAGAAAACCCAGGGTACAGGCATTCACTCTTCCAGTTTGCACGTGTTCACACTATTTAGAACCCAAAACTTTGACGAGATTTTGAAATTTGAAAGGCACAAGGCCAAAAATCAAACTGGAAGGGTTCAAAACCTTACAATAAAGGGTTCAAAACCTAGTAATCAATCATCCAAGAACAGATGATTAATTTTCAAAGCGGATTCGAACTTGATGTTCCCGTTGTGGTTATCACCTAAGGATAGGTGAAGTGCATGTTTTAAAATCTAAACACAAGATAACTCGTGTTGGGGTCCTAGAAAGGTTATAGTCTACGTCAAAGCATTATAATAACCTAATTACCTATAACCATTGGCTCTTATACCAACTCTTCTGTCACACCCCGACCACGTAGAACATCAAATCGTGGCAGAAACGTCGGGGAGTGTTGTAACAGAATTATCTGTTTCACAACCATGGCATTCAAAGTTATATTTTATTTATCAAACAAGCGTGTTACATTGTCTTTAAACAGGAAATAAAGAGTTCATAACATAGTTAAACTAAGTCTATCTTCATTTTAAGTCTCTAAGGCACAGGTCCGCCCTAGTGTCACGATCATTATCCTATGCAAAAGCTCCTGAAAACACATGTGAAAATAGGTACGTCAGCATAAAAATGCCTGTGAGATACATAGGTTTTGTGAAAATAGGATTCATGACTTATAAGTTTAGAAAAAAAATTGTTTAGCAAAAGTCAGTCATGAACCTTGTAAATTGTTTTGTTTTGTAAATCATTTAAAAAGCGCTAAGATCAGATGATATGTATACATAAAAGAATAATACATGGTTAAATGAATAACCAAGTAGAATGAGTTGTATAAAATAAGTTGTTTGTAAAGCAATGTCTTGTGATAGATATGTTATTTGCATAAAATGTTATATGTCTTAAATTGAAATGATTCAAATAATGCTACGATATGTAATACCATACAAACATTTATATATAGGAAGTACCAGCGGCGTATCCACCATGTTTGTATCATATTACACATGCCTCGTTACTTAAATCACTTACTCAAACCAAACCACCAATGTAATAAGTCCATGTTTAAACCAATTGTCAAAAAGTTCTTGTATAAGCCATGTCAAATGTTGAGAAGTCTAAATGTGGTCAAGTAATGTGTAAAAAAATGTTATGTATTGTAAGTAAAGTATTGTCACATAAACCAAATGTAGAAATGTACAAAACAAAGTATTTTGAATATATCAAAAGTTATGTTTTGCACAGTAAATGCATGTTTTATTGATACAAACATTTATGTGGTAAGTTAACGCATACATTCAAGCCTTGAGACAGTCGGACAACCCTTTAAGTCAAGGTTATCAAAATAAATGTTTTCGGATTCAGTCATTCCTTACATCCAAACAAACCTGGGATGTCAGGAATGGGATTTGTCAAGTCCTATGGTACCACTACTTACTACCGAGCGGCGTAGCTAATGTTAATGAACGTATATAAGTCTCGTTTGTGCAAACCAAATGTTATAGCAATTGTATACATGTCATATGAAAACAATGTACTAAGTATGCTAAGTTAACATACAAAGCAGAAAAGTCATGTAAATCATTGTAATGTAAAACAATGTACTAAGTATGCACACAATGGACATTCATAGCATGAAATGTAATGTAAGACGATGTACTAAGTATGCACACAATGGACATACATAGCATGAAATGTAATGTAAAACGATGTACTAAGTATGCACACAATGGACATACATAGCATAATCAATCAATCAATCATACCCAGTAAAATCCCACAAATAGCAAAGCTATTTGTAACATACATAGCATAAAATGTAATGAAATCATGTACTATAATGTACTAATGAACATAACAAGCATATGATATAAAAGCATGAAAAGCACGAAAGTAACAAGTAGGCACATGTGTTTCACCCCAAAATGTTTGGAAAACAGTAAAAGAGGGGTCTATGTACTCACTTGAGATTGCTTAGTAGTCCTTGAGTAACAACCAAGCAATGCTAGAGATCACGGATACCAAACGGCACCTAATATAGGTAACTACATTAATAAACCGGACCTAAATCGGAAGATCGGATAGAATGAGGGCTCGTACACCAAATGAGTATGGGAACTCATGTAGTATGGTTTAACAAAGCCTACATACTAAATGAAACCTAACCTAAGTGCTTACGACCCATTACGACCCGTTTAGGTAGCTTATGCTACTTTAACGCGTTGTTCGCGTGAAACGCGTTCGGACCGCTTAAGTAGTCCTATGACAAGTAATATATGCCTTACATGTCTAATATTGTTGCCAAATCAGTTTAGATGTCAAAAGTTACGTTACATATGTTCAAAATGAATTTTGGCGTCAAAGGGGTATTTTGGTAATTTACCTAAGGCATATAAACTACCTATCATACAACTAACTAAACGTCGTGACCATAAGGTATAACCTCGGAAGGTTATTCCCTATATACTATGGTCACCTAACGTGTTTGGTCAAATCCTAATGATCCACCAAATGGGTCGGGTTCGAAGGTATAAGCGATTTATTAGATCGCTTACCCTTATGACCCTAGACAACGTGGTAATCAGTAGGCGTAGTCACAAGGGACTATAACCATCGTGATTACGCTCACGTTGCGTAGTTCAAATGAACTTCGCATTGACCAGAAACTGGTCAATGCAAAAAGTCAAACAAAGTTTGACTTTCGGACTCGAAAATCAATAAAAGAACGAAGGAATACTTACAAAGGGTCCCCGAAAGCTAATCTTGATCCAAGTAGCTCAGGTATGAAACAATGGTTTCAACTTAGAGCTTCTCAAATCAGATTCTTGTGGGTTTTGCAATGAATGGGGTTGGGTATTTATAGTAAATGGAAAACCGTTAGGATCGTTTATCGAATAACGTGCTTTGATCACATCCCTACACTTGTTGGCAAGCTCATGTACATCAAATTGGCCCCCCATAAACAGGAAACAACACTTGGAATTGGATTGGGAGTGCTAAACAGCTGTTAACAGCTGTTAAAAATGGCTTTTGCTGATCAGAAGTGGCCTCGCGTGACGCCAAGGGGGCTAGGTGTCACGCTAAGGTCCTTCTGATCAGCAACCAGTTTCCAAAGTTTCCAATTCAGTCCCCGTTGTGTATTAAGGCCATTTCCAACATGTTTAAGGCTCGTTAAGCCATTTTCAAAGCCCTAAAATGATTCCTAAACATTGTGGACATGAAACATGCTCAAAAATATCCCGGATGTCAGTTCGTTTGGTCGTACGATCGCGATGTTCGCTTAATTACGACGGAATGCGCATAAGCGCGAAAAACGATCCAAATTGCGCGACGAATGGATTTTTCTCATGCCAAACACTAAAATAAAATATTTTAGTGCTTACATAAATTTTTGGATGTCCGGATGTATTCAGAACGTAAGTTATGCGCGAAAGTGCAAACTTGTGCACTTTTTGACGCTTTTAGTCCCTGAATGACCCAAAAGTTTATTTTAGCACACCGAACCCCTCAAAGCCTATTTCTAAGCTATATAAAGGATATTTAAGGTGTGTTTAACTTATGGCCATGTTCCGGAATGTTCGTTACAGTTCAAATTGGCATACTTTCGCAGTTTGTCAAGCTTAGTCCCTGTAAGCGAATTAACTTGTTTTTGCTATACCAAAGCCTTCAAAACTTATTTATAAGTTATGTAAGGGTTATTTAAGGTATGTTAAGCATATGTTGATGTTCCGAAGTATTTTTCGCGTTAAAATGATTACGTTTACGCACCAGTTTGCGTATAACTCTCCAGAAAGCGATGTAGATTTGAAATTGAATAAAAGTCAAAACATGAAAAATGTAAAACATAACCAAACAAACATTGGGATCAAATAACTTTGTTTTATTGATAATTGAACTGTTCACAATGATTATAAGCACAGATGTTACAGTCTCTAGGCATGAGGTGCAAACTTCTAGTACATCTGAATGTGATTTATGTTTATACCTGATTTTTTCCAGGCAACACACAAATCATGTGGCTCACGTCTAGACATGAGCACTACTTATCACCCACAGACTGATGGTCAAAGTGAGCGAACCATTCAGACACTAAAAGACATGCTACGAGCATGTCTCATCGATTTTGGTAAGGGTTGGGAAAACACTTACCCTTGGTAGAGTTTTCTTACAAAAACAGTTACCATTCCAGTATTCAGGCAGCTCCGTTCGAGGCTTTGTACAGACGGAAATGCCGATCTCTTCTTTGTGGGGCTAAGGTGGGTGACAGCCTAATCACAGGTCCAGGACCTGTACTTGAAACCTCTAAGAAGATCATTTAGATCGGGAATCATAGGGTGGCAACGCATGATCGCCAGAAAAGCTACGCCGACAAGCGTAGGACACCCTTGGAATTCGCCGGGGGTGATTGTGTTGTATTGAAAGTTTCACCATGTAAGGGTGTGGTACGCTTTGGGAAGCGAGGCAAACTGAATCCACGCTATGTCGGCCCGTTAAAAATTTTGGAAAGACTCGGCAAGGTTGCCTATAGGCTTGAGTTGCCTAACGAACTTGGTAATGTTCACGACGTCTTTCACATCTCTAATCTGAAGAAGTGTTTGTCCGATGAAACACTTGTGGTTCCTTTACAAGAACAGAAGATCGATGACAAGCTGCAGTTTGTCAAGGAACCAGTTGAAATCATGGACCAGGAGGTCAAAGTTCGTAAACACAGTCGTATACCCATTGTGAGAGTTCGTTGGAACTCAAGACGTGTGTGACAACTCGAGTTTCCAAGATTCTATCTTCGCATTTAGTGCGCGTTAATTTTTTTTTTATTTAGTTGTCTGTTAATACGACTCGTTGTTTCACAACGCTTACCTTTGTAATACGTTATATCGTACTTCGATTAATATTTTGTACTTGGAAATCCATAATATTTATTATATGTGAGTGTGTGTTATTAAGGTTTATTTTAATTAACATGTTAAAATAAAGATGGAATTTCTACTGAAAACTATTACTCATGAAAACACCCAAGTGGTGAAAACACTTCAAGTGTTTTCGTTCACTGGTGATCCACGAAAACAGAGACTGGGCTTTGGCCCAGTGGGGTATATTAGATATTTATTACATGAAACTTCTCATAGAAGTTTCACACTTATCAAAAACTGATCCTATCTCATTACTTCTCTCTCTATCTCTGAAAACCCACTAAGAGAACTTATCTTGAAGCATAACCTCTGTTTAAAATCCTTGGTTAGTGATCTTCATGTTCATTGTTTAAAATTCTTATCGTATGATTATTGGATGTTTAATCATGTTGTATGTATATATGTGATTATGTGATTGTTTATTGTGTGCTTGATAAGATGATTATTATCTATGAAATGTATGAATATTTGATATTTTGAACAACAGTGGGTATATGTTAATGGATGATAAACTGATTAAATCGGGATCCTGGTATCATATACTGTTGGCAAATTATATATTACATATCAATGATTGATTTAAATGGCCTGTAGATGATTAAACATGTTTCTGTAATGAGACAGTTACTGGGTTTTAAGTTACAGTAACTATTGTGGATGATAATGAATAGTAACGAAAACCCCCACAAAAAGGAAGTGGACGAAATCACTTAATGTGATTTCAGCCCAAACAGTTCGGCCCATAGGGGTAATTTCGGCCCAGATGGGTTTTCGGCTATAGGGGTGTTTTCGGCCCATGTTTGGTTTTCGGCTTATATGTGTTTTCGGCCTTAGGGTGATTTCGACACTTTTGTTTGTTTGGCAACAATCTACTGTTAATAATTAATGTTATTAATTATGATATTTAGCTTAACTAATTATTGGAATAACTTAAGTTAGTTTATTTAACGTTGTTAAATATGTAAGTTTATAACTTTATTATTTGAGAACTCTGTTTGTTGACAAATTCTGTTAAGTTGTTAACTGGGTTAACTGACTTACTCACTCTGTTTATTTATTATTCCAATGAAGTGGATTAATTATGTTATTCCATGAAACTTGTTAACTTTATTTACTTAGTTAATTTGCTAGATGTCAACTCTGTTAAATGTATGGATGCGATTAACTGCTTATGTGGCATGATATGAATTGTCAAACGCTTTGTGATATATTGTGATGTTAGTTACATGTGAAATATTACGAACGTAAACTTACTGAACATACGTGCACTATAGGACTTGACTGATTTATTGCGAGCACTTAGCTTAGCTTAGCATACCGAGCAAAACAAGGTGAGTGTAACACCTGTGTCATTTCAACCATCAAACAAATGCCCAACCAGTGAAATATTGTATTTCATACTTGGGATTTGTGAAAATATGTGTATCGTTTACACATATCAATTCTTGTTCGATTTCAAGCTCTAAATCGCTTTTTGGAAGGTTATACGCGCACTGATGCGTAAATATAGCCAGTTTAATCCAACGAACACTCCGGAATAGTGAAATAGGCTTAACACACCTTAAATAACCTTTACATAACTTAGAAATAAGTTTTGAAGGCTTTGGTATGGCAAAAACAAGTTAAATCGCTTACAGGGACTAAAGTTGACAAACTGCGAAAGTATGCCAATTTGAACTGTAACAGACATTCCGGAACATGACCATAAGTTAAACATACCATATATATCCTTTACATAGCTTAGAAATAGGCTTTGAGGGGTTCGGTGTGCTAAACTAAACTTTTGGGTCATTCAGGGACTAAAAGTGTCAAAAAGTGCACAAGTTTGCATTTTCGCGCATAACTTACGTTCTGAATACATCCGGACATCCAAAAATTTATGTAAGCATGACTATATTATATTTTAGTGTTCGCCATAAGAAAAATCCATTCGTCGCGTCATTTGGATCGTTTTTCGCGCTTATGCGCATTCCGTCGTAATTAAGCGAACATCGCGTTCGTACGACCAAACGAACCAACACCCGGCATATTTTTGAGCATGTTTCATGTCCACAATGTTTAGGAAACATTTTAGGGCCTTAAAGTTGGCTTTACGGGCCTTAGAAGTGTCGGAAATGGCCTTAAACACGTGCAGGGACTGAAACTGTCATTTTTCAAACATATGTGCAGATCAGAAGGGCCATGCGGCCCGCATTGTCTTTAGCTGATCCTGAAGCGGGCCGCTTCCCACTATCAGACCAGATTAACTGCATTTAACAGCTGGTTGCAGCTGTTTAGCACCTCCAATCCCTCTTCCACATGTCATTTCCCTATGGTGAGTGGCCATTTGACACACCACAACATTCCAACACATGTACGGCCTTGATCGTGCCCTCTTTTCCATGAAACGATCTTAACGGTTACCCGAAAACTATATATACCCATCCACCCCCATTGCATTTCTCACTAGAATCTTGATTTCAGAGCTCTAAGTTGAAACCATTGTTTCATACCTGAGTTCTTGGATCGAGATTAGCATTCGGGGACCCTTCGTAAGTATTCTTTCGTTCTTTTCCTTATTTTACTGCTTTTCGAGTCAGAAAGTCAAACTTTGTTTGACTTTCAGCGTTGACCAGTAATGGTCAATGCGAAGTTCGTTTGAACTTCGCAACGTGAGTGTAATCACGTTGGTCATAGTCCCTTGGGACTATGCCCACTGATTACCACGTTGTCTAGGGTCGTAGGGTAGGCGATCTGATAAATCGCCTATACCTTCGAACCCGACCCAGTTTGGTCGATCATTAGGATCCGACCAAACACATTAGGTGACCATAGTAGGTAGGGAATAACCTTCCGAGGTTATACCCTATGGTCGCATCATTTAAATAGTTGTATGATAGGTAGTTTATATGCCTTAGGTAAATTACCAGAATACCCTTTTCATGTATAATTGGTAATTAAGCATATGTAACCTAAACCTTTGTCACATAACTGATTATGTAATATGTTTAGGCATATAACACTTGTCATAGGGCTAGTTAGGCGGTCCGAACGCGTTTCACGCGAACGACGCGTTAAAGTAGCACAAGCTACCTAAACGGGTCGTAATGGGTCGTAAGCAGTTAGGTTAAGTTTCATTTAGTATGTAGGCTTTGTTAAACCATATCACACGAGTCTCCACACTCGTTTGGTTTACAAACCCTAATGCTACCCAGTCTTCCGATTTAGGTCCGGTTATTTAACATAGTTACCTATACTAGGTGCCGTTTGATATCCGCGATCTCTAGCATTGTTTAGTTGTCACTCCAGAACTACTGAGCAATCTCAGGTGAGTACATAGACCCCTCTTTTACTGTTTTCCAAACTGTTTTGGGGTGGAACACATGTGCCTACTTGTTACTTTCATGCTTTCCTGTTCTGACATCATATACTTGCTATGTTCATTAGTACATTATAGTACATGATTTCATTACATCTTATGCTAGGTGTGCCCATTGTGTGCATTACTTAGTACATTGTTTTACACTACCTTTCATGCTAGGTGTGCCCATTGTGTGCATTACTTAGTACATTGTTTTACATTACATTTTGTTGCATATGCTCATCCAGTATATGAACACATTATATAACATTTTGAACCGTTGCATATGCTTACCCAGCATATGAACACATTATACTACATATTGAACCGTTGTAATCATTTGACTGTGATTCGTTGATATCTGTGAACCGTTTGTATCTGTGAACCATGTGAACCGTATTTGACATAGACATTTCGGCATAGACATTTTAACATGATTGACATTTGATCATGCATTTCCCACAAAACATAACTTTGATTTAAACCAAGTTTTACTTCAATACTTTGTATTTGTGCATATGGTTTAGTTGAGACATTTCATTTGCCATACATGACATTTTGACATAAACATTTGACATGGATATTTTGACATAAACATTTGACATGGATATTTGACATAGACATTTTGACATTGGTTTGGTTTGATTAAATGATTAAGTAACGATACGTGTGTAATATGATACAAGCATGGTGGATACGCCGCTGGTACTTCCTATATATAAGTGTTTGTATGGTATTACATATTGTAGCGTTATTTGAATCATTTCAGTTTGATACATATAACATTTTATACAAATAACATACTTTTCACAAGACATTGTTTTACAAACAACTTATCTTATACAAATCCATTTTACTATGGTTATTCATTTAACCATACATTATTCATTTATTTATACATATCATCTGAACTCATTGTTTTTCAAATGATTTACAAAACAAAGCAAATTACAAGGTTCATGACTAAACATTTTCTGAAACATAAGTCATGAAACTTATTTTCACAAAACCTATGTATCTCACAGGCATTTTTATGCTGACGTACCTATTTTCACATGTGTTTTTCAGGAACTGTTGCATAAGATGATCAAGATACACATAGGCAGACTTGGGCTTTAGTAACAATAAAAGATGCAAGACTAGTTAATTATGTTGTTTTTCCTTGTTTGATTAGACATTGTTTCACTTTTAATCAATAAAACGAAACTTCAATTGCCATGGATTTGAAACAATTAATTCTGTTACAACACTCCCCGACGTTTCCGCCACGTTTTGTATGTTCAACGTGGTCGGGGTGTGACAGAAAAGATGGTATCAGAGCCAATGGTTATAGGGAATTAGGTTATTAGTAATGCTTTGACCTAGTCTATAACTTTCTTAGGACCCTAACGCGAGTTTACTTGCGTTTAGTCATAAAACAATACTGTCACCTATCCTTAGGCGACGACCACAACAAGAACATAATTTTCGAAACTGCTTTGAAAACTAATCATCTGTTCTAGGATGATTAATTACTAGGTTTTGAACCCTCTATTGTAAGGTTTTGAACCCTTTTGAGTTTTCAAAATCTCGTCAAAGTTTTGGGTTTTAAATAATGTGAACACGTGCAAACTGGAAGGGTGAATGCCTGTATTCTGGGTTTTCTGTCTAGGCAAGCACTTCGTATACATCTCATCAGACGCGAGACCAGTTGTGCTTACCTGGGAAGTCTTGGGATGAGTGTTCACTTATAGGCGAGCATGTCTTCGCGATACATTATTTTTGATCCATTTACTTTAATTCAGTCACTGTGTGTCGTTTGTTGCTTTGTAGTAACAAACAAATGACCACTATCCTGGCTTTCATCAGATTTGTTCATCTCATTCTTTTCGTCTAATTCTCTCACTCGTTTCATTTCATGTTTCCTCTTTTAGAATGCCTCCTCGACGCGAAAGCCAGATAGCGACTGCCGAGCTGGCAGAAATCATTGCGCAGCAAATGGCTGCTCAATTCCCAAACCTCTTTGCTCAATGGAATCAAGCCAACAACAACAACAATGGTCCATGCAATTTCAAGAGTTTTAACTCGGCGAAACCACTCAAGTTTAGTGGTTCTGAGGGAGCGACTGGGCTTCTTCAATGGTTCGAGAGCATCGAGAATACTTTCTGCCACGTGCAGTGTCCTGACAATCGCAAGGTCGAGTTTGCTTCAAGCGTGTTCCAGAAGAGAGCCCTTACGTGGTGGAACGGGGTTATGAGGGATCGTGGTGCAGAAGTTGCTCTAGCACAGACATGGGCTGAACTTAGGGCCCTTATGATGAAGGAATTCTGTCCTCGACACGAGATCAGGGCTTTGGAAAGGGAATTCGACAATCTTGAGCAAGACAGCGGTGAGCATAGAGCCTACACAGACCGTTACGAAGAGTTAAGTCTGTTATGCCCAAACATGGTCACGCCTTTGGATAAGGCAATCGAAAAGTACATTGATGGCCTCCCTGATTCAATACAAGACATTTTGACTGGTAGCAACCCTACTACAGTTAGACAGGCCATGGAGCTATCTGCAACCTTGACTGAATCAAAGATCAGGAAAGGTAAACTTTTCCGAAAAGGTGACAAGAAGCCGGTCGAAGAATCGAAACCAATCGAGGAATCAAAGATCATGGATGAACAGACTGGATCCCCTAAGAGTTCAAAGAAGCGAAAGGCTTCTCAGAACTACGCTGTGGTCGCTCACAATGATCAAGCCGTCCTCAACCAACCAGCTCAACCCCCTGCCAGGAAACCCTACAACGGAACTGCACCCTTGTGCAACCAATGTGGCCTACATCATTATGCTGGGGTGAAGTGCCGCACATGCCAAGTTTGCGGACTTATAGGTCATACAGCTAGGGTTTGCCCAACCGCAGCTGCACCAAATCAAGCTGGCAATAATCCTGCTCAAGCTCGTTTTCCACCGGGATCTTGCTACAACTGTGGCGAGATGGGCCATTTTCGTAGGAATTGCCCAAGGCTTGCTAATGCAAATCCAGCGCAGGGATGAGCATATGATCTACCAGAAGACAACGTCGTTTAGAAATAATTACGTCTTATGTATTATTTTCTTTTGTTGTCCAGATCCAAGAAACAGTTGTTATCGTTGTTTATAAATAAATCTTTTATTTACATTGCAATGTATTTATGTGATTGCATGTATAAACATATCCCCTACAATACCGACAATCAAGGAACCGCATTCCTTGAAGAACAGACTACTTCCAAATTTCTTCCCTTGTATAATCTCTTGCGTTTCCACGAAAATCCTAAGTACCCGTTTCTTCCAAGAGAAACGATGTACGAGGCGCCAAGTTAATAGCAATCAATAACAAGAAAATAACAATTAAACAATAATGTGGTTATGTGCTTATGTGTTATCCTTTATGTGTCATGTGATCCAATTTATGTTATTCAAATCCTCGTAAAATCTTACATATCTTTGTGCAAGAGATTCATAGTAGGATACCCAAAGGTACTACTTAAATCCTTAATGGACTTCTACGTTGTAGTTAAAGTCCCTTGGATTATAATGTACTACTTCATAATTAGACCCCTTTAGTGGTCTAGTTAAACAGATTGATCCAAAAATCTGGTTAGGGATATCATGTGATGATATAGCTGAAAGGACTCCTTAGTGGCCTAATTAAGAAGATCCTCTGTTGATCTAATTAAAAGGACCCTATGGTAGTCTAGTCACTCTCATCTCAGGTTTGATATCTTTCCCCACAACATTTCAAAACAAACTGTGCGGACTGTGCAAGGAATTACGTAATTATGGATGCATACATAATTATGGAATTTAGTGCACAGAAATCACAGCAAGTTCTATCATGTATCAAGAGTTAACCCTATTCATTTCCAATTCTGATGAAGCATCCGTTGAGGAAAAATGAACTAGCTATTCATTTTTCACTTCTGAAGAATATCCGTTGAGGAAATGAATATCCGTTGTTTATCTTTTCATTTCCATTCTGAAGAATAACCGTTGAGGAAAATGAATTATCCATTCATTTTCGTTCTAAAGAATATCCGTTGAGGAAATGAATATCCGTTGTTTATCCTTTCATTTCCATTCTGAAGAATAACCGTTGAGGAAAATGAATTATCCATTCATTTTCGTTCTAAAGAATATCCGTTGAGGAAATGAATATCCGTTGTTTATCCTTTCATTTCCATTCTGAAGAATAACCGTTGAGGAAAATGAATTATCCATTCATTTTCGTTCTAAAGAATATCCGTTGAGGAAATGAATATCCGTTGTTTATCTTTTCATTTCCATTCTGAAGAATAACCGTTGAGGAAAATGAATTATCCATTCATTTTCGTTCTGAAGAATATCCGTTGAGGAAATGAATATCCGTTGTGAAATCCTTCATTTCCAACTCTGAAGAACACACCGTTGAAAATGACTCCGTTAGTTCATTTTCGTTTCTGAAGATTTATCCGTTGAGGAAATGAATATCCGTTGTGTAATCCTTCATTTCCAACTCTGAGGAAATAACCGTTGAAAATGACTCCGTTAGTTCATTTTCGTTTCTGAAGATTTATCCGTTGAGGAAATGAATATCCGTTGATTTCTCTTTCATTTCAAATTCTGAAGAACAAACCGATGAGGAAAATGACCCCGTTTGTTCATTTTCGTTCTGAAGAATATCCGTTGAGAGAAATGAATATCCGTTGATTTTTCTTTCATTTCAAATTCTGAAGAACAAACCGTTGAGGAAAATGACCCCGTTTGTTCATTTTCGTTATGAAGAATACCCGTTGAGAGAAATGAATATCCGTTGTGAAATCCTTCATTTCCAACTCTGAAGAACAAACCGTTGAAAATGACTCCGTTAGTTCATTTTCGTTTCTGAAGATTTATCCGTTGAGGAAATGAATATCCGTTGTGTAATCCTTCATTTCCAACTCTGAGGAAATAACCGTTGAAAATGACTCCGTTAGTTCATTTTCGTTTCTGAAGATTTATCCGTTGAGGAAATGAATATCCGTTGATTTCTCTTTCATTTCAAATTCTGAAGAACAAACCGATGAGGAAAATGACCCCGTTTGTTCATTTTCGTTCTGAAGAATATCCGTTGAGAGAAATGAATATCCGTTGATTTTTCTTTCATTTCAAATTCTGAAGAACAAACCGTTGAGGAAAATGACCACGTTTGTTCATTTTCGTTCTGAAGAATACCCGTTGAGAGAAATGAATATCCGTTGTGTAATCCTTCATTTCCAACTCTGAGGAAATAACCGTTGAAAATGACTCCGTTAGTTCATTTTCGTTTCTGAAGATTTATCCGTTGAGGAAATGAATATCCGTTGATTTTTCTTTCATTTCAAATTCTGAAGAACAAACCGATGAGGAAAATGACCCCGTTTGTTCATTTTCGTTCTGAAGAATATCCGTTGAGAGAAATGAATATCCGTTGATTTTTCTTTCATTTCAAATTCTGAAGAACAAACCGTTGAGGAAAATGACCCCGTTTGTTCATTTTCGTTCTGAAGAATACCCGTTGAGAGAAATGAATATCCGTGGATTATTCCTTCATTCCCATTTCTGACAAAGAATCCGTTGAGAAAGAATGAATCATCCATTCATTTTCACTTCTGAAGAATATCCGTTGAGGGAAATGTATATCCGTTTAGTTAATTCCTTTATTTTCCATTTCCGAAGAACCCGTTGAAGAAAATGACTCTGTTCGTTCATTTTCGCTTCTGAAAAATATCCGTTGAGGAAAATAATCAGATTATGCTTTACATATCTTTGATGACTATGTGAAACAAAGTCATAGACAGACTCCTACGAATTAATTTCGGGACGAAATTTCCTAAAGTAGGGGAGACTGTAACACCTGTGTCATTTCAACCATCAAACAAATGCCCAACCAGTGAAATATTGTATTTCATACTTGGGATTTGTGAAAATATGTGTATCGTTTACACATATCAATTCTTGTTCGATTTCAAGCTCTAAATCGCTTTCTGGAAGGTTATACGCGCACTGATGCGTAAATATAGCCAGTTTAATCCAACGAACACTCCGGAATAGTGAAATAGGCTTAACACACCTTAAATAACCTTTACATAACTTAGAAATAAGTTTTGAAGGCTTTGGTATGGCAAAAACAAGTTAAATCGCTTACAGGGACTAAAGTTGACAAACTGCGAAAGTATGCCAATTTGAACTGTAACAGACATTCCGGAACATGACCATAAGTTAAACATACGATATATATCCTTTACATAGCTTAGAAATAGGCTTTGAGGGGTTCGGTGTGCTAAAATAAACTTTTGGGTCATTCAGGGACTAAAAGTGTCAAAAAGTGCACAAGTTTGCATTTTCGCGCATAACTTACGTTCTGAATACATCCGGACATCCAAAAATTTATGTAAGCATGACTATATTATATTTTAGTGTTCGCCATAAGAAAAATCCATTCGTCGCGTCATTTGGATCGTTTTTCGCGCTTATGCGCATTCCGTCGTAATTAAGCGAACATCGCGTTCGTACGACCAAACGAACCAACACCCGGCATATTTTTGAGCATGTTTCATGTCCACAATGTTTAGGAAACATTTTAGGGCCTTAAAGTTGGCTTTACGGGCCTTAGAAGTGTCGGAAATGGCCTTAAACACGTGCAGGGACTGAAACTGTCATTTTTCAAACATATGTGCAGATCAGAAGGGCCATGCGGCCCGCATTGTCTTTAGCTGATCCTGAAGCGGGCCGCTTCCCACTATCAGACCAGATTAACTGCATTTAACAGCTGGTTGCAGCTGTTTAGCACCTCCAATCCCTCTTCCACATGTCATTTCCCTATGGTGAGTGGCCATTTGACACACCACAACATTCCAACACATGTACGGCCTTGATCGTGCCCTTTTTTCCATGAAACGATCTTAACGGTTACCCGAAAACTATATATACCCATCCACCCCCATTGCATTTCTCACTAGAATCTTGATTTCAGAGCTCTAAGTTGAAACCATTGTTTCATACCTGAGTTCTTGGATCGAGATTAGCATTCGGGGACCCTTCGTAAGTATTCTTTCGTTCTTTTCCTTATTTTACTGCTTTTCGAGTCAGAAAGTCAAACTTTGTTTGACTTTCAGCGTTGACCAGTAATGGTCAATGCGAAGTTCGTTTGAACTTCGCAACGTGAGTGTAATCACGTTGGTCATAGTCCCTTGGGACTATGCCCACTGATTACCACGTTGTCTAGGGTCGTAGGGTAGGCGATCTGATAAATCGCCTATACCTTCGAACCCGACCCAGTTTGGTCGATCATTAGGATCCGACCAAACACATTAGGTGACCATAGTAGGTAGGGAATAACCTTCCGAGGTTATACCCTATGGTCGCATCATTTAAATAGTTGTATGATAGGTAGTTTATATGCCTTAGGTAAATTACCAGAATACCCTTTTCATGTATAATTGGTAATTAAGCATATGTAACCTAAACCTTTGTCACATAACTGATTATGTAATATGTTTAGGCATATAACACTTGTCATAGGGCTAGTTAGGCGGTCCGAACGCGTTTCACGCGAACGACGCGTTAAAGTAGCACAAGCTACCTAAACGGGTCGTAATGGGTCGTAAGCAGTTAGGTTAAGTTTCATTTAGTATGTAGGCTTTGTTAAACCATATCACACGAGTCTCCACACTCGTTTGGTTTACAAACCCTAATGCTACCCAGTCTTCCGATTTAGGTCCGGTTATTTAACATAGTTACCTATACTAGGTGCCGTTTGATATCCGCGATCTCTAGCATTGTTTAGTTGTCACTCCAGAACTACTGAGCAATCTCAGGTGAGTACATAGACCCCTCTTTTACTGTTTTCCAAACTGTTTTGGGGTGGAACACATGTGCCTACTTGTTACTTTCATGCTTTCCTGTTCTGACATCATATACTTGCTATGTTCATTAGTACATTATAGTACATGATTTCATTACATCTTATGCTAGGTGTGCCCATTGTGTGCATTACTTAGTACATTGTTTTACACTACCTTTCATGCTAGGTGTGCCCATTGTGTGCATTACTTAGTACATTGTTTTACATTACATTTTGTTGCATATGCTCATCCAGTATATGAACACATTATATAACATTTTGAACCGTTGCATATGCTTACCCAGCATATGAACACATTATACTACATATTGAACCGTTGTAATCATTTGACTGTGATTCGTTGATATCTGTGAACCGTTTGTATCTGTGAACCATGTGAACCGTATTTGACATAGACATTTCGGCATAGACATTTTAACATGATTGACATTTGATCATGCATTTCCCACAAAACATAACTTTGATTTAAACCAAGTTTTACTTCAATACTTTGTATTTGTGCATATGGTTTAGTTGAGACATTTCATTTGCCATACATGACATTTTGACATAAACATTTGACATGGATATTTTGACATAAACATTTGACATGGATATTTGACATAGACATTTTGACATTGGTTTGGTTTGATTAAATGATTAAGTAACGATACGTGTGTAATATGATACAAGCATGGTGGATACGCCGCTGGTACTTCCTATATATAAGTGTTTGTATGGTATTACATATTGTAGCGTTATTTGAATCATTTCAGTTTGATACATATAACATTTTATACAAATAACATACTTTTCACAAGACATTGTTTTACAAACAACTTATCTTATACAAATCCATTTTACTATGGTTATTCATTTAACCATACATTATTCATTTATTTATACATATCATCTGAACTCATTGTTTTTCAAATGATTTACAAAACAAAGCAAATTACAAGGTTCATGACTAAACATTTTCTGAAACATAAGTCATGAAACTTATTTTCACAAAACCTATGTATCTCACAGGCATTTTTATGCTGACGTACCTATTTTCACATGTGTTTTTCAGGAACTGTTGCATAAGATGATCAAGATACACATAGGCAGACTTGGGCTTTAGTAACAATAAAAGATGCAAGACTAGTTAATTATGTTGTTTTTCCTTGTTTGATTAGACATTGTTTCACTTTTAATCAATAAAACGAAACTTCAATTGCCATGGATTTGAAACAATTAATTCTGTTACAACACTCCCCGACGTTTCCGCCACGTTTTGTATGTTCAACGTGGTCGGGGTGTGACAGTGAGTTCACACTTCTACCAAGGCATGGGATTCCCGGGGTTGGGAATGGGTTGATTGATTGATTATTTATGCTTAAGAGTTATCGGAATTACATACCATAGGCCTCGGGAGAGGAAGGTCAATGGTAGATACTACTAGACTAGTGATACATATACTTCTCTTCGCAAACATGCCGGGATCGGCCGCGATACTAGAACAATCTTCGTAAACATGCCTGGAATGGCCGCGAACTATACTTTAATCTTCGCAAACATGCCTGGAGGGCCGCGATACAAATATAACTAGTCTAGTAAACATGGGAAACCCCCATTAAACTTCGCAAACATGCCTAGAGGGCCGCGATGATATTACATACGATACATGACTACTAAACGAACTTACGATTTACAATACGAAAACTATAACTGATTAACCTACTGTGAACTCGCTCAACTAGTTGTTGACTCTCTGTTACATGCCTTGCAGGACCTTAGGTACTTTTGGAGCTTGCACGGGAGGCACGGTCGTTGTGGACATGGATCGTGAATGTGTTGTTAAACATTATGACATTTTGTACTTAAACTTATGTTGGGTTTTACATTAATGCTTCCGCTACACACTTGTTTATATTTGGTTTTGGAAACACCTATCGTATTGATGAATGACTTTTGATATATATACTTATGTTCAATATGATTGGTGGCTTGATCCTGGTCATGTCACGCCTCCAAGCGGTGGTACTCCGCGTGTGGATTTTGGGGGTGTGACAGATTGGTATCAGAGCCATTGGTTATAGAGAACTCGGTTTTAATAAGGGGAAAATGTTTTTATTAAAACCAGACTATAACCAGAACAGTGCTCAACGATCCACAACGACGCCTCGCTCCACGTGCAAGACTCATCACTCTAGGTAATATGGTACATGTCTTATTGCCTACTTGCTAGAATTGCATAGAACTTTGCTCCGGGTATGCTTAGGTTAACGTAACACTATTGCATGAGAACACTTGTGTGCTTAATCTCTTCTGTTATCGCACTACTCGCGAACCTCTCTCACTTATGTTATCTTTGCTATGAAGATCATGTCTGGACGCATTAACATGACACAAGCCCAGTTGACGGCTCTCATTAACGAGCGAATTGCTGAGGCACTTACAGCCGCACAGGCAGGAGGTATACCCTGCATTTGTAACTCACACTAGGATCTTTAGATCCTACACTCCTAAACCAACTCTTGTGTTTAATCTTGTACTGGATTCTTATACACAACAGGTCAGCACGCTCAGCCACCTGTTTGCACCTTCAAAACTTTCATGGACTGTCGTCCTACTACCTTTAGTGGCACGGAAGGAGCGGTTGGACTCCTCCATTGGTTTGAAAAGCTCGAGTCCGTATTCGAAATGTGCGAATGCCCTGAGGCTCGCAGGGTGAAGTACGCCACTGGTACTCTAGAAGGCATTGCGCTGACTTGGTGGAATGCGCAAGTCCAGATGTTAGGGTTGGCTGTTGCTAACGCCACACCCTGGAATGATTTCAAGGAGTTGATCAAAGAGGAATACTGTAGCCATGATGATATTCATAAGCTGGAGGTAGAGTTTTACCACTTGAAAATGACGGGGTCAGAAATTGAAGCGTACACCAGAAGATCGAATGAGTTGGCTATTCTGTGTCCTACTATGGTGGACCCTCCCATTAAGCGTATCGAACTGTATCTCAATGGTCTGGTGCCGGAAATTCAAAGTCATGTAACCTCAGCAAATGTTGGCACCATTCAACAGATTGTCAAGCTAGCTCATCGCCTCACCGATCAGGCAGTGGAACAGAACAGGCTGCCTAAACGTATCAACGCTACTACTGTTACCACTCCAGCTACTCCTGCTATTCCCAGTGACAACAAGCGGAAATGGGAAGGGGATTCCAGCAGGGGTTCAGCTATTGTACAGTCTCAAGCACAACAGCAGCGCAAGACTAGTGATTACCAGAGCCTGAGTCAGCAATCGTCTGGTAGTCAGGGGCAGAGTGGATATCGGGGAATTCATCCACTGTGTAACAGGTGCAACAAACACCACAGTGGTCAGTGTCGTAAAGGCCGCTGTCAAAGATGTCTAAGAGTAGGTCATGAGGCTAAAGATTGCAGGAGCTCAAGGCCTGCGAATCAGAACCAGCAACAACAGCCACCAGTTCCACGAAACCAGTCACAGCAACAACAGCAAGGAAATAAGACATGCTTTCAGTGTGGGGCTGAAGGTCACTTCAAGCGGAATTGCCCCCAGTTAAACCAGAATCAGAACAACAAAAACAATAATCAGGGCAGTGGGAACAACAATGGGGGAAACAACAACAACAACAATGGTGCAAAGGGTCGTATGTTTGTGATTGGTCAGAGTGACGCAAGGAACGATCCTAATGTGGTTACGGGTAAGTTTCTTCTCGACGACTTTTATGTTACCGTATTATTTGATTCGGGTGCGGATACCAGTTATATGTCTCTGAACGTTAGTCGAATGCTTAAACGCGCACCAACACTTTTGAACACCAAACATGT
Source organism: Helianthus tuberosus (assembly GCA_030545235.1). Classification (NCBI taxonomy): domain Eukaryota; kingdom Viridiplantae; phylum Streptophyta; class Magnoliopsida; order Asterales; family Asteraceae; genus Helianthus; species Helianthus tuberosus. Next base: position 2,175,149 of record CM060402.1, read on the forward strand.
CGTAGAGTTAGCTAACGGTAAAAGTCTAGAGGCCACACACATAGTTCAGGGTTGTAATCTTATCCTCGCTGGTCAGACTTTCTCTATCGATCTCATTCCTATAACTCTGAGTAGTTTTGATATTGTCATTGGTATGGATTGGTTATCCCAACAACAAGCAGAGATCCTATGCAAGGAGAAGATCATTCGTATTCCTCGTTCTGGCAAAGAACCTCTCGAAGTTCAAGGCGACAAGAGTGGTGTCGTGAGTGGCATCATCTCCTTCTTGAAGGCTCAGAAGTGTCTGCGAAAGGGCCACATAGCTATTTTAGCACTCGTTACTGATACATCGACGAAAGAGAAAAAGTTAGAGGATATTCCTGTAGTACGCAACTTTCCTCAAGTGTTTCCTGAAGAGTTACCTGGATTACCGCCTCATCGCCAGGTCGAATTTCAGATCGAGCTAGCTCCAGGAGCAGCACCTATAGCTCGAGCGCCTTACCGTTTAGCTCCAACTGAACTGGAAGAACTGTCTAAGCAATTGCAAGAACTTTTGGAAAAGGGTTTCATACGTCCTAGCTCTTCGCCCTGGGGAGCTCCAGTATTATTTGTAAAGAAGAAGGACGGTACCTTTCGTATGTGCATAGATTACCGCGAACTGAACAAGGTGACCGTGAAGAATCGCTATCCACTTCCACGCATCGATGACTTATTCGACCAGTTACAAGGGTCGAGCTATTACTCAAAGATTGATCTGAGGTCAGGTTACCATCAACTGAGAGTCCGGGATGAGGACGTCTCCAAAACAGCATTCAGAACACGCTACGGTCATTACGAGTTTTTGGTCATGCCATTCGGGCTAACGAACGCGCCTGCGGTCTTCATGGATCTTATGAACAGGGTGTGCAAACCTTATCTTGACAAGTTTGTTATTGTTTTCATTGACGACATCCTGATCTATTCGAAGAATCGGGAGGAACATGAGCAGCATTTACGACTTATTCTGGAACTCCTTCGAACGGAACAGCTGTACTCTAAGTTTTCAAAATGCGACTTCTGGCTTCGTGAAGTCCACTTTCTAGGCCACGTGGTAAACAAGGATGGGATTCATGTTGATCCATTCAAGGTAGATTCGATCAAGAACTGGCCTGCACCTAGCACACCGACAGAAATACGCCAATTCTTAGGTTTGGCGGGTTATTACAGACGGTTCATCAAAGACTTCTCAAAGATTGCACAGCCGCTTACATTACTGACACAGAAAGGTATTGCTTACCGTTGGAGTGATACACAGGAAGCAGCGTTTCAGCACTTAAAGGATAGACTCAGTAGCGCACCTATCCTCTCATTGCCTGAAGGCACGGATGATTTTGTAGTCTACTGCGACGCATCCATCCAAGGTCTTGGATGTGTGTTGATGCAACGGGATAAAGTTATTGCTTATGCTTCACGCCAACTTAAGATTCACGAACGGAATTACACTACGCACGATTTAGAGCTTGGAGCTGTTGTCTTTGCACTCAAGATATGGAGACATTATCTGTATGGCACCAAGTGCACCATCTACACCGATCACAGAAGTCTTGAGCATATCTTCAAGCAGAAAGACTTGAACATGCGACAACGTCGATGGGTCGAGTTACTGAACGATTACGAATGTGCTATAAAGTACCATCCGGGCAAAGCCAATGTGGTGGCCGACGCCCTCAGTCGAAAGGATACTACACCTAGGCGTGTACGAGCGTTGCAACTCACTATTCAGTCCAGTCTTCCTTCACAGATACGAGATGCTCAGGTAGAAGCATTGAAACCAGAACACGTCAGGGCTGAAGCCCTACGCGGTTCAAGGCAACGGTTAGAACAAAGGGCAGACGGCGCCTACTATGTAACAGGACGCATCTGGGTCCCACTCTATGGCAACCTACGCAAGCTTGTAATGGATGAAGCTCATAAGTCTCGCTACTCAGTACATCCTGGTTCAGATAAGATGTACTACGACCTCAGAACTACATACTGGTGGCCAAGCATGAAGGCCCACATAGCAACTTACGTTAGCAAGTGTTTGACTTGTGCGAGAGTCAAAGCAGAATATCAGAAACCATCAGGTCCACTCCAACAACCTGAGATACCACAATGGAAATGGGAGCAAATTTCCATGGATTTTGTTACTGGCCTACCCAGATCTCAACGTGGGAATGATACTATTTGGGTGATCGTGGATCGACTCACAAAGTATGCTCACTTCTTGGCTATCAAGGAAACGGATAAGTTCTCCACTCTAGCAGACGTATACCTTAAAGAAGTTGTCTCGAGGCACGGGGTGCCCACATCTATTATCTCTGATCGTGATGCACGTTTTACTTCAGAACTGTGGCAAGCAATGCACAAATCTTTTGGCTCTCGATTAGACATGAGCACAGCTTATCATCCTCAGACAGATGGGCAGTCTGAGCGCACTATCCAAACTCTAGAAGACATGCTTCGGGCGTGCGTAATTGACTTTGGCAAGGGCTGGGAAAAACATCTGCCACTTGTGGAATTTTCGTACAACAACAGTTACCACACCAGCATTAAAGCTGCTCCATTTGAGGCATTATACGGGCGTAAATGCCGATCACCTCTTTGTTGGGCAGAGGTGGGTGACAGTCAGATCACAGGTCCAGAAATGGTAATCGATACTACTGAAAAGATTGCTCAAATACGACAACGCATGGCGGCAGCTCGTGACCGTCAGAAAGCATACGCCGATAAAGACAGGAAACTGCTCGAGCTCCAGGTTGGGGATCGAGCACTACTCAAAGTTTCACCCTGGAAGGGTGTTGTTCGTTTTGGCAAACGAGGCAAGCTCAATCCACGATACGTTGGACCATTTGAAGTCATAGAAAAGATAGGCAAAGTGGCCTACAGACTGAACTTACCAGCTGAACTCAGTGCAGTTCACAACGTCTTTCATGTGTCGAATCTGAAGAAGTGGCAGTCAGATGAAACCTTCATAGTTCCTCTGAAGGAGCTCACTATCGACGAACAATTGCATTTCGTCGAGGAACCAGTTGAAATCACGGACCGGGATGTTAAGGTCCTCAAGAACACCAGAATACCACTTGTACGAGTTCGTTGGAACTCCCGTCGTGGCCCAGAGTTCACCTGGGAACGCGAAGACCAAATGGAACTCAAATATCCCCAGTTGTTCGAAAACAATGCAACTACTACTGAGGCTGAAGCTACTACAGAAGTTCGGGATGAAATCCCAACTCAACAGGGGGATGATGTGACACCCCAGGAAAACCAGTAAACGATAACTTACCTAGCTTCCTCAGTAACCGCATGCTAAATTTCAGGACGAAATTTCTTTCAAGTTGGGGATAATGTGACAACTCGAGTTTCCAAGATTCTATCTTCGCATTAAGTGCGCGTTAATTTTTTTTTATTTAGTTGTCTGTTAATACGACTCGTTGTTTCACAACGCTTACCTTTGTAATACGTTATATCGTACTTCGATTAATATTTTGTACTTGGAAATCCATAATATTTATTATATGTGAGTGTGTGTTATTAAGGTTTATTTTAATTAACATGTTAAAATAAAGATGGAATTTCTACTGAAAACTATTACTCATGAAAACACCCAAGTGGTGAAAACACTTCAAGTGTTTTCGTTCACTGGTGATCCACGAAAACAGAGACTGGGCTTTGGCCCAGTGGGGTATATTAGATATTTATTACATGAAACTTCTCATAGAAGTTTCACACTTATCAAAAACTGATCCTATCTCATTACTTCTCTCTCTATCTCTGAAAACCCACTAAGAGAACTTATCTTGAAGCATAACCTCTGTTTAAAATCCTTGGTTAGTGATCTTCATGTTCATTGTTTAAAATGCTTATCGTATGATTATTGGATGTTTAATCATGTTGTATGTATATATGTGATTATGTGATTGTTTATTATGTGCTTGATAAGATGATTATTATCTATGAAATGTATGAATATTTGATATTTTGAACAACAGTGGGTATATGTTAATGGATGATAAACTGATTAAATCGGGATCCTGGTATCATATAATGTTGGCAAATTATATATTACATATCAATGATTGATTTAAATGGCTTGTAGATGATTAAACATGTTTCTGTAATGAGATAGTTACTGGGTTTTAAGTTACAGTAACTATTGTGGATGATAATGAATAGTAACGAAAACCCCCACAAAAAGGAAGTGGACGAAATCACTTAATGTGATTTCGGCCCAAACAGTTCGGCCCATAGGGGTAATTTCGGCCCAGATGGGTTTTCGGCTATATGGGTGTTTTCGGCCCATGTTTGGTTTTCGGCTTATATGTGTTTTCGGCCTTAGGGTGATTTCGACACTTTTGTTTGTTTGGCAACAATCTACTGTTAATAATTAATGTTATTAATTATGATATTTAGCTTAACTAATTATTGGAATAACTTAAGTTAGTTTATTTAACGTTGTTAAATATGTAAGTTTATAACTTTATTATTTGAGAACTCTGTTTGTTGACAAATTCTGTTAAGTTGTTAACTGGGTTAACTGACTTACTCACTCTGTTTATTTATTATTCCAATGAAGTGGATTAATTATGTTATTCCATGAAACTTGTTAACTTTATTTACTTAGTTAATTTGCTAGATGTCAACTCTGTTAAATGTATGGATGCGATTAACTGCTTATGTGGCATGATATGAATTGTCAAACGCTTTGTGATATATTGTGATGTTAGTTACATGTGAAATATTACGAACGTAAACTTACTGAACATACGTGCACTATAGGACTTGACTGATTTATTGCGAGCACTTAGCTTAGCTTAGCATACCGAGCAAAACAAGGTGAGTGTAACACCTGTGTCATTTCAACCATCAAACAAATGCCCAACCAGTGAAATATTGTATTTCATACTTGGGATTTGTGAAAATATGTGTATCGTTTACACATATCAATTCTTGTTCGATTTCAAGCTCTAAATCGCTTTTTGGAAGGTTATACGCGCACTGATGCGTAAATATAGCCAGTTTAATCCAACGAACACTCCGGAATAGTGAAATAGGCTTAACACACCTTAAATAACCTTTACATAACTTAGAAATAAGTTTTGAAGGCTTTGGTATGGCAAAAACAAGTTAAATCGCTTACAGGGACTAAAGTTGACAAACTGCGAAAGTATGCCAATTTGAACTGTAACAGACATTCCGGAACATGACCATAAGTTAAACATACCATATATATCCTTTACATAGCTTAGAAATAGGCTTTGAGGGGTTCGGTGTGCTAAACTAAACTTTTGGGTCATTCAGGGACTAAAAGTGTCAAAAAGTGCACAAGTTTGCATTTTCGCGCATAACTTACGTTCTGAATACATCCGGACATCCAAAAATTTATGTAAGCTCTCAGAGACTGCTTAGCAAATTTCGGGACGAAATTTCTTTCAAGTTGGGGATGATGTAATAACCCGCAACTTCAGGTTACAACTATAACCTAACCATAGTTAATTTAATTGTACATTGATAGCACTGCATTTAACTAGGGTTAGTTAAATGAGTATGCGTTGGCAATTCGGGGAATTACCGGAACACATGTATTTAACTGGTGTTAGTTAAATAAGCATACGTTGGTAATTCGAGGAACATATCGGGGCACGTACCTAATACTGAAAATTAACATGAACAATAAATATAAACGGATGGTTTGTATGGAACTTATGTGCTACATAATAAATACATGAATTACTTGTGTTAATTGCAAATTCTATGGAATTATGTGCTTTTGTGTGGAAACTTAATAGTTAGGGGGTGTTTTGTGATAATTAGGAAATCCTTAATTAACAACTAAAACCCTAGCCCATCTCAAAAACACCGTACGCGATGAACTCCCATCCTCTCAATGTTTCAAAAACTCATCTCCAATCCTTGGCTCACAAGTGTGTAGACTGATCCTTGTTTCTTCCATTTATCTTTGAATCATCTTCTCATCCATTAAAGGTATGTATTTGTGTTGAAATGCTAGTTTGTTCATGAATTCTACAAACCCTAGATATCCAAACAAAGTGTGATTTTACCATGATTATGATGATGGTTGATAAATAGATGATTGGGTAATGATTGGTAGATCATTGCATCTTGATAGGAACTATTTGTAATTTTAAAGGGGTCCGATCTTGTATAACAAATAAGGTCTGCATTTGATCACATTCAATATGTCCGCACATGTCTAACTGACCGAACATATTTTAGATTAAATTATCCGAATATGTGAATGCATAAGATCAGAATATGGGTTGGAATAATGGGTCGTACATGGTGATGATGTTTCGTGATTTTCATTGGAAAAACTACAAGAACGGTCTGCACATCATAACATGCATGCATCTCTTTTTAGATCAAAATGAAAAGTTCTGTTATGCATTTCATAGTGGGCCACAACTTTTGATTTAGTGGGCTAGGATGAATTATATGTACAATATTAGAACAAATGGAATTATCTGAATTTACATAACCTGATGTATACGCACCTGAGTTTTTATAAATTCAAACTTCAATGATAATCTTGGGAATTGGGTATTCTAGGATGGTGTAAAATGTTCACTGTATCTGTGTGTTTTGCTGTCATGCAGCCCTACCACGAAGAATAGTTCTTCGTGGGAATGCATATCCAAGAACAACCTCATGAAGAAGGACCTTCTTCGTCATATATGTTAGTGACGAAGAACCAAGGTTATTCGCAGATGGTTAGTTAACGAAGAACTAGGTTCTTCGTGGACTATGGTTCTTCGTGGGGACCTTTCGTAGGCTGCAGGTTCTTCGTGGACCTGCAATACACCTACTGTTAGATTTGAAAGTGCCAATATGTGTGTCAAATGTCATGTTACATGCTTACATTGTAGCGTGCTAGTATACGTGTACTGATATGTGATTTACTAGCATATGAAACCCATACATTAGCTAGGTGACTTTGCGATAAACGTTGTGGATCAATGGGTTGCATGATTGACGGTTATGACTCGTATAAGGATGTGTGATTTACTTGTATGCTACTTGTGTAACGTGTGCGATGAATAAGCGATATATGTGTTTATGAAACTGATCATCTCTGGTAACCACGGTAGGGTTTGGTTGACCAACTTGGAACGGGTAATGTAACGTCACATACCAAGCAAATCTAAGGTGAGTTCACTTCTTTTTTTCCAAACATGCGTCCCGGGGAGGGTCATCTGGTAGGTATTCCGGGGAGGAATACTAGGTTAATGGGTTTGACTGGAATGTTAAACTCGGGATGTTGGTTAATACACTCATATCTATCATTAAGTCCCATCACATACCGAATTGGTTGCCGGGGAGGCAACGGGGTTATTAGTTGATAGCGCTATTAGGTTTGGCACCCTCACACCATACCGGCGAGGACGGGCGTGAACTAATTACCTTAACCACATGACCAATGTTTGATAGAGCATTGGGGAAGGGCAAATAATCTGGAGCCGTCTGCGGTAATCGAGTTATTAACAACATCGAATCTCTGAAATGTTTTAAACTCATATCTGGTAACTAAACGTGTTAATAAACTTTGAACTCACCAGCGTTGTCTGATACACTTTTCTGCATGCTTGCAGGTCTATAGGTACTTGATGTTGGAACTTGCTATCTAGAATGCTGGAGTGGTTATGGGTCAAGATACATGGAATTACGAGACACACCTAGTGGCTTACATATACATTGATTATGAAAAACGTAACAAATGATTTATGCTTCCGCTGAACATGTCGAATTTAATAAATGTTTTGTAACACTTTATTTTAATGAAAGCAAGTTTTTATTTGAAATATTATTATGAGTTTAATGTTATTGGTTGCTAGATCCTAGTACGTCACAGGCCTTGCGGGGGATTCCGCATGTGGGATTTTGGGGGTGTGACACTTTTATTCACCATACAAAACACTGTTATACATGAATGGTTAGAATGATTGGAGCTATTTGAACTATGTGAACGATTGTAACTATTTGAACTATGTGAACAATTTGAACAAATTGAACGATTGGTTTAACAAGAAATTTTGGTGGTTTATTTGGTAAGTGATTTAAATAACGAGGTGTATGTAATACGATAAAAGCATGGTGGATACGTCGCTGGTACTTCCTATATATAAGTGCTTTTATGATATTACATATCGTTGCGTTATCTAAACCACTTTGACAGAAACAAAGATGTGATACATTTTATACAAAGATACGACATATTGTTTACAAGATACTGTTTTACAAGTGAAATATTTTATACAAACTTGCTTTTACTTGGTTATTTATTTAACCATACATCATTCTTTTATATCATCTGATTTTCATATTGATTTTCACAAGATTTTATAAATGAAAACATTTTACAAGATTCATGACTACTTTTTGTTAAACACTTCTTTTTACTTACAAGTCATGAATCCTACAACAACAAAACCTATGTATCTCACAGGCATTTTTATGCTGACGTACCTATTTTCACATGTGTTTCAGGAGCTATTGCATGATGATGTTCGTGACACACTTAGGCGGACCTGGGTCTTAGTGACTTAAAACTATGAAAGACAGTTTAATTCATGTTATGCTTCTGTAAATTCCTAGACAATGTATACATTTTAATTAATGAAACCAAACTTTAAATTCCATTTGTTGTGAAATAATGATTCTGTTACAACACTCCTCGACGTTTCCACCGCGATTTGTTGTTTTACGCGGTCGGGGTGTGACAGAAAAGTTGGTATCAGAGCTCATGGTTATAGGGAATTAGGTTATTATTAATGCTTTGACCTAGTCTATAACCTTCCTAGGACCCTAACGCGAGTTTACTTGCGTTTAGATTTTAAAACAATACCGTCACCTATCTTTTGGTGACAACCACAACAAGAACACAAAATACAAATCCGTTTTGAAAACCAATCATCTGTACTTGGATGATTTATTATAAGGTTTTTAACCTCCAAAGTTTTAAAAATCTCGTCAAAGTTTGGGTCTTTATAATGTGAACACATGCAATCTGGACGGGTGGATACCTGTACCTCAAGCTTTCTGTCTAAGGCTAGAGTGTTTGTACAAATCCACATAATCGGAAAAGTCATTCTTACCTGGGAACTCTTGGCGTGAGTGTCCACATATAGGCTAAATCATGTCTTCGCGATACATTATTGTAACACCTGTGCCTCCACGGCCATCAAACAAATACCAAACCAATGAAATATTGTATTTTATACTTGGGATTTGTAAAAATATGTGTATCATTTGCACATATCAATTTTTGTTCAATTCCAAACTCTAAATCGCTTTCTGGAAGGTTATACGCGCACCGATGCGTAAATATAACCAGTTTAATGCAACAAACACTCCGGAATAGTGACATAGGCTTAACATACCTTAAATAACCTTTACATAACTTAGAAATAAGTTTTGAAGGCTTTGGTATGGCAAAAACAAGTTAATTCGCTTACAGGGACTAAACTTGACAAACTGCGAAAGTATGCCAATTTGAAGTATAACAGACATTCCGGAACATGACCATAAGTTAAACACACCTTAAATATCCTTTATATAGCTTAGAAATAGGCTTTGAGGGGTTCGGTGTGCTAAAATAAACTTTTGGCTCATTCAGGGACTAAAAGTGCCAAAAAGTGCACAAGTTTGCATTTTCGCGCATAACTTACGTTCTGAATACATCCGGACATCCAAAAATTTATGTAAGCACTAAAACATTTTATTTTAGTGTTTGGAATAAGAAAAATCCATTCGTTGCGCAATTTGGATCGTTTTTCGCGCTTATGCGCATTCCGTCGTAATTAAGCGAACATCGTGATCGTACGACCAAAAGAACAGACATCCGACATATTTTTTAGCAAATTTTAAGTTCCCTATACTTTAACTTCATTTTAGAGCTTTGAAATGGGGTTAACGGGGCTTAAACGTGTCAAAAATGCATCGAAAACCAAGTTTAGGGGCTGCAGGGACCAAAACTGTCAATATGCCAAAATTGCTACCTTACGAACCTCAACATTGTCAGCTTTGAGGTCCGGAAGCTAAGGTCAGAATAGCAGAAACTTGCAGAAACTTTGAATCTGGTCCATTCCACCTTGCACATGGTATTGGGCAATACGAGGGGCTCCCATGGTATTGTAAAACCACTATCTTGATGTGTATGGTTGAGATCAAAGCACGGTTTTCGAGGAACGATCTTAACGGTTCTCTGAACACTATATATACCCACCCCCATCACTTGCAAAAACCCACCAAATCTGATTGTAATGCTCTAAGTTGAGGCCTTTGCTTCATACCTGAGCTATTCGATCACGATTTGCTTGCGGGGACCCTTTGTAAGTATTCTTTCGTTCTTCTCTTTCTTTTATTGCATTTCGAATCCGAAAGTCAAACTTTGTTTGACTTTATGCGTTGACCAGTGTATGGTCAATGCGAAGTTCATTTGAACTTCGCAACGTGATTGTAATCACGATGGTCATAGTCCCTTGTGACTATGCCTACTGATTACCACGTTGTCTAGGGTCGTAAGGGTAAGCGATCTAATAAATCGCTTATACCTTCGAACCCGACCCATTTGGTCGATCATTAGGATCCGACCAAATACATTAGGTGACCATAGTATAGGGAATAACCTTCCGAGGTTATACCCTATGGTCACATCGTTTGAGTAGTTGTATGATAGGTAGTTTATATGCCTTAGGTAAATTACCAGAATACCCTTTTCATGTATAATTGGTAATTAAGCATATATAACCTAAACTTTTGTCACATAACTGATTATGTAACATGTTTAGGCATATAACACTTGTCATAGGACTAGTTAGACGGTCCGAAAGCGTTTCACGCGAACGACGCGTTAAAGTAGCATAAGCTACCTAAACGGGTCGTAATGGGTCGTAAGCACTTAGGTTAGGTTTCATTTGGTATGTAGGCTTTGTTAAACCATATGACACGAGTCTCCATACTCGTTTGGTTTACAAACCCTCATTCTATCAAATCCTCTGATTTAGGTCCGGTTTATTAACATAGTTACCTATATTAGGTGCCGTTTGATATCCGTGATCTCTAGCATTGTTTGGTTGTTACTCAAGGACTACTGAGCAATCTCAAGTGAGTACATAGAACCCCCCTCTTTTACTGTTTTCCAAACATTTTGGGGTGGAACACATGTGCCTACTTGTTAATTTCGTGCTTTCCTGTTTTCACATCATATACCGGCTATGTTTGTTAGTACATTATAGTAAATAATTTCATTACATTTCATGCTATGTATGTCCATTATGTGCATACTTAGTACATTGTTTTACATTACATTTCTGCCATGTATGTTGACTGATAACATGCTAGCACATTGATTTACATGACTTTTCTGCTTTGTATGTTAACTTAGCATACTTAGTACATTTATTATTCATCACATGCTTACATTTTGGTATGACATTTGGGTTGTTTAAACTATACTATACATTCATTAACACCGATCATGCCGCTCGGTAGTAGGTAGTGGTACCATAGGACTTGACAAATCCCATTCCTGTAATCTCGGGTTTGTTTGGATGGAAGGAATGACCTGTGACAACCCTCACTAAACTAGGTATCCGTACGACTTAATTAATAATTAATTACTACTTAATTACTGTGCTTGCTTGAACTTGTGGATAAACTGCTGCTTGAATACTGATACATGTACTTACTTGCATCATACTTTACTTACCGTCACTACATTATTTACATGCTGAACCTTAGTGACAAACATGATGCACAAAAAGCACAGTAGCACTATAACGAATAACCTATTGAACATGCTGATAAGCCGGCATCAGGCAGACACTGCCTCTAAGGCCTGTAAGAGCCTGAAATATTTTGCTACACTAGTGGTGAGTGTAGGGATATAAGGGTTGTAGAACTGCGTCTCTAGGAATAAGTCACAATGACTGGATGTGCCTAAAACGTACTCTAAGTACAAAACTCAGCACTTTACATAATAATTCAGCTTTTAGCTAACTAATAAAGTGCCAAAACTTGAGAAAAATATTACTAGACACTTTCCAAAGTGTCAGAAATGCGTTGTGTCACTAAAAAGGATATTAACGACACTTTAAAGCTTTGTTAAGCACTTTAACGCATTACTATCCAACCGAACAACCGGACTATACCCGCGACATGAAAATACGACCATACACATTATTTATCTTTTTCTGAGCCAGTTAGGGTCCCTGAATACCCTAACACCCGTCATAACATACTACACACTACTAACCGGGTTAAGTACCTAACTAACTAACTTAACCTAACTAGTAACTAACTAATACTTGGAAATGGACCAAGACCCCCCCCCCTTGCTAACCGGCCCCAAACTAGAGGGGACACACTTGGTACAATTTTGATTATTTTAATCAATTGTGTTTAATATCTAAATGACATAGAAACCATTGGATCATAACTTTAATTTTGTCTATAAGTAACAAGGGTTGCACATATGATCATTACACAACTCAACACCACACAAAAACTCTCCTCTCTTGCTCTCTAAGTCTCGGCCGAACACCCCCCCTCCCCTACATCCATTTTCGAGTTTAGTTCATTCCATTCCAACATCATACAAGCTTCAAGGATCACGTATTAGGAGGCTTGGTGCACTCGGAGTTTGAAGGACCTCTTTCTCTAGCTTTTATCCACCTCATTTGCGCGTAGATTCTTCCCTAGCCTCGAGCTAGTGGTATGACGTTTAAATCCCTATCTTGAACTAATCTAAAGAGGTTAATATGTGGTGTAATGATTAAAACTCGAAATCTTACAAAATGGTGCATTAAAGTCTACTAAAAACATGAAAAATGATGGTTAAAAGCTCACTAGTTGTGTAAATGTTGTAGTAATTGAAATTTGTGATTATTTAGACCCGATCTATGTTGTGGTAGCTCGGATCATCACTTAACCCGGTTTGGTCATGATCACGAATCATGACATAAGGTTGTTTTGAATAGAACAAGGGTTAAAGGGTGAAACTCTACCACACACGAATCATGAACTTGTGTAAAAATGTTTTACTTGTGGAATAGTGTATAAAACTAGCAGATCTACGTATCTGCAAGTGGTATTTTCAAAGGACCAAGCGTTAAAGAAATCATGCTTTCTAAAAATGGATCTTACACTAACAAGAATGGTTTTTAGAACACACAAGTGTGTAAACACTTGTGTAACACAAAGTTTCGACAAAATAACTATTTTTGGAAAAGATGACGAAAAGTTTTACAAAAATCGGATTGTTTTATATAAAGATCCACTAAAAGTAATGAGATTTACTTCACAGTTTGGATAAATCACAAGTTCATGAAATTTATGCGATTTATATACATATTTTGACTAGTTTGTGATTTGAACATTGTTTTGGTTGATTGAGAAAATTGTTGGTTTGATTTATAAAAGAAAATGATACGCTTGAAAGCGTGGCCACCTCCAGTTACAGAGGAAACTCTGGCGAAATTTTTCCTAAAACCTAACACTTAGAAATATTTTCACTATAAGTGTTAGAAATACATTTTGACTTGTTTTCAGAATATAAGTTTCGCCACGACTATATTTACAAAACATCGGAGGTGGGATTTTCACAAAATAAAACGTGATACATATATATATATATATATATATATATTTAGTATATATTTTTCACAACATCACTTGTATAAGTGTTTATGATTATTTTGTGAACTACGTAAATATTAGTTTTAGAGTAAAAATAATATTACTAAGCATTATTTTGGAAAATCACATGTATTAAAGTATAATATTTTTGGGAAGAATATTTATATTTTGGAGTTAGGAATAAAATATATTAAGTGAGACTTAATAGAGTAATCCGAATTTATACGAACGCACATGTATTAAATCCCCCATCCTTGGGAAGGAAAATAACTACCAAGTATATACAGAATGTAAACACGAAATAGTTGCCTAACTATTTCCCAAAAACTTAAACCATAAAGCTAAGGCACGGCCGTCCGTCTAATAGAATTAGTACGTGTAGGTCGTCACACAGCTGTTTGATTTGGAGGCATACTTGGTAGAGACGCACCACGGTGAGTTCATGTCCCCCTTTTCTCTAACTATTTTCAGTTTTCTTAACTGCGGGGGTGAAATACATGTTACTTTGATTATAAGTACATTATACATGGTATGGTTAGCGTAAGGAGGTTTATTACTTAGATCATATGAGTGGGTAGGCAGAAACTGGAGGCCATTAATCCTCATTGTAGGACCGAGGGACGTAAGCGGTAGATCTATCTGGGTGTAGCGAGCCCAACTCTAGGCCCAACAGAACGGACCTCTAGGAGGCCCAACAGAACGGACCTTGGAGTGACTTTGTACCCATCGCGAAATCTGCTAGGTTTGAGTCTTCCTACTTGCACTTCACATATATCAGTGGCCTTGCAAACCATTGGTGATCTCAATTCCCTTATTTGCTACATACCAAGACTATTTTTATACTCACAAAGGTTTACTTACTCACTTACACATGAACTCGCTCAACATTATTGTTGATTTTTCAACTTACATGTATTTCAGGAAATTAAAGATCTGGCGCGGTATGTTATGTTTTCCCGCTGCATAAGGGTTCCAAGGTCATCCCAGTTTAGGAAATGTGACTCTTTCCTGGACAAGTCACAAATCTTAAACTGCGTTTATTTCATGTCGGTGTTTATGTTATTCAAGACAATGTTGTGTTACTCTGGTTTTAAAACTAAATCTATGGATGATCTTGCATGATTTTATTTCATATAGCTTTGTTATGGTTAAGCTATGGTATTAAGAAGTCACACCAAAATAACCACGCTTCCGCAAAGCCAGGGTGAGACAGCTTGGTATCAGAGCTCTGATCATAGCGAACTAGGATTCCTTCTCGAGTCTAGACTATGATCACTAGGGCTCTCACGAAAACATTTTTCTGCATACCACATAAGTCCAGATCAAAAACTTTTTACAAACAAATGTTGAGCACATTTTATTCATTATTTATAGGCTCAGTCTAGAAAGGCTGAGGCTCGGTCTGAGAGGCCGAGGCTCGGTCTGAGAGATCGAGGTAGTTGGCTAGTTGGACTAGGAAGAGTAGGCTCAGTCTAGGAGGCTGAGGCTCGGTCTTAGAGACTGGGAGAATTTGGCTAGTGAGACTAGGAGTATCAGTCTAGGAGACTGGGAGGCTAGTGGGACTAGGAGAATGATTTGAATGCTTACTTGGTGACTTATGTGATTATCTGATTGTATGATTGACTGTTTGTGCATGTTTGTGTTTATGTTACAGACACCATGGACACCTCTGGCACCGGTGACTCAGACACCACCGGACCTAGACCTATAGTCTCAGATGACCTAGAACCTTCAGAGCATGAGGTCCACACATCCGACGTTACTAGCACGGACGAGGATGATTTCCAGCCCTTCGCTTTACCTGATGGTGCTGATGAGCTCACTGATGGCCCTTTGGCCGGGGACCTACCGTTAGTGGAGATCCCTGCTCCCATACCCTTAGCTGCTTATCCTGCCTATGATTTGCTTCTCGACGCCGACGATGACGACGACGTCGATCTTTTTGATGACGAGTCCTTGGAGGATGAGGTTCAGGGCGAGGCCCTTCTTGCTGCTGGTGATCTCTTGATGATCGCAGATGCTCCCGCTGAGGAGTCACCTGCTCACTCACCGGTCCCAGACTCTTTCGAGTCTGTGGCCTCCGCACCTTCACACACTCAGAGTGCGCAGCACTTTTCTCATGGATCAAATCCCGACCAGGCATCCTCTGTTGCCCCTATTCCTAGCTTTACTTTCGACCACGATGATGTGGAGGATTTCGATCCTGACTTTCCCCCAGGATTCGACCCAGATGAGGATATAGAGTTTATACCCATGGATCAGCCTATGGAGGATCCAGTCGACCCAGTTGATCCCATCGACCCTGAGTTTGATTTTGAGATGGCCTTTGATGAGCCCGAGCAGCCACTAGACCCTGCTCCTGACCCAGTACTTGAGCATGACCCAGTTCATGCTGACGCACCTATTATTGAGCCTATCATTGCTGACCCACCTATTGATGATCGCCCAGTAGATGCCCCGTTGTTGGAGGGCGATCATGTCATTGCTGCTGATCATGTTGATCCCCCACTTATTGCTGATGCACCAGTTGACCCTCTTGTTGCACCTCACCATGATCCTATGCCAGTTCAGTTTGATCGTACACTTTTTAAGGCACAGGTTGACCCACGAGATGAGCACGCCCAGCATGGGTGGATTCCTGGTGATGACGAGGTTCCACCTATTCCCCCTCAGATCACCGATACCCGTCACATTGATACCTCCTTTTCATTTCCTCGGTTTACACCTCCAGCACGACCTGGAGAAGGTTCTTCGGCTCACCCTTTTGGACATGTACCGGTATCTATCCCTGCTATACCACCATCTGCTACTTTTCCCACTGTTTCTCCATTTCATGTGGCACCTTTTGATCCCACCAGTGAGCCGTTCCTTTGGGCACCACACTCTGCTATGCCACCTACTGACCCCTACCATTCTTTCCACATGGGGTATACTATTGAGGACGTTTTGATGTCTTTTGTCGCCCAGCACGAGGCACACACACAGCGCATTCAGGAGCTTGAGAGAGCTCAGCCGCCGCCGTGTCCGTGCAAGGGTCAGACCCACTCTCCGTTGCAGCCCTCTCGACCTTTACCACCAGACTATGTTGCACGCCTTTTGACACTTGAGCAGCAGGTTGCTTCTTGGTTGCGTACCCAGAGAGCCATGGAGGAGGACTGGCTCCATTTGTGTCGCTTGTTCTACACTCACTTTCCCCCTCCTCCACCGCCATCCGTGTAGAGCTCTTCAGTACCGTATAGGTAGACGTTGGTGAGAAGACGGCGAATGCTTTTGACTGCACAGCATTTTTGGAGACTACATTTTGATTCTGACTTTTGTTGACATGTATTTGATGTATTGACACTGATTTGATATAGTTTTTGGACTAGGGTGATGTAGCCCTTAGTCGACTGATGTTGTATGACACTGTACTTGTACGCTTACTATGTGGTATCATTATATGGCAATCGCAGTATTCTCATCATATTTGATGCTTGATTTGGTTATTTATATTCTATGACATGGGATGTTGTGTGATTGATGTTTGTGACATGGGATGTTGTGTGATTAATATGATTATAACATGAGATGTTATGTACTATTACTATCATAATAAAGCATATGTATTATAACATGGGATCGTTACTATGGCCTGACCGACGTAAACACATCTTTTAGAAGATGCCGCCGAGACGTGAGACACGCATGCCTACCAATGAGGCAGAACTCCAACAAGTCATCGCTGCTGCCATCGCACAATACGCCGCTTCGCAAGGAGGACCCAGCGGAAGCAGCTCAAACAACAGTGGCAACAATAATCCACCTCATGGATGCACCTACAAGCAGTTTCTAGACTGCAAACCGGTCAACTTTGATGGCACAGGAGGTGCTGTCGCCTTTGTTCGTTGGGCCGAGAAAACTGAATCTGTTCTTCGCATGAGCAAATGCGCGCTGGATCAGCAAGTCACCTATATCTCAGGGCTATTCTTGGATGGAGCCCTCTCTTGGTGGAATTTGCAAGTACAGACACTTGGTGAAGCTGCTGCCTACGCGCTAACCTGGACCGAACTGAAGGAACTTATGCGCAAAAAGTACTGCTCTCACGCGGAAATCCAAAGATTGGAAACCGAGTTCTGGCATCTGAAATGGACGGTCCAAAGATCGCAGAATACGTTCAAAGGTTCCATGACTTATCACATGTGGTACCCTACATGGTCACTCCGGAGTTCAAGAGGATTGAACGTTTCATTTGGGGATTAGCTCCTCAAATCATAAGCATGGTAACCTCATCCAAGCCTGCGACCATTACTGAGGCGATTGATTTGAGCGTGGCTCTCACAGAGGAGGCCATTCGCCTGAACAAGTTTGATGATGCTGAGCCTAAGAAGAAAGAGACTCACGTCGAGTCATCAGGAGGTAACATACGGAAGTTCTCAAACTTCAAGCAGGGCGCCGGTGTGGCGGTTAAGAAAGGAGGATCAGACACGCCAGCTCAGGTTACAGCTGGTAGAGGGAAGAAAGGGAAGGGATACATGGGCACCCAACCCAAGTGCAACGACTGCCAACGCCACCATTCTGGTCGATGCAGGCCAAAAGTATGCGAAGCATGTGGGAAACGTGGCCACTTGAAGGGCACTTGTTGGGCCACTGCTGGTCAGGGAGGCCAGGGAGGATCCGCAAACAGAAATAACAACCGGGGAGGGAATGGAAATCGCCCACAAGGAAACTATGGAGGTAACGAGAATCGAGGCAACAATGCTAACCAAGCGGGCACCGTGAATCGTAATCAGAGGAATGATCAAGCTGGTGGAAACGGGCAAAGACTTGGATGCTTTAACTGCGGTGATATCGGGCATTTTAAGAGGAACTGCCCAGAGTTAAACCAAGCCCGTGGAAGAGTGTTCCAAATTGAAGCAAGGGAAGCGCGCCAGGACCCCAATGTCGTTACTGGTATGTTCCCTGTAAATCAACGCTATGCATCCGTTTTATTTGATACTGGTGCCGATTATAGCTTCGTGTCGTTAGAATTTAAGAATATGCTTGGTTTAGCCGCTAATAAGTTAGATATTCCGTACTCAATCGAATTGGCCAATGGGAAGTTAGTAGAAGCCAACGAAGTCATCAGAGGTTGTGTGATCGAATTAGGAGAGCGTGAGTTTGCTTTGGATTTACTACCAGTCCAGTTGGGAAGCTTCGACGTGGTAGTAGGAATGGATTGGTTATCAGGCAACAAGGCAGAGATAGTTTGCCACGAAAAGTTCGTTCGTATCCCAACCGAAGACGGCGAAACAATTGTGGTTCACGGGGAGAAGCGTGATACGCCGTTGAGAATCATCAGCTGCCTGAAAGCGCGAAAGAGTTTGCAGAAAGGATGTGCTGCCTTCCTGGCACACATTGTAGACAAGAAAGCTGCAGAACCAAAGATCGAAGACATCCCTGTCGTGAGGGAATATCCAGAAGTCTTCCCAGAGGACTTACCTGGACTGCCACCTCAGAGACAAGTAGAGTTCCGCATTGACTTAGTTCCAGGCGCCGCACCTGTGGCTAAGGCACCTTACAGACTTGCTCCGTCTGAGATGCAGGAGCTGTCGACACAACTTCAAGAGTTGTTAGACAAGGGATTTATCCGACCAAGCTTCTCGCCTTGGGGAGCTCCGGTTCTGTTTGTCAAGAAGAAGGATGATAGTTTTCGTATGTGCATCGACTACCGGGAGCTGAACAAGCTAACGATCAAGAATAGATATCCTCTGCCAAGAATTGATGATCTGTTTGACCAACTGCAAGGTTCATGCTTTTATTCAAAGATCGATCTTCGATCTGGATACCATCAGTTAAGGATACAAGAGGAGAGTATCCCGAAGACAGCCTTCAGAACTCGTTATGGACACTACGAGTTCCTTGTTATGCCGTTTGGTTTGACAAACGCGCCTGCAGTCTTTATGGATTTGATGAATAGAGTTTGCAAGCCGTACTTGGACAAGTTCGTGATTGTGTTTATCGACGACATCTTGATTTATTCAAGGACAAAGGCTGAGCACGAGCAGCATCTAAGAGCTATTTTGGAGCTGTTGAAGAAGGAACAGTTGTATGCCAAATTCTCCAAGTGCGAATTTTGGCTACGTGAAGTCCAATTCCTTGGGCACGTGGTAAATGGAAATGGAATCCATGTGGATCCAACAAAGATCGAAGCGATCAAGAATTGGGAAATGCCAAAGACGCCAACCGAGATTCGACAATTCTTGGGTTTGGCTGGCTACTATCGAAGGTTCATTGAGGACTTTTCGAAGATCGCTCAACCATTGACGCTCCTCACGCAGAAAGATAAGAAGTTTGATTGGGGAATCAAACAAGAAGAAGCGTTCCAGATATTGAAGGATAAGCTCTGCAATGCGCCAATCTTAGCACTACCGGAAGGTACAGATGATTTCGTGGTATACTGTGACGCTTCGTGTCAAGGATTGGGTTGTGTGTTGATGCAACGCCAAAAGGTTATTGCTTACGCATCGCGTCAACTGAAAGTGCACGAAAAGAACTATACCACACATGATTTGGAACTTGGCGCAGTAGTTTTTGCGTTGAAGATCTGGAGACACTACCTTTATGGTACAAAGTGTACAATTTTTACAGATCACAAGAGCCTACAGCACATATTCAACCAGAAGGAGCTGAATATGAGACAAAGACGATGGGTTGAGTTGCTAAACGATTACGACTGCGAGATAAAGTATCATCCAGGGAAGGCGAATGTAGTCGCCGATGCCCTAAGTCGAAAGGAGAGGATCAAGCCCATAAGGGTTAGGGCTTTAGAAATGATTATCCGAACCAATCTTTCCTTGCGCATTCGTGCCGCGCAGAAAGAAGCTCTCAAGGAAGGAAACCTTGAAGAAGAATATCTCCGTGGGATGGAGAAGCTACTAGTACCAAACGAGGAAGGAACGTTATGTTTTGAGAAAAGGATTTGGGTTCCTTTGTTTGGAGGTTTAAGGAAGGTTATTTTCGATGAAGCTCAGAAGTCGCGGTACTCTATCCACCCTGGAGCGGATAAGATGTACCAGGATCTCAAAGATTATTATTGGTGGCCTAGGATGAAAGGCGATGTTGCTGTTTATGTGAGCAAATGTTTAACGTGTGCTAAGGTGAAAGCGGAATACCAGAAGCCTTCAGGACTTCTGCAACAACCCGAGATTCCCAAGTGGAAATGGGAACAAATCTCAATGGATTTTATCACAAAGTTGCCAAGAACGCCAAGAGGCCATGACACTATTTGGGTAATAGTGGATCGATTAACGAAGTCAGCACACTTCTTACCTATCCGAGAGAAGGATAATACGAGCAAGTTGGCTGAAATTTACATGAGGGAGATCGTCGCACGTCATGGAGTACCTCTCTCAATCATCTTTGATAGAGACGGAAGGTTTGTGTCAAGGATATGGAAATCCTTCCAAGAAGCCTTTGGCTCACAATTGAATCTGAGCACTGCGTTTCATCCGCAAACTGACGGTCAAAGCGAGCGAACGATACAGACTTTGGAAGACATGCTGAGAGCGTGTGTTATGGATTTGGGCGGTAGCTGGGATAAGCATTTGCCTTTGGTCGAATTTTCATACAACAACAGCTACCACACCAGTATTGGTGTCGCGCCATTTGAAGCCCTTTACGGACGCAAGTGCCGATCACCCCTATGCTGGGCTGACGCAGGTGATAGGCTGCTTGCTAGTCCCGAAATCGTCCAAGAGACGATAGACAAGATTGCGCAGATTCTAAAACGCATCGAAGCAGCTCGCCACAGACAGAAGGCCTATGCGGATCCAAACCGGAAACATGTGGAATTCCAAGTTGGAGAAATGGTGTTATTGAAAGTTTCATCCTGGAAGGGTGTGGCACGCTTCGGAAAGCGTGGGAAGTTAAATCCGCGCTACATTGGTCCTTTCAGAGTTTTGGAAAGAATAGGATTAGTAGCATACAAGTTGGACCTACTTGCTGAACTCCATTCAGTTCACGATACATTTCATGTATCCAACCTGAAGAAAAGTCCAACTCAAGATACCATTGCCATTCCCATCGACGAGATCCATGTTGACGACACGCTCCATTTCGTTGAAGAACCGGTGGAGGTTACGGATTGGAAAGTAAACAAGACCCGCCGGAGCAGTGTCAAGCTTGTCAAAGTTCGTTGGAATGCCAGACATGGTCCTGAATACACCTGGGAGCGTGAGGACCGGATGAAAGAGAAGTACCCCCACTTATTTCCTAAGAACCCTGCATCTACAAGCAGAACTTAAAATTTCGGGACGAAATTTATTTAACGGGGGGAGAATGTGACAACCCTCACTAAACCAGGTATCCGTACGACTTAATTAATAATTAATTACTACTTAATTACTGTGCTTGCTTGAACTTGTGGATAAACTACTGCTTGAATACTGATACATGTACTTACTTGCATCATACTTTACTTACCGTCACTACATTATTTACATGCTGAACCTTAGTGACAAACATGATGCACAAAAAGCACAGTAGCACTATAACGGATAACCTATTGAACATGGTGATAAGCCAGCATCAAGCAGACACTGCCTCTAAGGCCTGTAAGAGCCTGAAATATTTTGCTACACTAGTGGTGAGTGTAGGGATATAAGGGTTGTAGAACTGCGTCTCTAGGAATAAGTCACAATGACTGGATGTTCCTAAAACGTACTCTAAGTACAAAACTCAGCACTTTACATAATAATTCAGGTTTTAGCTAACTAATAAAGTGCCAAAACTTGAGAAAAATATTACTAGACACTTTCCAAAGTGTCAGAAATGAGTTGTGTCACTAAAAAGGATATTAACGACACTTTAAAGCTTTGTTAAGCACTTTAACGGATTACTATCCAACCGAACAACCGGACTATACCCGGGACATGAAAATACGGCCATACACATTATTTATCTTTTTCTGAGCCAGTTAGGGTCCCTGAATACCCTAACACCCGTCATAACATACTACACACTACTAACCGGGTTAAGTACCTAACTAACTAACTTAACCTAACTAGTAACTAACTAATACTTGGAAATGGACCAAGACCCCCCCCCCCTTGCTAACCGGCCCCAAACTAGAGGGGACACACTTGGTACAATTTTGATTATTTTAATCAATTGTGTTTAATATCTAAATGACATAGAAACCATTGGATCATAACTTTAATTTTGTCTATAAGTAACAAGGGTTGCACATATGATCATTACACAACTCAACACCACACAAAAACTCTCCTCTCTTGCTCTCTAAGTCTTGGCCGAACACCCCCCTCCCCTACATCCATTTTCGAGTTTAGTTCATTCCATTCCAACATCATACAAGCTTCAAGGATCACGTATTAGGAGGCTTGGTGCACTCGGAGTTTTAAGGACCTCTTTCTCTAGCTTTTATCCACCTCATTTGCGCGTAGATTCTTCCCTAGCCTCGAGCTAGTGGTATGACGTTTAAATCCCTATCTTGAACTAATCTAAAGAGGTTAATATGTGGTGTAATGATTAAAACTCGAAATCTTACAAAATGGTGCATTAAAGTCTACTAAAAACATGAAAAATGATGGTTAAAAGCTCACTAGTTGTGTAAATGTTGTAGTAATTGAAATTTGTGATTATTTAGACCCGATCTATGTTGTGGTAGCTCGGATCATCACTTAACCCGGTTTGGTCATGATCACGAATCATGACATAAGGTTGTTTTGAATAGAACAAGGGTTAAAGGGTGAAACTCTACCACACACGAATCATGAACTTGTGTAAAAATGTTTTACTTGTGGAATAGTGTATAAAACTAGCAGATCTACGTATCTGCAAGTGGTATTTTCAAAGGACCAAGCGTTAAAGAAATCATGCTTTCTAAAAATGGATCTTACACTAACAAGAATGATTTTTAGAACACACAAGTGTGTAAACACTTGTGTAACACAAAGTTTCGACAAAATAACTATTTTTGGAAAAGATGACGAGAAGTTGTAAAGATGGAATTTCTTTAAAAACGAGGTTTTTACAAAAATCGGATTGTTTTATATAAAGATCCACTAAAAGTAATGAGATTTACTTCACAGTTTGGATAAATCACAAGTTCATGAAATTTATGCGATTTATATACATATTTTGACTAGTTTGTGATTTGAACATTGTTTTGGTTGATTGAGAAAATTGTTGGTTTGATTTATGAAAGAAAATGATACGCTTGAAAGTGTGGCCACCTCCAGTTACAGAGGAAACTCTGGTGAAATTTTTCCTAAAACCTAACACTTAGAAATATTTTCACTATAAGTGTTAGAAATACATTTTGACTTGTTTTCAGAATATAAGTTTCGCCACGACTATATTTACAAAACATCGGAGGTGGGATTTTCACAAAATAAAACGTGATACATATATATATATTTAGTATATATTTTTCACAACATCACTTGTATAAGTGTTTATGATTATTTTGTGAACTACGTAAATATTATTTTTAGAGTAAAAATAATATTACTAAGCATTATTTTGGAAAATCACATGTATTAAAGTATAATATTTTTTGGGAAGAATATTTATATTTTGGAGTTAGGAATAAAATATATTAAGTGAGACTTAATAGAGTAATCCGAATTTATACGAACGCACATGTATTAAATCCCCCATCCTTGGGAAGGAAAATAACTACCAAGTATATACAGAATGTAAACACGAAATAGTTGCCTAACTATTTCCCAAAAACTTAAACCATAAAGCTAAGGCACGGCCGTCCGTCTAATAGAATTAGTACGTGTAGGTCGTCACACAGCTGTTTGATTTGGAGGCATACTTGGTAGAGACGCACCACGGTGAGTTCATGTCCCCCTTTTCTCTAACTGTTTTCAGTTTTCTTAACTGCAGGGGTGAAATACATGTTACTTTGATTATAAGTACATTATACATGGTATGGTTAGCGTAAGGAGGTTTATTACTTAGATCATGTGAGTGGGTAGGCAGAAACTGGAGGCCATTAATCCTCATTGTAGGACCGAGGGACGTAAGCGGTAGATCTATCTGGGTGTAGCGAGCCCAACTCTAGGCCCAACAGAACGGACCTCTAGGAGGCCCAACAGAACGGACCTTGGAGTGACTTTGTACCCATCGCGAAATCTGCTAGGTTTGAGTCTTCCTACTTGCACTTCACATATATCAGTGGCCTTGCAAACCATTGGTGATCTCAATTCCCTTATTTGCTACATACCAAGACTATTTTTATACTCACAAAGGTTTACTTACTCACTTACACATGAACTCGCTCAACATTATTGTTGATTTTTCAACTTACATGTATTTCAGGAAATTAAAGATCTGGCGCGGTATGTTATGTTTTCCCGCTGCATAAGGGTTCCAAGGTCATCCCAGTTTAGGAAATGTGACTCTTTCCTGGACAAGTCACAAATCTTAAACTGCGTTTATTTCATGTCGGTGTTTATGTTATTCAAGACAATGTTGTGTTACTCTGGTTTTAAAACTAAATCTATGGATGATCTTGCATGATTTTATTTCATATAGCTTTGTTATGGTTAAGCCATGGTATTAAGAAGTCACACCAAAATAACCACGCTTCCGCAAAGCCAGGGTGTGACATGACCGAATCCGAATACAATTCTTTTGATAACCTTGACTAAAAGGGTTATCCGACTGTCGCAAGGCTTGGATGTATGAATTTTCACAATACCGCATAAATTTCTATATCAGTATAGCATGCATATATTACACAAAACATAACTTTGATTTAAACCATGTTTTACTTCAATACCTTGTTTTTGTGCATTTTACATATGGTTTAATTGATATATTTCACTTACCATACATAAACATTTGTTACACATTACTTGACTACTTTTGGACTATCAACATTTTACATGGTTTATACAAGGACTTTTGACAATTGGTTTAAACATAGACATTATACATTATTGGTTGGTTGACTTACATTTGACATCAACATTAGACATAAACATTTTGACATTTGATTATACATAAAAATTTTACTTTGGTGGTTTGGTTTGAGTAAGTGATTTAAGTAACGAGGCGTGTGTAATATGATACAAGCATGGTGGATACGCCGCCGGTACTTCCTATATATAAGTGTTTGTATGGTATCACATATTGTAGCGTTCTTTGAATCATTTCAATTTGAGACATATAACATTTTATACAAATAACATACTTTTCACAAGACATTGTTTTACAAAATAACTTATCTTTTACAAACTCATTTTACTTGGTTATTCATTTAACCATACATTATTCTCTTACTTGTATATATCATCTGATCTTATTGCTTTTCAAACGATTTACAAAACAAAGCAAACTACAAGGTTCATGACTAAACATTTTCTTAAACATAAGTCATGAATCTCATTTTCACAAAACCTATGTATCTCACAGGCATTTTTATGCTGACGTACCTATTTTCACATGTGTTTTCAGGAGATGATGCATAGGACTTATCAAGTTACACTTAGGCGGACTTGGGCCTTAGTGACAATAAAAGATGCAAGACTAGTTATTTATGTTATGTTTCTTTGATTGTCAAGACATTGTAACTCTTTTATTTAATAAAACAATATTTCAATTTCCATGTGTTATGAAACAATGATTCTGTTACAACACTCCCCGACGTTTCCGCCACGTTTTGTATGTTCTACGTGGTCGGGGTGTGACAGAAAAGTTGGTATCAGAGCTCATGGTTATAGGGAATTAGGTTATTAGTAATACTTTGACCTAGTCTATAACCTTCTTAGGACCCTAACGTGAGTTTACTTGCGTTTAGTCATAAAACAATACTGTCACCTATCCTTAGGCGACAACCACAACAAGAACATAAAATTCAAAACCGCTTTGAAAACTAATCATCTGTTCTAGAATGATTGGTTACTAGGTTTTGAACCCTCTACTGTAAGGTTTTGAACTCTCTATTATATGGTTTTGAACCCCTTTGGATTTTCAAAATCTCGTCAAAGTTTGGGTCTTATAATGTGAACATGTGCAAACTGGAAGAGTGAATGCCTGTACCCTGAGTTTTCTATCGAAGGCTAGAGTGTTCGTACAAATCCGCAGTATCGGACCAGTCACTCTTACCTGGGAACTCTTGGGGTAAGTGTTCACTTATAGGCGAGTATGTCTTCGCGATACATTATTTTTGACCCATTTACTTTGATTTGTCACCGTCTCATTTGTTTGCCTTAGGTAACAAACAAATGATCGCAAATTCTTATGCATTTCCATTCTGTTTTGTTTAGCCAATGACGTTTCACTTGTTTCTTCCTATGTCTTTCACTTTCTTCTAGAATGTCTCTTCATCACGATGACGCCCAGATATCCAAGCAGACTGCCAAATTCGCTCAGCGAATAGGCGAAGTAGTCCTGAAGACTGTTGAATTAGCTACTGCCATGTATCGTCTCCAGGATGAAGCCACTCAAGAGTCACCAAGACAGGCAGGACCTAGTCAGGTGACAGCACCATCAGCCAAGAAACCAATCGAGGAATCAAAGACCATGGATGAACGATCCCCTAAGAAGTTAAAGAAGCGAAAGGCTTCTCAGAACTTCGCCGTGGTCGCTCACAATGGTCGAGCCTTCCCCAACCAACCAGCTCAACCCCCTGCTAGGAAGCCATACAATGGAACTGCCCCTTTGTGCAAACGATGCAACCGTCATCATTCAAACCTCATACCCTGCTCCAAATGTACCTACTGTGGACGGAGGGGACATTTGGTCAACACATGCCGCTTTGCTATGCAAAACAAAGCTGCTATAAACCTTGCTGCTACCCAACTCCAAGTCAACCCTACTCAAGCTCGTTTTCCGCCTGGTATTTGCTACAACTGTGGCGAGACGAGCCAATACAGGAACAACTGCCCGAAGATTTTCAGTGCAAATCCAACCCGTGGATGAGCAATTGGCTGAACAAAGGATGTTGCTGTCTTATGCCTTTGTTTCTTTTGTTTTCTTGTATTGTGAAACAATCTCTTTTGTTCATAAATAAATTATTGTTCACAAATTCTGATGTACAATTGTAGTTACATATGTGTATGTCATTACCTATAATACCTGTATTAAGGAACTATGTTCCTTACAAACTACTCTTGTGATTTTCTCTTTCAAATGATCGCTCATGATTCCCTCGATAATTTTAAGTACTCGTTTCACTCTAAGAAACAAAGTACAGAAAATAAAGTGACATTTTGAGTAATCATGCTTCTGCACATCTGTGCCTTTGAATCCTTGGTTAGATAACCAAGGATATTTTCAAATCTCATACCCATTACGTTCTGATTTCTTCAACATGCATAACATAAGTTTTCAAAACAACCTACATGATTTCAAAAACATTCTATATATAGTTCTAAAACACTTTTGATATAGTGTATTTACTTAACATAACAAGTGCACGAAGCTTTGTCTGTATTTTCAAAAACAACCTTCATAATTTCAAAATGTTTCATATAGTCTGAAGACAATATTAACACAGTACATTTTCTTATCAAGTGCATGATTTCGAAAAGCATCATTCATGTTTTTCAAAAACCTTATACATAATTTCAAAATTCATCTCGCATGATTTTAAAACATTTTTATAAATATACTTACCTAGTACACCTACTTTATGATTTCAAAAGTATTATATATAAGGTTTCAAAAACGTTAAACACATTTTTCTTAAAAGAACCCCATGCATAGTTTTCCAAATATATTTTCCTCATACATTGACTTAACTTTCCAAATTCTGCTTCATATGTTGCCTTGACATATCTAGCATCTCAACTTCATAAGCATTTTTACTTCATGTTTTGACTTAAGCACGTCCAGTGCAAGGTTTCAAACATCTCCAACTTCTAAAAATCCTTGTGGGATCTTTTTATCTTCACAATTAGATCCTTGTGGAAAATTATCATTCAAATCAGAGTCCTTAATTGGATTCCTTATGTACCTTAATTCGAACATTTCGGTTCCTTATAATCGAAATCGATTTCTCTCTTCAAAAATCTTTCTATCTTTATAGTTCGATTCTTGATAATGTTTAAAGTACCAAATGAAATCCAAGAAATGGATTCCTAGTGTGCTTTAAATACATGTGCTCTGTTAGCAGAACAAATTTCTAGTTAAACAATTTTGTGGTTATGTGACTATGTGTTTATGCATCTTGTGTTTTCTTTTATGCGTTTTGTGTTTTTATACTCTGGATATTCGTTATCCAAATCCTCGCAGAATCTTTCATATCTCCATATGAGGGATTCATAGCAGGATAGTCAAAAGGTACTACCTTAAAATCCTTAATGGGCTTCTATGTAATAGTTAAGACCCTTGGATTATATAGTACTGCTTCATGATTCATAAGAGATCCTTTTAGTGGTCTAGTCTAAAAGATTGATTCACAATTTGGTTAAAGAACGACATCTAGTGATGTAGCTGAACAGACTCCTTGATAGTCTATTTAGATCATTTATTGATTTAATTAAAAGGACTCTATGGCGGTCTAGTCACACTCATCACAGGATTGTTCATTTGGTTTTCCCCTACACATTATAAAATAGACTGTGTAAACTGTTCAAGGAATTGTCTAATTATGGACGCGTACATGTAACACCTGTGCCTTCACGGCCATCAAACAAATACCAAATCAATGAAATATTAAAATTCATACTTGGGATTTGTAAAGATATGTGTATTATTTGCACATATCATTTCTCGTTCAATTTCAAACTCTAAATCGCTTTCTGGAAGGTTATACGCGCACCGATGCGTAAATATAACCAGTTTAATGCAACGAACACTTCGTAATAGTGAAATAGGCTTAACATACCTTAAATAACCTTTACATAACTTAGAAATAAGTTTTGGAAGGTTTGGTATGCCGAAATCAAGTTAATTCGCTCACAGGGACTAAAGTTGACAAACTGCGAAAGTATGCCAATTTGAACTGTAACAGACCTTCCGGAACATGACCATAAGTTAAACATACCATAAATATCCTTAACATAGCTTAGAAATAGGTTTTGAGGGGTTCGGTGTGCTAAAATAAACTTTTGGGTCATTCAGGGACTAAAAGTGTCAAAAAGTGCACAAGTTTGCATTTTCGCGCATAACTTACGTTCTGAATACATCCGGACATCCAAAAATTTATGTAAGCACTAAAATATTTTATTTTAGTGTTCGCCATAAGAAAAATCCATTCGTCACGTCATTTGGATCGTTTTTCGCATTCGGGACCAGATTCGATGTATTAGCCGTTGTTTAATTCACAACCACACATTCTAACATGCTTAGTCAGCGGATAAGGATGGAATTTAGGCACCATAACTTTGCAACACATGTATGGATGGAATTAAAGCACCTAAGCCCCATAACTTTGCAACACATGTACGGATGGGATTAAGGCACGTTTTCCATGAAACGATCTTAACGGTTCGGGTATTCCTATAAATACCCCATACCCCCCATTGCTAAAATCACTAGAATTCTGATTTGAGAACCTCTAAGTTGAAACCATTGTTTCATACCTGAGATTCTTGAATCGGGATTAGCATTCGGGGACCCTTCGTAAGTATTCTTTCGTTCTTTTCCTTATTTTACTGCTTTTCGAGTCAGAAAGTCAAACTTTGTTTGACTTTCAGCGTTGACCAGTAATGGTCAATGCGAAGTTCTTTTGAACTTCGCAACGTGAGTATAATCACGTTGGTCATAGTCCCTTGGGACTATGCCCACTGATTTCCACGTTGTCTAGGGTCGTAGGGTAAGCGATCTGATGAATCGCTTATACCTCGAACCCGACCCAGTTTGGTCGATCATTAGGATCCGACCAAACACATTAGGTGACCATAGTAGGTAGGGCATAACCTTCTGAGGTTATACCCTATGGTCACATCGTTTAAGTAGTTGTATGATAGGTAGTTTATATGCCTTAGGTAAATTACCAGAATACCCTTTTCATGTATAATTGGTAATTAAGCATATGTAACCTAAACGTTTGTCACATAACTGATTATGTAATATGTTTAGGCATATAACACTTGTCATAGGGCTAGTTAGGCGGTCAGAACGCGTTTCACGCGAACGACGCGTTAAAGTAGCATAAGCTACCTAAACGGGTCGTAATGGGTCGTAAACACTTAGGTTAAGTTTCATTTAGTATGTAGGCTTTGTTAAACCAAATGACACGAGTCTCTACACTCGTTTGGTTTACAAACCCTAATGCTACCCGATCTTCCGATTTAGGTCCGGTTTATTAATGTAGTTACCTATAGTAGGTGCCGTTTGATTCCGTGATCTCTAGCTTTGCTTGGTGGTTATCCTAGGACTTCTGAGCAATCTCAAGTGAGTACATAGACCCCTCTTTTACTGTTTTCCAAACTGTTTTGGGGTGAAACACATGTGCCTACTTGTTACTTTCCTGCTTTCCTGTTTTCACATCATATACTTGTTATGTTCAGTAGTACACTATTAGTACATGATTTACATTAGATTTCTGCTATGTATGTTGACTGATAGCATGCTAGCACATTGATTTACATGACTTTTCTACTTTGTATGTTAACTTAGCATACTTAGTACATCATTTTACATTGCATCTCTGTTGCATATGTTCCAGTAACATATGGACACATTGTTTTACAGCTCTACCTTGTATGTTTACTCTAGCATACTAGGTACATTATCTTCATCACATGCTTACATTTTGGTATGACATTTGGTTTGTTTAAATGATACAATGTACATTCATTAACACTGATCATGCCGCTCGGTAGTAGGTAGTGGTACCATAGGACTTGACAAATCCCATTCCTGAAATCTCGGGTTTGTTTGGACGTAAGGAATGACCGAATCCGAATACATATTCTCTTGATAACTCACTTTTACATAGTTATCCGTCTGTCTCAAGGCTTGGATGTATGAATTTTCACAATACCGCATAAATGTTCATATTCAGTATAGCATGCATATATCTTACAAAACATAACTTTGATTTAAACCAAGTTTTACTTCAATACTTTGTTTTGTACATTTTTACTTATGGTTTAAGTAGTCTAAATTTTACTTACCATACATATCATTTTGGTTATACATTACTTGACTACTTTTGGACTATAAACATTTGACATGGATTATACCAGGACTTTTGACTATTGGTTTAAACATAGACTTATTACATTGTTGGTTTGGTTTGATTAAGTGATTAAGTAACGATGCGTGTGTAATATGATACAAGCATGGTGGATACGCCGCTGGTACTTCCTATATATAAGTGTTTGTATGGTATTACATATCGTAGCGTTATTTGAATCATTTCAGTTTGATACATATAACATTTTATACAAATAACATACTTTTCACAAGACATTGATTTACAAACAACTTATCTTTTACAAACTCATTTTAAAATGGTTATTCATTTAACCATACCATATTCTCTTATTTATACATATCATCTGATCTTGTTGCATCTTAAACGATTTACAAAACAAAACAAACTAAAAAGGTTCATGACTAAACATTTTCTTAAACATAAGTCATGAATCTCATTTTCACAAAACCTATGTATCTCACAGGCATTTTTATGCTGACGTACCTATTTTCACATGTGTTTTTCAGGAGCTGTTGCATAAGATGATCAAGATACACATAGGCAGACTTGGGCTTTAGTGACAATAAAAGATGCAAGACTAGTTAATTATGTTGTATATCCTTGTTTGATTAAGACATTGTAACACTTTTAATCAATAAAACGAAACTTCAATTGCCATGGATTTGAAACAATTAATTCTGTTACAACACTCCCCGACATTTCCGCCACGTTTTGTATGTTCTACGTGGTCGGGGTGTGACAGAAAAGATGCTCCCAAAATTCGATTTTGTTTACAAGGAATCACCACATTCGACTTAAGGTATACAACAATTAAGGATTTACGGAATATCCTTAGGTACCCCATTAAGGAGTGGGTATTCGTCTCGTGTTGTAACTTGCGCCTTGTACTTCGTTTCCTTAGAATAAACGGGTACTTAGGAATTTCGTGGAAAACGCAAGAGATCATAGAATGGGAAAATTTTGGGGGTAGTTTATTCTTCAAGGAATACGGTTCCTTGATTGTCGGTATTGTAGGGGATATGTTGTTTATACATACAATCACATAAATACATTGCAATGTAAATAAAAGATTTATTTATAAACAACGATAACAACTGTTTCTTGGATCTTGACAACAAAAGAAAATAATACATAAGACGTGATTATTTCTAAATGAACATTACAAGACAAACTGTGCGGACTGTGCAAGGAATTACGTAATTATGGATGCATACATAATTATGGAATTTAGTGCACAGAAACCACAGCGAGCTTTGTCATGTGCCTAGAAGTTAACTCTATTCATTTCCATTTCTGAGGAAGCACCCGTTGAAAATGACTCCGTTTGTTCATTTTCGTTTCTGAAGATTGTCCGTTGAGGAAATGAATATCCGTTTGTCTATCATTTTCATTTCCGTTTCTGAGGAAGCACCCGTTGAAAATGACTCCGTTTGTTCATTTTCGTTTCTGAAGATTGTCCGTTGAGGAAATGAATATCCGTTTGTCTATCATTTTCGTTTCCATTTCTGAGGAAGCACCCGTTGAAAATGACTCCGTTTGTTCATTTTCGTTTCTGAAGATTTTTCCGTGGAGGAAATGAATATCCGTTTGTCTATCATTTTCATTTCCATTTCTGAGGAAGCACCCGTTGAAAATGACTCCGTTTGTTCATTTTCGTTTCTGAAGATTTGTCCGTTGAGGAAATGAATATCCGTTTGTTTCTCTATTCATTTCCATTTCTGAGGAAGCGCCCGTTGAAAATGACTCCGTTTGTTCATTTTCGTTTCTGAAGATTTGTCCGTTGAGGAAATGAATATCCGTTTGTTTCTCCTTTTCATTTCCATTTCTGAGGAAGCGCCCGTTGAAAATGACTCCGTTTGTTCATTTTCGTTTCTGAAGATTTGTCCGTTGAGGAAATGAATATCCGTTGTTTCTCCTTTTAATTTCCATTTCTGATGAAGCACCCGTTGAAAATGACTCTGTAAGTACATTTTACGTTTCTGAAGAATGTCCGTTAAGGAAATGACAGGATTGTGCCTTACATATCTCTGGTGGTTATTTGACACAAAGTCACAAATAGACTCCTACGAATAAATTTCGGGACGAAATTTCCTAAAGTAGGGGAGACTGTGACACCTGTGTCACTTCAACCATCAAACAAATGCCAAACCAATGAAATATTGTATTTCATACTTGGGATTTGTAAAAATATGTGTATCGTTTACACATATCAACTCTTGTTCGATTTCAAGCTTTAAATCGCTTTCTGGAGGGTTATACGCGCACTGATGCGTAAATATAACCAGTTTAATGCAACGAACACTCTGGAATAGTGAAATAGGCTTAACATACCTTAAGTAACCTTTACATAACTTAGAAATAAGTTTTGAAGGCTTTGGTATGGCAAAAAATCTTGTTTATTAACTTACAGGGACTAAACTTGACAAACTGCGAAAGTATGCCAATTTGAACTGTAACAGACATTCCGGAACATGACCATAAGTTAAACATACCATAAATATCCTTTACATAGCTTAGAAATAGGCTTTGAGGTGTTTGGTGTGCTAAAATAAACTTTTGGGTCATTCAGGGACTAAAAGTGTCAAAAAGTGCACAAGTTTGCACTTTTGCGCATAACTTACGTTCTGAATACATCCGGACATCCAAAAATTTATGTAAGCACTAAAACATTTTATTTTAGTGTTTGGCATAAGAAAAATCCATTCGTCACGCATTTTGGATCGTTTTTCGCGCTTATGCGCATTCCGTCGTAATTAAGCGAACATCGCGTTCGTACGACCAAACGAACTGACATCCGACATATTTTTGAGCATGTTTCATGTCCACAATGTTTAGGCATCATTTTAGGGCCTTAAATTTGGCTTAACGGGCCTTAAACATGCCGGGAATGTCTTAAACACACAACAGGGACCAAAACTGTCATTTCTGAAGGATGTTTGCTGATACATCGAATCTGGTCCATTCCACTTGTTGCAAATGGTTTTGGGGAATCTATGGGCTGGTTTTGATATGCACATGGTTTTGGGCAATACCATGGGCTCACATGGTTTTGTAAAACCATTATCTTGAGGTGTATGGCCAAGATCAAAGCACGGTTTCCAAGAAACGATCTTAACGGTTCGGGAAATCCTATAAATACCCATCCACCCCCATTGCCAAACCCACAAGAATTCTGATTTGAGAAGCTCTAAGTTGAAACCTTTGTTTCATACCTGAGCTACTTGGATCGGGATTAGCATTCGGGGACCCTTCGTAAGTATTCTTTCGTTCTTTTATTGCTTTTCGAGTCTTTTCGAGTCTGAAAGTCAATTGACTTTCTGCATTGACCAGTTTATGGTCAATGCGAAGTTCGTTTGAACTTCGCAACGTGAGTGTAATCACGTTGGTTATAGTCCCTTGGGACTATGCCTACTGATTACCACGTTGTCTAGGGTCGTAGGGTAAGCGATCTAATAAATCGCTTATACCTTCGAACCCGACCCATTTGGTCGATCATTAGGATCCGACCAAACGCATTAGGTGACCATAGTATATAGGGAATAACCCTCCGAGGTTATACCTTATGGTCGCTTCGTTTAAGTAGTTGTATGATAGGTAGTTTATATGCCTTAGGTAAATTACCAAAATGCCCTTTTTACGCCAAAATTCATTTTAAGCATATGTAACATAACTTTTGGTATCTAAACTGATTCGGCAACAATATTAGACATGTTAAGGCATATTTTACTTGTCATAGGACTAGTTAGGCGGTCCGAACGCGTTTTACGCGAACGACGCGTTAAAGTAGCATAAGCTGCCTAAACGGGTCGTAATGGGTCGTAAACACTTATGTTAGGTTTCATTTAGTATGTAGGCTTTGTTGAACCATATTACACGAGTCTCCATACTCATGTGGTTTACAAACCCTCATGCTACCCGATCTTCCGATTTAGGTCCGGTTTATTAATGTAGCTACCTATACTAGGTGCCGTTTGATATCCGCGATCTCTAGCATTGTTTAGTTGTTACTCAAGGACTACTGAGCAATCTCAAGTGAGTACATAGACCCCTCTTTTACTGTTTTCCAAACTGTTTTGGGGTGGAACACATGTGCCTACTTGTTACTTTCATGCTTTCCTGTTTTCACATCATATACTGCTATGTTCGTTAGTACATTATAGTACATGATTTTATGACATTTCATGCTAGGTGTGCCCAACTGTGTGCATTACTTAGTACATCGTTTTACATGACATTTTGACATAGACATTTGACATAGACATTTCGGCATAGACATTTTAACATGATTGACATTTGATCATGCATTTCCCACAAAACATAACTTTGATTTAAACCAAGATTTACTTCAATACTTTGTTTTTGTGCATATGGTTTAGTTGAGACATTTCACTTGCCATACATGACATCTTGACATAGACGTTTGACATGGATATTTGACATAGACATTTGACATGGATATTAGACATAGAAATTTTGATATGATTTACATCTTGACATGAACACTTTGACATATTTCCCAATACATTTGACAATTGATTTAAACATAGACTTCTTACATTGATTGGTTTGGTTTGATTAAGTGATTAAGTAACGATGCGTGTGTAATATGATACAAGCATGGTGGATACGCCGCTGGTACTTCCTATATATAAGTGTTTGTATGGTATTACATATCATAGCGTTATTTGAATCATTTCAGTTTGAGACACAGAACATTTTATACAAATAACATACTTTTCACAAGACATTGATTTATAAACATCTTATCTTATGCAAACATATTTTACTTGGTTATTCATTTAACCTTACATTTATTTATACTTATCATCTGAACTCATTGTTTTTCAAATGATTTACAAAGCAAAGCAAACTAAAAGGGTTCATGACTAAACATTTTCTCAAACATAAGTCATGAAACCTATTTTCACAAAACCTATGTATCTCACAGGCATTTTTAT
Source organism: Helianthus tuberosus (assembly GCA_030545235.1). Classification (NCBI taxonomy): domain Eukaryota; kingdom Viridiplantae; phylum Streptophyta; class Magnoliopsida; order Asterales; family Asteraceae; genus Helianthus; species Helianthus tuberosus. The sequence goes on from CM060402.1 coordinate 2,211,863, forward strand.
GCTGACGTACCTATTTTCACATGTGTTTTTCAGGAACTGTTGCATAAGATGATCAAGATACATATATGCAGACTTGGGCTTTAGTGACAATAAAATATGCAAGAGTAGTTAATTATGTTGTATTTCCTAGTTTGATAAGACATTATAACACTTTTAATCAATAAAACGAAACTTCAATTGCCATGGATTTGAAACAATTAATTCTGTTACAACACTCCCCGACATTTCCGCCACGTTTTGTATGTTCCACGTGGTTGGGGTGTGACAGAAAAGATGGTATCAGCTATTCATTTTTCACTTCTGAAGAATATCCGTTGAGGAAATGAATATCCGTTTATCCTTCATTTCCAATTCTGAAGAATAACCGTTGAGGAAAATGACTCCGTTTGTGCATTTTCGTTCTGAAGAGTATCCGTCGAGGGAAATGAATATCCGTTTATCCTTCATTTCCAATTCTGAAGAATACCCGTTGAGGAAAATGACTCCGTTTGTGCATTTTCGTTCTGAAGAGTATCCGTCGAGGGAAATGAATATCCGTTTATGTAATCCTTCATTTCCGAACCTGAGGAAACAACCGTTGAAAATGACTCCGTTAGTTCATTTTCGTTTCTGAAGATTATCCGTTGAGGAAATGAATATCCGTTGTTTAATCCTTCATTTCCGAACCTGAGGAAACAACCGTTGAAAATGACTCCGTTAGTTCATTTTCGTTTCTGAAGATTATCCGTTGAGGAAATGAACATCCGTTTGTCTATCATTTTCATTTCCGTTTCTGAGGAAGCAACCGTTGAAAATGACTCTGTTGTTCATTTTCGTTTCTAAAGATTATCCGTTGAGGAAATGAACATCCGTTTGTCTATCATCTTCATTTCCGAACCTGAGGAAACAACCGTTGAAAATGACTCCGTTAGTTCATTTTCGTTTCTGAAGATTATCCGTTGAGGAAATGAACATCCGTTTGTCTATCATTTTCATTTCCGTTTCTGAGGAAGCAACCGTTGAAAATGACTCTGTTGTTCATTTTCGTTTCTGAAGAATTGTCCGTTGAGGAAATGAATATCCGTTTGTCTATCATTCTCATTTCCGTTTCTGAGGAAGCATCTGTTGAAAATGACTCCGTTTGTTCATTTTCATTTCTGAAGATTTTCCGTTAAAGAAATGAATCCCCGTTTGTTTATTCCTTCATTTCCGCCTCTGAAGAATACTCGTTGAGGAAAATGACTCCGTTTGTTCATTTTCATTCTGAAGAATGTCCGTTAAGGAAATGACAGGATTATGCTTCACATATCTCTGGTGGTTATCTGACACAAAGTCACAAATAGACTCCTACGAATTAATTTCGGGACGAAATTTCCTAAAGTAGGGGAGACTGTAACACCTGTGTCATTTCAACCATCAAACAAATGCCAAACCAATGAAATAATGTATTTCATACTTTGGACTTGTATAAATATGTGTATCTTTTGCACATATCAACTCATATTCGATTTCAAACTCTAAATCGCTTTCTGGAAGGTTATACACGCACTGATGCGTAAATATAACCAGTTTAATGCAACGAACACTCCGGAATAGTGAAATAGGCTTAACATACCTTAAATAACCTTTACATAACTTAGATATAAGTTTTGGAAGGTTTGGTGTGGTGAAATCAAAGTTAAATCGCTTACAGGGACTAAAGTTGACAAACCACGAAAGTATGCCAATTTGAACTGTAACAGACATTCCGGAACATGACCATAAGTTAAACATACCATAAATATCCTTTACATAGCTTAGAAATAGGCTTTGAGGGGTTCGGTATGCTAAAATAAACTTTTGGGTCATTCAGGGACTAAAAGTGTCAAAAAGTGCACAAGTTTGCATTTCCGCGCATAACTTACGTTCTGAATACATCCGGACATCCAAAAATTTATGTGAGCATGACTACATTATATTTTAGTGTTCGCCTTAAGAAAAATCCATTCGTCGCGTCATTTGGATCGTTTTTCGCGCTTATGCGCATTCCGTCGTAATTAAGCGAACATCGCGTTCGTACGACCAAACGAACCATCATCCGGCATATTTTTGAGTATGTTTTGAGTTCCCTATACTTTAACTTCATTTTAGAGCCTTGAAATGAGGTTAACGGGGTTCAAACGCATCGAAAAAGGCCTTAAACACGTGCAGGGACCATTGCTGCCAATTTTGAAACTTTCAGATTCAGGGGGAGTGCTAGCGTAGCGCGACGCCTATGGGGCTACCTGTCGCGCTACGCGACTGACTATCTGATCAGATTCAATGTTTCTAAACACAAGTTGCAGCTGATTGATCCTTAACCACATGTTTTAAGTTGCTTAGTCACTAAGATAAGGAGCATATGTGGCTTCCATAACCTTTCAACAAGTGTACGGATGGGATCGAATCACGGTTTCCATGAAACGATCTCAACGGTTCACCGAAAACTATATATACCCCATGCCTTTCATTTTTTTAAAGCACAAGAATTCTTATTTGAGAGCTCTAAGTTGAAACCATTGTTTCATACCTGAGTTCTTGGATGGTTCGAAGGTATAGGCGATTTATTAGATCGCCTACCCTACGACCCTAGACAACGTGGTAATCAGTGGGCATAGTCCCAAGGGACTATAACCAACGTGATTACGATCACGTTGCGAAGTTCAAACGAACTTCGCATTGACCATTACTGGTCAACGCTGAAAGTCAAACAAAGTTTGACTTTCTGACTCGAAAAGCAGTAAAATAAGGAAAAGAACGAAAGAATACTTTCGAAGGGTCCCCGAATGCTAATCCCGCGCAGGGATGAGCATATGATCAACCAGAAGACAACATCGTTTAGAAATAATCACGTCTTATGTATTATTTTCTTTTGTTGTCGGGATCCAAGAAACAGTTGTTATCGTTGTTTATAAATAAATCTTTTATTTACATTGCAATGTATTTATGTGATTGTATGTATAAACAACATATCCCCTACAATACCGACAATCAAGGAACCGCATTCCTTGAAAAACAGACTACTCCCAAATTTCTTCCATTGTATGATCTCTTGCGTTTTTCACGAAAATCCTAAGTACCCGTTTCTTCCAAGAGAAACGAAGTATGAGGTGCCAAGTTAATAGCAATCAATAACAAGATAATAACAATTAAACAACTATGTGTTTATGTGCTTATGAACATTACAAGACAAACTGTGCGGACTGTACAAGGAATTACGTAATTATGGATGCATACATAATTATGGAATTTAGTGCACAGAAACCACAGCGAGCTTTGTCATGTACCTAGAAGTTAACCCTATTCATTTCCAATTCTGATGAAGTATCCGTTGAGGAAAAATGAATAGCTCGATCATTAGGATCCGACCAAATACATTAGGTGACCATAGTGTAGGGAATAACCTTCCGAGGTTATACCTTATGGTCACGACGTTTAAGTAGTTGTATGATAGGTAGTTTATATGCCTTAGGTAAATTACCAGAATACCCTTTTCATACATAATTGGTAATTTAGCATATGTAACCTAAACTTTTGTCACGTAACTGATTATGTAACATGTTTAGGCATATAATACTTGTCATAGGACTAGTTAGGCGGTCCGAACGCGTTTCACGCGAACGATGCGTTAAAGTAGCATAAGCTACCTAAACGGATCATAATGGGTCAATAAGACTTAGGTTAAGTTTCATTTAGCATATAGGCTTTGTTAAACCATATCAAGTGAGTTCCTACACTCATTTGGTTTACAAACCCTAATGCTACCCAATCTTCCGAGATAGGTCCGGTTTATTAACATAGTTACCTATACTAGGTGCCGTTTGATTCCGAGATCTATAGCATTACTTGGTGGTTATCTTTAGACAACTGAGCAATCTCAAGTGAGTACATAGACCCCTCTTTTACTGTTTTCCAAACTGTTTTGGGGTGGAACACATGTGCCTACTTGTTACATTTATGCTTTCCCGTTTTCACATCATATACCTGCTATGTTCGTTAGTACATTATAGTACATGATTTCAATACACTTTATGCTATGTATGTCCATTATGTGCATACTTAGTACATTGTTTTTCATTTCTTTTCTGTTGCATATGCTTATCCAGCATATGAACACATTATACTACATATTGAACCGTTGTAAACATTTGACTATGTGAACCGTTGTAATCATTCGACTATGTGATCCGTTGATATCTGTGAACCGTTTGTATCTGTGATCCGTTGATATTTGTGAACCGTTTGTATCTGTGAACCGTTTGTATCTGTGAACCGTTTGTATCTGTGAACCGTTTGTATCTGTGAACCGTTTGTATCTGTGAACCGTATTTGACCATACATAAACATTTCTACTATTGTTAAACATTACTTTGGTGGTTTGGTTTGATTAAATGATTAAGTAACGATACGTGTGTAATATGATACAAGCATGGTGGATACGCCGCTGGTACTTCCTATATATAAGTGTTTGTATGGTATTACATATTGTAGCGTTATTTGAATCATTTCAGTTTGATACATATAACATTTTATACAAATAACATACTTTTCACAAGACATTGTTTTACAAACAACTTATCTTATACAAATCCATTTTACTATGGTTATTCATTTAACCATACATTATTCATTTATTTATACATATCATCTGAACTCATTGTTTTTCAAATGATTTACAAAACAAAGCAAACTAAAAGGTTCATGACTAAACATTTTCTCAAACATAAGTCATGGAACCTATTTTCACAAAACCTATGTATCTCACAGGCATTTTTATGCTGACGTACCTATTTTCACATGTGTTTTTCAGGAACTGTTGCATAAGATGATCAAGATACATATAGGCAGACTTGGGCTTTAGTGACAATAAAAGATGCAAGACTAGTTAATTATGTTGTATTTCTTTGTTTGTTAAGACATTGTAACACTTTTAATCAATAAAACGAAACTTCAATTGCCATGGATTTGAAACAATTAATTCTGTTACAACACTCCCCGATGTTTCCGCCACATTTTGTATGTTCTACGTGGTCGGGGTGTGACAGAAAAGATGGTATCAGAGCCAATGGTTATAGGGAATTAGGTTATTAGTAATGCTTTGACCTAGTCTATAACCTTCTTAGGACCCTAACGCGAGTTTACTTGCGTTTAGTCATAAAACAATACCGTCACCTATCCTTAGGCGACTACCACAACAAGAACATAATTTTCGAAACCGCTTTGAAAACTAATCATCTGTTCTAGGATGATTAATTACTAGGTTTTGAAGCCTCTGTTATGAGGTTTTGAACTCTTTGTTATATGGTTTTGAACCCCTTTGAGTTTTCAAAATCTCGTCAAGGTTTTGGGTTTTAAATAATGTGAACACGTGCAAACTGGAAGGGTGAATGCCTGTATTCTGGGTTTTCTGTCTAGGCAAGCACTTCGTATACATCTCATCAGACGCGAGACCAGTTGTGCTTACCTGGGAATTCTTGGAATGAGTGTTCACTTATAGGCGAGCATGTCTTCGCGATACATTATTTTTGACCCATTTACTTTGATTTGTCACCATCTCATTTGTTTGCCTTAGGTAACAAACAAATGATCACAATTTTCATTCGTTACCATTCTGTATTGATTATCCGATAAACTTTCACTCGTTTCTTCCTATGTCTTTCATTTTCTTCTAGAATGTCTATTCCTCTCAGCACTGGTCAAATGTCCGAGCAAACAGCCAAATTTGCCCAGCAAATAGGCGAGGTGATACTGAAGTCTGTAGATTTAGGCATTGCCATGGCTCGTCTCAAAAATGAAGCCTCTCGTCTTGACAATGAAGCCACTCAAGAGCCACCAAAGGAAGCAGAAGTCAAACCAGCACCAAAATCAAGGAAGCGTAAGGCTTCAAAGAAACCCGCAGCAGTTACAGCTAATCAAGCGGGACCTAGCCAGGTAATGATGCCCCCTGCTAGGAAGCCATACAATGGAACTGCACCCTTGTGCAACCAATGTAACCTTCATCATCACCCTAGTGTGAAGTGCCGCAAATGTCAGATTTGCGAACTTATAGGTCATACAGCAAGGGTTTGCCCAACTGCAGCTGTACCAAATCAAGCTGGCGACACTCCTGCTCAAGCTCGTTTCTCACGAGGGCTTTGCTATAACTGTGGCGAGATGGGCCATTTCCTAAGGGATTTCCCAAAGCTTGCTAATGCAAATTTGACCCACGGATGACCAGTTGGCTGAGTAGAAGATGTTGCTGTCTTATGCTTTTGTTCTTTTGTTATCCTTGTAATGTGAAACAATCTGTTGTTTATAAATAAAAGTTGTTGTTCACAATTCTGATATACAAGTATAATTACATGTGTTTATGGCATTTCCCTATAATACCTGTATCAAGGAACTATGTTCCTTACAAACTACTCTTGTGATTCTCTCTTTCAAATGATCGCTCATGATACCCTCGAACATTTTAAGTACTCGTTTCATTCTAAGAAACAAAGTACAGAAAATAAAGTGACATTATGAGTGATCATGCTTCTACACATCTGTGCCTTTGAATCCTTGGTTAGATAACTAAGGATATTTTCAAATCTCATACCCATTACGTTTTGATTTTTCAACATACACAGTACAAGTATTTCAACACAATCTTCATGATCTCAAAACATTTCATATAGTTTGAAAACAATTTTTCTAGATACATTGTCTATGTTATTTCAAAAACATTGGCCATGTTATCAAAACCAACCTTTCTAATTTCAAAATATTTCATATAGTCTGAAGACAATATTAACACAATACATTTTCTTATCAAGTGCATGATTTCGAAAAGCATCATCCATGTCTTTCAAAAACCTTATACATAATTTCAAAATTCATCTCGTATGATTTTAAAACATTTTTAAATATATCTATCTAATACACCTACTTTATGATTTCAAAAGTATTATACATAAGGTTTCAAAAACGTTAAACACATTTTTCTTAAAAGGAACCCCATGCATAGTTTTCAAAAATATTTTTCCTCATACAGTGACTTAACCTTCAAATTCTGCTTCATATGTCGCCTTGACATATCTAGCATCTCAACTTCATAAGCATTTTTACTTCATGTTTTGACATAAGCACGTCCCGTGCAAGATTTCAAAACATCTTCAACTTCTAAAATCCATATGGGATCTTTTTATCTCCACAATTAGATCCTTGTGGATAATCATCATTCAAATCAGAGTCCTTAATTGGATTCCTCTTATACCTAAATTCGAACATTTCGGTTCCTTAAAATCGAAATCGAATTTTTCTTTTAGAAATCTTGCTATCTTTATAGTTAGATTCTTGATAATATTTAAAGTACCAAATGAAATCCACGAGATGGGTTCCTAGTGTGCTTTAAAATACATGTACTCTGTTAGCAGAACAAACTTCTAGTTAAACAATTTTGTGGTTATGTGACTATGTGTTTATTCATCTTATGTTTTCTTTTATGCATTTTTGTGTTTTTAATACTCTGGATATCCGTTATCCAAATCCTCGCAGGATCTTTCATATCTTCATATGAGAGATTCGTAGCAGGATATTCAAAAGGTACTACCTTCAATCCTTAATGGGCTTCTATGTAATAGTTAAGACCCTTGGATTATATAGTACTGCTCCATGATTCATAATAGACCCTTTAGTGGTCTAATCAAAAAGATTGATTCACAGTTTGGTTAAAGAACGACATCTAGTGATGTAGTTGGACAGACTCCTTGATAGTCTATTTAGATCATTTATTGATTTAATTAAAAGGACTCTATGGCGGTCTAGTTGCACTCATCACAGGTTTGTTCATTTGGTTTCACCCTACACATTATAAAATAGACTGTGTGAACTGTGCAAGGAATTGTCTGATTATGGACGCGTACATAATCATAAAATTTAGTGCACAGAAACCCAGTAAGATTTGTTATGTGTAAGAACCGATAGTGACAACAATAACGAAATGAGAACGATGTAATGGAGGTACGGTGGACGCACCAATGACGCTTCATATACTTGTATATAAGTATCCCTCTTACATTGCAATCATGATGTTATTAAAGTTACTAGAAGTTCAGAACCCAAACCAATGTTGTTCGATCTTTTCAACTTCATGCTTTCAAGCTCTCACAAGTTTCCTCTAAATAAATTTCGGGACGAAATTTCCTAAAGTAGGGGAGACTGTAACACCTGTGCCTTCACGGCCATCAAACAAATACCAAATCAATGAAATATTAAAATTCATACTTGGGATTTGTAAAGATATGTGTATCATTTGCACATATCATTTCTCGTTCAATTTCAAACTCTAAATCGCTTTCTGGAAGGTTATACGCGCACCGATGCGTAAATATAACCAGTTTAATGCAACGAACACTCCGGAATAGTGAAATAGGCTTAACATACCTTAAATAACCTTTACATAACTTAGAAATAAGTTTTGGAAGGTTTGGTATGCCGAAATCAAGTTAATTCGCTCACATGGACTAAAGTTGACAAACTGCGAAAGTATGCCAATTTGAACTGTAACAGACCTTCCGGAACATGACCATAAGTTAAACATACCATAAATATCCTTAACATAGCTTAGAAATAGGTTTTGAGGGGTTCGGTGTGCTAAAATAAACTTTTGGGTCATTCAGGGACTAAAAGTGTCAAAAAGTGCACAAGTTTGCATTTTCGCGCATAACTTACGTTCTGAATACATCCGGACATCCAAAAATTTATGTAAGCACTAAAATATTTTATTTTAGTGTTCGCCATAAGAAAAATCCATTCGTCACGTCATTTGGATCGTTTTTCGCATTCGGGACCAGATTCGATGTATTACCCGTTGTTTAATTCACAACCACACATTCTAACATGCTTAGTCAGCGGATAAGGATGGAATTTAGGCACCATAACTTTGCAACACATGTATGGATGGAATTTAAGCACCTAAGCACCATAACTTTGCAACACATGTACGGATGGGATTAAGGCACGTTTTCCATGAAACGATCTTAACGGTTCGGGTATTCCTATAAATACCCCATACCCCCCATTGCTAAAATCACTAGAATTCTGATTTGAGAACCTCTAAGTTGAAACCATTGTTTCATACCTGAGATTCTTGAATCGGGATTAGCATTCGGGGACCCTTCGTAAGTATTCTTTCGTTCTTTTCCTTATTTTACTGCTTTTCGAGTCAGAAAGTCAAACTTTGTTTGACTTTCAGCGTTGACCAGTAATGGTCAATGCGAAGTTCTTTTGAACTTCGCAACGTGAGTATAATCACGTTGGTCATAGTCCCTTGGGACTATGCCCACTGATTTCCACGTTGTCTAGGGTCGTAGGGTAAGCGATCTGATGAATCGCTTATACCTCGAACCCGACCCAGTTTGGTCGATCATTAGGATCCGACCAAACACATTAGGTGACCATAGTAGGTAGGGCATAACCTTCCGAGGTTATACCCTATGGTCACATCGTTTAAGTAGTTGTATGATAGGTAGTTTATATGCCTTAGGTAAATTACCAGAATACCCTTTTCATGTATAATTGGTAATTAAGCATATGTAACCTAAACCTTTGTCACATAACTGATTATGTAATATGTTTGGGCATATAACACTTGTCATAGGGCTAGTTAGGCGGTCAGAACGCGTTTCACGCGAACGACGCGTTAAAGTAGCATAAGCTACCTAAACGGGTCGTAATGGGTCGTAAACACTTAGGTTAAGTTTCATTTAGTATGTAGGCTTTGTTAAACCAAATGACACGAGTCTCTACACTCGTTTGGTTTACAAACCCTAATGCTACCCGATCTTCCGATTTAGGTCCGGTTTATTAATGTAGTTACCTATAGTAGGTGCCGTTTGATTCCATGATCTCTAGCTTTGCTTGGTGGTTATCCTAGGACTTCTGAGCAATCTCAAGTGAGTACATAGACCCCTCTTTTACTGTTTTCCAAACTGTTTTGGGGTGAAACACATGTGCCTACTTGTTACTTTCCTGCTTTCCTGTTTTCACATCATATACTTGTTATGTTCAGTAGTACACTATTAGTACATGATTTACATTAGATTTCTGCTATGTATGTTGACTGATAGCATGCTAGCACATTGATTTACATGACTTTTCTACTTTGTATGTTAACTTAGCATACTTAGTACATCATTTTACATTGCATCTCTGTTGCATATGTTCCAGTAACATATGGACACATTGTTTTACAGCTCTACCTTGTATGTTTACTCTAGCATACTAGGTACATTATCTTCATCACATGCTTACATTTTGGTATGACATTTGGTTTGTTTAAATGATACAATGTACATTCATTAACACTGATCATGCCGCTCGGTAGTAGGTAGTGGTACCATAGGACTTGACAAATCCCATTCCTGAAATCTCGGGTTTGTTTGGACGTAAGGAATGACCGAATCCGAATACATATTCTCTTGATAACTCACTTTTACATAGTTATCCGTCTGTCTCAAGGCTTGGATGTATGAATTTTCACAATACCGCATAAATGTTCATATTCAGTATAGCATGCATATATCTTACAAAACATAACTTTGATTTAAACCAAGTTTTACTTCAATACTTTGTTTTGTACATTTTTACTTATGGTTTAAGTAGTCTAAATTTTACTTACCATACATATCATTTTGGTTATACATTACTTGACTACTTTTGGACTATAAACATTTGACATGGATTATACCAGGACTTTTGACTATTGGTTTAAACATAGACTTATTACATTGTTGGTTTGGTTTGATTAAGTGATTAAGTAACGATGCGTGTGTAATATGATACAAGCATGGTGGATACGCCGTTGGTACTTCCTATATATAAGTGTTTGTATGGTATTACATATCGTAGCGTTATTTGAATCATTTCAGTTTGATACATATAACATTTTATACAAATAACATACTTTTCACAAGACATTGATTTACAAACAACTTATCTTTTACAAACTCATTTTAAAATGGTTATTCATTTAACCATACCATATTCTCTTATTTATACATATCATCTGATCTTGTTGCATCTTAAACGATTTACAAAACAAAACAAACTAAAAAGGTTCATGACTAAACATTTTCTTAAACATAAGTCATGAATCTCATTTTCACAAAACCTATGTATCTCACAGGCATTTTTATGCTGACGTACCTATTTTCACATGTGTTTTTCAGGAGCTGTTGCATAAGATGATCAAGATACACATAGGCAGACTTGGGCTTTAGTGACAATAAAAGATGCAAGACTAGTTAATTATGTTGTATATCCTTGTTTGATTAAGACATTGTAACACTTTTAATCAATAAAACGAAACTTCAATTGCCATGGATTAGAAACAATTAATTCTGTTACAACACTCCCCGACATTTCCGCCACGTTTTGTATGTTCTACGTGGTCGGGGTGTGACAGTACATAATTATGAAATTTAGTGCACAGAAACCCAGTAAGATTTATTATGTGTAAGAACCGATAGCGACAACAATAACAAAATGAGAACGATGTAATGGAGGTACGGTGGACGCACTAATGACGCTTCATATACTTGTATATAAGTATCCCTCTTACATTGCAAGCATAATGTTATTAAGGTTACTAGAAGTTCAAAACCCTAACCAATGTTGTTTGATCTTTTCAGCTTCATGTTTTCAAACTCTCACAAGTTTCCTCTAAATAAATTTCGGGATGAAATTTCCTAAAGTAGGGGAGACTGTAACACCTGTGCCTCCACGGCCATCAAACAAATAGAAAACCAATGAAATATTGTATTTTATACTTGGGATTTGTAAAAATATGTGTATCATTTGCACATATCAATTTTTGTTCAATTCCAGACTCTGAATCGCTTTCTGGAAGGTTATACGCGCACCGATGCGTAAATATAACTAGTTTATTGCAACAAACACTCCGGAATAGTGACATAGGCTTAACATACCTTAAATAACCTTTACATAACTTAGAAATAAGTTTTGAAGGCTTTGGTATGGCAAAAACAAGTTAATTCGCTTACAGGGACTAAACTTGACAAACTGCGAAAGTATGCCAATTTGAACTATAACAGACATTCCGGAACATGACCATAAGTTAAAAACACCTTTAATATCCTTTATATAGCTTATAAATAGGCTTTGAGGGGTTCGGTGTGCTAAAATAAACTTTTGGCTCATTCAGGGACTAAAAGTGTCAAAAAGTGCACAAGTTTGCATTTTCGCGCATAACTTACGTTCTGAATACATCCGGACACCCAAAAATTTATGTAAGCACTAAAACATTTTATTTTAGTGTTTGGCATAAGAAAAATCCATTCGTCACGCAATTTGGATCGTTTTTCGCGCTTATGCGCATTCCGTCGTAATTAAGCGAACATCGCGATCGTACGACCAAAAGAACCGACATCCGACATATTTTTGAGCACATTTTAAGTTCCCTATACTTTAAATTCATTTTAGAACTTTGAAATGGGGTTAACGGGGCTTAAACGTGTCAAAAATGCATCGAAAACCAAGTTTAGGGGCTGTAGGGACCAAAACTGTCAATCTGCCAAAATTGTTACCTTACGAACCTCAACATTGTCAGTTTTGAGGTCCGTAAGCTAAGGTCAGAACAGCAGAAACTTGCAGAAACTTTGAATCTGGTCCATTCCACATTGCACATGGTATTGGGCCATACTAGGGGCTCCCATGGTATTGTAAAACCACTATCTTGATGTGTATGGTTGAGATCAAAGCACGGTTTTCGAGGAACGATCTTAACGGTTCTCCGAACACTATAAATACCTACCCCCATCACTTGCAAAAACCCACCAAATCTGATTGTAATGCTCTAAGTTGAGGCCTTTGCTTCATACCTGAGCTATTCGATCACGATTTGCTTGCGGGGACCCTTTGTAAGTATTCTTTCGTTCTTTTCTTTCTTTTATTGCTTTTCGAGTCCGAAAGTCAAACTTTGTTTGAATTTCTGCGTTGACCAGTGTATGGTCAATGCGAAGTTCGTTTGAACTTCGCAACGTGATTGTAATCACGATGGTCATAGTCCCTTGTGACTATACCTACTGATTACCACGTTGTCTAGGGTCGTAAGGGTAAGCGATCTAATAAATCGCTTATACCTTTGAACCCGACCCATTTGGTCGATCATTAGGATCTGACCAAATACATTAGGTGACCATAGTATAGGGAATAACCTTCCAAGGTTATACCCTATGGTCACATCGTTTGAGTAGTTGTATGATAGGTAGTTTATATGCCTTAGGTAAATTACAAGAATACCCTTTTCATGTATAATTGGTAATTAAGAATATGTAACCTAAACTTCTGTCACATAACTGATTATGTAACATGTTTAGGCATATAACACTTGTCATAGGACTAGTTAGACGGTCCGAAAGCGTTTCACGCGAATGACGCGTTAAAGTAGCATAAGCTACCTAAACGGGTCGTAATGGGTCGTAAGCACTTAGGTTAGGTTTAATTTGGTATGTAGGCTTTGTTAAACCATATGACACGAGTCTCCATACTCGTTTGGTTTACAAACCCTCATTCTATCAAATCCTCCGATTTAGGTCCGGTTTATTAACATAGTTACCTATATTAGGTGCCGTTTGATATCCGCGATCTCTAGCATTGTTTGGTTGTTACTCAAGGACTACTGAGCAATCTCAAGTGAGTACATAGAACCCCCCTCTTTTACTGTTTTCCAAACATTTTGGGGTGGAACACATGTGCCTACTTGTTACTTTCGTGCTTTCCTGTTTTCACATCATATACCGGCTATGTTTGTTAGTACATTATAGTACACGATTTCATTACATTTCATGCTATGTATGTCCATTATGTGCATACTTAGTACATTGTTTTACATTACATTTCTGCCATGTATGTTGACTGATAACATGCTAGCACATTGATTTACATGACTTTTCTGCTTTGTATGTTAACTTAGCATACTTAGTACATTTATTATTCATCACATGCTTACATTTTGGTATGACATTTGGGTTGTTTAAACTATACTATACATTCATTAACACCGATCATGCCGCTCGGTAGTAGGTAGTGGTACCATAGGACTTGACAAATCCCATTCCTGTAATCTCGGGTTTGTTTGGATGGAAGGAATGACCGAATCCGAATACAATTCTTTTGATAACCTTGACTAAAAGGTTTATCCGACTGTCGCAAGGCTTGGATGTATGAATTTTCACAATACCGCATAAATGTCTATATCAGTATAGCATGCATATATTACACAAAACATAACTTTGATTTAAACCATGTTTTACTTCAATACCTTGTTTTTGTGCATTTTACATATGGTTTAGTTGATATATTTCACTTACCATACATAAACATTTGTTACACATTACTTGACTACTTTTGGACTATCAACATTTGACATGGTTTATACAAGGACTTTTGACAATTGGTTTAAACATAGATATTATACATTATTGGTTGGTTGACTTACATTTGACATAAACATTAGACATAAACATTTTGACATTTGATTATACATAAACATTTTACTTTGGTGGTTTGGTTTGAGTAAGTGATTTAAGTAACGAGGCGTGTGTAATATGATACAAGCATGGTGGATACGCCGCTGGTACTTCCTATATATAAGTGTTTTTATGGTATCACATATTGTAGCGTTCTTTGAATCATTTCAATTTGAGACATATAACATTTTATACAAATAACATACTTTTCACAAGACATTGTTTTACAAAACAACTTATCTTTTACAAACTCATTTTACTTGGTTATTCATTTAACCATACATTATTCTCTTACTTATACATATCATCTGATCTTATTGCTTTTCAAACGATTTACAAAACAAAGCTAACTACAAGGTTCATGACTAAACATTTTCTTAAACATAAGTCATGAATCTCATTTTCACAAAACCTATGTATCTCACAGGCATTTTTATGCTGACGTACCTATTTTCACATGTGTTTTCAGGAGATGATGCATAGGACTTATCAAGTTACACTTAGGCGGACTTGGGCCTTAGTGACAATAAAAGATGCAAGACTAGTTATTTATGTTATGTTTCTTTGATTGTCAAGACATTGTAACTCTTTTATTTAATAAAACAATATTTCAATTTCCATGTGTTATGAAACAATGATTCTGTTACAACACTCCCCGACGTTTCCGCCACGTTTTGTATGTTCTACGTGGTCGGGGTGTGACAATTATTAGGACCCATTTACTTTGATTAGTCACCATGTCGTTTGTTTGTTTTAAATAACGAACAAATGATCATAATCCTCATGTTTCGCTGATATTTCTTTAGCATCCAGCTATGATTATCCGATAACATCTCACGTTTTTTCTCTCTTATTTTTTTCCACTATCTTTAGGATGCCTCCTCATCTCAGCGATACTCAAAAATCTGAACTGGCTGCCACCATCGCTAAAACAAATAAGCATAGTAATCCGTGGGGCCATTGAGTTAGCTGTTGCCATGTCTCGTCTCAAGGACGAAATTATTCCTGAGGCATCTAAGAAGATGAAAACCAAGCCCTCAAGAAAGTCAAAGAAGCGTAAGGTTTCACAGAACATCGTTAGGGCTGCCCAAAACAATCACACCACACCCAACCAACCAGCTCAACCCCCTGCTAAGAAGCCATACAAGGGAACTGCACCATTGTGCAATCAATGCAACCGTCATCATCTGAATCAAACACCATGTTTCAAATGTACCCACTGTGGACGGTGGGGACATTTGATTAAGGCATGCCGTTTTGCGATCCAAAACAAAACGGATGCAAATCCTGGGTCATTTCAGGAACAATTGCCCAAAGCTTGTCAATGCAAATCCAAACCATGAATGAGCATTTGGCTGACTAGAAGATGATGCTACTTAGAAACAACTATGATTTTATGTTTTGTTTCTTTTGCTTTCCAAGAATCTTGAAACACTTTGGTTGTTCCATAAATAAATTTGGTTGTTTCCATTTTATTTACAAAATCAACGTGAACACATGTATATGACATACCCCTACGATACCGACACCGAGGAACTATGTTCCTTGCAAGACAAACTACTCTTGCAGTTCTCCCATTCATATGATCGCTCGCGATCTCCACGAAAATCCTAAGTACTCGTTTCGTTCTAAGAAACAAAGTACAAGGTACAAGTTACAACTCTGGAGGAATACTCAAAGTACCACTTTAAATCCTTGTTTGGATATCTAAGGGTACTTCTCATAAATCCCTCAATAGTCTTATGCGATATGTCTATGTACATATCATTTCATTCTAGTTTTCATAACAACATACATAGTATATGTTTTCAAAACCTCCTTCACGATTTCAAAAACTTTTCATACGGTTTAAAAACATTTAACATAGTATATTTACTTAATATACCAAATGTATAATTTCAAAAGCATTATCGATGTTCTCAAAAACCATATACATGATTTCAAAACCATTTCACATTGTTTTAAAACATTTTATAAACATATTTACCTAATACACCTACCACATGATTTCAAAAGCATTATATAAGGTTTCAAAAACATTAAACACATTTTCCAAAAAACCCCATGCATAGTTTTCAAGAACATTCTGCTCGTATGTTAACTTAACATATGTAGTACACAACCTCCAAATTCTGCTTCATATGTCGCCTTGGCATATCTGATAACTTGACTTCATAAACATTTCACCTCATGTTTTGATTTAAGCACATCTAGAACAAGGTTTTGAAACATCTCTTGCTACACGGATTCCAAAATTTTTATGAGATTTTCCTATCTTCATAGTTAAATCCTTGTGGAAATTTAAAGCGCAAAAGTTAAAGTCCATGGATTGAATTCCTGGAATACTTTAAATACACGTGTACAAATCAATAACAAGTTTACAAACAAATTTATAACAAGTTGATAACAAATTGATGACCAGGTGACTATTATGTGCTTACGTGTTTATGTATTGACCTAATCAAAGAAACTCTATGGTAATCTAAGTCAAAGTTATATCAAGATTGTTCAACAAATTCTATCCCCTACACATTATAAAACAAACTGTGTGGACTGTGCAATGAATTACGTAATTATGGATGCATACATAATTATGGAATTTAGTGCACAGAAACTACAACAAGTGTTGTCATGTATCAACATAAACAAGAAACTAAAGTTAACTCTATTCATTTACGTTTCTGATGTGGTACCCGTTGAGGAAAAATGAATTGGCTATTCATTTTTCGCCTCTCAAAGAAATATCCGCTGAGGGAAATGAATAATCTATTCATGAACCGTGTTCATTTTCGTTTCTTATGAAGTACCCACTGAGGAAAATGAATTATCCAATCATATTCACTTCTGGATAAATATCCACTGAGGAAAATGAACAAATTCATTTTCATTTCTAATAAAGTACCCACTGAGGAAAATAAACCATCCGTTCATTTTCGCTTTTGAAGAAATACCCACTGAGGAAAATGAATAAATTTATTCCATTTCTGACGAAGTAGCCACTGAGGAAAATGAATTGATCATTCATTTTCACTTCTAAAGAAATACCCACTGAGGGAATGAATAATCCAGCATTAATTTTGTCATTTTCATTTCTAATGAAGTACCCACTGAGGAACATGAACCATCCGTTCATTTTCGCTTCTGAAAAATATCCACTGAGGAAAATGAATAAATCCATTCCACTTCTGATGATGTATCCACAGAGGAAAACGAATTATCCATTCATTTTCGCTTCTGAAGAAATATCCATGGGGGAAATGAATATTTTTTTAATTATCCTTCATTTCCACTTCTGACAAAGTACCCACTGTGGAAAATGAATCATCCATTCATTTCCGCTTCTGAAGAAATATCCATCGGGGAAATGAATATCTTTTTCAATTATCCTTCATTACTACTTTTGACGAAGTAGCCACTAAGGAAAATGAATCATCCATTCATTTTCGCTTCTAAAGAAATATCAATCGGGGAAATTAATATCTTTTTCAATTATCCTTCATTTCCACTTCTGACGAAGTACCCACTAAGGAAAATGAATCATCCATTCATTTTCGCTTCTGAAGAAATATCCATCGGGGAAATGAATATCTTCTTAAATTATCATTCATTTACACTTCTGACGAAGTACCCACTAAGGAAAATGAATCATCTATTCATTTTCTCTTCTGAAGAATTTTCCATCGGGGGAACTGAATATTCTTTACGACAATCCCTCATTTCTACTTCTGACTAAGTAATCCACTGCGGAAAATGAATCATCTGTAGGATCGAGATTCGATCTAAACGAGTCTATTAGAAGAGTTCTAATCCATATCAAAGGCGGAATTCAATGATACAGACTTGATTACAGCTTTATTCACACACAGATTCACTTTAACTGTCTTGATTATTGATTTGAAAGCGTTACAGATCAAATGACACTTCAGCAGCACTTCGGCTCCGGAATTACAACCGTTACAAATGAAATGCAAGCTCATGTATTTATAGATGAGCCATTTCGCATGGAATGGATATGATCCATTTCGTGCGAACTGGACATTCACCACTCAAATCATATTTTATCGTAAACTGAGCACCATTCTATCCTATCTAGACATATGCACCAACAGACTCCCCCTTGGATGTTGACGAAGTCTTTAGTGTCGAGTCTTCGGTATGTCACATTTTCAGTCTTTATCAGTCTTAGTGCTCTCCCCAAAGTATCTGACAGTGTAACCTTCCTATCTCTATCTTCTTCCATCAGGTTTTATACTCCCCCTTGAATGTTGATCTAATCTTCAATCTCCTCTTTCTCTCACTCATTTGTATTAGCAGCTGGCATGATCATCAGGATTCAAAACTGGCTCTACTATCTTCAGACTCCCCCTTAAGTTGTTCCGGGATCGCAATCTGACATAGCTTTCGTTTCAGGATCGTGATCTGGTTCAAACTCTGCTCAGCCTTTATGCGGAAAGTCTTCAGGAATCGAACCCTGGCTCTTTCAAAACTGTTTCCTGCACAATCCTCTACCTCAAAATAAATTTCACAAATTTAACAATTTGACAAATTTAACAATCGTTCAAAATGATTTAACATATAAAATCTCTGATGATCACTTGTAAGAATTCAATTTTTCTCTTTACAAACAAATTCTCCCAAACATGTTCATCATGTTTAGCACTTGGAATTTTGAAAATCAGCTCTCCAACATCAGTTGTCGAAAATCTTTTTGATTTTTACAAAATTTATGTTAAAAAACACAATATTTTTGGATTTTTGTTTTTAAAGAAAACCTGTAAAGAAATATTTACAGACAATATTTTTGTGAGTTTGTGTAAGAGGATCATATCAGTTTATGAGACAAATCACTAACACCGTTAAGATTTAAATCATTTTAAGTTCTAAACGATTCATTTAGATTGTCAGTATACTGATCCACTTAAAATTTTACAAAAAGTTCAACTGTTTCGAGATACGAGATTAGTGTTTTAATAGACTTAAACTTATTCGCGTGTCCCACCTCAGAATATACTCCCGTATCCAGACTTCTATATTCAGTCTTACAGGTGAATGTACACTAATGATATCTGTAAACGGGTAATGCGAGACCATGAGTGAGACACCTGTGCCTCCACGGCCATCAAACAAATACCCAATCAATGAAATATTGTATTTCATACTCAGGATTTGTATAAATATGTGTATCATTTACACATATATCTCTCGTTCGATTTCGAGCTCTAAATCGCTTTCTAGAAGGTTATACGCGCACTGATGCGTAAATATAACCAGTTTAATGCAACAAACACTCCGGAATAGTGAAATAGTCTTAACATACCTTAAATAACCTTTACATAACTTAGAAATAAGTTTTGGAAGGTTTGGTGTGTCGAAATCAAGTTTATTCGCTTACAGCGACTAAATTCGACAAACTGCGAAAGTATGTTTATTTGTACTGTAACGAACATTCTGGAACATGACCATAAGTTAAACATACCCTAAATATCCTTTACATAGCTTAGAAATAGGCTTTGAGGGGTTCGGTACGCTAAAATAAACTTTATGCTCATTTAGGGACTAAAAGCGTCAAAAAGGGCATAAGTTTGCATTTTCGCGCGTAACTTACGTTCTGAATACATCCGGACATCCAAAAGTTTATGTAAGCATTAAAATATTTTATTTTAGTGTTTGGCATAATAAAAATCCATTCGTCGCGTAATTTGGATCGTTTTTCGCGTTCGTGCGTATTCCGTCGTAATTAAGCGAATATCGCGATTGTACGACCAAACGAACCGACATCCGACATATTTTTGAGCATGTTTCATGTCCCTCATACTTAGGCATCATTTTAGAGCCTTAAAATGGTTTAACGGGCCTTAAACGTGTCGAAAAAGGCCTTAAACACATGCAGGGACTAAAATTGCAATTTCTGAAACTTGATGTGCAGACCTGAGGCCCAGGCGGCCCGCATAAACCCTGCCAGTCTCTTACACGGCCGGTGTAAAACTGCCAAATGTGCAGAATATGGTTTATAGCCATTTCCAGCCTGTTCCAGCTTGATCCAACACTTGCAAATGGTTTTTATACAAACTATGGGCTATTTTCATGTCCCCATGGTATTCTAAAACTATGGGTACATGTGTACAGCTTAGATTTAAGCTCAGGAATCGAGGAACGATCCTAACGGTAGTCCATTTCCTATAAATACCTACCATAGTTTCTTGCAATCCTCACACAATCTGATCTATTTGCTCTAAATTGGGGCTTAGCACCTCATACCTGAGCAAGTTGGATCTAGATTTCCATTCTTGGACCCTTTGTAAGTATTCTTTCGTTCTTTTATGGGTTTTTAGCACGAAATTCAAACTTTGTTTGACTTTCGGCATTGACCAGTTTATGGTCAACACGAAGTTCGTTTGAACTTCGCAACGTGAGCGTAATCACGATGGTCATAGTCCCTTGTGACTATACCTACTGATTACCACGTTATCTAGGCTTAGTGAGGAGTCGTAGTTTCGGCCAAAATGCGTATTCTTGCGTATTTTGTAACCAAACTACTTTTAGGTATCAAAACCGTTTGTTTTGATACCAAACTTGTTTTCAAACCTCGTTAAACATGTTTAGCTCGTCACTTTTAGATTTGTGCTTATTTAGGGTCGTAAAGGTAACCGATCTAAACAATCGCTTATACTTTCGTACCCGACCCGTTTGGTCGATCATTAGGATCCGACCAAACACATTAGGTGACCATAGTTGTATAGGGAATAACCTTACGAGGTTATACCTTATGGTCACGTTGTTTAGTTAGTTATATGATAGGTAGTTTATATGCCTTAGGAAAATTACTAAAATGCCCTTTTTGCACCAAAATTCATTTTAAGCCTATGTAACTTAATTTTTGACGTCTAAACTGATTTAGCAACTATATTAGACATGTTAAGGCATATTTTACTTGTCATAGGACTAGTTAAGCGGTCGAACACGTTTTACGCGAACGACGCGTTAAAGTAGCATAAGCTACCTAAACGGGTCGTAATGGGTCGTAAGCACTTAGGTTAGGTTTCATTTTAGTAAGTAGGCTTTGTTAAACCATATCATATGAGTTCCAATACTCATTTGGTTTATGAAACCTCATACTATCCGATCTCCCGATTTAGGTCCGGTTATTTATGTAGTTACCTATATTAGGTGTCGTTTGAATTCCGTGATCCGTCTAGCCATGCTTGGTCGTTGTTTAAGACTTCTAAGCACCCTCAAGTGAGTACATAGTCCCCTCTTTTACTGTTTTCCAAACGTTTTGTGGTGAAACACATCTGCCTACTTGTTACTTTCGTGCTTTCCATGTTTTTATATCATATACTTGCTATGTTCCTTAGTACACTATTAGTACATGATTTCATTATGTTTTGTTATGTATGTTTACTTAACATGCTAGCACATTGTTTTACATTACATTTTTGGCTATGTATGTTTACTTAGCATACTTAGTACATTGTTTTACATTACATTTCCGCTATGTATGTTTACTTAGCGTACTAGCACATTGTTTTACATTCATTTCTTTTGCTATGTATGTTTACTTGGCATGTTAGCACATTGTTTTACATTACATTTTCTTTTTCAATGTATGTTTACTTGGCACGCTAGCACATTGTTTTACATTGCATTTCTTTCGATATGTATGTTTACTTAGCATGCTAGCACATTGTTTTACATCACATTTTCTGTTACATATGTTTACTTAGCATATGAACACATTGTTTTACATCTCTACCTTGTATGTTTACTTAGCATACTAGGTACATTGTTCTCATAAAACATTCTTACATTTGGTATAACATTTGGTTTGTTTAACGAAACTAATACATTCATTAACACCGATCATGCCGCTCGGTAGTAGGTAATGGTACCATAGTAATTGATAACTCCCATTCCTGAAATCCTAGGTTTGTTTGGGTGGAAGGAATGACCGAATCCGAATACATTTATAGGTAGACCTTAGACTTTGTGCTAGGGTTTATTCTACAGTCGTAAGGCTTGGATGTAGACGTTTTACAATACCGCATAGATGTTTGTATCAGTAAAGCATGCATTATTTCACAAAGCATAACTTTTGATTCATTCAAATACTTTGTTTTGTGCATTTTTACATATGATTAAGTAGTCACTTTTTGCTTAACATACATGACATTTGTTTACACATTTCATGATTTACCTTTAACATTAGACATGGTTTTCACACAAACATTTTGACATTTGATTATACATAAACATTTTTACATTGATGGTTTGTTTGGTAAGTGATTTAAATAACGAGGCGTGTGTAATATGATACAAGCATGGTGGATACGCCGCTGGTACTTCCTATATATAAGTGCTTATATCATACTACATATCGTAGCTTATTTAAATCATTTCAATTTTGACATATTACATTTTACACAAATTAGCATATCTTTACAAAACATTGTTTTACAAACAACACATTTTATACAAATTCATTTTACTTGGTTATTTATTTAACCATACATATTTCTTTTATACCATCTGTTTCCTTATCGATTTTTATATGATTTATAAAACAAAAACATTTTACAAGGATCATGACTGACTTTTGTTAAACATCTTTTTCTAAACTTATAAGTCATGAATCCTATTTTCATAAAACCTATGTATCTCACAGGCATTTTTATGCTGACGTACCTATTTTCACATGTGTTTCAGGATATGATGCGTAGGATTGATCAAGATACACTTAGGCAGACTCGGGCCTTAGTGACATTAAAAGATGCAAGACTAGTTAATTATGTTATGTTTCTTTGTTATTAAGACATTGTAACTCTTCTAATCAATAAAACAAAATTTCAATTTTCCATGTGTTATGAAACAATGATTCTGTTACAACACTCCCCGACGTTTCTGCCACGATTTGTTGTTTTATGTGGTCGGGGTGTGACAATGAGAGCTCAGGTTAGAACTTCCGTTCAGAGAAAGAGATGATGGCCCATCTTTCGGTGTCTCCCGTTTGAGGGGATCTTTTCTTCAACAGCACATGAATCGCATTTTTCAATGTTTCATCATTTTTTATTGTGACATATGTGCTTGTGTAATCATTTTACAGACTCTGAACAATTCAATATCAGTAAAACAATGTATTTTGATCCCAATGTTTGTTTTTTATGTTTGTTATTATGTACGTTTTGATTTTTGATCGATTTTAAACTCTATATCGCTTTCTAGAAAGTCATTCGCAAACTGATGCGTAAACACGATCAGTTTAACGCGACAAACACTCCGGGATAGAAACATAAGCTTAACATACCTTAAATAACCTTTACATAACTTAGAAATAAGTTTTGAAGGCTTTGGTATGGCAAAAACAAGTTTATTCGCTCACAGAGACTATTTGCGTCAACTTACAAAAGTCTGCCGTTTCGTAAGGCAACGTACAGTCCGGAACTTGATCATAAGCTAAACATACCATATATAACCTAAAAATGGCTTGGAAATAAGCTTTAATAGGTTCGGTGTGCAAAAATATGCTTATATGATCTTGCAGGGACTAAAAGTGTCAAAAAAGGCGTAAGTTTGTATTTTCTCGCATATCTTACGTTCTGACTACATCTGGCCATCCAAACTTTTTGTACACACTAAAATATTTTTATTTTAGTGATCGGCATGCAAAAATACCGCTCGTCGTTTAATTTGGATCATTTTCGCGTCCGTTTGGGTTTCGTCGTAAATTAACGAATAACGTGACCGTACGACTAAACGAGCTGACATCCGAGAGTTTTCCGAGCATATTCTGAGTCCACTAAACTTTATTGACCTTATAAAGCCTTGAAAATGGCTTAAAGGGGGTCAAAATTGACAAAAATGGGCTCAAACAAGTGTAGGGACCTATGCTGTAAATAATGAAAGTTTGCTGATCTGCAGGGACCATACTGGCCGCGTAATCCTGGTCCTCTGCCTTACGCGGGCCGCCTGAAGACCCCCAGCAACCAAAAATCATTTTTCAGCATTCTGTTGTTAATTCAGGGGTTGTTATGCAAATTTCTTGGTGTGTTAACCAAGTTAACACCTCTCCAAGCAATGCTAGCTGTCCCTAAACACTTGTAAGGCCATGATTTCTTGCTTGGAGGCTACACAAACATGTGGCATGATCTTGTGAACTTGAAACAAGTATAGATAGCCTACCATTTCACTTGTTGCAACTCACACTTGATCTAAATTCTCTAAGTTGATGTTTCTATAACTTCATACCTAAGAATTATAAGATCAAGTTCAAGCAAGGACCTTTTGTAAGCATTCCTTCATTCTTTTATTGCTTTCTAGCTTAAAAAGTCAAACAATGTTTGACTCTCAGTTTGACCAGTCAATGGTCAACGCAAAGTTTGTTTGAACTTTGTAATGTGATTGTAATCACGATGGTTATAATCCTTAGCGATAATACCTACTGATTACCACGTTAACTAGGCGTAGTGACGAGTCAAAGTTTCGGTCAAAATGTGTTTTAGCACGCATTTTGCCACGAAACTACTTTTAGGTATCAAAACACTTTGTTTTGATACCAAATCAGTTTTCTAAGTAGGTTAAACATGTTTAACTCGTCACTATTAGTTTAGTGCTTGTTAAGGGTCGTAAGTTAAGCGGTCTAGACAACCGCTTAGACTTTCGAACCCGACCTGTTTGGTCGATCATTAGGATCCAACCAAGCTTGTTTAGTGATCATAGTTTCATAGGGAATAACCTCTGAGGTTATACCTTATGATCACATAGGATTGGTTAGTCATTTGTTAGTTAGCTTATATGCCCAAAGGAAATGACCAAAACGCCCTTTTGAAGCATAAATCAGTATTTTGCATATGTGAACATGTTTTTGACATATAATCTGATATAGTAACATGTTTAGGCATAATTGGGCATGTAAGACTTGACATAACACATAGTTAACCTTCCGAACATAGTTTTACGCAAACGACGCATTATAGTAGCTTATACTACCATAATGGGTCGAAACGGGCCAAAAGCACGTAGGTAGACTTTCAAATCAAAATGTTAGCTCTATTAAATCATACCATATGAGTTCAAACACTCATTTGATTTATAGAACATCATTCTATCCTATCTCCCGATTTAGGATCCGATTATTAACATAGTTACCTATATTAGGTACCGGTTGATTCGTGATCCTTGGAGCCTTATTTGGTATTATTCTCAAGACTATTATGCAATCCCAAGTGAGTACATAGTTCCCCCCTTTTACCGTTTTCAAATACTTTGGGGTGATACACATGTACATACGCGTTACTTTCGTGCATTTCATGATTTTAAGACATAAACATGCTAGTTTCACCTAGTACATATCCAGTACATGTCACACCCCGACCACGTAGAACATCAAATCATGGCGGAAACGTCGGGGAGTGTTGTAACAGAATTATTGTTTCACAACCATGGCATACAAAGTTATATTTTTATTTATCAAATAAGAGTGTTACATTGTCTCAAAACAAGAAATAAAGAGTTCATAACATAATTAAACTAGTTCTATCTTTATTTTAAGTCTCTAAGGCACAGGTCTGCCCTAGTGTCACGATCATCATCCTAAGCAACAGCTCCTGAAACACATGTGAAAATAGGTACGTCAGTATAAAAATGCTTGTGAGATACATAGGTTTTGTGAAAATAGGATTCATGACTTATAAGTTTAGAAAAAGTTGTTTAGCAAAAGTCAGTCATGAACCTTGTAAATTGTTTTGTTTTGTAAATCATTTAAAAAGCGATAAGATCAAATGATATGTATAAATAAAAGAATAATGTGTGGTTAAGTGTATAACCAAATAAAATGTGTTGTATAAAGTAAATTGTTTGTAAACCAAAATCTTGTGAAAATCGTGTTACTTGTGTAAAATGTATAAGTCCAAATTGAATGATTTAATTAACGCTATGATATGTAATATAATACAAACACTTATATATAGGAAGTACCGACGGCGTATCCACCATGCTCTTATCATATTACTCACATCTCGTTACTTAAGTCACTTAAACAAACCACCAATGTATAAAGTCTATGTTTAAACCAATTGTCAAAAGTCCTTGTATAAATCGTATCAAATGTTAATAGTCCAAATGTAGTCAAGTAATGTGTAGTAAATGTTATGTCTGGTAAGTAGTGTGTTGTTACATAAACCAAATGTAAGAATGTACAAAACAAAGTATTTTGAATATATCAAAAAGTTATGTTTTGCAAAGTAATGCATGTTACATTGATACAAACACTTATGTGGTAAGTTAACGCATACATTCAAGCCTTGAGACAGTCGGATAACCCTAAGTTAAGGTTATCAAAAGAAATGTTTTCGGATTCAGTCATTCCTTACATCCAAACAAACCCGGGATGTCAGGAATGGGATTTGTCAAGTCCTATGGTACCAGTACTTACTACCGAGCGGCGTAGCTAATGTTAATGAACGTATATAAGTCCCATTTGTGCAAACCAAATGTCATAGCAAATGTGAACATGTTATATGAAAACAATGTACTAAGTATGCTAAGTTAACATACGAAGCAGAAAAGTCATATAAATCAATGTGCTAGCATGCTATCAGTCAACATACATAGCAGAAATGTAAATTAAAACGATGTACTAAGTATGCACACAATGGACATACATAGCATAAAATGTAATGAAATCATATACTATAATGTACTAATGAACATAACAAGCATATGATATGAAAGCATGAAAGGCACGAAAGTAACAAGTAGGCACATGTGTTTCACCCCAAAACAGTTTGAAAACAGTAAAAGGGGGGGGGGGTCTATATACTCACTTGAGATTGCTTAGTAGTCCTTGAGTAACAACCAAACAATGCTAGAGATCACGGATATCAAACGGCACCTAATATAGGTAACTACGTTAATATACCGGACCTAAATCGGAGGATTGGATAGAATGAGGGTTCGTAAACCAAACGAGTATGGAGACTCGTGTAATATGGTTTAACAAATCCCACATACTAAAATGAAACCTAAGCGCTTACGACCCATTTCGACCCGTTTAGGTAGCTTATGCTACTTTAACGCGTCGTTCGCGTAAAACGCGTTCGGAACGCCTAACTAGCCCTATGATAAGTAAAATATGCCTTAACATGTCTAATATTGTTGCCAAATCAGTTTAGATACCAAAAGTTATGTTACATATGCTTAAAATGAATTTTGGCATTAAAAGGGCATTTTGGTAATTTACCTAAGGCATATATACTACCTATCATACAACTACTTAAACAAAGCGACCATAAGGTATAACTGTCACACCCCGACCGCGTAAAACAACAAATCGCGGCGGAAACATCGGGGCGTGTTGCAACAGAATTAATGTTTCATAACCATGGATATCAAAAGTGTTTCGTTTTATTAAACATTGAATAATTACATCGTCTGGAAATCTAAATACA
This sequence comes from Helianthus tuberosus, assembly GCA_030545235.1. Lineage (NCBI taxonomy): Eukaryota > Viridiplantae > Streptophyta > Magnoliopsida > Asterales > Asteraceae > Helianthus > Helianthus tuberosus. Next base: position 2,239,815 of record CM060402.1, read on the forward strand.
CAATTTAAACATAATCTATCATTGTTATTGAGTCACTAAGGCCTTGTCCAGTCCTATGTGAGCATGCATCTTATCAATCGATATCATTCAACAATTACCTGAAACATATGTGAAAACGAGGTCAGCAAAGAAATGCTGGCGAGTACATAGGTTTTGTGAAAATAAGATTCATGACTTCTGTTTTAAGAAAATGTTTAGTCATGAACCTTGTAATTTGCTTTGTCTTAGTAAATCATTTGAAAAATAATAAGTTCAAGTGATATGTATAAATAAGAGAATAATGCATGATTAAATGAATAACCATGTAAAATGAGTTTGTATAAGATAAGTTGTTTGTAAATAATTGTCTTGTGAAAAGTATGTTACTTGTATAAAATGTTCTATGTCTCAAACTGAAATGATTCAAATAACGCTACAATATGTAATACCATACAAACACTTATATATAGGAAGTACCAGCGGCGTATCCACCATGCTTGTATCATATTCCACACGCATTGTTACTTAATCACTTAGCCAAACCAAACCACCAAAGTAATGTTCATGCCCAATGTAAATCATGTAATATGTATAACCAAAACCCAATCGTATATCGCTTTGAAGCCAATCGTTTACCCAATCGTTAAATTCGTTTTAGGTCGTGAAGCTACTTAAATGGTCGTCTCGCTAATAACATTCAAACCTTCTTGACTCGCATTAATAAACCCTTACCAAAGGATAGATTAACAATTCGCATTAATAAACCCTTACCAAAGGATAGATTAACATCTCGCATTAATAAACCCTTACCAAAGAGTAAATTAACAATTACAGATTCAGTCGCTACCCACAACACCCACACATAACTACGGGTGTAGTAACTAACGGGATTTTTCAGATCCTATGGTACCATAACCTAATACTGGTCGGCTTGATCATTGCTAATGAATGTCATTTGTTATGTAACCCAACCAACAAGTTCGTTCACATTATCGAAATCGTTATTAGTTTTGTATAAATCGTCTTAATCGTTTTTGAAACCATCGTTATAACATCGAAAATCGTTTTGATACCATCGTTAAAACCTTGAAAACATTTAGCACATATGAGTCACCCCAAAACAATTGAAAGCAGTAAAATAGGGGAATAATGTACTCGCCTGAGAATGCTTAGAGGTCTTGAACAACAACCAAACAAAGCTAGAGAGAGCACGGAATCAGTCGGCAATCTAAAACTATATAAATAAACCGGACTTAAATCGGGAGATCGGATAGGATGAGGCTTGGTAAACCAAATGAGTATTGAAACTCATATGATATGGTTTAACAAGGCCTACATACTACAATGAAACCAAACCTAAGTGCTTTCGACCCATCGCGACCCATTAAGGTAGCTTATGCTACTTTAACGCGTCGTGTGCGTGAAACGCGTTCGGACCGCCTAACTAGTCCTATGACAAGTAGAATATGCCTAAACATGTTACATAATCATTTATGTGACAAAGGTTTAGGTTACATATGCTTAATTACCAATTATACATGAAAAAGGTATTCTGGTAATTTACCTAAGGCATATAAACTACCTATCATACAACTACTCAAACGATGTGACCATAGGGTATAACCTCGGAAGGTTATTCCCTACCTACTATGGTCACCTAATGTATTTGGTCGGATCCTAATGATCGACCAAATGGGTCGGGTTCGAGGTATAAGCGATTTATTAGATCGCTTACCCTACGACCCTAGACAACGTGGTAATCAGTAGGCATAGTCCCAAGGGACTATAACCAACGTGATTACACTCACGTTGCGAAGTTCAAACGAACTTCGCATTGACCATAACTGGTCAATGTAGAAAGTCAAAGAAAGTTTGACTTTCAGACTCGAAAGACTCGAAAAGCAATAAAAGAACGAAAGAATACTTACGAAGGGTCCCCGAATGCTAATTTCGATCCGAGAATCTCAGGTATGAAACAATGGTTTCAACTTAGAGTTTCTAAGATCAAAATTCTAGTGATTATGAAGCATGGGGGTGGGGTATTTATAGTAAAAGGTCCACCGTTAAGATCGTTTCTTGGAAACCGTGCTTTGATCTTGGCCTTACACCTCAAGATAATGGTTTTACAAAACCATGTGAGCCCATGGTATTTCCCAAAACCATGTGCACATCAAAACAGCCCCTAGTATTTCCCAAAACCATGTGCAAAGGTGGTATAGACCAGATTCAATGTTTCTTCACAGAAAGTTTCAAAAATGGCAGATTTGGTCCCTGTAGTGTAATAAGGCCTTTTCCGACGCGTTTAAGGCCCGTTAACCCCATTTCAAAGCTCTAAAATGAAGTTAAAGTAAAGGGAACTTAAAATGTTCTCAAAAATATCTCGGATGTCGGTTCGTTTAGCCGTAAAGTTGCGTTGTTCGGCTAATTACGACGGAATGCGCATAAGCGCGAAAAACGGTCCAAATGACGCGACAAATGGATTTTTCTTAAGCCAAACACTAAAGCATAATATAGTCATGCTTACATAAATTTTTGGATGTCCAGATGTATTCAGAACGTAAGTTATGCGCGAAAGTGCAAACTTGTGCACTTTTTGACGCTTTTAGTCCCTGAATGACCCAAAAGTTTATTTTAGCACACCGAACACCTCAAAGCTTATTTCTAAGCTATGTAAAGGATATTTATGGTATGTTTAACTTATGGTCATGTTCCGGAATGTCTGTTACAGTTCAAATTGGCATACTTTCGCAGTTTGTCAACTTTAGTCCCTGTAAGCGATTTAACTTGATTTTGCCATACCAAAGCCTTCAAAACTTATTTCTAAGTTATGTAAAGGTTATTTAAGGTATGTTAAGCCTATTTCACTATTCCGGAGTGCTTGTTGCATTAAACTGGTTATATTTACGCATCGGTGCGTGTATAACCTTCCAGAAAGCGATTTAGAGTTTGGAATTGAACAAAATTTGATATGTGCAAATGATACACATATTTTTACAAATCCCAAGTACGAAATATAATATTTCATTGGTTTGGTATTTGTTTGATGGCCGTGGAGGCACAGGTGTTACAGTCTCCCCTACTTTAGGAAATTTCGTCCCGAAATTTATTTAGAGGAAACTTGTGAGAGTTTAAAACATGAAGTTGAAAAGACCGAACAACATTGGTTAGGGTTCTGAACTTCTAGTAACTTTAATAACATCATGCTTGCAATGTAAGAGGGATACTTATATACAAGTATATGAAGCATCATTGGTGCGTCCACCGTGCCTCCATTACATTGTTATCATTTTATTATTGTTGTCACTATCGGTTCTTACACATAGTAAACCTTACTGGGTTTCTGTGCACTAAATTTCATTATTATGTACGCGTCCATAATTAGACAATTCCTTGCACAGTTTACACAGTCTATTTTATAATGTGTAGGGTAAAACCAAATGAACAATCCTGTGATGCGTGTGACTAGACCGCCATAGAGTCCTTTTAATTAAATCAATAAATGATCTAAATAGACTATCAAGGAGTTTGTTCAGCTACATCACTAGATGTCGTTCTTTAACCAAATTGTGAATCAATCTTTTAGACTAGACCACTCAAGGGTCTATCATCGAATCCTGGAATGGTACTATATAACCCAAGGGTCTTAACTACCACGTAGAAGCCCATAAGGATTTAAGGTAGTACCTTTTTAATTTCCTACTATGAATCCCTCATATGAAGATATAAAAGATTCTATGAGGATTTGAAAATCGTTTACCACACAAAAACATAGAGGAGAACACATAAACACATATCACATAATCGCATAATCGTATACTCGCATAATTGTTTAAATTGACCTTTAAATTTGTTATCTTTGGACACGGGTATTTAATGCATACAAGTAATCAATTCTTAATTGCATAAATTTGGATGGATCCACATGAATACCCTGCTTGTTGACTACATGACCCAAAAACTGAACTCCTTTAAGCCAAAATTTCCTTTTGGAGGATTTAGCGAAAAGTTTGTTCCTTCTTTAAGGGTTCCAATGTCAACGAAGGTGTTGATCGGGATCGGCTCGTGACATGAATAGATCAAGATGTCATTAATAACAATGACGAACTGATCCAAATAAGGCTTGCAGACTCTATTTATTAAGTCTTTGAAGATGGCTGGAGCATTTGTCAACCCAAAAGGCATGACTGTAAGCTCTTAATGGCCATACTTCGTGCAGAAAACCGTTTTGGGAATATCTTCTTCGAGAATACAAAGTTGATGATACCCAAAACGCAAATCGATCTTGGAAAAATATGAAACGCTATGCAGTTGATCGGAGAAATCGTTGATTTAAGGTAGGGGATATCGATTCTTGATGATAAGCTTACTAGGCTTACGTTAATCGATATACATTCGAAAAGATCCATTTTTCTTTTCACAAGGAGGACAGGAGTTTCTCCAAGGTGAAAAGTTCAGACGGATGAATCCTTTATCAGACAACTTGTGAAGCTGTTTTGATAATTCTTGCATCTCGAACGGTGCAAGATGATAAGATACTTTAGATTTAAGAGAAACTAGTGTTTGAGGTTCTTAGGGAGATCACAAGTGATCATAAAAATGACAGAACCACACGAGTAGTTTCGTCTTTGTGATGACATCATAAGGTTGGATCAAACATTCATACAATTGCATTAGTTGAAAATAAAAACCACAATTTTTTATTTATATAACAACCGCATTGTCTTTAAATGTTACAAGATAACAACCAGAGAAATTTCAAAATTCTACTTGTTCTTCATCATTGATTGCCTCATTGATGTTATACACTCGTCCACGTGCTGGATTTACATTGACGTTGACGTTCGCATTCGGGTTTGCGTTAGCATTTGCATTCACCAGTCTTGGGCAGTTGTGGCGGAAATAACCAATCTCTCCGCAATTGAAACATGAACCCAGTGGGAATCTTGCAGCATTCCCTTGAACCTGAGCTTGAACCTGAGCAGCCTGATTTTGTCCCAGACGACAAATATTGGCCAAATGCCCAAGTCTACCACACGTTGTGCATTTCTTGCAATCTTGTTGTGCAACGTGATGACCATTGCAACGGGCACAATGTGGTGCAGTACCAGCATATGCTTTCTTTGCAGTTGGCTGTGCCGGTGGGTTTTGCAAGTTCTGAGCAGTCTGTGCTGTAACAGCAAAATTTTGGGCACCCTTCCGCTTCTTTGATTTCTTCGAAGTCTCAACTTCCTTATCCTTCTTGTTTTGACCTTTCTTGCTATCCTCCTTGTCAGACTCCTGCTTCTTACCCTTTTCACCCTTTCTGTGTAACTTATTCTTCCGAATATGCGACTCAGTCAATGTCGCAGCTAACTCGATCGCCTGACGGAGTGTGGTAGGGCTACTACCAGTAAGGATGTCTTGTACCGTGTCAGGTAGGCCGTCAATGTATCTTTCGATAGCCTTGTCGAGTGGGGTAACCATTGTCGGGCAAAGCAGACTCAACTCCTCAAACCTATCAGTATACGCCCTGTGCTCACCACTATCTTGCTTCAACTCATCAAATTCCTTCTCCAAAGCTCGCTGCTCATGACGAGGACAGAATTCCCTCATCATAAGGGCCCTAAGTTCAGCCCACGTCTGTGCTAGAGCAACTTCTGCACCACGATCCCTCATAACCCCGTTCCACCATGTGAGAGCCCTCTTCTGAAACACACTCGAAGAAAACTCGACCCTGCGATTGTCAGGACACTGCACGTGGCGGAAAGTATTCTCAATGCTCTCGAACTATTGAAGAAGCCCAGTCGCTCCTTCAGAACCACTAAACTTGAGTGGTTTAGCCTGGTTAAAATCCTTGTATTTACACTGTGCGTTATTGTTGTTGTTATTATTGCCGTTGTTGTATATCTCGTGGACTTGGGTTACAACCCCAGGAAGCACAGCAGCCACCTGCTGAGAGATCAGGGCTACGAGTTCTTCAATAGTGAAAGTCCGAGCATCGGTTTGAGCATCGCGTCGAGGAGGCATTGTCTAAAAGAGGAAACATGAAAGGAACGAGAGAGAGAATTAGACGAAAAGAATGAGATGAAACAAATCTGATGAAAGCAAGGATAGTGGTCATTTGTTTGTTACTACAAAGCAACAAACGACACACAGAACTAATCAAGGTAAATGGGTCAAAAATAATGTATCGCGAAGACATGCTCGCCTATAAGTGAACACTCATCCCAAGAATTCCCAGGTAAGCACAACTGGTCTCGCGTCTGATGAGATGTATACGAAGTGCTTGCCTAGACAGAAAACCCAGAATACAGGCATTCACCCTTCCAGTTTGCACGTGTTCACATTATTTAAAACCCAAAACTTTGCCGAGATTTTGAAAATTCAAAGGGGTTCAAAACCTTGTAATCAATCACCCTAGAACAGATGATTAGTTTTCAAAGCGGTTTTGAAATTTATGTTCTTGTTGTGGTCGTCGCCTAAGGATAGGTGACGGTATTGTTTTATGACTAAACGCAAGTAAACTCGCGTTAGGGTCCTAGAAAGGTTATAGACTAGGTCAAAGAATTACTAATAACCTAATTCCCTATAACCATTGGCTCTGATACCATCTTTCTGTCACACCCCGACCGCGTAAAACAACAAATCGCGGCGGAAACATCGGGGCGTGTTGCAACAGAATTAATGTTTCATAACCATGGATATCAAAAGTGTTTCGTTTTATTAAACATTGAATAATTACATCGTCTGGAAATCTAAATACACAATTTAAACATAATCTATCATTGTTATTGAGTCACTAAGGCCTTGTCCAGTCCTATGTGAGCATGCATCTTATCAATCGATATCATTCAACAATTACCTGAAACATATGTGAAAACGAGGTCAGCAAAGAAATGCTGGCGAGTACATAGGTTTTGTGAAAATAAGATTCATGACTTCTGTTTTAAGAAAATGTTTAGTCATGAACCTTGTAATTTGCTTTGTCTTAGTAAATCATTTGAAAAATAATAAGTTCAAGTGATATGTATAAATAAGAGAATAATGCATGATTAAATGAATAACCATGTAAAATGAGTTTGTATAAGATAAGTTGTTTGTAAATAATTGTCTTGTGAAAAGTATGTTACTTGTATAAAATGTTCTATGTCTCAAACTGAAATGATTCAAATAACGCTACAATATGTAATACCATACAAACACTTATATATAGGAAGTACCAGCGGCGTATCCACCATGCTTGTATCATATTCCACACGCATTGTTACTTAATCACTTAGCCAAACCAAACCACCAAAGTAATGTTCATGCCCAATGTAAATCATGTAATATGTATAACCAAAACCCAATCGTATATCGCTTTGAAGCCAATCGTTTACCCAATCGTTAAATTCGTTTTAGGTCGTGAAGCTACTTAAATGGTCGTCTCGCTAATAACATTCAAACCTTCTTGACTCGCATTAATAAACCCTTACCAAAGGATAGATTAACAATTCGCATTAATAAACCCTTACCAAAGGATAGATTAACATCTCGCATTAATAAACCCTTACCAAAGAGTAAATTAACAATTACAGATTCAGTCGCTACCCACAACACCCACACATAACTACGGGTGTAGTAACTAACGGGATTTGTCAGATCCTATGGTACCATAACCTAATACTGGTCGGCTTGATCATTGCTAATGAATGTCATTTGTTATGTAACCCAACCAACAAGTTCGTTCACATTATCGAAATCGTTATTAGTTTTGTATAAATCGTCTTAATCGTTTTTGAAACCATCGTTATAACATCGAAAATCGTTTTGATACCATCGTTAAAACCTTGAAAACATTTAGCACATATGAGTCACCCCAAAACAATTGAAAGCAGTAAAATAGGGGAATAATGTACTCGCCTGAGAATGCTTAGAGGTCTTGAACAACAACCAAACAAAGCTAGAGAGAGCACGGAATCAGTCGGCAATCTAAAACTATATAAATAAACCGGACTTAAATCGGGAGATCGGATAGGATGAGGCTTGGTAAACCAAATGAGTATTGAAACTCATATGATATGGTTTAACAAGGCCTACATACTACAATGAAACCAAACCTAAGTGCTTTCGACCCATCGCGACCCATTAAGGTAGCTTATGCTACTTTAACGCGTCGTGTGCGTGAAACGCGTTCGGACCGCCTAACTAGTCCTATGACAAGTAGAATATGCCTAAACATGTTACATAATCAGTTATGTGACAAAGGTTTAGGTTACATATGCTTAATTACCAATTATACATGAAAAAGGTATTCTGGTAATTTACCTAAGGCATATAAACTACCTATCATACAACTACTCAAACGATGTGACCATAGGGTATAACCTCGGAAGGTTATTCCCTACCTACTATGGTCACCTAATGTATTTGGTCGGATCCTAATGATCGACCAAATGGGTCGGGTTCGAGGTATAAGCGATTTATTAGATCGCTTACCCTACGACCCTAGACAACGTGGTAATCAGTAGGCATAGTCCCAAGGGACTATAACCAACGTGATTACACTCACGTTGCGAAGTTCAAACGAACTTCGCATTGACCATAACTGGTCAATGTAGAAAGTCAAAGAAAGTTTGACTTTCAGACTCGAAAGACTCGAAAAGCAATAAAAGAACGAAAGAATACTTACGAAGGGTCCCCGAATGCTAATTTCGATCCGAGAATCTCAGGTATGAAACAATGGTTTCAACTTAGAGTTTCTAAGATCAAAATTCTAGTGATTATGAAGCATGGGGGTGGGGTATTTATAGTAAAAGGTCCACCGTTAAGATCGTTTCTTGGAAACCGTGCTTTGATCTTGGCCTTACACCTCAAGATAATGGTTTTACAAAACCATGTGAGCCCATGGTATTTCCCAAAACCATGTGCACATCAAAACAGCCCCTAGTATTTCCCAAAACCATGTGCAAAGGTGGTATAGACCAGATTCAATGTTTCTTCACAGAAAGTTTCAAAAATGGCAGATTTGGTCCCTGTAGGGTAATAAGGCCTTTTCCGACGCGTTTAAGGCCCGTTAACCCCATTTCAAAGCTCTAAAATGAAGTTAAAGTAAAGGGAACTTAAAATGTTCTCAAAAATATCTCGGATGTCGGTTCGTTTAGCCGTAAAGTTGCGTTGTTCGGCTAATTACGACGGAATGCGCATAAGCGCGAAAAACGGTCCAAATGACGCGACAAATGGATTTTTCTTAAGCCAAACACTAAAGCATAATATAGTCATGCTTACATAAATTTTTGGATGTCCAGATGTATTCAGAACGTAAGTTATGCGCGAAAGTGCAAACTTGTGCACTTTTTGACGCTTTTAGTCCCTGAATGACCCAAAAGTTTATTTTAGCACACCGAACACCTCAAAGCTTATTTCTAAGCTATGTAAAGGATATTTATGGTATGTTTAACTTATGGTCATGTTCCGGAATGTCTGTTACAGTTCAAATTGGCATACTTTCGCAGTTTGTCAACTTTAGTCCCTGTAAGCGATTTAACTTGATTTTGCCATACCAAAGCCTTCAAAACTTATTTCTAAGTTATGTAAAGGTTATTTAAGGTATGTTAAGCCTATTTCACTATTCCGGAGTGCTTGTTGCATTAAACTGGTTATATTTACGCATCGGTGCGCGTATAACCTTCCAGAAAGCGATTTAGAGTTTGGAATTGAACAAAATTTGATATGTGCAAATGATACACATATTTTTACAAATCCCAAGTACGAAATATAATATTTCATTGGTTTGGTATTTGTTTGATGGCCGTGGAGGCACAGGTGTTACAGTCTCCCCTACTTTAGGAAATTTCGTCCCGAAATTTATTTAGAGGAAACTTGTGAGAGTTTAAAACATGAAGTTGAAAAGACCGAACAACATTGGTTAGGGTTCTGAACTTCTAGTAACTTTAATAACATCATGCTTGCAATGTAAGAGGGATACTTATATACAAGTATATGAAGCATCATTGGTGCGTCCACCGTGCCTCCATTACATTGTTATCATTTTATTATTGTTGTCACTATCGGTTCTTACACATAGTAAACCTTACTGGGTTTCTGTGCACTAAATTTCATTATTATGTACGCGTCCATAATTAGACAATTCCTTGCACAGTTTACACAGTCTATTTTATAATGTGTAGGGTAAAACCAAATGAACAATCCTGTGATGCGTGTGACTAGACCGCCATAGAGTCCTTTTAATTAAATCAATAAATGATCTAAATAGACTATCAAGGAGTTTGTTCAGCTACATCACTAGATGTCGTTCTTTAACCAAATTGTGAATCAATCTTTTAGACTAGACCACTCAAGGGTCTATCATCGAATCCTGGAATGGTACTATATAACCCAAGGGTCTTAACTACCACGTAGAAGCCCATAAGGATTTAAGGTAGTACCTTTTTAATTTCCTACTATGAATCCCTCATATGAAGATATAAAAGATTCTATGAGGATTTGAAAATCGTTTACCACACAAAAACATAGAGGAGAACACATAAACACATATCACATAATCGCATAATCGTATACTCGCATAATTGTTTAAATTGACCTTTAAATTTGTTATCTTTGGACACGGGTATTTAATGCATACAAGTAATCAATTCTTAATTGCATAAATTTGGATGGATCCACATGAATACCCTGCTTGTTGACTACATGACCCAAAAACTGAACTCCTTTAAGCCAAAATTTCCTTTTGGAGGATTTAGCGAAAAGTTTGTTCCTTCTTTAAGGGTTCCAATGTCAACGAAGGTGTTGATCGGGATCGGCTCGTGACATGAATAGATCAAGATGTCATTAATAACAATGACGAACTGATCCAAATAAGGCTTGCAGACTCTATTTATTAAGTCTTTGAAGATGGCTGGAGCATTTGTCAACCCAAAAGGCATGACTGTAAGCTCTTAATGGCCATACTTCGTGCAGAAAACCGTTTTGGGAATATCTTCTTCGAGAATACAAAGTTGATGATACCCAAAACGCAAATCGATCTTGGAAAAATATGAAACGCTATGCAGTTGATCGGAGAAATCGTTGATTTAAGGTAGGGGATATCGATTCTTGATGATAAGCTTACTAGGCTTACGTTAATCGATATACATTCGAAAAGATCCATTTTTCTTTTCACAAGGAGGACAGGAGTTTCTCCAAGGTGAAAAGTTCAGACGGATGAATCCTTTATCAGACAACTTGTGAAGCTGTTTTGATAATTCTTGCATCTCGAACGGTGCAAGATGATAAGATACTTTAGATTTAAGAGAAACTAGTGTTTGAGGTTCTTAGGGAGATCACAAGTGATCATAAAAATGACAGAACCACACGAGTAGTTTCGTCTTTGTGATGACATCATAAGGTTGGATCAAACATTCATACAATTGCATTAGTTGAAAATAAAAACCACAATTTTTTATTTATATAACAACCGCATTGTCTTTAAATGTTACAAGATAACAACCAGAGAAATTTCAAAATTCTACTTGTTCTTCATCATTGATTGCCTCATTGATGTTATACACTCGTCCACGTGCTGGATTTACATTGACGTTGACGTTCGCATTCGGGTTTGCGTTAGCATTTGCATTCACCAGTCTTGGGCAGTTGTGGCGGAAATAACCAATCTCTCCGCAATTGAAACATGAACCCAGTGGGAATCTTGCAGCATTCCCTTGAACCTGAGCAGCCTGATTTTGTCCCAGACGACAAATATTGGCCAAATGCCCAAGTCTACCACACGTTGTGCATTTCTTGCAATCTTGTTGTGCAACGTGATGACCATTGCAACGGGCACAATGTGGTGCAGTACCAGCATATGCTTTCTTTGCAGTTGGCTGTGCCGGTGGGTTTTGCAAGTTCTGAGCAGTCTGTGCTGTAACAGCAAAATTTTGGGCACCCTTCCGCTTCTTTGATTTCTTCGAAGTCTCAACTTCGTTATCCTTCTTGTTTTGACCTTTCTTGCTATCCTCCTTGTCAGACTCCTGCTTCTTACCCTTTTCACCCTTTCTGTGTAACTTATTCTTCCGAATATGCGACTCAGTCAATGTCGCAGCTAACTCGATCGCCTGACGGAGTGTGGTAGGGCTACTACCAGTAAGGATGTCTTGTACCGTGTCAGGTAGGCCGTCAATGTATCTTTCGATAGCCTTGTCGAGTGGGGTAACCATTGTCGGGCAAAGCAGACTCAACTCCTCAAACCTATCAGTATACGCCCTGTGCTCACCACTATCTTGCTTCAACTCATCAAATTCCTTCTCCAAAGCTCGCTGCTCATGACGAGGACAGAATTCCCTCATCATAAGGGCCCTAAGTTCAGCCCACGTCTGTGCTAGAGCAACTTCTGCACCACGATCCCTCATAACCCCGTTCCACCATGTGAGAGCCCTCTTCTGAAACACACTCGAAGAAAACTCGACCCTGCGATTGTCAGGACACTGCACGTGGCGGAAAGTATTCTCAATGCTCTCGAACTATTGAAGAAGCCCAGTCGCTCCTTCAGAACCACTAAACTTGAGTGGTTTAGCCTGGTTAAAATCCTTGTATTTACACTGTGCGTTATTGTTGTTGTTATTATTGCCGTTGTTGTATATCTCGTGGACTTGGGTTACAACCCCAGGAAGCACAGCAGCCACCTGCTGAGAGATCAGGGCTACGAGTTCTTCAATAGTGAAAGTCCGAGCATCGGTTTGAGCATCGCGTCGAGGAGGCATTGTCTAAAAGAGGAAACATGAAAGGAACGAGAGAGAGAATTAGACGAAAAGAATGAGATGAAACAAATCTGATGAAAGCAAGGATAGTGGTCATTTGTTTGTTACTACAAAGCAACAAACGACACACAGAACTAATCAAGGTAAATGGGTCAAAAATAATGTATCGCGAAGACATGCTCGCCTATAAGTGAACACTCATCCCAAGAATTCCCAGGTAAGCACAACTGGTCTCGCGTCTGATGAGATGTATACGAAGTGCTTGCCTAGACAGAAAACCCAGAATACAGGCATTCACCCTTCCAGTTTGCACGTGTTCACATTATTTAAAACCCAAAACTTTGCCGAGATTTTGAAAATTCAAAGGGGTTCAAAACCTTGTAATCAATCACCCTAGAACAGATGATTAGTTTTCAAAGCGGTTTTGAAATTTATGTTCTTGTTGTGGTCGTCGCCTAAGGATAGGTGACGGTATTGTTTTATGACTAAACGCAAGTAAACTCGCGTTAGGGTCCTAGAAAGGTTATAGACTAGGTCAAAGAATTACTAATAACCTAATTCCCTATAACCATTGGCTCTGATACCATCTTTCTGTCACACCCCGACCGCGTAAAACAACAAATCGCGGCGGAAACATCGGGGCGTGTTGCAACAGAATTAATGTTTCATAACCATGGATATCAAAAGTGTTTCGTTTTATTAAACATTGAATAATTACATCGTCTGGAAATCTAAATACACAATTTAAACATAATCTATCATTGTTATTGAGTCACTAAGGCCTTGTCCAGTCCTATGTGAGCATGCATCTTATCAATCGATATCATTCAACAATTACCTGAAACATATGTGAAAACGAGGTCAGCAAAGAAATGCTGGCGAGTACATAGGTTTTGTGAAAATAAGATTCATGACTTCTGTTTTAAGAAAATGTTTAGTCATGAACCTTGTAATTTGCTTTGTCTTAGTAAATCATTTGAAAAATAATAAGTTCAAGTGATATGTATAAATAAGAGAATAATGCATGATTAAATGAATAACCATGTAAAATGAGTTTGTATAAGATAAGTTGTTTGTAAATAATTGTCTTGTGAAAAGTATGTTACTTGTATAAAATGTTCTATGTCTCAAACTGAAATGATTCAAATAACGCTACAATATGTAATACCATACAAACACTTATATATAGGAAGTACCAGCGGCGTATCCACCATGCTTGTATCATATTCCACACGCATTGTTACTTAATCACTTAGCCAAACCAAACCACCAAAGTAATGTTCATGCCCAATGTAAATCATGTAATATGTATAACCAAAACCCAATCGTATATCGCTTTGAAGCCAATCGTTTACCCAATCGTTAAATTCGTTTTAGGTCGTGAAGCTACTTAAATGGTCGTCTCGCTAATAACATTCAAACCTTCTTGACTCGCATTAATAAACCCTTACCAAAGGATAGATTAACAATTCGCATTAATAAACCCTTACCAAAGGATAGATTAACATCTCGCATTAATAAACCCTTACCAAAGAGTAAATTAACAATTACAGATTCAGTCGCTACCCACAACACCCACACATAACTACGGGTGTAGTAACTAACGGGATTTGTCAGATCCTATGGTACCATAACCTAATACTGGTCGGCTTGATCATTGCTAATGAATGTCATTTGTTATGTAACCCAACCAACAAGTTCGTTCACATTATCGAAATCGTTATTAGTTTTGTATAAATCGTCTTAATCGTTTTTGAAACCATCGTTATAACATCGAAAATCGTTTTGATACCATCGTTAAAACCTTGAAAACATTTAGCACATATGAGTCACCCCAAAACAATTGAAAGCAGTAAAATAGGGGAATAATGTACTCGCCTGAGAATGCTTAGAGGTCTTGAACAACAACCAAACAAAGCTAGAGAGAGCACGGAATCAGTCGGCAATCTAAAACTATATAAATAAACCGGACTTAAATCGGGAGATCGGATAGGATGAGGCTTGGTAAACCAAATGAGTATTGAAACTCATATGATATGGTTTAAGAAGGCCTACATACTACAATGAAACCAAACCTAAGTGCTTTCGACCCATCGCGACCCATTAAGGTAGCTTATGCTACTTTAACGCGTCGTGTGCGTGAAACGCGTTCGGACCGCCTAACTAGTCCTATGACAAGTAGAATATGCCTAAACATGTTACATAATCAGTTATGTGACAAAGGTTTAGGTTACATATGCTTAATTACCAATTATACATGAAAAAGGTATTCTGGTAATTTACCTAAGGCATATAAACTACCTATCATACAACTACTCAAACGATGTGACCATAGGGTATAACCTCGGAAGGTTATTCCCTACCTACTATGGTCACCTAATGTATTTGGTCGGATCCTAATGATCGACCAAATGGGTCGGGTTCGAGGTATAAGCGATTTATTAGATCGCTTACCCTACGACCCTAGACAACGTGGTAATCAGTAGGCATAGTCCCAAGGGACTATAACCAACGTGATTACACTCACGTTGCGAAGTTCAAACGAACTTCGCATTGACCATAACTGGTCAATGTAGAAAGTCAAAGAAAGTTTGACTTTCAGACTCGAAAGACTCGAAAAGCAATAAAAGAACGAAAGAATACTTACGAAGGGTCCCCGAATGCTAATTTCGATCCGAGAATCTCAGGTATGAAACAATGGTTTCAACTTAGAGTTTCTAAGATCAAAATTCTAGTGATTATGAAGCATGGGGGTGGGGTATTTATAGTAAAAGGTCCACCGTTAAGATCGTTTCTTGGAAACCGTGCTTTGATCTTGGCCTTACACCTCAAGATAATGGTTTTACAAAACCATGTGAGCCCATGGTATTTCCCAAAACCATGTGCACATCAAAACAGCCCCTAGTATTTCCCAAAACCATGTGCAAAGGTGGTATAGACCAGATTCAATGTTTCTTCACAGAAAGTTTCAAAAATGGCAGATTTGGTCCCTGTAGTGTAATAAGGCCTTTTCCGACGCGTTTAAGGCCCGTTAACCCCATTTCAAAGCTCTAAAATGAAGTTAAAGTAAAGGGAACTTAAAATGTTCTCAAAAATATCTCGGATGTCGGTTCGTTTAGCCGTAAAGTTGCGTTGTTCGGCTAATTACGACGGAATGCGCATAAGCGCGAAAAACGGTCCAAATGACGCGACAAATGGATTTTTCTTAAGCCAAACACTAAAGCATAATATAGTCATGCTTACATAAATTTTTGGATGTCCAGATGTATTCAGAACGTAAGTTATGCGCGAAAGTGCAAACTTGTGCACTTTTTGACGCTTTTAGTCCCTGAATGACCCAAAAGTTTATTTTAGCACACCGAACACCTCAAAGCTTATTTCTAAGCTATGTAAAGGATATTTATGGTATGTTTAACTTATGGTCATGTTCCGGAATGTCTGTTACAGTTCAAATTGGCATACTTTCGCAGTTTGTCAACTTTAGTCCCTGTAAGCGATTTAACTTGATTTTGCCATACCAAAGCCTTCAAAACTTATTTCTAAGTTATGTAAAGGTTATTTAAGGTATGTTAAGCCTATTTCACTATTCCGGAGTGCTTGTTGCATTAAACTGGTTATATTTACGCATCGGTGCGCGTATAACCTTCCAGAAAGCGATTTAGAGTTTGGAATTGAACAAAATTTGATATGTGCAAATGATACACATATTTTTACAAATCCCAAGTATGAAATATAATATTTCATTGGTTTGGTATTTGTTTGATGGCCGTGGAGGCACAGGTGTTACAATAACCTTGGAAGGTATTTCCCTATATACTAAGGTCACCTAATGTGCTTGGTCAGATCCTAATGATCGACCAAACGGGTCGGGTTCGAAAGTATAAGCGATTGTTTAGATCGCTTACCTTACGACCCTATATAAGCACTAAACTAAAAGTGACGAGCTAAGCATGTTAAAACATGCTTAACTAAGTTTAGAAAACAGGTTTGATATCAAAACAAACGGTTTTGATACCTAAGAGTAGTTTGGTTACAAGAATGCGCATTTTGGCCGAAACTACGACTCGTCGCTGAGCCTAGATAACGTTGTAATCAGTAGGTATAGTCAGTAGGGACTATAACCATCGTGATCACGCTCACGTTATGAAGTTCAACTGAACTTCGTGTTGACCATAAACTGGTCAACACAGAAAGTCAAACATAGTTTGACTTTCGAACTAGAAAAGCGATAAAAGAACGAAGGAACACTTACAAAGGGTCCCCGCTAGTAAAACTTGATCGAATAGCTCAGGTATGAAGCAATGACTTCAACTTAGAGCTTTGAGATCAGATTTGTGGGTTTTGAAAATGAAAGGGTTGGGTATTTATAGTAAATGGACAACCGTTAGGATCGTTTATCGAATAACGTGATTTGATCTTGTCCATACACTTGTTGAAACCTTGTGGTGACTCAAAATGGCCCCTCATGAACTTAAAGGGCAAGTGTGGGTGAGTTTTTGGGTGCTTAACAGTTGTAATATGCTGTTAAATTGATCTTATCTGATCTGGGAAGCTGACACGGGCCGCGTAAGAGGACACACTAAATCCACGCGGGCCGCCTGGCCTGTCTGATCAGAAGAAACTTTGCTGAAATGACAGTTTTGGTCCCTGTTATGCATTAAAGCCATTCCCGACATGTTTAAGGCCCGTTAAGGCCCTAAAATGATGCCTAAACATTGTGGACATGAAACATGCTCAAAAATATGCCGGATTTCGGTTCGTTTGGTCGTACGATCGCGATGTTCGGTTAATTACGACGGAATGCGCATAAGCGCGAAAAACGATCCAAATTGCATGACGAATGTATTTTTCTCATGCCAAACACTAAAATAAAATATTTTAGTGCTTACATAAATTTTTGGATGTCCGGATGTATTCAGAGCGTAAGTTATGCGCCAAAGTGCAAACCTGTTCACTTTTTGACGCTTTTAATCCATGAATGACCCAAAAGTTTATTTTAGCACACCGAAAACCTCAAAGCCTAATTCTAAGCTATGTAAAGGATATTTATGGTATGTTTAACTTATGGTCATGTTCCGGAATGTCTGTTACAGTTGAAATTGACATACTTTCGCAGTTTGTCAAATTTAGTCCCTGTAGGCGAATTAACTTGTTTTTGCCATACCAAAGCCTTCAAAACTTATTTCTAAGTTATGTAAAGGTTATTTAAGGTATTTTAAGTATATGTTGATGTTCCAGAGTATTTTTTGCATTAAACTGATTACGTTTACGCACCAGTTTGCGTATAACTCTCCAGAAAGCGATATAGAGTTTGAAATTGAACAAAAGTCAAAACATGAAAAAATGTAAAACATAAACAAACAAACATTGGGATCAAATAAAATTGTTTTATTGATAATTGAACTGTTCACAATGATTACAAGCACAGATGTTACAGTCTCCCCTACTTGTGGAAATTTCGTCCAGAAATTTATTTAGAGGAAACTCGTGGAAATAGATGCGGATATTTCGCCTTCATTTGATCTTCGCGTTCCCAAGTAAACTCGGGTCCACATTTAGATTCCCAGCGAACCTTGACCAAAGGAATGCGCTTGCGTTTGAGCCACTTGACTTCACGTTCCATGATTTCCACTGGCTTCTCAACAAATTTCAGTGTTTTATCAACACGAATTTCGTCAAGCGGTATGTGGAGGTTCTCATCAGCTAAACACTTCTTGAGATTGGATATGTGAAAGGTTGGATGAACATTTCCAAGTTCAGGAGGTAACTCAAGTCTATAGGCTACCTTACCGATTCTTTCGACGATCTTGAATGGTCCAACGTATCTAGGTGTAAGTTTTCCTTTCTTTCCAAATCTAATCACACCTTTCCAAGGTGAGACCTTAAGTAATACTCGATCACCGACTTGAAAATCCAAGGGCTTGCATTTTGGGTCCGCGTAACTCTTTTGACGGCTTCTAGCTGTCTGAAGGTTATCACGAACTTTCTTAATCTTGTCAGTTGTCTCTAAAATGAGGGCCGGTCCAGTAAGCTGAGCCTCGCCGATCTCATTCCAGCGTACTGGTGAACGACATTTTCGACCATAGAGAGCCTCGAAAGGAGCCATGTTGATCCTGGAATGATAATTGTTGTTGTAGGAGAATTCAATCAACGGAAGATGTGAATCCCAACTACCACCAAAGTCGATCACACAAGCTCTAAGCATATCCTCCAGAGTCTGGATTGTTCTTTCAGATTGACCATCCGTTTGCGGATGATAAGCTGTGCTCAGATTAAGTTGGGTCCCCATAGCAGATTGCATGGTTCTCCAAAAATGAGAAGTGAAACGAGCATCTCTGTCAGAAATGATGTTCAAAGGAACACCATGTCGAGCTACAATTTCATCCACATAGATTTTAGCAAGTTTGTCAGCAGAAAAATCCTCACGGATTGGCAAGAAATGCGCTGACTTAGTAAGACGATCAACAACTACCCAGATGGCATCATGACCTTTCTTTGTGCGCGGAAGTTTGGTAATGAGATCCATAGTAATGTTTTCCCATTTCCAAACTAGGATCTCTGGTTGCACCAATAAACCCGAAGGACGTTGATGTTCAGCCTTTACCTTAAGACAAGTAAGGCATTTTGATACATATAAGGCAATGTCTTTCTTCATACCAGGCCACCAATACTGAATACAAAGATCCTTATACATCTTATCTGAGCCAGGATGAACAGAATAGCGAGACTTATGGGCTTCATCCATAAGCAAGGTGCGATGGTTATCTTGGCTTGGGACCCACAAATGGTCCATGAAGTAGTACGATCCATTGTCCTTCAGTTCTAGATCAGGTGTTATGTGATAGGGAAATTCCTTATCCATCAAACCTTGTGAAACACTAGATTGTTGAGCCTGAGATATGCGGACTTTGATATCGGATCGAGCTTGGATAACAGATTGAACACGAACACAATGAAGCTTAGTTCATTCCTTACGACTCAATGCATCGGCTACGACATTCGCCTTACCAGGATGGTAGCGAATTTCGCAGTCATAGTCGTTTAGAAGCTCAACCCAACGTCGATACCTCATGTTGAGTTCTTTCTGATTGAAGATATGCTGAAGACTTTTGTGGTCCGTGAAAACCACACATTTTGTTCCGTACAAATAGTGTCTCCAGATCTTAAGAGCGAAGACAACTGCACCCAACTCAAGATCATGAGTGGTGTAGTTCTTTTCATGTATCTACGACTGCCTCGATGCATATGCTATGACTTTGTTCCTTTGCATCAGAACACAACCAAGACCCAATTTAGATGCATCGCAATAAACGACGAAATCATCATTGCCCTCAGGCAAAGTCAGAATAGGCGCATCACAAAGCTTTTGTTTCAAAGTCAGAAACGCTTCCTCTTGCTTGAATCCCCAATCAAAGGGCTTGTTCTTCTGAGTTAGAGTAGTTAGAGGAACTGCAATCTTTGAGAAGT
This sequence comes from Helianthus tuberosus, assembly GCA_030545235.1. Taxonomy (NCBI): domain Eukaryota; kingdom Viridiplantae; phylum Streptophyta; class Magnoliopsida; order Asterales; family Asteraceae; genus Helianthus; species Helianthus tuberosus. The sequence continues at coordinate 2,259,974 of CM060402.1, forward strand.
TTTCAATGAAGCGGCGATAATAACCCGCAAGTCCAAGAAAAGAACGTACCTCGGTAGGAGTAGTAGGCGTATCCCAATCCTTAATCACACTGATCTTGGAGGGATCTACATGAATACCTTGTTCGTTGACAATATGTCCTAAGAATTGAACCTCTTTAAGCCAGAATTCACACTTGGAGAATTTGGTGAAAAGTTGCTCTTTCTTTAGGAGTTCCAAAGTAAGACGAAGATGTTGCTCGTGATCAGCTCGCGTCTTAGAGTATATCAAAATGTCATCAATAAAAACAATGACAAACTGATCCAAATAAGGCTTGCAGACCCTATTAATTAAGTCCATGAAAACAACAGGAGCATTAGTCAAACCGAATGGCATGACTGTGAACTCATAATGCCCATAACGAGTGCGGAATGCTGTCTTGGGAATGTCTTCCTCATACACCCAAAGTTGATGATATCCAGATCGCAGATCAATCTTCGAAAAATAAGAAGCACCTTGTAACTGATCAAAGAGATCATCGATGCGAGGTAGGGGATATCAATTGTTGATGGTAAGCTTGTTAAGCTCACGATAATCGATACACATCCTGAAAGATCCATCCTTCTTCTTGACAAAAAGAACGGGAGCACCCCAAGGTGAAAAGCTAGGACGGATAAAACCTTTGTCAGAGAGCTCCTGAAGTTGCTTAGACAACTCTTGCATCTCAGACGGTGCAAGACGATATGGAGCTCTGGCAATGGGGTTTGCACCAGGTACGAGATCAATACGGTACTCGACTTGGCGTGCTGGAGGTAGTCCAGGTAACTCTTCAGGGAATACTTCAGAATAATCCCGAACAACAGGAATATCTTGAATAGATTTACCTTTGCCCTTATCTGCTACAACATGTGCAAAAAAGGCCACATAGTTCTTTCCCAGATACTTCTGAGCCTTAAAACAAGACATGAGTTTGAGACCACCAGCAGGTTTCTCACCATGAACTTGTAGGATCTCGCCTGTCGAAAGCGGAACACGAATAATCTTCTCAAAACAAACGACCTCTGTGCGATGCTTGGCTAACCAATCCATACCCACAATAACGTCGAAGCTTCCAAGTTGCATAGGCGTGAGGTCAATAGGAAAAAGATGGTCGTTAAAGTTCAACTGGCAGTTGCGAAGAACAGAATCAAGAACAATGGGTTCACCACTAGCAACTTCTACTGTCAAGGGTTTACTTATTTTCGTTCTAGACACGCGAAGTAATGGCTCAAAAGATAATGACACAAAACTGTTATCGGCACCTGATTCAAAAAGAACAGATGCAGGCTGATTATTAATAAAGAACGTACCGTTCACCACTTCATTGTCTGCTTGTGCCTCTTGTGCATTCATGTTGAAGACTCGACCTCGAGCCTGAGCCTGATTCTGATTTGGATTTGCGTTAGCTAGTCTTGGGCACCGGTTTCTGTAGTGGGTCAGATCCCCACAGTTGTAGGACGAACCAGGAGAAAAATGAGGTCGTGCAGCTTGACCTTGTTGCTGAGCAAGAGGCTGAGCAACTTGTTGGGCTTGGTTCTGAACTGCCTGATTCTGGTTAACAGGAATGCGGCAGGTGTCAGCAAGATGACCAGATCTTCCGCAGTTGGTGCACTGACGACACTGGAGGTGTGGTTGATGATGGCCGTTACACCTGTTGCACAAAGGTGCATTGCCAAGATAAGGCTTCTTGGCTAGTGGTTGTGCAGGCTGATTTGGTGCAGCTTGAGCCTGTGCAGTAACGACATAGTTTTGGGAAGCCTTTCGCTTCCTAGAACCCTTTGAGGAACCAGAATTCTTTCCCTTCTTGTTTTAACCTTTCTTGCTATCTTCTTTGTCAGATGCCTACTTCTTACCCTTGTCACCCTTTTTGTGCAGTTTTCCCTTTCGAACCTACGACTCAGTCAATGTCGCTGCTAACTCGATCACCTGACGGAGTGTGGTAGGGTTACTACCAGTAATGATGTCTTGTACTGAGTCAGGTAGGCCATCGATGTACCTTTCGATAGCCTTGTCGAGTGGGGTAACCATAGTTGGCTAAAGCAGACTCAACTCCTCAAACCTATCAGTATACGCCCTGTGCTCACCACTATCTTGCTTCAAGTCATCAAACTCTCTCTCCAAAGCTCGCTGTTCATGATGAGGACAGAACTCCCTCATCATAAGGGCCCTAAGTTCAGCCCATGTCTGTGCTAGAGCAACTTCTCCACCACGATCTCTCATAACCCCGTTCCACAACGTAAGAGCCCTCTTCTGAAACACACTCGAAGAAAACTCGACCTTGCGATTGTCAGGACACTGCACGTGACGGAAAGTATTCTCAATGCTCTCGAACCATTGAAGAAGCCCAGTCGCTCCCTCAGAACCACTAAACTTGAGTGGTTTAGCCGAGTTAAAATCCTTGAATTTGCATGGAGCATTGTTGTTGTTGTTGGCTTGGTTCCATTGAGCAAAGAGGTTTGGGAATTGAGCAGCCATTTGCTGCGCAATATTTTCTGCCAGTTCGGCAGTCGCTATCTGGTTTTCGCGTCGAGGAGGCATTCTAAAAGAGGAAACATGAAAGGAAACGAGTGAGATGATTGGATGAAGAGAATGAGATGAAACAAAAAATCAACAAAAGCAAAAATGGTGGTCATTTGTCCGCATCACAAAGCAAACAACGACACAAAGTGACTAATCAAAGTAAATGGGTCAAAAATAATGTATCGCGAAGTCATGCTCGCCTATAAGTGAACACTCACCCCAAGAGTTCCTAGGTAAGAGTGACTGGTCCGATTATGTGGATTTGTACGAACACTCTAGCCTTAGATAGAAAACCCAGGGTATAGGCATTCACTCTTCAAGTTTGCGTGTGTTCACACTATTTAAAACCCAAAAACCTTGATGAGATTTTGATAACTCAAAGGGGTTCAAAACCTTATAACAAAGGGTTCAAAACCTTACAATAGAGGGTTCAAAACCTAGTAATCAATCATCCAAAAACAGATGATTAATTTTCATAGCGGATTCGAACTTGATGTTCCCGTTGTGGTTATCACCTAAGGATAGATGAAGTGCATGTTTTAAAATCTAAACACAAGATAACTTGTGTTGGGGTCCTAGAAAGGTTATAGTCTAGGTCAAAGTATTACTAATAACCTAATTCCCTATAACCATTGGCTCTGATACCAACTTTTCTGTCACACCCCGACCACGTAGAACATCAAATCGTGGCGGAAACGTCGGGGAGTGTTGTAACAGAATTATTGTTTCACAACCACGGCATACAAAGTTATATTTTTATTTATCAAACAAGAGTGTTACATTGTCTCAAAACAAGAAATAAAGAGTTCAGAACATAATTAAACTAGTTCTATCTTTATTTTAAGTCTCTAAGGAACAGGTCCGCCCTAGTGTCACGATCATCATCCTAAGCAACAGCTCCTGAAACACATGTGAAAATAGGTACGTCAGCATAAAAATGCCTGTGAGATACATAGGTTTTGTGAAAATAGGATTCATGACTTATAAGTTTAGAAAAAGTTGTTTAGCAAAAGTCAGTCATGAACCTTGTAAATTGTTTTGTTTTGTAAATCATTTAAAAAGCAATAAGATCAAATGATATGTATAAATAAAAGAATAATGTGTGGTTAAGTGTATAACCAAGTAAAATGTGTTGTATAAAGTAAATTGTTTGTAGCAAAGTCTTGTGAAAATCGTGTTACTTGTGTAAAATGTATAAGTCCAAATTGAATGATTTAATTAACGCTATGATATGTAATATAATACAAACACTTATATATAGGAAGTACCGACGGCGTATCCACCATGCTTGTATCATATTACTCACATCTCGTTACTTAAGTCACTTAAACAAACCACCAATGTATAAAGTCTATGTTTAAACCAATTGTCAAAAGTCCTTGTATTAATCGTATCAAATGTTAATAGTCCAAATGTAGTCAAGTAATGTGTAGCAAATGTTATGTCTGGTAAGTAGTGTGTTGTTACATAAACCAAATGTAAGAATGTACAAAACAAAGTATTTTGAATATATCAAAAAGTTATGTTTTGCAAAGTAATGCATGTTACATTGATACAAACACTTATGTGGTAAGTTAACGCATACATTCAAGCCTTGAGACAGTCGGATAACCCTAAGTCAAGGTTATCAAAAGAAATGTTTTCGGATTCAGTCATTCCTTACATCCAAACAAACCCGGGATGTCAGGAATGGGATTTGTCAAGTCCTATGGTACCAGTACTTACTACCGAGGGGCGTAGCTAATGTTAACGAACGTATATAAGTCCCGTTTGTGCAAACCAAATGTCATAGCAAATGTGAACATGTTATATGAAAACAATGTACTAAGTATGCTAAGTTAACATACGAAGCAGAAAAGTCATATAAATCAATGTGCTAGCATGCTATCAGTCAACATACATTGCAGAAATGTAAAGTAAAACGATGTACTAAGTATGCACACAATGGACATACATAGCATAAAATGTAATGAAATCATGTACTATAATGTACTAATGAACATAACAAGCATATGATATGAAAGCATGAAAGGCACGAAAGTAACAAGTAGGCACATGTGTTTCACCCCAAAACAGTTTGAAAACAGTAAAAGGGGGGGGGGGTCTATGTACTCACTTGAGATTGCTTAGTAGTCCTTGAGTAACAACCAAACAATGCTAGAGATCGCGGATATCAAACGGCACCTAATATAGGTAACTATGTTAATATACCGGACCTAAATCGGAGGATTGGATAGAATGAGGGTTCGTAAACCAAAAGAGTATGGAGACTCATGTAATATGGTTTAACAAAGCCCACATACTAAAATGAAACCTAACCTAAGCGCTTACGACCCATTACGACCCGTTTAGGTAGCTTATGCTACTTTAACGCGTCGTTCGCGTAAAACGCGTTCGGAACGCCTAACTAGCCCTATGATAAGTAAAATATGCCTTAACATGTCTAATATTGTTGCCAAATCAGTTTAGATACCCAAAGTTATGTTACATATGCTTAAAATGAAATTTGGCGTTAAAAGGGCATTTTGGTAATTTACCTAAGGCATATATACTACCTATCATACAACTACTTAAACGAAGCGACCATAAGGTATAACCTTGGAAGGTTATTCCCTAGATACTATGGTCACCTCCTAATGTGTTTGGTCGGATCCTAATGATCGACCAAACGGGTCGGGTTCGAAAGTATAAGCGATTTTTAAGATCGCTTACCTTACGACCCTATATAAGCACTAAAGTAAAAGTGACGACCTAAGCATGTTAAAACATGCTTAACTAAGTTTAGAAAACAGGTTTGATATCAAAACAAACGATTTTGATACCTAAGAGTAGTTTGGTTACAAGATACGAAAGAATGCGCATTTTGGCCGAAACTACGACCCGTCACTGAGCCTAGATAACGTGGTAATCAGTAGGTATAGTCACTAGGGACTATAACCATCGTGATCACGCTCACGTTATGAAGTTCAACCGAACTTCGTATTGACCATAAACTGGTCAACGCAGAAAGTCAAACATAGTTTGACTTTCGGACTAGAAAAGTGATAAAAGAACGAAGGAACACTTACAAAGGGTCCCCGCTAGTAAAACTAGATCGAATAGCTCAGGTATGAAGCAATGACTTCAACTTAGAGCTTTGAGATCAGATATGTGGGTTTTTGCAAATGAAAGGGTTGGGTATTTATAGTAAATGGATAACCGTTAGGATCGTTTATCGAATAACGTGATTTGATCTTGTCCATACACTTGTTGAAACCTTGTGGTGACTCAAAATGGCCCCTCATGAACTGAAAGGGCAAGTGTGGGTGAGTTTTTGGGTGCTTAACAGCTGTAATCTGCGGTTAAATTGATCTTATCTGATCTGGGAAGCTGACATAGGCCGCATAAGAGGACACACTAAACCCACGCGGGCCGCCTGGCCTGTCTGATCAGAAGAAACTTTGCTGAAATGACAGTTTTGGTCCCTGTTATGCATTAAAGCCATTCCCGACATGTTTAAGGCCCGTTAAGCCAACGTTAAGGCCCTAAAATGATGCCTAAACATTGTGGACATGAAACATGCTCAAAAATATGCCGGATGTCAGTTCGTTTGGTCGTACGATCGCGATGTTCGGTTAATTACGACGGAATGCGCATAAGCGCGAAAAACGATCCAAATTGCGTGACGAATGGATTTTTCTCATGCCAAACACTAAAATAAAATATTTTAGTGCTTACATAAATTTTTGGATGTCCGGATGTATTCAGAACGTAAGTTATGCGCGAAAGTGCAAACTTGTGCACTTTTTGACGCTTTTAGTCCCTGAATGACCCAAAAGTTTATTTTAGCACACCGAACACCTCAAAGCCTAATTCTAAGCTATGTAAAGGATATTTATGGTATTTTTAACTTATGGTCATGTTCCGGAATCTCTGTTACAGTTCAAATTGGCATACTTTCGCAGTTTGTCAAATTTAGTCCTTGTAGGCGAATTAACTTGTTTTTGCCATACCAAAGCCTTCAAAAATTATTTCTAAGTTATGTAAAGGTTATTTAAGGTATGTTAAGTATATGTTGATGTTCCGGAGTATTTTTTGCTTTAAACTGATTACGTTTACGCACCAGTTTGCGTATAACTCTCCAGAAAACGATATAGAGTTTGAAATTGAACAAAAGTCAAAACATGAAAAAATGTAAAACATAAACAAACAAACATTGGGATCAAATAACATTGTTTTATTGATAATTGAACTGTTCACAATGATTACAAGCACAGATGTTACAGTACATGCTTTCAATTATGTTTTTCTATGTATGTTAAGCATGCTAGCACATCGATTTATTACACATTTGTGGCATATGTTTACTTAGCATATGTACACATTGTTTTACATGACATTTCTGCTATGTATGTTTACTGAGCATGCTAGCACATTGTTTTACATGAACATTTCTACTAGGCATGTTTACTTAGCATTCCTAGTACATGGTTTTCACATGCTACATTGGTTACGAGATTTGGTATGTTTAATCGGGACAATAATACATTCATTAACATTAGCTACGCCGCTCGGTAGTATGTAATGGTACCATAGGACTTGACAAATCCCGTTTCCGACTTCCTAGGTTTGTTTGGAAGTTGGGAATGACAGAATCCGATATACATAACTTAGATAAACCTTTAATTTGTTTAAAGGTTTGTCGCCACAGTCGCAAGGCTTGAATGTATGCGCTTAACATTACTTCATAAATGTTTGTAATCGTAAAGCATTGTTTTCTACAAAACATAACATTTGATTTAAACTTAGGTTTATTCAAAAACCTTGTTTTGTACATTTTCCTATGGGGTTGGGTAATTACTTGTAATTCACCATACATGACATTTGTTTCACATTGACATCATCACATAGTTTAAGTAGGTACTTGCTACTTGCTATGCATTTCATTTAGTTAAACATGATACATGTTAGACATGACATTGAACAAGGTTTATACATAAACATTTTTGACATTGAACAAGACATTTTGGTTGGTTATTGATAAGTGACTTATGTAACGGGGCTATGTGTTATGTGATAAAAGCATGGTGGATACGCCGCTGGTACTTCCTATATATAAGTGCTTTTATTATATTATACATTGTTGCATTATCTAAACCACTTGACAAAGACATGAAACATTTTATACAAGTACATTACATTGTTTTACAAATTATTCATTTTATACAAAACTCATTTTTACTTGGTTATTCATTTAACCATTCATTATCCTTTTAGCATCATTTGATTTTCACATCGATTTTCATATGATTTCATAAAGGAAAACATTTTAGAAGGTTCATGACTACATTTTTGTTAAACACTTTCTTTAAACTACAAGTCATGAATCCTGCATAAACAAAACCTATGTATCTCACAGGCATTTTTATGCTGACGTACCTATTTTTACATGTGTTTCAGGTGCTAATGCATGATGTTGATTGTGCTTCACTTAGGCGGACTTGGGCCTTAGTGACTTAAAAGACAGTTAACTATGTTGTGTTTTGTTTAATTCCAGACAATGTAAACACTTTAATCAATAATACATAACTTTAATTACCATGGTTGTTGAAACAATAATTCTGTCGCATCACTCCCCGGCGTTTCCGCCGCGGTTTTGTTGTTTTAACATGGCCGGGGTGTGACAGAAGAGTTGGTATCAGAGCCAATGGTTACAGGGAATTAGGTTATTAGTAATGCCTTGACCTAGACTATAACTTTCTAGGACCCTAACACAAGTTTACTTGTGTTTAGATCTTAAAACAACACACGTCACCTATCCTTATGTGATTACCAAAACATGAACACAATTTCCAAATTGATTTTGAAATCAATCATCTATCCTTAGATGATTTCTTTTGGCCTCATGCCTTCCGAATTTTCAAAATCTCGTCAAAGTTTGGGTCTAAATAATGTGAACACGTGCAAACTGGAAGAGTGAATGCCTGTACCCTGAGTTTTCTATCTAAGGCTAGAGTGTTCGTACAAATCCGCAGTATCGGACCAGTCACTCTTACCTAGGAACTCTTGGGGTGAGTGTTCACTTATAGGCGAGCATGTCTTCGGTGATACATTATTATGACCCATTTACATTGATTTGTCACTGTGTGTCGGCTGTTTGTTACGAGGTAACAAATAAATGACCACCATCCTTTCATTTTGTTGATATTTATGTTATCTCATTTTTCATCACATCATCTCACTCGTTTTCTCTCATGTTTCCTCTTTTAGAATGCATCCTCGACATAACATTCAACAACCTGATACCGAACTGGCAGCTATTATAGCACAGCATATGGCTGCTATGCTACCGAATCTCATAACTCAAATAAACCAAGCCAACAATAACAATAATGCACCTGCTCCGTGCAATTTCAAAAGTTTTAACTCGGCTAAACCGCTTAAGTTTAGTGGTTCTGAAGGATCAACTGGGCTCCTACAGTGGTTTAAGAGTCTTGAGAGCACATTTCGCCATGTTCAATGTCCTAACAACCGTAAGGTCGAGTTTGCTTCGAGTGTATTCAAAAAGAGGGCTCTTACCTAGTGGAATGGGGTAATGAGAGATAGAGGTGCTGATGTTGCTTTGGGTCAGACATGGGAGGAACTTAGAGCTCTCATGATGAGAGAATTTTGTCCTCGTCATGAGCAGAGGGCACTTGAAAATGAGTTCCATGACCTGAAACAAGACAGTGGTGAACACCGTGCGTACACAGACAGATACGAGGAGTTAAGCTTGCTCTGTCCGACAATGGTCACACCTTCGGATAAGGCTATTGAGAAGTACATAGACGGTTTGCCAGATCCTGTTCAGGATATTGTCACTGGCAGCAACCCTACTACCGTCCGACAGGCCATTGAGCTAGCTGCTACCCTTACTGAGTCGCAAGTCAAGAAGGGTAAACTCAACAGGATAGGGGATAAGAAGCAGAAAAAGTCTGATAGCACCCAAGAGAAAAAGGTAAAGAAGGCTGCTGAGTCTTCAAAGAAATCGAGGAAGCATAAGGCTTCCAAGAACTTCGCTGTTACTACCCAGGCTAATCAGGCAACCCAGAATCAGCCTGCACAACCTGCTGCAAAAAGGCAGTATGCTGGGAATGCACCTCTGTGCAACAGATGTAACAGCCATCACCAGCCACAGTTGCAATGCCGCATCTGCATGAATTGTGGCAAATCTAGTCATCTTGCAAATACATGTCGTTTTGCTCCGAACCAGAATCAGGCAGTTCAAAACCAAGTTGTACAAAACCCTGCCCAGAATCCTACACGACCTCACTACCCCCCTGGTTCATGTTTCAACTGTGGGGATCTGACCCACTACAGGAACAACTGCCCGAGGTTGGCAAACATAAATCAGGCATCCTGCTTCTGTTCTATTTGATTCGGGTGCCGATAAGAGTTTTGTGTCCTTAGCATTTGAGCCTTTGCTTTCGATGACTAGATCAAAACTAAGAAAGCCCTTGACAGTAGAAGTAGCTAGTGGTGAACCTGTTGTACTCAACTCCGTTCTTCGGAATTTCCAGTTGAATCTCAATAACCGTCTTTTCCCTATTGACCTTACACCGATGCAACTCGGGACCTTCGATGTAATAGTAGGAATGGATTCGTTGTCCAAGTACCATGCTGAGGTGGTATGTTTTGAGAAGTTGGTCCGTATACCGCTTTTGACTGGTGAGATCTTAGAAGTTCATGTGGAGAAACCTGCTAGTAGCCTTAAACTCATGCCTTGTACCCAAGCCCAAAAAATACCTACGAAAGAAATATGTTGCTTTCTTGGCACATTTCGCAGAGGAGAAAGGCAAGGGTAAGACTATCCAAGATATCCCTGTTGTTCAGGATTATCCTGAGGTATTTCCTGAAGAATTACCTGGTTTGCCCCCTGTACGCCAAGTTGAATTTCGCATTGATCTTGTACCTGGTGCAAATCCTATTGCTAAGTTACCTTACCATCTTGCACCGTCTGAGATGCAAGAATTATCTAAGCATCTTCAGGAGCTTTCTGACAAAGAATTCATTCATCCGAGCTTTTCACCTTGGGGTGCTCCTGTTCTATTCGTGAAAAAGAAAGATGGATCTTTCAGGATATGTATCGATTATCGTGAGCTCAACAATCTTACCATCAAGAATCGATATCCCCTACCTCGCATTGATGATCTCTTTGATCAGCTACAGGGTGCTACTTGCTTTTCAAAGATTGATCTACATTCTGGGTGTCATCAACTTCGAGTGATCGAAGAAGATATTCCCAAGACAGCTTTTCATACGCGTTATGGTCATTATGAGTTCACTGTTATGCCCTTTAGTCTAACAAATGCTCCTGCTGTTTTCATGGACTTGATGAATAGGGTTTGTAAGCCTTATTTGGACAAGTTCATCATTTTTTTCATTGATGATATTCTGATCTATTCTAAGACTCGAGCTGATCATGAACAACATCTTCGTCTTACAATGGAGCTCCTAAAGAAAGAACAACTTTTCGCCAAATTCTCCAAATGTGAATTTTGGCTTAAGGAAGTTCAATTTTTCGGACACATCGTCAACAAACAAGGTATACATGTAGATACCGCCAAAATCAGTGCGATTAAGGATTGGGATACTCCTACTAGTCCTACCGAGGTTCGTTCATTTCTTGGTCTAACGAATTATTACCGCCGTTTCATTGAAAACTTCTCCAAGATTGCGGTTCCTCTCACTGCTTTAACTCAGAAGAATAAACCTTTTGAGTGGGGATCCAAACAGGAAGAAGCTTTTCAGACCTTGAAACAGAAACTTTGTGATGCACCTATTCTATCTTTGCTCGAGGGTAACGATGACTTTGTTGTGTACTGTGATGCATCTAATTTAGGCCTTGGCTGCGTTCTTATGCAAAGAAACAAAGTTATAGCATATGCATCAAGACAGCTGAAGGTACACGAGAAGAACTACACAACTCATGATCTTGAGTTAGGTGCATTAGTCTTCGCTCTCAAAATTTGGAGACACTACCTTTACGGTACAAAGTGTGAAGTCTTTACTGACCATAAAAGTCTCCAGCATATCTTCAATCAGAAAGAACTTAACATGAGGCAACGACGTTGGGTTGAACTTCTAAACGACTACGATTGCGAAATTCGATACCATCCTGGTAAGGCGAATGTCGTGGCTGATGCATTGAGTCGTAAGGAACGTGTCAAGCTTCACTGTGTTCAGGTTCGATCTGACATTCAAACCCACATAATTCAGGCTCAACATACTTGTGTTACACAAGACTTGATGGGTAAAGAGTTACCGTGTCATAGTAAGCCTGAGCTTGAACTGAGAGACTTTGGGATATTCTATTTCATGGGCCGTTTGTGGGTCCCAAGTATAGATAATCTTCGCACCTTGCTAATGGATGAAGCTCACAAGTCTCGTTATTCTACTCATCCTGGTGCAGACAAAATGTATAAGGATTTTTGAACCCAGTATTGGTGGACGGGTATGAAGAAAGACATAGCCTTATATGTTTCCAACTGCCTTACTTGTCCCAAGGTTAAGGCAGAACATCAACATCCCTCTGGATTATTGGAACAACCAGAGATACCGGTTTGGAAATGGTAAAACATTTCTATGGATCTCATTACCAAGTTACCGCGCACTAAAAGAGGTCATGACGCCATTTGGGTTATTGTTGATCATCTTACAAAGTCAGCACATTTCTTGCCGATCCGTGAGGATCAATCTGCTGAGAAGCTTGCCAAGATATATGTTGATGAGATTGTATCTCGACATGGTGTTCCTTTGAACATTTTATCTGACGGAGATGCTCGATTCTCGTCTCGCTTTTGGAGAACCATGCAATCAACCATGGGAACCCAACTTCGTTTGAACTCAGCGTACCATCCGCAGACAAATGGTCAATCTGAGATAACAATCAAGACACATGAGGATATGCTTAGAGCTTGTGTGATTGATTTTGGTGGTAGTTGGGATTCGCATCTACCGTTGATCGAATTCTCCTACAACAATAGTTATCACTCTAGCATCAACATGGCTCCTTTCGAAGCTTTATACGGTCAAAAATGTTGTTCACCGGTCTGCTGGAATGAGATAGGTGAAGCTCAGCTTACTGGACCTGAACTCATTCTAGAGACTACAGATAAGGTCAAGAAGATTCGGGATAACCTTCAGACAACTACAAGCCGTCAAAAGAGTTATGCGGATTGACGACGCAAGCCCTTAGAATTTCAAGTCGGTGATCACGTCCTACTCAAGGTGTCCGCTTGGAAAGGTGTGATTAGATTTGGAAAGAAAGGAAAAATTGCACCACGCTATGTTGGACCATTCAAGATCGTTGAAAGAATCGGAAAAGTAGCCTACAGATTTGAGCTACCTCCTGAACTTGGAAATGTTCATCCAACATTCCACGTGTCTCAAAAAGTGTTTAGCTGATGAGAACCTCCACATACCACTTAATGAAATTTGTGTTGATAAGACGATGCACTCCGTTGAGAAACCTGTGGAAATCATGGACCGTGAAGTCAAGAAGCTCAAACGCAAGCACATACCTATTGTCAAAGTTCGCTGGGAAGCTAAACGTGGCCCAAAGTTTACTTGGGAATGTGAAGATCAGATGAAAGCGAAATATCCGCATCTATTCTCAAAAGTTTCCTCTAAATAAATTTTGGGACGAAATTTCCTAAAGTAGGGGAGACTGTAACATCTGTGCTTGTGTAATCATTTTACAGACTCTGAACAATTCAATATCAGTAAAAAAATGTATTTTGATCCCAATGTTTGTTGTTTATGTTTGTTATTATGCACGTTTTGATTTTTGATAGATTTTAAACTCTATATCGCTTTCTAGAAAGTTATACGCAAACTGATGCGTAAACATGATCACTTTAACGCGACAAACACTCCGGGATAGCAACATAAGCTTAACATACCTTAAATAACCTTTACATAACTTAGAAATAAGTTTTGAAGGCTTTGGTATGGCAAAAACAAGTTTATTCGCTCACAGGGACTATTTACGTCACTTGCAAAAGTCTACCATTTCGTAAGGCAACGTACAGTCCGGAACTTGATCATAAGCTAAACATAACATATATAACCTAAACATGCATTGTAAATAAGCTTTGATAGGTTCGGTGTGCAAAAATATGCTTATATGATCTTGCAGGGACTAAAAGTGTCAAAAACGGCGTAAGTTTGTATTTTTGCGCATATCTTACGTTCTGACTACATCTGGGTATCCAAAAATTTTTTACAGACTAAAATATTTTTATTTTAGTGATCGGCATGCAAAAATACCGCTCGTCGCTTAATTTGGATCGTTTTCGCGTCCGTTTGAGTTTCATCGTATTTAACGAATAACGTGACCGTACGACCAAACGAGCCAACATCCGAGAGTTTTCCGAGCATATTTTGAGTCCTCTAAACTTTATTGACCTTTTAGAGCCTTGAAAATGGCTTAACAGGGGTCAAAAGTGCCAAAAATGGGCTCAAACAAGTTCAGGGACCTATGCTGTAAATAATGAAAGTTTGCTGATCTGTAGGGACCATACCGGCCGCGTAAGTCTGGTCCTCAACCTTACGCGGGCTGCCTGAGGACCCCCAGCGACCAAAAATCATTTTCAGCATTCTATTGTTAATTCAGGGTCTGTTATGCAAATTTCTTGGTGTGTTAACCAAGTTAACACCTCTCCAAGCAATGCTAGCTGTCCCTAAACACTTGTAAGGCCATGATTTCTTGCTTGGAGGCTACATAAACATGTGGCATGATCTTGTGAACTTGCAACAAGTATAAATAGCCTACCATTTCACTTGTTGCAACTCACACTTGATCTAAATTCTCTAAGTTGATGTTTCTATAACTTCATACCTGAGAATTATAAGATCAAGTTCAAGAAAGATCATGCCTACCATTTCACTTGTTGCACAAATGTCTGTTAACTTTGTCTTTATTGAGTCTTATGTCTAGATAGGATAAACCAGTGCTCAGCAGGTTAAAAACTAGGGTTTGTGTGAGATTATGTAATTTCGCATGAAATGGCCACTGACCATTTTAAGCGAAATTAGACATTGTGATTTCGCTTGAAATGGCCATGCCACTTTCAAACGGAATTACCTCAACTATAAATAGCTGAGTTGTTTGGTCATTTGTAACTTTTCCGATTCAGAGCCGAGGTGCTGCCAGTTTGTCAAACGATCTGTAAAAGCATTGGAATCAATAAAAGAAAGATAATTAAGGAATATCAAGCTGTTACACGTCTATTTCTCTGATTCCGCCTTTGAAATAGATTGTAAACTTTTCTGATTGACTCGTTTGGGTCACACGACGATCCAACAAGTGGTATCAGAGCTCAGGAAGAAGAGTTTATACCAATTCAGCTTGTTTTCGTCACTTCTACTCCTTCTTTTCAAAATTAAACAAGATTTTACGGTTAAAATGGACTGAATTTCACATATATCATGTAAAACACTGTTTTAATGAATCCTTGAAAGGATTGGACCAAAATTCAATCAAAATCTAGGTCAATTTGACAAATTGGTGGCCGACAGGATGATGTCATCCTAATTCCGCTCGAAATAGCACATGTGATTTCACACGGAATTACATATTGTGGTTAATTCCGTTTGATAGTGCCACTGGTTTCAAAGGAAATCAGATTCCGTTTGAAATTTCATAGGAAATCAGATTCCGTTTGAAATTTCACACGAAATTAGTTATTTCGCTCCAAATTAACTTAATTCCGTTTGAAATTGTCTCTAATTCCACACGAAATTTGATTCCGCTTGGTGATTCCGTTTGAAAATACTATTCCGTTTGAAAAAACTGATTTGGTTTGAATTGGGTATTTCATGTGAATACTAATTCCGCTTGAAAAGCTTATTTCGTGTGAAAAGCTGATTCCGTGTGAAGTGATTTCGTTTGAAATTGTTTTTGTCAAAATCCAAAAAAAAATATTTCTAAGTGTTTGTTGATTGTTTCAGATACGTGAGAGGGATGAGTTCATGAATCTAATCACTGACATGTTTGCTTTTACGAGAAACACCGGAAATGATACATCAAACAATACAAATGAAAACGTTTCAAATCCGAGGCTTTAAGTGTGGAGAGTGCATATGGTACATACAACAAACCTCCCAAACTGATGGCGATTGAAGAATACAATAGATGGGCTAAAAGGTTTGAAGAGTGGCTAAAAGCGTTTGCATATCCAAGCTGGAAAAGCTTGAAGAATGGTTATAATATCGGAAGATCAGATTATGAAAATTTAGAAGGCACTGATCATGTAGAAAGTTTTGTTGCTGAACAAAAGTGCATTGCATTGCTTCATCATTCTGTGAGAGACGATATAATATCATTGATTGAGTACACAGATGCGAAATATCTATGGGAGAAACTTAGAGTGAAATGTGTGGGTAGTGCTGAGATAATAAAAAACAAAAAGAAGTTGTTAAGAAAAGAATTTGATTTGTTTGGATGTTTGAAAAATGAATCTGTACCAAAGATGATTGAAAGATTCGGGCATTTGAAGTTGGAACTTGCAAGACACGGAATCGTGTACACTCAAGAAGAATTGGTTGACAAACTGTTTGACTCACTGCCTGATGATAAAGACTGGCAGTATTTTGCTTTGATGCTAAAAAACACAATTAAACCAACCAAACTGATGGTTGATTTGTTAATCAAAAGATTGGAAAGACATGATTTGGAGATCAGGAAATCGAACAAAGTCAATCATTCCTCATATCAGTAGAATGTTGAGGTGTGTTACCGAGGAAGTATGATCCCGAAGACTGTGTCCCCCAAGACAGCTTTCTCAGCTGAAAGTTCTAACACGTCGAATCAAGAAAGTTCAAGCAGTGGTTTTCATAGTGGTTCATCGTCAAATACTTCAAATCAATCAGCTTCAAAGAATTTGTTCCAATGTAATATTGCTGTGGATCTGAAAAATGCACAAAACTTCAGTGAGGAATCCGCAAAGCAGCAAATGGTGTTCTTAGCTTCTGTGTTAGAGTCTTATGAGAGCCTTGTTACAGGAAATATTGGAAACACTAACCTCACCAAGGAGGATTATGACCAGATCGACCCAGAAGAGATGGAATTGATCGATATCAGGTGGTGTATGGCTAGTGCGGTTAGACGTGCACAAAGATTCATGGAGATTACAGGCAGACATTCGATTGCCGGACCTTCCACAAAACTTGGTTTTGATAAATCAAAGGTCATGTGCTTCAGATGTAAACAAAAGGGACATTTTAAACGTGAATGTCGTAACGCACCTGCTGATGACACTGCAAATCCATTTCGTGAAGATTACTACAAAAGAGCAATCTATCATTAGAACAAATCTGAACCTCCTAGAATGAAACAGCTAGAAGATAACCCTAAAGAAAAATCCAAAGCACATGCTGTTATTCATGACTATGAGGGATATGATTGGAGTGAAGTGTTACCAGAAGAAGATGCAGTGGGCTAGGCGTTTGTGACAAAGATTATTCCTTTCAAAGACTCCAGAACAGAAGAAGTGAAATACGTCAACAGAAAGATAATAGCTCAGAACAGGATGATTAGAATTTCTCGAACAAACAAAGAAGCAAAAATGGAGAAAAGATGGGATGCTGATAGAGAATGTTACCTAGATCCCCAGGGAAACATTGCTGTTGATCCAACTACTGTTGATGTTGAAATTTTCATCAAACAAATTGCTGAAGAAGAGGAAGCCAGACAGAGAGAGTGGTGGGGAGGAGGAGAAGTTGAAGAAAAAAAATGAAGAAAAAGAAAAAGACAAAGAGCCACAGCCTAAGAAAGTTGATGATGGGATTATTGATACATCACAAGAATTCACGGCTGAGAATTTGAAGAAGATGGCTGACAAAGTGTTTGCTGCGAAAGAGCTAGAGGTAGTTTCTGGTTCTGGCACTGAGTCTAAAACCAAGGTCAGTCAGATTGATGCAACCAATGAGTCAGGTAAGAAAACTAAAAATGAGAGTGAGAGCAAAAATTGCATGAAAGACTGCAAGGTTTGTAGTACAATGGCTTACCTTAGCGGTACTAAGACCGAAGAACTGACAAGAAGAGTCAGAGATGTTGAAGATCAGATCTTAAACCGTGACAAAATGTTGAAAGCTTCAAATGAACATTTAAAAGAATTAACTGAGAAAATTGAAAATGATAAAAGTGACGTAGAAAGAATTAGGAAAGAAAACGAAAAGCTAATTCATGAAAATCGCCGACTTTCAGAAAATTTTGAGAAGTTAAAATGAACGGTAAAAGATTCTGATGAGAGAAATGGTAAGACATACAAAGAAAATGTTCAATTGTTAGGTGTTCTTCGTGTAAAAGAAGAGTTAATCAACCAACAACTGGATGAAATTGCTAAGTTGAAGCTTCAGTTTCAAGAAGCTAAAATTGAAAATGAACGCATCCAGTTGAAACTGAACAGTTACAACTCCGCAAGTTTTGTTCTTCAACATATCATTCCTAAACCAATTGGGAAGAACAAAGCAGGCGAAGATGTATACTTTGATGGAACCGGGGTTGGGTTTCATCAGGTTCCACCACCTATTCTAAACAATTTTTCAAAGAAAAAATCAGGGTTGGTTAATGATGAAGAAGAAAATGATGTTAAGCTTCCAGACACAATCGATGTTACATTCACTTCATCTTCCGATGAGGATAGTGTCCAATCTGAAATTGTTAAAAGCATGGCTGAAAATGTTTTGAAAACTGAAAGTGACGCTACTGAGGATGATGAATGTTTTTTGGAAAAATACATTCCGAAATCAAAATCCAAAAACAACTTAAGTGAAGAACCTAATCTTGTGATGTACAAGATGGCGGGATCTGATAAGTTGTATTCGGATCGTGATTTTCCTTTGGAGAATGTGAATGTAGGTAAACTAAGAAATGTGTTCAAGTTGATTGAAATTGATGTGTCGGAAATTGAAGGTTTGAAAAATGCTGAAAGACAATTGAATTTTGAGAAAGATAAATCTTACTATAAAAAACCTGTTGTACCTCCACGTTTACATAATAACAACCAAAACAGATGGTGTAGGATCGTTTTGACGACCAAATGAGTCAATCAGAGACAATACACAACTGTTTGAGAGGCGGAAACAAACAAACAGCCTAGAATCAGTGTAAGAAATGAGTAGAAACAGAGTATGATACTTAAAACAAGCTTCTCATTTATATTTGACTTGAAAATCGGGCAGCACTTCGTTACACCACAGCTAATTCCGTACCAAATGAGAAACAACACTTGCCTATTTCTAGGCTTCTAATTTCGTTTGAAATGGCCACATGTCATTTCAAGCGAAATTAACAATTCTAATTTCGTTTGAAATGACCACATGTCATTTCAAGCGAAATCACTACAAAAACAACATAAAATTACATTTTTGACCCCTATACAAGCTACCGACATGACCTAGACTTTAGACGTAGGCTATAGACATTATGTACCAACAAACTCCCCATTGGATATTGCCGGAGTCTTCAGTCAGGTCTTCAGCGCTTTCTTCACAATGACTCGAACGAAGACGAAGTCGACAGACGTATGCACTAACAGACTCCCCCTCGGATGTTGACGAAGTCTTCGATACGAGTCGTCAGTATGTCAATCTTCAGTCTTGATCGGTCTTCTCTTTTTCACCGAATTTGACGCTAAAAAGAATCCACAAACTCTATCTTCTCTTCTTCAGCATCAACACTCCATCTTGAATAATGTTCCAGGATCTATCTCTGGCTCTAACCTCGTCAGACTCCCCCTTTCATCAAGCTGGGATCGTCGTCTGAAATTAGCTATCGCCTTGAGATCGAATCCTGGCTCAAACTCTGTTCAGCTCTTCACAGGTTCTGGATTGTATCCTGGCTCTCCGTAGTATCAGGATCAGAAACCTGGTCTTTAACCTGCACAAATCTCAACAACTTTTAAGATAAACAGATTTGACGCTAATAAGCTCTACTTAATATCTTGAATTAGTAACACTCAAATTTTGATTCAAATTAATGAACCATTTAAACTTTTCAAAAATTATTTCACATCATCAACAAATTCTCCCAAACCATTTGTTCATCATGTTTAGCACTTGGAATTTTTTAAAATCAACTCTTCAACATCAGTTGTCGAAAATAAGATGAAGTAAAATCTTTTTGATTTTTCAAAATTTTATGCTAAAACACACATAAAATCTTTCTGGATATTTTGTTTAATGAAAAGCAGAAAAGAGATATTTACAAACAATATTTTTGTGAGTTTGTGATAGAGGATCATATCAGTTTATTGAGACAAATCAGCTGCACCGTTGATCTAAACATTACCACTTAAAGCTTTTAAACAATTCACCCTAGATCATCGATATTGTGATCCACTTAAACTCCTCTAAGATGTTCGTAATGCTTACTGATACGATTAGGGTACATTAGATAGCACTAAAGTCTTATGCGCCCCACGATCTTAGCATATCCCCTCATCATGCAATACACTAACTCACGTAATGCCTTTAAACTTTCATCAACTGTGATTTGTGCAAAAATTAATACAGAATGTTTAAACATTAACAATCAGGTCGATACTTCCGTATACGCAGAGAAAGTCCAATGTTTAAACAAAATAAGAAACAAAAACAAGTTGAAATTGTTTAGGCTTTAACCACCAGGTCGATACTCCCTTATACGCAGAGGTGATCCAAAGCTTAAACAAAACACCAAAGAAAATAAACCAGAACGTTTAGGCAATAACATCCAGGTCGATACTCACGTATACGCAGAGGATGTCCAATGCTTAAAAAAAATAAAGAAATAAAACAAGTTTAAATCTTTGCAAAATGAAAACACAGAATCACAGAGATTTTTCAGCAAAATTGTGAAAGCTCACAAATTTAACCGGTTTTATGTCTTTCAACAATTAGCAATTACCAAGCAGGCACACAGTCAAGAAGGACAAAACTAATGCGTTCGACCGTGTTTCCCACCAGACTTAGGCTTTTTGCTTTATGTTTGTATCATTTTCGCAAAACTACTAGTCTTAGCTGAGCCTATCGACACATCCCTAGTGAGACTGTTTAAAACTTTATAAAACTTTTCATTTCTCTAGCATGCACTGATAGTCCACTGATGTACTATCATTTCCTCTTTTTACATAAAACTCGTTTTGAATTTTCAAATGTTTATGAATTTTTCAAATTTTTTCTCCCCCTAGAATCAAAAATATATTTCAATTTTTGATTTTTCAAGAAAATTTGAAAACAATAGACTATACAAAATAAAATGACAAACTGATGAGAATTGCCTCAATTCGCCATCCACTTGGCATAAACAATCAGAACTCCCCCTGACAACAAACTATTTTCCCATTATGATTTCAAAACACTTAAATTTGTTTTAATCAAAATGGTTTTTCCGGAAAATTAGTTTTGTTTGTCATTTCACAAACATGGGGATTAATTCATCATACTGTTTTCAACCACTTGTAGGTTTATCACAAAAACAATTTCCAATAATCATACCACTTGCAAGATAGTTAAATGAAGTACAACTTAATGTCCTTGATTAACCTCTTGTAAGTCGAAATATCACATAACAACCACCCTTCACATCTGTGATATTTTTCAAGAAAGATGCCGATTCCTACTCCCTAATTACCAACCTGGGAGCTTCGGCAAGTCAGGATTTTAAGCAAAGAATGCAGGCACCCAAGCCTGACCAGCCTTGGGTGTGACCTTTTCAATTTCACTCGGGGTTTGAACATATCTTTTCGATTCATAAAATTCTTTAACCCCTTTTACCTTACCCTCAACCATTTTTCCAAAAATATTTTTCACTTTTCCATTGAACGCCTTTTCAACATCAAATTCTTTCTTTTCAGAATAGAATTGATCCGAAATTTTCACTTTACCAACTTTTTGTTTAAAATTTCCAGTCCGCAATGGTGGAAAGTTGACATCATCCATTGGCAGAACTGAATTTTCTCCTTTTTGCTCAACTGGTTGCTCTTCTGACTTTGACTTATCAAATTCATCACCAACACATGGCTCCTTTGTTTCCAAAGAAACGAATTCATCGCCTGGAAGTGAAAATCTCACTTTCTTTGAAGTGTTAATCTTTTGATTAACCACTTTTTCTTTCTTTACTCTCTCTTCTGTCCTCAGATTTGTATCTGATGAATTCATTTTGCTTGACTGATCATTCTTTGGAGAGCTAAATGATTTATCAGAACTGTTATCTGATTTTCTGGTTGTATCCGAGGACAAAATCTTTTCAAGATACTCCCTTGCTTTCTTTCTTTTCTTTCTCAGTCTATCTTTCAGCCCTTGTGAAAGTTTCACTTTCTGTTCTTTGGGCTTTTCATCAGTTTTGACTGATTTCTTCACCATCCCATGAGATTCAGCTTTCGATCTTCTCTTTGATTTCATTGGGCAATCTCTTGCAATGTGACCTTTGATTTGACATGCATAACATCTCCTTGTCTCAAATCTCTGACTCTAGCAGTTAACAGCAATGTGTCCTTGAATACCACATTGGTAACACACTCTGTTATCATACCATTCTCCTCTATCAAACCACACACTCAAATCATAGCATTGTTTGGCTTTGTGGTAATCCTCACTCCTCTTGTAAGCTTGATTTAACTTTTGAGCACTGTGGTCAAACCTGCACCACTTATTACCAACTTTTTGTGAGTTATGATTTTCAACTTTTTGTGGTTTTTTATAATGATTGGATGATTGAACTGATGAACCTTTATTGTTGTTTTGAAGATTTTTTCGGCTTTTTAACATTTTGTTTTTGTACCACATTCTTCTTTACAGATTTTTGCGTTGAGCATTCACCTTTTTCAGTAGAATGTAAAACAGTTTCTTGAAATTTTTCTTTTAATTTCAAAAATATTTTCTGTTTTTCATTTTCATCATTAGTCTTATCATCACAATCCTCAATTATGACTTTGTCATAATTTGTGACATTGTCACTTATTGGAATTTCATTGATCGGTTTTGGACATATATGATCTAATAACGCAGACGAAGTCACAAAACCTTTCAATGTCTTTTCTAGATCCTCAATTTTATTTCTAGCATTCTAAACTTCTTTTTCAAGTTGAGAGATTTTTTCACGATGAGAATTTGTTGCTTTTTCAAATTCAATTTTATTCTTTTCAAGAACAGATTTTTCATTTTCTAAAACTTTTATTTGACTTTGAAATTTTGTTTCTTTTTCTTTTAAATTTTTATTTTCCATTTTTATCCAAAAATCTTCATTTTCTGAAATTTTTATTTTGTTTTCAAAATCTTTTTCAATTTTTAACTTTTCATTTTCTAAAAATGTTATTTTATTTTGAAAAACCTTTTCATTTTCTTTTAACTTTTTGTTTTCCACTGTCAAACTCTCCACATCTTTCAAGAGTTTGACATTGTCTGCTCCAGATTTTTCACAGTTTAAGCACTTCTCAGACATAGTTTCAGCTTCAGCTTCCTTCTCAACCTTGATAGCTGAGACTTCTTTAACCTGCTTCTTTACCACTTGAACATTTTCCTCAGATTTGACTTTTACTTTAACAGTTGCTGCTTTCTGATTCTTCTCTCTTGCAGCTTGTCTTTCTTTGATCTCTTCCATCTTACCTGCAAAATAAAAATTATAACTTTCAGGTGATAATTCTCTTCGATAATTTTCAAGAATTTGAATTTTTTCACTGTCAACATCGCTTTCTTCATCTGATAATTTCTCTCCTGAATCAGACTTCATTTTTTTTAATCTTATGGAGTTCAAGTTCTTGAGCTTCAATCTTCTCAATGAACGTGCTCAAATTGAAGCCAACATATTCCATGTTTTTCTTCCAAATCAACAGATATGTGCCCCAAACATCATGCGGTAAAGCATTTGCCAACTTGTCAACCCACTCGTCATCTCTTTTGCTAATGTTCAAACGCTTCATCTCTACATATAATTTGCAATACCTTTCGATCAACTCTTTTGTAGATTCTCCCCTGATAGCTGTAAAACTATCAAACTTCTGTTTGATACTTGTTGGAGTCTGAACAAGCATATCATTTCCGAAAGACGAGTTATAGAACTCAGAATCCATGTTTCAGTATTGAAAGATTCACGAAGACAGATTTTCAAATGATACGAAAATTCACACAATCTAAGATCAGTTCAATCACTTTATCAAACAACTGAATCAGATGAATATCCGATTGAGTGACAAAAATCAGGTGACAACGGATCGGTTGGAGATTCGCTCGGCTGGGTATCCGATGCTTGACAAATTACTTGAAACACAGACAAATAGAACTGATTAGGATTGGGTGGCAACTCATTTGGATTGCCGCTCGATTTGTTGCACTTTTAACTTGAACAAAACAAGATCCTTTAACTCAGATTGTGACCCGATCGGGTGAGTCAACGGGGTCAAACTTTTTAATGAAATATAATGACTTTGTCCGATCTGATGACTTTGTGTGTCACACCCCGACCACGTGGAACATACAAAACGTGGCGGAAACATCGGGGAGTGTTGTAACAGAATTAATTGTTTCAAATCCATGCAATTGAAGTTTCGTTTTATTGATTAAAAGTGTTACAATGTCTTAACAAACAAGGAAATACAACATAATTAACTAGTCTTGCATCTTTTATTGTCACTAAAGCCCAAGTCTGTCTATGTGTATCTTGACCATCTTATGCAACAGTTCCTGAAAAACACATGTGAAAATAGGTACGTCAGCATAAAAATGCCTGTGAGATACATAGGTTTTGTGAATATAGGTTTCATGACTTATGTTTGAGAAAATGTTTAGTCATGAACCTTGTAATTTGCTTTGTTTTGTAAATCATTTGAAAAACAATGAGTTCAGATGATAAGTATAAATAAGTGAATAATGCATGGTTAAATAAATAACCAAGTAAAATGAGTTTGTAAAAGATAAGTTGTTTTGTAAAACAATGTCTTGTAAAAAGTATGTTATTTGTATAAAATGTTATATGTATCAAACTGAAATGATTCAAATAACGTTACGACATGTAATACCATACAAACACTTATATATAGGAAGTACCAGCGGCGTATCCACCATGCTTGTATCATATTACACACGCATCGTTACTTAATCACTTAATCAAACCAAACCAAACAATGTAAAATGTTCATGTCAAGATGTAAATCATGTCAAATATCCATGTCAAATGTCTATGTCAAATATCCATGTCAAATGTCTATAGTCCAAAAGTAGTCAAGTAATGTATAACCAAAATGATATGTATGGTAAGTAAAATGTAGACTACTTAAACCATAAGGTAAAAATGTACAAAAACAAAGTATTGAAGTAAAACTTGGTTTAAATCAAAGTTATGTTTTGTAGAATATATGCATGCTATACAGAATATCGAAACATTTAGCGGTATTGTGAAAATTCATACATCCAAGCCTTAAGACAGACGGATAACTATGTAAAAGTGAGCTTATCAAAGAATATGTTATTCGGATTCGGTCATTCTTTCATCCCCTTTCCCTGGGATGTCCGGAACGGGATTTATCAAGTCCTATGGTACCACTACCTACTAACGAACGGCATGATCGGTGTTAATGAATGTATAGTATAGTTTAAACAAACAAAATGTCATACCTAAAATGTAAGCATGTTTTATGAAGATAATGTACCTAGTATGCTAGAGTAAACATACAGGGTAGAGCTGTAAAACAATGTGTCCATATGTTACTGGAACATATGCAACAGAGATGCAGTAATAAAACAATGTACTAAGTATGCAAAGTCATCATACAAAGTAGAAAAAGTCATGTAAAACAATGTACTAAGTATGCAAAGTCATCATACAAAGCATAGAACACCATGAAATCATGTACTATAAATGTACTAATGAACATAGCAAGTATATGATGTGAAAACAGGAAAGCATGAAAGTAACAAGTAGGCACATGTGTTCCACCCCAAAACAGTTTGGAAAACAGTAAAAGAGGGGTCTATGTACTCACTTGAGATTGCTCAGAAGTCCTTGAGTAACAACCAAACAATGCTAGAGATCGCGGAATATCAAACGGCACCTAATATAGGTAACTACATTAATAAACCGGACCTAAATCGGAAGACTGGGTAGCATTAGGGTTTGTAAACCAAACGAGTGTGGAGACTCGTGTGATATGGTTTAACAAAGCCTACATACTAAATGAAACCTAACATAACTGTCTACGACCCATTACGACCCGTTTGGGTAACTTATGCTACTTTAACGTGTCGTGCGCGTGAAACGCGTTCGGACCGCCTAACTAGTCCTATGACAAGTGTTATATGCCTAAACATGTTACATAATCAGTTACGTGACAAAAGTTTAGGTTACATATGCTTAATTACCAATTATACATGAAAAGGGTATTCTGGTAATTTACCTAAGGCATATAAACTACCTATCATACAACTACTTAAACGATGTGACCATAGGGTATAACCTCGGAAGGTTATTCCCTACCTACTATGGTCACCTAATGTGTTTGGTCGGATCCTAATGATCGACCAAACTGGGTCGGGTTCGAAGGTATAGGCGATTTATCAGATCGCCTACCCTACGACCCTAGACAACGTGGTAATCAGTGGGCATAGTCCCAAGGGACTATGACCAACGTGATTACACTCACGTTGCGAAGTTCCTACGAACTTCGCATTGACCATTACTGGTCAACGCTGAAAGTCAAACAAAGTTTGACTTTCTGACTCGAAAAGCAGTAAAATAAGGAAAAGAACGAAAGAATACTTACGAAGGGTCCAAGAATGGAAGGTTTGGATCCGAACACTCTCAGGTATGAAGTGTTAAACACGACAACTTAGAGAGCAAGTTCAGATTCAAAGGTGTGAGTTTTTGGGTGTGATGTTGGTGGGTATTTATAGGAAATGGTCCACCGCTAGGATCGTTTCTTGGAGAAGGAGGCAACGATCAAGGCCGTACACTTGTCGGAATGTTATGGTGCCTAAAATGCCACTAACCATAGGGAAATGACATGTGGAAGTGGGATTAGGAGTGCAAAACAGCTGCAACCAGCTGTTTAATACATTTAATCTGGTCTGATAGTGGGAAGCGGCCCGCTTCAGGATCAGGTAAACACAATGCGGGCCGCATGGCCCTTCTGATCTGCACATAAGTTTGAAAAATGACAGTTTCAGTCCCTGCACGTGTTTAAGGCCATTCCCGACACTTCTAAGGCCCGCAAAGCCAACTTTAAGGCCCTAAAATGTTGCCTAAACATTGTGGACTTGAAACATGTTCAAAAATATGTCGGATGATGGTTCGTTTGGCCGTACGAACGCGATGTTCGCTTAATTACGACGGAATGCGCATAAGCGCGAAAAACGATCCAAATGACGCGACGAATGGATTTTTCTCAAGGCGAACACTAAAATATAATGTAGTCATGCTTACATAAATTTTTAGATGTCCGGATGTATTCAGAACGTAAGTTATGCGCGAAAATGCAAACTTGTGCACTTTTTGACACTTTTAGTCCCTGAATGACCCAAAAGTTTATTTTAGCACACCGAACACCTCAAAGCCTATTTCTAAGCTATGTAAAGGATATTTATGGTATGTTTAACTTATGGTCATGTTCCGGAATGTTCGTTACAGTTCAAATTGACTTACTTTCGCAGTTTGTCAAGTTTAGTCCCTGTAAGCGAATTAACTTTGATTTCACCACACCAAACCTTCCAAAACTTATATCTAAGTTATGTATAGGTTATTTAAGGTATGTTAAGCCTATTTCACTATTCCGGAGTGTTTGTTGCATTAAACTGGTTATATTTACGCATTAGTGCGCGTATAACCTTCCAGAAAGCGATTTAGAGTTTGAAATCGAACAAGAATTGATATGTGCAAATGATACACATATTTTTACAAATCCCAAGTATGAAATACAATATTTCATTGGTTTGGTATTTGTTTGATGGCCGTGAAGGCACAGGTGTTACAGTCTCCCCTACTTTAGGAAATTTCGTCCCGAAATTTAGAGGAAACTTGTGAGAGCTTGGAAATATGAAGTTGAAAAGATCAAATAACAATGGTTAGGGTTCTTGAACTTCTAGTAACCTTAATAACATTATGTTTGCAATGTAAGAGGGACACTTATATACAAGTATATGAAGCGTCATTGGTGCGTCCACCATGCCTCCATTACATCGTTCACATTCCGTTATTGTTGTCGCTATCGGTTCTTACACATAATAAATCTTACTGGGTTTCTGTGCATTGAATTCCATAATTATGTAGGCCTCCATAATTACGTAGTTCCTTGTACAGTCCGCACAGTCTATTTTATAATGTGTAGTGTAAAACCAAATGGACAATCCTGTGATGAGTGTAACTAGACCGCCATAGAGTCCTTTAGACTAAATCAATAAATGATTTAAATAGACTATCAAGGAGTCTGTTCAGCTACATCACTAGATGTCATTCTTTAACCAGATTGCGAATCAATCTTTTGACTAGACCACTAAAAAGGGTCTGGAGTGGTACTATATAATCCAAGGGTCTTAACTATTACATAGAAGCCCATTAAGGATTTAAGGTAGTACCTTTTGAATATCCTGCTACGAATCCATCATATAAAGATATGAAAGATTCTACGAGGATTTGGATAACGAATATCCAGAGTATACAAAAACACAAAATGCATAAATGAAAACTCAAGATGAATAAACACATAGTCACATAACCACAAAATTGTTTAACTAGAAGTTCGTTCTGCTAACAAAGCACATGTATTTAAAGCACACTAGGAATCCATCTCGTGGATTTCATTTGGTACTTTAAACATTATCAAGAATCTATCCATAAAGATAGAAAGATTTTTAAAAGAAAAAAAAAATTCGATTTCGATTATAAGGAACCGAAATGTTCGAATTTATGTACATAAGGAATCCAATTAAGGACTCTGATTTGAATGATGATCATCCACAAGGATCTAATTGTGAAGATAAAAAGATCCCTTATGGATTTTAGAAGTTGAAGATGTTTTGAAACCTTGCACTGGACGTGCTTATGTCAAAACATGAAGTAAGAATGCTTATGAAGTTGAGATGCTCGATATGTCAAGGCGACATATGAAGCAGAATTTGAAGGTTAAGTCAATGTATGAGGAAAATATTTTTGAAAACTATGCATGAGGTTCTTTTAAGAAAAATGTGTTTAACGTTTTTGAAACCTTATATATAATACTTTTTGAAATCATAAAGTAGGTGTATTAGGTAGATATATTTACAAAAATGTTTTAAAATCATGCGAGATGAATTTTGAAATTATGTATAAGGTTTTTGAAAGACATGAATGATGCTTTTCGAAATCATGCACTTGATCAGAAAATGTATTGTGTTAATATTGTCTTCAGACTATATGAAATATTTTGAAATTAGAAAGGTTGGTTTTGATAACATGGCCAATGTTCTTGAAATAACATAGACAATGCATCTAGAAAAAATTGTTTTCAAACTATATGAAATGTTTTGAGATCATGAAGATTGTTTTGAAATACTGGTACTGTGTATGTTGAAAAATCAAAACGTAATGGGTAAGAGATTTGAAAATACCCTTAGTTATCCAACCAAGGATTTAATGGCACAGATGTGCAGAAGCATGATCACTCATAATATCACTTTATTTTGTGTACTTTGTTTCTTAGAATGAAACGAGTACTTAAAATTTTTGAAGGAATCACGAGTGATCATTTGAAAGAGAGAATCACAAGAGTAGTTTGTAAGGAACATAGTTCCTTGATGTAGGTATCATAGGAAAAACCATATACACCTAGCAGGGGGTTGAGCTGGTTGGTTGGGGACTGCTTTACCATTGTGAGCGACCATGGCGAAGTTCTGAGAAGCCTTTCGCTTCTTTGACTTCTTAGGGGATCGTTCATCCATGGTCTTTGATTCCTTGATTGGTTCATTGGCTGATGGTGTTGTCGCCTGACTAGGTCCTGCCTGTCTTGGTGACTCTTGAGTGGCTTCATCCTGGAGATGATACATGGCAGTAGCTAATTCAACAGTCTTCAGGGCTACTTCGCCTATTCGCTGAGCGAATTTTGGCTGCTTGCTCAGATATCTGGGCGTTATCGTGATGAAGAGGCATTCTTTGAAGAAAAAGAAAGGCATAGGGAGAAACAGGTGAAAGATTATTGGACAATCAAAACAGAATGATAACGCATGAAGATTGCGATCATATGTTTGTTACCTAGGGCAAACAAATGAGACGGTGACTGATCAAAGTAAATGGGTCAAAAATAATGTATCGCGAAGACATGCTCGCCTAATAAGTGAACACTCATCCCAAGAATTCCCAGGTAAGCACAACTGGTCTCGCGTCTGATGAGATGTATACGAAGTGCTTGCCTAGCCAGAAAACCCAGAATACAGGCATTCACCCTTCCAGTTTGCACGTGTTCACATTATTTAAAACCCAAAACCTTGACGAAGTTTTGAAAACTCAAAGAGGTTCAAAACCATATAATAGAGAGTTCAAAACCTTACAATAGAGGGTTCAAAACCTAGTAATCAATCATCCTAGAACAGATGATTAATTTTCAAAGCGGTTTTGAAATATATGTTCTTGTTGTGGTCGTCACCTAAGGATAGGTGACGGTATTGTTTTATGACTAAACGCAAGTAAACTCGCGTTAGGGTCCTAAGAAGGTTATAGACTAGGTCAAAGCATTACTAATTACTAATAACCTAATTCCCTATAACCATTGGCTCTGATACCATCTTTTCTGTCACACCCCGACCACGTGGAACATACAAAACGTGGCGGAAACATCGGGGAGTGTTGTAACAGAATTAATTGTTTCAAATCCATGGCAATTGAAGTTTCGTTTTATTGATTAAAAGTGTTACAATGTCTTAACAAACAAGGAAATACAACATAATTAACTAGTCTTGCATCTTTTATTGTCACTAAAGCCCAAGTCTGTCTATGTGTATCTTGACCATCTTATGCAACAGTTCCTGAAAAACACATGTGAAAATAGGTACGTCAGCATAAAAATGCCTGTGAGATACATAGGTTTTGTGAATATAGGTTTCATGACTTATGTTTGAGAAAATGTTTAGTCATGAACCTTGTAATTTGCTTTGTTTTGTAAATCATTTGAAAAACAATGAGTTCAGATGATAAGTATAAATAAGTGAATAATGCATGGTTAAATAAATAACCAAGTAAAATGAGTTTGTAAAAGATAAGTTGTTTTGTAAAACAATGTCTTGTAAAAAGTATGTTATTTGTATAAAATGTTATATGTATCAAACTGAAATGATTCAAATAACGTTACGACATGTAATACCATACAAACACTTATATATAGGAAGTACCAGCGGCGTATCCACCATGCTTGTATCATATTACACACGCATCGTTACTTAATCACTTAATCAAACCAAACCAAACAATGTAAAATGTTCATGTCAAGATGTAAATCATGTCAAATATCCATGTCAAATGTCTATGTCAAATATCCATGTCAAATGTCTATAGTCCAAAAGTAGTCAAGTAATGTATAACCAAAATGATATGTATGGTAAGTAAAATGTAGACTACTTAAACCATAAGTAAAAATGTACAAAACAAAGTATTGAAGTAAAACTTGGTTTAAATCAAAGTTATGTTTTGTAAGAATATATGCATGCTATACTGAATATGAACATTTATGCGGTATTGTGAAAATTCATACATCCAAGCCTTGAGACAGACGGATAACTATGTAAAAGTGAGTTATCAAGAGAATATGTATTCGGATTCGGTCATTCCTTTCATCCCCTTTCCCTGGGATGTCCGGAACGGGATTTGTCAAGTCCTATGGTACCACTACCTACTAACGAACGGCATGATCGGTGTTAATGA
Source organism: Helianthus tuberosus (assembly GCA_030545235.1). Classification (NCBI taxonomy): domain Eukaryota; kingdom Viridiplantae; phylum Streptophyta; class Magnoliopsida; order Asterales; family Asteraceae; genus Helianthus; species Helianthus tuberosus. The sequence continues at coordinate 2,291,389 of CM060402.1, forward strand.
ATGTATAGTATAGTTTAAACAAACCAAATGTCATACCTAAAATGTAAGCATGTTTTATGAAGATAATGTACCTAGTATGCTAGAGTAAACATACAGGGTAGAGCTGTAAAACAATGTGTCCATATGTTACTGGAACATATGCAACAGAGATGCAGTATAAAACAATGTACTAAGTATGCAAAGTCATCATACAAAGTAGAAAAGTCATGTAAAACAATGTACTAAGTATGCAAAGTCATCATACAAAGCATAGAACACCATGAAATCATGTACTATAAATGTACTAATGAACATAGCAAGTATATGATGTGAAAACAGGAAAGCATGAAAGTAACAAGTAGGCACATGTGTTCCACCCCAAAACAGTTTGGAAAACAGTAAAAGAGGGGTCTATGTACTCACTTGAGATTGCTCAGAAGTCCTTGAGTAACAACCAAACAATGCTAGAGATCGCGGAATATCAAACGGCACCTAATATAGGTAACTACATTAATAAACCGGACCTAAATCGGAAGACTGGGTAGCATTAGGGTTTGTAAACCAAACGAGTGTGGAGACTCGTGTGATATGGTTTAACAAAGCCTACATACTAAATGAAACCTAACATAACTGTCTACGACCCATTACGACCCGTTTGGGTAACTTATGCTACTTTAACGTGTCGTGCGCGTGAAACGCGTTCGGACCGCCTAACTAGTCCTATGACAAGTGTTATATGCCTAAACATGTTACATAATCAGTTACGTGACAAAAGTTTAGGTTACATATGCTTAATTACCAATTATACATGAAAAGGGTATTCTGGTAATTTACCTAAGGCATATAAACTACCTATCATACAACTACTTAAACGATGTGACCATAGGGTATAACCTCGGAAGGTTATTCCCTACCTACTATGGTCACCTAATGTGTTTGGTCGGATCCTAATGATCGACCAAACTGGGTCGGGTTCGAAGGTATAGGCGATTTATCAGATCGCCTACCCTACGACCCTAGACAACGTGGTAATCAGTGGGCATAGTCCCAAGGGACTATGACCAACGTGATTACACTCACGTTGCGAAGTTCCTACGAACTTCGCATTGACCATTACTGGTCAACGCTGAAAGTCAAACAAAGTTTGACTTTCTGACTCGAAAAGCAGTAAAATAAGGAAAAGAACGAAAGAATACTTACGAAGGGTCCAAGAATGGAAGGTTTGGATCCGAACACTCTCAGGTATGAAGTGTTAAACACGACAACTTAGAGAGCAAGTTCAGATTCAAAGGTGTGAGTTTTTGGGTGTGATGTTGGTGGGTATTTATAGGAAATGGTCCACCGCTAGGATCGTTTCTTGGAGAAGGAGGCAACGATCAAGGCCGTACACTTGTCGGAATGTTATGGTGCCTAAAATGCCACTAACCATAGGGAAATGACATGTGGAAGTGGGATTAGGAGTGCAAAACAGCTGCAACCAGCTGTTTAATACATTTAATCTGGTCTGATAGTGGGAAGCGGCCCGCTTCAGGATCAGGTAAACACAATGCGGGCCGCATGGCCCTTCTGATCTGCACATAAGTTTGAAAAATGACAGTTTCAGTCCCTGCACGTGTTTAAGGCCATTCCCGACACTTCTAAGGCCCGCAAAGCCAACTTTAAGGCCCTAAAATGTTGCCTAAACATTGTGGACTTGAAACATGTTCAAAAATATGTCGGATGATGGTTCGTTTGGCCGTACGAACGCGATGTTCGCTTAATTACGACGGAATGCGCATAAGCGCGAAAAACGATCCAAATGACGCGACGAATGGATTTTTCTCAAGGCGAACACTAAAATATAATGTAGTCATGCTTACATAAATTTTTAGATGTCCGGATGTATTCAGAACGTAAGTTATGCGCGAAAATGCAAACTTGTGCACTTTTTGACACTTTTAGTCCCTGAATGACCCAAAAGTTTATTTTAGCACACCGAACACCTCAAAGCCTATTTCTAAGCTATGTAAAGGATATTTATGGTATGTTTAACTTATGGTCATGTTCCGGAATGTTCGTTACAGTTCAAATTGACTTACTTTCGCAGTTTGTCAAGTTTAGTCCCTGTAAGCGAATTAACTTTGATTTCACCACACCAAACCTTCCAAAACTTATATCTAAGTTATGTATAGGTTATTTAAGGTATGTTAAGCCTATTTCACTATTCCGGAGTGTTTGTTGCATTAAACTGGTTATATTTACGCATTAGTGCGCGTATAACCTTCCAGAAAGCGATTTAGAGTTTGAAATCGAACAAGAATTGATATGTGCAAATGATACACATATTTTTACAAATCCCAAGTATGAAATACAATATTTCATTGGTTTGGTATTTGTTTGATGGCCGTGAAGGCACAGGTGTTACATTGTGACACTATGCGACAAAATTTTTTTAAATGCAATTGATTATTTCAAGAAAATATCACATGACACTATCTCAAATTACATGACATGATTTACATGCAAACTGATATCAATTTTCTTTCAAACTCTGAAACGTTCACATGTACTGACAAATTTGTGAGTCTGACACAAGCAATCTTGAATTAACTTTGTGTATTCAATCAAGGTAGTGGCCGACAATTGTTATTTAATATGTTGGCTGACAAAACAATTTTGATATTCAAATGTGATTGGGCCGTTTGATTTAATGGACAGATTTGAAGTTTATTATGATTGGGCCAGACACTTATTAGAAATCACATGCAATTGACAACAATCACTTTACAATCTAAATTCAAATTGCTGACAACTTCAAGTGTGCATGAAATCTGATTGGGCCGCTAACTATGCATCACATGGGTCGACATCTGTTGAAATGATATAAAGATAGCAATTGATTCACTCGAGACACAACACTAATTCAATATCACTTGCAATATGGCCGACAAACAATATCGTTCAACTCAATTTGATTCTTCTCATGCACTTATTAATAAACTTCTGACACTATATGCACACGATTGGGCCAATCCTAATTTTGTTCACATGAATTCTGATTTTCGATAGAACCAACACTCACTTGATCAGAGTGCAACAATAAATTTCACATGCAAATCTGAATTTATGTCCGACTATCTATATTACCCAATCAATTTTATTGGCCCTTTCAACTTTATTCAGTCAACACACATGGTTCTATGATATGTTTCACATGAATTGATTATTTTCAAACGAAATGGTGACTCATTCACACGAAACAACATTCACACGAAATAGAGGACCTTCAAACGAAATCAAGTGCCATTTCCAACGGAATTACTTTTTCAAACGAAATCAGATGTAATTCAAACGAAATCAGTAATTTCGTGTGAAATTACTTCAACTTTTCAAACGAAATTAGGTGTATTTCAAACAAAATCAGTAATTTCGTGTGAAATTACCTTAATTTTTCAAACGAAATTAGATGCTCATTCAAACGAAATTAACTGTTTGGCCCATTTTTGTCACTTTTAGTCTGAATTTAGGTCTGATTCTTTCAAGGGTTTATTAAAACTGTATTTTACACGTAATATCAAAAGTTCAGTCCATTTTGTCTGTTAATTTGTCCAGAAGTCCAAAAATGAGTAGAAAAGAGCACTGATTCAAGTGTATTGACTCATCCTGAGCTCTGATACCACTTGTAGGATCGTTTTGACGACCAAATGAGTCAATCAGAGACAATACACAACTGTTTGAGATGCGGAAACAAACAAACAACCTAGAATCAGCGTAAGAAATGAGTAGAAACAGAGTATGATACTTAAAACAAGCTTCTCATTTATATTTGACTTGAAAATCGGGCAGCACTTCGTTACGCCACAACTAATTCCGTACCAAATGAGAAACAACACTTGCCTATTTATAGGCTTCTAATTTCGTTTGAAATGACCACATGTCATTTCAAGCGAAATTAACAATTCTAATTTCGTTTGAAATGACCACACGTCAATTCAAGCGAAATCACTACAAAAACAACATAAAATTATATTTTTGACCCCTATACAAGCTACCGACATGACCTAGACTTTAGACGTAGGCTATAGACATTATGCACCAACAAACTCCCCATTGGATATTGCCGGAGTCTTCAGTCAGATCTTCAGCGCTTTCTTCACAATGACTCGAACGAAGACGAAGTCGACAAACGTATGCACCAACAGATGGGCGGGTGGTTATCAGGGTGGTAAGAATTATCAAAGAAGGAATTTTCAAAACAAAAAGTTTGTTGAGAAAAAAGGTATTTGTAAAAAGCTCGAGTTCTCATTCCGAGCAGGAATCTGAAATATTTTCAAAAACCAATGAAGAATTTTTTGAGGAAAAGGTCTCACAGCCTCAGACCGAAGGCTCAAGTCGGGTAGCTGATACTCGAACATGCTTTAAGTGCAACAAAGTTGGACACATTGCACCAAAGTGCACCAACTTAAAGCCTAAGTCTGAAGTTTTTGAGAGTCAGAAAAGGAAAGCTGATGCAAAAGGCAAAGTTCCAAAGGTTGTTGAGAAGAAAGTTTTGAAAAATGAAACCACCAAAATCAAAACTGAACCCATAAAGAATGTGGTAACTAAAACTGACAAATTTTACAAACGGGTTGCTTTGCCTCAACAAGCATGGAAGCCAAAATCAGTTGAGAAGAAATCAAGTTCTCCAAAACCAAAGGTTTCTGAAAAGGAAAAACAATCGTCTTCTACAAATCCGGTAAAGATGAATGTTCCTGTGGATTACTATGAGAAACTTGAAAAACAAGAGGTTACTACTTCTGAAAAGAAGAATGTACCAAAGAAAGACCAATCATCTGGTCAACCTTCTCATAATGATTTCTTTTTATATAAAAAGGTTGAGATTGGATCTACAGAGAGCTTAAAGATGAATGACAAAAATTTTCTGCCACTTTACATTGCAAAAACTCACTTAAATGTCAAGTTACCCGAGTCAAAAGAGACATGGGTGGCATCAACTTCTAACTAAATGTTTGTGATATGTGCAGGAGCTTCCAAGATCCTTTTCACGTTGGATTATGGATAGTGGAGCTTCTCGGCACATGACAGGGAAGAAGACCCTACTATACGATGTTCGTGGATTTAATGGAGGTTATGTGGGATTTGCAGGCAATCAAGGTGGCTGAATAGTCGGTGAAGCAACTTTACCGAATGGAATTGTCACTTTTGAAAGAGTAAACTACATCACCGAGCTTGAAAACAATCTTCTAAGCATATCTCAAATATGTGATCGTATGTATACAACGCACTTTACAGACAAAGAATGTTTGATCTTGAAACCAGGATTTGTTGTTCCCGAAGAGTGGGTTATCATGAGAGCACCCAGAGTAAATGATCTGTACGTGTTGGATATGAGTGTAGCAACTACTACCACGGGTCAGGCTCACTGTTTTATGTCAAGAGCAACGGAAAAAGAATCACAATTGTGGCATCGAAAGATGGGCCACATTCACTTGAGAAAAATGAATCACCTGGTACATAACGACTTAGTTATTGGTGTTCATATGAAAGGTTTTCATCTTGAGGGGGAGTGCATAAGCTGCATCAAAGGTAAGCAAAAGAAGAAATCACATCCTCAAAAGAAAGTTAACTCAGTCTCAAGACCGTTAGAGAGACTTCATATGGATCTTTTTGGTCCAGTAAACGTTAAAAGCATAACTGGAGATCTCTACTGTCTAGTAGTAACAGATGATTACTCAAGATTTTCATGGGTATCATTTCTGAAAACTAAAGATGAGACGTTTGAAAGTTTGATGGCGTTGTTCAGAAAAATTGAAAATTTGTACCAAACTCGAATCAGAAGAATCAGAAGTGACCATGGTACTGAGTTTAAGAACAACAAGATGGAAGAATATTGTGATGAGAGAGGTATATTGCAAGAATTTAGTGCTCCTTACACTCCACAGCAAAATGGGGTAGCAGAAAGAAAGAACAGGACACTAATTGAAACGGCTAGGACGATGCTTGCTGATTCGAAATTACCAGTCAATTTTTGGGCAGAAGCAGTATCCGCCGCTTGCTATACACTCAATCGGGTTCTTACAGTGAAGAAATTCAACAAGACGTGTTTCGAGCTGATCAATAATCGCAAACCTAACTTGAAGTATTTTGAACCGTTTGGGTCTCCCTGCACAGTTCTAGAACCTTTTGGAAAGTTTGGTGCAAAAAGCATTGAAGGAATATTTGTAGGTTATTCAAGTCCATTGAAACGAGTCTTTGTTCCAAGCTTGAAGCGGATTATTGAAGCACACAATGTTGAATGCCAAGGTTACACAATGCCACCGCAGAACCCAGGCGACTCATGGCGATTTAACTGCGATACTCTATGGGATTCGTTTGACATGGAAGAAGAAGAACCAGAGTTCTTTGATGAGTTGGATATTCTAAGAGAGTATGAGTCATCACATGAAAGGTTTCCAGCTGAGTATACTACAAGTAGACGGAAAACTTCAAATGATAATGAAGCCGGTCCAAGCAATGCTGGGGAACATGATGATATTCAACAATTTTCAGAACATGCTCCTGAAAATCAGACGACAATCCATGATAATCAAGAATCTGATGATAGACCTATATTTGATCATGGTGATTCAGATTCTGAGGGGGAGCAGATCCAGATATCAAGTCAGACAATTCCAGTCAGTGAACAAGGTGCAAATAAGAATGTCACAAATTTGGAAGGCGAGGTAGATGTTCCAGGCGAGGTGATGCCGAGAACTCTTTCATACCATCCAGAAGAGTTGATTATTGGAGAATTGCAATCAGGTGTTCGCACAAGACGACAAATTGACCAAGGGCTTACTTGTTTCTATTCTACAGTTGCTTCTTTACAAACTGAGTTTTCACTAAGTTGTTTTATTTCGCAGATCGAACCGTGAACAAACGAAGAGGCGCTAACTGAAAATTCTTGGGTCAATGCGATGCAAGATGAGCTGAGTCAGTTTGAGAAGTTAGAAGTGTGGAAATTGGTAGACTTGCCTGATGGTCACAGGAAGAAAAACACCAAGTGGGTGTTCAAGTGCAAGAGAGATGATCGAGGGGTTATTATTCGTAACGAAGCTCGACTCGTAGTCTAGGGTTTTAGTCAGCAGGAGGGTATAGATTTCACTGAAGTATATGCTCCGGTTGCTAGACTTGAAGCGATCAGAATCTTCCTAGAATTTGCATCTTGGAAAAGTTTTAAAGTTTATCAGCTAGATGTTAAATCGGCGTTTCTCTATGGGAAGGTAAAAGAGGAGGTATATGTCGGACAGCCACCGGGCTTCATCGATCCAATCCACAAAGACAAGGTTTACTTACTGGATAAGGCGCTGTATGGTTTACACCAGGCCCCGAGAGCTTGGTACGAGACATTGTCTCAACACCTGCTAGCCAACAGCTTCATCCGTGGAAAAGTGGATGCCACTCTCTTCACCAAAGAAGTCGATGGACATCTTCTGATAGTTCAAATATACGTGGACGACATCATATTTGGGTCAACAAATGAAACTCTGTGCAAAGATTTTGAAAGAGTTATGAAGCAGAAATTTGAAATGTCATCGATGGGTGAGATGAAATTCTTCTTGGGACTTCAGGTTGATCAACTACCTAAGGGAATTTTCATACATCAAACAAAGTACGTTCATGATATCTTGGAGAAATTTGGGATGTCAGGATCTACTCCAGCTTCCACCCTGTTAGCAACGAACCATGGGATAAACCCTAATCTCACCGGAGAGAAGGTAGATGAAACAATGTATCGTTCCATGATCGGATCGCTGATGTATTTGACATCTTCAAGACCCGATATCATGTATCCAACCTGCCTCGCATCGAGATTTCAGTCAAATCCTAGAGCTTCGCATATGGTGATTGTGAAACGGATACTATGCTACCTAAAAGGAACTCCATCACTGGGGTTGTGGTATCCAAGAGAAGGCGATTTTACGCTCGAAGGGTATTCCGATTCCGATTTCGGATGCTGCAAAGTTAACGCTAAATCAACAACAGCGGGGTGCCAGTTTTTCGGACCACGAATGATTACCTGGCAATGCAAGAAGCAGACCTCTGTGGCTTTATCCACATGTGAAGCTGAGTATGTATCTGCTAGTAGTTGCTGCTCTCAGATGTTGTGGATCCAGCAACAGATGCGAGACTACGGTTTGCAATTTCTTAACACCCCTATCTTTGTTGATAATGAGGCAGCGATAAACATCACTAAAAATCCTGTTCATCACGCTAAAATGAAACACATTGAAATTCGTCATCACTTCATTCGCGACTGTTTCGAGAAGAAGTTGATAAGAATTGAGAAAATCCACACTCACGAACAAAAAGCTGATTTACATACCAAAGCGTTTGATAAAACTCGTTTTCAATATTTGTTAAAATTGAACGATATGAAGGTTTTATCTGTGTCGGAGGAGATTATTGGCGTAGATGCAGGTACCACTGTAGATGATGTTGAGAAGCAATCTGCAATGGTTTGTCGATTTTTTACTTGTTTTGGTATTTAGGGGGAGTATAGGATAATATTTTCAGAAAATACAAAAACAGTAAAAATTTCAAAAATCCAAAAACATGAGATATTTTCAAAATACAAAAACAATAGAAAATCGGAAAAAGAGCTTGTGTAAAAAGGGAAAATGATAGTACATTGGCTTGACAGTTACGGTATGCTAAAGATATGTAATGTTTAAAAAAAAGTCTTAAACAGTCTCGCTGATGATATGCCGATAGGTTTTTACACATTTAGTAGGTTTGTTCGGGATATAAACCTAAATCTTTACTTGCTTATTTCGGGGGGAACACTACTTGGATATATAGGTAACCCCTGAAATTTCGTTTAAAAGATCCCTCTTTCTAAGATACTAGGTCTTTATACTCAGTGATATCTGGGGTATTATCCCGGGACTTCTGATTTTGCGGAAGCAATGGCCTAGTCCCCATATAATACTTTACGCTTGCTTGAAATAAAAGCCTGCCCTCAACATAAAAAATGATAAAACATTGAAAAATGCTAATCATGTGCTGTTGTAAAAAAAAGATCTTCTAAAGGGGACCCACTGAAAGACGAGCCATCATCTCTCTGCTGAACGGAAGTTCTGACCTGAGCTCTCATGGCCTCGCATTTAACCCCTTACAGATATCATATGTGGTATACTCACCTGTAAGACTGAATATTGGGATTTGGATACGGGAGTATATTCAAGAGGTGGGACGCATGAATGAGTTTAAGTTCTTAATTCACCTAATTCGTATCCTGAAAACATTGAAATTTGTGTGAGAATTTATGTGGATCAGTATATCGACAATCTAAGCGAATTGTTTAATTCTGAGTATGAAATTAAAGCTTAACGGTACTTGTGACTTATCGAATAGCTGATATGATTCCCTAACACGCTCACCAAAAATACGTTTGTAAATAGTTTACTTTTACTGCATTTTATTTTTGTTTTGCATTCTAGTTTAGAAACTTTATTCAAAATCCAAAAAGATTTTACATTTCTGTTTTATTTTCCGACAAACCAAAGTGGAAAGCTGATCTTTATATTCGAAAATTGAAGCAGATGCAGGAAGTTTCCGAGCTGGACAGATGAGTTGTGAGCTTAACATGTTAAACTTGTGAAATTGAAAAGTCAAAACAAGTTCATTAATTTGAAACTTGTAAATTTCAGAAAATTATTTGAACTAGTTTGTACAAAATGTCAGTGTGCTTTGTCTTAGGTCAACCAAGGTCATTAAGTTGAACTTGGTAGACAAATTAAGTACTTAGGGTCATTAATTTGAACCTGGATACTTAAGTGGATCTCTAATTTCTGATAAAACCAACAAATGAAGTCAAATGGTAAGTTTGGATTGAAATTGTCATAATCATAAATCTTACGTTTAGGTAGAGATTGTGCAGGTAAAAAGTTTGAATTTATGAAAGCAGCATAGCAAAATCCTAGCTAACTGATAGGGGGAGTCTGAAAATTTAAAAGTCAGATACAGTTCCTGGATCTACATTCAAGGGGGAGTTTAAAGGTTGTTAAAGATTCAGATTCTGTGTTTCACGCTAGCTGTTGATAGAAGATGAGAAGATTTGAAGGAAGCTTTCTCTGTTAGACAAATTGGAAAGAGATCAAGACTGAAGACTCGACGCCAAAGACTTCATCAACATCCAAGGGGGAGTCTGTTGGTGCACAAATGTCTGTTAACTTCGTCTTTATTGAGTCTTATGTCTAGATAGGATAAACCAGTGCCCAGCAGGTTAAAAACTAGGGTTTGTGTGAGATTATGTAATTTCGCATGAAATGGCCACTGACCATTTCAAGCGAAATTAGACATTGTGATTTCGCTTGAAATGGCCATGCCACTTTCAAACGGAATTACCTCCACTATAAATAGCTGAGTTGTTTGGTCATTTGTAATTTTCCGATTCAGAGCCGAGGTGCTACCAGTTTGTCAAACAATCTGTAAAAGCTTTGGAATCAATAAAAGAAAGATAATTAAGGAATATCAAGCTGTTACACGTCTATTTCTCTGATTCCGCCATTGAAATAGATTGTAAACTCTTCTGATTGACTTGTTTGGGTCACACGACGATCCAACATACGATTTGACATAACACATAGTTAACCATCCGAACATAGTTTTACGCAAATGACGCATTATAGTAGCTTATACTACCATAATGGGTCGAAACGGGTCAAAAGCACATAGGTAGACTTTCAAATCAGAATGTTAGCTCTATTAAATCATACCATATGAGTTCAAACACTCATTTGATTTATAGATCATCATTCTATCCTATCTCCCGATTTAGGATCCGATTATTAACATAGTTACCTATATTAGGTACCGGTTGATTCATGATCCTTGGAGCCTTATTTGGTGTTATTCTCAAGACTATTAGGCAATCCCAAGTGAGTACATAGTTCCTGTCACACCCCGACCGCGTAAAACAACAAATCGCGGTGGAATCGTCGGGGAGTGTTGTAACAGAATCATTGTTTCAAAACACACGGAAATTTGTAGTTTCGTTTTATTAAACATTAATTATTTACATCGTCTGGAAATCTAAATAAACAAGTTAAACATAGTATATCATTGTTATTAAGTCACTAAGGCCTCGTCCAGTCCTATGTGAGCGTACATCCTAGCAATCAACATCATTCAACAACACCTGAAACATATGTGAAAACAAAGTCAGCAAAGAAATGTTGGCGAGTACATAGGGTTTTTGAGAGTGTCGGATTCATGGCTAGTTTACATGTTGGCATACTTAATTAAAAACCTTGTTTTGAAAAGTATTGTATTGCGACATAACTAACCAACTCAAATCAAGTTGGTTATAGTGTATAAAATCTCGTAGCCATGATTCTTAACCCAAAACATTTATTTAATAAAATCTCGTTAATAAAACTCGTTAATAAAACTCGTATAGTGTATATTGTTTCGAAAACCTCGTTTGTGTGACATCGTTCCAAATTGTTTACCCAAGTGAACTAAATAATGCCACGGTATGTAATATGATGAAAACATATATATATATATATATATATATATATATATATATATATATAGGAAGTACCAGCGGTGTATCCACCATGCTTTCATCACATTACACCCGTCCCGTTATCTAAACACTAACCGAAAACCAATCGTTTACCCAAATCGTTTAATTCGTTAAAAATCACTTTAGTCGTTTAAATCATTCTCGTTTTAGATCGTGAAACTACTTTTGATTGTCTCGCTAATAACATCCAAACCTTCGTGACTCGCCTATCGCTTCTCGCATTAATAAACCACCAAAGGGTAAATTAACAATCACAGATTCAGTCGTTACCCACCAAACCCACACATAACCATGGGTCCGGTCTGATAACGGGATTTGTCGTATCCTATGGTACCATAACCTAATACTGGTCGGTTCGGCAAAAATTAATGGATGTCATTCGTTATTTAACTACAACCAACAAGTTCGTTCACATTATCGAAATCGTTATTAATTTAGTATAAACCATCGTAATCGTTTTTGAAACCATCGTTAAAATATAGAAATCGTTTTGATACATATGAATCACCCTAAAACAATCGACAACAGTAAAAAAGGGGATCTATGTACTCACCTTTGGGTGCGTTTTTATATGTTAACACGATCCCTCAATTTATTCATCCTAAATTAAATAAGAATGACTTAATAATCAAAACTCACAAAAATACCGAAGTTTCTCCGATACTTAGAATTTTCACATAACTTTGAGTTTTCTCGAAAAGTTATTATTTTTGATTATTTTGGTGTATATGTATATATATATACTCAAACGTAATACACATAATCTCGTCAACACTAGCACATCATCATACACATATTGTAAAACACATAGCACATTGTAACACATAAAATTTACTTATGAACAACCTATTCTAGTTTTGTCGAAAAACACTTATTTTAGCGTTTCGGTAACATTTTTGGGCGTCCGAAGTCACGTATGACCAACCAAACACCAATTAAACTTAATATAAGTTAAAATACTTGTTTTTATATCAAAAATATCAGTTTGGTTACTGATCTAAAACAGTTTTGTAAAAGTCCTCCGAAAAGGCGATTTTTGACCGTTTTACCGCATAGTTTTGCATCAAACGTTACCCGAACCATCCCAAATCGAAATGACTTGAAATTTTAACACAACCCATGTTATTTACTGAATAAAATAATGGTTATACTCATGATAGTGCAGGTCTTAAACAAAGCACATAAATCATGCAAATTTCACATAATTTACCACTTTTTAAGCTATATGTACAACATGCAAAGCTATTAAACCTATGTCAAAGTTTCATGCCATTATAATTTACCAAATAAATGTTATTTTTGTGTTTATAACCTGTTCAAATTTTTTTTTTCATATAGCCATTTTTCATCACTTCTTGAGCTTTAAACCAACATATATTCACATGTACAAGTGCCTAAAGCATACTATCATAACATCAACATTTTATATGGGTTTAGATGCATCAAATATGTGATATATTCAGGTTTATTTGCTGATGTTATTTACATTTAACATATCCTACATAAATCACCAAATACTTGCATTTTTACCACCATTCATGAACATGTAACAACATAAACAAGTACTTAACAAGATATCAAACTTCAAAACTCATATACACACATACATATGTACAGTTATACATATATATATATATATATACACCACCATTTTTACTTGTTTCAAGACCCATTTCATTTTAGATTTCAAGTTTAGTGTAAATCCCAAGATTCAAGAGAAATTTCAAATCATCAAGAACAACCAAGAATCAAAAGTATGATTTAAACATAAGTGTTATACCTTCAAGATTCAAGTAGGTTGTGGGATGAGATTTTGATGATAGGAAGCTTGTAATCACTTGACAACACCTTGGGAACACCTTTGATTCTTCAAAATCACTTGAAATATGCTAGAAATGAGCTTGAATGTTGATGAACTAAGTTTGAAGGTGATGAAGATAGAGAGAGAAGATGGGGACGGTTTGGGAGGAGAGAGGAGGGAAGGGTTTGAGTGTTGTAAGAAGTTGTGATCTTGCTTAGATTTATAAAAGATATGAAAGATGTAGGAAGTTGGCATGCAAGGACAAGTGTTCAATATGATCTAAGAAAATATTGAGAAATCCTAGCAAAAATCTTGGTGGGGCCACTTGTATATTACAACCGTAAATTTGTATATGGGGGGGGGTTAAATGTAATTTTGTTGGTAAATAAGGTAGAAGTAGGTGTTTAACTGGATACAGGGTATTTTATCTAACGTTTAAATCCCGGTTTATGGCGTTCTAAATTATTTTTATTATTCTATAAAAATAACCTTGCCAAAATATTGCTGAAATAAATTTCAGTTGCCAAGACTGGCTGCGTTGTCTGCGATTTGCAGTAGAAGCACTGTGTCGCGCAGAAACACACGGTACGCGCTTAAACTTGAAAAATAACATTTTTAGGCGTTTTAATTTATTTTTCAACACGGACCTGATTAAAATCATAACAGAATATTTTTGGGATTTAAATATCATCCCGGCGGTCACCAACGTTCGTTTCGCAGTTTTGTTGTAATTAGTTCTTTAGTTCAAATAAACATGTTTTTGCCATACCGAATCCTTCGAAACTTATTTCTAAGTTCTGTAAAGAATATTTAGGGTATGTTTGGCTTACGTCACAGTTCCGGAGTGTACGTCACGTTAAACTGATTGCGTTTATGCACCAGTTTGCGTATGACCTTCCAGAAAGTGATTTAAAGCTTGAAATCGGAATCAAATCAAATTGTAAAATCATCAAACACAATAACACATATAATAATACCAATGCACATTTTTTTATTGATAACCAACATTGTTTTACATTATACGATGCTTACAGAACACAGTTGTCACAGTTTCCCCTACTTTAGGAAATTTGGTCCCGAAATTTTATTTAGAGGAAACTTGTGAAAGCTTTAAACATGAAGTCGAAAAGATAAAACAACACTGGTTAGAGTTCCGAACTTCTAGTAACTTTAAATAACATTATGCTTGCAATGTAAGAGGGACGCTTTTATACAAGTATATGAAGCGTCATTGGTTCGTCCACCGTACCTCCATTACATTGTTCACGTTTCGTTATTGTTGTCATTATTGGTTCTTACACATGATAAATCTTACTGTGGTTTCCGTGCACTGATTTTTTTTATAATTATGTATGCGTCCATAATTACGTAATTCCTTGCATAGTCCACAGAGTGCATTTAATAATGTGTAGGGGAAAACCAAATGAATGAACCTGTGATGAGTATGACTGGACCACCATAGGGTCCTTTCAGCTGTATCGTCACATGCCATTCTTAACCAGATTCTGAATCAATCTTTAACTAGACCACTCAAGGGTCTCTTTTTGAATCATGGAATGGTACTATATAACCCAAGGGTCTTAACTACCACGTAGAAGCCCATTGAGGATTTAAGGTAGTACCTTTTGAATATCCTACTATGAATCCCTCATGTGAAGATATGGAAGATTCTATGAGGATTTGGATAACGAAAATCGGATCACATAATAAAAGAGAACACATAAACACATAATCGCATTAATCGTTTAACTTGACCTTTAATTTGTTATCTTTGGACACGGTTATTTAAAGCATACCAGGAATCCAATCCGTGGGTTTCATTTGGCACTTTAAATATTTTCAAGAATCTAACTATGAAGATAGGAAGATCTTAATAGGAATTCGGTTTGTCCTTATTGAGTTGTAATGTACATATTAAGGTGTACAAGGAATCCAATCAGGGCTCCGATTTGGGCGATAATCATCCACAAGGATTCTTAAAATAGAACAACCCATCGCCCTTTCATTTCGAGTTTAAGCTCGTGTTGAAGTGGTAGCTCATATTTCAATAAGCCTTCGTTTACACAAAATCGTTGTTCTTGAAGGACACGAGATTGAATATCAGATAGAGTTTGAACAGAATGAAGCTTGACTTGCTCCTTTCGACCAAGCGCATCAGCTACGACATTCGCCTTACCAGGAAGGTAGCGAATCTCGAAATCGGAATCGTTCAAGAGCTCAACCCGTTGTCGCTGCCTCATGTTCAGCTCCTTCTGATTAAGAATATGCTGGAGACTTTTGTGGTCTTGTGAAAACCACACACTTCATTCCATAGAGGTAGTGTCTCCAGATTTTGAGAGCAATTACCACAGCACCTAACTCAAGATCATGAGTTGTGTAGTTCTTCTCGTGAACTTTCAACTGTCTTGACGCATATGCTATGACTTTACCTCATTGCATAAGAACACAACTAAAGCTTAGATTCGACGCGTCACAAAAGATAACGAAATTATCGTTTCCATTGGGCAAGGACAAAACAGGAGCACCACATAGCTTCCATTTCAGGGTTTGGAACACTTCTTCTTGCTTAGATCCCCACTCCAAAGGCTTATTCTTCCGAGTCAAATCAGTCAGTGGCACTGCGATCTTCGAGAAGTTTGAAATAAAACGCCGATAATAACCAGCGAAACCAAGAAAAGAACGAATTTCTGTAGGTGTCATTGGTGTATTCCCATCCTTAATTGCAGCAATTTGGATGGATCCACATGAATACCACATGACCCAAAAACTGAACTTCTTTAAGCCAAAATTCACACTTGGAGAATTTAGCGAAAAGTTTGTTCCTTCTTTAGGAGTTCCAATGTCAAACGAAGGTGTTGCTCGTGATCGGCTCGAGACTTTGAATAAATGACAATATCATCGATGAACACAATAATGAACTTGTCTAAATAAGGTTTACAGACCCTATTCATTAAGTTCATGCAGATAGCTGAGGCATTCGTCAAACCAAAAGGCATGACAGTGAACTCGTAATGCCCATATCTTGTACGGAATGCAGTCTTGGGAATATCTTCTTCGAGTACACGAAGTTGATGATACCCAGATCGAAGGTCGATCTTGAAAAAGCAAGCGGCACCTTGCAGCTGGTCGAAAAGATCATCAATTCTAGGTAGGGGATATCGATTCTTGATGGTAAGTTTATTAAGCTCACGATAATCGATACACATTCGAAAAGATCCATCTTTCTTTTTCACAAAAAGGACAGGAGCTCCCCAAGGAGAAAAGCTCGGACGGATGAATCCTTTATCAGACAACTCTTGAAGTTGTTTCGATAACTCTTGCATCTCCGACGGTGCAAGACGATAAGGTGCTTTCGCAATCGGGTTGGCATTGGGTACAAGATCAATATGAAACTCGACTTGACGAACTGGAGGCAAACCAGGCAGTTCATCGCGAAACACCTCTGGATAATCCCGAACAATCGGAATATCCTGAATACTCTTGCTCTTGCCTTTCTCCTCGGTGACACGTGCCAGGAAAGCAACATATCCATTTTCTTAAATAACTTTGGGTTTTTGTTTCTTAAAAGAAACGAGCGTTTAAGGTTCTTGGGGAGATCACAAGTGATTATAAAAAAAATGACAGAACCATACGAGTAGTTTCTCTTTGTGTTGACATCATAAGGTTGCGTCAAACATTCATACAATTGTATTAGTTAAAAAATAAAAACCACAAATTTTTATTTATATAACAACCGCATTGTTCTTAAATGTTAAAAGATAACAACCAGAGGAAATTACAAAATACTAATCGTTCACTGCTGCATCATTGATTGCCTCATTGATGTTAAAACTCGTCCACGTGCTGGATTCACATTGACGTTGACTTTTGCATTCGGGTTTACATTAGCATTCGCGTTTGCATTCACCAGTCTTGGACAATTGTTGCGGAAGTGACCAAACTCTCCACAGTTGAAACATGATCCCGGTGGGAATCTCGCAGCATTCCCCTGAACCGGAGCTTGAACCTGAGCAACCTGATTTTGTCCCAGACAACAAATATTGGCCAAATGCCCAAGTTTTCCACACGTTGTGCATTGCTTGCAAGCTTGTTGTGCAACGTGATGACCGTTGCAGCGTGCACAATAAGGTGCGGTACCAGCATATGCCTTCTTTGCAGGAGGCTGAGCTGGTGGGTTCTGCGGGTTCTGAGCAGTCTGTGCTGTAACAGCAAAATTCTGGGCATCCTTTCGCTTCCTCGATTTCTTCGATGACTCACCTTTCTTACCCTTGCCCTTATCCTTGTTCTTCTCAAAATCAGCCGACTTCTTCTTGTCCCCCTTACGGGTAAGTTTACCCTTTCTGACTTGCAACTCAGTCAGGGTAGCAGACAATTCGATTGCGTGACGGACGGTAGTAGGATTAATGCCGGTCACAATATCCTAAATTGAATCGGGTAAACCATCGATATATCTCTCGATTGCTTTCTCCAGAGGGGTAACCATAGTGGGACACAACAGATTGAGTTTCTCAAAACGATCCATATAGGCACGGTGTTCACCCCTATCTTGTTTAAGATCGTCAAACTCTCGCTCCAAAGCCCGAATTTCATGACGGGGACAAAATTCTTTCATCATGAGAGCCCGGAGCTCTTCCCATGTTTATGCCAACGCCACTTCGGCACCCCTATCGCGCATAATACCATTCCACCAGGTAAGCGCTCGCTTCTCAAACACGCTTGAAGCAAATTCAACCTTACGCGCATTCGGAGACTGCACATGTTTGAACGTGCTCTCGATGCTCTCAAACCACTGCAGGAGCGCAGTTGCTCCTTGCGACCCAGAAAACTTTAGAGGCTTAGCAGAATTGAAGCTCTTAAAGTTATACGACGCATTGTTGTTGTTATTGTTGTTGTATATCTCGTGGACTTGGGCCACAACGCCTGGAAGCACAGCAGCCACTTGCTGAGAGACTAGGGCTGCGATTTCTTCAATAGTGAAAGATTGTGCTTCACGTCGAGGACGCATTGTCTAAAAAGGAAACAAAAGAAACGAGTGAGGTTGAAAAGCAAAAGAGGTATTGAAAATATCGTCAAAACACCAGAAAGGTGATCATTTGTTCGTTACCTCGAACAAACAAATGACACGAAGTGACTAATCAAAGTAAACGGGTCAATATAGTGTATCGCCGAAGACATGCTCGCCTATAAGTGAACACTCACCCCAAGAGTTCCCAGGTAAGAGTGACTGGTCCGATGCTGCGGATTTGTACGAACACTTTAGCCTTAGACAGAAAACTCAGGGTACAGGCATTCACTCTTCCAGTTTGCACGTGTCCACACTTATTTAGACCCAAACTTTGACGAAATTTTAAAAACTTAGAGGGTTCAAAACCTTATAATAAATCATCCTAGAACAGATGATTGATTTTCAAAGCGGATTCGAAATTTGTGTTCTTGTTGTGGTTATCACCTAAGGATAGGTGACGGTATTGTTTTATGACTAAACGCAAGTAAACTCGCGTTAGGGTCCTAGGAAGGTTATAGACTAGGTCAAAGTATTACTAATAACCTAATTCCCTACAACCATGAGCTCTGATACCAACTTTTCTGTCACACCCCGACCGCGTAAAACAACAAATCGCGGCGGAATCGTCGGGGAGTGTTGTTACAGAATCATTGTTTCAAAACACACGGAAATTTGAAGTTTCGTTTTATTAAACATTAATTATTTACATCGTCTGGAAATCTAAATAAACAAGTTAAACATAGTCTATCATTGTTATTAAGTCACTAAGGCCTCGTCCAGTCTTATGTGAGCGTACATCCTAGCAATCAACATCATTCAACAACACCTGAAACATATGTGAAAACAAAGTCAGCAAAGAAAAGCTGGCGAGTACATAGGGTTTTTGAGAGTGTCGAATTCATGGCTAGTTTACATGTTGGCATACTTAATTAAAAACCTTGGTTTGAAAAGTATTGTATTGCGACATAACTAACCAACTCAAATCAAGTTGGTTATAGGGTATAAAATCTTGTAGCCATGATTCTTAACCCAAAACATTTATTTAATAAAATTTCGTTAATAAAACTCGTTAATAAAACTCGTATAGTTTATATTGTTTCGAAAACCTCCTTTGTGTGACATCGTTCCAAATTGTTTACCCAAGTGAACTAAATAACGCCACGGTATGTAATATGATGAAAACATATATATATAGGGAGTACTAGCGGTGTATCCACCATGCTTTCATCACATTACACCCGTCCCGTTATCTAAACGCTAACCGAAAACCAATCATTTACCCAAATCGTTTAATTTGTTAAAAATCGCTTTAGTCGTTTAAATCATTCTCGTTTTAGATAGTGAAACTACTTTTGATTGTCTCGCTAATAACATCCAAACCTTCGTGACTCGCCTATCGCTTCTCGCATTAACAAACCACCAAAGGGTAAATTAACAATCACAGATTCAGTCGTTACCCACATAACCCACACACAACCATGGGTCTGGTCTGATAACGGGATTTATCGGATCCTACGGTACCATAACCTAACACTGGTCGGTTCGACCAAAATTAATGGATGTCATTCGTTATGTAACTACAACCAACAAGTTCATTCACTTTATCGAAATCGTTATTAATTTAGTATAAACCATCGTAATCATTTTTGAAACCATCGTTAAAATATAAAAATCGTTTTGATACATATGAATCACCCCAAAACAATCGAAAACAGTAAAAAAGGGGATCTATGTACTCACCTTTGGGTGCGTTTTTATATGTTAACACGATCCCTCAATTTATTCATCCTAAATTAAATAAGAATGACTTAATAATCAAAACTCACAAAAATACCGAAGTTTCTCCGATACTTAGAATTTTCACATAACTTTGAGTTTTCTCGAAAAGTTATTATTTTTTATTATTTGGGTGTATATGTATATATATATATACTCAAACGTAATACACATAATCTCGTCAACACTAGCACATCATCATACACATATTGTAAAACACATAGCACATTGTAACACATAAAATTTACTTATGAACAACCCATTCTAGTTATGTCGAAAAACACTTATTTTAGCGTTTCGGTAACATTTTTTGGCGTCCGAAGTCACGTATGACCAACCAAACACCAAGTAAACTTAATATAAGTTAAAATAATTGTTTTTATATCAAAAATATCAGTTTGGTTACTGATCTAAAACAGTTTTGTAAAAGTCCTCCGAAAAGGCGATTTTTGACCGTTTTACCGCATAGTTTTGCATCAAACGTTACCCGAACCATCCCAAATCGAAATGACTTGAAATTTTAAAACAACCCATGTTATTTACTGAATAAAATAATGGTTATACTCATGATAGTGCAGGTCTTAAACAAAGCACATAAATCATGCAAATTTCACATAATTTACCACTTTTTACGCTATATGTACAACATACAAAGCTATTAAACCTATGTCAAAGTTTCATGCCATTATAATTTACCAAATAAATGTTATTTTTGTGTTTATAACCTGTTCAAAAATTATCTTTGTCATATAGCCATTTTTCATCACTTCTTGAGCTTTAAATCAACATATATTCACATGTTCAAGTGCCTAAAGCATACTATCATAACATCAACATTTTATATGGGTTTAGATGCATCAAATATGTGATATATTCAGGTTTATTTGCTGATGTTATTTACATTTAACATATCCTACATAAATCACCAAATACTTGCATTTTTACCACCATTCATGAACATGTAACAACATAAACAAGTACTTAACAAGATATCAAACTTCAAAACTCATATACACACATACATATGTACGGTTATACATATATATATATATACACCACCATTTTTACTTGTTTCAAGACCCATTTCATTTTAGATTTCAAGATTAGTGTAAATCCCAATATTCAAGAGAAACTTCAAATCATCAAGAACACCCAAGAATGAAAAGTATGATTTAAACATAAGTGTTATACCTTCAAGATTCAAGTAGGTTGTGGGATGAGATTTTGATGATAGGAAGCTTGTAATCACATGACAACACCTTGGGAACACCTTTGATTCTTCAAAATCACTTGAAATATGCTAGAAATGAGCTTGAATGTTGATGAACTAAGTTTGAAGGTGATGAAGATAGAGAGAGAAGATGGGGACGGTTTGGGAGGAGAGAGGAGGGAAGGGTTTGAGTGTTGTAAGAAGTTGTGATCTTGCTTAGATTTATAAAAGATATGAAAGATGTAGGAAGTTGGCATGCAAGGACAAGTGTTCAATATGATCTAAGAAAATATTGAGAAATCTTAGCAAAAATCTTGGTGGGGCCACTTGTATATTACAACCGTAAGTTTGTATATGGGGGGGGGTTAAATGTAATTTTTTTGGTAAATAAGGTAGAAGTAGGTGTTTAACTGGATACCGGATACTTTATCTAACGTTTAAATCCCGGTTTATGGCGTTCTAAATTATTTTTATTATTCTATAAAAATAACCTTGCCTAAATATTGCTGAAATAAATTTCAGTTGCCAAGACTGGCTGCGTTGTCTGCGTTTTGCAGTAGAAGCACTGTGTCACGCAGAAACACACGGTACGCGCTTAAACTTGAAAAATAACGTTTTTAGGCGTTTTAATTTATTTTTCAACACGGACCTGATTAAAATCATAACAGAATATTTTTGGGATTTAAATATTATCCGGGCGGTCACCAACGTTCGTTTCGCAGTTTTGTCGTATTTAGTTCTTTAGTTCAAATAAACATGTTTTTGCCATACCGAATCCTTCAAAACTTATTTCTAAGTTATGTAAAGGATATTTAGGGTATGTTTGGCTTACGTCACAGTTCTGGAGTGTACGTCACGTTAAACTGATTGCGTTTATGCACCAGTTTGCGTATGACCTTCTGGAATAACACCAAAGCACATTGTTTTATTGATAACCAACATTGTTTTACATTATACGATGCTTACAGAACACAGTTGTCACAGTTCCCCTCTTTTACCATTTTCAAATACTTTGGGGTGATACACATGTACATACGTGTTACTTTCGTGCATTTCATGCTTTATGACCTAAACATGATAGTTTCACCTAGTACATATCTAGTACATGCTTTCAATTATGTTTTGCTATGTATGTTAAGCATGCTAGTACATCGAATTATTACACATTTGTTGCATATGTTTACTTAGCATATGTACACATTGTTTTACATGACATTTCTGCTATGTATGTTTACTGAGCATGCTAGCACATTGTTTTACATGAACATTTCTACCAGGCATGTTTAGTTAGCATTCCTAGTACATGGTTTTCACATGCTACATTGGTTATGACATTTGGTATGTTTAATCGGGACAATAATACATTCATTAACATAAGCTACGCCGCTCGGTAGTATGTAATGGTACCATAGGACTTGACAAATCCCGTTTCCGACTTCCTAGGTTTGTTTGGAAGTTGGGAATGACAGAATCGGATATACATAACTTAGATAAACCTTTAATTTGTTTAAAGGTTTGTCGCCACAGTCGCAAGGCTTGAATGTATGCGATTAACATTACTGCAGAAATGTTTGTAATCGTAAAGCATTGTTTTCTGCAAAACATAACATTTGATTTAAACTTAGGTTTATTCAAAAACCTTGTTTTGTACATTTTCCAATGGGGTTGAGTAATTATTTGTTATTCACCATACATGACATTTGTTTCACATTAACATCATCACATAGTTTAAGTAGGTACTTGCTACTTGCTATGCATTTCATTTGGTTAAACATGATATATATTACACATGACATTGAACAAGGTTTATACATAAACATTTTTGACATTGAACAAGACATTTTGGTTGGTTATTGATAAGTGACTTATGTAACGGGGCTATGTGTTATGTGATAAAAGCACGGTGGATACGCCGCTGGTACTTCCTATATATAAGTGCTTTTATTGTATTGTACATTGTTGCGTTATCTAAACCACTTGACAAAGACATGAAACATTTTATACAAGTACATGACATTGTTTTACAAATTATACATTTTATACAAAACTCATTTTTACTTGGTTATTCATTTAACCATGCATTATCCTTTTATGATCATTTGATTTTCACATCGATTTTCATATGATTTCATAAAGGAAAACATTTTACACGGTTCATGACTACATTTTTGTTAAACACTTTCTTTAAACAACAAGTCATGAATCCTGCATAAACAAAACCTATGTATCTCACAGACATTTTTATGCTGACGTACCTATTTTTACATGTGTTTCAGGTGCAAATGCATGATGTTGATTGTGCTTCACTTAGGCGGACTTGGGCCTTAGTGACTTAAAAGACAGTTAACTATGTTGTGTTTTGTTTAATTCCAGACAATGTAAACACTTTAATCAATAATACATAACTTTAATTACCATGGTTGTTGAAACAATAATTCTGTCGCATCACTCCCTGCCGTTTCCGTCGCGGTTTTGTTGTTTTAACGCAGCCGGGGTGTGACATTTATGCTGAGGGTCAGCTTTAAGAATAAAGTAATGCAAAGTATTATATGAGGACTCGGCTATTGCTCCCGCAAAATCAGAAGTCCAGGTATAATACCCCAGATATCACCACACACAAAGACCTAGTATGTCAGAAATAGAAAATCTTTCAAACAAGATTTCGGGGGTTACCCATATATCCGAGAGATATTCCCCACGAGATAAGTAAGTATTGAAATTTAGGTTTATATCTCAAAAAAATCGACTGAATGTGCAAAAACCTACTGGCACATCCTCCGTGAGAACGTTTATCACATTCGACTTTCCAAAACTTTAGCGTGATGTGATAGTCCACTGATGTACTATCATTTCCTCTTTTCTCAACAAAGCTCATTTTTTTAATTTTTCAAATGTTTTTGGCTTTTAGATTTTATCATGTTTTTTGGATTTTTCAAATTTTTGAAATTTTTAAAATTTTTACTCCCCCTAAAATCAAAAGTATATTTCGATTTTTGATTTTCAGGGAAAATTTGAAACTAACTGCAGTAAACTGAACAAAAAAAAAACTTAACAAACTGATTCGAATTGCTTCAAATCGCCATCCACTTGGCATAAACAATCAGAACTCCCCCTGACAACAAACTATTTTCCCATTATGATTTCAAAACACTTAAGTTTGTTTTAATCAAAATGGTTTTTCCGGAAAATTGGTTTTGTTGATTTTTCTTGTAAAATCGGGGATTAATTCATCACATTGTTTTTCATCATTTTGAATGAAAGTTAACTCAAGTTCAACTTAATGACCTTGATTAACCACTTGTAGAAACAAACACCTAACCACTTGTAGGTTCACTTGTAAGAACTTATCAACAATACCACTTGTAAGTTGAAATATGACAATTTTGAGTTTTAAGAAAGATGCCGATTCCTGCTCCACGATTACCAACTTGGGAGCTCCGGCAAGTCAGGATTTTAAGTAGAAAATGATGTCACCCAAGCCGGACCAGTCTTGTGTCACACCAAGACTTTTGCGGAAGCGTGGTTATTTGGTGTGACTTCTTAATACCATAGAAACAATCATAACAATGCTATATGATAAAAACACAAGATGTTCATCCATTAATAAAGTTTAGAAACTACCACAATACCATTGTTTGAAAACAACAATTCCAAAATAAGTTACAACCCATGACGTGTTCAAAAGAGTTCATAAAGACTCAACATAAGTACTGAAAGAAAACCTGAGTTTAGAGACGTGTATCCCGTCCAGGATTAGGATACACCATCTAAACTAGACAACCATGGATAACATCTTTTATTTCACTACGCAGCTTGAAGACACATGCATACCCTGCCAGATCCACTAGTTTCCTGAAATACATGTAGTTTGAAAAATCAACAAAAGTTGAGCGAGTTCATGTGTATGTGAGTATGTATAAACCTTTGTAAACCGTGTATGTGTGTATGTCCCGGTATGATTGCAAACAAGGAAAAGATCACCAATGGTTTGCAAGGCCACTGATATGTGTGACGGTGTAGGAAGACTCAAACCTAGCAAAGTTATACCGAGCTTCCGGCTGGAAGACATAGTCACCACCATGGGCCGCCCCGGCCTCATGGGTGTGGGCTCGTTACTCCCAAATAGATCTATCACTCATGCCCCTCGGTCTTGATACGAGGATTAATGGTCCCAAGTATCCGCCTACCCTATCACATGATCTATGGTTCTTTCCTAGGCTAATCATACCAATAGTATTGTAAGTATCCCTTTGTAACATGTATTTCACCCCCGAAGTAAGTAAACAAAACATTTTAAGGAAAAGGGGGGACATGAACTCACTGTAGTGCGTCTTCAGTATCGTCAACTCAAACTCTGTCAGCTACACGACAACCTACAACGTACTAACGTCTATTAGACGAACGAGTCGTGCCTTGGCTTAGAGTTTAGTGTTTTGAGTTGTGTTTCTTATGTCTCCGAATATTATTCCAAGGTATAATTATTTGTTAAAATAATAGTTATTTTAACTTTAAATTATATTTAATTTTGGAATAATTGTGTAAACAATATTTCGCATTAATACTTCTCAAGTATTTTAACTTCGTATTTCCTTCCCAAGGATGGGGGTAATTTATACATGTATATTTGTAATTCCGAAATAATATATTTTTAAGTCTCACTTAAAATATATATAATTTATTTGTCAGAAATAATGTATTCCCAAAATATATATATTATCCCAAATTTAATATATTTTCACTTCTTGTATCCAAAACAATATTTTCCAAAAATATATTTGTAAAAGTATTTTCCGGAATATTTCATAAGTTACGTTTTAGCGTTCGGTTTCACAATATCAAGTGTGTAACTTAAATATTTATTCCTTGCAATTTTTGGTATTATTTTTGGAGTTGTAAATGTCATGGTATTTCCGGAATTTTTGGTATTATTTTGTAAGTTACAAATTCCTTAGTTACTTCCCAAAGTATATTTACTTTTGTTAAAATCTCATTCTCGGGATTTCTAGATGTTTACACCCTAGGAAAATCAGGAAAACAACGCAACTTAACTAGCTTCCTCAGTAACCACGCGCTAAATTTCGGGATGAAATTCTCTTAACAGGGGGAGAATGTGACAACCCTCAAATTTACATGTATTCCGTACAATTTATTAATGATAATTAAAGTGCGTAATGACTGTGCTTAATCATTTAACTGCTTTCTGATATCTGTGTTATACTTACATGTATTTGTTTAATGTACTATTAGTATACAGAAAAGTTACTAAATAGTCCGGTATGCCTTCCTGAGTGTTAAAAATTAAAAACGTTGCAAAAATATATATGTAGGACACTTAACGGAATAATTAAGCACTTTAACGGAACAGTGTCAAACCGAACAACCAGACTTTACCCGGAACACAAAAATATTGTCAAACACATCGTTTCACTTTTATTGAGCTAGTTATGGTTCCCGAACATCCTTACATCTCTTACAAATATCTACTAACTAATATATCTAACTAATACTTAAGATTAAACTAGATTGTAACTATTTAGTTTAACCTAGTCTACTACCCCCCCCCCCCCACCTATGATCGGCCAACACCAAGGGCCCACATCAAGATTTTAGTTGATTATAATATTGGATTATGTTGGCACATGAGGAGCATTATATACAAGAGTTAATACTAGAACATGGATATAAGTATGTACCAAGAGCTCCTAACTTCCATCATAATCACCACACCAACACCATCATTCTCTCTCCCTTCCTTCTTCATTCATGGCAGCCAACAACCATCACCATACCACCACCTTCAACTCATTCCTCATACATTCCACAAGCATCCATAGGTGTTAGAAGGCATACAACGAAGCTCGGTGCGTTCGGAAGTTGAAGGACCTCTCTCGTTTTCTTTTAACCACCACTTTTCCACACTTGAACTCCCCTAGCCTTGTGCTAGTAGTAAGTTTCTTAAATCTTCAACGTGTTCATGTATTTTGTGGTTAATAGATGATTAATGGTTAGAAACTTTAAAGCTCATGAACAAGTCTTGAACATAATGTGTTAAAGTGTGGATAAAGAGAAGTTAGGTGTGTAAATCATGTAGATCTTGTGTTGTTATGATTCTTGTTGGTTATCTGATGATTTGTTGGTTAATATTGATGTTTGATGTTGTTGTGATCACTAAACATGATTAACGGAATCAATCGAACACAAACTAGAAAGCTAAAGACTAAAAACAGAATTTGTCCAAGCTTTACAGCCAACTTCAGTTGGCTGTAAACAGGCCATAACTTAACGAAAAATGAATTTTCTGAAGCCTAGATTTATGTATTATGAAATACGGTTCTAATGGCACCGGAATCATAATTTTTGGACTCCGTTTACTATTTTTAAAGCGTCATTTCGTAACAGCAGCTAGAGCTGCATTTTTCTGCTGAAAATATGCGTTTTGTTTTCTGTCATAACTTGAGTTCTGTGTAGAGTTAGATCATGAAACTTGTACTGTAGATGACCACCGATGTATTTGTAATTCTCTCACTAGAATTTCGTAAATCGGACTATCAATGAATTTTAAATAAATTATTCCGTGAGCTATGGTCAGAAAACGTTAAATCTGAGTTCAGTCCGGAAAATGAATTTTTATAAAATATTAGTAATGAACTGGACCCCGATATTTCTACACAATAAAATTTGGAACGTTTAAGTCCTTCGGTAAAAATTTGGGAATTTTTGGAATAAGTTAACTATTTATTTACAATGTCCGAAAACAGCCCGGTTCTGAATATTTATGCTGAAATGACATAAGCTATAATTTACGTGTCTAAATGTCGAGTATACTATCTGTGAATGATCTAACATGCTATATGTGTTATGTGTATTATCGTATGTTTGTTTATGATTGGGGAATGGATGGGAAGTATATATGGGCATAAACAATTAAAGTAATGCATGCTACTTGATAGATACGTATAGGCACTTTGTGCTCTATTTAAAAATCACTAAATGACTAACTGGTAATCATATTAGGACGTGATTGACCGACCTTGACTGTTAGCTATATTTGAGAATCTAACCGAGCAAACCGAGGTGAGTTCACACACTTTCTACAAGGCATGGGATTCCCGGTGGTTTGGGAATTGGTTAATAAACTAAAACGGAACCTACATATCCTCCTTGGGTAGGATATGTACGGCCATCCTCCTTGGGTAGGATGCCACCATAAATCCTACGAATTCTCCTGGTGCAGAATACGTACGTTCGTCCTCCTTGGGTAGGACAACAACCTTAAAACTAGCTAGACAAAACTCTATCATGAAGTCCCTCAATTTATATCGACTTAATCGCCGAGGCCAATGGCGAGCGGGTCATTAGTTAATAGCGCTATTAGGTTTAACAAACCTCACACCGTGCCCGTCGGACGGGCGTGTACTAATGTACTATGGCAGACTATCAGTGATGATAGACACTGATATAGGGCACAACTTATTTGCGTAGTAGTCGATATCATACCGTCTAGTAGTTCAAACGGGGAAAGCCCCCACTGTTTATGGTTATGGTTTGGGTAATGACAAAGGAACTGGTTAAACATACTTTCAACTACGGGGTAACCCCCACGGCAATTAAGCCAACGAACATGCGATAATAACCAGCCAATCATACTTCTTGTCCTTTTGTGTGAGGGAGGTCAATGGTTGAGCGATTTTCGAGAAATCCTCAATGAACATGCAAGAATAACCAGCCAAACCTAGGAACTGTCGAATCTCGGTTGGTGTTTTCGGAGTCTCCCAGTTCTTGATCACCTCGATCTTTGTTGGATCCACATGAATTCCATTTCCGTTAACTACATGACCAAGAAACTGGACTTCCCGTAACCAAAATTCGCACTTCGAGAACTTAGCGTACAACTTCTCCTTTTTAAGCAGCTCTAGAATAGCCCTTAGATGTTGTTCGTGCTCTTTTTTCGTCTTTGAGTAGATCAAAATGTCATCAATGAACACAATCACAAACTTATCGAGGTACGGCTTACAAACTCTGTTTATCAAATCCATGAATACAGCTGGCGCTTTTGTCAAACCAAACGGCATAACCAGGAACTCGTAATGTCTATAATGAGTCCTAAAAGCAGTCTATGGAATACTTTCCTCTTGTATTCTCAATTGGTGATAACCTGATCGTAGATTGATCTTAGAGTAGAAACTAGAACCTTGTAATTGATCGAACAGGTCATCGATCCTTGGCAAAGGATATCTATTCTTGATAGTCAACTTGTTCAGCTCGCGGTAGTTGATGCACATGCGAAAACTACCATCTTTCTTTTTAAGGAACAGAACTGGAGCTCCCCAAGGCGAGAAGCTTGGCGTGATAAATCCCTTATCTAACAACTCCTGAAGTTATGTCGAAAGCTCTTGCATCTCTGAAGGTGCAAGTCGATAAGGTGCCTTAGCTACAGGCGCGGCACCTGGAACTAAGTCAATATGAAACTCAACTTGTCTTTGTGGCGGCAATCCTGGCAAGTCTTCTGGAAAGACTTCAGGATATTCCTTCACGACTGGAATGTCTTCTAGTTTTGGCTCAATGGCTTCATTATCAACGATGTATGCCAGGAAGGAAACACATCGCTTCTTCAAACATTTTCTAGCCTTCAAATAGCTAATGATCCTTAGAGGCGTATCGCGCTTCTCTCCATGTACCACAATCGTTTCTCCATTCGCCATTGGGATTTGAATGGTCTTCTCGTGACATACAATCTCGGCTCTCTTACTTGACAACCAATCCATCCCTACTACCACATCGAAGCTTCCCAACTCGACTGGCAGTAGATCCAGTGTAAACTCGTGTTCTCCCAGCTCTATTACGCATCCTCTGATGACTTCATTCGTTTCAACTAGCTTTCCATTAGCCAGTTCAATTGAGTACGGAATGTCTAACTTACTAGCAGTTAACCCAAGCATTTTCTTAAATTCTAGCGATACAAAACTATATTCGGCGCCAGTATTAAATACACAGATGCAAAGCGTTGATTAATAGGGAACGTACCAATAACGACATTTGGATCCTGACGTGCTTCCCTCACACCAATATTGAAAACTCTTCCTTGTGCTTGATTGAGCTTTGGGCACTCCCGCTTGAAATGCCCCATGTCTCCACAATTGAAACACCCTGGTCCTCGGCCATTCCCATTACCACCTTGAGCATTGTTTTGGTTGCGATTCCCACCTCCAGCTTGATTTCCAAGATTTCCTCGATTACCATTTCTGCCATTCCCTCCTTGTGGGCGGTTTCCATTCCCATTACCTCCACGGTTGTTGTTACCAAAACCCCTTTGACCGCCACGGCCAGTACCAACCCAGCACGTTTCTTTTGAGTGGCCAACTGTTCCACAAGATTCACATTTTCCAGATCTGCATCGTCCCTCATGATGCAACTGACACGCGTTACACTTGGGCCGGGTGCCCATATAACCCTTTCCTTTGGCCTTGGTCGGTGTGCTCATCGCATCTTTCTTGTTTGAACTGATGGTACCCTTCTTAAAGTTGGAGAACTTCCTTTTGTTCTCTCTTGAGGATTCAACATGAGTTTCTTTCTTTTTCTGGTCGGAATTCGAAAAATTGTTTAGTCTGACAGCTTCCTCAGTCAGTGACACGCTCAGATCGATAGCCTCAGTAATTGTTGCAGGCTTTGAAGATGTTACCATACTCATAATCTGAGGTGCCAACCCCCAGATGAAACGCTCCACGCGTTTGAATTCGGGAGTAACCATGTATGGTACCACGTGAGATAGATCGTGGAATCTTTGCACGTACTCGGCGATCTTCGGGCCGTCCATCTTTAGGTTCCAAAATTCAGTTTCCAGCTTCTGAATCTCAGCCCTGGAGCAATACTTTTTACGCATGAGCTCTTTCAGCTCGGTCCAAGTCAAAGCGTAAGCTGCTGCCTCTCCTAGAGTTTGGACTTGGAGATTCCACCATGAAAGTGCTCCATCAGTAAACAATCCGAAAATGTAGGTAACTTGCTGTTCTGGTGCGCATTTGCTCATTCGTATCACTGAGTCGGTCTTCTCTGTCCATCGAACATAAGCCACAGCACCCCCGGTGCCGTCAAAGTTTAGCGGTTTGCAGTCTAAAAATTGCTTGAAGGTACAGCCTGTACAAGCAATGTCATTTACATGAATTATTAGCAATTTGCACATGGAATGTCCAAATGTAATGTAATGTGTCTCAAGCGACTTAAACATTACCATTTGGTGGGTTGTTCCTCGAGGTATTCCCGCTAGTTTCGGCACATGAGGCCTCGTAATCTGCTATTGCTTGGGAGATCCTTGCTTGTAATTTGGTCTCAGTAGTGGCCAGACGGTTTTCCCTTCGTGGTGGCATCTTCTATAAGAAGATTGTATAGGTCAGGCGATAATAAGTATAGTGAGTACGTAACACGCGCATGTAATAACATTCATTAGCACAATAACACATAACATCCCATGTCATAACGTAAACAAATAATCCAATAACGCATGTAATGAGAATGCCGCGATTGAGCTATCATATAACAAGACCACAAGTACAGTTTACAAGTTTCACAATTATATCATACATCAAAAGAGACTAAGGGTCGCATCACCCTCGTCTTAATCGTCTAACAATATACAACAACCAAAAGTCAAATGTCAAAAGTCATAAGTCATCATGTGGTCTTCAAAATGCTGTGCAGTCAGGCTCAATAGCTGCATTCTCATCAAAATATGCTATCTGCAACAAACCAAAAACCTCAAGCCGATGGGGGAGGAGGAAGAGGTGGAGGAATGAAAAGCAAACGGCGTAAATGCACCAAGTCCTCCTCGAGCGCATAAACAATACGCAACAAACAAGTAATCTGCTGCTCATAGTCAAAAATCAGATGTCGAAATCCGGGTAAGGAAATAGTGGAGCAGGTGGGACAGCAAACTGTGATGGACCAGCACTAGATGGAGGATGCGGGATCCTCTCTAGCTCAGCGACTACTCAACATATCCTGCTGTAACTGCAAGGATAAAAGTATATCATCCGTAGAGTACCCAACGTGAAAGGGATGATATGGATCTGATAAAGGCATGACATTGGGCGAAGACCACATTAATGGCTTGCCCGTAGGTGCAGAGGAAAAAGCAGTGTGTGCAGCAGGTGCAAATGGAGGCATGAACTGAAAGGCTGATGACACAGGCGGTATGTGATCGTGCTGCTGACTAGAAGGTCCTTCCCCTGGACGGGGAGGAGGAATGTCCTGGAAAAAAGTGATGGGTAAATCCATGCAGTGAACGTCTGACATGTGAGGGTGAAACTGTGGGACATCAACGGGTACCTGGACAGGTGCAAAAGGGGGAGTGACTGGTCGAACAAAAGGAGGATAGTCGTCATCATCCTCAATCCACCCATTACGGGTGTGAGCATATCTAGGATCCACATGGGTGGCAAATGGAGCACGGTCAACAAACACAGGCATAGGGTCAGGCAGAGGTGCAACAACTGGGACATCAACAACTGGTGGTGCAAAAACTGGGACATCAGCAGGGATAAGGTCGTGCACAAGTAAAGGGTCGTGAGCAAAAGCAGGCTCTGGTGCTATCTCAGGCTCTGGATCAGCGGGAGCAAGCTCATGATCAGCGGGTATATCAAGGTGCTGATCATCAGGAAAAATAGGTGCCTCAACAGGCTGTTCCTCTGGGATAAACTCAACCTCATGGTCTGGATCGAAATCGTGTGGAAACATAGGCTCAATCTCATCGTCGAACTCATAATCCTGCGGCGAATCAGGCGCTGCAGACATCACAGTGTCGGTATCAGCGTCTGTGGGATAATGATGTAATCCCAGTGCATGAAGGGTAGAAGATGAAACGGACTCAAACGAATCGTGATCAGACAGGTCAGATAAAGCCTCCACAACGGGAGCCTCGATAGGAAAAACAATAGCATCAACAACTGGAACCTCATCCAAAGGGATAGCAACATCGTCATCAATCGGAGCCCCGCCATCTTGGTCGTCCTCAGGGGGACCCTTGATGAACAGATCGATGTCGTCGTCCGACATATCGTCGAGAGGCAAATCCTCCAAAGGAAATGCAGCGAGAGGATTAGGTGCAGGGATCTGAGCAAGAGGTAGATCCCCATCAAGGAAACCATCAGCTAAAGGCAAATCATCTCCGAAATCCGGTAAGGCGAAGGGCTGGAAGTCGTCGTCGTCACTACTCGTAGTATCTGAAGTGTAAACCTCACTCTCTGGAAGGATCTCGTCATCTGATACTATAGCTATCGGGTCTATGGTGTCTGACACTCCACTCTCGGAGGATGATGACATGGTGTCTATGACAAAACAATCACACATATTCACATATATCAACAATCAGCAGATAAGCATGCAAGTAATAACAAGGTAAGAAAGTAATCATCCTAGTCTTCCCCAGACTATCCCACCCAGTCTCTTAGACTGAACTCCCTAGTCTCTTAGACTACCTCCCTGGTCTCTAAGACCAAACCTTCCCAGTCTCTAAGACTAACTCCTTGGTCTCTAAGACCAAACTTCCTAGTCTCTAAGACTAACTCCTTGGTCTCTAAGACCAAACTTTCCCAGTCTCTAAGACTCAACCTCCCTGGTCTCTAAGACCAAACCTCCCATTCTCTAAGACTAACTCCCTGGTCTCTAAGACCAAACTTTCCCAATTTCTAAGACTAAATTTTCCCCTGTCTCTAAGGCTGAACCTCCCCAGTCTATAAGACTGAATCCCCCAGTCTCTAAGACTCAATTTCCACAGCCTCTAAGGCTGAACCTCCCTCAGTCTCTAAGACTGAACCTCCCTCAGTCTCTAAGACTGAATTATAAATATAAGTTTTGAAATATGTATTTGTGTCCTTTTGTAAAAAAAATGTTTGTTCCCTGGATCTGGACGTTTTGTGTATGCAGTGTAAAAATGTTTGAAAACATTTTTGTGAGAGCCCTGATGATCATAGTCTAGACCCGAGAAAGAATCCTAGTTCGCTATGATCGAGGCTCTGATACAAAGCTGTCACACCCTGACTTTTGCGGAAGCGTGGTTATTTGGTGTGACTTCTTAATACCATAGCAACATTCATAACAATGCTATATGATAAAAACACAAGATGTTCATCCATTAATAAAGTTTAGAAACTACCACAATACCATTGTTTGAAAACAACAATTCCAAAATAAGTTAAAACCCATGACGTGTTCAAAAGAGTTCATAAAGACTCAACATAAGTACTGAAAGAAAACCTGAGTTTAGAGACATGTATCCCGTCTAGGATTAGGATACACCCTCTAAACTCGACAACCATGGATCACATCTTTTATTTCACTACGCAGCTTGAAGACACATGCATACCCTGCTAGATCCACTAGTTTCTTGAAATACATGTAGTTTGAAAAATCAACAAAAGTTGAGCGAGTTCATGTGTATGTGAGTATGTATAAACCTTTGTAAACCGTGTATGTGTGTATGTCCCGGTATGATTGCAAACAAGGAAAAGATCACCAATGGTTTGCAAGGCCACTGATATGTGTGACGGTGTAGGAAGACTCAAACCTAGCAATGTTGTACCGGGCTTCCGGCTGGAAGAGATAGTCACCACTATGGGCCGCCCCGGCCTCATGGGTGTGGGCTCGCTACACCCAAATAGATCTATCACTCATGCCCCTCGGTCCTGATACGAGGATTAATGGTCCCAAGTATCCGCCTACCCTATCACATGATCTATGGTTCTTTCCTAGGCTAATCATACCAATAGTATTGTAAGTATCCCTTTGTAACATGTATTTCACCCCTAAAGTAAGTAAACAAAACACTTTAAGGAAAAGGGGGGACATGAACTCACTGTAGTGCGTCTTCAGTATCGTCAACTCAAACTTTGTCAGCTACACGACAATCTACAACGTACTAACGTCTATTAGACGAACGGGCCGTGCCTTGGCTTAGAGTTTAGTGTTTTGAGTTGCGTTTCTTATGTCTCCGAATATTATTCCAAGTTATAATTATTTGCTAAAATAATAGTTATTTTAACTTTAAATTATATTTAATTTTGGAATAATTGTGTAAACAATATTTCGCATTAATACTTCTCAAGTATTTTAACTTCGTATTTCCTTCCCAAGGATGGGGGTATTTTATACATGTATATTTGTGGTTCCGAAATAATATATTTTTAAGTCTCACTTAAAATATATATAATTTATTTGTCAAAAATAATGTATTCCCAAAATATATATATTTTCCCAAAAATAATATATTTTCACTTCTTGTATCCAAAACAATATTTTCCAAAAATATATTTGTAAAAGTATTATCCGGAATATTTCATAAGTTACGTTTTAGCGTTCGGTTTCACAATATCAAGTGTGTAACTTGAATATTTATTCCTTGCAATTTTTGGTATTATTTTGGAGTTGTAAATGTCATGGTATTTTGTAAGTTATATTATTTTACCCTAAAATAATATAACTATTCCAACCTCCGATACTTTGTATTTTTGTAACAAAACCAATGGCGAAGTTTATTTTGAAAAACAATGTTAAAAAATATACTTTTAACACTTGTCTAGAAAAAAATTTCTAAGTGTTGGAATTTTTAGAAAATTTCGCCATAGTTTCCTTTGTAAAGAGAGGTGTCCATGCTATAAGCATATCATTTTCCTTTCCCAAAATCATTCAAACCATCAACAAACGTACTCTAAACAATATTACACTTACCAAGTGCAAAAACAATGCACTTTACATAATAACATGAACTTGAGTTTTCGTAAAAGCGCGTAGTAACTTGGTAATATATTTAGTAGCCTTAGTTACTTCCCAAAGTATATTTACTTTTGTTAAAATCTCATTCTCGGGATTTCTAGATGTTTACAACTTGTTAATACTTTTTACAAAAATATATATTTACAACATCTTCTTGTTTTACTAGCCTTCCTACACTTATTTTATTTCGAAAAATAATGTAAGTGTAAGAAAAGTTATGATCTTTCAAAAACCGTCTCTTGAACTTGGTTTGTTTAGAAAAATCATTCACAAGTCTTGGATTTACAAGTTTACTAGCTCACTTGGTTTGTTACTTTATAAGAAAATCATTTTTATTATCAAGTTCATGTTTAAATAAGAAGATGATTATTTTATGACAACACATAATCACCTCCTAACTTGTTAAATCATGTTTTTAATCATAAGTTAACAAGTTTCATATAATGATCAACATCACATTACCAAGAAATCAATAAGTAATCATCAACATATTCAAAACAACATCATTTTAACATTATTTCATCTTATTTCATCTTATGATTCAAGATTCATGTGTTCATGATTTATGATCAAGTCTTTTAGCGTTCTTGTATGATTCAACATAATATAATCTTTAACAACTAAACATATGAAGTATCAAGAGTTTAAAGAAGTCTTACAACTAGCTTAAAGCTAGGGAAGATCAATGGAGAAAATGAGTGGATAAAAGCTTGTGGTAGAGGTCCTTCAAGATCCGTGAACACCGAGCTCCGTTAATGACCTTCTAGCACCTTGTAGTAACCTTGAAATACTTGAACTTGAAACAAAAAAAATTGGTGGTGGTGGGGGATAGGGTCGGCCGAGAGTTGGAGGAAGGGAGAGGGAAAATTGTGGTGGTGAGTTGGTGATGCTCATGATCTTTTATAAACCCAATGTTATTATCCAAAAGTCCTTGTGTCTTTCGAAGTACATGCAACGTCTAATTAGATCTTATCAAATCCAAGTAAGGATTTTGGAAGGATTTAGAAGATTTATGGAAATCTTATTGTGGGGCCATGCTTGGTGCCGTGAACAATGAGGGGGGGGGGGCGGTTAAGTGAAAGTTTAAAAATAGTAAGTAGGTGATTAGTAGGGTGTTAAGTGTAATATCTAGTATTTAGTGTGTAACATGCTTTATGTAGTATGTTTAAGTGATCGGGAACCAATACTAGCTTAGAAAAAAAAACATTACTTTTTGCAATATTTTAGTGTCCCGGGTAATGTCCGGTTGTCCGGTTAGATACCGTTCCGTTAAAGTGCTAAGTTATTTCGTATAGTGTCCCTTATGTAACTTTTTGTGACATTTTTAATTCCCGACACTTAGGAAAGCATACAGGACCATTTTGTCATATTTTTGCACCTTACTAACATGTTACAATGCTGAATTTTGTTAATTAATGCAGAATTCTGCATTTTGAATGGGTTTTAGGCACTTTCCGGCACTTAAACTATCACCTAGTGACGCAGTTTTATGGTCTTTACTTCCCTACACTCCCTACTAGTGTAGTACCTTGACTCTCGCTCATACTGGGCCTCAAAACATTGTCTGTCTATGTACTGGCACTGTCAGTATATGTCTGAGTTATCCGCTCACTGTGCTAACTGTGCTTTGTACATCAAGTATGCCACTAAAGTTTGTATGTAATAAAGGGAGTGACAGTATGAAATGTGATGCATAAGTATGGATGTAACAGAAATCAGAAAGCAGTTTAATCATCAGTTTTAATCAAGCACAGTCATTAAGCACAAATTTAATATTAATTAATCGTACAGATACCAGTAATTATGAGGGTTGTCACATCTTAGGTGATTGTGAGTCATCTTCAACCCACCATCTTTTTTATTTATAAAATTCTTTTGCTCCTTTCACCTTCCCATCAACCATCTTCCCAAAAATATGTTTTACTTTTCCATTAAACGCTTTTTCAGCATCAAATTCTTCCTTACCAGAGAAGAATTGATCTGAAATCTCAATCTTTCCAACTTTTGATTTCAAATTATCTTTTGACAATAGCGGAAAGTTTTCATCGTTCATTTCTGGAACGGAATTCTTATCACTTTTCTCAACAAATGACTCCTCTGACTTTGACGAATCAGATTCATTGTCAGAACTACTCTTTGATTTAA
Source organism: Helianthus tuberosus (assembly GCA_030545235.1). NCBI lineage: Eukaryota > Viridiplantae > Streptophyta > Magnoliopsida > Asterales > Asteraceae > Helianthus > Helianthus tuberosus. Next base: position 2,329,619 of record CM060402.1, read on the forward strand.
CAACCCATTTCTGTTTGTTTAAATCAACTCTTCTTTTGTAAAAATGTTTCGAACTTTCACCAACTTCGAAATTCGAATTTTTAAACACTTTGAATTTTTCTGTTGGTTGTTCTGTTTTATCAACACATTTCTTTTTCAAATCTAAGTTAGAAGTAACTCCCTGTTTTGTATAAGTGGACTTGGGACAATTCCAAGCAATGTGTCTAACTTCTTGTCATTTGAAACAGGTTCTTCTGTCAACTCTTCGTTCAAATTCTTTCAACATATTCTTTTTTCTTTCTGCGAGAAACTCTTTGTTTGACTGCTTTCTGAACAGTTTCTCCTTTTCTTCTTCTGAACTTGTTCCTGAAACAAATTTAGTTTTTGGTTTATAATTTTTCTCATTTTTATAATTTTCAGATGAAATAAAACCAAATCCCTTCTTTTTGAAATTACCGTTATGGTTTGGTTTCTTTTGAAAAGCATAACCAGATCTGTAACCCTTTTTCTTGTTCAATCTTTGTTGAACTCTTGATACCACTTAGTTTTTGGTTTCTTTTTTCTTGTTCAATCTTGTTCTTGTTCATAAACTTATAAGGCTCTGATACCACTTGTAGGATCGAGATTTGATCTAAACGAGTCTATCAGAAGAGTTCTAATCCATATCAAAGGCGTTATAAATTTCCTCTTCCATGTTTCGGTAACAAGTTTCACAAATTCACAAAATTCAAGCGAAATAAACTTTGGTGCGAAATGGACTTTGGTGCGAAATGGACCTTTGGTGCAAAATGGACCTTTTGTGCGAATTGATTCAAACGAGATGGTTCAAACAACCTTTTCAAGCGAAATGATGTCAATATTGTCCAATTCATGCGAAATGGAACACTTTGGATTCAATTCGTGCGAAATGGGTGTCAAATTCAAATGAACTGGCAAACTGAGTTCCAATTCGTGCGAAATGGAGGTTCTTGGTTGTCTTTTCAAGCAAATTGGAGACTTTGGTGTGACCAAGAAGTCCAATTCGTGCGAAATGAAGATATGTTTCACACGAATTGAGCTATTTCGTGCGAAATGATGCTGATGTCACACGATCGGTTATGTTTTTGACAAAATTGATCAACTTTTAGGTCGATTTTAGGTCTGATTCTTTCAAGGATTGTTTAAAACTGTATTTCGCACGTTATATGTGAAAATCAGTCCATTTTTACTGTGAAATCTCCGTTAATTTTGAAAAATGTGAAGAATGTGAGTAGAAAACAGAATTTTGGATGAAAACAAGCTGAATTCGGTAAGAACTCTTCCTCCTGAGCTCTGATACCACTTGTAGGATCTAGATTCGATCTAAACGAGTCTATCAGAAGAGTTCTAATCCATATCAAAGGCGGAATTCAATGATACAGACTTGATTACAACTTGATTCACATAGAGATTCACTTTAACTGTCTTGATTATTGATTTGAAAGCGTTACAGATCAAATGACACTTCAGCAGCACTTCGGCTCTGGAATTACAACCGTTGCAAACGAAATGCAAGCTCAGGTATTTATAGATGAGCCATTTCGCATGGAATGGATATGATCCATTTCGTGCGAAATGGACATTGTTCATTTCGTACGAAATGGCTAGGCCACTGGACATTCACCACTCAAATCCTATTTTATCATAAACTGAGCTCCATTCTATCCTATCTAGACATTCGACTCAATACAAGACGAAGTCGACAGACATATGCACCAACATCATCCATTCCTTTTCGCTTCTGAAGAAGTAACCATTGAGAAACGAACATCTTATCCATTCCTTCATTTCCATTCCTGATAAAATTATCCATTTGAGAAAATGAATTACCCATTCATTTCCACTTTTGAAGAAATATCATTTGGAAATGAATAACCTATTCGTCTTTCATTTCCACATATGACGAAGAATCCATTGGAGAGAATGAATCATCCATTGATTATCGCTTCAAAGTATATCCACTGGGGAATGCACAGTTATGCCTTACATGGAAATCTTTGATGGGTTACTCTATACAAATAGATAACAACCTAGATTCCATGCAAGATAATTGTTTAACACAACGTTACAGACAGACTCCTACGAATAAATTTTGGGACGAAATTTCCTAAAGTAGGGGAGACTGTGACATCTATGCCTCTATGACCATCATACAAATTCAAAACCAACGAAATCTTGTATTTCATACTTGGGATTTGTATAAATACGTGTATCATTTGCACATATCAATTCTTGTTCATTTTCGAGCTTTAAATCGCTTTCTAGAAAGTTATACGCGAAACGGTGCGTAAACGTAATCAGCTTAACATGACAAACACTCTGGAATAGTGAAATAAGCTTAACATATCTTAAATAGCCTTTATATAACTTAGAAATAAGTTTTGGAGGATTTGGTGTGTCAAAAACAAATTTATTTGATCGTAGGGACTATTTGCAACAAATTGCGAAAGTATGCCGATTTGTATAGTAACGAACGTTCCGAAAATTGATCATAAGCTAAAAATACCCTAAATATCCTTTACAAAGCTTAGAAATAGGCTTTGAGGGGTTCGTTATGCAAAAATACGCTTATTTGATCAATAAGGACTAAAAGCGTCAAAAAGTGCATAAGTTTGCATTTACGCGCATATCTCACATTCTGAACATATCCGGACATCCAAAAAATTTTGTCATCATTAAAATATTTTATTTTAGTGATTGGAATGCTAAAATTCCATTCGTCGCGTAATTTGGATCGTTTTTCACGTCCGTTCGTGTTTCGTCGTAATTAACCGAATAACGTGACCGTAAGACCAAACAAACCGACATCCATGATATTTTCAAGCATATTTCATGTCCCGTATACTTTGACATCATTATTGAGCCTTGAAAATGGGTTAACGAGGCTTAAACGTGTCAAAAACCAAGTTTTATACATGCAGGGCCATATCTGGCGGGGCGCGACAGGCCTCTCGCGGGGTGCCACAGACTGATCTGTGCAGAATTTGTTTTTCAGCAAACAGCAGCTGAGTCTTGGGTTTTGGACATGGTTTTCTCACATTATGGGCTGGTATTTGGACTCCCATGGTATTATAATCAGTGGGTAACACATGGATGCCCAAGATCATGCCTAGATCTTTGCAAAAACACTTGTAATGATCTTGTTAATTCTAGCTTTCTATAAATACCCACCATGTTCATTTCTCATTCCTTGCTCAATTGATTCTAATCTGCTCTAAGTTGAAGCTAAGGCTTCATACCTGAGTGTTTTAGAACAATTCTTCCTAGCTTGGACCTTTGTAAGCTTCTTTCATGTTCGTTTAAACTTTGCAACGTGAGCGTAATCACGATAGTTATAGTCCCTTGTGACTATACCTACTGATTACCACGTTGATTAGTCGAAGTGATGAGTCAAAGTTTCGGTCAATGATGTGTGCAAAATGCAACATATAAATTACATCAATTGTGGCATAAAACTAACCCTTTTTTAGTACTAATGTTGGAAAAAGTGTGCTTTTGTCTTCCTTTTGTATTTTCAGGATTAAATGAGCTCAAATTAACAAAAGAAGCAAAAAGACATCAAAATCTAACATAAATACAAGAAAAGGAACAAGACGTGACATGCCCGACCCCACGACAGCATCTTCCCAAGCAAAAAAAGACAACAGAAGACTGAACACGCCCCGTGCTCAGCCAGCACGGGGGCGTGCCCAAGTGTCAGCAGAAAAGACAAAGTGGTAGAAGCTTCTATTGCCCACCACGGGGCCGTGCTCAGCGGACACGGGGCCGTGCTCAGCGGACACGGGGCCGTGGTCAACTATAAGATTCGCACAATCCATCAAATCTTCATAGTACAAAGATTTTTCTGCACCACGGGGTCGTGCTCAGCGGACACGGGGGCGTGGTCAACTATTAAGACAAAGCTGCAATAAATGAAGAAAGAGAAGGATATGGACACGGGGCTGTGCCCAAGCTTATGTTCAGCCTATAAATAGAAGTGCTTGGCTCAAGCTCAAACCATCCCTTGGCACACCACCTCTCTCACACTTCACCCACCACCCACAACCACCATAACACCATCATCCACCACCATCATCCATTGTCCATCGTAGAGTGTGTGAGTCGTCTCGGGATCCAAGATTGATCGTAAGAGTTCTTGACAATCAAGGCCATGTTTGCCTAAGTCTCTTACATCACTTGGTGAAGACAAAGTGTCTAGTTTAATACTTTTTATTTCTAATCTTTTCGCACTTTTTATTTGGTTTTGTATTAATGACTTTAATAACTAGTTGCATATGTTGAAGGTGATCTTTCCTTATCGTTTGTCCGTGGTGTCTTGGCATTATTTTATTGTCTATATAAAATAAAAGATTTTCACCATTCATATCTCCACGGTCTATATGGAGGTATGTTGGCTACCTGGTCGGGGGTTAAGGGAACGGTTTGGTAAAGGTCTTGCCATTGTTCAGCGTTTAGAGGTCCTGCAATGGACCTGGGTCAAATTTAGTAGGACCTCCTTCAATACTTAACGGTATTGGATGGCGGGGGTCCAAACTCTTTGATCCCCTCATAAGTTAACTATTATTAATACTATAACCCGGCTATTTAGGACTGTATCCCTGCTGACTCAGACTACTTAGTCGAGGGTAACGTCACCTCCAAAAGAGCGGCCTACCATAATTTGCATTAATAACTTAATTAATTATCTTCCAATAATCCACCCTTTTAGGATTGTATCCTTGCTGACTCAAACTACTGGGGTGAGGGTAATGTCACCTTCAAAAGAGGGGCCTACTATAATAACTAAGATAATCTCTTAAATAAGTGAAAAAGTGCGGAAATAATCAAAGGTTACACTAGATACGAGTCGGAACCAAGTGATTCATCTTGTCTATCTGTTTTCTTTATTTTTATTTTTATTTTCAGCATTTTAGTTAGTTTTTTATTTTTCTTAGTTTAAAACATTTTTCTAAACTTTTTGATTTGATTAGACGTTGAGGATAAACCGATACTAAAAGCTCTTGTGTCCTTGGACGACCTCGGTATCTTACCAACACTATACTACGCTCACGATGGGTGCACTTGCCCATATGTGTGTCTAGTGTTAGTAAATATCGTGTTTTATAAATTTAAAACTTGACTAAAAAAGTGTTAAAGGGGCTTAAAATATACACCTAATATATATAACACTCGACACCCATCAGTCAAAATACGTGTTTATGCGTATTTTGCGACGAAGCTATTTTCGGGTATCAAAACCCTTTGTTTTGATATCAAACCTGTTTTCTAACTTAGTTAAACGTGTTTTAACAGGTTTAACTCGTCACTTTTAGTCTAGTGCTTGTATAGGGTCGGAAGTCAAGCGGTCTTGACAACCGCTTAGACTTTCAAACCCGACCCGTTTGGTCGATCATTAGGATCCGACCAAACATATTATGTGACCATAGTTGGATAGGGAATAAACTTCCGAGGTTATACCTTAGTTTAATTAGTTGTTATGATAGGTAGTTTATATGCCTGAGGAAAATAACCAAAATGCCCTTTTCATGCATAATTTGAATTTAAGCATATGTAACCTAAATTTTGTTACTTAAACTTATTATGCAACATATTTAAACATGTAAGGGAATATAATACTTTTCATAGGACTAGTTAGGCGTCTCGAACGTGCATTCGCGTGAACGACGTGTTTAAGTAGCGTAAGCTACCTTAATGGGTCGTAACGGGTCGTAAGCACTTAGGAAAGGTCCCGATTTAGAATATAGACTTTGTTAAACCATATTATATGAGTTCCAACACTCATTGGTTTGCAAGACCTTATTTTTACCCGATCTCCCGATTTAGGTCCCGATTATTAACATAGTGATCCGATACTAGGTGCCACTCGATTCCTTGATTGCCCAAGCTTGTTAGTTCACTTAATCAAGGATACCTTGCAATCTCAAGTGAGTACATAGTCCCCTCTTTTACTGTTTTCAAATAATTTGGGGTGATACACATGTGCCTACTTGTTACTTTCATATTTTCATGGTTTTCATGACATATACTTACTATGTTCGATTAGTACACATATAGTACATGATTTCAATTGCTTTTTACTATGTATATTGACTAAGCATGCTATCACGTTGATATCAAGGATCCATTGTGCTACTATGTTGTCTTAACATATTTAGCACCTTGATTTCATATTCATTTCTACTTCTTATGTTTAGTTAGTTAATTTAGCACATGATTTTTATTTGATACGCTTGCATTAATTTTACAAAACATAACTTTTGATTTAACTTTGGTTTATTCAAATACTTGTTTTGTACACTACATTTGGTTATACATTGACATATACCTGTGGTTTGAGTATGGACTTTTATTCACCATACAAAACACTGTTATACATGAACGATTAGAACGATTATAGCTATTTGAACTATGTGAACAATTGTAACTATTTAAACTATGTGAACAATTTGAATAAATTGAACGATTGGTTTAACAAGACATTTTGGTGGTTTATTTGGTAAGTGATTTAAATAACGAGGCGTGTGTAATATGATAAAAGCATGGTTGATACGCCGCTGGTACTTCCTATATATAAGTGCTTTTATGATATTACATATCGTAGCGTTATCTAAACCACTTTGACAGAAACAAAGATATGATACATTTTATACAAAGACACGACATATTGTTTACAAGATACTGTTTTACAAGTGACATATTTTATACAAACTCGCTTTTACTTGGTTATTTATTTAACCATACATCATTCTTTTATATCATCTGATTTTCATATCGATTTTTACAAGATTTTATAAAAGAAAACATTTTACAAGATTCATGACTACTTTTTGTTAAACACTTTTTTTTACTTACAAGTCATGAATCCTACAACAACAAAACCTATGTATCTCACAGGCATTTTTATGCTGAGGTACCTATTTTCACATGTGTTTCAGGAGCTATTGCATGATGATGTTCGTGACACACTAAGGCGGACCTGTGCCTTAGTGACTTAAAACTATGAAAGACAGTTTAATTTATGTTATGTTTTTGTAAATTCCTAGACAATGTAATCATTTTAATTAATGAAACGAAACTTTAAATTACATGTGTTGTGAAACAATGATTTTGTTACAACACTCCCCGACGTTTCCGCCGTGATTTGTTGTTTTACGCGATCGGGGTGTGACAGCACGTGTAATTTGTTTCGGTATTCTTGTGAAGTCAGGATTGATTATATTCGAATGTGGGTTAACAAATATTTAATACGAAATTTAAAGGCTTGAAATTTTCACAATTGTTTCATAAACCACTCACTAATCCCATAAAAAAAAGTGATGAATGTAGAAGACCATTCTACCCGAGGATACTTTGGGATATCATGTTCAAAACAAATACACCATACTTAGAAGCATGTGTGATGAAGAAAACTTCACTGATGGAGAACTGACAACGAGGGTTCATCAAGTAGATATGATAAAGCTGAGAAGATTCTATGATGAAGAAAAATCATGTTAAAGAACAGTCAAAAGATCCATCAAAAGCATTTCTATAAAAGACATGAAAGTATTCACCAGGATTGCTCTTAGTGACTTTGAACTGTGTATTAACTTTGATTATGTGATTTCTGGGAAGCTGCTTATAACACCACCTTCTACAGAGATCCCTGATGAGGTCAAAATTGTTGCAAGAACAGGTCTAATTTTTGAAACCCCTAAGTTATATGTTATTTACAAGGACCTCAATGAAGAAAGGGCAATGTTCAAACTTAATGAAATCTTGAAATACTCAAACAAAACTATAATATACATTAGAGAGTGCATGAAAAAGAAGGAAGACCAACTGAAAGTCAAAGGACTTTCCAAGACAAAACCCATGGAGGAAATTGAAGAAGTGATTGATGAATGGATTTGTGACATTTGTGCTCTGTAAACAATTTACGATGTAGAACAATATCAATTATCAATGAAACAATGGTTTTTGGTCTCGGTGTTTGCTTATTTGTGTATGACAATTTCACGTTATAATTCTAGTTCGATTTCAAGTTTTAAATCAGTTTCTCGAAGTGTATACGCAAACCGTTACGTAAATGTAATCAGTTTAACGCAACAAATACTCCGGAATAGTAACATATGCACAACATACCATAAATAACCTTTACATAACATAGAAATAAGTTTCGAAGGGTTTGGTGTGTCAAAAACAAGTTTATTCGATCACAAGGACTATTTGCGACAAACTACAAAAGTCTGCCAATTCGTATAGCAACGTACACTTCGGAACAAGATCATAAGCTAAACATACCTTAATATCATATACATAGCTTAGAAATAAGTTTTGAGCGGTTCGGTACGCGAAAATACGCTTATTAGATCATAGGGACTAAAAGTGTCAAAACTGCGAAAGTATGCATTTACGTGCATATCTTTCATTTTAACCATATCCAGACATCCAAAAAAAATTTTAATCATTAAAATATTGTATTTTAGTGATAGGAATGCAAAAAATTCATTCGTTTCGCAATTTGGATCGTTTACGCGTTCGTTACGATTTCCGTCGTAATTAACCAAGAACCGCAACCGTACAGCCAAACGAACTGAAATTCGTAACGTTTTTGAGCATAATTCAAGTTGAATATACTTTAAATTCATGATGAAGATTGAAAATGGATTTGATGGGCGTTAGAAGTGCCGAAACGCGACAAATCAAGTTCAGGGGCCAAAGCTGCCAAAAAGCAAACTTCAGCCCCAGCAGCAAGGTCCGTACGGACCGTATGGAGGACCTTTGCGGTCCGTAAGCTGGTCCCAGATCAGCAGATTTAGTGAATCTTCAAAACCAGCTGTTGCAACCTGTTTTGATCATTGTTTTTGCATCTTGTGGGCTGGTTTGTGTGTTTATCAAGTCCCCCAATCAGTGTAGAACAAGTGTATGGTCAAAATCATGCCTTGATCAACTCAAAAACACTTGCAATGATGTTAATGGTTCATTGTTTCCAATAAATAGCAAGCTCAATTTCAACTTACTCATTCTTCATTTCTATCACCTTGCTCTGGTTGAATCTATCCCACTTGTTTCAGGGCTTCATACTTGAGCATTCTAGTCTTATTTTTTCCAAGCTTGGACCCTTTGTAAGTGTTCTTTCATCATTTCAAGCAAGAAATTCAAATAGTGTTTGACTTTCAGCTTTGACCATGATTTGGTCAAGTCAAATTTCAATTGAATTTTACAACGTGAGCGTAATCACGATGGTTATAGTCCCTTGTGACTATACCTACTGATTACCACGTTGACTAGTCGAAGTGACTAGTCAAAGTTTCGGTCAAAATGCACGATTATGTGCATTTTCCAATGAAACTATTTTCGGGTATCAAAATACTTTATTTTGATATCAAATCAGTTTTCTAACTTAGTTAAACACGTTTTAACATGTTTAACTCGTCACTTTTAGTTTAGTGCTTGTTTAGGGTCGTAAGTCAAGCAGTCTAAACAACTGCTTACACTTTCGAACCCAACCTGTTTGGTCGATCATTAGGATCCGACCAAACATATTTAGTGACCATAGTTGTATAGGGAATAACCTTCCGAGGTTATACGTTATGGTCACTTAGTTTAGTTAGTTGTATGATAGGTAGTTTATATGCCTTAGGTAAATGACCAAAATACCCTTTTCATGCATAATTAGAATTTAAGCCTATGTAAACTAAGTTTTGACACTTAAACTGATTATGCAACATATTTAAGCAAGTTAGGGCATATAATACTTGTCATAGGACTAGTTAGGCCATTCGAATGCGCTAGTGCGCAAATGACGCATTAAAGTAGCATAAACTACCTTAACGGGTCATAACGAGTCATAAGCACTTAGGATAGGTTTCGAATCAGAATGTAGGCTTTGTTAAACCATATTATATGAGTTCCAACACTCATTTAGTTTACGAGACCTCATTCTACCCGATCTCCCGATTTAGGTGTCGATTTATTAACATAACGATCCGATACTAGGTGCCACTTGATTTCCTTGATTGCCGAGCTTTGTTAGTTCACTTTATCAAGGATACCTTACAATCTTAAGTGAGTACATAGTTCCCTTATTTTACTGCTTTCAATTGTTTTGGGGTGATTCATGTGTGCTAAACGATTTTCGGGGTTTCAAAACAAATACTATGGTTTATATTAAACAAAACGATTTCAATAATGTGAATAAACTTGTTGGGTGTTGGTCGAAAGAAAATCGAATGACATTCATTAATTATGATCAAGCCGACCAGTAGTATGTTATGGTACCAAAGGATCCGACAAAACCCGTTATCGGACTATCACTATGGTTATGGGGGTAATGTGGGTAACAACAGAACCTGATGAATTGTTAACTAATCCTTTGGTGGTTTGTTAATACAATTGAACGATGCTGGAGTTACATAGGTTTGAATGTGTTCAACGAGACGACCAAAAGTTAGTTTTCACAATTAAAACACGAACGATTTGAACGATATGAACGAATTGAACAATATGATTGAATTGAATGATTTGAACGATTGAACGATGGTTTATAACAAGAACGATTTGAACTATTGGTTTTGATAACACGGACGATTGGGAACAAGTACAATTAAACGATTGGTTTTTGGTAAGTGATTAGTTAACGGGACGGGTGTAATGTGATAAAATCATGGTAGATACGCTACTGGTACTTCTTATATATAAATGTTTTTATCATATTACATTCCGTGGCGTTATTTAGTTCACTTGGATGAGTGATTTCAAAACAATGACACGCAACGGTGTTTACTAAATGATATAAACCATACGAGTTTCATTACAAGAACGATTTACTACTTGGTTTACAAAAACAAAGGTTTAAGTCAAGATTCATGGAAACGAGGTTTTCTTAAACATATAACCTACTTGTTTTAGTTGGATAATAATACTTCAATACCAAACACTTAACAAAACAAGTTTTTCAATTTCGACTCTTGTAGTCGTACGAGGTATTCCAACATGTGAACAAGCCATGAATCTGACACACTCACAAAACCTATGTACTCGCCGGCATTTCTTTGCTGACTTTATTTTCACATATGTTTCAGGTGGTGTTTGATGATGTTGATGATGACTAGGATGCATGCTTACATAGGATCGGACGAGGTCTTAGTGACTTAATAACAATGATAGACAATATGTTTGTGCTTGACCTATTTTAAGACAATGTTAAACACCTAATAATTCAATAAAACGAAACTTTAATCCATGTGTTGTGAAACAATGATTCTGTTACTCCACTCCCCGACATTTCCGTCGTGGTTTTGTTGTTTTAACGAGGTCGGGGTGTGACAGAAGAGTTGGTATCAGAGCTCATGTTTATAAGGAATTAGGTTATTAGTAATGCTTTGACCTAGACTATAACCTTCCTAGGACCTTAACACAAATTATCTTGTGTTTAGATCTTAAAACAAAGCTATCACCTATCTTTAGGTGATTACCAAAACAAGGACACAAATTTCCAAAACAATTTTGAAAATTTTTCATCCGTTCTTGAATGATTTTTTTTGGCTTAATGCCTTCAAACGCAATCTGGAAGGGTAGGTGCCTGTATAAATCCACAAAATCGGACCAGTCACTCTTACCTGGGAACTCTTGGGGTGAGTGTCCACTTATAAGCTAAAGCATATCTTCGCGATACATTATTATGACCCATTTACTTTGATAAGTCATTGTGTGTCGTTTGTTTGTTCGAGGTAACGAACAAATGATCGCCTTCCTTATGTTTTGTCGGTGTTTTCAATATCTTTTTTGTTTACCCAAACGTCAATCTCACTCATTTCTCATGTTTCCTTGTTCTTTTTAGAAAATTCCTCCTAGACGTGATCAAACATAGGATGCTGCACTCGCAGCCCTAGTCTCTCTGCAGATTGCTGGTGTGATTCTGAACCTCATAACTCAGATAAATCAAGCAAACAACAATAACAATGCTCAGTGCAGTTTCAAAACATTTAGATCGGTTAAACCACTGAAATTTTCTGGGTCTCAAGGAGCAACTGCGCTCCTGCAATGGTTCGAGAGTCTGGAAAGCACATTTAGACATATTCAATGTCCGAATGAGCGAAAAGTCGAGTTCGTATCTAGTGTTTTCGAGAAACGTGCTCTAACATGGTGGAACGGGGTGATGAGAGATAGGGGTGCCGACATGGCTATGGCACATACTTAGGAAGAGCTTCGGGCTCTCATGATGAGGGAGTTCTGCCCCCGACACGAAATAAGGGCACTAGAAAGGGAGTTCGATGATTTGAAACAAGATGGGGGAGAACATCATGAATATACGGATCGTTATGAGGAGTTGAGTTTACTGTGTCCTACTATGGTTACCCCGTTGGAAAAAGCGATTGAGAAGTATATTGATGGTTTGCCTGACTCTGTGCAAGATATTGTTACTGGTAGCCACCCTACCACCGTTCGTCAGGCTATTGAATTGGCTACAACCCTCACTGAGTCACAAGTCAAGAAGGGAAAACTGACCCGTAAGGGTGATAAGAAACAGTCAACCGACACTACCAAGACAAGGGGAAAGACAAGAAAAAGGGTGAGCCATCAAGGAGGTCGAGGAAGCGCAAGGCTTCCCAAAATTTTGTTGTTACCGCATAACCCAATCAGAACAATCAGAACCAACCGGTACAGCCTCCTGCGAGGAAGCCTTATGTTAGTACTACACCTTACTGTAATCGGTGCAATGGTCATCATGTGGCTCAGCAAGTATGTAAACAATGTACATCATGTGGGAAACTCGGCCACACAGCCAATATTTGTTGAGTTGTTCCGAATCAAGCTGCTCAGAACCCAGCACAAGCACCAGCACAAGGAAACGCTGCTAGACCTCCATTCCCACCTGGTTCATGTTTTAACTGTGGAGAAATGGCTCACTTCAGGAACAACTGTTCGAAGCTTGCAAACGCACACGCCAATGCAAATCCCGCTCGTGGACGAGCATACAATCTGAACGCTTGTCTTGCGCTAATAACGAAATCGTTAACGGTACGTTCCTTGTTAACTATCAACCTGCATCTGTTATTTTTTGATTCTGGTGCCGATAGAAGTTTTGTATCATTAGCTTTTGAGCCTTTACTTGTGATGTCTAGAACTAAACTAAGGAAGCCCTTATTTGTCGAAGTTGCTACCAGTGAACCTCTTGTGCCAGATTCTGTCATTCACGATTGTCAATTGAACCTCTATAACCATCTTTTACCTATTGACCTCACGCCGATGCAACTTGGAAGTTTCAATACAATCACAGGAATGGATTAGTTAACTAAACATCATTTTGAGATGGTTTGTTTCGATAAGATTGTTCGTATTCCCCTTTCGTCTGGTGAAGTCTTAGAGGTTCATGGCGAGAAACCTTCGGGTGGTTTGAAACTCATGTCGCATACTAAAGCCCAAAGATACTTACGAAAAGGATATGTGGCCTTTCTGGCACATGTCGTGGAGGAGAAAGGCAATAGCAAATGTATTCAAGACATTCCGATTCTTCAAGATTTTCCAGAGGTGTTACCTGATGAACTGCCTGGTTTACCTTCGGTTCGTCAAGTCGAGTTTCATATTGATCTTGTACCTAATGCCAACCCGATTACTAAAGCACCTTACCATCTTGCACCATATGAGATACAAGAGTTATCGAAACAATTACAAGAGTTATCTGACAAAGGATTCATCCGTCCGAGTTATTCACCTTGGGGCGCTCCAGTCCTATTTGTGAAAACGAAAGATGGGTCATTCCTCTTGTGTATTGATTCTCGTGAGCTCAATAAGCTCACCATCAAGAATCGATATCCCCTACCACGAATTGATGATCTCTTTGATCAACTACAAGGTGTACATATTTTTCTAAGATCGATTTGCGTTCTGGGTATCATCAGCTTCGTGTACTCGAAGAAGTTATTCCCAAAACTGCTTTCCACACAAGATATAGCCACTATGAGTTCACTGTCATGCCTTTTGGTTTGACAAATGCTCCAGCTGTTTTCATGGACTTAATGAATAGGGTTTGTAAAACTTATTTAGAAAAGTTCATCATTGTGTTCATTGATGATATTCTTATTTATTCTAAGTCTCGAGCCGATCACGAACAACACCTTCGTCTGACAATGGAACTCCTAAAGAAGGAACAACTCTTTGCCAAGTTCTCCAAGTGTGAATTTTGGCTTAAGGAAGTTCAGTTTTTAGGCCATATTGTCAACGAGCAGGGTATTCATGTGGATCCTTCCAAAATCACAGCTATTAAGGATTGTAACACACCTACTACACCCATAGAAGTTCATTCTTTTCTTGGTCTTGCTGGATACTATCGACGATTTATCGCGAACTTCTCAAAGATAGCGGTTCGTCTCACTACTTTGATTCAGAAGAATAAGCCTTTTGAGTGGGGACCTAAACAAGAGGAAGCTTTCCAAACACTTAAACAAAAACTCTATGATGCTCCTGTCTTATCTCTACCTGATGGAAATGATGATTTTGTTGTCTATTGTGACGCATCAAATCTAGGCCTTGGTTGTGTTCTCATGCAACGAGGCAAAGTTATAGCTTACGCATCGAGACACTATCTTGAAAATACACAACTCATGATCTTGAGTTAGGCACTGTGGTTTTTGCTCTAAAAATTTGGAGACACTATCTCTATGGCACGAAATGTGTGGTTTTCACAGACCACAAAAGTCTCCAACAAATTTTCAATCAGAAGGAGCTAAACATGAGACAACGACGTTGGATTGAACTCTTGAACGATTAAGATTGCGAAATTCGCTACCATCCTGGTAAGGTGAATGTCGTAGCCGATGCGCTAAGTTGAAAGGAACGAGTCAAGCTTCACTGTGTTCGAATTCTATCTGATATTCAAAATCGCATCTCTCAAGCTCAACATACTTGTGTTACACACGATTTAATGGGTAAGGAATTACCACATCAACTAGAGCTCAAACTCGAAATGAAAAACAATGGGTTACTTTATTTCTATAACCGTTTTTGGAACCCCCGACAGGACAATATTCGCACTTTAGTGATGGGCAAAGCTCATAAGTCTCGTTATTCTGTCCATCCCGGAGCTGACAAAATGTACAAGGATCTTCGTATTCAGTATTGGTGGCATGCTATGAAGAACAATGTTGCCTTATATGTGTCTAAATGCCTAACTTGTCTCAAAGTCAAGGCCGAACATCAACGACCATCTAGTTTGCTTGTACAACCCGAGATACCAGTTTGGAAATGGGAGAACATTGCGATGGATCTCGTCACTAAGTTACCGCACACATCTAGAGGTCATGATGCCATTTGGGTAGTCATTGATTGTCTTACAAAATCAGCACACTTTTTACCGATTCGCGAAGATCTATCTGCTGATAAACTCGCCAAGATCTATGTTGATGAGATTGTGTCTCGTCATGGTGTTCCTTTGGACATCATATCTGACCGTGATGCTCGATTCTCATCTCACTTTTGGAAGACCATGCAATCTGCTATGGGAAACCAACTAAATCTGAGCACTGCTTATCATCCCCATATGGATGGACAATCTGAGAGGATGATACAAACATTGCAGGATATGCTTAGAGCATGTGTAATAGACTTTGGTAGAAATTGGGATTCGCATCTACCGTTGATCGAATTCTCTTACAACAATAGTTATCACGCTAGCATCAATATGGCACCGTTGGAAGCTTTATATGGTCAAAAATGTCGTTCACCTGTCTGTTGGAAGGAGATCAGTGAAGCTCGGCTTACTAGACCTGAACTCATTCTGGAAACAACAGACAAAGTCAAGAAAATTCGCGATAATCTTCTGACAACTAGAAGCCGTCAAAAGAGTTATGCGGATAAGCGATGCAAGCCCTTGGAATTTCAAATTGGAGACCATGTTCTACTCAAGGTATCCCCTTGGAAGGGAGTAATGATATTTGGAAAGAAAGGAAAACTTGCTCCATAATACGTTGGACCATTCAAGATTGTTGAAAGAATCGGAAAGGTTGCCTATCGACTTGAGCTCCCTCCTGAACTTGGGAATATTCACCCAACATTCCACGTGTCCAATTTATGAAAATGTTTAACCGATACTGATCTTCACATCCCACTCGATGAAATTCAAGTTGATGACACAATGAACTTTATCGAGAAACCGGTGGAGATAATGGACCGTGAAGTCAAGCGACTTAAGAACAAACAAATACGATTAGTCAAGGTTCACTGGGAGTCCAAACGTGACCCAGAGTTTACTTGGGAACGCGAGGACCAAATGAAGGCAAAATACCCACATTTGTTTTCACAAGTTTCCTCTAGTTAAAATTTCGGGACGGAATTTCCTAAAGTAGGGGAGACTGTGACATTTGTGCTCTGTGAACAATGTACGATGTAGAACAATATCAATTATCAATAAAACAATGTGTTTTGGTCTCAGTGTTTGCTTATTTGTGTATGACAATTTCACGTTTTAATTCTAGTTCGATTTCAAGTTTTAAATCACTTTCTAGAAGTTTATACGCAAACCGTTACGTAAACGTAATCAGTTGAACCCAAAAAACACTCCGGAATAGTGACATATTCTTAACATACCTTAAATAACATTTACATAAATTAGAAATAAGTTTTGAAGGGTTTGGTGTGTCAAAAACAAGTTTATTCGATCACAAGAACTATTTGCGACAAACTGCAAAAGTCTGCCAATTCTTATAGCAACGTAGACTCCAGAACAAGATCATAAGCTATACATACCTAAAATATCCTTTACATATCTTATAAATAAATTTTAAGGGGTTCGGTTTGCGAAAATACGCTTATTAGATCACAGGGACTAAAAGTGTCAAAACTGCGAAAGTATGGGTTTACGTGCATATCTTGCGTTCTGACCATATCTGGACATCCAAAAATTTTATTAATCATTAAAATAATGTATTTTAGTGATAGGAATGCAAAAACTTCATTCGTTTCGCAATTTGGATCGTTTACGCGTTCGTTACGATTTCCGTCGTAATTAACCGAGAACCGCAATCGTACAGCCAAACGAACTGACATCCGCAACTTTTTTAAGCATAATTCAACTTGAATATACTTTAACTTCATGATGAAGCTTGAAAATGGGCTTGACGGGTGTTAGAAGTGCTGAAACGCGACAAATCAAGTTCAGGGGCCAAAGCTACCAAAAAGCAAACTTCAGCCCCAGCAGCAAGGTCCATACGTACCGCATGGAGGACTTTTACGGTCTATAAACTGGTCCCAGATCAACAGATTCTGTGAATCTTCAAAACCATCTGTTGCAACTAGTTTTGATCATTGTTTTTGCATCTTGTGGGCTGGTTTGTGTGTTTATCAAGTCCCCCAACCAGTGTACAACAAGTGTATGGTCAAGATCATGCCTTGATCAACTCAAAAACACTTGCAACAATCTTAATGGTTCATGGTTTCCTAAAAATAGCAAGCTCAATTTCAACTTCAACTTGCTCATTCTTCATTTCTTTCACCTAGCTCTGATTGAAGCTATCCCACTTGCTTGAGGGATTCATACTTGAGCATTCTAGTCTTATTTTTTTCCAAGCTTGGACCCTTTGTAAGTGTTCTTTCATGCTTGCATATTTATTTCAAGCAAGAAAGTCAAACAGTGTTTGACTTTCAGCTTTGACCATGATTTGGTCAAGTCAAAGTTCAATTGAACTTTGCAACGTGATCGTAATCACGATGGTTATAGTCCCTTTTGACTATACCTACTGATTACCACGTTGACTAGTCGAAGTGACGAGTCAAAGTTTCGTTCAAAATGCATTATTATGTGCATTTTGCAACGAAAATATTTTTGGGTATCAAAACACTTTGTTTTGATATCAAATCAGTTTTCTAACTTAGTTAAACATGTTTTAACATGTTTAACTCGCCACTTTTAGTTTAGTACTTGTTTAGGGTCGTAAGTCAATGATGTGTGGTAAAATATACATATTTGTTCCGTGTAAATTGTATAGTTTTTGTATAGTTTTTATTTGGTTTTATTTAGTTTTAGTATTATATTTGATTATTTTGTGTTGGGTTAGGTCCTGGTGTAAATGGAGCAAAAATGAGCAATAAAGAAATAACCAACCAGTTGGGCAGAGTAGGGCGTCAGTGACCGAAGGAAATTCGCCGCATGAAGTTTGGGCTGCTAAAATACAAATCATACGAAAGAAGCTGCGTTTTAATTATTGTTGCCACATGGGCCGCCAAAGACTAAAATATAGCAGATTCATGAATTGTGACATTGGGCCAACAGATTACGTAAAAGTCATGTGATATTGGACTTTGAATATTATATCAAAAAGAGATTAAAAAAAGCCCAAATGGAATTAGAAAAGGGCCAAGATATATAGAGAACTAGTTGGACGGCAATTTGAGGGAAAGGAAGCAGCAATCATGTGGGATTTTTATTGGGCCTCTGAACATTTTATTTATTATATATGCATATCATAAAACCTAGTGGATGGGATATATATACGTCGATATTAAACAACAATGGGGTGAGGCATATTGTGAGACGGCAGCAGCAACATCAGACGCAAAGCAGGAGAAGACGAAAAAGAAGAAGAAGAAGGGGCGAATAGGAGAAGAAGGTTATACGGTTCAAGTTCAAGATCTACGATTCAAGATTCGAGTTTGGGTTAGCGATTAGTTAGTTTCAGTTTCGAATAACTTTGTGTTTTTCAGATTTGATACTATGTTTTGCTACTCGTTTCCGACTCGTTTTATGTTTTTAGTTATGATTATTGGCTAGTTCGTATTTTCTACCCGGGTTTGTGATGAATATTTGTTTTAATCGGTAATTTCTCGGTTTTGGTAATTTTGTGATGGATAAATATTAAAGTAAAAGACCTAATAATAATTGGCTAGATGTGTGTGCATGCTTTATTCTAATTTATTATCGTTCAATCGTTCCTCATGTGTCTTTGTGAATGTCTTTCATGTATAGATGCATGTTAGGTTACCTACTTTGTGTTTGTAACTAGTTTATGGTTTACTGAGCTCGTATCCCATAGGAACATTGTTTGATAATTTAGAGGAGTTTAGTGTTCTACCTATTCTTGAGACCGGGAGGAGATAGATAGTTAGGATTGTCTTTGGTGCTAGGTATTTAGGTGCAGTGAGACCGGGAGGAGATCTGTCTAAGTGGCCTAGTATTATTTGTTTTCCTAAGTCTTGTCAAGTGTTTTTAGGTTACCCCGTACACTCTAGGGTGTATTGTGATTAGTGAGACCGGGAGGAGATCTAGCCTTTGGGTACTTTAGTATTGTTGGAGAGACCGGGAGGTGATCCACCTCATACCAGTGAGCTTTATTTTACCTTAGGACCTTAGGAGAAGTTGATGAGACCGGGAGGAGATTCAACCTGTCTTTAGTCTTAAAGTGTCATATTATTAGACCCTGGTTCCATCATAGTTACCATTGCCGAGAGAAAACCGATAGTCACGAGTATGATTCCAAACCTGGGTAGTACTTTCTCATCCTTGATTTCACCTCAGTAGCCTTCAGCTTACGTCTCAGTCCGTCTTAGTTCTCGTTAATTTAATTAGATTATTAATTAATTAGTTAAAACCTCAAATCAAAACCAAATAAACCAGTTAAGTATTTAGTTGAGTGAGAGTCTAGTTAGCGTCGCTAGTGTCTCGTGGGTTCGATACTCGGACTTCATTAGGCTTTACTACGTACGATAGGTACACTTGCCTGTCAGTGGTCTAGCATTTAGAGAGTCTTAGTTTATAAATGTAAAACTAGGGTGTCTAGATTAGGTTAGTTTTTATTAGACCATATTCTGCACATCAAGTTTTTGGCGCCGTTGCCGGGGACAGTTAGGCGATTGCGTTATTAGCTTTGACTGATCTTATTTTTTTTTAATTGGTCTTATTTGTAATTTGAGTCTTAGGGTTTGAGTCCTAGAGTTTGTGTCTAGTAGTAGTGTCTCGAGTCTTTATTTTAGTAAATATTTTTTATTAGTTAGTTTTTTTCTTTTCTTCTTTCCTCTCTCTACTTTGTGCTGTTTTTGCTACTCTCTTCATGGCAGGTTATCATAGCGAGTACCCTCCCTATGTTTGGGCGTTCGTGGAATCATGTCAAATATTCGCTCAGATAACGACAACATCACAGGACCAAGGAGATCCGAGGTTTCCCGAAATGTTCACCATTCTTGAGCGAATGATCGAGACACTGAGTCAAATGATTAAGGAAAGCATGAATCAACATGTGGATCTAAGGTGTCAACACTGTGGTGGACCACACTGGTTTGAAGGTTGTCCGATTTACGTGAATCGGAAGAAAAATCAAACTACAATACGCTTTACGTGGGATGAGTACTATGATGATGATATTGGCTTTGAGAGCTATGGGGGAGAAGAAGTAGTAGAGATAAAAGAGGTTGAAGAGGAGCTTCCCAATAATCTAGAGTTGTCAGATGTAGAATTGGAGACGACAACGGACGATTCAGTCCCACCTCCGGTTCAACAGGACGTGACGCCTAATTGGTATTCCACGCCATGGTATTATGGTCCTGAACCCATTGATGATGACTTCTGTAATGATGATGAGGGGGAAAACGTGAATGAGCCACTTGACAAGATGGAGAATGAGAGAGAGATGCATATACCATCTTGGGAGGAGGAGTTTGGTGATGAGTTGGTTGGTTTACCAACTCTTGAAGATGAAGAATTTGACCCGGTTGGTGATCTCGCCTATCTAGAGACATTACTTGTAGAGACGCCGACCATGGAGATCAAATATACACCGAACGTAGAAGAAGATAAAGTGGCTGACGAGTTTGATGGCTGGCCCGTGAAGGTTTTAGATGTTGGATTGCCACCCACACCAACACGAATACGGGATAAGGCACGAAGAAAACGCTTGGATCAACACATTGTGAGGGTCAGAAGATGGTATAAAAAGAAACAAAATGAGAAACTGAAGTGCAGAGACAACCATATTCCACATTACATGTCTTGTATCCGGTTTGGTCCAGGTAAATTTAAAGTTTGGTGGTTTGACCCGGTTGAACGCTTAAAAATATTTTCTAGTTTTATCATTAATTTCTTAATAAATAATGATCAGCAATTAGAATTAAACGGGTTAGACCGAGGTTGGATAAAGGAGAAACCTCCTGATTAAATTCAAGTGTGGTGAGGTTTCATAGAGTTTGTATAGAGCCGTAGTTTTTGTATATTGAGTCTAATTTAGTAGTTTTGAGTCGTTTTTTTTAGAGTCGGTACTGCTTTGGTATTGTTTGCTTTGTTTTATGCAGGTTTGAATTGTACCACCCGTACTCAATCTCCATTCGGGTGTTTTTGGAGCTGCTTAGCAAATTTCAAGGAATTTTCCAAGTATACCAGTCAGTGTCAGAGCCGATCGCGAATGGAATGTTATACGATCGAGCTGGATTGGACGAGAGTTTTGGAGCTTACGCGATATAAAACCAGCTAAGTCCTTTCCAATTTGTCCTTTGTCTTTTTATTCTTATTTATTTTTAGCATTTTGAGTCGGTTTCCATTCTACATTGAGGGCAATGTAGAGTTTAAGTGTGGGGATGGGAAACTATCGTTTGTATTTAGTTACTAGAGTCTTGAGTCAAAAAAAAATAAAAAAATAAAAAAAAAATTCAAAATACGAAAAAAAAAGTGAGTTTGTTGCGAGTCCCGGTCCTTTAGCGCATAGAAAACAAAAACCTTTTCAAGCGTCGGTCAAAAGCGGTTTAATTGTCGAATTTACGAGTCGAGAGCACATGTTTCTTTAAGTTGCGGGATAGTAGGTTGACTGAATCGACTTTTTGGGAGTAAAAGGTTTTGGGATGCCTAGGATAGTGGATGGAGCCGGAGAGTTAATTGGTTGTGCATTGTCGATATCGGTAGCCCTATTTTCCACATGATAGTGAGATTTGAGCCTTTATATGTTTCATATTTATATGTTCACTACGTTCGTTTCATGTGTGTTTACCGACTTGTTGCATTACTTTAGAACTTGTGCGTTTTGATACAGTTTGAGACCTTCGGTTAGGATTTGATATGGATATGATAGAGGCATTAGGATCACCCTATTTGTGTAGCCTTTGTGTTTGACCCGTTTCACCACTACCCTTAGATACCACTTTGAGCCTAGCCATTCATTTGTTACCCGTTTGTGATTTGATAACCGGATCGTTTTACGTGATTATTATATTTGTGAAGAAAGAAAAAGAAAAAAATTATGAAATAAAAAAAAATTGAAAAAAAAGAAAATGAAAAAAAAAAGGAAAAAAAAGAGCAAAAGATGAGAAAAAAAATAGAATAAAGTTGTAGGTCAAAATGACCAATATGTTAGTATTTTGTTTCGTTCATATCCGGTTTTTCGTGTGTTTACGTGTTTAGCCATATATTCCCAAAATGAAAAAAAAACCCTACCTTTAGCCCTTACCTACCCGATAAAGCCCTCTTGATCCGTGTCGAGTTCTAACAAATAGGTGGAAATCTGATTGACGTACAAGCTTATGATAGTATGCTTCAAAGTTCGGTTTGGAGAGTTCACTCAAAATTACATAATATTAGCCGAGAGATGAGTGACATTGTGAGGGGTGTTGACAGTGCATAGTTGATTGCTTGAAGGTAAGAAAGACTTGATTAGGTAGGCCCGTTTTCATTTAACTATTATGATTCGTCAACCTTTTGAACGTTGTAAGTCTTGCGAAACCGCTGTGCTTGATGATTTCGTAGTTCGCGTTATAACTTGTTCGAGACTTGCGTTATTGTTAAGTGTTTAAGTTGAACATGTTGCTTGGGATTTTGCATAAGTCTTTTTCAGGGACGAAAAAGGTTTAAGTGTGGGGATATTTGATGTGTGGTAAAATATACATATTTGTTCCGTGTAAATTGTATAGTTTTTGTATAGTTTTTATTTGGTTTTATTTAGTTTTAGTATTATATTTGATTATTTTGTGTTGGGTTAGGTCCTGGTGTAAATGGAGCAAAAATGAGCAATAAAGAAATAACCAACCAGTTGGGCAGAGTAGGGCGTCAGTGACCGAAGGAAATTCGCCGCATGAAGTTTGGGCTGCTAAAATACAAATCATACGAAGGAAGCTGCGTTTTAATTATTGTTGCCACATGGGCCGCCAAAGACTAAAATATAGCAGATTCATGAATTGTGACATTGGGCCAACAGATTACGTAAAAGTCATGTGATATTGGACTTTGAATATTATATCAAAAAGAGATTAAAAAACGCCCAAATGGAATTAGAAAAGGGCCAAGATATATAGAGAACTAGTTGGACGGCAATTTGAGGGAAAGGAAGCAGCAATCATGTGGGATTTTTATTGGGCCTCTGAACATTTTATTTATTATATATGCATATCATAAAACCTAGTGGATGGGATATATATACGTCGATATTAAACAACAATGGGGTGAGGCATATTGTGAGACGGCAGCAGCAACATCAGACGCAAAGCAGGAGAAGACGAAAAAGAAGAAGAAGAAGGGGCGAATAGGAGAAGAAGGTTATACGGTTCAAGTTCAAGATCTACGATTCAAGATTCGAGTTTGGGTTAGCGATTAGTTAGTTTCAGTTTCGAATAACTTTGTGTTTTTCAGATTTGATACTATGTTTTGCTACTCGTTTCCGACTCGTTTTATGTTTTTAGTTATGATTATTGGCTAGTTCGTATTTTCTACCCGGGTTTGTGATGAATATTTGTTTTAATCGGTAATTTCTCGGTTTTGGTAATTTTGTGATGGATAAATATTAAAGTAAAAGACCTAATAATAATTGGCTAGATGTGTGTGCATGCTTTATTCTAATTTATTATCGTTCAATCGTTCCTCATGTGTCTTTGTGAATGTCTTTCATGTATAGATGCATGTTAGGTTACCTACTTTGTGTTTGTAACTAGTTTATGGTTTACTGAGCTCGTATCCCATAGGAACATTGTTTGATAATTTAGAGGAGTTTAGTGTTCTACCTATTCTTGAGACCGGGAGGAGATAGATAGTTAGGATTGTCTTTGGTGCTAGGTATTTAGGTGCAGTGAGACCGGGAGGAGATCTGTCTAAGTGGCCTAGTATTATTTGTTTTCCTAAGTCTTGTCAAGTGTTTTTAGGTTACCCCGTACACTCTAGGGTGTATTGTGATTAGTGAGACCGGGAGGAGATCTAGCCTTTGGGTACTTTAGTATTGTTGGAGAGACCGGGAGGTGATCCACCTCATACCAGTGAGCTTTATTTTACCTTAGGACCTTAGGAGAAGTTGATGAGACCGGGAGGAGATTCAACCTGTCTTTAGTCTTAAAGTGTCATATTATTAGACCCTGGTTCCATCATAGTTACCATTGCCGAGAGAAAACCGATAGTCACGAGTATGATTCCAAACCTGGGTAGTACTTTCTCATCCTTGATTTCACCTCAGTAGCCTTCAGCTTACGTCTCAGTCCGTCTTAGTTCTCGTTAATTTAATTAGATTATTAATTAATTAGTTAAAACCTCAAATCAAAACCAAATAAACCAGTTAAGTATTTAGTTGAGTCAGAGTCTAGTTAGCGTCGCTAGTGTCTCGTGGGTTCGATACTCGGACTTCATTAGGCTTTACTACGTACGATAGGTACACTTGCCTGTTAGTGGTCTAGCATTTAGAGAGTCTTAGTTTATAAATGTAAAACTAGGGTGTCTAGATTAGGTTAGTTTTTATTAGACCATATTCTGCACATCAGTCAAGCAGTCTAAACAACCGCTTAGACTTTCGAACCCAACCCATTTGGTCGATCATTAGGATCCGACCAAACATATTTTGTGACCATAGTTGTATGATAGGTAGTTTATATGCCTTAGGAAAATGACCAAAATACCATTTTCATGCATAATTTTAATTTAAGACTATGTAACCTAAATTTTGACACTTAAACTGATTATGCAACATATTTAAGCAAGTTAGGGCATATAATACTTGTCATAGGACTAGTTAGTCCATTCGAATGAGATAGTACGCAAATAACGCATTAAAGTAGCATAAACTACCTTAACGGGTCATAAGCACTTAGGATAGGTTTCATATCAGAATGTAGGCTTTGTTAAACCATATTATATGAGTACCAACACTGATTTGGTTTACGAGACCTCATTCTACCCGATCTCACGATTTAGGAGTCGATTTTGTGACAACTGGCACAAACCGGTAATTTCCGTACACTATAATTATTGCTTAATGACTGCAATTATGAGTTTAATTGTTAGCAATGTCTGAACACATGATTAAACAAGTGAATTCATGCACGTTGTATACTACAAAATATTGCTTTATGCATAAACGAGAGCGTTGCGTCAGAATAATAGTAAACTCACCGGTAAGACACAATGTGTCAACAGAACTGCAGAAAGCAGTCAGACATCAGAATTGAGGCCTAGGTGTAGGTCCGACAACAAGAATGCATTAAAACCCAAGAGTACATACAAGGGTTAATATATATGCAATACGAAAGCAAAAATAAGCACTAAAAAGCACCCGAAACGCACTTTAAGTGCAGAATTTATACAAATCAGCAATAATTCAGCATTTAGACGTATAAATATTATGCAGAAATGTTGTTTTATTATCCAGAATATTTCCCTCAGTGTTGGGAACCGATAGTGTTACAAAAAGACACTTATTAGACACTAAAAGGTGTAATTTAGCACTTTAACGAATCGGTATGTAACCGAACAACCGGACTTTACCCGGAACATGAAAATATTACTATTTTCACTATTTATATTTTTCTGAGCTAGTTAGGGTCCCTGATCACCCTAACACCCGTCATAACACGCAATACGCAAGTAACTAAGTTAATTACCTATTTAACTTAACTAACTCCCTAACCACCTAGTTACAATCGAACAAGACCCCCCCCCCCCATGACCGATTCGGTTACCTAGGGGACACCCCCCTTGTACTTGTGATTTGGCTAATCTTAGATGTTAAGCATCTAGGGGACATTAAACCCAAGGGATAATAACACTTGAAGTTTCTATAAATACACACTCACACATGAGAGAACCATCACTTAACAAATCACCAACTCACTCACTCTCTCTTGCTCCCTTCACCTTCGGCCGAACCCTCTCCCACTCACCATCATACTTTCAAGTCTAGTTCTTGCAATTCCAACATCATTCACACTTCAAGGATCGCGTATTAGGAGCTCTTGTGCACTCGGAACGCGAAGGACCTCCACCGTTAGCTTTTATCCAAGCGTTTTTCATCAAAGATCTTCCCTAGCCTTGAGCTAGAGGTATAACACTTAAAACTCGTTTTTAAGCTTATCTAAAGTGGTTAAAAGGATTTATGTCGGTTAAATATCGTTAACATATGATTTGATGCACTAAAGTCTAGTAAAAACTCTAAAAATGGTGGTTAATAGTATATGTGATGTGTAAAAGTTGTAGTATTTGAAATATATGGTTATCTAGACCCGATCTACGATGTGGTAGCTCGGATCATCGTTTAACCCGACTTTGTAAGATCATGGATCTTCACATAAGCTCGTTTTTGGTTACTACAAGGGTTAAAAGGCGAAACTCTACCACACTAGAGACATGAACTTGTGTAAAATATTTTACTTGTGTAAAAGTAATTTAACCTGTACATTGATGTTTAAAACTAGCGGATCTACGTATCTGCAAGTGGTATTTTTGAAGAACCACACTTTAAAGAAATCACATGTTCTAAACCGGGTCTTACACAAGCAAAAGTGGTTTTTGTGAACAAACAAGTGTATGGATACTTGTGTAACAAGGGTTTTTACAAAGAAATAATTTTCGTAAAAACCGACTAGAAGTTGTAAAACTTCATACTCTTTAAAAATAAAGTTTTTAAGAAATTAAACTTATTTTTAAAAGATAACAAGACTTACTAAATGTGCTAGTAAGATACTACACAATCTTGGTAAATATCCAAGTTCATGAAGTGGGAAAAGTAGTGATTATTGTTGAAAATTGTTGTTGATGATTATTGATGATTGATGATGACTTAAAAGAAAATAAACACACGTTTTGAAAACGTGGGAAACCTCCATTTTTAGGGGAAACTCTGTCAAAATTTTTATAAATTTTGACACTTAGAAAAATATAAGTTTTTGAGAAACTTATTCCCTAAAAATGTATGTAAAAGTATTACCAAGGTTTCCCTAATTTTTGGTGATAAAAATGGTGATTTTTCGAGAATAAAAATGGATATTAAGTATATATTTTTGAAAGAAAAATATATATTATTTGATCACCAACGTTTGTGCTAAGTGTATATAGTATGTGTTATACGTACTAGTGTATTAAGACTTAAAAATACACTAATTACTCATGAGGAGTAGAAATATAAAAATACACATACAACATACAAGATACATAATTCGGGTGCAAAGTGCAAAACATAAAAGACTTATATTTATTTTTGAAGAAAATAATATAAGTAAGATACATAGTTAAAAATATGGAATATTTTTAACACAAGAATATACACAAAAGAGAGTGACTGTACTTGTGCGACGCAAGTCTAGTGACTAACGTTAAGAAAACGCGTATAGGTTACGACGTTAATTAAGCAAATCCGGTGGAGTTTACGACGCTAGGAACGCAAAGTTGTGAGTTCATGCTCCCCCTTTTCTCTTTAACTGTTTTCAGTTTTTATAACTTCGGGGGTGAAATACATGTACAAAAGTACAATATTTATAAATGGTATGATATAAATACAAGAAGTACACTTGGTGAGAACGAGAACCAAGTGTGATGAAATATATGAATATGAGAAGCGCATTTGGTGAAACGAGAACCAAGTATAAGGCGCTATGAGAAATGATAACAAGAAACGCGCTTGGTGAGAACGTGAACCAAGTAGGAGGCGTTATGAGAAATAGTGTCACGAATAGGGTACAGAAGCACCATTAATCAACGTATACATTCAGACCGCAGAACAAAAGGTTAGATCTAACAGGTGCCTGGCAGCCTCACACTCGGTCGGGGCGAGAATCGAGTAGTGCTTTTGTGTCTCAGAATATACCAATTAAATGCCTTAGGTTTGGTAGCTTCCTATGACGTGCCACAGGTTAATGGCTTTGCAACCCATTAACAATCTGATAATTACAGAAATACTGTATTTACATAAAATTCATACCATACAAGAATTGATAAATAACTTGAAGTACGTGGGGTACTCAATAGAATTGATATATAACTTGAAGTACGTGGGGTACTCAAGAAGATTGATAAATAACTTGAAGTACGTGGGGTACTCAAGAAGAAATTGAATTATACATAGGTACGTGATGTACACATGAAACTGGATTTATGAAAACTTGATTTACTCACAAACTATGTTTTCATACAAAGTATACAAACATGAAATACAAAACTGCATGAATTCACACCAACATTATGTTGACGTTTTTCCAAAAACTCACATGTATTTCAGGCAACTAGGATGGATGTGCGAGCGGTCTTGCTTATGCTCGTGAATGTCGCTTGTGTTTAACCTTAAATAAAGTTGTAAACTTTTAAGACAATGCTTTAAGCTGTCTAGCGATGTAAACGCTAAACTTATGTTTTCAAATTATGATATGTGATGTTATTTTACGAGCATGTAGCATGTTTACTCTTCGTATGCAATGAGAACCTTTCATGATCACACCTCGTGCTTCCGCCATAGAAAGGGGTGTGACAGATTGGTATCAGAGCTGCGATTGTAGTGAACCAGGATTCCTTCTCGAGTCTAGTCTACAATCTCTAGGATCCATTCACGAAAACAATTTTCAAAGAGTCTTCATTGCATAAAACGTCCCGCGACATCCACTGCCTGAAACTGTCTACATGAGTCTAGAAAAGACACTACGAGACTTAGAGTGCACTTGAGTAGCACTTGTCCTTGACTAGAAACTACTTGCAATTATGTGTGATAATTAGCATGTACTAGAAGTGGAATGTCACAAGTATATGTGACTTTACCTGAAAGCAATGGCCTACCTGAAGGAAGAAATACGAGGATGAAACGAACTGTGCGGACTGTGCAAGGAGTTACGTAATTATGGATGCATACATAATTATGGAATTCAGTGCACAGAAATCACAGCAAGTCTTGTCACGTATAGATTCCCTCAGTGCAAGCCTACTAAATACTCTGCTAGAGTAATAATTGTTGGACGTCACTTATGGGGTATATGCCTGTGTATATATATACTACTACGGCCTAGTATGACGATATCAAACAAATGCCTAACCCTGCTGTGTTATGTTCTGTCAGAACATGGCACCCAGGAAAGCTGTGAATGCTCGCAATGACGATCTACCTCCTCCTCCCCCACTGCCAAGAACTGCTGAAGAGCTGGACGCTCTACTGGAGGAAAGGATCTCCGCTGCTATCGCCCAGTACGAGGCGAACCGAACTCAAGACAGTGGAGGACCAAGCAACGCTAGGCGTAATAGAGATTCGTCTGGAGGCAATGCAGCTCAAGGCTGCACATTCAAGCAGTTCCTCGACTGCAAGCCGATGAACTATGACGGCACAGGAGGTGCAGTAGCATTTGTGCGCTGGACGGAGAAGACTGAAGCTACTTTCCGCATGAGCAAGTGTACCGCGGATCAACAAGTCACTTTTGCTACTGGGTTATTCGTCGATGAAGCTCTGACTTGGTGGAACCTGCAAGCCCAAACTTTGGGTGATGACGCCGCTTATGGCCTCACTTGGGAGGAACTGAAGGAAAGGATGAGAGAGAAGTACTGCTCTCGTGCGGAACTCCAAAGGCTGGAAACAGAGTTCTGGCACCTGACCATGGAAGGTGCTGACATAAATGGTTACACTCGAAGGTTCCACGATCTGTCTAGAGTACTTCCCTACATGGTGACTCCCGAATTCAAGCGTGTTGAACGTTACATTTGGGGACTGGCCTCAGAGTTTCGTGGCATGGTGACGTCGGCCAAACCACAAACAATTACCGAGGCTGTAACTCTGGCTGTCAGCCTGACTGAAGATTGTGTTCGTATGAAGAAGCTCTCACTGAACCCAACAGAAAATGCCGAGACGCATGCTGAGTCGTCTGGCAACAAGAAAAGGAAACATGCAAACTTGAATCAAGCAACTCGTAACAACAAGGGTTTCAGCAAGAAGCGTGACGCTAACACGTCCCAGGAGGCGAAAACCCATGCAACCAAAGCATACCAAGGCTCCATGCCTAGATGCCAAAAATGTAAGTATCACCATGATGGAGCTTGTCGCATTCCAAGGTGCGACAAATGTGGTAAATTGGGTCATCAAACAGAAGACTGTTGGGGAAAAGGAAAGAACCGAAATGGGAACGGTGCTGGTAACAAGAATGGCAACGGGAAAGGGCAAGGATGCTTCAAGTGTGGAAGCAATGATCATTTCATGAAGAACTGCCCAGAGAGAAACAACGCTCCGGCTCGAGCATTTGTGATTGGAGCAAGAGACGCACGCGAGGACCCTAACGTGGTCACCGGTACGTTTCTCATTAACAATCACTTTGCATCCATATTATTCGACACTGGCGCCGATTATAGCTTCATGTCTGTGGAATTTAAACGTATACTCGGAATAGAATCTAGTAGATTAGAAATTCCTTATTCCATAGAACTGGCCAATGGTAAACTCGTTGAATCAAGCGAAGTTGTTAGAGGCTGCACACTGGAACTTGGCGAACGAAGGTTTAGCATCGACCTCCTACCTATCCAATTGGGTAGTAGTCGGGATGGACTGGTTGTCCAAGAACAAAGCTGAAGTTATTTGTCATGAGAAAATCATTCGCATCCCTTTAGCGAATGGTGAAACTCTCATCGTGCATGGAGAAAGACGAGACGCGCCTCTTCGAATCATCAGTTGTATGAAGGCACAGAAGTGCTTGAGGAAAGGATGTGTCGCCTTCCTAGCACACGTTATAGACAAGAAGGCTGTGGAGCCAAAGCTCGAAGACATTCCTGTGGTGAATGAATTTCCTGATGTTTTTCCCGAAGATCTGCCAGGATTACCTCCGCAACGACAAGTCGAATTCCGTATAGACTTGGTTCCAGGAGCTGCTCCTGTAGCCAAGGCACCCTATCGACTTGCACCATCCGAAATGCAAGAATTATCTACACAACTTCAGGAGTTGTTGGATAAAGGATTCATAAGGCCAAGCTTCTCACCCTGGGGAGCTCCAGTATTGTTCGTGAAGAAGAAGGATGGAACACTGCGGATGTGTATCGATTACAGGGAACTAAACAAGCTCACTATCAAGAATCGGTATCCACTACCGAGGATTGATGACTTATTTGATCAACTGCAAGGATCAAGCTACTATTCCAAGATCGACCTTCGATCTGGATACCATCAGCTGAGAATCCAAGATGAAAGCGTGCCAAAGACTGCATTCAGAACGCGATATGGGCACTACGAATTCCTTGTGATGCCATTTGGATTGACGAATGCACCAGCGGTCTTTATGGATCTAATGAACCGCGTATGCAAACCATATCTCGATAAATTCGTAATTGTATTTATCGATGATATCCTGATTTACTCGCGAACGAAAGAAGAGCATGAGCAACATCTCAGAACCATCTTGGAACTACTGAAGAAAGAGAAACTTTATGCAAAGTTCTCGAAATGCGAATTCTGGATTCGCGAAGTACAATTTCTTGGTCACGTGGTGAATGAGAAGGGCATTCATGTAGACCCGTCCAAGATTGAAGCAATAAAGAATTGGGAAGCTCCCAAGACCCCAACTGAAGTTCGTCAATTTTTGGGTTTAGCGGGCTATTACCGGCGATTCATCGAGAATTTCTCAAAAATAGCTCAACCGCTAACGACCCTGACTCAGAAAGACAAGAAGTACGACTGGGGTCACAAACAAGAAGAAGCCTTCCAGTTACTTAAAAACAAGCTCTGCGATGCACCAATACTATCATTACCCGAAGGCACTGAAGACTTCGTGGTATACTGTGACGCTTCACGACAAGGTTTGGGTTGCGTGCTCATGCAACGCCAAAAAGTCATCGCTTATGCTTCAAGACAACTGAAGGTTCACGAGAGAAATTATACCACTCACGACCTGGAGCTGGGTGCAGTGGTATTCGCCTTGAAGATTTGGCGACATTATTTATATGGTACTCGATGTACAATCTTCACAGATCACAAAAGCTTACAACACATATTTGATCAGAAAGAATTGAATATGCGCCAGCGACGTTGGGTCGAGCTGCTGAATGATTATGACTGTGAGATTAAGTACCATCCTGGAAAGGCGAACGTTGTAGCAGACGCGTTGAGCCGAAAAGAAAGGGTTAAGACCCTAAGGGTTCGAGCATTGGAAATGACGATTCGAACGAACCTCACTGCACGCATTCGAGATGCACAACAAGAAGCTCTTAAAGAAGAGAATCGTAAAGCTGAATACCTCCGGGGTGCATTGAAATACATGGTGCCAAATGAAGAGGGAGCCTTATACTTTAAAAAGCGTATTTGGGTTCCACTCTATGGTGGCATACGAGAAGTCATCCTTAATGAAGCCCACAAATCGAGATATTCGATCCATCCAGGATCGGACAAAATGTATCAAGACTTGAAGGAATACTATTGGTGGCCGAGACTCAAAAGCGACGTTGCTGTGTATGTTGGAAAATGCCTAACCTGTGCCAAGGTTAAGGCAGAATATCAGAAACCGTCCGGCCTACTACAACAACCAGAGATTCCCGTATGGAAGTGGGAACAAATCTCGATGGACTTCATAACGAAATTACCCAGGACCCCGAGAGGGCACGATATGATATGGGTAATAGTTGATCGATTGACGAAGTCTGCACATTTCCTACCAATCCGAGAGAAGGATAGCACTGGAAAGCTTGCAGAAATATACTTAAGAGAGATTGTGGCACGACATGGAGTGCCAATCTCAATCATTTCAGACAGAGATGGACGCTTTGTCTCAAGAATCTGGCAATCATTTCAGGAAGCCTTTGGATCTCAGTTAGATCTGAGCACGGCATTCCATCCGCAAACAGACGGCCAGAGCGAACGGACTATACAAACATTAGAAGATATGCTTCGTGCATGTGTCATGGACCTAGGCGGCAGCTGGAATACTCATCTACCTTTAGTTGAGTTTTCCTACAATAACAGCTATCATACAAGCATAAAAGCCGCGCCGTTCGAAGCTCTGTATGGCCGCAAATGCCGATCGCCCTTATGTTGGGCAGATGCCGGAGATAAACGTATGGTTGGTCCTGAACTTGTACAAGAGACAACCGACAAGATTGCGCAGATCCGAGAGCGCGTTAGGGCGGCTCGAGAGCGACAAAAGAGCTACGCGGATCCAAATAGAAAATCGGTAGATTTCAAGGTGGGAGACAAAGTGTTGTTAAAAGTCTCACCATGGAAGGGCGTAGTCAGATTTGGAAAGCGTGGAAAGCTGAATCCACGATATATCGGACCATTCAGAATACTGAAGAGAATTGGTACCGTGGCATACAAGTTGGAGTTACCGGAAGAACTTAATGGAGTACATGATACGTTTCATGTATCCAACCTGAAGAAGAGTCCAACGCAAGAAAACGTGGCCATCCCGATGGATGAAGTGCATATTGATGAAGCCCTCCGATTTACAGAGCAACCCGTTGAGGTTACTGACTGGAAAGTCAACAAGACCAGGAGGAGCAGTGTGAAACTTGTCAAAGTACGTTGGAGCTCTAAGCACGGACCCGAGTACACATGGGAACGTGAAGACCAGTTCAAGAAAAAGTATCCCCACCTATTCAAGAAGACTCCAGCGAGAGTTAGTTCAGTCTGAATTTCGGGATGAAATTCTTTTAACGGGGGGAGACTGTGACAACTGGCACAAACCGATAATTTCCGTACACTATAATTATTGCTTAATGACTGCAATTATGAGTTTAATTGTCAGCAATGTCTGAACACATGATTAAACAAGTGAATTCATGCACGTTGTATACTACAAAATATTGCTTTATGCATAAACGAGAGCGTTGCGTCAGAATAATAGTAAACTCACCGGTAAGACACAATGTGTCAACAGAACTGCAGAAAGCAGTCAGACATCAGAATTGAGGCCTAGGTGTAGGTCCGACAACAAGAATGCATTAAAACCCAAGAGTACATACAAGGGTTAATATATATGCAATACGAAAGCAAAAATAAGCACTAAAAAGCACCCGAAACGCACTTTAAGTGCAGAATTTATACAAATCAGCAATAATTCAGCATTTAGACGTATAAATATTATGCAGAAATGTTGTTTTATTATCCAGAATATTTCCCTCAGTGTTGGGAACCGATAGTGTTACAAAAAGACACTTATTAGACACTAAAAGGTGTAATTTAGCACTTTAACGAATCGGTATGTAACCGAACAACCGGACTTTACCCGGAACATGAAAATATTACTATTTTCACTATTTATATTTTTCTGAGCTAGTTAGGGTCCCTGATCACCCTAACACCCGTCATAACACGCAATACGCAAGTAACTAAGTCAATTACCTATTTAACTTAACTAACTCCCTAACCACCTAGTTACAATCGAACAAGACCCCCCCCCCCCCCCATGACCGATTCGGTTACCTAGGGGACACCCCCCTTGTACTTGTGATTTGGCTAATCTTAGATGTTAAGCATCTAGGGGACATTAAACCCAAGGGATAATAACACTTGAAGTTTCTATAAATACACACTCACACATGAGAGAACCATCACTTAACAAATCACCAACTCACTCACTCTCTCTTGCTCCCTTCACCTTCGGCCGAACCCTCTCCCACTCACCATCATACTTTCAAGTCTAGTTCTTGCAATTCCAACATCATTCACACTTCAAGGATCGCGTATTAGGAGCTCTTGTGCACTCGGAACGCGAAGGACCTCCACCGTTAGCTTTTATCCAAGCGTTTTTCATCAAAGATCTTCCCTAGCCTTGAGCTAGAGGTATAACACTTAAAACTCGTTTTTAAGCTTATCTAAAGTGGTTAAAAGGATTTATGTCGGTTAAATATCGTTAACATATGATTTGATGCACTAAAGTCTAGTAAAAACTCTAAAAATGGTGGTTAATAGTATATGTGATGTGTAAAAGTTGTAGTATTTGAAATATATGGTTATCTAGACCCGATCTACGATGTGGTAGCTCGGATCATCGTTTAACCCGACTTTGTAAGATCATGGATCTTCACATAAGCTCGTTTTTGGTTACTACAAGGGTTAAAAGGCGAAACTCTACCACACTAGAGACATGAACTTGTGTAAAATATTTTACTTGTGTAAAAGTAATTTAACCTGTACATTGGTGTTTAAAACTAGCGGATCTACGTATCTGCAAGTGGTATTTTTGAAGAACCACACTTTAAAGAAATCACATGTTCTAAACCGGGTCTTACACAAACAAAAGTGGTTTTTGTGAACAAACAAGTGTATGGATACTTGTGTAACAAGGGTTTTTACAAAGAAATAATTTTCGTAAAAACCGACTAGAAGTTGTAAAACTTCATACTCTTTAAAAATAAAGTTTTTAAGAAATTAAACTTATTTTTAAAAGATAACAAGACTTACTAAATGTGCTAGTAAGATACTACACAATCTTGGTAAATATCCAAGTTCATGAAGTGGGAAAAGTAGTGATTATTGTTGAAAATTGTTGTTGATGATTATTGATGATTGATGATGACTTAAAAGAAAATAAACACACGTTTTGAAAACGTGGGAAACCTCCATTTTTAGGGGAAACTCTGTCAAAATTTTTATAAATTTTGACACTTAGAAAAATATAAGTTTTTGAGAAACTTATTCCCTAAAAATGTATGTAAAAGTATTACCAAGGTTTCCCTAATTTTTGGTGATAAGAAATGGTGATTTTTCGAGAATAAAAATGGATATTAAGTATATATTTTTGAAAGAAAAATATATATTATTTGATCACCAACGTTTGTGCTAAGTGTATATAGTATGTGTTATACGTACTAGTGTATTAAGACTTAAAAATACACTAATTACTCATGAGGAGTAGAAATATAAAAATACACATACAACATACAAGATACATAATTCGGGTGCAAAGTGCAAAACATAAAAGACTTATATTTATTTTTGAAGAAAATAATATAAGTAAGATACATAGTTAAAAATATGGAATATTTTTAACACAAGAATATACACAAAAGAGAGTGACTGTACTTGTGCGACGCAAGTCTAGTGACTAACGTTAAGAAAACGCGTATAGGTTACGACGTTAATTAAGCAAATCCGGTGGAGTTTACGACGCTAGGAACGCAAAGTTGTGAGTTCTTGTTCCCCCTTTTCTCTTTAACTGTTTTCAGTTTTTATAACTTCGGGGGTGAAATACATGTACAAAAGTACAATATTTATAAATGGTATGATATAAATACAAGAAGTACACTTGGTGAGAACGAGAACCAAGTGTGATGAAATATATGAATATGAGAAGCGCATTTGGTGAAACGAGAACCAAGTATAAGGCGCTATGAGAAATGATAACAAGAAACGCGCTTGGTGAGAACGTGAACCAAGTAGGAGGCGTTATGAGAAATAGTGTCACGAATAGGGTACAGAAGCACCATTAATCAACGTATACATTCAGACCGCAGAACAAAAGGTTAGATCTAACAGGTGCCTGGCAGCCTCACACTCGGTCGGGGCGAGAATCGAGTGGTGCTTTTGTGTCTCAGAATATACCAATTAAATGCCTTAGGTTTGGTAGCTTCCTATGACGTGCCACAGGTTAATGGCTTTGCAACCCATTAACAATCTGATAATTACAGAAATACTGTATTTACATAAAATTCATACCATACAAGAATTGATAAATAACTTGAAGTACGTGGGGTACTCAAGAGAATTGATATATAACTTGAAGTACGTGGGGTACTCAAGAAGATTGATAAATAACTTGAAGTACGTGGGGTACTCAAGAAGAAATTGAATTATACATAGGTACGTGATGTACACATGAAACTGGATTTATGAAAACTTGATTTACTCACAAACTATGTTTTCATACAAAGTATACAAACATGAAATACAAAACTGCATGAATTCACACCAACATTATGTTGACGTTTTTCCAAAAACTCACATGTATTTCAGGCAACTAGGATGGATGTGCGCGCGGTCTTGCTTATGCTCGTGAATGTCGCTTGTGTTTAACCTTAAATAAAGTTGTAAACTTTTAAGACAATGCTTTAAGCTGTCTAGCGATGTAAACGCTAAACTTATGTTTTCAAATTATGATATGTGATGTTATTTTACGAGCATGTAGCATGTTTACTCTTCGTATGCAATGAGAACCTTTCATGATCACACCTCGTGCTTCCGCCATAGAAAGGGGTGTGACAGATTTATTAACATAACGATCCGATACTAGGTGCCACTTGATTTCCTTGATTGCCGAGCTTTGTTAGTTCAATTTACCGAGGATACCTTACAATCTCAAGTGAGCACATAGTTCACCTATTTTACTACTTTCAATTGTTTTGGGGTGATTCATATGTGCTAAACGATTTTTGAGTTTTCAAAACATATACTATGGTTTATATTAAACACAACGATTTCAATAATGTGAACGAACTTGTTGGGTGTTGGTCGAAAGACAATCGAATGACATTCATTAACTATGATCAAGCCGACCAGTAGTATGTTATGGTACCATAGGATCCGACAAATCCCGTTATCGAACTATCACCATGGTTATGGGGGTAATGTGGGTAACAACAGAACCTGATGAATTGTTAACTAACCCTTTGGTGGTTTGTTAATACGATTGAACGATGCATGAGTTACACAGGTTTGAATGTGTTCAACGAGACGACCAAAAGTTAGTTTTCAAAATTAAAACACGAACGATTTGAACGATATGAACGAATTGAACGATATGATCGAATTGAACGATTGAACGATGGTTTATAACAAGAAAAAGTTGAACGATTTGAACGACTTGAACGATTGGTTTTGATAACATGAACGATTGAGAACAAGTATAATTGAATGGTTAGTTTTTGGTAAGTGATTAGATAACGGGACGGGTGTAATGTGATAAAAATCATGGTAGATACGCCACTGGTACTTTTTATATATAAATGCTTTTATTATATTACATTCTGTGGCGTTATTTAGTTCACTTGGACGATTGATTCCAAAACAATGACACGCAACGATGTTTACTAAATAATATAAACCATAGGAGTTTTATTACAAGAACGATTTACTACTTGGTTTACAAAAACAAAGGTTTTAGTCAAGATTCATGGCAACCAGGTTTTCTTAAACATATAACCTACTTGTTTTAGTTGGTTAATAATACTACAATACCAAACACTTTACAAAACAAGGTTTTCAATTTCGACTCTTGTAGTCATACGAGGTATTGCAACATGTGAACAAGCCATGAATCTGACACACTCACAAAACCTATGTACTCGCCGACATTTCTTTGCTGACTTTATTTTCACATATGTTTCAGGTGGTGTTTGGTGATGTTGATGATGACTAGGATGCATGCTCACATAGGATCGGACGAGGCCTTAGTGGCTTAATAACAATGATAGACAATATGTTTATGCTTGATCTATTTTAAGACAATGTTAAACACCTAATAATTCAATAAAACAAAACTTTAATCCATGTGTTGTGAAACAATGATACCGTTACTCCACTCCCCGACGTTTCCGTCGCGGTTTTGTTGTTTTAACGCGGTCGGTGTGTGATAGGATTAAAGCTAGGAGATTTACAAAGCATTGTACAAGGAGTGCCATAATGTAATTCCACAAATAAAAAACAGTTGTATAATGGATATATTTACTATTACACCTAAAAAAAATTAATGTTCTTTGCTCTTTATTATGGTTGGACACAATTTTATTTCCAGTTGATGGATTTTGAAAGTTTCACTTTTAATTTCTCATGTTTCAAAATGATGAAGAAATATGATCATTCTGGTTAGACATGATGCTGACAAAGTCAACAGGTCAAACAGAAGGAAGAAACTTGACAATAGGCAAGAAAAAGAAGAGTTGGCATCAACTAAAAATCGGACAGTCATCTATGAAACAAGAGGAAGACCGGATTAGATGATTCTGATCATTAGACTTGATCATAGATTTCTAATGACCTAGATTTCTGATGAAAGGGTCATCAGAATTCTGATGATGCAACTTGCCATAACCGATAAGGTTTTTAGGAATTCCTAAGTGACTAGTGGATCAACAGATTAAATGAATATGTCAAAAAGCTACTTTTCACAGGACGATTGCATGAATAAACAAGCTTTTTTATGCCAAACATTATCTATAAACAGAGAATGAATCAACGAAGAGTAAATGAGTTCAACCTCACATTTAACACATCTTACAAACTCCACTGCCCTTCTTCAAAATAGAATTCTTTAAGTATTCGTTTTGCATAGCCAATAACTTCTCATTCACATTGTAATTTTCCAAAGTAATATAAACTTGAAAATTATGTATTTTGGTTTTTTGGAAGTTTAATTTCTATTTCTACACACTATATTCCATTGATGTTGAAATCAATTGCCATGTTTAGTTAAAATGCTTATTTGGGATCAACATTAAATGATTATTAATATCGGTGAAGCTTGTGTTATAGACTTCTGGGTAGACTACATCGATGCTACAAATAAGTGAACTAACATACTACTATACAATATAGCACCAGATAATTGATTAACTAACAGAAAACGAGTATCACGTTGTAACTTGTCGCTCGCCTCCGCATCGTGCTTGTTTCATACTATTATATATATATATATACAAGATAAATATTTATAGAACACTAATTATTGCGAGAACCAAAAAAAAACAACTCAAAATCACAAAATTTTGGGATTTAAGGTTCATATTTCTTAAATTTTATGTTTCTTACATTCATGTGTATTATATATACATAAAAATCATATATTTTTCCCTACACATAGTCTACACATGTAGGTAATTTAGCCTACACATAACCTACACGTGTGTATGTTATTTAAAAACTAAAGATTTTTCATATTTTGTTTTAAATTCTAGTGTGAGAAACCATAAATCTTACATTTATAACATTTTCATTTACTTTTTAGGTTTTTAGAATTGAAAAAATGAGTGATTCATTTATATATATATATATATATATATATAGGGGAAGGTTCAAATGAAAACCACTAGTTAACGCGAA
The DNA here is from genome assembly GCA_030545235.1 of Helianthus tuberosus. NCBI lineage: Eukaryota > Viridiplantae > Streptophyta > Magnoliopsida > Asterales > Asteraceae > Helianthus > Helianthus tuberosus. The sequence continues at coordinate 2,369,794 of CM060402.1, forward strand.
AACTCGAAAACTAACTAAAAAAGCCTAAAAACAAACCAATTTTTTTTTGCATACCAATTTTCGCTATATAAATTATATAAAAAAATTCAAAATAAAAAAATAAAAATTTTTTGTAGTGCACATGTGTAATATTACACATGTGTATGTATACTACACATGTGAATTATTACACATGTGCACTACAAATATTTTTTTTTTGAAAAAAGGTTTTTTATATAAAAAAACCTGCGATTTTTAATAAAAAATTGAAAAAAATAAAAAAAATATTTTGTGTGTTTTTTAGACTTTTTTAGTTAGTTTTCGCGATAAAAGTGGTTTTAATTTGAACCATCCCCTATATATATATATAGGAGAAGGATCCGTTAGGAACCAACCTTTATTGTGAGACCCGCGAGAACCAAGTGTGAACACAACCAAAAAATACCTAAAAAAATTCAAAAAAACACAAAAAAAAATTATTTTTTTTAATATTTTTTGTTAAAAAATCGCTATATTTCGTCATAAGAAAAAAATTTCGAGTAACAATTATCCATGAACATGTGCATATGTATCATTTATTTGACAAATTCCGTTATAGATTACTAGTATCAGACAATTGCACCTTCATTTATACTACCATTTATAATCCACTATTTTTTTACATTAACAATACTAAAAATGCACATGTGCATCTATATGTATGAACTTGTTATAACATTAAAAACACTAGAATTGGATATGTGCATCTATATGTATGAACATGTTATATGGTGTTTTGATACACCACTTTGAATACACTTTCCCTTTCATCTATCATACCATCCATGATACACTACCATTACCTCCTACCATCCGTAATACAATACCATTGCCTCCTACCATCCATAATACAATACCATTCTCAATATTGTACTTTATTACATGTACATCAGCACCCTTTATACCATCCAAACAACATATTATGTCACACCCCGACCGCGTAAAACAATAAAACGCGGCGGAAACGTCCGGGTGTGTCGTAACAGAATCATTGCTTCATAACACATGGAAATTGAAGTTCTATTTTATATTGAATTAATAGAGGTTACAATGTCTTAAAAATAAAGAAACATGACATAATTAACTAGTCTTACATCTTTTATTGTCACTAAGGCCCATGTCCGCCTAAGTGTATCTTGATCAATCCTATGCATCATCTCCTGAAAACACATGTGAAAATAGGTACGTCAGCATAAAAATGCCTGTGAGATACATAGGTTTTATTAAAATAGGGTTCATGACTAGAAGTTTAAAGAAAATGTTTATCAAAAGTTAGTCATGAACTTTATAAAATGTTTTCTTTTATAAATCATACAAAAAGATATAAGAAATCAGATGATATAAAAGAATAATACATAATTAAGTGAATAACCAAGTAAAAATTAGTTTGTATAAAATATATTGTTTGTAAAACAATGTTTATGTGAAAATATGTTATCTGTGAAAAATGTAATATGTCAAAATTGAAATGGTTTAAATAACGCTACGATATGTAATATCATAAAAGCACTTATATATAGGAAGTACCAGCGGCGTATCCACCATGCTTTTATCATATTACACGCGCCTCGTTATTTAAATAACTTACCCAAACAAACCACCAAATGAATTGTTTAAACCAATGTCAAAATGTTTATGTGTAAACAATGTCAAATGCCAAATGTAAATCATGTTCATGTATAATCAAATGTCATGTATAGCAAAATAAATAAAAATACTTATTCTAACCATATGCACAAAACAATATATTTGAATAAATCAAAAGTTATGTTTTGTAAAATTAATGCATGCTTTACTGATACAAACATCTATGCAGTAATGTTAAAATGCCTACATTCAAGCCTTGCGACTGTGGCGACAAACCCTTAACAAGTTAAAGGTTTATCTAAACTTATGAATATCGAATTCGGTCATTCCTTCCAACCAAACAAACCTAGGATTTCAGGAATGCGAGTTGTCATTTCCTATGGTACCACTACCTACTAACGAACGAAATGATCAGTGTTAATGAATGTATTTATGACCCGTTAAACAAACCAAATGTCATACCAAATATAATCTTGTTATATGAAACTAATGTACTTAAATATGCTAAATGAACATACAAAGTAGAAATGTAAAACAATGTGTCCATATGCTGAGTGAACATATGCAACAAAAATGCAATGTAAATCAATGTGTCCATATGCTGAGTCAACATACGCAACAAAAATATTTATGAAAATCAATGTGCTAGCATGCTAAGTAAACATACATAGCAAATCATAAATGAAATCATGTACTATATGTGTACTAATGAACATAGCAAGTATATGATATGAAAGCATGAAAAGCACGAAAGTAACAAGTAGGCACATGTGTTTCACCCCAAAATGTTTGAAAACAGTAAAAGAGGGGACTATGTACTCACTTGAGAATGCTTGGAAGTCTTGAATAACAACCAAGAAATGCTAGAGGGATCACGGAAATCAAACGGCACCTAATATAGGTAACTATGTTAATAAACCAGACCTAAATCGGAAGATCGGATAGGATGAGGTTTCGTAAACCAAATGAGTATTGGAACTCATATGATATGGTTTAACAAAGCCTACATATTAAATCAAGACCTAACCTAAGTGCTTACGACCCATTACGACCCGTTTAGGTAACTTACGCTACTTTAACGCGTCGTTCGCGTAAAACGCGTTCGGACCGCCTAACTAGTCCCATGACAAGTATTATATGCCTTAACATATCTAATAATGTTACCTAATCAGATTAGATGTCAAAATTTAGGTAACATTGCTTAAAATGAAATTATGCGTAAAAAGGGCATTTTAGTCATTTTCCTAAGGCATATAAATTACCTATCATACAACTAACTAAACGAAGTGACCATAAGGTATAACCTCGGAAGGTTATTCCCTATACAACTATGGTCACAAAATATGTTTGGTCGCATCCTAATGATCGACCAAACGGGTCGGGTTCGAAAGTGTAAGGGGTGGTTCAGACCGCTTATCTTTACGACCCTATATAAGCACTAAACTAAAATTGACGAGTTAAACATGTTAAAACATGTTTAACGAAGTTAGAAAACAAAGGGTTTTGATACCCAAGAATAGTTTGGTTGCAAAATACGCAGAAACGCGTATTTTGACCGAAACTATGACTCGTCACTATGCCTAGATAACGTTGTAATCAGTAGGTATAGTCACAAAGGACTATGACCATCGTGATTACGCTCACGTTGCGGCGTTCAAACGAACTTCATGTTGACCATTGACTTGTTAAAGCAGAAAGTCAAACACTGTTTGACTTTTATGCTTGAAAATGCATAAAAGCATGAAAGAATACTTACAAAACGTCCAAGCTTGAAGATTTGAACTCAAATTGCTCAGGTATGAAGCCTCACAAGGGAGAGCATCAACTTAGAGCAAATTTGAGAGCAAATGTGTGAGTTGGGGAATGAAATTGGCTTGCTATTTATAGGAAATCCACAACCGTTAGGATCGTTTCTCGAACTACGAGCTTTGATCTTGACCATCCAAGTGTTGCCCATGGTTTTATATACCATGGGAGCTTGAAAACCTGTCCATAGAGTGTGAATACTATGCCCAAAAACCCAGAAACCAGCTGCTGTTTGAGAAAACTGATTTTTGCAGAACTGGGGGTCTCTCGCGGGTCGTGTAGACTTTCACTACGCGCCCCTCCTAAGCAACTTTGGCAGAATGTCAGTTTTAGTCCCTGAAAGTGTAAAACTTGGTTTTTGATGCATTTTTTTAACATGTTTAAGCCCCGTTAACCCCATTTCAAGGCTCTACAATGAAGTTAAAGTATAGGGAACTTAAAATATGCTGAAAAACATCTCGGATGTCGGTTCGTTTGGTCGTATGGTTGCGTTGTTCGGTTAATTACGACGAAACACGAACAAACACGAAAAACGATCCAAATTACTCGACGAATGGAATTTTAGCATGCCAATCACTAAAATAAAATATTTTAATGATTACTTAAGTTTTTGGATGTCCGGATATATTCAGAATGTAAGATATGCGCGTAAATGCAAACTAGTGCACTTATTGACGCTTTTAGTCCCTGTTTGACCATAAAGTTTATTTTTTTTTGCACACCGAACCCCTCAAAGCCTATATCTAAGCTATGTAAAGGATATTTAGGGTATGTTTAACTTATGGTCAAGTTCCGGAATGTTCGATACCATACGAATCAGCAGACTTTTGCAGTTTGACACAAATAGTCCGTGCGATCGAATAAACTTGATTTCGACACACCAAACCCTCCAAAACTTATTTCTAAGTTATGTAAAGGTTATTTATGGTATGTTAAGCCTATGTCACTGTTCCGGAGTGTTTGTTGTATTAAACTGATCACGTTTACGCATCAGTTCGCGTATAACTTTCCAGAAAGCGATTTAGAGCTCGAAATCGAACGAGAATTGATATGTGCAAATGATACACATATTTATACAAATCCCAAGTATGAAACAAAATATTTCATTGATTTAGTATTTGTTTGATGGCCGTGGAGGCACAGATGTCACATATTATATCATAAACTGACCAATATAATCAAACCATCAACCACTATATACAACTAACCAAAACACATGTATATGGGGCTACTTCATCATTTAAAATCACAAACTTTTTGTAACAAAACACGTTATATCATGGTTATATATAATGATGCACATGTGCAATCTTAATATTGGTAATGTAAAAGTAGTGTATTGCGGATGGTAATGTAAATGAAAGTGCATTTTTTTTACTATTGTTAATATATTACGAAATTTGTGCAACAAATGATACATATGCACATGTACATCCATAACTGTTACTCCAAAAAAAAATTTTCTAACCAAATATAGCGATTTTTTTAGAAAATATTAAAAAAAGAATTTTTTTTTTTGTGGTTTTTGGATTTTTTAAGTATATTTTTTGTGTTCACATTGGTTTTTGCGATTCTCGCAATAAAGTTGGTTCTCGCATGAACCATACCCTATGTGTGTGTGTGTATATATATATAGGGTAAGATTCATTTGAGAACCACGTTTATTGTAAGAACCACGAAAACCAATGTGAACACACCAAAAAAACCAAAAAAAAAAAAAAAACCTACAAAAACCTAACCCACATGTATTACACCATTCTAATTTAAAATATGTATAAATAACTTTGAAATATGTGTTATGCATAAAGTTTTGTCACTGTGGGGTGTGATCTTTAGTTTTTGAGATATGTATATAAATGTAAGAAAGGTTAGAATGCGAGTATATGTACACTTAGGAATTCTCTTATATATTCTCCTATATGTTAATTTTAGAACTTAATGAACAGTAAGTTCAATAAGGGATAAACAAATAGTATTAGGTACAGATACCTGTACCCGCATTTACTAAATCCGGTGTATTTTCGGTACCGGTTCGGCACCGGTACTCACCGATTTTTACCCTCAAATACCGGTGTCGTACCAGTACCGACCGGTACCGAGCCGTACCGTACCATGTATATTCGGTACCGGTAAACACTTTTGGAGATTTCGGTAACAGTGTTTTCGATATCGGTTGGTACCGAGCTCATTCAATCCTGTAGCAACGTAGCAATGCAAGTAATTGCACCGTTTAGATTATTTTTCATACACACAGAACTTCATTAAGGGACGAAAAAATAGTATTGGGTACCGGTACCCGGTTTTACCAAATCGGGTGTATTTTCGGTACCGGTATTCACTGATTTTTACCCTTAAATACCGGTGTCGTACAAGTACCGACCGGTACCGAGCCGTACCAGGTATATTCGGTACCGGTACACACTTTTGGAGATTTCGGTTACGGTATTTTCGGTAACTGTATTTTCGGTACCGGTTGGTACCGAGCTAATCAAATCCTGTAGCAACTTAGCAATGCATGTAATTGCACCATTTAGATTACTTTTCATACACACAGTAAGTAAACTGTATTTCGTTTGATTGAGATTTTATATACACAACAACTTATTTTGCTTTCTTTTTTGCCTTTTTTTCTGTAATGAATGAATTATAGCATGTAAAATTAACTTGGATATTTAGATTATTGATGAGCAAATCGTATCAAATCCTGTAATCAAACCGGTAACGTATTGGTACCAAATATACTATTACCAAATCATTTTCGTTACCAATTTGGTACCCACCTTTTGGCGTTTTCAGAATCGTTACTTTCGGTTCGACACCAGTCTAGCACCATACCTGTATTTATTGATTTTTACCTTCAAATACCATACCGTATTGTACCGAGCATTTTCGGTGCCGGTGCCTAATTTCGATGATTTTACGGATCGGTAATTTCGGTGCCGTTACCGGTACCGAGCTCATCCATATTTTAACGTGTTAGCACGGTAATAACTAAATTGAAAACAACCGAATTTTCAACGTGTAGGACGTGTGGGTCCTATTATTATATATTAGGTTATTTAAAATCGTTTTTTTTAGGACGAAGTGACCATCCTTATCACGTCATTTTTATTTATGTTTTTAATATTCGGTATCTGCTGCTGACACGCGTTTTGCAGAAATTGGGTCCCCGCCGCAACGCGCGGACGGAAAATCAACTAGTTAAGATACAAGTCATAAGATCTTATGCATAGTTCTCTTCCAAAATTTATTATTATGGTGTTTACAATTTAATAGCTTATGATATAATCTTAATATATATTTTACACAATCTATAATAAGTTACAAATCTTATAATTTGTGTTTAAATTAGTGTATCTCGGTATAAGACAATTTATATTTTGTATTCGTATACTGTATTTGTGTATTTACATATGTTCATCAAATAATATTTAATATTTTCTTCATATGGTCACTATATATCAATATATGAAAGGACAAGCAACATGTACAATTCATGTTTGGTAGTTGGTACCACATCCTAAACATACAAATAACATTTGCAAATACAATGTTGCGTATGAATTAAATCACTCATCATATAATTTTCATGAGAATGGAGTTTAAAACAACTATTCTTAAACCACAAACAAAAAATGAAAAAAATGCATACTTGATCATTAAAAAGATACAACACATACATAACACCTTTGTTAATCAAACAGCATATTCTATCACAACATGGTGGATGGCATGTTTAGAGAAGCGAAAGTTCAAAAAAAAAAAATAATAACCAATCGTGGCTCATGAAACTCCACTATGAAACACTAAAATCAAAAACAAAACAATTCTTATATTTGATTAGCTCGGTACCAACCGGTACCAAATATACCGTTACCGAAAATACCGTACCCGAAATCTCCAAAAGTGTGTACCGGTACTGAATATACCTGGTACGGTATGGTACGGCTCGGTACCGGTCGGTACTTGTACGACACCGGTATTTGAGGGTACCGGTACCGAAAATACACCCGATTTGGTAAAACCGGGTACCGTTACCCAATACTATTTTTTCATCCCTTAATGAAGTTCTGTGTGTATGAAAAATAATCTAAACGGTGCAATAACTTGCATTGCTACGTTGCTACAGGATTGAATGAACTCGGTACCAACCGATATCGAAAACACTGTTACTGAAATCTCCAAAAGTGTTTACCGGTACCGAATATACATGGTACGGTACGGCTCGGTACCGGTACCGGTCGGTACTGGTACGACACCGGTATTTGAGGGTAAAAATCGGTGAGTACCGGTGCCGAACCGGTACCGAAAATACACCCGATTTAATAAAGCGGGTAGAGGTACCTGTACCTAATACTATTTATTTATCCCTTATTGAACTTACTGTTCATTAAGTTCTAAAATTAATATATAGGAGAATGAGGTAATGAAACATGAATACTTTATTGTGTAAATAAAAGTACACGATTGGTGTTCACTTGCCAATAGGTCAAACGTTTGTGCTGAAACAGATATTAGATGCGATGTATACAAGACTGTCCAAAGAGCTCGCGGCTCGAAGCTCGCGCTCAAATTTAGTTTGGAAGAAACTCGCTTGATATGGCTCGATTTGAAAGTGAGCCAAGACATTTTTGCTCAGTTAGAAAGTGAACTTAGCTCGGCTCGACTCATAACGAGCCAAATTGGCTCGGTTTGGCTTGCTTGATAGCTCGGCTCGGCTTAGTTCCGATTATTTAATTTCTTTATGATATATTTATTGTCATATACATTATAATATATTACAAAAAAAACTTGTTATTATGTACATGTATTTAGGCTTGTAATTTGATATCTAAGTCATATTTGAATGCTAATTACCAAGCTAATGACCTAATATTGCATTTCGTTAAATTTAAAACTTATTTTTCATTGTTGAACATGATTTTGGATTGTAATGTATTAGGTTAAACATATTTTGAATATGTTCTTTTAATGTATTGAATAATATTTTAACCTACTGAATTTTGAGAGCTATATATCAATTTTTCTTTTTAAAATCGAGCTAGACTAAGCCAAGCCGAACCAGCTCAATTTAAAAACAATCCGGGCTCCAGCTTAGTTTTTCAGCTTGGTTAGCCAAGCCAGCTCGGTTTATATTCAAGACGAGCCTGAGCTTGCCCTGACTCGGCTCGGCTCAGCTCATGAACAACCCTAGATGTAGAGTGCCTCTCATATATTAGAACCTAATGTTTTTTAGTTAAATTTAAACATCAAATATTTGAAGTTTTAGCAATAAAGTTGGAATTATATTTTAATAATTTAGTTAGTGATTATATATAAAGTAACACACCAATGTTCAATTAAAAACCTATAGTTAGTGAGAAAATTCGTAATCTCTGCATTAATGAAGGGAATAAGACCTTAACAAAGGACGGACAAAATTGAAAAAAAAGTATATTTTCAAACATTACTACTTCTTCATATATTATTATTTTTTGTTTTAAATTGCACCATAAGATCACAAAGTCTTTTATCTTTCGTTTGAGTATATTCAACCATATTTTTTAGACATAAAAATTAGATTTAACGTGCCATGGGGGATTAAATTTTTAGATTTTTTAGCAGGGGGTGGGGTGTTGGTCGGTTTAACTTTTTAATAGTGTTGCACATGTGTAATACTAATTTTTTTATTAGTATTTTTCTTGTATCTTAACAATACTAGATTTACAGTCAAAAATTTTTAAATAATGGTGTGTTTTTAAATTCTTTTTCGGGACTTTTTGAGTTTTTACAATAAAAGAAGCTTTTGCTTGAACCCTACCATATATGTGTGTGTCTATGTGCGTGCGCGCTACATTGGTCAAATTGTTATATACGTTTACTAAATATGTACTTTTTTCTTCATTATATCTCTTATCTTCCTTAAGTTATCAATTATGAAATGGACCACAACGTGATTTCCGATCATTTTTACAAACATTTACACATAAATTATTAAAACACCTACACACAACTTACTATCGCCATACACCCCGCGACAACAATACATCATTGGATTTGTTTTAAGCATAGTGTATTGCACAATTAGGAGGAAGCACTTTTGTGAGGTTGTATTAAACTTGTGCGCCAAAAATCCAAAATATGATGCTATAAACATGATTAATAAATGGTTGGCACTAGTAAATTTTAAGTTAAGTGTTGACAGAAATCTCTAAGAAGACTGTGTTGAATGCAACTGATAGAACACCAAGTCCAGCTACACTCTCTAATGAAGCGTCTGGTTGCAGTTGAAGAGGTTACAACTACAACTGAAGTTTTACAACTATACCTGAACAACAACCAATAGTTGATGATGGAACTTCGGCGAAACTACAAATGACTGAATTGAAGTTCATGCGACTGATCAAACGACTCAAGTAACTATCCGTAGCGATCAAGTGAAGACAAAGCTTACATCCAACGATATGAAAACAACAATTACAAAAAAACACATGTGATTCAAGGAGAAAATAATATCAGTACACACGGAGTCTCACTCGTAAGGAAAGACTAAAGTGTATGCCTTATAGAAGCTAATAAAGTAAGAATAAGTTGACAATTTATGCTCAAACAATAAAGGGATGAAGTTTAAGTTGACCCACTAGTCATCAGGATCAATAAACAATAGTTTAAGAGTAAACTTCCGTTTTGCTCCCTGTGGTTTGGTCACTTTAACGGTTTTGCCCCAAACCTTTAAAAATAGCCATTTTACTCCCTGATGTTTTGGTTTTGTTGCCAGTTTGCTCCCTGCGGGGAGCAAAATAGAAAAACAAACAATTTGGATGGAGTTAGAGGCGGGGAGCAAACTGGCAAAAAAACCGAGACATCAGGGAGTAAAATGGCTATTTTTAAAAGTTTGGAGCAAAACCGTTAAAGTGACCAAACCACAGGGAGCAAAACAGAAGTTTACTCATAGTTTAATGATCCCATTAACTTTCCCTTAAGAAGGAAGTCAACTTATGTGAAAAAAAGAATTCAAAAATTCAAAATCTTCTCTCTTATCCATCACCAAAATCTGGAACTTAATTGTTCCATCTTGGCAGATTTTTTTATAGTTTAATTAGCAAACACATTAATTATTCATATTTGTTAAACTTATTACAATTTGTTAAGCATGTATTGATGTCTAATTTCGCATAAAAATTGGTTAAATTGATTTATTGAAATCATGAATGGCTTTATTCATCATTTGATGTATGTGGGAGAAAAAGTGTTAACAAAATCTGAATTAAGTTATTATTCCTTGATCATTTCAATACATTTTTTACGTAGACAAACATATGTTTTTCTTAGATTTAATATTTTTGATCTTGGATACAAATTATGGATTGAGATGGTGTTTAGACGGAAGTATGGATTGAGATCTAATGTCGAATTCATGGACAAAATTGATTGATTTTTGAATATGTTGTGCGAAATCACGTTTTAATCAATCCTTGAAAGAATCAGATCAAAATTGGAAATATTTCACTAAAAATTCCTAGAAAACCATGAAAAACGTAGCTCGTTGTTGCGCATTCGTTTGATTTTATAAAAGTGCATTCGCGCGGAGCTAGCATTTTGTAGTTCGCATGGATCTAGCATTTTGTAGTTCGCACGGATCAAGCAATTTCAGTTCGTGCGGATCAGATAAATCCCATTAGCATGGGTCAGTCCCCATTCATGAAGTTACAAGAAAGAGGACCATACAAAATCAAAACAATACAAAAGAAAGCCAGAGCCTGCAAAACACAGATCTGATGTCAAATTCATGGACAAAATTGATTGATTTTTGAATATGTTGTCCGAAATCACGTTTTAATCAATCCTTGAAAGAATCAGACCAAAATTGGAACTAATTCACTAAAAATTATTAGAAAAACCATGAAAAACGTAGCTAGTTGTTGCGCATTCGTTTGGAGGAGGAGGAGTTTTTGAAGAAATAGATTTTGGAGGAGGAGGATTTTTTTAAGGAGAATGGGCTATAGGTGTAAATGTTGATTGTGATGGAAATTTGAATTGGGTAGAATCAGTGGATTGACTAACAACTATTGAAACAACCGGTGTCTCTACCGCTGTTGTCTCAACATCTGTTGAAGTATTTGTTGCATCAATATTTGTTGCAGTGGTGGTTGGTAATGGTGAAGCGGGTTTTGTTTTTTGCTTTTTGGTGGGTGGTTTTTTTGGTGAGTGTTTTGGTTTGGTTGCAGCAGTGGGTGGCTTTTTGGTACCAACAGTGGTTTTGAGACTAGCAATGGTTTGCTTTTGAGGTGGTGAGGGTGGTTTAGGAAATGTGGTAATGGGAGGTTTATTGTGTTTGTATGATTTTCTACTGGTTGTGGTGCCAAGGTTCTTTGTTTTTATTTCCCATTCTCTTTATTCCTTTTGCTCCTTTTTCCAAATCCTTTCTTTTGTATCATTTTGATTTTGTATAGTCCTCTTTCTTGTAACTTCATCATCTGCCTAAATGTTTAGGGTTTTATCAACTCCCTTTTTTCCTTTCAGTGGCAGATGTTACTGAAGAATCTTTTGTAGGCTCTGGCTTTTGTTTTGGCACATTTATTTTTCGAAGACAGGTGCAGGGGTAGTGCCAGCCATCTTTGTAAGGGCTTCTTTGATTCCCTTGATGTCAGCTTGAGTGTCCTTATATCTTGCTTCAACCATAACCCTTATTAGTTCCATTTTGGTGTTATGTTGAGCAGCAGCTAGTTCCCTTTGGGCAGCAAGAATTGGTTGAACTGAATTCCAGAGCTCTTTGGATAACTGTTGAAGAGTTGGTTGACTTTTGGAAGCTTCCACCAATGCCTTTATGGATTCATTCATTTAAGTAAAAGTGGTTTCAATTGTGGAAATCCTCTCCGTCAAATCCTGATATTTTAAATCATCACCCAACTTAATGGGATCATCTGATTTCCCACCAGTGGTGGTTGTATCTGTTTTTGAAATTGGAGGAGTCTCCAAGGTTTCATTAATAGATTCCCCTGGTTCTTGGTTTTGGGGACTTCTCTCTACATCAGTGGTTTCCTTAGTAATCTCACAAGTGGTTAACTTGAACTCACCAGTAGATACCATGGTAGCCATAGTAGAGATTGCCTTCAAGGGCGTCTTACTTATGAAACTACTGTCCAGATGTAGATCATTGGATCCAACATCTGTAGTAGCTGCTCCACGTGAACTACCAGCAAGAATTTCTTGAAATTCAGGTGGTGTAACCTCCCCAGCTGTTTGTTGGTAAGCTAATTGAAATGGTTCAGACACAGCCAATGTAGAAGTTTTACTCTCAGTAATGTGTTGATTAAAGGGCTGTTTTGTGATAAAATTTAAATGGCCTCAAACGGAGGTAGTGTGGTAGGTGGAATTTGAGATGTGGGAGTGGTGTGGAAAGAGAATTTGCCTCGGGAGGAGGGTTGTTAAGCGTACTCTCAAGTGAGGGTAATACTTCATATTGAGGGGTCCCTGTGCTTACAACATGTTCCTTTTGTGAGGAATCATGAGGAGTTGTGGTTCTGGTTGAGATCTTTCCAACTATTGTGAGGAAGTTACAACAGTAGTTTCTTGTGACTTTTGTGTTGTCATAGGGTTAACCTCTGGTATCTCATCTTCTAGAGGACCCTTATTTGAGGGTTTGGTGGGCTTGATGGTTTTCTTTTTGGTCTTTTTGGGTTTTGATGGTGGGGGTTGCACAGCAGTGGTTGTGCTGCTGTGTTCACCATAAGAAGTGGTCTGAGCAACAGAGGTTTGAGGAGCAGATGTGGACTCATCTAAAAGTTGCTCAGACCCCTTTTCTTGTGTTTTTGAAACTTTTGACTCTTTGCCCATAAGGCGAGTGAATGTTTTAGATGAAAGACTGTTTATTTTGAATGTAACTAATAACTCAAGAGCCTTGGATTGAGATCTAATGTCGAATTCATGGACAAAATTGATTGATTTTTGAATATGTTGTGCGAAATCACGTTTTAATCAATCCTTGAAAGAATCAGATCAAAATTGGAAATATTTCCTTTGCCCATAAGGCCAGGACCCGAAATGGTGTTTAGACGGAAGTATGGATTGAGATCTAATGTCGAATTCATGGACAAAATTGATTGATTTTTGAATATGTTGTGCGAAATCACGTTTTAATCACTTGTGGAATTTTCTTTAGTAACTAATAACTCAAGAGCCTTGGAAACAAAAGGAAAGCTGTGTTTTTTCTTTTCTTTAACATTTTTCACATTATTGACCAAATCAGTAAACAATGCTTGGGAGTAGTTAAAATCTGTTTTAGACATAATAGCATATCCCAAGTATTGAATTTTTAAAGGAATTTCATTAAAAGCAGTTGTTTTGTTAGAAACACAAGGTAGCAGTGTATGAAATAAAAATTTTATAGGTGGTGGAAAATTGCCATTTTGCATTGTTGCTTTTGATAGTTGACCATCATACCCATTTTTTATCAAATCCAATAGATACTCACTTTTAGGGAATGAAGTTTTACCCACTAGATCATTTGTCTGAAAGACCTCTGTAATGGTTTCTGGTGTTATTGGTACCAAAAAATCTCCTACTATTGAGGTGATTTCCCATGGCTTTTTATCTTGTTCTTGAACTTCAGAATTAGCCCAGAAATCACGTAGGGTGTCTTGATAGATGGGTGCATCACAGGTAAGAAAGGTTTTGTACTTTAATAAGGATAGGGTGTCGATTATGGTATGAAACTCTGTATTTTTGTCTGTTTTCTCAAACGTACAGAGATAATTTTGAGGGTGTTTAAGGATAAGAGCCATGATCGGAATAGAAAATCGCGAATGGATGAGAGAGAAATGAAGAAGAAGATGGTAACTGTTTTAAGAATTTTGAATTCGATACGGCAGTGAAAACTCTGTTTGGGGGTTTTATGAGGGTTTTATTAAGGGGAAAATGAATGCTGACATGGCTGCGGTTTCAAAGATCGGACGGTTAACATCTCCTCACGTGGCAACCTCTGACGGACAAAGTGGATGACAGTTGTTTGGAAACCACTGATGGGAGACATCGGTGGTTGGGAACGGTGCATGAAATATCAAGGGTTAATTTTTGTCTATCAGTGGATAGACATCAGTGGTTGAAACACTAATGTTTAGTCAATTAGTGGTCAACAAGGAAATGAAGGAACAGAGGTTGTCTTTCAACAGTGGGTGAAAATTAAACTATCATAGGTTTGAAACAAGCAGTGGATATGGACAGACTTTTAAGGATTTATGAAAAATTTTCATTTTAGCTATTTTTAAGGATGGATTTTTGATTTTCCGAAAACATTTTTAAAGCTTTTTATTCATGGAGAAGAGGTTTTAGCCTTCTAATCCAAGTTAATCATTCCAATTCTTGAAATCAAATTTTCAAATATGGATGTGTCTAATGCTTTGGTTAGCACATCTACCAATTTATCTTTTGTTGGAACATGATGCAGTGAAATCAAACCTCTTTCATAGCAATCCCTCACGAAGTGATGTCTGATGTCAATGTGTTTAGTGGTTGAATGGGAAACTGGATTTTTGATGATATTTTCAGCTACTTGACTGTCCAACATGAGAGGAGTCTTTAAAGCAGTTACACCAAAATCCAGCAACTGATTTTGAATCCACAATAGTTGGGTTGTATAGCTTACAGCAGCAATGTACTCTGCTTCAGCAGTAGATGTGGAAACAACTGCTTGCTTTTTGCTTTGCCAAGACACCAAGCAATCACCTAGGAATTGACACCCTCCTGATGTAAACTTCCTTGTGGTGTTGCATCAAGCAAAATCACTGTCTGAGTAACCTAAAATCTTAACATTCCCATTAGCAGGATACCAGATACTAAGTGTGGGAGCACCTTTTATGTGTCTGAATATTCTTTTCACAACTGTTAGGCCCTAAAGTGTGAGACTGACGCATCAAATTAATACAACGGGCCATGGTTACGAACTGGGCTTTACTGGGTTAGTTTATATTAGGTTTTGGACCTTTATAGGTCACTTGGGCCAAGCTTTAGGCCATGTGGGCCAAGCAGGCCCAAGGGGAGCCCATGTAGGGAAGTGGGCTTTAGCATGTATATAAACAAGTTTCTAACTTGTTTTTAGGTTTGATCCTCATTGTTACAGAATTTCTAAAGAAGCTAGAGAGAGGCGATTGTGGTGTAGGAACTTGTACCAGACGGTTTTGCTAGTTGATAGTAATAGAATCGTGTGCAAGTTTGAAAGTGATTCGGTATTGTGTTCTTTGTTTTTCAATTGTTTTTCGGTTTATCTTGAATCTCACCAAGTTTGGATTCCGCACAAACTTGGTGATAGTTTGATATCATTGAAAGATCCGGTTATACGGGACTTACAAGTGGTATCAGAGCCATTAGAACCTGTTTCTAGGCTCGGTGTGATATCAAATATTCAAGATTTTTGTTATTTTTGGTTCGGTGTTCTTCGCGTTCTTCGTGTTCTTGGTGGTGTTCATCGAATTTTTATCAAAAATTAGTATAGTTTGGTGTGTCAATCCTTTTTGAAACTGATAAAGATATTTTACGTTTCTTTTTATTTTAAAAGAAATATTCTTTTTGTTTTAAAAGGTTTCACTTTCCAAAAATTTTGGGATTTCTGTTAAGTTACGTTCTCAAAAAGATTTTGCAAACAATAAAGATTTTGTGGATAAAGTCAAACTGATTTCGAGTCCAATTTTTTAAGGAAACAGCCGGTCTCGACTCACAAGATCTCGAGTCCTTCATTCACTGATTTCGACTCACATCATCTGCTTTAAAGGTCTCGAGTCATCATCACCTCACTGGTCTCGAGTCATCTTCTTCAGCAGCAGGTCTCGACTTCACATCTTCAGCAGGTCTCGAGTCAAGGAGGTCTCTTCACAGTCTCGACCCCTCATCTCAGAAGGTCTCGACTCATCACCATCATTCAAGGTCTCGAGTCATTCACTGTCTCGAGTCATATTCATCACAAAGGTCTCGACTCATCTCTTGAGGTCTCGACTGATCAAGATTCACAGTCTCGAGTGTTCAACATCACTTCACATAGGTTTCGAGTCATTGATCATCTGAGTCGCAACCACGATTCCGATTCCGAGTCGCAACCTCTGTTTCGACTCACGGTTTCGAGTCCCATTTTGACACAAGATTTCAGGTTCCATCTGCAACATCGAGCCAACCACCGTTGTTCTCCTCCACTCTTGAACGACCTCCGTGCATCACCACTGTCAACCATCCTCATACAACATTTCGTTCACCGTCATCTTCATCGTTCATCTTCATCGTTCATCTTCGTTTAACAGTTATCTTTATCGGTTAACTCCTCTATCATCGTTCATTTTCTCCGGCGACAACCGATATCATCTTCTCCGGTTTCACTACCATCACCTTCGTTTAACTCCCGACGACCTCCGGTTACCATCTCCGTCTATCTCCATAATCACCATCCTTCATTAGTTGTCCGTTTTAAACTTGCAGCTCATATTGAAATAGAGAAAAGAAAGTTTGGCGGCTAAACTTTTGAATATTAGGGTTTTGGTACGGGTTAAACGAGGAAGAAGCACAAGAATTTTGTGACATTTTCGCGACATCTGTCACTGTCGAGTAAAGAAAAGAATAAGCAGATTGGACCTTTAGAATTCTGCTTTTATTAGGATTTAATTTATTAACAATAATCATAAAATAATTGATTTTTATAATAATAATAATAATAATAATAATAATTATAATAATAATAATAATAATAATAATAAGTATACTTTTATAAATTATTAAATAAAAAAAATTAAAAAAAAAGGGTTTGTTTGGTTGTGAAAAGTTTGACAGGTTTGGAGGCGCGGTACAGGAAGTTGGTTCGAGCATTTTTCAAAGGGGTTTGAGTTAGCGAGTACACAGGTTCTCGCTTTGGGCTTGTGTTGAGAAAATACTTAAAAGATCACATTTTTGGGGGATCACTTCTTAAAAATGTCTTCTAAGAGAGAGGTGCTTGAGCAGGAACTCCAAGGATTCAGATACTCAAATGGTGAATCCATAGAAGCATTGATTGGCTGGTTTGCTGAACTACTCTCTGAAATGGAGAAGGCAGAGATGGTGGTGTCTACTCACACGAGTAACAGAAAGCTTCTGGATGCTATAAAAGAGATTCCAGATCAGGCAAACTGTAGTTGGTTTACCAATGTTAATCAGATAATAGTGACAACCGATTGTTACAGAATGAAGCCGGATGAGCTGATCTCAATCATCAAATCATATGACAATGCTGACAAACAGTCTACTCAAGGCAACACATCTGCTGCAGTTTGCTCATCCACACAAAATTCAGCATTTATGTTTAACAAACCCCTGGCTCAAGAAATTACTCGTGATCGTGAAGAGATACTTTCTGTCTTTTGCACTCCTGAGTGTAGAGAAAGAAATGAGGCTTATCGGTTACATACCGCTGAGTTGATTCAAGACTACAAAGATATTAAAAATAAAAACTTTACTTTGGCTAAAAATGAAAAACTTTATAAAGAAAAAATTGAAGCTCAAAGGAAAGATATCATTCAGTTGAAAGAAGATCTCAGCGCTAAGAATTGTAATTTTTTAGATGCTCTAGCAACAATTAGTGACTTGACCAAAGAACTAGAAGACTTAAAGGTGAAATATCAGGTTAATGAAATTAATATTAAAAGGTATGACACTTCTAGTAATTTGGTCAAGAACATTTGTGGCATACAACTAGAGTACAAAGAAAAGAAAGGGGCTGGTTTGGGATACAATAAAACTCCTCCTCCATACAATCATAACTATACATATATGCCTTACACGGAAGAGGAGTTAATGAATGAGGGCAAGATGACTTACGGTCCAAAGACTGATAAGTCATCATTCAACAGCAAACCTGTTGAAAAACGTGTGACTCCTCCGATCACGTTTATTTCTCCATCTGTGAATGATACTAATACTTTGTACTCCCTTGCAGATGAAGTGAAAGTTGAAAATGTAATTGGGGATGAACAAGCATCAGAGTCTGGTTCTTCTGAAAATTTAATAAATGAACCTAATCCAGACTTTATTTCGGCGTGTAGTATTTTTAACTAGGTTTTTCGCTCTGTGTTTAATTTTAGTCCTAATGGTTTGGGCGAAAATGTTGATGCTTGTGTAACAGCGACTGAATCGGCAGATGAAACAAATGAGCCATCTGAACCATCTGATTCCAAATGTGATTCATCTGAAGCAGCTGATTCTGAGAAATTGGAATCAGTTGATTCTAGTGGATTCAGCCCAAAGGTGTCATGTGCAGAACCGTCTTGTGCTGAAAATTCGTCAAATGTTTCAGCTGAAGTTTCTACTAAAGTTTCTGGTGTTTCATCTGACAAACTAGAACTCTCCGATTCTGTCAAAACTGATGACATGAAGGATGACGAGAAGACTGATGTGAACAAGGCTCCAAGTGCACAAGCTAAACAATCTGAACCTTCTGTTAGTAATGAAAGGGTTCTGATCAAGCAACAAGAGCCAAAACGAGAAAATAGAAGGAGAACGAATGAGAAGCCTAACCATCAAAGACAATCAGGCTCTCCACAATCCTCAACGGGCAGCAATCATCTGCAAAAGGCTCGTAATGTGAAAAATACTTTTGTTAAGCCAGTCTGTAATGGAAAATGTGAGAAATATGCATTTGACTGTGCTAACAAGGGTTTCAGAAAGACTGGTGAGATTTCTGAAAAAGACTTGCAGTCTAAGGAAAACAAGAAGAATCAAAGGAAATCTCCACCACAAAAGGCCCCTGCAAACGACAAGTATAGACATCCGAATTCATCATCGTTTGCAAGAAATGTGCAACAAAAACAAGCACATAAAGGACCAGATTATTCTTCAGGGCCTGCAAGAGCTACACAAGCTGATCAAAATGCCTTCTACGTTAAGAGACAAACATGTTTCAATTGCAGCATTGCTGGTCACATTGCTCGGAACTGCACAAATCGTCCCTATGTACCCTACTATATGCAAAATCAGAGGGTTACACCAAAGGATAACAATCATTCTAAGCCGATGAAGGTATCATCACCTAAGGCAATGAAGAATGTGAATCCCAAGGTTAAACCTTCTGATGGGGATTGGAACACTGCTAAAAACAAACGCAAGGCTGTTCAGGAACAAAAACGTGTTTCGAAAACTAATAAACCTGAAACAGCTAAAGTTGCTCAACCGAAGGCAACAAATACGTTTGTTAAATCAAGACAGATTTGGAAACCCAAATCCAAAGCAGCGACGTCTCCAATCCTTGAGACAAAAGGGGACTTGTGTTTAAAGGAAGTGTCTTATTTTGATGCTTCAGGAAATCCCAGGACCACAATGGCCTGGGTACCCATGTCTTACTAATCTCCTTACTTTTCAGGAACAACTAAGGAGGAGCTGTTGACAATCTCTGGAATGTTGATAGCGGTTGTTCCAGAGATAAAACGGGTAACATTTCACTGTTGCAAAAAGTTCAAATTTTTTTTACAGATGATATGTTTCCTTTGGAGGAGATAAAAGAAGTAAGAAATGATCAGCAAAAGGTACCGTTTAAATTCAGTACTTTGATTTGAATTTTGATTAGTCTTCAATCTGATGACAGAACGGTTAAGCAAAAAATTTTTTCTCTCTTTTTCTTAGTTTATACTTTGTATATAAATTGTCCTTTCTCTAGTAAATGGTAAATTTGCGCAAAAATACAAGATTTATGCACAAATTTAGGGGGGGGGGGAGAGGAACATATAGATAGATATAGAGTTTAGGAGGAGAAAACTCAGAAAATACAAAAAGAGTTTGCTGTATATATGTATTGTTTTAGGGGGAGAAAATGAGAAAAATACAAAAACATTAGAAAAATGAAAAAGCCAAAAAGAAAGATTGCATGATGTGGGAAGTGAAATAAATGTTCGTGTTAAAGGGTTTGACTAACACATGTAAGGTGCCATAGCTGAAAAGACTAGGATCTACTGCGATATGTCGATAGGCTTGACGCTCAAATGATAAAAGATACTAAGTGATATAAACATAACAAACTATGTACCATGTGGGTAACATACCAACGGCGTATGATTTTATGGTCTTAAATCTTGCGTTGATAGATAGCCAACATCTGAGGTTTTGGGTCTTTATATTGTTGTATCATCTGGGGATATCTTGGCTGTTCTTCTGTTCAGAACTAAAATTGTACATGACCCCAGGAAAGAAAGTCACTTGGAATTAGCTCATTTCTATTTGAATGTCTGTATGTTGTCCCGATACACACAATTTTGATCTGATTCTGAAATCTTCTCTGAAAAAAGTCGTGTACCTCCTCTGCTGCATCCAGATATATGCTGACCTGGAGGTGCTAGGCAACGACAGCTTCTGCTGCATCCAGATACATGCTGACCTAGCTGTACGTTGTCGTGTTATAGATCTAATACACCCAAAAGAGGCCCTCAAGTGCCCAAAAGAAACCCTAGAAACCTATATCAAATTGAGAAAAACTCATTTGATCTGTATATTATACCTTCTCTGCAAAAGATCTATTCTGTTCTCTTCTCAACCTATTCTCAGTTAAGATTTTAGAAATCTGGATTGGACTTGTGAAATATGTGGTAGGGAAGATACTTGCATGATAGAGTGTGCTGTTTATATTTCCAGGATTTGATTAGTATTTATTTGGGTGTTCATTGTTAAGAAATCAAAACATGATAAAACAGATTATATGCAGACCTAGACACAGTCAAGATATCTTAAAGGATGACATCAGTATACTCACCTGCTACGATGAATCGTTGTGCTTACCTTGATCGTGGGGGTATGCCTTGAAATGGGACACACGGGTATAATAGTATAATATTACCTAAAGCATATCACGAAGTTGAAAAATTGAAAGTTGAGCGTTAAAGTTTAAGTGGACAAACATATTGGCAATCGCATAGACCAGTTTGATTAGGCTCGTACTGAAAAGTGTTCCTTAGTCTGCCTGAGAACGAATTTTGATCCCATTTCAATTGTAATTGTATATTATGGTAGTTGGTTATATTTTGAGTTTTTATTTGCTTTAATTCTTAAAATTAAAAAAAATTGAAAAAATCAAAAATACAAAAATAGTGTCTTGCTTTTCTATAAAACCAAAAATCCAAAAATAGAGTGTTTATTTGTTTTCTTAAAAATTAAAAATATAACCGTTCTTGAAGATTTGACTGATCATCAAAAGTTGAAAGAATTTAAATTGTGAAATCTGAGTATAAGTACTTGGTTGTACCTAGTGTTCATATGGTACTCTCCCTGTTGCATAAGAAATGTTTGCTTATGAGTTTGTGAGAATGTGCAGAACTTGATTTCATTCAAGAACAGGGGTTGATGAAGACTGAGATGCTGTTAGTTACTGAAGAAGCCTGAAGCAGCACAACAACAAGATGTACCTGAGTCAGAAGAACCGGATACGAAACGCCGTCTGATAATGAAAGTACATTTGAAGAAGTGCCGTGAACCTGCTTGAAAGAGAAAGACTGAAGAAGAAAAGAGTTGTTGAGAATCCTCCTCTCACATTTTTTTAACACAAACTTTCAAGCAAAAGCTGATCGTGATCCTGATATGAAGCTAACCACAAGAGCTGAAGAAAGCGACCCAGTGCTGAGAGTTCCGAAGTCAAGAACTTCCACAACATCTGCAGCATAGTGACAACCATAGACTACGTTGAAGACGTTGCTGAATTCATGCTATGAAGACAATTTGATGGCATCAGTCTAGGGGGAGATTGTTAGGCCCTAAAGTGTGAGACTGACGCATCAAATTAATACAACGGGCCATGGTTACGAACTGGGCTTTACTGGGTTAGTTTATATTAGGTTTTGGACCTTTATAGGTCACTTGGGCCAAGCTTTAGGCCATGTGGGCCAAGCAGGCCCAAGGGGAGCCCATGTAGGGAAGTGGGCTTTAGCATGTATATAAACAAGTTTCTAACTTGTTTTTAGGTTTGATCCTCATTGTTACAGAATTTCTAAAGAAGCTAGAGAGAGGCGATTGTGGTGTAGGAACTTGTACCAGACGGTTTTGCTAGTTGATAGTAATAGAATCGTGTGCAAGTTTGAAAGTGATTCGGTATTGTGTTCTTCGTTTTTCAATTGTTTTTCGGTTTATCTTGAATCTCACCAAGTTTGGATTCCGCACAAACTTGGTGATAGTTTGATATCATTGAAAGATCCGGTTATACGGGACTTACAACAACAATGAGATTAGATAGCCTAGGTGTTGACTGGGATCTAGCACAGACATATGTTGCAAACATGATGTTTTGACTTGATGCAGTTAGGTACGATAAAGACCCAATCATGCTTATATATAATGTCACGGCCCCCGGCCCGGTTTTACCCGGTCCAGAAGCCGAGGGACAGAAACCCGCCGTATTGGTGTGTTAATTGGCAGCGGAAATTTTTACAGGATCGTTTAATTGAAAATTTCCAATGATCTTATTTCACAATTTTGGGACATGTCACACCCCGACCACGTAAAACAACAAATTGTGGCGGAAACATCGGGGAGTGTTGTAAAAGAATCATTGTTTCACAACCATGGATTTAAAAGTTTTGTTTTATTGAATTATTGAACACATTGTTTTAGTACAAATCAAATAAATACAAATATTGTCTTTCAAGTTTTAAGTCGCTAAGGCACGGGTCCAACCTATGTGTAGCATGCATCAACAATCATCACAGAGTAGTACCTGAAACATATGTGAAAATAAAACGTCAGCATAAAAATGCCTGTGAGTAACATAGATTTTGTGTATTAGATTCATGGTTTTGGATAATACAAGAAAATGTTTTATGTTTACAAAAAAAGCCATGAATCCAATGTAAAAGTTTTGTTTCTAAAACGTGTTGTTTTGGTAAAATGTTAATAGTATATACAAAAATATACTTTGGTTTTGAGAAAATTGGATAAGTAATGTATTAAAATATATTTTAGTTTTGAAATAGTTAAACAGATAGTATATCAAATATACTTTGGTTGCTAAAATAATAGTTTTGGTAGTATATCATAAGTATACTTTGGTTTAAGAATGAAAACATCGGTAGTATATAAAATATACTTTGGTTTTGTAAATAACATATCAAACTATGCTTTGGTTTTGAAAATAGCATATCAACTATGTTTTTGTTCGAAAATAACATATCAACTATGTTTTGGTTTGAAAATAGCATATCAACTATGCTTTGGTTCGAAAATAGCATATCAACTATGCTTTGGTAAATAACAAGATAGGTAGTATATCAATCTATACTTTAGTTTTGTAAAATAGAAAAATCGGTAGTTTGTAAACTATATGTTGGTTTTGTATATAGTATATCAAAATATACTTTGGTTTAATAATATCACATTTGAGAGCACATCAAACTGTGCTTTAGTAGTATATCAACATATACAAAAGAAACTGTGATTTGGTATTCAATCAAGCCTTAGTGTATGAAACTACACTTTGGAGACTATAGAAATACCACAAAGGCAATTTCTATTTGGTTAAAATTTGGTTTCTGACATTCCATACAACAGGAATGGGGTGTCTAGTCCTATAGCGCTATATGTGACACCTGGGTCACTGCGACCATCAAACAAATACCAAACCAATGAAATATTGTATTTCATACTTGGGATTTGTATAAATATGTGTATCATTTGCACATATCAATTTTTGTTCAATTCCAAACTCTAAATCGCTTTCTAGAAGGTTATACGCGCACCGATGCATAAATATAACCAGTTTAATGCAACAAACACTCTGGAATAGTGACATAAGCTTAACATACCTTAAATAACCTTTACATAACTTAGAAATAAGTTTTGGAAGGTTTGGTATGCCGAAATCAAGTTAATTCGCTTACAGGGACTAAATTTGACAAACTGCGAAAGTATGCCAATTTGAACTGTAACAGACATTCCGGAACATGACCATAAGTTAAACATACCATAAATATCCTTTACATAGCTTAGAAATAGGCTTTGAGGGGTTCGGTATGCTAAAATAAACTTTTGGGTCATTCAGGGACTAAAAGCGTTAAAAAGTGCATAAGTTTGCACTTTCGCGCATAACTTACGTTCTGAATACATCCGGACATCCCAAAATTTATGTAAGCACTAAAATATTTTATTTTAGTGTTTGGCATAAGAAAAATCCATTCGTCGCGTCATTTGGATCGTTTTTCGCGCTTATGTGCATTCCGTCGTAATTAAGCGAACATCGCGATCGTACGACCCAACGAACCGACATCCGAGATATTTTTAAGCACATTTTAAGTTCCCTATACTTTAACTTCATTTTAGAGCTTTGAAATGGGGTTAACGGGCCTTAAACACGTCGGAAATTGCCATAAAACACAACAGGGACTAAAACTGCCAATCTGCCAAACTTGTAGGCTTGCGCACCGCAAGACTCACCCTTACGGTGCGCAAGAGGTCTGCAAAACATCAAAATGTTCCAAACAGGCTGTTAACAGCTGCTTACCACTCCTAATCCCTTGCACATGGTATTGTAAAACCACTATCTTGAGGTGTATGGCCAAGATCAAAGCACGGTTTCCAAGAAACGATCCTAACGGTTCGAGAAACACTATAAATACCCAACCCCCCTTCCATTCAAAACCCACCAAATCTGATCAAAATGCTCTAAGTTGAGGCCTTTGCTTCATACCTGAGCTATTCGATCACGATTTGCTTGCGGGGACCCTTTGTAAGTGTTCCTTCGTTCTTTTATTGCTTTTCGAGTCCGAAAGTCAAACTATGTTTGACTTTCGGCGTTGACCAGTCAATGGTCAACGTGAAGTTCGATTGAACTTCATAACGTGATCGTAATCACGATGGTTATAGTCCCTAGTGGCTATACTTACTGATTACCACGTTATCTAGACTCAGTGACGAGTCGTAGTTTGGGTCAAAATACGCCTTTACGCATATTTTGTAACTAAACTACTCTAGGATATCAAAACCGTTTGTTTTGATAGCAAAACCTATTTTCTAAACATGTTCTAGCATGTTTAGCTCGTCGCTTTTTAGTTTAGTGCTTATGTAGGGTCGTAAGGTAAGCGATCTAAACAATCGCTTATACTTTCGAACCCGACCTGTTTGGTCGATCTTTAGGATCCGACCAAACACATTAGGTGACCATAGTGTATAGGGAATAACCTTCCGAGGTTATACCTAATGGTCACATCGTTTAAGTAGTTGTATGATAGGTAGTTTATATGCCTTAGGTAAATTACCAAAATACCCCTTTGATGGAAAAATTCATTTTAAATATATGTAACATAACTTTTGACATATAAACTGGTTTAATAACAATATTAGACATGTAGAGGCATATTTTACTTATCATAGGACTAGTTAGGCGTTCCGAACGCGTTTCACGCGAACGACGCGTTAAAGTAGCATAAGCTACCTAAACAGGTCGTAATGGGTCGTAAGCACTTAGGTTAGGTTTCATTTAGTATGTAGGCTTTGTTAAACCATATTACATGAGTTTCTATACTCGTTTGGTTTACGAACCCTCATTCTATCCGATCCTCCGTTCTAGGTCCGGTTTATTAACATAGTTACCTATATTAGGTGCCGTTTGATATCCGCGATCTCAAGCATTGTTTGGTTGTTACTCAAGGACTACTAATTAATCTCAAGTGAGTACATAGACCCCTCTTTTACTATTTTCCAAACTGTTTTAGGGTGGAACACATGTGCCCACTTGTTACTTTCATGCTTTCCTGTTTTCACATCATATACTTGCTATGTTCATTAGTACATTTATAGTACATGATTTCATTTGTGTTTTATGCTATGTATGCCCATTGTGTGCGTACTTAGTACATTACTTTACATTACATTTTATGCTATGTATGCCCATTGTGTGCGTACTTAGTACATTACTTTACATTACATTTTATGCTATGTATGCCCATTGTGTGCGTACTTAGTACATTATTTTACATTACATTACATTTTATGCTATGTATGCCCATTGTGTGCGTACTTAGTACATTATTTTACATTACATTCTATGCTATGTATGCCCATTGTGTGCGTACTTAGTACATTATTTTACATTACATTTTATGCTATGTATGCCCATTGTGTGCGTACTTAGTACATTATTTTACATTACATTCTATGCTATGTATACCCATTGTGTGCATACTTAGTACATTTATTATTCATCACATGCTTATATTTTGGTATGACATTTGGTTTGTTTAAATGAGACAATGTACATTCATTAACACCGATCATGCCGCTCGGTAGTAGGTAGTGGTACCATAGGACTTGACAAATCCCATTCCTGTAATCTCGGGTTTGTTTGGATGGAAGGAATGACCGAATCCGAATACATTATTTGGTAACCTTTACTAAAAGGGTTATCCAACTGTCGCAAGGCTTGGATGTATGAATTTTCACAATACCGCATAAATGTTTATATCAGTATAGCATGCATTTATTTCACAAAACATAACTTTGATTTAAACTATGTTTTACTTCAATACCTTGTTTTTGTGCATTTTACATATGGTTTAGTTGATATATTTCACTTACCATACATAAAAATTTTGACATTTACATACACAATTCATGATTTACATTAGACATAAACATTAGACATAGACATTAGACATGGTTTTCAAATAAACATTTTGACTTTTGATTATACGTAAACATTTTACTTTGGTGGTTTGGTTTGGGTAGGTGATTTTGTGACAACTGCCACTTTCGGGTAATTTACTTACCTTTAAACGATGATTTACATAATACAAGTATGTGTTTTGAATATTCGGACTGCATGATTTCATGATATACATCTTAGAAAACTCATGGAATATTCGTTTATTATTACACATGATTCACTTTTATTGGGTACATTTGAAATAGTGCAAACAATTCACCGAAACAACTAGAGTAGTGCCTAGTGAACTAGAGTGCTGACGAAAACTCCGGATCCGTAGAAAACATCTAAAATGTCACACCCCGACCACGTGGAACATACAAAACGTGGCGGAAACATCGGGGAGTGTTGTAACAGAATTAATTGTCTCAAATCCATGGCAATTGAAGTTTTGTTTTATTGATTGAAAGTGCTACAATGTCTAAATAAACAAAGAAGTACAACACAATTAACTAGTCTTGCATCTTTTAATGTCACTAAGGCACAGGTCCGCCTAAGTATGTCTTGATAAGTCCTATGCTTCATCTCCTGAAAACACATGTGAAAATAGGTACGTCAGCATAAAAATGCCTGTGAGATACATAGGTTTTGTAAAAACAGAATTCATGACTTATGTTTGAGAAAATGTTTAGTCATGAACCTTGTAATTTGCTTTGTCTTGTAAATCATTTGAAAAACGATAAGATAAGATGATATGTATAGATAAGTGAATGATGTATGGTTAAAGGAATAACCATATAAAATGAGTTTGTATAAGATAAGTTGTTTGTAAATCAATGTCTTGTGAAAAGTATGTTACTTGTATAAAATGTTCTATGTCTCAAACTGAAATGATTCAATTAACGCTACGATATGTAATACCATACAAACACTTATATATAGGAAGTACCAGCGGCGTATCCACCATGTTTGTATCACATTACACATGCATCGTTACTTAATCACTTAATCAAACCAAACCACCAAAGTAATGTTTAACAATTGTAGAAATGTTTATGTATTGTAAGTAATGTAAAGTTAAACGAATAACCTTATAGTAGCATATCAAAAGTATACTTTGGATTTGTAAGTAACATATTAAACTATGTTTTGGTTTTGTAAATAACATATTAAACTATGCTTTAGATGTTTAACAAAATATATGTTGGTTTTGTACAATACCACACATGAGAGTATATAAAAAAATATACTTTAATAGTGTGATTTAAGAATTCATTCAGACCTGGTGCATCAAAATACACCTTTGAGACTATAGAAATACCACAAAGGCAATCCCTATTTGGATGGAGCAACAAATTGGTTTCAGACATTCCATGACAACAGGAATGGGGTGTCAAATCCTATAGCGCTATATCATACTAACAATCGGTCTGGTGAACATAAAATAAGTACAATTCAACAGTTTATTTTATGTTCTTTGAGAAATTAATGTTTAAACCATAGATAGTCATTTAGTTTGTCAAATGATAAGTAATAACATGTATAATCAATTATACTTTGAAATCAAGAAAATATAAGCATGTGATGAAATCAACTGTACTAAGTATGCTCACAATGGACATACATAGCATAAAATGTAATGTAAAACGATGTACTAAGTACGCACTCAATGGGCATACATAGCATAAACTGTAATGAAATCATGTACTATAAATGTACTAATGAACATAGGAAGTATATGATTGAAAACAGGAAAGCAGGAAAGTAACAAGTAGGCACATGTGTTTCACCCCAAAACAGTTTGAAAACAGTAAAAGAGGGGTCTATGTACTCACTTGAGATTGCTCGGTAGTCCTTGAGTAACAACCAAACAATACTAGAGATCGCGGATATCAAACGGCACCTAGTATAGGTAGCTACATTAATAAACCGGACCTAAATCGGAAGATCGGGTAGCATTAGGGTTTGTAAACCAAACGAGTGTAGAGACTCGTGTCTTTTGGTTTAACAAAGCCTACATACTAAATGAAACTTAACCTAAATGTCTACGACCCATTACGACCCGTTTAGGAAGCTTATGCTACTTTAACGTGTCGTGCGCGTGAAACGCGTTCGGACCGCCTAACTAGTCCTATGACAAGTATTATATGCCTAAACATGTTACATAATCAGTTGCATGACAAAAGTTTTGGTTACATATGCTAAATTACCAATTATGTATGAAAAGGGTATTCTGGTAATTTACCTAAGGCATATAAACTACCTATCATACAACTACTTAAACGTCGTGACCATAGGGTATAACCTCGGAAGGTTATTCCCTACCTACTATGGTCAGCTAATGTATTTGGTCGGATCCTAATGATCGACCAAACTGGGTCGGGTTCGAAGGTATAGGCGATTTATTAGATCGCCTACCCTACGACCCTAGACAACGTGGTAATCAGTAGGCATAGTCCCAAGGGACTATGACCATCGTGATTACAATCACGTTGCGAAGTTCAAACGAACTTCGCATTGACCATTACTGGTCAACGCTGAAAGTCAAACAAAGTTTGACTTTCTGACTCGAAAAGCAGTAAAATAAGGAAAAGAACGAAAGAATACTTACGAAGGGTCCCCGAATGCTAAACTCGATTCGAAAATCTCAGGTATGAAACTAATGTTTCAACTTAGAGTTTCTCAAATCAAATTTCTAGTAATTTTTGCAAAGGGGTGATGGGGTATTTATAGTTTTCGGTGAACCGTTGAGATCGTTTCTTGGAAAAGGGGAAAAGATCTAGTCCGTACACTTGTTGCAAGGTTATGGAAGCTTAATTCCATCCTTATCTAGTGACTAAGCAAGTGAAAACATGTGGAGGATAATTAATCAGCTGCAACTTGTGTTAAAAACACTTAATCTGGTCAGATCATGCAGTAGCGTAGCGCTACGGGTAGAGCCTTAGGGCTCGCGCTACGCTAGTGCCTATCTGATTCAGAATTGTTTCAAAAGTGACAAGTTTAGTCCCTGCAGCCCTTTTAAGCGATTTTCGATGCGTTTGAACCCCGTTAACCTCATTTCAAGGCTCTAAAATGAAGTTAAAGTATAGGGAACTCAAAACATGTTCAAAAATATCTCGGATGTCGGTTCGTTTGGCCGTACGAACGCGATGTTCGCTTAATTACGACGGAATGCGCATAAGCGCGAAAAACGATCCAAATGACGCGACGAATGGATTTTTCTTAAGGCGAACACTAAAATATAATGTAGTCATGCTTACATAAATTTTTGGATGTCCGGATATATTCAGAACGTAAGTTATGCGCGAAAATGCAAACTTGTGCACTTTTTGACACTTTTAGTCCCTGAATGACCCAAAAGTTTATTTTAGCACACCGAACCCCTCAAAGCCTATTTCTAAGCTATGTAAAGGATATTTATGGTATGTTTAACTTATGGTCATGTTCCGGAAGGTCTGTTACAGTTCAAATTGGCATACTTTTGCAGTTTGTCAACTTTAGTCCCTGTAAGCGATTAAACTTTGATTTCACCACACCAAACCTTCCAAAACTTATCACTAAGTTATGTAAAGGTTATTTAAGGTATGTTAAACCTATTTCACTATTCCGGAGTGTTTGTTGCATTAAACTGGTTATATTTACGCATTAGAGCGCGTATAACCTTCCAGAAAGCGATTTAGAGTTTGAAATCGAACAAGAGTTGATATGTGCAAAAGATACACATATTTATACAAGTCCAAAGTATGAAATACAATATTTCATTGGTTTGGTATTTGTTTGACGGTTGAAGCGACACAGGTGTTACATAAAATGACATCTTTAGGACTCGGATGAGAGTCCAACTCAGTTATATATTAAACCCTATATGGGAATACAAGAGTTCGGTTAATATTTTACCAATGCCCGGTAGCACTAAAAACTGTCCGAAATACGCTAAAAGTGACCATTTCATGAATTTTCCGCAAAATTCAGCAATGGTATTTTATTACAAGATGCAAAAATTGATGTTTAGGCACCAATTTCATATAAAAATACTTATGGAATATCAATTATACGCATAACGGAAATTTTCCCTACAACTTCCTTAAGCGTACCTTTCGACTATCTACTTGCGAAACGAGCGCTACACATCTAGCCGAACTATATTTTGGCACATGTAGCGAACTAGTGGTTATTATTTTAGGTCTTTTAAAGCTAGTTTATGGTCATTTCGAGTCAAGGAACATCTCGGAAAAATTGCAAACCCTTAACACCTAAATGCTTACATCTTATATTTCATTTGAAACCTTAAAAATAACTAACTTATTTTTACCATACAAGACCCCCCCCCCCACCTTATGACCGTGAACAAGGGGTCCCACCCCCTTGTTTATGTTGGTTAATATCTAGATATTTCTTTTTAACAAGTGGATGTGAATGGTAATTAATTTCTACACTTAATCACTAAGTTACTACACCTTATTCTTTCATCTTTCATTACACACCAAGAACACTCTAACTATCTTCATCTTTTTCACAAGAACACCTTCAAAAACCCAATTATTTTTATTACCTCCTTCATGATCAACATGGATTTCCAAGTAACATAAGGTGATCTAAAGCTTTTGGAAGTAAAAGGAAGGGTTTTCATCCATACAAAAGTGTTCTACCATCAAGATCATCATCTTCTTAGTTCTTAATAATCTTCTAAGATCATCCCTAGCCTAGTGCTAGAAGTAAGCTTCTATATCTAATTTTTTTTATACAAATGTATTGAGTTTATGATTGTTATTATTGCTAATAATAACCAAGAGATCATACATATTAAACATGAGAAAAAAATACAAAGAAGCAAAGATAAAAATCATGATATATTTATGTTTGGTTATATTGTGATCTAAGACTTGTTATATGCATATTTAGTCTTGTTATGATGATGGTGATACAAATAAATTGTTAGAAGATGTTTTAAGATATGATCTAAAAATTATGCATGTTTATGTTAAAGGGTTTTTAACATAAAGGATTAAATGGATGATCATAACTATTGATCTTGTGAAAGTATTAAGGGTTTTTATTTAAAAACAAGACTTTTACAAGATTATAAAAAGTAACATACAACTAGAGATTTTTATAAAAGTTGTTAAAACTAGAATTAAACTTGGTTTTTGAACTTGTTAGCATATGAAATGATCATGGTTAAAACCCTACATGATTTGGATATCATCTTGATAATTTCATGTTATAAAAGTCTCATATGTTTAGTTAAGATGTTGGGTAAATTGATGATGATTTGAAAGAAAAAGAAAATGATATGTTTAGGAAACATGGTTAAGATAAAAATACAAAGGTTATATGGCCATTTTTCATAAAAACTTTATTTTATAAAGTAACAACATTTTTGGTAAATTTTAGACAAGAGAAATATATATTTTTTTTAGAAAATATATATTTGGTTATTTTAACAACTTTTGTGACATGTATTACTTGATGTATTAGTTATATATATCAAAGTAGGAACTTGTATCTAATGTCACATTTAAACTCAAAACACCTCATAACGAAAGTCCTACAAGACTTCACATAATAACGCCTTAAAACGAGTTACGGACGATTCTAATAATCGGACACCAATTATGGTCAAAACGGACAACAGACGAATCCTTAAACAAGTCACCAATCCTAGGAGTTACTACGACGTTAGACGATTTATCGACACGAAATATAAGTATCCTATCGATAACAAATTTCGGATGTTTAGAAACTTATAAAAACTAGTATGTTTTTATTTACTAACAAGTATACTTAGTAAATTTTTATAAAAAGGTTTTTATAAAAATAAATGGGCTTATTATACTAGTGGGCTATTTTTATAACAAATGGGCTTATATTACCTAATGGGCTATTTTTCTCAATGGGCTTATCTTCATAATGGGCTTAACATAAATTCATGGGCTAAGCCCAAATACTAAACATATGGGCCAAAGCCCAACACTATTCAAGCCCAATACTATTCAAGCCCAACACTATTCAAGCCCAATACTATTCAAGCCCAACACTATTCAAGCACAATACTATTCAAGCCCAACACTATTCAAGCCCAATACTATTCAAGCCCAACACTATTCAAGCCCAATACTATTCAAGCCCAACACTATTTGAGGCCCAACACTATTTGAGGCCCAACACTATTTAAGGCCCAACACTATTTGAGGCCCAACACTATTTGAGGCCCAACACTATTTGAGGCCCAACACTATTGAGGCCCAACACTATTTAAAGGCCAGCACTATTTAAGCCCAATAACTTGAAAACATGGGTTTGGCCCAATGTTACCATTATTGGTAACACAACTATACAATTGATACATATAAGACACGAAATTCAGCGGACTAGATCCGACTATACAACTCACAAGATACAAGATAACATTTATATATATATATTTGGTGAAAAATATATATATAACATTTGAACAACTCATTCATCGAATACACAGTTAACAAACAGTAAAGACATACAAGTCCTACACATATTGAAGACACAAGACTTGTACTCAAGTTCTTTACAAAGACCGAAGTGTCTAACAAAAATAAGAACATTTGTAGGTCGCAACGCTATTAAGGACGACCGCACGTGAGATCTTATTTACATCTATTCACAGGACGCGATACTGTGAGTTCATGTTCCCCTATTCATTTAAATGTTTTACAACTTTACAACTATCGGGGAAGATACATGTTCAATCGTATGTTAAAGTTAGGGAATGAAACACCTTAGATCATGTGCGAATTAGGGTTATACATATAAGCACCATTAATCCAGTTTGGACCTAGGTACAAGGGGTTAGATCTAATGGGTTTTGGCGAGCCCCACTCTTGGTCGTGGACCCATACAGAAGAGTGCGTTTGTGTCCCAGTCGATAGGAGTCGACATAAAATCGTCTAGGGTTGGATTGCTTCCTTTTTCGTCACACATATTAATGTCCTTGCAAAACATTAATGATCAACGATTTCATTGACGCTTTACATACTACAACTCACATTTTTAAATACATCGTTTACAACTAAATTGCATGAATTCACCAACTTTTGTTGATGTTTTCCAAACTTAACATGTATTTCAGGAAATTAAAGGACCATGTCGGATTTCCCAGTCAAGATAACAAGTACCGGAACTCCATGCCATCTTTTGGAGGGTTTAACTATTATATTCCGCCTCTTTGCGGAAATATGACGGTTTAAACCTCAATAGTTTATTTTAATGTTAATGTATGAAACAATAACACTTTACTTTTATGTTAATGGTTTGTAACCGACACACTAAACTTATGTTGTAATCCTTTTGGAAACACTTATGTAATGGCAATGGCAATGGAGTATGTTTTATTCATATAGTTTGTTCATGTACATCGATATTTATGCAATGAAAACCATACAGATCACACCTTGCGTTTCCGCTACGAGCGGGTGTGACAGTTTGGTATCAGAGCATCGATTGTAGTGAACCAGGATTCTTTACCGAGTCTAAGTCTACAATCACTAGGGATCTCTCACAAAAACCATTTAAATACAAACAAATGTTTTCATTTGCATAAACATTTTTCATGGTCCACTTTCAACAAGAATTCATCTCATACAAATCAAGCAAGGACATTAGTGTCTTAGTCATCTAAATGGTAGACATGCAACTTTAAGTTAATCCACACAACTCAAGTAGGATAACTTAAAATGAACTTTATGTGAACAATACATTTCGTGTATATATGTAAAATAACAAATGCTCATACGTGTCGAACAACTTATTTCTCAGGATATCATGTCTTCCTCTGATGGAAGCAACATATACGACGACGTAGACCCGATGGAGCTATCCTCCGACGATGAGTATGTACCGGCAGTCCAGGTCATTACGTCCGACAGCGAGTCAGCATTTGACGATGATCTGGATGACTTTCAGCCGTTCGCAATTGTTGATGACATTATCGACGCAGACGGGTTAGGAGACATTATTGATGATGATGTGCTAGTTATGCCCCCTCTACTTAACGAGATAGTTATCATGGGTCACCCTGAGGGTGAACATGTGGTCGAGGTTATACCCTGGGATGTCCTTCCTCTTGCTATTATGCCTTTTATTGACGATCTTGACGAGGATGACGACGCTGTAGTTCCTGTGATTCCAGTGGAGCATTTTGGTGATGAGTTGGGAGACGGGGATGTTCATGACGTGGTTAATTTGGAGGTCGCTGCACTGGTAGTCCCGGTTATTGTCATTTCTTCTGACTCCGATACCGATTCAGATGCTTCATCTTATGCATCTGTTACTTCATCTGCACTGCAGGCCATTGGCCTACAGCGCAATGCAGACATTGAGATGGATGATGTCCTACCAGACGAGCCAGTGGTCCCTGCACATGATCATATTGCCCCTATTCTACCACATATAGACCATACTGACGAGGCAGGACCCTCAGGACATGCCCATATACCACCCGGGGACATGGACCTATACCCACATGATATGCCCATCACAGACCCATACCACCCATTGCATTACCTAGTTGCTACTACGGAGTTACCGGCTCGTGTGCTCACACTCGAGCATCAGATAGACTTTATTATCCGTCGAGTTAGTGAACTCGAGGATGAGCTTACTCACCTGCTTGGTTTGGTACTTCTGGCTCCACCACCACCAGCCCATTCACCACCCCATACTCCACCACCACCACCAGGGTCACCACCATTACCCCCACTACCACCTCAGATGCCACCAGTGGATCTACCGCCAGTTGATTTACCTGCTCGTGTACTGACGCTCGAGCAGCAGATTGTATTCCTGAACCGTTTGGTTCTAGATTTGGAGGGTAGGGTTTCTGATGTCCACAGGTTGTTGTTCCCGATTCCACCACCATTTTCCCCCACCATAGACTATGTTTACCGGTAGTATACTTTTGGGACGGGTATTTATAGTCATTTTGTGTACATATTGACGCTACACCAAGTTTTGAAGACAACCGACATACAGCGGATCACACAGTTGGAAGGAAGATTTTGTTATCTCTTTTGTTGTACTAGACTAGTATGACCGGGATATGTAGCCCGAGTCTAGTTTTGTTTCCTTTCAAACGATTATGTAACCGGTTGACTATATATATATAAAAACTTGGTGTTATCTATTAAATGCATCTGAGTGGTCTGGTTGGACATATCTTATTGTTTATGTTAACTTATTTACTCGCATTATATATTTGGTGGTGATATTGTTATTAATGTTATGAATATTTCTTTTTGAACAAACCAAATCAACGTCTAATCTTTATCCTATTTCTCCTTTGGAAGAATCATGCCACCGAGGAGAGTCTTACGTTCACGGACTAATCCACCCCCACCTCCACCAATGCCTACGACAGAGGCGGAACTGAATGCACTTATAGAACAGAGAATCGCTCAAGCTATCGCACTGTATGAGGCATCCCGGGCCGACCAAAGTGGTGGCACCGGCGGATCGGGAGGCCAGGGCCAAAGCGGTCCTTCAGGTGGAACAAATATTACGGGTAACGTTTATTCGTTTTATTACAACACATCAAATTTCTTTCTAAATCTATTCGTGCGATTCACTATTTGCTCATTCAAAATCCGTTGTCCAATTTCAGGGTGCACATTCAAGCAGTTTCTAGACTGCAAGCCACTTAACTACGATGGCACAGGCGGTGCTGTGGCTTACGTGAGATGGACTGAGAAAACGGATTCCACTATCAGAATGAGCAGATGTTCTGCTAATCAGCAAGTCACTTTCGTTACTGGCTTGTTTCTCGACGAGGCCCTTACCTGGTGGAACTTACAAGTGCAAACTTTGGGTGATAACGCTGCTTATGCATTGACTTGGGATGAACTGAAGGGACGTATGAGGGATAAGTACTGTTCTCGTGCTGAACTCCAGAAGTTGGAGAACGAGTTTTGGAACCTTACCATGGTCGGAGCTGATATCATGGGATATACGCAAAGATTTCACGATCTGTCCCGCGTGATTCCTTATCTTGTAACACCAGAATACAAGCGTATCGAACGCTATATCTGGGGACTTTCTGACAAGATTCGAAGTCTGGTTACTGCAGCTAAACCCACGACTATTACTCAGGCTGTGACTATAGCCGTGAGTCTTACTGAAGACGGGGTCAGGATGAAGATATTCACTGAGAAAGGTGATGACAAGAAGGAAACACATGTTGAGTCTTCCAACCGTGGGAATAGGAGTTACTCGAATTTCAAGAAGGGAACCCGCAGTAATAACAACAACAACAGTAACAACAATCACAACAGCAATAACAATAACCCCAACAACAACAACAACAACAACAACAGGCGACAGAATAACTTGCAAAAGGATGCAAGAGCGTTTGTAGCCACAAACGACACTGGT
Source organism: Helianthus tuberosus (assembly GCA_030545235.1). NCBI lineage: Eukaryota > Viridiplantae > Streptophyta > Magnoliopsida > Asterales > Asteraceae > Helianthus > Helianthus tuberosus. The sequence goes on from CM060402.1 coordinate 2,407,199, forward strand.
CCTAAGAAGTACGCTGGTACTTTACCTAAGTGCGAGCGATGCAAATTTCATCACTTGGGTGATTGTCGGGTTGTCAAGTGTGACAAGTGTGGCAAGACTGGCCACCGTACTGAATCATGTTGGGGAACGGGAAATAATACTGGATCAGGAAGTGGTTTTGGTAACAAGAATGGGAACGGGAATGGTCGTAGTCAAGGATGCTTTGGATGCGGAAGCAAAGATCACTACAAGAAAGACTGTCCTAAAGAAATTCAAGCTCATGGTCGATCATTTGTGATTGGAGCCAAAGATGCGCGCCAAGACCCTAATGTGGTCACTGGTACGTTTCTCCTCAATGATCATTTCGCATCCATATTATTTGATACCGGAGCCGAGTTTAGTTTTATCTCTATAGAATTTAAAAATATTCTGGGCTTGGAACCTAGTAAACTAGATGTTCCGTATTCTATAGAATTGGCTAACGGTAAACTAATAGAGACCAGAGAAGTTGTTAAGGAGTGTACCTTAGAACTTGGCGAACAAAAATTCAATATCGATCTCTTACCCGTTGAATTGGGTAGTTTCGATGTAGTGGTTGGCATGGATTGGCTATCCAACAATCGAGCCAAAGTCGTTTGCCACGAGAAGATCATTCGCCTACCACTACCGAACAAAGAGACACTTGTTATACATGGAGAGAAGCGTGACACCCCATTGCGGATCATCAATTGCATGAAAGCACAGAAATACTTACGGAAAGGTTATATTGCCTTTCTAGCGCATGTTGTAGATAAGAAGGCCGATGGGCCAAAGTTGACAGATATTCCAGTAGTAAAAGAATTTCCTAAAGTCTTTCCTGAAGACTTGCCAGGACTACCACCTTATCGACAAGTCGAATTTCACATCGACTTGGTACCAGGAGCCGCACCCGTAGCTAAGTCTCCATATCGATTAGCACCTTCTGAAATGCAGGAATTGTCCACACAACTTCAAGAGTTGTTGGATAAGGGATTCATCAGACCGAGTTTCTCGCCTTGGGGAGCTCCAGTTCTTTTTGTGAAAAAGAAGGACGGGACATTCAGAATGTGTATCGACTACAGAGAGTTGAATAAACTCACCATCAAGAATCGGTATCCACTACCGAGGATTGATGACTTATTCGATCAACTTCAAGGGTCGAGTTTTTACTCAAAGGTAGACTTACGATCGGGGTATCATCAGTTACGGATTCAAGAAGAAAGCATACCGAAAACGGCTTTTCGGACTCGTTACGGTCATTACGAGTTTCTCGTTATGCCTTTTGGTTTAACGAACGCACCGGCGGTCTTCATGGATTTAATGAACCGCGTGTGCAAGCCGTATCTCGACAAATTCGTCATAGTGTTCATTGACGACATCTTGATATACTCACGATCGACAGACGAGCATGAACAACATTTAAGAACCATCTTAGAACTACTCAAGAAGGAGAAACTATACGCGAAGTTTTCCAAATGTGAGTTTTGGATTCGTGAAGTACAATTTCTCGGGCATATAGTGAACGAGAAGGGTATTCAAGTAGACCCGTCGAAGATTGAATCGATTAAGAATTGGGAAACGCCCAAGACTCCTACTGAAGTGCGACAATTTTTGGGCTTAGCCGGATATTATCGGAGATTTATTGAGAATTTTTCAAAGATTGCTCAACCGCTAACTTCTCTTACACAGAAAGACAGGAAATTCGATTGGGGAGAGAAACAAGAAGCAGCATTTCAACATCTTAAAGACAAGTTGTGCATTGCACCAATCTTATCATTACCCGACGGTACCGATGACTTTGTGGTATACTGTGATGCTTCGCATCAAGGTTTGGGTTGTGTACTCATGCAACGTAAAAAGGTTATCGCGTACGCGTCCCGCCAATTGAAAGTTCACGAGAAGAACTATACCACTCACGACCTAGAGTTAGGCGCGGTGGTATTTGCTTTGAAAATTTGGCGGCATTACTTATATGGTACACAGTGCACTATTTTCACAGATCATAGGAGTCTACAACACATATTCAACCAAAAAGAATTAAATATGCGTCAGCGACGTTGGGTTGAATTATTAAACGACTATGATTGTGAAATCAAGTACCATCCGGGCAAGGCAAACGTTGTAGCAGATGCCTTGAGCCGCAAGGAACGAGTTAAAACACTAAGAGTGCGAGCACTAGAGATGACGATTCATACAGATCTTACCGCACGAATTCAAAATGCACAACAAGAAGCGCTCAAGAAAGAACATATTCTAGAAGAATCACTTCGAGGCATGGAAAAACAGTTAGTACCAAAGGAGGATGGAACTTTGTACCTTACGGGTAGAATTTGGGTTCCATTCCTTGGAGGTCTCCGAGACCTCATTTTTGAGGAAGCACATAGGTCAAAGTACTCGATCCATCCTGGATCAGATAAGATGTACCAAGACTTAAAGGAGTACTATTGGTGGCCTAACCTCAAAAAGGATGTCGCTTTCTATGTTGGAAAATGCTTGACCTGCGCTAAGGTCAAGGCAGAGTATCAGAAACCATCAGGGTTACTACAACAACCCGAGATTCCCGCTTGGAAATGGGAACAAATATCGATGGACTTCATTACGAAGTTACCCAGGACCTCGAAAGGTCATGACATGATATGGGTAATCGTCGATAGATTGACAAAGTCCGCACACTTCTTACCGATTCGGGAGAAGGATAGTACTGAGAAACTAGCGGAAATATATCTCAAAGAAATAGTGGCTCGTCACGGAGTGCCTATTTCAATCATTTCGGACCGAGACGGTCGTTTTGTTTCAAGAATATGGAAATCATTCCAACAGGCCTTTGGATCTCAATTGAATCTAAGTACGGCCTTCCATCCACAAACTGACGGCCAGAGCGAACGGACAATCCAAACACTCGAAGATATGCTTCGTGCATGTGTTATGGATTTAGGCGGCAATTGGGATAATCATCTACCTTTAGTTGAGTTTTCCTACAATAACAGCTACCATACAAGTATACGAGCTGCACCGTTCGAAGCTCTTTATGGTCGAAAGTGTCGCTCTCCGCTATGCTGGGCGGAAACAGGCGATAGTCAATTAATTGGTCCGGAGCTAGTCCAAGATACTACGGATAAAATTTTTCAGATCCGAGACCGTATCAAGGCGTCTCGCGATCGACAAAAGCTCTACGCAGATGGAAAACGAAAACCAGCATCGTTCGAGGTTGGAGAGAAAGTTTTGTTGAAAGTCTCACCTTGGAAAGGCGTAGTGAGGTTCGGTAAACGTGGAAAGCTTAACCCTCGTTACATTGGACCATTTGAAATCTTAGAAAAGATTGGCACTGTTGCATACAAGTTGAAGTTACCAGATGAACTTAGCAGTGTACACCACACGTTTCATGTGTCGAATCTTAAAAAGAGTCCAATACAAGTAACCGTTACCATTCCTGTGGATGAAATTCACATTGACGACAAACTCCAATTCACTGAAGAACCTGTTGAGGTCACGGACTGGAGGGTCCAGAAAACACGGAGAAGTCGTGTCAAGTTAGTAAAGGTTCGTTGGAACTCTCGTCACGGGCCCGAGTATACTTGGGAACGTGAAGATCGAATGAAGGAAAAATATCCTCACTTATTTCCGAAGACTCCTGCAAAGAATAACAAAGCTAGAATTTCGGGACAAAATTCTAAATAACAAGGGGAGAATGTGACAACTGCCACTTTCGGGTAATTTACTTACATTTAAAACGATGATTTACATAATACAAGTATGTGTTTTGAATATTCGGACTGCATGATTTCATGATATACATCTTAGAAAACTCATGGAATATTCGTTTATTATTACACATGATTCACTTTTATTGGGTACATTTGAAATAGTGCAAACAATTCACCGAAACAACTAGAGTAGTGCCTAGTGAACTAGAGTGCTGACGAAAACTCCAGATCCGCAGAAAACATCTAACATGACATCTTTAGGACTCGGATGAGAGTCCAACTCAGTTATATATTAAACCCTATATGGGAATACAAGAGTTCGGTTAATATTTTACCAATGCCCGGTAGCACTAAAAACTGTCCGAAATACGCTAAAAGTGACCATTTCATGAATTTTCCGCAAAATTCAGCAATTGTATTTTATTACAAGATGCAAAAATTGATGTTTAGGCACCAATTTCATATAAAAATACTTATGGAATATCAATTATATGCATAACGGAAATTTTCCCTACAACTTCCTTAAGCATACCTTTCGACTATCTACTTGCGAAACGAGCGCTACACATCTAGCCGAACTATATTTTGGCACATGTAGCGAACTAGTGGTTATTATTTTAGGTCTTTTAAAGCTAGTTTATGGTCATTTCGAGTCAAGGAACATCTCGGAAAAATTGCAAACCCTTAACACCTAAATGCTTACATCTTATATTTCATTTGAAACCTTAAAAATAACTAACTTATTTTTACCATACAAGACCCCCCCCCCCCCCACCTTATGACCGTGAACAAGGGGTCCCACCCCCTTGTTTATGTTGGTTAATATCTAGATATTTCTTTTTAACAAGTGGATGTGAATGGTAATTAATTTCTACACTTAATCACTAAGTTACTACACCTTATTCTTTCATCTTTCATTACACACCAAGAACACTCTAACTATCTTCATCTTTTTCACAAGAACACCTTCAAAAACCCAATTATTTTTATTACCTCCTTCATGATCAACATGGATTTCCAAGTAACATAAGGTGATCTAAAGCTTTTGGAAGTAAAAGGAAGGGTTTTCATCCATACAAAAGTGTTCTACCATCAAGATCATCATCTTCTTAGTTCTTAATAATCTTCTAAGATCATCCCTAGCCTAGTGCTAGAAGTAAGCTTCTATATCTAATTTTTTTTTTATACAAATGTATTGAGTTTATGATTGTTATTATTGCTAATAATAACCAAGAGATCATACATATTAAACATGAGAAAAAAATACAAAGAAGCAAAGATAAAAATCATGATATATTTATGTTTGGTTATATTGTGATCTAAGACTTGTTATATGCATATTTAGTCTTGTTATGATGATGGTGATACAAATAAATTGTTAGAAGATGTTTTAAGATATGATCTAAAAATTATGCATGTTTATGTTAAAGGGTTTTTAACATAAAGGATTAAATGGATGATCATAACTATTGATCTTGTGAAAGTCTTAAGGGTTTTTATTTAAAAACAAGACTTTTACAAGATTATAAAAAGTAACATCCAACTAGAGATTTTTATAAAAGTTGTTAAAACTAGAATTAAACTTGGTTTTTGAACTTGTTAGCATATGAAATGATCATGGTTAAAACCCTACATGATTTGGATATCATCTTGATAATTTCATGTTATAAAAGTCTCATATGTTTAGTTAAGATGTTGGGTAAATTGATGATGATTTGAAAGAAAAAGAAAATGATATGTTTATGAAACATGGTTAAGATAAAAATACAAAGGTTATATGGCTATTTTTCATAAAAACTTTATTTTATAAAGTAACAACATTTTTGGTAAATTTTAGACAAGAGAAATATATATTTTTTTCTTTAGAAAATATATATTTGGTTATTTTAACAACTTTTGTGACATGTATTACTTGATGTATTAGTTATATATATCAAAGTAGGAACTTGTATCTAATGTCACATTTAAACTCAAAACACCTCATAACGAAAGTCCTACAAGACTTCACATAATAACGCCTTAAAACGAGTTACGGACGATTCTAATAATCGGACACCAATTATGGTCAAAACGGACAACGGACGAATCCTTAAACAAGTCACCAATCCGAGGAGTTACTACGACGTTAGACGATTTATCGACACGAAATATAAGTATCCTATCGATAACAAATTTCTGATGTTTAGAAACTTATAAAAACTAGTATGTTTTTATTTACTAACAAGTATACTTAGTAAATTTTTATAAAAAGGTTTTTATAAAAATAAATGGGCTTATTATACTAGTGGGCTATTTTTATAACAAATGGGCTTATATTACCTAATGGCCTATTTTTCTCAATGGGCTTATCTTCATAATGGGCTTAACATAAATTCATGGGTTAAGCCCAAATACTAAACATATGGGCCAAAGCCCAACACTATTCAAGCCCAACACTATTCAAGCCCAATACTATTCAAGCCCAACACTATTCAAGCCCAATACTATTCAAGCCCAACACTATTCAAGCCCAATACTATTCAAGCCCAACACTATTTGAGGCCCAACACTATTTGAGGCCCAACACTATTTGAGGCCCAACACTATTTGAGGCCCAACACTATTGAGGCCCAACACTATTTAAGGCCCAGCACTATTTAAGCCCAATAACTTGAAAACATGGGTTTGGCCCAATGTTACCATTATTGGTAACACAACTATACAATTGATACATATAAGACACGAAATTCAGCGGACTAGATCCGACTATACAACTCACAAGATACAAGATAACATTTATATATATATATATTTGGTGAAAAATATATATATAACATTTGAACAACTCATTCATCGAATACACAGTTAACAAACAGTAAAGACATACAAGTCTTACACATATTGAAGACACAAGACTTGTACTCAAGTTCTTTACAAAGACCGAAGTGTCTAACAAAAATAAGAACATTTGTAGGTCGCAACGCTATTCAGGACGACCGCACGTGAGATCTTATTTACATCTATTCACAGGACGCGATACTGTGAGTTCATGTTCCCCTATTCATTTAAATGTTTTACAACTTTACAACTATCGGGGAAGATACATGTTCAATCGTATGTTAAAGTTAGGGAATGAAACACCTTAGATCATGTGCGAATTAGGGTTATACATATAAGCACCATTAATCCAGTTTGGACCTAGGTACAAGGGGTTAGATCTAATGGGTTTTGGCGAGCCCCACTCTTGGTCGTGGACCCATACAGAAGAGTGCGTTTGTGTCCCAGTCGATAGGAGTCGACATAAAATCGTCTAGGGTTGGATTGCTTCCTTTTTCGTCACACATATTAATGTCCTTTCAAAACATTAATGATCAACGATTTCATTGACGCTTTACATACTACAACTCACATTTTTAAATACATCGTTTATAACTAAATTGCATGAATTCACCAACTTTTGTTGATGTTTTCCAAACTTAACATGTATTTCAGGAAATTAAAGGACCATGTCGGATTTCCCAGTCAAGATAACAAGTACCGGAACTCCATGCCATCTTTTGGAGGGTTTAACTATTATATTCCTCCTCTTTGCGGAAATATGACGGTTTAAACCTCAGTAGTTTATTTTAATGTTAATGTATAAAACAATAACACTTTACTTTTATGTTAATGGTTTGTAACCGACACACTAAACTTATGTTGTAATCCTTTTGGAAACACTTATGTAATGGCAATGGCAATGGAGTATGTTTTATTCATATAGTTTGTTCATGTACATCGATATTTATGCAATGAAAACCATACAGATCACACCTTGCGTTTCCGCTACGAGCGGGTGTGACAGATTTAAGTAACGAGGCGTGTGTAATACGATACAAGTATGGTGGATACGCCGCTGGTACTTCCTATATATAAGTGCTTGTATGGTATTACATATCGTAGCGTTATTTGAATCATTTCAATTTGAGACATATAACATTTTATACAAATAACATACTTTTCACAAGACATTGTGTTACAAACAACTTAATTTATACAAACTTATTTTACATGGTTATTCACTTAACCATGTATTATTCTTTTATACATATATATCATTTGATTTATTTATCACTTTTCAAATGATTTACAAGACAAAGCAAATTACAAGGTTCATGACTAAACATTTTCTTAAACATAAGTCATGAATTCTATTTTTCACAAAACCTATGTATCTCACAGGCATTTTTATGCTGACGTACCTATTTTCACATGTGTTTCAGGATATGATGCATAGGATTTATCAAGATACACTTAGGCAGACTTGGGCCTTAGCGACAATAAAAGATGCAAGACTAGTTATTTATGTTATGTTTCTTTGATTGTCAAGACATTGTAACTCTTTTATTCAATAAAAAAATATTTCAATTTCCATGTGTTATGAAACAATGATTCTGTTACAACACTCCCCGACGTTTTCCGCCACGTTTTGTTGTTCTACGTGGTTGGGGTGTGACAGAAAAGTTGGTATCAGAGCTCATGGTTATAGGGAATTAGGTTATTAGTAATACTTTGACCTAGTCTATAACCTTCCTAGGACCCTAACGCAAGTTTACTTGCGTTTAGTCATAAAACAATACTGTCACCTATCCTTAGGCGACAACCACAACAAGAACACAAATTTCAAAACCGCTTTTAAAACTAATCATCTGTTCTAGGATGATTGATTACTAGGTTTTGAACCCTCTATTGTAAGGTTTTGAACCCTCTGTTATAAGGTTTTGAACCCTCTAAGTTTTCAAATCTCGTCAAAGTTTGGGTCTTATGATGTGAACACGTGCAAACTGGAAGAGTGAATGCCTGTACCCTGAGTTTTCTGTCGAAGGCTAGAGTGTTCGTACAAATCCGCAGTATCGGACCAGTCACTCTTACCTGGGAACTCTTGGGGTGTGTGTTCACTTATAGGCGAGCATGTCTTCAGTGATACATTAATATGACCCGTTTACTTTGATTTGTCACCGTCTCATTTGTTTGCCTTAGGTAACAAACAAATGATCGCAATTTTTATGCATTGCCATCCTGTTTTAATTGTCTGATAACCTTTCACTTGTTTCTTCCTATATCTTTCATTTTCTTCTAGAATGTCTCTTCCTCTCAGCAACGATCAAATGTCCGAGCAAACACCCAAATTTGCCCAGCAAATAGGCGAAGTGATTCTGAAGACTGTGGAATTAGGCATTGCCATGTCTCGTCTCAACAATGAAGTCACTCAAGAGTCACCGAAGGAAGCAGAAGTCAAGCCAGCACCACCAGCCAAGAAACCAACCGAGGAATCAAAGACCATGGATGAACGATCCCCTAAGAAGTCAAAGAAGCGAAAGGCTTCTCAGAACTTCGCCATGGTCGCTCAAAATTGGTCAAGCCATCCCTAACCAACCAGCTCAACCCCCTGCTAGGAAGCCATACAATGGAACTGCACCCTTGTGCAACCAATGTAGCCTTCATCATTATGCTAGGGTGAGGTGCCGCAAATGCCAGATTTGTGGACTTATAGGTCATACAGCAAGGGTTTGCCCAACTGCAGCTGTACCAAATCAAGATGGCGACAATCCTGCTCAAGCTCATTTCTCACGAGGGACTTGCTACAACTGTGGCGAGATGGGCCATTTCCAAAGGGATTGCCCAAAGCTTGCTAATGCAAATCTGACCCAAGGATGAGCAGTTGGCTGAGTAGAAGATGTTGCTGTCTTATGCTTTCGTTTCTTTCGTTTTCTAGTAATGTGAAACAATATGTCTTGTTCATAAATAAAAGTTGTTGTTCGCAATTCTGATATACAAGTATAGTTACATGTGTGTATGGCATTTCCCTATAATACCTACATTAGGGAACTATATTCCTTACAAACTACTTTTGTGAATTTCCGATTTTTGTGTTTACTCATGATTCCCTCAAAAAATTTTAAGTACTCGTTTCATTCCAGGAGACGAAGTACAAGAAATAAAGGGAAATTATGAGTAATCGTGCTTTTTGCACATCTATGCCATTAAATCCTTGGTTAGATAACTAAGGATATTTTCAATCTCATACCCATTATGTTCCGATTTTTTTTCAACATACATAACATAAGTTTTCCAAAACAACCTCCATGATTTCAAAAACATCGTCTACGTTTCAAAAATAACCTTCATGACTTCAAAATGTTATTAATACAGTATATATCAAATGCATGACTTCAAAAGCATCATTCATGTTTTCAAAAACCTTATACATAATTTCAAAATTTATCTCGCATGATTTTAAAACATTTTTGTAAATATATCTACCTAATACACCTACTTCATGATTTCAAAAGTATTATATATAAGGTTTCAAAAACGTTAAACACATTTTTCTTAAAAGAACCCCATGCATATTTTTCAAAAATATTTTCCTCATACATTGACTTAACCTTCAAATTCTGCTTCATACGTCGCCTTGACATATCTAGCATCTCAACTTCATAAGCATTTTTTACTTCATGTTTTGACTTAAGCACATCCAGTGCAAGGTTTCAAACATCTTCAACTTCAAAAAAATCCATACGGGATCTTTTTATCTTCACATTTAGATCCTTGTGGATGATTATCATTCAAATCTGAATCCTTAATTGGATTCCTTTTGTACCTAAATTCGAACATTTCGGTTCCTTATAATCGAAATCGAATTTTTCTTTTAAAAATCTTTCTATCTTTATAGTTAGATTCTTGATAATGTTTAAAGTACCAAATGAAGTCCAAGGAATGGATTCCTAGTGTGCTTTAAATACATGTGCTCTGTTAGCAGAACAAACTTCTAGTTAAACAATTTTGTGGTTATGTGACTATGTGTTTATTCATCTTATGTTTTCTTTTATGCATTTTGTGTTTTTATACTCTGGATATTCATTATCCAAATCCTCGTAGGATCTTTCATATCTACATATGAGGGATTCATAGCAGGATAGTCAAAAGGTACTACCTTAAATCCTTAATGGGCTTCTATGTAATAGTTAAGACCCTTGGATTATATAGTACCACTCCATGATTCATAAGAGATCCTTTTAGTGGTCTAGTAAAAAAGATTGATTCACAATTTGGTTAAAGAACGACATCTAGTGATGTAGCTGAACAGACTCCTTGATAGTCTATTTAGATCATTTATTGATTTAATTAAAAGGACTCTATGGTGGTCTAGTCACACTCATCACAGGTTTGTTCATTTGGTTTTCCCCTACACATTATAAAATAGACTGTGTGAACTATGCAAGGAATTGTCTAATTATGGACGCGTATATAATTATGAAATTTAGTGCACAGAAACCCAGTAAGATTTATTATGTGTAAGAACCGATAGCGACAACAATAACAAAATGAGAACGATGTAATGGAGGTACGGTGGACGCACCAATGGCGCTTCATATACTTGTATATAAGTGTCCCTCTTACATTGCAAGCATAATGTTATTAAGGTTACTAGAAGTTCAGAACCCTAACCAATGTTGTTCGATCTTTTCAAATTCATGTTTTAAACTCTCACAAGTTTCCTCTAAATAAATTTCGGGACGAAATTTTTCCTAAAGTAGGGGAGGCTGTGACACTTGGGTCACTGCGACCATCAAACAAATACCAAACCAATGAAATATTGTATTTCATACTTGGGATTTGTATAAATATGTGTATCATTTGCACATATCATTTTTTGTTCAATTCCAAACTCTAAATCGCTTTCTAGAAGGTTATACGCGCAGCGATGCGTAAATATAACCAGTTTAATGCAACAAACACTATGGAATAGTGACATAAGCTTAACATACCTTAAATAACCTTTACATAACTTAGAAATAAGTTTTGGAAGGTTTGGTATGCCGAAATCAAGTTAATTCGCTTACAGGGACTAAATTTGACAAACTGCGAAAGTATGCCAATTTGAACTGTAACAGACATTCCGGAACATGACCATAAGTTAAACATACCATAAATATCCTTTACATAGCTTAGAAATAGGCTTTGAGGGGTTCGGTATGCTAAAATAAACTTTTGGGTAATTCAGGGACTAAAAGCGTTAAAAAGTGCATAAGTTTGCACTTTCGCGCATAACTTACGTTCTGAATACATCCGGACATCCAAAAATTTATGTAAGCACTAAAATATTTTATTTTAGTGTTTGGCATAAGAAAAATCCATTCGTCGCGTCATTTGGATCGTTTTTCGCGCTTATGCGCATTCCGTCATAATTAAGCGAACATCGCGATAGTACGACCCAACGAACCGACATCTGAGATATTTTTAAGCACATTTTAAGTTCCCTATACTTTAACTTCATTTTAGAGCTTTAAAATGGGGTTAACGGGCCTTAAACGCGTCGGAAATGGCCTTAAAACACAACAGGGACTAAAACTGCCAATCTGCCAAACTTGTAGGCTTGTGCACCGCAAGACTCACCCTTACGGTGTGCAAGAGGTCTGCAGAACATCAAAATGTTCCAAACAGGCTGTTAACAGCTGCTTACCACTCCTAATCCCTTGCACATGGTATTGTAAAACCACTATCTTGAGGTGTATGGCCAAGATCAAAGCACGGTTTCCAAGAAACGATCCTAACGGTTCGAGAAACACTATAAATACCCAACCCCCCTTCCATTCAAAACCCACCAAATCTGATCAAAATGCTCTAAGTTGAGGCCTTTGCTTCATACCTGAGCTATTCGATCACGATTTGCTTGCGGGGACCCTTTGTAAGTGTTCCTTCGTTCTTTTATTGCTTTTCGAGTCCGAAGGTGTTGACCAGTCAATGGTCAACGCGAAGTTCGTTTGAACTTCATAACGTGATCGTAATCACGATGGTTATAGTCCCTAGTGGCTATATGTGACAACTCGAAATTTAGAACCTTTCGTTGTATGCTTAAACGTGTGAATAATTAAACTTAGGTGATTAATGATAAGCTACAACCTTTTATATGATTATGTGTTATGTTACATGTGTGCCTATGTGTATGTATGCGAGTATGTATATGAACCGAGACAACACGAACCCGACTCGAGACCATGTCGTCTCGAGTGAACACATGAAAACATTGGGCCGGTTGGGCCACACACACACTTAGCCTATCCGAGAGCCCACTAGGGTGTGCTACTAGGGGCGGATATATAAACTTGATGGATAGTCTTGTTGCCATTTTCGGATAACACACATACTCTTCCACACACACTCTCCACTCTCTCACACTAAAACCCTAGACACCAAGCACCATACTTCTCCTCCTTCTTCTCGGATCAAACCAACCGACCACAAAGGATCTCTCGGATTTGCTTGTTCACACCAAACAAAGCTTCATCCTTCACCACTATTCCTCTAACCGGTTAGTGATTCTCATTGTGTGTTTAGATTTCGGTTGTTGTTGATGATGATGATGTGATATTTTGTTGATGAGGATGTATCTTGTGTGACTTGGTAATATGTTGGTTTGTTAGATTTATACATGATGATGTTAATAAACTATCATACTTAGATTTCGGATTGATTGCATGATGAGCTAATGATGTTTGTGATTTAATGTGATTTAAACCATAAATTGTTGATGTTCATGAAATCGGTGTGTATAATGCTCATATTATTCGGATTTGTTGTTGGAATGCTCGATTGTTATTCATGTTATGAAGTCGGATTGCATGCTCTTAGGTCACAAATCAAAATGCTTGTTAAATGGCTGCACTTATGTGGAAATCGGATTAGTTGTTTGAATATTCAGATTGTTGTTTCAAGTTATGATATGATGAACTACTTGGATATTGATGAACATGATGAATGTGTGAAGAACAACTTGAATATCATATGAACATGTTGAATATTTGAAATCTGATGTGTTTGATCCATTTTTAGTAAATTGCTAGACAAGAAACATGTTTAAGGATTTTGGTTGGATAGTACAAACTGCATGAAATCAGAATGTTAGTGGATAGTACACTGTTCCGAATCAGCTCCTGTCCACTCGAAACCGCCAGTTGCGACTCGAAACCATTGCATGACGAGTCGAGACCCCCGGTTGCGACACAGATTGCGAGTCGCAAACGCCTAATTGCGACTCGAAACCACACCTGATCAGCACACCAACCTTGTGACTCGAAACCACGGTTGCGAGTCCAGTTGCGACTCGTAACCAAAGCAACACGAACCGAAACCATGGTTGCGACTCAGGTTGCGAGTCGCAAACGCCTAATTGCGACTCGAGACAATACGCAGATATAACTGTTTGGGCTTGCAATTCATTTCGGACTTAATTGTTTGGGCCAGACTCTTGGGCCCAATGTACAGACCTTATATGTTACTGTTGAACGTGAATGTTGATGAACTGCTATGATTAAACGTGTAACCCATACATGCACTACTTGAATACGAACCTGATTGTATGATACAACTATGATAGGACGTGAGTAGCCACAACATTGCTTGTTTGACTTTTCTGTGTTTCTACCGAGCAAACCAAGGTGAGTTCACACCCTCTACAAAGCATGGGATTCCCAGGGGTCGGGAATTGGGGTTAAGGAACTGGGTTCCTCGTCCTCCTTGGGTAGGACAGCAAAGGTTCAGGAATGTAATTCCTCGTCCTCACGGACAGATATCTCGTACTAGACCAAAACTCTATCACGAAGTCCCTCATTTTTATATCGACTTAATCGCCGGGCCAATGGCGAGCGGGTCATTAGTTAGATAGCGCTATTTAGGTTTGACAAACCTCACACCGTGCCGCAGAGGACGGGCGTGAACTAATGGACTACTGGCACGTCAATGATGATAGACATTGACAGTTCAGGGCACATAAACATGACTACAGTTAGCAGTCGATATGGTAACGAGTCTAGTGTATACATGGGGTAGCCCCCACGGCCGAAATGCCAGATAACTAACACGGGGTAGCCCCCACGGCAGGATTGCCAGAGTAACCGGGAATAAACAAGTCACGTTTTTAACTATGGGGTAACCCCCACGGCAGGATGCCAGCTAAAGGAAACTGTTTTCGAAACAACTTAAAACGAACACCCAACCGTGAACTCACTCAACTTGTTGTTGACTCGTTACTACATGCTTTGCAGGTCCTTAGGTTTCTTAGCTGGAGCTTGCATGGAGGAGGATCGTTGTGGGACATGGACGACTGTGTGCCATGTTAAACTATGAAACAATTAAACTTATGTTTTGATTTAAGACTTATGCTTCCGCTTGCAACTTAACTATGTTTTGTTTGAACACCAATTGTATTGGGTGGATTTTTATAACTACTTATATGCTTGTTCAATATGATTGGTGGCTGGATCCTGGTCAGTCACGCCTCCAAGCGGTAGTACTCCGCAGGTGGATTTTGGGGGTGTGACAGATTGGTATCAGAGCCATTGGTTATAGAGAACTTGGTTTTAATAAAGGGAAGAACGTTTTTGTTAAAACCAGACTATAACCTGTACAGTGCTCAACGGTCCACAACGATGCTTCACTCCACATGCAAGGCTCGACATCCTAGGTGGTATGATCTGTGTATATATTGCCTACTTGTTAGTTACATAGTACATTGCTTATGGTATGCTTGGTTAGTATAACTACTGTTGCTTGAACACGTGCGTGCTCGCTCAATTTTATCGTCGTACTTTCGCGAACCCCTCTCACTCACGTTCTTCTTGGTATGAAGATCATGTCTGGACGCGTTAACCTAACACAAGCCCAGTTGACGGCTTTGATCAACGAACGAGTTGCCGCAGCACTTGCAGCTGCACACGCAGGAGGTATATCCTGCAGTCCAAACTCATTCTAGGATCTTTAGAATCCTACTCTCGTGGACCAACCTTTGTGTTAAACTCTGTCTTTCTTTCGCCCACAATAGGTCAGCATGCTCGGCCACCTGTGTGCACCTTTAAAACTTTTATGGACTGTCGACCTAGTACCTTTAGTGGCACCGAAGGAGCGATAGGTCTCCTACACTGGATTCGCAGGATCGAATCTGCATTCGAAGAAAGTGAAAGCCCTACCAGTAAACGAGTAGAGTACGCTGTTGGTACCCTGCAGGGGAAAGCGTATTCGTGGTGGAACACACAAGTTCAGATGCTCGGATTGGCGGATGCGAATGCCACCCCCTGGAGCGACTTCAAGGATTTGATCAAGGAAGAATTCTGTCACCCGGATGACATCCTAAAACTTGAAATAGAGTACCTTGGCTTGAAAATGGAAGGATCTGAGATCAAAGCGTACACGAAAAGGGCCAACGATTTGGCTGCCTTATGTCCTAACTTGTCACAACCCATTTCTAGACGACTCGAGCTATACCTCAGAGGCTTAGCCCCAGAAATCCAAGGGTCCGTAATTGCGGCCAACTTTTCCACAATCCAACAAGTCGTTCGTTTGGCGCACCAGCTCACTGATCAGGCAGTGGAAGAGGGCAAGTTGCCCAAGCGTAACTCTTCCAATATGAAAGCTCTTATTAACACCAAGCATGTTTGGGGAGATCACCAGGGCGAGGGATGTAGCTCTATACAGCAGGACCCGCACGGGAAACTCGTCCAGCAGGGGCTGGACTACCAAATTCAAGGGGGATACCTTGGGAATAAGCCGAAATGCCGCAAATGCCATCAACACCACACCGGGTCATGTGCGGAATCGTGTTGCCATAGGTGCAAGAAGACGGGACATATGGCTAGAGATTGTAGGAGCCCATATCCTACAAACCGAAACCAGCAGCAGCAGGGTAGCAAAAAGGGGTGTTTCCGTTGTGGGGCTGAAGGCCATCTTAAGAGGAACTGCCCGCAGATGAGGCAGAAACGCGACAACAGCAACAATGGAGCCCCCCCAATGTTGTGGCGGGTAAGTTCCTTCTCGACGACTTTTATGTTTCAGTTTTATTTGATTCGGGTGCCGATACTAGCTACATGTCACTAGAAGTTAGTCGAATGCTTAAGCGTATCCCAACACCCTTGAACAACAAGCACACTATAGAGCTAGCAAATGGTAAGAGTTAGAGGCCACACACGTAGTCAAGGGTTGTAAACTTGTTCTTGCTAACCAGACCTTCTCTATCGACCTTATTCCTATCGTCTTGGGTAGTCTCGACGTTGTCATTGGGATGGATTGGTTATCCCAACACCGAGCAGAGATTCCTTGCAACGAGAAGGTTGTTCGTATTCCAGGTTCCGGTAGTGAACCTCTCATGATTCGTGGCGACAAGAGGGGTGCCGTTGAGAACGTCATCTCCCTTCGTAAGGCCCAGAAGTGCTTGCGAAAGGGCCACACTGCCAATTTGGCTCTCGTTACTGACACCTCGGAGAAGGAGAAAAAGATGGAAGATTTTCCAGTTGTACGCAACTATCCTGAGGTACTTCCTGAGGAATTACCTGGTCTTCCGCCTCATCGCCAAGTTGAGTTTCAGATTGAACTAGCTCCTGGAGCTGCGCCCATAGCCCGTGCACCTTATCGTTTAGCCCCATCAGAGTTGAAGGAACTCTCTACGCAACTACAAGAACTCTTGGATAAAGGTTTTATTCGTCCTAGCTCATCGCCCTGGGGAGCTCCAGTGTTATTTGTGAAGAAGAAGGACGGTACTTTCAGAATGTGCATCGACTACCGAGAACTCAACAAGGTGACGGTGAAGAATCGTTATCCTCTACCGCGTATCGACGACTTGTTCGACCAGTTGCAAGGATCGAGCTACTATTCGAAGATCGATTTGAGATCGGGTTATCACCAGCTGAGAGTCCGGGAAGAGGACGTCTCTAAAACAGCTTTCAGAACTCGATACGGGCACTATGAGTTTTTGGTCATGCCTTTTGGGATGACGAACGCACCTGCGGTTTTCATGGACTTGATGAACCGAGTGTGCAAGCCTTACTTGGACAAGTTCGTTATAGTCTTCATCGACGACATCCTGATCTATTCCAAGAGTCGGGAGGAACATGAGCAGCATCTGCGACTTATTCTGGAACTCCTTCGAACAGAACAGCTCTATGCAAAGTTCTCGAAATGCGACTTCTGGCTTCGAGAAGTCCATTTCCTAGGCCACGTGGTAAACAAGGATGGGATTCACATTGATCCATCCAAGGTAGACTCAATAAAGAACTGGCCTGCACCTCGTACACCAAAGGAAATTCGCCAATTCTTGGGTTTGGCGGGATACTACCGGAGATTCATAAAGGATTTTTCTAAGATTGCACAGCCCCTCACCTCACTAACGCAGAAGGGCGTTGTTTATCGCTGGGGAAACGCACAGGAGATGGCATTTCAGCACCTAAAGGATAGACTGTCACACCCCCAAAATCCACCCGCGGAATACCACCGCTTGGAGGCGTGACTGACCAGGATCCAGCCACCAATCATATTGAACAAGCATATAAGTAGTTATAAAAATCCACCCAATACAATTGGTGCTCAAACAAAACATAGTTAAGTTGCAAGCGGAAGCATAAGTCTTAAATCAAAACATAAGTGTAATTGTTTTCATGGTTTATCATGGCACACAGCCGTCCATGTCCCACAACGATCCTCCTCCATGCAAGCTCCAGCTAAGAAACCTAAGGACCTGCAAAGCATGTAGTAACGAGTCAACAACTAGTTGAGTGAGTTCACGGTTGGGTGTTTGTTTTAAGTTGTTTTGAAAACAGTTTCCTTTAGCTGGCATCCTGCCGTGGGGGTTACCCCATAGTAAAAAAAAACGTGACTTGTTGATTCCTGGTTACTCTGGCTATCCAGCCGTGGGGGCTACCCCGTGTTAGTTATCTGGCATTTCGGCCGTGGGGGCTACCCCATGTATACACTAGACTCGTTACCATATCGACTGCTGACTGTAGTCATGTTTATGTGCCCTGAACTGTCAATGTCTATCATCATTGACGTGCCAGTAGTCCATTAGTTCACGCCCGTCCTCTGCGGCACGGTGTGAGGTTTGTCAAACCTAAATAGCGCTATCTAACTAATGACCCGCTCGCCATTGGCCTCGGCGATTAAGTCGATACAAAGATGAGGGACTTCGTGATAGAGTTTTGGTCTAGTACGAGTTATCTGTCCGTGAGGACGAGGAATTACATTCCTGAACCTTTGCTGTCCTACCCAAGGAGGACGAGGAACCCAGTTCCTTAACCCCATTTCCCGACCCCTGGGAATCCCATGCTTTGTAGAGGGTGTGAACTCACCTTGGTTTGCTCGGTAGAAAACACAGAAAAGTCAAACAAGCAACGTTGAGGCTACTCACGTCCTATCATAGTTGTATCATACAATCAGGTTCGTATTCAAGTAGTGCACGTATGGCATACACGTTAATCATAGCAGTTAGCAAGTAATGCATACGAGTCGAACGAACAGTAACATGCTCAGAATTAAACAAAGTCCAAGGTCTGGCCCAAATACTAAGCCCATAATTAAACAAGTCCAAACAGTGTGTATCCGCGTATTGTCTCGAGTCGCAACTAGGCGTTTGCGACTCGCAACCTGAGTCGCAATCGTGGTTTCGGTTCGTGCTGTTTTGGTTACGAGTCGCAACTGGACTCGCAACCGTGGTTTCGAGTCACAAGGTTGGTGTGCTGATCAGGTGTGGTTTCGAGTCGCAACCAGGTGTTTGCGACTCGCAATCTGTGTCGCAACCGGGGGTCTCGACTCGTCATGCTGTGGTTTCGAGTCGCAACCAGAGGTTTCGAGTGGACAATTGCTGATTCGGTACAGTGTACTACCCACTAACATTCTGATTTCATGTAACAGTTTGTACTATCCAACCAAATTCCTTAAACATGTTCCTTGTCTAGCAAATTACTAAAAATGGATCAAACATATCAGATTTCAAATATTCAACATGTTCATATGATATTCAACAAGTTCTTCATGTGTTCATCATGTTCATCTTGTTCTTCAATATTCAAGTAGTTCATCTTTATTCCTATAAACCTAGGTCTAACAAGAATCATGAACAACTTATCAACAAATCACCCTAATAGCAAGTTTTCGGTTCTTAACACAAGAGTACACAATCCGATTCATATGAACATCAACAACTAGTGTTTTAGACTACATTTAAACACAAAACATCATGAGTTCATTATGCCACATATCCGAAATCAAAGCATGTTCCGATTATCAACATCATACACACGATTCACAAGCACATCATCATTGTACAAACGGTTCTAGTCCAATCATGTCATCCACAACATCAAGCATCATAAACACTAACAAACATCATAAACACTAACAACATCATAAACACTAACCGGTTGTGAGGTGGTGAAAGATGAAGCTTTGTTTGGTGTGAACAAGCAAAAATCCGAGAATCCCTTTGGTGGTCGGTTGGTTGAATCCGAGAAGAAGGAGGAGAGGTGATGTTTAGTGTTTAGGGTTTTAGTGTGAGAGAGTGGAGAGTGTGTGTTGGAGAGTATGAGTGTTGTCCAAAATGGTAACATGGCCATCTATCAAGTGTATATATATCCGCTCCAAGTAATATACCCTAGTGGGCTCTCGGATAGGCTAAGTGTGTATGTGTGTGCGGCCCAACCGGCCCGTATGTTATACTAGTTCACTCGAGACCACATGGTCTCGAGTCGGGTTCGTGTTATCTCGGTTCCTATATACATACATCGCATACATACACATAAGCATACACACGAATAACACATAATCACGTAAAGGTTCATTTGTCATTAATCACATAAGCTAACTAGCCACGCGTTTAAGCATACAACGAAAGGTTCTAAATTTCGAGTTGTCACATCATCCCCAAGTTGAAAGAAATTTCGTCCCGAAATTTGGTAAGCACTCACTGAGGAAGCTAGTTAAGTTGTATGGTTTTCCCGGTTTTCCTGGGGTGTCACATCCACCCCCCGTTGATCTGGAATTTCGTCCCGAAATTCCGTAGCTTCGGCCTCAGTAGTGGGTGTACTGTTTGCGAACAGTTGGGGATACTTTTGTTTCATCTGATCTTCGCGCTCCCAGGTGAACTCTGGGCCGCGACGTGAGTTCCAACGAACTCGAACGAGAGGTATCCTAGTGCTCTTGAGGACCTTAACATCCCGGTCCGTGATCTCGACTGGTTCCTCGACGAATCGTAACTGCTCGTCGATAGTGAGTTCCTTCAAAGGAACTACGTGGGTCTCATCTGATGGACACTTCTTCAGATTCGACACGTGAAAAACGTTGTGAACTGCACCGAGTTCCGCTGGTAAGTTTAGTCTGTAGGCCACCCTGCCTATTTTCTCAATGACCTCGAAAGGTCCAACGTATCGTGGGTTAAGTTTACCGCGTTTACCAAAACGAACCACACCCTTCCAGGGTGAAACTTTGAGTAGTACCCGCTCCCCAACCTGGAGCTCAAGCGGTTTCCTGCCCATGTCGGCGTAAACTTTCTGACGTTCGCGAGCGGCCATCATGCGTTTTCGTATCTGAGCGATCTGCTCGGTTGTATCTACCACATATTCTGGACCAGTGATCTGACTATCTCCCACCTCTGCCCAGCAAAGAGGGGACCGGCATTTACGTCCGTACAATGCCTCGAACGGAGCAGCTCCGATGCTGGTGTGGTAGCTGTTATTGTACGAGAATTCCACAAGTGGCAGATGCTTTTCCCAGCGGTTGCCAAAGTCGATTACACATGCACGAAGCATGTCTTCTAAGGTTTGAATGGTGCGCTCGGACTGCCCGTCCGTCTGAGGATGGTATGCTGTGCTCATGTCTAGTCGTGAGCCAAAGGATTTGTGCATTGCTTGCCACAGCTCCGAAGTAAAACGAGCATCTCGATCTGAGATAATGGAGGTGGGCACCCCGTGCCTCGAAACGATTTCCTTGATGTATATTTCTGCAAGAGTGGAGAACTTATCCGTTTCCTTGATAGCCAGGAAGTGTGCGGATTTTGTGAGTCGATCCACGATCACCCAAATAGTATCATTCCCGCGCTAGGATCTAGGTAGGCCAGTGACAAAATCCATGGAAATTTGCTCCCATTTCCATTGAGGTATCTCTGGTTGTTGGAGCAGGCCTGATGGTTTCTGGTATTCCGACTTGACTCTTGCACAAGTCAAACACTTGCTGACGTAAGTTGCTATGTGGGCCTTCATGCTAGGCCACCAGTACGTAGTTTTGATGTCATGATACATCTTATCTGATCCAGGGTGTACTGAGTAGCGAGACTTGTGTGCTTCATCCATCACAAGCTCTCGTAGGTTGCCATAAAGTGGGACCCAAACGCGTCCCGTTACGTAGTAAGCACCGTCTTCCTTCTGTTCTAAGCGTTGCCTCGATCCGCGTAGGGCTTCAGCCCTGACGTTTTCCGGTTTCAGTGCTTCTATCTGAGCTGCTCGTATCTGGGAGGGAAGACTAGAATGGATCGTGAGTTGTAAAGCTCGTACGCGCTTAGGCGCAGTGTCCTTCCGACTGAGGGCGTCAGCCACAACATTGGCTTTGCCCGGGTGATATCTGATTGCGCACTCGTAGTCGCTTAGCAACTCGACCCATCGTCGTTGCCGCATATTCAGTTCCTTCTGCTTGAAGATGTGCTCGAGGCTCCTGTGGTCGGTGTAGATGGCGCACTTGGTACCATACAGGTAATGCCGCCATAACTTAAGTGCAAAAACAACAGCTCCCAGCTCTAAATCGTGCGTCGTGTAGTTCTTTTCGTGAACCTTGAGTTGACGTGAGGCGTAAGCTATAACTTTATCCCGTTGCATCAACACGCAACCAAGACCCTGAATTGATGCGTCGCAGTAGACCACAAAGTCGTCTGTGCCTTCCGGCAAGGAAAGGATAGGTGCGCTACAAAGTCTATCCTTTAGGTGCTGAAATGCCAACTCCTGTGCGTTTCCCCAGCGGTAAACAACGCCCTTCTGCGTTAGTGAGGTGAGAGGCTGTGCAATCTTAGAAAAAATCCTTTATGAACCTCCGGTAGTATCCCGCCAAACCCAAGAATTGGCGAATTTCCTTTGGCGTACGAGGTGCAGGCCAGTTCTTTATCGAGTCTACCTTGGATGGATCAACGTGAATCCCATCCTCGTTTACCACGTGGCCTAGGAAATGGACTTCTCGAAGCCAGAAGTCGCATTTCGAGAACTTTGCATAAAGCTGTTCCGTTCGAAGGAGTTCCAGAATAAGTCGCAGATGCTGCTCATGTTCCTCCCGACTCTTGGAATAGATCAGGATGTCGTCGATGAAGACTATAACGAACTTGTCCAGGTAAGGCTTGCACACTCGGTTCATCAAGTCCATGAAAACCGCAGGTGCGTTTGTCATCCCAAAAGGCATGACCAAAAACTCATAGTGCCCGTATCGAGTTCTGAAAGCTGTTTTGGAGACGTCCTCTTCCCGGACTCTCAGTTGGTGATAACCCGATCTCAAATCGATCTTCGAATAATAGCTCGACCCTTGCAGCTGGTCGAACAAGTCGTCGATACGCGGTAGAGGATAACGATTCTTCACCATCACCTTGTTGAGTTCCCGGTAATCGATGCACATTCTGAAAGTACCGTCTTTCTTCTTTACAAATAGCACTGGAGCTCCCCAGGGCGATGAGCTGGGACGAATAAAACCCTTATCCAGGAGCTCTTGTAGTTGCGTGGAGAGTTCTTTCAACTCTGATGGGGCTAAACGATAAGGTGCACGGGCTATGGGCGCAGCTCCAGGAGCTAGTTCAATCTGAAACTCAACTTGGCGATGAGGCGGAAGACCAGGTAATTCCTCAGGAAGTACCTCGGGATAGTTGCGTACAACTGGAAAATCTTCCATATTTTTCTCCTTCTCCGAGGTGTCAGTAACGAGAGCCAAATTGGCAGTGTGGCCCTCTCGCAAGCACTTCTGGGCCTTACGAAGGGAGATGACGTTCTCAACGGCACCCCTCTTGTCGCCACGAATCATGAGAGGTTCACTACCGGAACCTGGAATACGAACAACCTTCTCGTTGCAAGGAATCTCTGCTCGGTGTTGGGATAACCAATCCATCCCAATGACAACGTCGAGACTACCCAAGACGATAGGAATAAGGTCGATAGAGAAGGTCTGGTTAGCAAGAACAAGTTTACAACTCTTGACTACGTGTGTGGCCTCTAACTCTTACCATTTGCTAGCTCTATAGTGTGCTTGTTGTTCAAGGGTGTTGGAATACGCTTAAGCATTCGACTAACTTCTAGTGACATGTAGCTAGTATCGGCACCCGAATCAAATAAAACTGAAACATAAAAGTCGTCGAGAAGGAACTTACCCGCCACAACATTGGGGTCATTCCTTGCTTCACCTTGGCCGATCACGAACGCCCGCCCCCGGGCTCCATTGTTGCTGTTGTCGCGTTTCTGCCTCATCTGCGGACAGTTCCTCTTAAGATGGCCTTCAGCCCCACAACGGAAACACCCCTTTTTGCTACCCTGCTACTGCTGGTTTCGGTTTGTAGGATATGGGCTCCTACAATCTCTAGCCATGTGTCCCGTCTTCTTGCACCTATGGCAACACGATTCCGCACATGACCCGGTGTGGTGTTGATGGCATTTGCGGCATTTCGGCTTATTCCCAAGGTATCCCCCTTGAATTTGGTAGTCCAGCCTCTGCTGGACGAGTTTCCCGTGTGGTTCCTGTTGTATAGAGCTACATCCCTCGCCCTGGTGATCTCCCCAAACATGCTTGGTGTTAATAAGAGCTTTCGTATTGGAAGAGTTACGCTTGGGCAACTTGCCCTCTTCCACTGCCTGATCAGTGAGCTGGTGCGCCAAACGAACGACTTGTTGGATTGTGGAAAAGTTGGCCGCAATTACGGACCCTTGGATTTCTGGGGCTAAACCTCTGAGGTATAGCTCGAGTCGTCTAGAAATGGGTTGTGACAAGTTAGGACATAAGGCAGCCAAATCGTTGGCCCTTTTCGTGTACGCTTCGATCTCAGATCCTTCCATTTTCAAGCCAAGGTACTCTATTTCAAGTTTTAGGATGTCGTCCGGGTGACAGAATTCTTCCTTGATCAAATCCTTGAAGTCGCTCCAGGGGGTGGCATTCGCATCCGCCAATCCGAGCATCTGAACTTGTGTGTTCCACCAAGAATACGCCTTCCCCTGCAAGGTACCAACAGCGTACTCTACTCGTTTACTGGTAGGGCTTTCACTTTCTTCGAATGCAGATTCGATCCTGCGAATCCAGTGTAGGAGACCTATCGCTCCTTCGGTGCCACTAAAGGTACTAGGTCGACAGTCCATAAAAGTTTTAAAAGTGCACACGGGTGGCTGAACATGATGACCTATCGTAGGTGAAAGAAAAGACAGAGTTTAACACAAAGGTTGGTTCACGAGAGTAGGATCCTAAAGATCCTAGAATGAGTTCGGACTGCAGGATATACCTCCTACGTGTGCAGCTGCAAGTGCTGCGGCAACTCGTTCGTTGATCAGAGCCGTCAACTGGGCTTGTGTCTGGTTAACGCGTCCAGACATGATCTTCATACCAAGAAGAACGTGAGTGAGAGGGGTTTGCGAAAGCACGACGATAAAATTGAGCAAGCACGCACGTGTTCAAGCAACAGTAGTTATACTAACCAAGCATACCATAAGCAATGTACTATGTAACTAACAAGTAGGCAATATATACACAGATCATATCACCTAGAATGTCGAGCCTTGCATGTGGAGTGAAGCATCGTTGTGGACCGTTGAGCACTGTACAGGTTATAGTCTGGTTTTAACAAAAATGTTTTCCCCTTTATTAAAACCAAGTTCTCTATAACCAATGGCTCTGATACCAATCTGTCACACCCCCAAAATCCACCCGCGGAATACCACCGCTTGGAGGCGTGACTGACCAGGATCCAGCCACCAATCATATTGAACAAGCATATAAGTAGTTATAAAAATCCA
Source organism: Helianthus tuberosus (assembly GCA_030545235.1). Lineage (NCBI taxonomy): Eukaryota > Viridiplantae > Streptophyta > Magnoliopsida > Asterales > Asteraceae > Helianthus > Helianthus tuberosus. The sequence goes on from CM060402.1 coordinate 2,432,697, forward strand.
CCCAATACAATTGGTGCTCAAACAAAACATAGTTAAGTTGCAAGCGGAAGCATAAGTCTTAAATCAAAACATAAGTGTAATTGTTTTCATGGTTTATCATGGCACACAGCCGTCCATGTCCCACAACGATCCTCCTCCATGCAAGCTCCAGCTAAGAAACCTAAGGACCTGCAAAGCATGTAGTAACGAGTCAACAACTAGTTGAGTGAGTTCACGGTTGGGTGTTTGTTTTAAGTTGTTTCGAAAACAGTTTCCTTTAGCTGGCATCCTGCCGTGGGGGTTACCCCATAGTAAAAAAAAACGTGACTTGTTGATTCCCGGTTACTCTGGCTATCCAGCCGTGGGGGCTACCCCGTGTTAGTTATCTGGCATTTCGGCCGTGGGGGCTACCCCATGTATACACTAGACTCGTTACCATATCGACTGCTGACTGTAGTCATGTTTATGTGCCCTGAACTGTCAATGTCTATCATCATTGACGTGCCAGTAGTCCATTAGTTCACGCCCGTCCTCTGCGGCACGGTGTGAGGTTTGTCAAACCTAAATAGCGCTATCTAACTAATGACCCGCTCGCCATTGGCCTCGGCGATTAAGTCGATACAAAGATGAGGGACTTCGTGATAGAGTTTTGGTCTAGTACGAGTTATCTGTCCGTGAGGACGAGGAATTACATTCCTGAACCTTTGCTGTCCTACCCAAGGAGGACGAGGAACCCAGTTCCTTAACCCCATTTCCCGACCCCTGGGAATCCCATGCTTTGTAGAGGGTGTGAACTCACCTTGGTTTGCTCGGTAGAAAACACAGAAAAGTCAAACAAGCAACGTTGAGGCTACTCACGTCCTATCATAGTTGTATCATACAATCAGGTTCGTATTCAAGTAGTGCACGTATGGCATACACGTTAATCATAGCAGTTAGCAAGTAATGCATACGAGTCGAACGAACAGTAACATGCTCAGAATTAAACAAAGTCCAAGGTCTGGCCCAAATACTAAGCCCATAATTAAACAAATCCAAACAGTGTGTATCCGCGTATTGTCTCGAGTCGCAACTAGGCGTTTGCGACTCGCAACCTGAGTCGCAATCGTGGTTTCGGTTCGTGCTGTTTTGGTTACGAGTCGCAACTGGACTCGCAACCGTGGTTTCGAGTCACAAGGTTGGTGTGCTGATCAGGTGTGGTTTCGAGTCGCAACCAGGTGTTTGCGACTCGCAATCTGTGTCGCAACCGGGGGTCTCGACTCGTCATGCTGTGGTTTCGAGTCGCAACCAGAGGTTTCGAGTGGACAATTGCTGATTCGGTACAGTGTACTACCCACTAACATTCTGATTTCATGTAACAGTTTGTACTATCCAACCAAATTCCTTAAACATGTTCCTTGTCTAGCAAATTACTAAAAATGGATCAAACATATCAGATTTCAAATATTCAACATGTTCATATGATATTCAACAAGTTCTTCATGTGTTCATCATGTTCATCTTGTTCTTCAATATTCAAGTAGTTCATCTTTATTCCTATGAACCTAGGTCTAACAAGAATCATGAACAACTTATCAACAAATCACCCTAATAGCAAGTTTTCGGTTCTTAACACAAGAGTACACAATCCGATTCATATGAACATCAACAACTAGTGTTTTAGACTACATTTAAACACAAAACATCATGAGTTCATTATGCCACATATCCGAAATCAAAGCATGTTCCGATTATCAACATCATACACACGATTCACAAGCACATCATCATTGTACAAACGGTTCTAGTCCAATCATGTCATCCACAACATCAAGCATCATAAACACTAACAAACATCATAAACACTAACAACATCATAAACACTAACCGGTTGTGAGGTGGTGAAAGATGAAGCTTTGTTTGGTGTGAACAAGCAAAAATCCGAGAATCCCTTTGGTGGTCGGTTGGTTGAATCCGAGAAGAAGGAGGAGAGGTGATGTTTAGTGTTTAGGGTTTTAGTGTGAGAGAGTGGAGAGTGTGTGTTGGAGAGTATGAGTGTTGTCCAAAATGGTAACATGGCCATCTATCAAGTGTATATATATCCGCTCCAAGTAATATACCCTAGTGGGCTCTCGGATAGGCTAAGTGTGTATGTGTGTGCGGCCCAACCGGCCCGTATGTTATACTAGTTCACTCGAGACCACATGGTCTCGAGTCGGGTTCGTGTTATCTCGGTTCCTATATACATACATCGCATACATACACATAAGCATACACACGAATAACACATAATCACGTAAAGGTTCATTTGTCATTAATCACATAAGCTAACTAGCCACGCGTTTAAGCATACAACGAAAGGTTCTAAATTTCGAGTTGTCACATAGAATTTGTAGCGCACCTATCCTTTCCTTGCCAGAAGGCACAGACGATTTTGTGGTTTACTGCGACGCATCAATTCAGGGTCTTGGTTGCGTGTTGATGCAACGAGACAAAGTTATAGCCTACGCCTCACGCCAACTCAAGGTTCATGAAAAGAACTACATGACGCACGACCTAGAGCTGGGAGCTGTTGTTTTCGCACTTAAGTTATGGTGGCATTACCTGTATGGTACCAAGTGCGCCATCTACACTGACCACAGGAGCCTCGAGCATATCTTCAAGCAGAAGGAACTGAATATGCGGCAACGACGATGGGTCGAGTTGCTAAGTGACTACGAGTGCGCAATCAGATATCACCCGAGCAAAGCCAATGTTGTGGCTGACGCCCTCAGTCGGAAGGACACTGCGCCTAAGCGCGTGCGAGCTTTACAACTCACGATCCATTCTAGTCTCCCCTCCCAGATACGAGCAGCTCAGATAGAAGCGCTGAAACCAGAAAACGTCAGGGCCGAAGCCCTACGCGGATCAAGGCAACGATTAGAACAGAAGGAAGACGGTGCTTACTACGTAACGGGACGCGTTTGGGTCCCACTCTACGGCAACCTACGAGAGCTTGTGATGGACGAAGCACACAAGTCTCGCTACTCGGTACATCCCGGATCGGATAAAATGTACCACGACATCAAGACTACGTATTGGTGGCCTAGCATGAAGGCCCACATAGCAACTTACGTCAGCAAGTGTTTGACTTGTGCGAGAGTCAAGTCGGAATACCAGAAACCATCAGGCCTGCTCCAACAACCAGAGATACCTCAATGGAAATGGGAGCAAATTTCCATGGATTTTGTCACCGGCCTACCTAGATCCCAGCGCGGGAACGATACTATTTGGGTGATCGTGGATCGACTCACAAAATCTGCACACTTCCTGGCTATCAAGGAAACGGATAAGTTCTCCACTCTGGCAGAAATATACATCAAAGAAATCGTTTTGAGGCACGGGGTGCCCACCTCTATTATCTCAGATCGAGATGCACGTTTCACCTCAGAGCTGTGGCAAGCAATGCACAAATCCTTCGGCTCACGACTAGACATGAGCACAGCGTACCATCCTCAGACGGACGGGCAGTCCGAGCGCACTATTCAGACCTTAGAAGACATGCTTCGTGCATGTGTAATCGACTTTGGCAACCGCTGGGAAAAGCATCTGCCACTTGTGGAATTCTCGTACAATAACAGCTACCACACCAGCATTGGAGCTGCTCCGTTTGAGGCATTGTACGGACGTAAATGCCGGTCTCCTCTTTGCTGGGCAGAGGTGGGAGATAGTCAGATCACTGGTCCAGAATACGTGGTAGATACAACCGAGCAAATCGCTCAGATACGGAAACGCATGACGGCCGCTCGTGAACGTCAGAAAGTTTACGCCGACATGGGCAGGAAACCACTTGAGCTCCAGGTCGGGGAGCGGGTACTACTCAAAGTTTCACCCTGGAAGGGTGTGGTTCGTTTTGGTAAACGCGGTAAACTCAACCCACGATACGTTGGACCTTTTGAGGTCATTGAGAAAATAGGCAGGGTGGCCTACAGACTAAACTTACCAGCGGAACTCGGTGCAGTTCACAACGTTTTTCACGTGTCGAATCTGAAGAAGTGTCCGTCAGATGAGACCCACGTAGTTCCTTTGAAGGAACTCACGATCGACGAGCAGTTACGATTCGTCGAGGAACCAGTCGAGATCACGGACCGGGATGTTAAGGTCCTCAAGAGCACTAGAATACCTCTCGTTCGAGTTCGTTGGAACTCACGTCGCGGCCCAGAGTTCACCTGGGAGCGCGAAGATCAGATGAAACAAAAGTATCCCCAACTGTTCGCAAACAGTACACCCACTACTGAGGCCGAAGCTACGGAATTTCGGGACGAAATTCCAGATCAACGGGGGGTGGATGTGACACCCCAGGAAAACCAGGAAAACCAAACAACTTAACTAGCTTCCTCAGTGAGTGCTTACCAAATTTCGGGACGAAATTTCTTTCAACTTGGGGATGATGTGACAACTCGAAATTTAGAACCTTTCGTTGTATGCTTAAACGTGTGAATAATTAAACTTAGGTGATTAATGATAAGCTACAACCTTTTATATGATTATGTGTTATGTTACATGTGTGCCTATGTGTATGTATGCGAGTATGTATATGAACCGAGACAACACGAACCCGACTCGAGACCATGTGGTCTCGAGTGAACACATGAAAACATTGGGCCGGTTGGGCCACACACACACTTAGCCTATCCGAGAGCCCACTAGGGTGTGCTACTAGGGGCGGATATATAAACTTGATGGATAGTCTTGTTGCCATTTTCGGATAACACACATACTCTTCCACACACACTCTCCACTCTCTCACACTAAAACCCTAGACACCAAGCACCATACTTCTCCTCCTTCTTCTCGGATCAAACCAACCGACCACAAAGGATCTCTCGGATTTGCTTGTTCACACCAAACAAAGCTTCATCCTTCACCACTATTCCTCTAACCGGTTAGTGATTCTCATTGTGTGTTTAGATTTCGGTTGTTGTTGATGATGATGATGTGATATTTTGTTGATGAGGATGTATCTTGTGTGACTTGGTAATATGTTGGTTTGTTAGATTTATACATGATGATGTTAATAAACTAACATACTTAGATTTCGGATTGATTGCATGATGAGCTAATGATGTTTGTGATTTAATGTGATTTAAACCATAAATGGTTGGTGTTCATGAAATCGGTGTGTATAATGCTCATATTATTCGGATTTGTTGTTGGAATGCTCGATTGTTATTCATGTTATGAAGTCGGATTGCATGCTCTTAGGTCACAAATCAAAATGCTTGTTAAATGGCTGCACTTATGTGGAAATCGGATTAGTTGTTTGAATATTCGGATTGTTGTTTCAAGTTATGATATGATGAACTACTTGGATATTGATGAACATGATGAATGTGTGAAGAACAACTTGAATATCATATGAACATGTTGAATATTTGAAATCTGATGTGTTTGATCCATTTTTAGTAAATTGCTAGACAAGAAACATGTTTAAGGATTTTGGTTGGATAGTACAAACTGCATGAAATCAGAATGTTAGTGGATAGTACACTGTTCCGAATCAGCTCCTGTCCACTCGAAACCGCCAGTTGCGACTCGAAACCATTGCATGACGAGTCGAGACCCCCGGTTGCGACACAGATTGCGAGTCGCAAACGCCTAATTGCGACTCGAAACCACACCTGATCAGCACACCAACCTTGTGACTCGAAACCACGGTTGCGAGTCCAGTTGCGACTCGTAACCAAAGCAACACGAACCGAAACCATGGTTGCGACTCAGGTTGCGAGTCGCAAACGCCTAATTGCGACTCGAGACAATACGCAGATATAACTGTTTGGGCTTGCAATTCATTTCGGACTTAATTGTTTGGGCCGGACTCTTGGGCCCAATGTACAGACCTTATATGTTACTGTTGAACGTGAATGTTGATGAACTGCTATGATTAAACGTGTAACCCATACGTGCACTACTTGAATACGAACCTGATTGTATGATACAACTATGATAGGACGTGAGTAGCCACAACATTGCTTGTTTGACTTTTCTGTGTTTCTACCGAGCAAACCAAGGTGAGTTCACACCCTCTACAAAGCATGGGATTCCCAGGGGTCGGGAATTGGGGTTAAGGAACTGGGTTCCTCGTCCTCCTTGGGTAGGACAGCAAAGGTTCAGGAATGTAATTCCTCGTCCTCACGGACAGATATCTCGTACTAGACTAAAACTCTATCACGAAGTCCCTTATTTTTATATCGACTTAATCGCCGGGCCAATGGCGAGCGGGTCATTAGTTAGATAGCGCTATTTAGGTTTGACAAACCTCACACCGTGCCGCAGAGGACGGGCGTGAACTAATGGACTACTGGCACGTCAATGATGATAGACATTGACAGTTCAGGGCACATAAACATGACTACAGTCAGCAGTCGATATGGTAACGAGTCTAGTGTATACATGGGATAGCCCCCACGGCCGAAATGCCAGATAACTAACACGGGGTAGCCCCCACGGCAGGATTGCCAGAGTAACCGGGAATAAACAAGTCACGTTTTTAACTATGGGGTAACCCCCACGGCAGGATGCCAGCTAAAGGAAACTGTTTTCGAAACAACTTAAAACGAACACCCAACCGTGAACTCACTCAACTTGTTGTTGACTCGTTACTACATGCTTTGTAGGTCCTTAGGTTTCTTAGCTGGAGCTTGCATGGAGGAGGATCGTTGTGGGACATGGACGACTGTGTGCCATGTTAAACTATGAAACAATTAAACTTATGTTTTGATTTAAGACTTATGCTTCCGCTTGCAACTTAACTATGTTTTGTTTGAACACCAATTGTATTGGGTGGATTTTTATAACTACTTATATGCTTGTTCAATATGATTGGTGGCTGGATCCTGGTCAGTCACGCCTCCAAGCGGTAGTACTCCGCAGGTGGATTTTGGGGGTGTGACACTATACCTACTGATTACCACGTTATCTAGACTCAGTGACGAGTCGTAGTTTGGGTCAAAATACGCCTTTACGCATATTTTGTAACCAAACTACTCTAGGATATCAAAACCGTTTGTTTTGATATCAAAACCTATTTTCTAAACATGTTCTAGCATGTTTAGCTCGTCGCTTTTTAGTTTAGTGCTTATGTAGGGTCGTAAGGTAAGCGATCTAAACAATCGCTTATACTTTCGAACCCGAACCGTTTGGTCGATCTTTAGGATCCGACCAAGCACATTAGGTGACCATAGTGTATAGGGAATAACCTTCCGAGGTTATACCTAATGGTCACATCGTTTAAGTAGTTGTATGATAGGTAGTTTATATGCCTTAGGTAAATTACCAAAATACCCCTTTGATGCCAAAATTCATTTTAAACATATGTAACATAACTTTTGACATATAAACTGATTTGATAACAATATTAGACATGTAGAGGCATATTTTACTTTTCATAGGACTAGTTAGGCGTTCCGAACGCGTTTCACGCGAACGACGCGTTAAAGTAGCATAAGCTACCTAAACGGGTCGTAATGGGTCGTAAGCACTTAGGTTAGGTTTCATTTAGTATGTAGGCTTTGTTAAACCATATTACACGATTTTCTATACTCGTTTGGTTTACGAACCCTCATTCTATCCGATCCTCCGATCTAGGTCCGGTTTATTAACATAGTTACCTATATTAGGTGTCGTTTGATATCCGCGATCTCTAGCATTGTTTGGTTGTTACTCAAGGACTACTAATCAATCTCAAGTGAGTACATAGACCCCTCTTTTACTGTTTTCCAAACTGTTTTGGGGTGGAACACATGTGCCTACTTGTTACTTTCATGCTTTCCTGTTTTCACATCATATACTTGCTAGGTTCATTAGTACATTTATAGTACATGATTTCATTTGTGTTTTATGCTATGTATGCCCATTGTGTGCGTACTTAGTACATTACTTTACATTACATTTTATGCTATGTATGCCCATTGTGTGCGTACTTAGTACATTACTTTACATTACATTTTATGCTATGTATGCCCATTGTGTGCGTACTTAGTACATTATTTTACATTACATTTTATGCTATGTATGCCCATTGTGTGCGTACTTAGTACATTATTTTACATTACATTCTATGCTATGTATGCCCATTGTGTGCGTACTTAGTACATTATTTTACATTTCATTTTATGCTATGTATGCCCATTGTGTGCGTACTTAGTACATTATTTTACATTACATTCTATGCTATGTATGCCCATTGTGTGCATACTTAGTACATTTATTATTCATCACATGCTTACATTTTGGTATGACATTTGGTTTGTTTAAATGAGACAATGTACATTCATTAACACCGATCATGCCGCTCGGTGGTAGGTAGTGGTACCATAGGACTTGACAAATCCCATTCCTGTAATCTCGGGTTTGTTTGGATGGAAGGAATGACCGAATCCGAATACATTATTTGGTAACCTTTACTAAAAGGGTTATCCGACTGTCGCAAGGCTTGGACGTATGAATTTTCACAATACCGCATAAATGTTTATATCAGTATAGCATGCATTTATTTCACAAAACATAACTTTGATTTAAACTATGTTTTACTTCAATACCTTGTTTTTGTGCATTTATATATGGTTTAGTTGATATATTTCACTTACCATACATAAACATTTTGACATTTACATACACAATTCATGATTTACATTAGACATAAACATTAGACATAGACATTAGACATGGTTTTCACATAAACATTTTGACTTTTGATTATACGTAAACATTTTACTTTGGTGGTTTGGTTTGGGTAAGTGATTTAAGTAACGAGGCGTGTGTAATACGATACAAGTATGGTGGATACGCCGCTGGTACTTCCTATATATAAGTGCTTGTATGGTATTACATATCGTAGCGTTATTTGAATCATTTCAATTTGAGACATATAACATTTTATACAAATAACATACTTTTCACAAGACATTGTGTTACAAACAACTTAATTTATACAAACTCATTTCACATGGGTATTCACTTAACCATGTATTATTCTTTTATACATATATATCATTTGGTTTATTTATCACTTTTCAAATGATTTACAAGACAAAGCAAATTACAAGGTTCATGACTAAACATTTTCTTAAACATAAGTCATGAATTCTATTTTTCACAAAACCTATGTATCTCACAGGCATTTTTATGCTGACGTACCTATTTTCACATGTGTTTCAGGATATGATGCATGGGATTTATCAAGATACACTTAGGCGGACTTGGGCCTTAGCGACAATAAAAGATGCAAGACTAGTTATTTATGTTATGTTTCTTTGATTGTCAAGACATTGTAACTCTTTTATTCAATAAAACAATATTTCAATTTCCATGTGTTATGAAACAATGATTCTGTTACAACACTCCCCGACGTTTTCCGCCACGTTTTGTTGTTCTACGTGGTCGGGGTGTGACACTATATCGTACTACCAATTGGCTTGGTGAATGTATAAAATAGGTACAATCCAACAATTAGTTTTACAATCTTTAAAAATCAGTGTTTAAACCATAGAAAATCGTTTAGTTCGTAAAAAGAGAAGTACTAAGCACGTTTAATCATGTTTGTTGAAATCAGGAAAATAACAAATAGGCACATATGTTTCACCCCAAAACATTTGAAAACAGTAAAAGAGGGGACTACGTACTCACTTGAGATTGCAAGTATCCTTGATTAAGTGTCCTAACAAAGCTCGAGAGATCAAGGAATCAACTGGTACCTATTATGGATGACTATGTTAAACAATCGGATCCTAAATCGGGAGATAGGATAGAATGAATTTCTATAATTCAAATGAGTATTCGAACTCATATGGCATGATTTAATAGACCTAACATTCTGATTTGGAAGTCTACCTAAGTGCTTTTGACCCGTTTCGACCCATTACGGTAGTATAAGCTACTATAACGCGTCGTTTGCGTAAAACTATGGTCGGATGGTTAACTATGTGCTATGTCATGTCCTACATGCCCAATTATGCCTAAACATGTTACTAAATCAGATTATATGTCAAAAAGTTGATCACATATGCAAAATACGGATTTATGCTTCAAAGGGGCGTTTTGGTCATTTTCTATGGGCATATAAGCTACTTAACAAATAATTAACCAATTCTATGTGATCATAAGGTATAACCTTAGAGGTTATTCCCTATACAACTATGATCACTAAACAAGCTTGGTTGGATCCTAATGATCAACCAAACGGGTCGGGTTCAAAAGTTTAAGCGGTTGTCTAGACCGGTTAACTTACGACCCTAAACAAGCACTAAACTAGTAGCGATGAGTTAAACATGTCAAAACATGTTTAACTAATTTAGAAAACTGATTTGGTATAAAAAAAAGTGTTTTGATACCTAAAAGTAGTTCCATTGCAAAATGCGCGCAAATGCACATTTTGACTGAAACCTTGATTCTTCACTACACCTAGTTAACGTGGTAATCAGTAGGTATAATCGCTAAGGATTATAACCATCGTGATTACAATCACGTTGGAAAGTTCAAACGAACATTACGTTGACCATTGACTAGTCAAAGCTAAAAGTCAAACATTGTTTGACTTTTATGCTAGGAAAGCGATAAAAGAACGAAGGAAGCTTACAAAGGGTCCTTGCTAGGGAGAACTTGATCTAAATAATCTCAGGTATGAAGCTTATAACTCCAACTTAGAGAAAATCAGATCAAGGGTGAAGAAATCAAATGAAAGGCATGGCTATTTATTGTTGAGCTGAGTTCACAAGATCAAGACAAGTGTTTATGTAACCTCCAAGCATTAGATCATAGCCATACATGTGTTTAGAGCAGGTTAAATGCCTTGGAGAGGTGTTAACTTGGTTAACACACCAAGAAAATGGCAAGAACAGTCCCTAATCTTTCAAACAGATGCTGAAAATCATTTTTGGTCGCTGGGCATGCTTAGACGGCCCGCGTAAGGGTAGGGGGAGGGGCTATGGGGCCCGCCTAGACCCTGCAGATCAGCACAAGTTTCCATTTTGACAGTTTAGGTCCCTGCACATGCATAAGTCCATTTTTGGCACTTTTAACCCCTGTTAAACCATTTTCAAGGTTATATAAGGTGGTCAAAGTGTAGAGGACTCAAAATATGCCCGTAAAAGTCTCGGATGTCGGCTCGTTTGGTCGTACGGTCACGTTATTCGTCTAATTACGAAGAAACTCGAACGGACGCGAAAACGATCCAAATTAAGCGACGAATGGTATTTTTGCATGCCAATCACTAAAATAAAAATATTTTAGTCTCTACAAAAATTTTGGATGTCCAGATGTGGTCAGAACGTAAGATATACGCGTAAATGCAAACTTACGGCGTTTTTTACGCTTTCAGTCCCTGCAAGATCAAATAAGCATATTTTCGCACACCGAACCACTCAAAGCTTATTTCTAAGATATGTTTTGGTTATATATGGTATGTTTAGCTTATGATCAAGTTCCGGACTGTACGTTGTTTTACGAAACGACAGACTTTCGTAGTTTGACGCAAATAGTCCCTGTGAGCGAATAAACTTGTTTTTGCCATACCAAACCCTTTAAAATTTATTTCTAAGTTATGTAAAGGTTATTTAAGGTATGTTAATCTTGTGTCACTATTACAAAGTATTTGTCGTGTTAAACTGATTATATTTATGCATCAGTTTGCGTATAACTTTCCAAAAAGCGATATAGAGCTCGGAATTGAATAAGAATTGATATGTGCAAATGATACACATATTTATACAAATCCCAAGTATGAAACACAATATGTTATTGGTTTCGTATTCGTATGATGGTCGTAGTGACACAGGTGTCACAATCTCCCCTACTTTAGAAATTTCGTCCCGAAATTTAATTTTAGAGGAAACCTGTGAAGACAACTGTGATTGTTTCACTTTCGAATGAATCCTTCATACTCTAAGTAAAACTTTGGGCCACGTTCGGATTTTCAGTGAATTTGCTCATGTCAAAGTGATGTCCTTGTTTCAACAAAATATGGAGTTTCGAACAACGGATAGAAGAATGTTTCCTATGAAGACTATTATAGGAAACTTGTGTGTGCTCGAAATCGGAGTCGGAGATTGCAAGATAAAATAATAATGGTCAAGGTCCAGGACTTCTCGTAACTTAAATAACGCTACGCTCGCAATGTAATAAGGAACACTTATACATAGGAAGTACCAGCGGCGTATCCACCATGCCCTTTTTACATTGTTCTCGTTTCGTTATTCTCATCACTATAGTCTTAACACATGACAAAACTTGCTATGATTTCTGTGCACTGAATTCCATAATTATGTACGCATCCATAATTACGTAATTCCTTGCACAATTCACACAGTTCATTTCATAATGTGTAGGGTAAAATCAACCGAACCAACATAAAATGACTTGACTAGATCACCAAAGGATCTTTTTAACTAGATCAACACATGATCTCTTTAACTAGACCGTCGTACGATCTCTTTAACTAGACCACTAAGGGATCTTTGTAACTTTGAATCAAATAATCTTTTTGGAATAGCACTTTGGATCCAAGGTTCTTGCTATTTGCATAGAAAAGCCCCTTAAGGATTTAAGAAAGTACTTTGAGTATCCTTCTGAGAATCTAACATATGAAAATACGGAAGATTTTACCAAGACTTGGATAGCGTGCTTTAGAATTTCATATAACACATAATCACATAGTTGTCAACTTAGTTATTAGCTCGTTTCATTAATTTGTATAATTGCATTTAAGTACACCAATAATCCAATTAAGGACTTCAATTGGTACTCAAAAGATCCCAAAGAATCTAACTATGAAGATAGGAAGATCTTATAAGGATTTGGTTTTGGTTTTGGTTTTGTCTTTGTCGTATTGTAACACTCGTATAGAAGCACGCGAGGAATCCAATTAAGGACTCACGATAGTACCTTTATATATCAAATCAAGGATTTGAAATGGTACTTCAAGTATCTATTTAAGAATTTGTAACTTGTTCCTTGTACTTTGTTTCTTAAAAGAAACGAGTACTTTGGATTTTCGGGGAGATCAAGAGTGATCATAAAATGAAAGAACCACATGAGTAGTTTGTTCTGCAAGGAACACGGTTCCTTGGTGTCGGTATCGTAGGGGTATGTTACGCATACACGCAATTGTATCAGTTTTGGAAACAAAAGTGAAACAACAATTTTATTTATATAACAACTGAATTGTTTCAAATGTCGAAAGTAACAACAAGGAGAATACAAAAGTCTAATTGTTCAATGCTGCATTGTCATTTGCTTTTGCCTCGTTTATGTTAAACACTTGTCCACGCGTTGGATTTGCGTTAACAAGTCTTGGGCAATTGTTTCGGTAGTGAGTAAGATCACCACAGTTATAGCACGATCCAGGTGGAAACTGTGCTTGAGCAGTAGCAAGATTTGCAGCAGCTTGGTTTTGGATAACATGACCACAGGTATTGACCAAATGTCACAATCGCCCATAGTGGGTACATTTGTGACATGGTGTTTGATTCAGATGATGACAGTTACATTTGTTGCACAAAGGTGCAGTACTAACATAGTTTTTCTTCGCACAAGGTTGTGCTGGCTGGTTTGGTGCAACCTGATCATTCTGAGCAACTAGAGAGAAGTTCTGTGAAGCTTTACGCTTCTTCGGCTTCTTGGAGGACTCAGCCTGTTTATCCTTTGGTTTTTTTTGTGCTGACTTGTCAGATGGTTTCTGGTTGCCTTTTCGGAAAAGCTTACCCTTCCTGATTTGGGATTCAGTCAGGGTAGCAGATAGTTCAATGGCCTGTTTGATGGTAGTAGGGTTGCTATCAGTAACAATGTCCTGAATTGGGTCAGGGAGGCCATCGATGTACTTTTCAATCGCCTTATCCAAAGGCGTAACCATGGTATGACATAACAGACTTAACTTCTCATAACGATCAGTGTAGACTCGATGTTCACCGCTGTCTTGCTTAAGATCGTCAAATTCCCGTTCCAAAGCCCTTAGCTCATGACGAGGACAGAACTACTTCATCATCACAGCTCGAAGCTCTTCCCAGGTTTGTGCCATTGCCACATCAGCACCCCTATCCCTCATTACACCGTTCCACCATGTAAGTGCTCTTTTCTGGAATACACTCGACGCAGACTCAACCTTTCGCTCGTTTGGGCATTGAACATGACGAAATGTGCTTTCAAGACTCTCAAACCATTGTAGGAGCCCAGTAGCTCCTTCAGAACCAGTAAATGTAAGTGGCTTAGCTGAGTTAAATGTCTTATAGTTGCACATAACATTGTTATTGTTATTGTTCGCTTGATTTATCTGGGTAATAAGGTTCGGGAGTACAATAACGATTTGCTGAGTGATTAAGGCTACCATGGCGGCATCCTGTGTTTGATCACGTCAGGGAGGCATTCTAAAAGAGCAAGGAAACATGAAAGGGAACGAATGAGATGATATTGGGTAGTCAAAATTGAATGCTTAAAAGAACATTGATACGGCATAAGATTGTAATCATTCGTTCGTTACTTAAAACAAACAAACGACACTGTGACTAATCAAAGTAAATGGGTCATAATAATGTATCGCAAAGACATGCTTTAGCCTATAAGTGGACACTCACCCCAAGAGTTCCCAGGTAAGAGTGACAGGTCCGATACTGCGGATTTGTACGAATACTCTAGCCTTAGACAGAAAACTCAAGGTACAGGCATCCACTCTTCCAGATTGCACGTGTTCACATTATTTAGACCCAAACTGTGATGAGGTTTTGAAAACACCAAAGGCTCAAAAGCATAAAAACAAATCATCTAAGGATAGATGACTTCTCGTGATGTTTTGAAAAATTTTGACTCGAGAGAATGAATTGTGTTTTGTTTTTGTTAATCACCTAAGGGTAGGTGATGTGTATTGTTTTAAGATCCAAACACAAGTTAACTTGTGTTAGGGTCCTAGGAAGGTTATAGTCTAGGTCAAAGCATTACTAATAACCTAATTCCCTATAACCATTGGCTCTGATACCAACTTTTCTGTCACACCCCGACCACGTAAAACAACAAATCGTGGCGGAAACGTCGGGTAGTGTTGTAACAGAATCATTGTTTCACAACCATGGATTTAAAAATTTTGTTTTATTGAATTATTGAACTCATTGTTTTAGTACAAATCAAATAAATACAAATATTTTCTTTCAAGTTTTAAGTCGCTAAGGTACGGGTCCAACCTATCTGTAGCATGCATCAACAATCATCACATAGTAGTACCTGAAACATATGTGAAAATAAAGCATCAGCATAAAAATGCCTGTGAGTAACACAGGTTTTGTGTATTAGATTCATGGCTTTGGATAATACAAGAAAAGGTTTTATGTTTACAAAAATAGCCATGAATCCAATGTAAAAGTTTTGTTTCTAAAACGTGTCGTTTTGGTAAAATGTTTATAGTATATACAAAAATATACTTTGGTTTTGAGAAAATTGGATAAGTAATGTATTAAAATATATTTTAGTTTTGAAATAGTTAAACAGATAGTATATCAAATATACTTTGGTTACTAAAATAATAGTTTTGGTAGTATATCATAAGTATACTTTGGTTTAAGAATGAAAACATCGGTAGTATATTAAAATATACTTTGGTTTTGTAAATGACATATCAAACTATGCTTTGGTTTTGAAAATTGCATATCAACTATGCTTTGGTTCGAAAATAACATATCAACTATGTTTTGGTTTGAAAATAGCATATCAACTATGCTTTGGTTCGAAAATAGCATATCAACTATGATTTGGTAAATAACAAGATAGGTAGTATATCAATCTATACTTTAGTTTTGTAAAATAGAAAAATCGGTAGTTTGTTAAACTATATGTTGGTTTTGTATATAGTATATCAAAATATACTTTGGTTTAATAATATCACATTTGAGAGCACATCAAACTGTACTTTAGTAGTATATCAACATATACAAAAGAAACTGTGATTTGGTATTCAATCAAGCCATAGTGTATCAAACTACACTTTGGAGACTATAGAAATACCACAAAGGAAATTTCTATTTGGTTAAAATTTGGTTTCTGACATTCCATACAACAAGAATGGGGTGTCTAGTCCTATAGCGCTATATCGTACTACCAATAGGCTTGGTGAACGCATAAAATAGGTAAAATCCAACAATTAGTTTTACAAGCTTTAAAAATCAGTGTTTAAACCATAGAAAATCGTTTAGTTCAAAAAAAGATAAGTACTAAGCATGTATAATCGTGTTTGTTGAAATCAGGAAAATAACAAATAGGCACATATGTTTCACCCCAAAACATTTGAAAACAGTAAAAGAGGGGACTATGTACTCACTTGAGATTGCAAGTATCCTTGATTTAAGTGTCCTAACAAAGCTCGAGAGATCAAGGAATCAAGTGGTACCTAGTATGGATCACAATGTTAAATAATCGGATCCTAAATCGGGAGATAGGATAGAATGAAGTTCGATAAATCAAATGAGTATTGGAACTCATATGGCATGATTTAATAGACCTAACATTCTAATTTAGAAGTCTACCTAAGTGCTTTTGACCTGTTTCGACCCATTACGGTAGTATAAGCTACTATAACGCGTCATTTGCGTAAAACTATGGTCGGATGGTTAACTATGTGCTATGTCAAGTCCAACATGCCCAATTATGCCTAAACATGTTACTAAAACAGATTATATATCAAAAAGTTGATTACATATGCAAAATATGGATTTATGCTTCAAAATGGCGTTTTGGTCATTTTCTATGGGCATACAACCTACTTAAGAAATAATTAACCAATTCTATGTGATCATAAGGTATAACCTCAGAGGTTATTCCCTATACAACTATGATCACTGAACAAGCTTGGTTGGATCCTAATGATCGACCAAACGGGTCGGGTTCAAAAGTCTAAGCGGTTGTCTAGACCGCTTAACTTACGACCCTAAACAAGTACTAAACTAGTAGCGACAAGTTAAACATGTCAAAACATGTTTAACTAATTTAGAAAACTGATTTGGTATCAAAACAAAGTGTTTTGATACCTAAAATTAGTTCCGTTGGAAAATGTGCGCAAATGCGCATTTTGACCGACACCTTGAGTCGTCACTAAACCTAGTTAACGTGGTAATCAGTAGGTATAATCGCTAAGGATTATAACCATCGTGATTACATTCACGTTGCAATGTTATTAATACAGTATATATCAAATGCATGACTTCAAAAGCATCATTCATGTTTTCAAAAACCTTATACATAATTTCAAAATTTTTCTCGCATGATTTTAAAACATTTTTGTAAATATATCTACCTAATACACCTACTTCATGAATTCAAAAGTATTATATATAAGGTTTCAAAAACGTTAAACACATTTTTCATAAAAGAACCCCATGCATAGTTTTCAAAAATATTTTCCTCATACATTGACTTAACCTTCAAATCTGCTTCATACGTCGCCTTGACATATCTAGCATCTCAACTTCATAAGCATTTTTTACTTCATGTTTTGACTTAAGCACATCCTGTGCAAGGTTTCAAACATCTTCAACTTCAAAAAAATCCATATGGGATCTTTTTATCTTCACATTTAGATCCTTGCGGATGATTATCATTCAAATCTGAATCCTTAATTGGATTCCTTTTGTACCTAAATTCGAACATTTCGGTTCCTTATAATCGAAATCGAATTTTTCTTTTAAAAATCTTTCTATCTTTATAGTTAGATTCTTGATAATGTTTAAAGTACCAAATGAAGTCCAAGGAATGGATTCCTAGTGTGCTTTAAATACATGTGCTCTGTTAGCAGAACAAACTTCTAGTTAAACAATTTTGTGGTTTTGTGACTATGTGTTTATTCATCTTATGTTTTCTTTTATGCATTTTGTGTTTTTATACTCTGGATATTCGTTATCCAAATCCTCGCATGATCTTTCATATCTACATATGAGGGATTCATAGCAGGATAGTCAAAAGGTACTACCTTAAATCCTTAATGGGCTTCTATGTAATAGTTAAGACCCTTGGATTATATAGTACCACTCCATGATTCATAAGAGATCCTTTTAGTGGTCTAGTAAAAAAGATTGATTCACAATTTGGTTAAAGAACGACATCTAGTGATGTAGCTGAACAGACTCCTTGATAGTCTATTTAGATCATTTATTGATTTAATTAAAAGGACTCTATGGTGGTCTAGTCACACTCATCACAGGTTTGTTCATTTGGTTTTTCCCTACACATTATAAAATAGACTGTGTGAACTATGCAAGGAATTGTCTAATTATGGATTCGTACATAATTATGAAATTTAGTGCACAGAAACCCAGTAAGATTTATTATGTGTAAGAACCGATAGCGACAACAATAACAAAATGAGAACGATGTAATGGAGGTACGGTGGACGCACCAATGGCGCTTCATATACTTGTATATAAGTGTCCCTCTTACATTGCAAGCATAATGTTATTAAGGTTACTAGAAGTTCAGAACCCTAACCAATGTTGTTCGATCTTTTCAAATTCATGTTTTAAACTCTCACAAGTTTCCTCTAAATAAATTTCGGGACGAAATTTTTCCTAAAGTAGGGGAGGCTGTGACACTTGGGTCACTGCGACCATCAAACAAATACTAAACCAATGAAATATTGTATTTCATACTTGGGATTTGTATAAATATGTGTATCATTTGCACATATCATTTTTTGTTCAATTCCAAACTCTAAATCGCTTTCTAGAAGGTTATACGCGCACCGATGCGTAAATATAACCAGTTTAATGCAAAAAACACTTTGGAATAGTGACATATGCTTAACATACCTTAAATAACCTTTACATAACTTAGAAATAAGTTTTGGAAGGTTTGGTATGCCGAAATCAAGTTAATTCGCTTACAGGGACTAAATTTGACAAACTGTGAAAGTATGCCAATTTGAACTGTAACAGACATTCCGGAACATGACCATAAGTTAAACATACCATAAATATCCTTTACATAGCTTAGAAATAGGCTTTGAGGGGTTCGGTATGCTAAAATAAACTTTTGGGTAATTCAGGGACTAAAAGCGTTAAAAAGTGCATAAGTTTGCACTTTCGCGCATAACTTACGTTCTGAATACATCCGGACATCCAAAAATTTATGTAAGCACTAAAATATTTTATTTTAGTGTTTGGCATAAGAAAAATCCATTCGTCGCGTCATTTGGATCGTTTTTCGCGCTTATGCGCATTCCGTCGTAATTAAGCGAACATCGCGATCGTACGACCCAACGAACCGACATCCGAGATATTTTTAAGCACATTTTAAGTTTCCTATACTTTAACTTCATTTTAGAGCTTTGAAATGGGGTTAACGGGCCTTAAACGCGTCGGAAATGGCCTTAAAACACAACTGGGACTAAAACTGCCAATCTGCCAAACTTGTAGGCTTGCGCACCGCAAGACTCACCCTTACGGTGCGCAAGAGGTCTGCAGAACATCAAAATGTTCGAAACAGGCTGTTAACAGCTGCTTACCACTCCTAATCCCTTGCACATGGTATTGTAAAACCACTATCTTGAGGTGTATGGCCAAGATCAAAGCACGATTTCCAAGAAACGATCCTAACGGTTCGAGAAACACTATAAATACCCAACCCCCCTTCCATTCAAAACCCACCAAATCTGATCAAAATGCTCTAAGTTGAGGCCTTTGCTTCATACCTGAGCTATTCGATCACGATTTGCTTGCGGGGACCCTTTGTAAGTGTTCCTTCGTTCTTTTATTGCTTTTCGAGTCCGAAAGTCAAACTATGTTTGACTTTCGGCGTTGACCAGTCAATGGTCAACGTGAAGTTCGTTTGAACTTCATAACGTGATCGTAATCACGATGGTTATAGTCCCTAGTGGCTATACCTACTGATTACCACGTTATCTAGACTCAGTGACGAGTCGTAGTTTGGGTCAAAATACGCCTTTACGCATATTTTGTAACCAAACTACTCTAGGATATCAAAAACGTTTGTTTTGATATCAAAACCTATTTTCTAAACATGTTCTAGCATGTTTAGCTCGTCGCTTTTTAGTTTAGTGCTTATGTAGGGTCGTAAGGTAAGCGATCTAAACAATCGCTTATACTTTCGAACCCGACCCGTTTGGTAGATCTTTAGGATCCGACCAAGCACATTAGGTGACCATAGTGTATAGGGAATAACCTTCCGAGGTTATACCTAATGGTCACATCGTTTAAGTAGTTGTATGATAGGTAGTTTATATGCCTTAGGTAAATTACCAAAATACCCCTTTGATGCCAAAATTCATTTTAAACATATGTAACATAACTTTTGACATATAAACTGATTTGATAACAATATTAGACATGTAGAGGCATATTTTACTTATCATAGGACTAGTTAGGCGTTTCGAACGCGTTTCACGCGAACGACGCGTTAAAGTAGCATAAGCTACCTAAACGGGTCGTAATGGGTCGTAAGCACTTAGGTTAGGTTTCATTTAGTATGTAGGCTTTGTTAAACCATATTACACAAGTTTCTATACTCGTTTGGTTTACGAACCCTCATTCTATCCGATCCTCCGATCTAGGTCCGGTTTATTAACATAGTTACCTATATTAGGTGTCGTTTGATATCCGCGATCTCTAGCATTGTTTGGTTGTTACTCAAGGACTACTAATCAATCTCAAGTGAGTACATAGACCCCTCTTTTACTGTTTTCCAAACTGTTTTGGGGTGGAATACATGTGCCTACTTGTTACTTTCATGCTTTCCTGTTTTCACATCATATACTTGCTAGGTTCATTAGTACATTTATAGTACATGATTTCATTTGTGTTTTATGCTATGTATGCCCATTGTGTGCATACTTAGTACATTACTTTACATTACATTTTATGTTATGTATGCCCATTGTGTGCGTACTTAGTACATTACTTTACATTACATTTTATGCTATGTATGCCCATTGTGTGCGTACTTAGTACATTATTTTACATTACATTTTATGCTATGTATGCCCATTGTGTCCGTACTTAGTACATTATTTTACATTACATTCTATGCTATGTATGCCCATTGTGTGCGTACTTAGTACATTATTTTACATTACATTACATTCTATGCTATGTATGCCCATTGTGTGCGTACTTAGTACATTATTTTACATTACATTCTATGCTATGTATGCCCATTGTGTGCATACTTAGTACATTTATTATTCATCACATGCTTACATTTTGGTATGACATTTGGTTTGTTTAAATGAGACAATGTACATTCATTAGCACCGATCATGCCGCTCGGTGGTAGGTAGTGGTACCATAGGACTTGACAAATCCCATTCCTGTAATCTCGGGTTTGTTTGGATGGAAGGAATGACTGAATCCGAATACATTATTTGGTAACCTTTACTAAAAGGGTTATCCGACTGTCGCAAGGCTTGGATGTATGAATTTTCACAATACCGCATAAATGTTTATATCAGTATAGCATGCATTTATTTCACAAAACATAACTTTGATTTAAATTATGTTTTACTTCAATACCTTGTTTTTGTGCATTTTACATATGGTTTAGTTGATATATTTCACTTACCATACATAAACATTTTGACATTTACATACACAATTCATGATTTACATTAGACATAAACATTAGACATAGACATTAGACATGGTTTTCACATAAACATTTTGACTTTTGATTATACGTAAACATTTTACTTTGGTGGTTTGGTTTGGGTAAGTGATTTAAGTAACGAGGCGTGTGTAATACGATACAAGTATGGTGGATACGCCGCTGGTACTTCCTATATATAAGTGCTTGTATGGTATTACATATCGTAGCGTTATTTGAATCATTTGAATTTGAGACATATAACATTTTATACAAATAACATACTTTTCACAAGACATTGTGTTACAAACAACTTAATTTATACAAACTCATTTCACATGGGTATTCACTTAACCATGTATTATTCTTTTATACATATATATCATTTGGTTTATTTATCACTTTTCAAATGATTTACAAGACAAAGCAAATTACAAGGTTCATGGCTAAACATTTTCTTAAACATAAGTCATGAATTCTATTTTTCACAAAACCTATGTATCTCACAGGCATTTTTATGCTGACGTACCTATTTTCACATGTGTTTCAGGATATGATGCATGGGATTTATCAAGATACACTTAGGCGGACTTGGGCCTTAGCGACAATAAAAGATGCAAGACTAGTTATTTATGTTATGTTTCTTTGATTGTCAAGACATTGTAACTCTTTTATTCAATAAAACAATATTTCAATTTCCATGTGTTATGAAACAATGATTCTGTTACAACACTCCCCGACGTTTTCCGCCACGTTTTGTTGTTCTACGTGGTCGGGGTGTGACACTATATCGTACTACCAATTGGCTTGGTGAATGTATAAAATAGGTACAATCCAACAATTAGTTTTACAATCTTTAAAAATCAGTGTTTAAACCATAGAAAATCGTTTAGTTCGTAAAAAGAGAAGTACTAAGCACGTTTAATCATGTTTGTTGAAATCAGGAAAATAACAAATAGGCACATATGTTTCACCCCAAAACATTTGAAAACAGTAAAAGAGGGGACTACGTACTCACTTGAGATTGCAAGTATCCTTGATTAAGTGTCCTAACAAAGCTCGAGAGATCAAGGAATCAACTGGTACCTATTATGGATGACTATGTTAAACAATCGGATCCTAAATCGGGAGATAGGATAGAATGAATTTCGATAATTCAAATGAGTATTCGAACTCATATGGCATGATTTAATAGACCTAACATTCTGATTTGGAAGTCTACCTAAGTGCTTTTAACCCGTTTCGACCCATTACGGTAGTATAAGCTACTATAACGCGTCGTTTGCGTAAAACTATGGTCGGATGGTTAACTATGTGCTATGTCATGTCCTACATGCCCAATTATGCCTAAACATGTTACTAAATCAGATTATATGTCAAAAAGTTGATCACATATGAAAAATACGGATTTATGCTTCAAAGGGGCGTTTTGGTCATTTTCTATGGGCATATAAGCTACTTAACAAATAATTAACCAATTCTATGTGATCATAAGGTATAACCTTAGAGGTTATTCCCTATACAACTATGATCACTAAACAAGCTTGGTTGGATCCTAATGATCGACCAAACGGGTCGGGTTCAAAAGTCTAAGCGGTTGTCTAGACCGGTTAACTTACGACCCTAAACAAGCACTAAACTAGTAGCGATGAGTTAAACATGTCAAAACATGTTTAACTAATTTAGAAAACGGATTTGGTATAAAAAAGTGTTTTGATATCTAAAAGTAGTTCCATTGCAAAATGCGCGCAAATGCACATTTTGACTGAAACCTTGATTCGTCACTACACCTAGTTAACGTGGTAATCAGTAGGTATAATCACTAAGGATTATAACCATCGTGATTACAATCACGTTGCAAAGTTCAAACGAACTTTGCGTTGACCATTGAATAGTCAAAGCTAAAAGTCAAACACTGTTTGACTTTTATGCTAGGAAAGCGATAAAAGAACGAAGGAAGCTTACAAAGGGTCCTTGCTAGGGAGAACTTGATCTAAATAATCTCAGGTATGAAGCTTATAACTCCAACTTAGAGAAAATCAGATCAAGGGTGAAGAAATCAAATGAAAGGCATGGCTATTTATTGTTGAGCTGAGTTCACAAGATCAAGACAAGTGTTTGTGTAACCTCCAAGCATTAGATCATAGCCATACATGTGTTTAGAGCAGGTTAAATGCCTTGGAGAGGTGTTAACTTGGTTAACACACCAAGAAAATGGCAAGAACAGTCCCTAATCTTTCAAACAGATGCTGAAAATCATTTTTGGTCACTGGGCATGCTTACACGGCCCGCGTAAGGGTAGGGGGAGGGGCTACGGGGCCAGCCTAGACCCTGCAGATCAGCACAAGTTTCCATTTTGACAGTTTAGGTCCCTGCACATGCATAAGTCCATTTTTGGCACTTTTAACCCCTGTTAAACCATTTTCAAGGTTATATAAGGTGGTCAAAGTGTAGAGGACTCAAAATATGCCCGTAAAAGTCTCGGATGTCGGCTCGTTTGGTCGTATGGTCACGTTATTCGTCTAATTACGAAGAAACTCGAACGGACGCGAAAACGATCCAAATTAAACGACGAATGGTATTTTTGCATGCCGATCACTAAAATAAAAATATTTTAGTCTCTACAAAAATTTTGGATGTCCAGATGTGGTCAGAACGAAAGATATACGCGTAAATGCAAACTTACGCCGTTTTTTACGCTTTCAGTCCCTGCAAGATCAAATAAGCATATTTTCGCACACCGAACCACTTACGCCGTTTTGGTTATATATGGTATGTTTAGCTTATGATCATGTTCCAGACTGTACATTGTTTAACGAAACGACAGACTTTCGTAGTTTGACGCAAATAGTCCCTGTGAGCGAATAAACTTGTTTTTGCCATACCAAACCCTTTAAAACTTATTTCTAAGTTATGTAAAGGTTATTTAAGGTATGTTAAGCTTGTTTCACTATTACAAAGTGTTTGTCGTGTTAAACTGATTATATTTATGCATCAGTTTGCGTATAACTTTCCAGAAAGCGATATAGAGCTCGGAATTGAATAAGAATTGATATGTGCAAATGATACACATATTTATACAAATCCCAAGTATGAAACACAATATTTTATTGGTTTCGTATTCATATTATGGTCGTAGTGACACAGGTGTCACAATCTCCCCTACTTTAGAAATTTCGTCCTGAAATTTAATTTTAGAGGAAACCTGTGAAGACAACTGTGATTGTTTCACTTTCGAATGAATCCTTCATACCCTAAGTAAAACTTTGGGCCACGTTCGGATTTTCAGCGAATTTGCTCATGTCAGAGTGATGTCCTTGTTGCAACAAAATATGGAGTTTCGAACAACGGATAGAAGAATGTTTCCTATGAAGACTATTATAGGAAACTTGTGTGTGCTCGAAATCGGAGTCGGAGATTGCAAGATAAAATAATAATGGTCAAGGTCCAGGACTTCTCGTAACTTAAATAACGCTACGCTCGCAATGTAATAAGGAACACTTATACATAGGAAGTACCAGCGGCGTATCCACCATGCCCTTTTTACATTGTTCTCGTTTCGTTATTCTCATCACTATAGTCTTAACACATGACAAAACTTGCTATGATTTCTGTGCACTGAATTCCATAATTATGTATGCATCCATAATTACGTAATTCCTTGCACAATTCACACAGTTCATTTCATAATGTGTAGGGTAAAATCAACCGAACCAACATAAAATGACTTGACTAGATCACCAAAGGATCTTTTTAACTAGATCAACGAACAATCCTTTTAACTAGATCAACACATGATCTCTTTAACTAGACCGTCGTACGATCTCTTTAACTAGACCACTAAGGGATCTTTGTAACTTTGAATCAAATAATCTTTTTGGAATAGCACTTTGGATCCAAGGTTCTTGCTATTTGCATAGAAAAGCCCCTTAAGGATTTAAGATAGTACTTTGAGTATCCTTCTGAGAATCTAACATATGAAAATACGGAAGATTTTACCAGGACTTGGATAGCGTGCTTTAGAATTTCATATAACACATAATCACATAGTTGTCAACTTAGTTATTAGCTCGTTTCATTAATTTGTATAATTGCATTTAAGTACACCAATAATCCAATTAAGGACTTCAATTGGTACTCAAAAGATCCCAAAGAATCTAACTATGAAGATAGGAAGATCTTATAAGGATTTGGTTTTGGTTTTGGTTTTGTCTTTGTTGTATTGTAACACTCGTATAGAAGCACGCGAGGAATCCAATTAAGGACTCACGATAGTACCTTTAGATATCAAATCAAGGATTTGAAATGGTACTTCAAGTATCTATTTAAGAATTTGTAACTTGTTCCTTGTACTTTGTTTCTTAAAAGAAACGAGTACTTTGGATTTTCGGGGAGATCAAGAGTGATCATAAAATGAAAGAACCACATGAGTAGTTTGTTCTGCAAGGAACACGGTTCCTTGGTGTCGGTATCTTAGGGGTATGTTACGCATACACGCAATTGTATCTGTTTTGGAAACAAAAGTGAAACAACAATTTTATTTATATAACAACTGAATTGTTTCAAACGTCGAAAGTAACAACAAGGAGAATACAAAAGTCTAATTGTTCAATGCTGCATTGTCATTTGCGTTTGCCTCTTTTATGTTAAACACTTGTCCACGCGTTGGATTTGCGTTAACAAGTCTTGGGCAATTGTTTCGGTAGTGAGTAAGATCACCACAGTTATAGCACGATCCAGGTGGAAACTGTGCTTGAGCAGTAGCAGGATTTGCAGCAGCTTGGTTTCGGATAACATGACCACAAGTATTGACCAAATGTCCCAATCGCCCATAGTGGTTACATTTGTTACATGGTGTTTGATTCAGATGATGACAGTTACATTTGTTGCACAAAGGTGCAGTACTAACATAGTTTTTCTTCGCACAAGGTTGTGCTGGCTGGTTTGGTGCAACCTGATCATTCTGAGCAACTAGAGAGAAGTTCTGTGAAGCTTTACGCTTCTTCGGCTTCTTGGAGGACTCAGCCTGTTTATCCTTTGGTTTTTCTTGTGCTGACTTGTCAGATGGTTTCTGGTTGCCTTTTCGGAAAAGCTTACCCTTCCTGATTTGGGATTCAGTCAGGGTAGCAGATAGTTCAATGGCCTGTTTGATGGTAGTAGGGTTGCTACCAGTAACAATGTCCTGAATTGGGTCAGGGAGGCCATCGATGTACTTTTCAATCGCCTTATCCAAAGGCGTAACCATGGTATGACATAACAGACTTAACTCCTCATAACGATCAGTGTAGACTCGATGTTCACCGCTGTCTTGCTTAAGATCGTCAAATTCCCGTTCCAAAGCCCTTAGCTCAAGACGAGGACAGAATTACTTCATCATCACAGCTCGAAGCTCTTCCCAGGTTTGTGCCATTGCCACATCGGCACCCCTATCCCTCATTACACCGTTCCACCATGTGAGTGCTCTTTTCTGGAATACACTCGACGCAGACTCAACCTTTCGCTCGTTTGGGCATTGTACATGACGAAATGTGCTTTCAAGACTCTCAAACCATTGTAGGAGCCCAGTAGCTCCTTCAGAGCCAGTAAATGTAAGTGGCTTAGCTGAGTTAAATGTCTTATAGTTGCACAGAACATTGTTATTGTTATTGTTCGCTTGATTTATCTGGGTAATAAGGTTCGGGAGTACAACAGCGATTTGCTGAGTGATTAAGGCTACCATGGCGGCATCCTGTGTTTGATCACGTCGAGGAGGCATTCTAAAAGAGCAAGGAAACATGAAAGGGAACGAATGAGATGATATTGGGTAGTCAAAATTGAATGCTTAAAAGAACATTGATACGGCATAAGATTGTAATCATTCGTTCGTTACTTAAAACAAACAAACGACACAGTGACTAATCAAAGTAAATGGGTCATAATAATGTATCGCAAAGACATGCTTTAGCCTATAAGTGGACACTCACCCCAAGAGTTCCCAGGTAAGAGTGACTGGTCCGATACTGCGGATTTGTACGAGTACTCTAGCCTTAGACAGAAAACTCAAGGTACAGGCATCCACTCTTCCAGATTGCACGTGTTCACATTATTTAGACCCAAACTGTGATGAGGTTTTGAAAACACCAAAGGCTCAAAAGCATAAAAACAAATCATCTAAGGATAGATGACTTCTCGTGATGTTTTGAAAAATTTTGACTCGAGAGAATGAATTGTGTTTTGTTTTTGTTAATCACCTAAGGGTAGGTGATGTGTATTGTTTTAACATCTAAACACAAGTTAACTTGTGTTAGGGTCCTAGGAAGGTTATAGTCTAGGTCAAAGCATTACTAATAACCTAATTCCCTATAACCATTGGCTCTGATACCAACTTTTCTGTCACACCCCGACCACGTAAAACAACAAATCGTGGCGGAAACGTCGGGTAGTGTTGTAACAGAATCATTGTTTCACAACCATGGATTTAAAAATTTTGTTTTATTGAATTATTGAACTCATTGTTTTAGTACAAATCAAATAAATAAAAATATTGTCTTTCAAGTTTTAAGTCGCTAAGGCACGGGTCCAACCTATCTGTAGCATGCATCAACAATCATCACATAGTAGTACCTGAAACATATGTGAAAATAAAGCATCAGCATAAAAATGCCTGTGAGTAACACAGGTTTTGTGTATTAGATTCATGGCTTTGGATAGTACAAGAAAAGGTTTTATGTTTACAAAAATAGCCATGAATCCAATGTAAAAGTTTTGTTTCTAAAACGTGTCGTTTTGGTAAAATGTTTATAGTATATACAAAAATTGTCACACCCCGACCGCGTAAAACAACAAAGCGCGGCGGAAACATCGGGGCGTGTTGCAACAGAATTAATGTTTCATAACCATGGATACCAAAAAGTGTTTCGTTTTATTAAACATTGAATAATTACATCGTCTTGAAATCTAAATACACTATTTAAACATAGTCTATCATTGTTATTGAGTCACTAAGGCCTTGTCCAGTCCTATGTGAGCATGCATCTTATCAATCGATATCATTCAACAATACCTGAAACATATGTGAAAACGAGGTCAGCAAAGAAATGCTGGCGAGTACATAGGTTTTGTAGGAGTGTCGAAATCATGTCTAGTTTAGACGTTGCAATACTTTATTTAAAAACCTTGTTTTGAAAAGAGTATAATATTGCAACTTAATTAACCAACTCAAATCAAGCGGGTTATAATTTGTAAAACCTCGTAGCCATGACTCTTAACCCAAAAACATTTGTTTTAGTAAATTATTTGAAAAACAATGATAAGTTCAGGTGATATGTATAAATAAGAGAATAATGCATGATTAAATGAATAACCATGTAAAATGAGTTTGTATAAGATAAGTTGTTTGTAAATAAATGTCTTGTGAAAAGTATGTTACTTGTATAAAATGTTCTATGTCTCAAACTGAAATGATTCAAATAACGCTACAATATGTAATACCATACAAACACTTATATATAGGAAGTACCAGCGGCGTATCCACCATGCTTGTATCATATTCCACACGCATTGTTACTTAATCACTTAATCCAAACCAAACCACCAAAGTAATGTTCATGCCCAAATGTAAATCATGTAATATGTATAACCAAAATAATATCGTATATCGCTTTGAACCCAATCGTTAACCCAATCGTTAAAACATCATGTGAAAACCAATCGTAAATCGTTTAATTCGTTTTAGGTCGTGAAACTACTTATAAGGTCGTCTCGCTAATAACATTCAAACCTTCGTGACTTTCATCGCTTCTCGTTTTCGTCGCTTCTCGTTTTCGTATTAACAAACCTCCATAGGGTAAATTAATAATTACAGATTCAGTCGCTACCTACCATACCCACACATAACCACGGGTGTAGTAAATAACGGGATTTGTCAGATCCTATGGTACCATAACCTAATACTGGTCGGCTTGATCATTGCTAATGAATGTCATTTGTTATGTAACTACAACCAACAAGTTTGTTCACTTTATGAAATCGTTATTAGTTTTGTATAAATCGCTTTAATTGTTTTTGAAACCATCGTTATAACATCGAAAACATTTAGCACATATGAGTCACCCCAAAACAATTGAAAACAGTAAAATAGGGGAAAATGTACTCGCCTGAGAATGCTTGGAGGTCTTGAACAACAACCAAACAAAGCTAGAGGGAGCACGGAATCAGTCGGCAATCTAAAACTATATAAATAAACCGGACTTAAATCGGGAGATCGGATAGGATGAGGCTTGGTAAACCAAATGAGTATTGGAACTCATATGATATGGTTTAACAAGGCCTACATACTACAATGAAACCAAACCTAAGTGCTTTCGACCCATCGCGACCCATTAAGGTAACATATGCTACTTTAACGCGTCGTGCGTGTGAAACGCGTTCGGACCGTCTAACTAGTCCTATGACAAGTGTTATATGCCTAAACATGTTACATAATCAGTTATATGACAAAGGTTTAGGTTACATATGCTTAGTTACCAATTATACATGAAAAGGGTATTATGGTAATTTACCTAAGGCATATAAACTACCTATCATACAACTACTTAAACGATGTGACCATAGGGTATAACCTCGGAAGGTTATGCCCTATACTAGGGTCACCTAATGTATTTGGTCGGATCCTAATGATCGACCAAACTGGGTCGAGTTCGAAGGTATAAGCGATTTATTAGATCGCTTACCCTACGACCCTAAACAACGTGGTAATCAGTAGGCATAATCCCAAGGGACTATGACCATCGTGATTACAATCACGTTGCGAAGTTCAAACGAACTTCGCATTGACCATTACTGGTCAACGCTGAAAGTCAAACAAAGTTTGACTTTCGGACTCGAAAAGCAATAAAATAAGGAAAAGAACGAAAGAATACTTACCTAGGGTCCCCGAATGCTAATCTCGATCCAAGAATCTCAGGTATGAAACAATGGTTTCAACTTAGAGTTTCTCAAATCAGAATTCTTGTAAGTTATGCAATGGGGGGCATGGGGTATTTATAGTATTCAGTGCACCGTTGAGATCGTTTCATGGAAACCGTGATTCGATCCCATCCGTACACTTGTTGGAAGGTTATGGAAGCTAAAATTGATGCTTATCATCTGACTAAGTAAGTTAGAACATGTGGTGGAGGATCAAACAGCTGCAACTTGTGGTTAAATGCACTTAATCTGGTCAGAAGGGGCCTCGTGGGCCGCCTAAGGATTCTCAGGAACTGAGGCGGGCCGCCTAGCAGTCACAGATCAGCAATAAGTTTCAGAAATTACAGTTTCAGTCCCTGCACGTGTTTAAGGCCATTTCCGACACTTCCAAGGCCCGTAAAGCCAACTTTAAGGCCCTAAAATGATGCCTAAACATTGTGGACATGAAACATGCTCAAAAATATGCCGGGTGTTGGTTCGTTTGGTCGTACGAACGCGATGTTCGCTTAATTACGACGGAATGCGCCTAAGCGCGAAAAACGATCCAAATGACGCAACGAATGGATTTTTGGTAATCCAAACACTAAAGCATAATATAGTCATGCTTACATAAATTTTTGGATGTCCGGATGTATTCAGAACGTAAGTTATGCGCGAAAATGCAAACTTGTGCACTTTTTGACACTTTTAGTCCCTGAATGACCCAAAAGTTTATTTTAGCACACCGAACACCTCAAAGCTTATTTCTAAGCTATGTAAAGGATATTTATGGTATGTTTAACTTATGGTCATGTTCCGGAATGTCTGTTACAGTTCAAATTGGCATACTTTCGTAGTTTGTCAACTTTAGTCCCTGTAAGCGATTAAACTTTGATTTCACCACACCAAACCTTCCAAAACTTATATCTAAGTTATGTAAAGGTTATTTAAGGTATGTTAAGCCTATTTCACTATTCCGGAGTGTTCGTTGGATTAAACTGGTTATATTTACTCATCAGAGCGCGTATAACCCTCCCGAAAGCGATTTAAAGCTTAAAATCAAACAAGAGTTGATATGTGTAAAAGATACACATAATTTTACAAATCCCAAGTATGAAATATAATATTTCATTGGTTTGGTATTTGTTTGATGGCCGTGGAGGCACAGGTGTTACAGTCTCCCCTACTTTAGGAAATTTCGTCCCGAAATTTATTTAGAGGAAACTTGTGAGAGCTTGAAAACATGAGGTTGAAAAGATCGAACAATATTGATTAGGTTTCTGAACTTCTAGTAATCTTTAATAACATCATGATTGCAATGTAAGAGGGATACTTATATACAAGTATATGAAGCGTCATTGGTGCGTCCACCGTACCTCCATTACATCGTTCTCATTTCGTTATTGTTGTCACTATCGGCTCATACACATAATAAATCTTACTGGGTTTCTGTGCACTAAATTTCATAATTATGTACGCGTCCATAATCAGACAATTCCTTGCATAGTTCACTCAGTCCATTTTATAATGTGCAGGGGAAAACCAAATGAACAATCCTGTGATGAGTGTGACTAGACCGCCATAGAGTCCTTTTAATTAAATCAATAAATGATCTAAATAGACTATCAAGGAGTCTGTTCAGCTACATCACTAGATGTCGTTCTCTAACCAAATTGTGAATCAATCTTTTTTACTAGACTACTAAGAGGGTCTCTTATGAATCATGGAGTGGTACTATATAACCCAAGGGTCTTAACTACCAGGTAGAAGCCCATAAGGATTTAAGGTAGTACCTTTTGAATATCCTACTATGAATCTCTCATATGAAGATATGAAAGATTCTATGAGGATTTGGAAAAATCGTAACACACAAAAACATAGAGGAGAACACATAAACACAAATCATATAACCACAAAATTGTTCGTTAATTTGTCTTGTAAATTGCGTACATGCATTTAAAGCACACTAGGAATCCATTCTGTGGATTTCATTTGGTACTTTAAACGTTATCAAGAATCCAACTATAAAGATAGAAAGATTCAAAAAGAAAATTCGATTTCGATTACTAGGAACCGAAATGTTCGAATTAAGGTACATAAGGAATCCGATTAAGGACTCTGATTTGAATGATAATCATCCACAAGGATCTAATTGTAAAGATAAAAAGATCCCATATGAATTTTAGAAGTTGAAGATGTTTTGAAACCTTACACTGGATGTGCTTAGGTCAAAACATGATGTAAAATGCTTATGAAGTTGAGATGCTTGATATGTCAAGGCGACATATGAAGCAGAATTTTGAAGGTTAAGTCAATGTATGAGGAAAATATTTTTGAAAACTATGCATGGGGTTCTTTTAAGAAAAATGTGTTTTAACGTTTTTGAAACCTTATATATAATATTTTTTTTTTTTGAAATCATAAAGTAGGTGTAATAGGTAGATATATTTACAAAAATGTTTTAAAATCATGCGAAATAAATTTTGAAATTATGTATAAGGTTTTTGAAAGACATGAATGATGCTTTTCGAAATCATGCACTTGATCAGAAAATGTATTGTTTTAATATTGTCTTCAGACTATATGAAATATTTTGAAATTAGAAAGGTTGGTTTTGATAACATGGCCAATGTTTTTGAAATAACACAGACAATGCATCTAGAAAAAAATTGTTTTCAAACTATATGAAATGTTTTGAGATCATGAAGATTGTTTTGAAATACTGGTACTGTGTATGTTGAAAAATCAAAACGTAATGGGTATGAGATTTGAAAATACCCTTAGTTATCTAACCAATGATTTAAAGGCACAGATGTGCGAAAAGCACGATTACTCATAATGTCACTTAATTTTCTATACTTTGTTTCTTAGAGTGAAACGAGTACTTAAAATTTTTGAGGGAATCATGAGCAATCATTTGAAAGAGAGAAATCAAAAGAGTAGTTTGTAAGGTACATAGTTCCTTGATGTAGGTATCATAGGAAAAGCCATACACTCCTAGCAGGGGGGTTGAGCTGGTTGGTTGGGGACTGCTTTACCATTGTGAGCGACCATGGCGAAGTTCTGAGAAGCCTTTCGCTTCTTTGACTTCTTAGGGGATCGTTCATCCATGGTCTTTGATTCCTCGATTGGTTTATTGGCTGATGGTGTTGTCGCCTGACTAGGTCCTGCCTGTCTTGGTGACTCTTGAGTGGCTTCATCCTGGAGATGATACATGGCAGTAGCTAATTCAACAGTCTTCAGGACTACTTCGCCTATTCGCTGAGCGAATTTTGGCTGCTTGCTCAGATATCTGGGCGTCATCGTGATGAAGAGACATTCTTGAAGAAAAAGAAAGGCATAGGGAGAAACAAGTGAAAGATTATTGGACAATCAAAACAGAATGATAACGCATGAAGATTGCGATCATTTGTTTGTTACCTAAGGCAAACAAATGAGACGGTGACTGATCAAAGTAAATGGGTCAAAAATAATGTATCGCGAAGACATGCTCGCCTATAAGTGAACACTCATCCCAAGAATTCCCAGGTAAGCACAACTGGTCTCGCGTCTGATGAGATGTATACGAAGTGCTTGCCTAGACAGAAAACCCAGAATACAGGCATTCACCCTTCCAGTTTGCACGTGTTCACATTATTTAAAACCCAAAACCTTGACGAAGTTTTGAAAACTCAAAGAGGTTCAAAACCATATAATAGAGAGTTCAAAACCTTACAATAGAGGGTTCAAAACCTAGTAATCAATCATCCTAGAACAGATGATTAGTTTTCAAAGCGGTTTTGAAATTTATGTTCTTGTTGTGGTCGTCGCCTAAGGATAGGTGACGGTATTGTTTTATGACTAAACGCAAGTAAACTCGCGTTAGGGTCCTAAGAAGGTTATAGACTAGGTCAAAGCATTACTAATTACTAATAACCTAATTCCCTATAACCATTGGCTCTGATACCATCTTTTCTGTCACACCCCGACCGCGTAAAACAACAAAGCGCGGCGGAAACATCGGGGCGTGTTGCAACAGAATTAATGTTTCATAACCATGGATACCAAAAAGTGTTTCGTTTTATTAAACATTGAATAATTACATCGTCTTGAAATCTAAATACACTATTTAAACATAGTCTATCATTGTTATTGAGTCACTAAGGCCTTGTCCAGTCCTATGTGAGCATGCATCTTATCAATCGATATCATTCAACAATACCTGAAACATATGTGAAAACGAGGTCAGCAAAGAAATGCTGGCGAGTACATAGGTTTTGTAGGAGTGTCGAAATCATGGCTAGTTTAGACGTTGCAATACTTTATTTAAAAACCTTGTTTTGAAAAGAGTATAATATTGCAACTTAATTAACCAACTCAAATCAAGCGGGTTATAATTTGTAAAACCTCGTAGCCATGACTCTTAACCCAAAAACATTTGTTTTAGTAAATTATTTGAAAAACAATGATAAGTTCAGGTGATATGTATAAATAAGAGAATAATGCATGATTAAATGAATAACCATGTAAAATGAGTTTGTATAAGATAAGTTGTTTGTAAATAAATGTCTTGTGAAAAGTATGTTACTTGTATAAAATGTTCTATGTCTCAAACTGAAATGATTCAAATAACGCTACAATATGTAATACCATACAAACACTTATATATAGGAAGTACCAGTGGCGTATCCACCATGCTTGTATCATATTCCACACGCATTGTTACTTAATCACTTAATCCAAACCAAACCACCAAAGTAATGTTCATGCCCAAATGTAAATCATGTAATATGTATAACCAAAATAATATCGTATATCGCTTTGAACCCAATCGTTAACCCAATCGTTAAAACATCATGTGAAAACCAATCGTAAATCGTTTAATTCGTTTTAGGTCGTGAAACTACTTATAAGGTCGTCTCGCTAATAACATTCAAACCTTCGTGACTTTCATCGCTTCTCGTTTTCGTCGCTTCTCGTTTTCGTATTAACAAACCTCCATAGGGTAAATTAATAATTACAGATTCAGTCGCTACCTACCATACCCACACATAACCACGGGTGTAGTAAATAACGGGATTTGTCAGATCCTATGGTACCATAACCTAATACTGGTCGGCTTGATCATTGCTAATGAATGTCATTTGTTATGTAACTACAACCAACAAGTTTGTTCACTTTATGAAATCGTTATTAGTTTTGTATAAATCGCTTTAATTGTTTTTGAAACCATCGTTATAACATCGAAAACATTTAGCACATATGAGTCACCCCAAAACAATTGAAAACAGTAAAATAGGGGAAAATGTACTCGCCTGAGAATGCTTGGAGGTCTTGAACAACAACCAAACAAAGCTAGAGGGAGCACGGAATCAGTCGGCAATCTAAAACTATATAAATAAACCGGACTTAAATCGGGAGATCGGATAGGATGAGGCTTGGTAAACCAAATGAGTATTGGAACTCATATGATATGGTTTAACAAGGCCTACATACTACAATGAAACCAAACCTAAGTGCTTTCGACCCATCGCGACCCATTAAGGTAACATATGCTACTTTAACGCGTCGTGCGTGTGAAACGCGTTCGGACCGTCTAACTAGTCCTATGACAAGTGTTATATGCCTAAACATGTTACATAATCAGTTATATGACAAAGGTTTAGGTTACATATGCTTAGTTACCAATTATACATGAAAAGGGTATTATGGTAATTTACCTAAGGCATATAAACTACCTATCATACAACTACTTAAACGATGTGACCATAGGGTATAACCTCGGAAGGTTATGCCCTATACTAGGGTCACCTAATGTATTTGGTCGGATCCTAATGATCGACCAAACTGGGTCGAGTTCGAAGGTATAAGCGATTTATTAGATCACTTACCCTACGACCCTAAACAACGTGGTATTCAGTAGGCATAATCCCAAGGGACTATGACCATCGTGATTACAATCACGTTGCGAAGTTCAAACGAACTTCGCATTGACCATTACTGGTCAACGCTGAAAGTCAAACAAAGTTTGACTTTCGGACTCGAAAAGCAATAAAATAAGGAAAAGAACGAAAGAATACTTACCCAGGGTCCCCGAATGCTAATCCCGATCCAAGAATCTCAGGTATGAAACAATGGTTTCAACTTAGAGTTTCTCAAATCAGAATTCTTGTAAGTTATGCAATGGGGGGCATGGGGTATTTATAGTATTCGGTGCACCGTTGAGATCGTTTCATGGAAACCGTGATTCGATCCCATCCGTACACTTGT
Source organism: Helianthus tuberosus (assembly GCA_030545235.1). NCBI lineage: Eukaryota > Viridiplantae > Streptophyta > Magnoliopsida > Asterales > Asteraceae > Helianthus > Helianthus tuberosus. The sequence goes on from CM060402.1 coordinate 2,469,429, forward strand.
TGGAAGGTTATGGAAGCTAAAATTGATGCTTATCATCTGACTAAGCAAGTTAGAACATGTGGTGGAGGATCAAACAGCTGCAACTTGTGGTTAAATGCACTTAATCTGGTCAGAAGGGGCCTCGCGGGCCGCCTAAGGATTCTCAGGAACTGAGGCGGGCCGCCTAGCAGTCACAGATCAGCAATAAGTTTCAGAAATTACAGTTTCAGTCCCTGCACGTGTTTAAGGCCATTTCCGACACTTCCAAGGCCCGTAAAGCCAACTTTAAGGCCCTAAAATGATGCCTAAACATTGTGGACATGAAACATGCTCAAAAATATGCCGGGTGTTGGTTCGTTTGGTCGTACGAACGCGATGTTCGCTTAATTACGACGGAATGCGCATAAGCGCGAAAAACGATCCAAATGACGCAACGAATGGATTTTTGGTAATCCAAACACTAAAGCATAATATAGTCATGCTTACATAAATTTTTGGATGTCCGGATATATTCAGAACGTAAGTTATGCGCGAAAATGCAAACTTGTGCACTTTTTGACACTTTTAGTCCCTGAATGACCCAAAAGTTTATTTTAGCACACCGAACACCTCAAAGCTTATTTCTAAGCTATGTAAAGGATATTTATGGTATGTTTAACTTATGGTCATGTTCCGGAATGTCTGTTACAGTTCAAATTGGCATACTTTCGTAGTTTGTCAACTTTAGTCCCTGTAAGCGATTAAACTTTGATTTCACCACACCAAACCTTCCAAAACTTATATCTAAGTTATGTAAAGGTTATTTAAGGTATGTTAAGCCTATTTCACTATTCCAGAGTGTTCGTTGGATTAAACTGGTTATATTTACTCATCAGAGCGCGTATAACCCTCCCGAAAGCGATTTAAAGCTTAAAATCAAACAAGAGTTGATATGTGTAAAAGATACACATAATTTTACAAATCCCAAGTATGAAATATAATATTTCATTGGTTTGGTATTTGTTTGATGGCCGTGGAGGCACAGGTGTTACAAAAATATACTTTGGTTTTGAGAAAATTGGATAAGTAATGTATTAAAATATATTTTAGTTTTGAAATAGTTAAACAGATAGTATATCAAATATACTTTGGTTACTAAAATAATAGTTTTGGTAGTATATCATAAGTATACTTTGGTTTAAGAATGAAAACATCGGTAGTATATTAAAATATACTTTGGTTTTGTAAATGACATATCAAACTATGCTTTGGTTTTGAAAATTGCATATTAACTATGCTTTGGTTCGAAAATAACATATCAACTATGTTTTGGTTTGAAAATAGCATATCAACTATGCTTTGGTTCGAAAATAGCATATCAACTATGCTTTGGTAAATAACAAGATAGGTAGTATATCAATCTATACTTTAGTTTTGTAAAATAGAAAAATCGGTAGTTTGTTAAACTATATGTTGGTTTTGTATATAGTATATCAAAATATACTTTGGTTTAATAATATCACATTTGAGAGCACATCAAACTGTACTTTAGTAGTATATCAACATATACAAAAGAAACTGTGATTTGGTATTCAATCAAGCCAAAGTGTATCAAACTACACTTTGGAGACTATAGAAATACCACAAAGGCAATTTCTATTTGGTTAAAATTTGGTTTCTGACATTCCATACAACAGGAATTGGGTGTCTAGTCCTATAGCGCTATATCGTACTACCAATCGGCTTGGTGAATGCATAAAATAGGTACAATCCAACAATTAGTTTTACAAGCTTTAAAAATCAGTGTTTAAACCATATAAAATCATTTAGTTCAAAAAAAGATAAGTACTAAGCATGTATAATCGTGTTTGTTGAAATCAGGAAAATAACAAATAGGCACATATGTTTCACCCCAAAACATTTGAAACCAGTAAAAGAGGGGACTATGTACTCACTTGAGATTGCAAGTATCCTTGATTTAAGTGTCCTAACAAAGCTCGAGATATCAAGGAATCAAGTGGTACCTAGTATGGATCACAATGTTAAATAATCGGATCCTAAATCGGGAGATAGGATAGAATGAAGTTCTATAAATCAAATGAGTATTGGAACTCATATGGCATGATTTAATAGACCTAACATTCTAATTTAGAAGTCTACCTAAGTGCTTTTGACCTGTTTCGACCCATTACGGTAGTATAAGCTACTATAACGCGTCGTTTGCGTAAAACTATGGTCGGATGGTTAACTATGTGCTATGTCAAGTCCAACATGCCCAATTATGCCTAAACATGTTACTAAAACAGATTATATATCAAAAAGTTGATTACATATGCAAAATATGGATTTATGCTTCAAAAGGGCGTTTTGGTCATTTTCTATGGGCATACAACCTACTTAAGAAATAATTAACCAATTCTATGTGATCATAAGGTATAACCTCAGAGGTTATTCCCTATACAACTATGATCACTGAACAAGCTTGGTTGGATCCTAATGATCGACCAAACGGGTCGGGTTCGAAAGTCTAAGCGGTTGTCTAGACCGCTTAACTTACGACCCTAAACAAGTACTAAACTAGTAGCGACAAGTTAAACATGTCAAAACATGTTTAACTAATTTAGAAAACTGATTTGGTATCAAAACAAAGTGTTTTGATACCTAAAATTAGTTCCGTTGGAAAATGCGCGCAAATGCGCATTTTGACCGACACCTTGAGTCGTGACTAAACCTAGTTAACGTGGTAATCAGTAGGTATAATCGCTAAGGATTATAACCATCGTGATTACATTCACGTTGCAATGTTCTGACGAACTTTGCGTTGATCATTGACTGGTCAAAGCTGAAAGTCAAAAACTGTTTGACTTTTATGTTAGGAAAGCGATAAATGAACGAAGGAAGCTTACAAAGGGTCCTTGCTAGGGAGAACTTGATCTAAATAATCTCAGGTATGAAGTTTATAACTCCAACTTAGAGAAAATCAGATCAAGGGTGAAGAAATCAAATGAAAGGCATGGCTATTTATAGTTGAGGTGAGTTCACAAAATCAAGACATGTGTTTATGTAACCTCCAAGCATTAGATCATAGCCATATATGTGTTTAGAGCAGGTTAAGTGCCTTGGAGAGGTGTTAACTTGGTTAACACACCAAGAAAATGGCAAGAACAGTTCCTAATCTTTCAAACAGTTGCTGAAAATCATTTTTGGTCGCTGGTGTCATACCCCTTTCTAAGGCGGAAGCACGAGGTGTGATCATGAAAAGTTCTCATTGCATACGAATGGTAAACATACTAATGCTCGTAAAAAAATAACTTCAAACACTAATAACATTACGTAACTGAAAACATAGGTTAAGTGTTTACATCACAAGACAACATATTGTCTGAAACGTTTACAACTTTATTCAACGATAAACATAAACAACATCCAAGAGCAAGAGTAAGACCGTGTGCACATCCACTTTAGTTACCTGAAATACATGTGAGTTTTTGGAAAATCGTCAACATAATGTTGGTGTGAATTCATGTAGTTTTTGTATTGAACGTTTGTATAGTTTGTATGAAAACATGGTATGTAATTTGTATAATTCAAGTATTTCTGTATGTATCGAGGTTGTTAATGGGTTGCAAGGCCATTAACATGTGACAGGACATAGGAAGCATCCAAACCATAGGCATTTTTCTAGTTGTCGATTCATGACTAAGACAAAAACGCACTACTTGGTACTAGTTATCACCAAGAGTGTGGCTGCCCGAAAACCCATTAGATCTAATCTTTTGTTCTACGGTCTTAGTATGTACACGATTAATGGTGCTTCTGGTACCCTATTCGTGACACGATTTCAAGTATCATTCCTTAGTTTTTGTATCCAACATACCGTAACACATGTATTCTCCCCAAGTTTAAAAAGTATGTAAAAGATTAAAAGTGGGGACATGAACTCACTTTTCTCTAAACATTTAGTAACATGTACTTCACCCCCGAAGTTATAAAACTGAAAACAGTTAAAAGAAAAGGGGGAGCATGAACTCACAACTTTGCGTTCCTTGCGCCGTAAACTTCACGGGGTTTTGCTTATATAGAGTTTTGTGACCTATACGTGTTTTACTAACGTTAGTCACTAGACTTGTATCGCACAAGTACAAGTCACCATCTTTTATGTATTTGTTCTTTGTTGTTAAAAATAACTTATATTTTTAACTATGTATCTTACTTATATTATTTTCTCAAAAATAAATATAAGTATCTTGTATTCTTCACCCGGGTTATGTATTCTTGTTCAAAACTTTTTAAGTTCATAACTTATCCAAGTTAAATGTGTTAAGAAATATATTTTTCATAAATATATTTTCTTGTATTTGTCTTAGCATGATGTATGTGTATTTTTGTATTTTCACCCCTTAGGAGTATTTAGTGTATTTTCAAGTCCTAATACACTATTCACATATAATACATACTAGATACACTTAGCACAAAGTTTGGTGATCAATAAATATATTTATTTTCCTTAAAAATATACATACTTAATATCAATTTTGTCTTGAAGAAATCATCATTTCTTAATCTTGAAACTAACACAAAAATTAGGGAAACCATGGTAGTTATTTCTAGGTGAATTTTTAGGGAATAAGTTTCACCAAAACTTATATTTTTCTAAGTGTCAAAGTTTTATAGAAATTTTAACATAGTTTCCCCTAAAAATGAAGGTTTCCCATGTTTTCAAAACATGTGTTTATTTTCTTTTAAAATCATCACAATCAACCATCAACTCATTCAACACTTACCGAGGGTCAAAATAAAGTAAATTACAATACATCATGAACTTGAAGTTTTTGTAAAAACTTGTAGTAACTTACCATGTTATTTAGTAGGTTTAGTTACCCTTAAAAACATGGTTATTTGTTTGTAAATCTCATTCTTGAAAGATTTAGTCTTTTACAACTTGTAAGATGATTTTTCTAAAAATATTTCTTTTGTATTTTTCTTGTTACAATCATGTTCCTATTCTTGTTTAAACACTAAAAATATGATTAGTTTACTTAGAAACCATGACTTTGTAAATCTTGTAAATAAACTTGGTTTCTTGAGAAAATTATTTTTGTAATCATCTATTTACAAGATTTGTATTTTGTTTAAATCATCTTTTCATATGAAAACCAATTTCATCATTCAAGTTCATGAAGACATAAAGTATGATGATCTTGGTCTTTCACAAGATCACCACCTTAACTTACCAGATCATGTGTTTAATCACAATCTAGTAGGCTCCATATGATGTCTAACATCACTAACACTAATAATCAATCAACAAGAAGCAAATCAACACATTAAACATGTATTCTTATATTTTTAAGCTTATGTTAAAGTATCATGATCATGTTCTTTAGTGTTCTTGTGATTAACAATATTTATCATCTTCTAATAATCAAAATATGAAGTAATAAGAGATCATAAGGGCTCACCACTAGAAACAAGGCTAGGGAAGAATACTAGAAGTTGAAGATGACAAAAGGGTTGGATAAAAGCAATCGGGAGAGGTCCTTCAAGATCCACAAGCTCCACACCTCTTAACTTAGCTTCTAACACCTTGTGTGCACCTTGGAATGGAAGGAAGTTGGATGAAAATGATGGTAGTGTGGTGGTGGATTGAGGCCGAGAACAAGAAGGGAGGTGGAGGGGATGATGAAGTGTGTGTTTGTATGTGAGATGTATAAGGATGGTGGTCTTCTTCTAACATGTTTAGTTTATGTCCATTGTGTATTATGTCTTGAAAGTACCATACAAATCTCTAAATCAAATCTAGGGAGATCAAGGAGGATCTTGGTGAATCAAGGGAAGATTGCACAAGATCATGAAGGATATTAGTGGGGGCCACTCCCATGACCGTCCACTTTTAAAAGGGGGGGGGGGGTAAAGTGTAAGTTTCCATGGTAAGTTAGATAGTTTAGTTGGAAATTAAGTGTAAAGTTTAGTGTTTAAGTGTATGATGTGTTATATAGTCTGTTAGGGTATTCGGGGATCATAACTAGCTTCGTAACACTAAAACAATGTTTCTAGTGAAAAATTGGTATTTCGGGTAATGTCCGGTTGTTTGGTTACATACCGGTTCGTTAAAGTGCTAAATTGCACCGTTTAGTGTCTTTTATGTATCCTTTTGTGACACTTTCAATTCCCAACATTTAGGAAAGCATTCAGGACCAATTAGTTGTATTTTTACATGTTACTAACTTGTTACAATGCTGAATTTTGCTCAAATATATGAAATTCAGCATTTAAAGTGTGTTTCGGGTGCTTTTTAGTGCATATTCTAGCTTCCGGAAAGTCTCACTACTAGAAAAAAGGGCAATTGCCACAAAAATTTGCCACCGAAAAAAAAGATAGCAAATTTAGGGCCCGATTTCTCACCAAAATGAAAATTAAACGCGCTTGGTATAATATGGTAGCTAAGCGGTGACAATTTTTGCCACTGTTTATTTTCGGTCACAAATTCATAAGAAAAATAGAATTTTGGTGGCTAAAGCATGACAAATTCATAAGTTTAAAAGATATGATTGAATTGCCACCGTGCGGTGATAACATATGAAAATTAATTAAGCGGGTTACAATTTGAATGGGTGGGCAAATATTTCCGCTCTCCACATTTTGGGGTTTTGAATAGAGTCTCAAAATTGCTCTCTGATTCATATTCCACCTTCCTTTTCTCCCTTCCTTCATTCACTTCCCAAACCCTAATTTCATATCCCTCCCTCTAATTTCATTAATCGTGTGGTTAGGGTTTTGTGATTGCTTGTGACGGGGAAGGAGCGAGCGATAGAGAGAAACGGCTCTCATGGCGGAAGCATAGGATGGAGAAACATTCCTTGAGGTTAATTTCTGACGAAATCAATGCCATCAAAGACAGGTACTCCACCTTCTTGACGTTAGTTTCTACATTAGGTTAATTAAATGAGTTGTTGATAATGAATTATTATCTATTTTGTCCATGGCAATGATTGGATCTTTGGAGTTGGTGTCTTTTTGTACGTGTTCTTTGAATTCATTCTAACATTGGATTCAAATCACAAATTTTGATGAATCTGAGAACACTGAGCTAATTATGATAGATTTGCAACAACAATGTATTGGTATAGAAGGGGGTATTTTTTCTATGGCATGTAGAGGGGGCAATCTTGACCCAAAGCCTTCCAAGTGGGTTAGTGTGGGTTGCTTTTAAAATTATATGGGTTAGTTTGGGTAAAATATTTTAACTAAATGGTCACAATGGGTCATTTGAAATTCCATCTTGTTATTTTCGGGTCAAAGCGGGTCGACAACATTAAAGAATTGGGTCAATGAGGGTTAGTGTCTTAAAGAAACGGGGCAGGTTTTGGATCGGAATGGGTTTCGAGCCGGCACAAGTATCTGTACGAGACGGGTTACGGCACGAAACGGGTTTTGGATCAAAACAGGCTAAGTTTAAATTGAGTTTCGAGTCGAGACGGGTATCGGCACGACACAGGTTTTGGATCGAAACATGGCAGGTTCGGGTTGGGTTTTGGGCCGACACTGGTTTCTGCATGGGACGGGTTTCGGATCGCAACGGGATTTGGGCTGACACGAGTTTCCGCACGAGATGAGTTTCGGGTCGGGATGAGTTTCGTGCCGTTTTGACCTGTACCATTTCCACACATAACTAGGTTTGGAAAAAAAAGGTCTTAGGTTCAAGTCTCACAGACAAGGACATTTTCTTGCGAGAATTAATCTCCAATGCATCCGATGTAAGTTACTATTCCTTTCTGTTCTTTACAGCCGAATTTGAAGCTTGCATAAATATTATTTTCCAAATTTCTTATTCTTTCTTTGTAAGTTACAATTTTCAGGCTTTGGACAAAATTAGATTCCTTTCTCTTACCAATAAGGAGATACTCGGTGAAGGTGATGATACCAAGCTTGAGATCAAGGTTTGTATATACTGTGTCAAACTTTCGGTTTTGAAATGACCTACAGATTAAATTAGACAAAGAAAAAAAATACTTTCGATTCGTGACAGAGGTGTGGGTATGCCAAAGGAGGATCTGATCAACAACTTAGGAATGCTTGCCATGTCTGGAACTTCAGGTATCGCGTCTCAGCATCCCAGAGTTTACAGAATAGTTTTTTTACTCAAATTCTTTAATATTATGTTTTGCTCTTTGTTCTTGTTTCTAGTTTTATGGATAAAATGCAGACAGGAGACGATCTTAACCTCATCGGACAGTTTGGTGTCGGATTTTATTCTGTATATCTTGTTGCCGACTATGTGGAAGTGATCAGCAAACACAACGACGACAAACAGTATGTCTTCTGGTTTTATTCCACTAGATATAATTGCATTATATTTGAAGGAGTCCATTTTAGCTTTACTAATTAACCTGCTTCAACTTGTAACTATTTAGGTTTGTGTGGGAGTCGAAGGCTGATGGTGCATTTGCAATCTTGGAAGATACATACAATGAGCCACTCGGTCGTGGCTCATTGAATTTAGGCATGGGTTGGATTATGAGAAGAGCAAGGTGGACCATGAGGGTCTGAAACTAAAACTATAATCCTCAAAGCTACAGGTCAATAGTTGAAAGATCTTTTTTTTTTTACAAAAAGAGTGAAAGCTGAATATGGTATCATTATTTTCTCATGTTTTTGCCTCACAGTTTGAAGTGGAACTGCTGGAGATGCAAATACCATTGCAAAGAGATTACAAAGAAAGTGATGAAAAACACGGGATTCTTCAAAAGAGGTTGTCTGATGATCATTCTAAGATTATTTATTGCATTGATGAATTGGGTCTTGTATGTGCTTATGAGGTCTGTTTTTAAGATTAAATTAAGGATATTGTTTATTTTTGGCGCCTTCGAGCTAGGGGTCTTGACATTATTTGGGTTTGGGTTATTTGTGTTCGCTTATTGACATTGATTTTGTTCATTGTTTGTTTTGTAGATTGAAAAGTCGAACTTGGTTATTAAGGAGCTCGTTAAGGAAAAGGATGAAGAAAAAGAAAGGTTAAATGAAGTTATTGCGGGCTTGTTGGCTGAAAAAGAAAAAGATAAGGTGGACAACGACGTCTTGGTCAATAGGATGTCACAAATTGAAGCTATGTTAACAGCTGTGGTTCGAAGATAGGCTATAAACACTTGGTTTTGAATGTTTTGATGTTTATCATATTAGGATAATTTCGGTAATTTGATGTTTTAGTTGGCATTTATATTAGAATGTTTTTTAATTTTATATATCTTTTGGGATTTTGTAATTTTATTTGATTATTTTATATAAATTTGTAGTATTATAGAAATGTACTATGATGAAAAAAGCATGAAAAATGGTGGAAATAGAGAAACCGCTATGGTAGCAAATTTTTTAATGAAATGGTAGCAAATATGTTACTAAATGGTACCAAAATTTCAATGAAAATGGTGGCTAAATGGAGGCAACATTGGTGGCTAAATGGTACCAAAACGGTGACAAAAAAACCGTCACAACTTGGTAGCAAACAAGGCCATCGAGTAGTAAACATGGAGTGGTCACAAATAATTTTGACCATTTTTGTGGTGGAAAAAATTTCATAGCAAAATATAAAAACGGTGGCTATTTGGTGGCAATAGGGCAATTGACACGGGTGTTTTTGCCACCGCATTTTTTGTTACAAAATGGTGGCAATAGGGCAATTGCTACCATTTTGCTACCGAATATGCGATGTCAAAAGCCATATTTTCTAGTAGTGTCTATATATTAACCCTTGAATCCATTCTTGGGTTTTAATGTATTTTTGACGTTGGACCTACACCTAGGCCCCAATTCTATTATCTGACTGCTTTCTACAGAATTGTTGACACAATGTGTCTTACCGGTGAGTTTACTAGTATTTCTGACGCAACGCTATCATTAATGCATAAAGCAATATTGGTAGTATAAAACGTGCATGAATTCACATGTATAGCATGAAAGCAGACATTGTTGACATTTAAGCACATAATTGCAGTCATTAAATAATAATTAAAGTGTACGGAAATTACCGGTTTGGTGCCAGTTGTCATAGTCTCCCCCCCCCCCCCCCCCGTTAAAAGAATTTCGTCCCGAAATTCAGGCTTAACTAACTCTCGCAGGAGTTTTCTTGAATAGGTGGGGGTACTTTTCTTTAAACTGGTCTTCACGTTCCCACGTGTACTTGGGTCCGTGCTTAGACTTCCAACGTACTTTGATAAGTTTGACACTGCTCCTTCGGGTCTTGTTGACTTTCCAGTCTGTACCTCAACGGGTTGTTCTATAAATCGGAGGGTATCGTCAATATGCACTTCATCCACAGGGATGATCACTGTTTCTTGGGTTGGACTCTTCTTGAGGTTGGACACATGAAATGTATCATGTACTCCATTAAGTTCTTCCGGTAATTCCAACTTGTATGCCACGGTACCAATTCTTTCCAAGATCTTGAGTGGTCCGATGTATCGTGGATTCAGCTTTCCACGTTTTCCGAATCTTACTACGCCCTTCCAAGGTGAGACCTTAATGCGCTCTCGGATCTGCATAATTTTGTCGGTTCTCTCTTGTACAAGTTCAGGACCAACCATTCGTTTGTCTCCAGCGTCTGCCCAACATAATGGCGAGCGGCACTTGCGGCCATACAGAGCTTCGAACGGTGCGGCTTTTATGCTCGTATAATAACTGTTATTGTAGGAAAACTCAACTAATGGTAGGTGAGTATCCCAGCTGCCGCCTAAGTCCATAACACATGCGTGAAGCATATCTTCCGGCGTTTGTATGGTCCGTTCACTCTGACCGTCTGTTTGCGGATGGAAGGCCGTGCTTAGATCTAGCTGAGATCCAAAGGCTTCCTGAAAGGATTGCCAGATTCTTGAGACAAAGTGTCCATCTCTATCTGAAATAATTGAGATAGGCACTCCATGACGTGCCACGATTTCTTTTTAGTACAACTCAGCAAGCTTTCCAGTGCTGTCTTTCTCTCGGATCGGTAGGAAATGCGCAGATTTCGTCAACCGATCGACTATCACCCATATCATATCGTTCCCCCTATGGGTCCTGGGTAATTTCGTTATGAAGTCCATCGAGATTTGCTCCCACTTCCACATGGGTATCTCGGGTTGTTGCAGTAGGCTAGATGGTTTCTGATATTCAGCCTTAACCTTAACACAGGTTAGGCACTTTCCAACATAGATAGCAACATCGCTTTCAAGCCTCAGCCACCAATAGTGTAGGTCCCCTTGTCGTATGGATCTTCACAGAATTGTCAATCCAATCAAGAGTGTTGAATCCTCTTGATCAGAATATCACAGAAACGAGTAGACAAAGCAATTCACAATTAAACTGCGTTTCTATTGATTATCAATCTCATGAATTACAATCAATCAAAACCCTAACACACACAATTTCGTCCAAGACTATTGCCTCTCACGAAATTCCTCACAAACACTGTTTTTGGCTGATTAACCTAAACCCTAAAGCATAACCATGTTTATATAACACAAGGTTTGCTACTTGGACTAGGGTTTCCTACATGGGCAAGGCCAAATTCGTCCCCCTAGACCCAACTGGGTTTTGTTTAGCCCAAACTCTATTATTTCACTATTACAAAGCTAAACCCGCTAACTGTTTATCGTTTAACTAATTATAAGATATCCAATGACCAAATCTAAGCTGTTGTCACAAATATGCACCAACAAACTCCCCCTTGACAATAGCTTCATAAAATAAATTTGTCTTCAGTCATCTTGCAATCTTTATGTAATCTTGTACTGTCTTTGGTCTTTGGATAGCTTCAGCTTCAATAGCTTATGTCAGCAACAGACTCCCCCTAATCTGATGCATCCAATCACCAAATCTTCAAAATATTAGCACTTGAGTAAACTCCAGTTTAGCATTTACAAAGCAATCTTCAAACTCTTCAAACTTTGTCTGCAATGTAGAAAAGAGGTTCTACCATGCATCCAATCAAACTCTCATCTTCTCAACAACTTTTCAGCAACATACTGCTTCAATTTGTATACTATAAAACAAACATCTCGAGAAACCATAAGAATTTTTCAACAAAGTTAAATAAATTATTATTATTCAAGAGATAGTTAAACTGTATTACAGATTAAGCATTTTCAACTTATCACCAACACGCAAAACTTTTTGTTCAACACACAAGAACCTGCATGATTTAAAATTTTGAACTCACTTTCTAACACCATCTCCCCCTATTAGTAACAATTCCTCGAAGAATAACAGTTTTCCGTACATTAAGAATTTTAAACAGAAAAAGACACTATTTTTGGATTTTTATATTTTCTGAAAGCATGTAAATAACAAAAGCAATAAACACTCTATTTTTGTGAGAATCACCGGTAAGAAGATCATATCAACACAATTAAACCGTTTTCACACTATTAGATAATTCTTTATTTATTTTTCATGAAAAGCAGTCCAAGAAGATTACCAGTATGTTTGTCCACTTAAACAAAATGCATGAACATTTCAAGTACCATTACCGTATGATACGTTAAGGTAATTTTATTTCTGATATACTAGTGTGTCCCAGTTCAGGATATACCCCCACAATCAAGGTATGCACAAAGATTCATCGTCGTAGGTGAGTATACTGAATTCATCCGTTTTGTTTTTCAACGTTTAGATTATTGGTGATCATGTCAGTACTTCCGTACAGCAAAGAGACCAAAATATCTAACGAGGGCTATGACAAATACCATTTTTTTGGTACGATTTTTTCTTTTTGTACTTTTTGAATGACTCTCTAGGAGAGCTTCTTCATTTTCAGGGTTTTAGCATTTTTAGCTCTTTTAAGATATCCTGGTTGTGCCTAGGTCAACATGTATCTGGATGCAGCAGAAGGACAACCCTGATATCCCTAGATGAAATAACAGTATAAAGACCCAAAACCTCAGATTTTGGCAATCTATTAACGCAAGATTTAATGTCATTAAACCATACACCACTGATGTGTTCCCCACTCATACTCAGTTCATTTAGGTTTATATCACATTGATAAGTTGATTATTTCATGCCTTTTGTCTACTGGTACATCATATGATGAAGCTGCTATCACACTTAAGCAATTCAATTCAGTTTGAGTGTGACAGTCTAACTTGCTGATGTACTATCATTTCTTCTTTTTCACACAATGATAACTCATTTTTAGTTTTCTAATTTTTTTAAGTTTTTCATTTTTCAATGTTTTTGGATTTTTAAAATTTTATAACTTACTCCCCCTAAACACACGCACTAACTAAACTCTTTTTGGCTTAGAGGAATTTCTCCCCCTAAATTTTTGTTTTCATGGAGTAAGTTTCAAAAACACAAATTTAAACACAAATAGACTCCCACTTTAAATCTGACAAAAGTTTTTCACGTTTAAAGTATAGAATAATCAAAACAATCACAAAAGTAAATAATTCATTACCTATGTTAACCTACTATTCACCTCAGATGCTTTACAGGAATAACCACTATTGAACACATGAACAATCCTTCTTGGTTATCCTGCACATTCTCAACAACTCAGTTAGACTTAACAACCCAAACCTGACCGGTTTTGGGTCGACCATGCAAATCTGTATAAGATGCTTCTAACCAATATCCATCACACCTTACTGGTGTCTTGGAGGTTTTACCCGTTGTTGAACAAGATTGATAATTTCCACTAAGTCTTTGATTGCGAGAGTTCCAATAAACTCTCGGATTTTCTGACCTTTGAAAATTATTACCTTGATACCTTCTTCTCCCATTCTCATACCATGAATTTTGAAAAAAAATTGGATGTTGTTGAACATTTGAGTTACTAAAACCCCTATGTTCATTTCTTTGTTGAAAATTTCGATTACTAGCAGTTTGGTATCGATTTTGATATCCAAAATTTCTATTTTGACTCTGAAACCGATTTGATTTACCATTACAATAACTAAATTATGGAGAATTACTTCTTGGTCTATCAAATCTTCTCGAAGTTGAGGGTTTTGATTGAAATCCAGGTTTATTTGTCTGACAACTAGATTTTACACTATTGTTTAACCCAACCTGATTCCCATCCTTAGCCTCATCAACTTTTTGTTTACCTTTCTTCAAAGGACAACAACTCGCCACGTGCCATTTGTTGTGACATCTAAAACATGATCTTATCTTTTATGTTTTTTTATTCGATCCCTTTTTAAATGTTTTAGCCTTTTTGTCTTCAGTATCCTCATCCACTTTATGAGGTATACTGTTAGATCCTACAGATTCTTTCAAAGAAACTGGACTATTTGGTAAGTCTACAGCTATCGGATCCACTACTACTTGTGCAGTGGTTACAAATTCAGTTAGCTCATGTTCATTTGGTAGAAAAGAGTAGTCTTGGTTTTCACAAGATGAAGATTTAGTAAATCCCACCCCTGTTTTATCATTACTCCTTTTTAAACCCTTTTGAATATGAGTCCTGACTAACGAAGAATTTCCAAATTTGTCTAACTTGCCCTAAAGTTCTACAATTTTGGCTTATGCATCAGCCAATTCTGTGCACTTTTTCGAAAGCTCGTTACTCTTTTCTTTCAGAGTTTCACGAGCAAAATCAATGATCTGTAATTGTTCATTGACTTTGCTTGTTAAACTGCTGATTTCTTGTTCATTTGATTTGATTTTGTTTAAAGAATCTGACTTCGTGTCACTCAAAAGAACGTTTAACTCTTTTAATTTTTCTACACAAGCTAACATATTTTTGTTTTGCTCCGATAGTCTGTTAACTTTACCTTGTAGTTCAGTGCAATTAAGACATGTATGACTTACAGATTCTGATGATACCTTCACCTCCGATGTAAGTCCATTCACATCCTTCAAGTCCTTTGAAACTTTTGCATCCTTCTTCTCAGCAGTTTCTTTATCAGCTTTCTTCTTTTCCTCTACCTTAGCAGCTACTTCTCCTATCTTCATGGCTGCAAGCTCAGCTACACAAGCTTGATCACATGTATTCAATCTTGAAGGAATCTGATAACGTTTTTCCAAACCTTCCCACAACTCACTAGAAGTTCCATACTTCTTAACAGTATATTTAACGCTCTCAGGCAAGGACATCTTTATTGCTGCTAAAGCTTTCTTCTCAACATCAACCATAAGTTTCTCAGATTCATCCATTTTCTCATATGAAATCACTTTAACTCTTCCTTCAACATGACGCGTAGGAGCAACGTATCCATCGATCATACAGCTCCACATTTTAGTATCTTCACTTTTCACAAACAACTCAAACTTCTCTTTCCAGTCAGCATATTCTTTGACGTTTTTAAGATTTGGCCAATTCTTAACAGTCTCCCTGACCTTATCCATTTTGGCCATCACGCAGCGTAAAAGTTCAAATGGATTTTGGTAACTTGTGTCAAAATCCAAATCTAACTCGATTGCTGGTCCTTGTCTAGCTTTGACCGTAATCATACTGATAAAACTGCACACAAAAAAATTTCGCTGACTCAATCCCTTTGCAACACACACGAACCAGCTTCCGAACCGCACCCCAAAACCTGTAAAACCTTTACCACAAACCAAACAAACCTCTTTTTAATATTTAAAAAACCCTTTTTTATTTAGTAAAACTTATTATTATAATTATTATTATTATTATTAATAATAAGATAATGATTACCTAATGATTATTTATATTATAAATATTATATTAATAGTGTGAGTTCAGGATCGGATCGTAAACGATCACTAGATCTGCGATGAATTCGATTTAACGTGCGGAATCTATTAAATCGAACCGTAATCGTGCGCGAAAACGTAAATAACTATAGTTTTATTACGTAATAACGACAACCGGACAGAGTTTCGACTCGATCTACATACAAGATACTCGAAATCTAATCAACGTGACGTAAACGAGAGTATCTTGATGTTGTTGTTTGATGAGATCTTGAAGAAGAGTAGGTTTGAAGATCTGAACGAACAGACTGTGTGAAGTTCTGATATTGTTCTCCAATTAGAGCTACGTGTGAAATATGTTCACTGATATTTATAGTTGATCAAGCATACCATTTCGTATGAATGTATACCTCCAAGTTCGTGCGAATTGCCAAAGTCCAATACATTCTATGTCACACCCCCTAAAATACCACCTCGGGAGTGTCCCTGATAGGCGTGTGACGAACTGACAATGAGCCACTAATTACATTGAACCCACAAGTTTCAAAATAAAGTTCTCAAATTAATTATAAGATCCCATCATAAGTTTATATGAAAACCAATATGTTCAGCGAAAGCAAATAATAAACCATAACTAAGTTGTTCAAAAGAAAGCCAATGTGTAATAGTAAACAAATAATCACATGAGTCTCTTCAGTCGACCCATGACCACTCCTGCTCCTCCAGACAGCAAGTTTCCAAATCCACAATACCTAACGACCTGCGAGCATGTAACAAGTGTATCAGACAAAGCTGGCGAGTTCACAGTTTTAGAAAACGTTTGTTACCAGTTGTATGTAAAACAGTTCAATAACCAATGCAAGTAATATTGTTAATATCTCAATTCCGAACAAGACGGCTCCTGATGTACATGACTGCCCTATCCCACGTACTCCTATCCAGTACTGGGCCCGACTGGGTCATTAGTTCACATCCGTCCTATCCAGGAGCGGTGTGAGGGTGCCAAACCTAAGTAGCGCTACCAACTAATACCCGATAAGGGACTTACAAAAATGATAGGTGAGAATATTAACCAATATACCCGTTTTTACCCAAACCACTGACTGTCCCCAACCACTGGGACGCATGCTCGAATGTAGTGAACTCACCTTGGTTTTGCTCGGTAAGACTTAGTTACTGGGTCACGCTTAGTTAACCAAGGCCTATGATGTTCATATATATGCAATAATCAGTCCGTATCCCAAGTTGATCACGTTGACACACACACCAAATCACTATAAAGCATATACCATCTATTCTCGATATATGTACTACTCATCAGTTCAGCATCTAACACAAATCATAAACACAAATAGTGCACATAATCATAATAGGCTCGGCCCCACTTACATTATGTGGATTTATTAGTTTATTTATAAGAGCCCATTAGTTATGCATACATGCAAGTTATCAGTCCAATCACAATTACATAAGCATATCGGCCCAAAACCAATCTGTATTCTGTTCCATATGTCCAGGTTGTTACATGACTGGTTATTAGCTTGGCTACTGTACGACACCCTAACTTAAAATCAAGTATTACATAATGGGGTCAGTAATAACATGTCATTCTTAATTCACACATTGACCAATTATTAGTTTTGCACTTTCTTGAGCATTCGAATCAAATATGTATTCATAACTTCACAGTTCCTATAGTTCATCATTCACTAATAATTTGCTAACATGTAATCAAGAATCGAATCCATATAAGGCCCTAAATCAATCAAAATAATTGGTACACATGATGCATATTATGAACAGTGAATTTCCAGAAATCATCAAGAATCATTCCAACACTATCAACGAAATGCTTGCCCAGGTTGTACTTTACGCAGAACTGGTTGTACCCACCATGAAAATACAGAATCATCATTCAAAAAAAACTCGGCTTTCTTTCTTATTCATGTTTTTAACTAATTTCGATGGTCATATAAGTAGCAAATCCGGTAATTCAGTTATTACTATCATCTATATTAACACTATAAGACTATCCTAACCATCGCGTTACATACATCATTCTTCAACAATTAAAGTTGTTTCTTATATGATTTGTGGCATCAATGGTTCACATATATACACATGCCAATTCTGTTAATCAAGTTCATGCATAAACAACCACAAACAATTAAGCAATAACATGAGTCCGAATCCACTAACAGCAATGAAAGCATACATCAAAACAGGAAATCACACTTTGATTACTTGTGCATACCGACATCACGCAACATATATATATATATATATATATACGTAGATGAAACAGGAACGATTATACTAACCGGATAAACGAATGAGAAGATATAGATGATTAACACACAAGGGTGAAAGGGCAGGTTGCGACTAAACTGGTTTTCTCCTTGATGTCGTTCACAAGTGATTAGGGTTTGTGGTGTTTTTTTTTTATGTCAAGTAGCAAAGCCGTGTACCTATATGCATGAGTCCGTGCCTTCAAGTATACAGGTTGGGCCTAACTTGGGCTTAGGAAGGCTAGGCCAAGAACGGAATTGAGGTGTGTGGTCACCCAGGTTTTCTTTTCTTTTCTTTTTACGGCCCAAACACTAATGTGTGGCTAATATAAACGTACATAATATAAACTTTATCATGTAACATGTAGCAATTTCATAACTATTAAATCAGTAGTTCAATATAATTAAACAAATTTACAGGTTTACGCAATGTGAACATTATAACGACGTATAATAGAATATGAGTAGTGAAACATGAATAGTAACGATACAAGTCAAGTGTCACGAGAACAATGCTAACCCTGAGAGTTCGGGTTGTCACATCATCCCCAACTTGAAAGAAATTTCGTCCCGAAATTTGACAAGTAATCCAAAACGACAAGATGTTAACTCAGGATGACTGTGGATACTTGGGAATAAGTGAGGGTACTTGTGCTTCATCTTATCCTCGCGTTCACACGTGAACTCCGGTCGACGTCTTGAGTTCCAACGAACTCTCACGTTGGAATACAACTATGCTTACGAACCTTAACTTCCCGGTCCACGATTTTGATGGGTTCTTCGACAAACTACAATTTGTCGTCAATTTTCAGTTCCTGGAGTGGTGCAACAAGTGTTTCATCGGACAAACACTTCCTTATTTGCGAAACATGAAAAACATCATGAACGTTACCCAACCCGACAGGTAACTCGAGTTTGTACGCCACTTTGCCAATACGTTCCAGAACTTTGAATGGCCTAACATAGCGCGGATTAAGCTTACCGCTTTTTCCCCCAAACCGTACCGCACCCTCCCAGGGTGAGGCTTCCAACATGAAACGATCGCCTACAGCGAACTCCCAGCGTTTCCTAAGCTTATCAATTTTCCTGGCGGTCACTCGTTGGCGCCGAACGGTTTCTGATCTAAGTAATCTTCCCAAGAGTTCCGAGTACAAGTCTTGGACTTGTGATTAGGTTGTCACCCACCTTAATCTAACAAGGAGATTAGCGCTAATGTTCATGCAACGCCTCAAACAGAGTTGTTCGAATACTGGAATGGTAACTGCTACGGTAGAACTCAGCCAAAGGTATGCGTCCTTCCAATTTTGACTAAGTCAATCGCACATGCCCGCAGCATGTCTTCGAGTGTCTGGATGGTTCGTTTACTCTAACCGTTGATCTACGGTGATAACCAATGCTCATGTCTAAATGTGAGCCAAGAGTGTTGTGTTTTGTCTGCCATTAATCAGGTATAGATCAAAATCAGAGATAACAGGAGTTGGCACCTCGTGCCTAAAAGCCGCCTCTCTCAGAGGAACATTCACAGCTGTGAAGACTCGCCCGTTTCCTTGATTGCAAGAAAGTGTGCTGTTTACGTGAGGCAATTAATGATCAACCAGGGGATAGGGTTTCCGTTTTGAGTTCTAGGTAGCCCGGTGACAAAATCCATGGAGATCTGTTCCCATTTCCACATGGGTATTTCTGGTTGCTAAAGTGGGCCCGAGGGTTTCTGATATTCCACCTTGACTTTCGCACAAGTCAAACATCGTTCACAAACATTGCTATGTGGGCCTTCATGCCCGGTCATCCGTACAAGATTTATAAATCCCAATATCTTCTATCAGAACCCAAATGTCTAGAATATCGAGGCCGGTGTGCTTTGCTCAACACGAGTTCCCTACAGTTGTCGTATAATGAGACCCACATTCGTTCCATGAGGTAGCGAATATCGTCCGACCTGCTAACGGTCGTTTCTCCATGCCCCGCATGGGTTTAACTTGAGAATTCCCTTCCTCCAGTTCTCTAGTTTGAACAGAGCGAGTCGGATCAGGTAGGTTAGAGACGATAGCGAGCTACAGAGCTCGTGCACGTTCAGGTTTCACAGTCGTGATCATTCAAAAGTCCTTCCTGCGATGCTATTACGTGTTTAGCTCCTCCGATCAAGGGTGCACGGGAGGCCCTTTTGATCGGTCTAGTTAGTGTATTTGGTACCATCCAAGTAATGCCTCCAGCTCAAATTCAAAGGCCATGGCTTCCACCATAGATTGTGTGTCGTGCAATTCTCATTGTAAGTCCACCACGTGGGCCATTTCCTTCTCATGTCGTATCGATGTGTAACTGGGACTCTGATTCGAACAATCATGGTATACCGCCAAATCATCGGTTCCCTCGGATAGAAGTGATGCTCATTGCATTGCAGGGTTGGGTTTCAGAAGCTGAAAAGACGTCCTCCTGTTTTTGTCTTCCACGAACACAGCACCCTGCTGTGCTAAAGAGATTTATGCTGCGCGATCTTCGAAAATCCTGTGATGAATCTGCGATAGCATCTAATGAGACCAAGAAATTGCTGCATCCTCGAAGGGATCTTTGGTGCCGAACAATATCTAACGAAATGGGTCTTTAGCGAGATCCACGTGTATTCCCACTTCGTTGATCATATGACCAAAAAGGTATCTCTCGAATCCAGAAGTTACCTTTAACAAGACTTCGCGCGGAGTGACTCCGCCCTCAGGAGCTCTAAAATAAGATACAAATGCCGCCCATGATGTTCCTTCCTCTTGGAAATGATCCAGAACGTCATCCATAAATGCGGTCGATTCATGTGGTCCATAAAGTTGCTGGTGTGTTGATTAACTCAATGGTCATGGTGTACAAAGTCGCAATGGCCGTATTACGTTCGATATGCCGTTTCAGGAACATTCTCCTCTTGGTCTTCCGTCAATACATGGTCGAGGCAAACAGTTCTTGATTGTCACCTTGCTGAGTTATGGATAATCAGTACACATACGAAAAGGTTTTATCTTCCCGAATATAGCTGGGGCTCCCCAAAGCGAACAAAAACTATGTCCAATAAAACTCATGTCCAACAGTTCCTGTAGATAGTCCTTGCAACCCTCCTGGTGCAAGACGGTATGTAGCACGAGTAATCAGAGCTGCCCCTGTCGTGAGATCAAACTGAGATTCTGCCTAACAGTGGTGGAAGTAAATCTGAAAGCTCCTTGGGTAGCACACTGAGAAGAATCACGAATAATTGGTGGATCCTCGATCCCCTTTTCCTTAGCCTCAACATCCGTAACGGTTGCTAACGTAGCGGGGTGATCCCTCCGTAGACACTTCTGGGCCTTCATAGTTGAAATGGCGCTAACCTTTGCATCACTCTGTTGTTTTAGAACAAATAACGATCCTCCACACAAAATTTTCTCCTCACAAGGTATGTCTGCGCGATTTCTGAATAACCAATCCACACTAACTACTGCATTGTAACCATCAGGGGTAGTAGAAGGAAGGTCGATGTCGAACACCTGTCCCCCAAGGTCGAATTTGCATCCCAGTGAACATATAAGGCTTCAATTGACTTGCATCAGCCGACTCCACAACAGGTTCGGTTTCAAGAAGCATCAGGGTTAAACAGAACAGAGACGAAACGAATAGCTACCCATCCAAGCTATCGTGTTGCTATTACGCCTGTTATAGCCTATGCCAATACTAAATGTCCTTCCATGAGCTTCATTTCTAGTGTTTTCGTCACGAGAATTTCCAGTACTGCCGTCGTTCCCTTGGTTGTCGTCACCTTGACTTAACACAGTCAATCCTTGTCGAGGTCACCTTCGTTTCCATACTGTAGGCTACGATCACGAGTACTTTGATGTTGCCGCGACTGTTGCCTCTAATATTGTCGCCTGTAACGGTGTCATACGTCCTTTCACCAACAAGGTCCATCTTTTCACATTCCGTGCCACGTCCTAAGGCACTACTCATGGTGCAGGCAGTTACACAGTCTGCTCTACAGTCAATCGTCATCGATTTTGTCCCGATTGGTTCGTAAGAGTCGACGCCCATGAGTCGCTGGCTGGGGTTAAGGATTCGATTGGAGTCAAATCCCTGTTGTTCGTTGCCGGTAACTAGGGGCGTTCAAATGCTGAAGTCGGTAAGGTACTACGTTTACCCTCTTGTCCATCATTCTTGCAAGTTGACTGAGTAATACACGGTATGTCGCGAGAGTGTTGCAGAAGTGATCACACTTCGAGATCTAAGGCGTCAATACTCTAAGTTCCAACAAACAAAGATAGGTGAGGAAAGTATAGTCCAATCAGTTGACGCTGAGCCATCCAACTCAGGGACGTTCGTACTAGCACCTAACATGCTATACAGTTCGCTAGGCGTTCAGATGCGTGATCAGGTGATACTCGATAGCATCGAGATTCGTAAGGATTCAGAAAGTAGTGAAAAGATCACGTTCGAGTAGGAGACAATCACTGCTATGACTCCTATAGACTGCTGAGTTCTAACATAACATCAATTAACAGAGCGGAACCCCTCTCACACTCGTTAAGCCTCACTGGGACTCACATGCACCCCGCATTATTATTATGTGTGCACCCATAATAATAAGGCAATTTGCGTGCTTATCTCAGTGCCTCTTAACTCGCGCTAAAAGGTTCCCCGAATTCGAGCAATAAGATAGATGACGCCACAACATAGATCATGAAAGTTCAAGAAGAGTCGCACCCTTAAAACACATAACATGGGTTGGTAGCGTAGAAGTTCATACTGCAGTGCTAAGTGTGCATTCACGTGTGATGTTATTCATAAGCAGACACTAGATATACTATGCAATAGTAAACGAGAAACGAACCTTGCAGTCTGGAGCTGAGTGTCATGGTCGATTTCGGATCTGTTCGGTTATAGTCTGGTTTTATAAAAACGTTTTAAAACCAAGTTCACTATAACCAGTGGCTCTGATACCATCTGTAACAGCCCAGCGTAACCGCACCATGATATTGTCCGCTTTGGCGGCCAGCACACCCTCGGCGTCCGCCCCTCACGGTTTTCAAAATGCGTCATGATGGTGAAGGTATCCAGCCTCTTATATGGAAGCCTTTGTTCCCCTTCACAACCGATGTGGGATATCACAATCCACCCCCCTCAAGGGGTCCAGCGTCCTCGCGGGACCTGCCATCACCGGTCCGGCCCCAGCTCTGATACCAAACTGTCACACCCCCTAAAATACCACCTCGGGAGTGTCCCTGATAGGCGTGTGACGAACTGACAATGAGCCACTAATTACATTGAACCCACAAGTTTCAAAATAAAGTTCTCAAATTAATTATAAGATCCCATCATAAGTTTATATGAAAACCAATATGTTCAGCGGAAGCAAATAATAAACCATAACTAAGTTGTTCAAAAGAAAGCCAATGTGTAATAGTAAACAAATAATCACATGAGTCTCTTCAGTCGACCCATGACCACTCCTGCTCCTCCAGACAGCAAGTTTCCAAATCCACAATACCTAACGACCTGCGAGCATGTAACAAGTGTATCAGACAAAGCTGGCGAGTTCACAGTTTTAGAAAACGTTTGTTACCAGTTGTATGTAAAACAGTTCAATAACCAATGCAAGTAATATTGTTAATATCTCAATTCCGAACAAGACGGCTCCTGATGTACATGACTGCCCTATCCCACGTACTCCTATCCAGTACTGGGCCCGACTGGGTCATTAGTTCACATCCGTCCTATCCAGGAGCGGTGTGAGGGTGCCAAACCTAAGTAGCGCTACCAACTAATACCCGATAAGGGACTTACAAAAATGATAGGTGAGAATATTAACCAATATACCCGTTTTTACCCAAACCACTGACTGTCCCCAACCACTGGGACGCATGCTCGAATGTAGTGAACTCACCTTGGTTTTGCTCGGTAAGACTTAGTTACTGGGTCACGCTTAGTTAACCAAGGCCTATGATGTTCATATATATGAAATAATCAGTCCGTATCCCAAGTTGATCACGTTGACACACACACCAAATCACTATAAAGCATATACCATCTATTCTCGATATATGTACTACTCATCAGTTCAGCATCTAACACAAATCATAAACACAAATAGTGCACATAATCATAATAGGCTCGGCCCCACTTACATTATGTGGATTTATTAGTTTGTTTATAAGAGCCCATTAGTTATGCATACATGCATGTTATCAGTCCAATCACAATTACATAAGCATATCGGCCCAAAACCAATCTGTATTCTGTTCCATATGTCCAGGTTGTTACATGACTGGTTATTAGCTTGGCTACTGTACGACACCCTAACTTAAAATCAAGTATTACATAATGGGGTCAGTAATAACATGTCATTCTTAATTCACACATTGACCAATTATTAGTTTTGCACTTTCTTGAGCATTCGAATCAAATATGTATTCATAACTTCACAGTTCCTATAGTTCATCATTCACTAATAATTTGCTAACATGTAATCAAGAATCGAATCCATATAAGGCCCTAAATCAATCAAAATAATTGGTACACATGATGCATATTATGAACAGTGAATTTCTAGAAATCATCAAGAATCATTCCAACACTATCAACGAAATGCTTGCCCAGGTTGTACTTTACGCAGAACTGGTTGTACCCACCATGAAAATACAGAATCATCATTCAAAAAAAAACTCGGCTTTCTTTCTTATTCATGTTTTTAACTAATTTCGATGGTCATATAAGTAGCAAATCCGGTAATTCAGTTATTACTATCATCTATATTAACACTATAAGACTATCCTAACCATCGCGTTACATACATCATTCTTCAACAATTAAAGTTGTTTCTTATATGATTTGTGGCATCAATGGTTCACATATATACACATGCCAATTCTGTTAATCAAGTTCATGCATAAACAACCACAAACAATTAAGTAATAACATGAGTCCGAATCCACTAACAGCAATGAAAGCATACATCAAAACAGGAAATCACACTTTGATTACTTGTGCATACCGACATCACGCAACATATATATATATATATATACGTAGATGAAACAGGAACGATTATACTAACCGGATAAACGAATGAGAAGATATAGATGATTAACACACAAGGGTGAAAGGGCAGGTTGCGACTAAATTGGTTTTCTCCTTGATGTCGTTCACAAGTTATTAG
Organism: Helianthus tuberosus; assembly: GCA_030545235.1. Lineage (NCBI taxonomy): Eukaryota > Viridiplantae > Streptophyta > Magnoliopsida > Asterales > Asteraceae > Helianthus > Helianthus tuberosus. The sequence continues at coordinate 2,494,470 of CM060402.1, forward strand.
GGTTTGTGGTGTTTTTTTTTTTATGTCAAGTAGCAAAGCCGTGTACCTATATGTATGAGTCCGTGCCTTCAAGTATACAGGTTGGGCCTAACTTGGGCTTAGGAAGGCTAGGCCAAGAACGGAATTGAGGTGTGTGGTCACCCGGGTTTTCTTTTCTTTTCTTTTTACGGCCCAAACACTAATGTGTGGCTAATATAAACGTACATAATATAAACTTTATCATGTAACATGTAGCAATTTCATAACTATTAAATCAGTAGTTCAATATAATTAAACAAATTTACAGGTTTACGCAATGTGAACATTATAACGACGTATAATAGAATATGAGTAGTGAAACATGAATAGTAACGATACAAGTCAAGTGTCACGAGAACAATGCTAACCCTGAGAGTTCGGGTTGTCACATCATCCCCAACTTGAAAGAAATTTCGTCCCGAAATTTGACAAGTAATCCAAAACGACAAGATGTTAACTCAGGATGACTGTGGATTTTCCGCGGGTACCACATTCAAATTGGTTGATGTATCATGCAGACTTCATCCCATGCATATTATATTGTATATGATGTCATCATTGCATAGTGATGACATCACTTTGGATCTTGTTCAGTTTCTTCAGATTGTGTCGTACCGTATACTGACCTGACATTGCCTAACGACACCTAGTGAAATCTCTGTCCGGTATTTTACAGACTCAAGACACTAGACTTTACATGTACAGTTAGATTTCTATCTATGGCCACACACGTAGTGCACTAACAAATAGAAACTAAATTCAATTTCAATACACGTTGTCTGCTTTGTCTTCTTCGTTCAACACAGCCCACAAAACCTAATATTCAAATTAAACAACCGCCAATGTATCTCGAAGGTTGCTGCTAATATGAATATGACGGAGGTGATTGACGAAGGTGAATGACGGTGACAATGAAAGGTTGAAGAGGTGACGAGGGTTGAATAGGTGATCTCCGGAGATGAATGACCCGAGACCTTATAGACAATACTCGAAACCTCTATCTCAGAACGAATGCAGTGACTCGGAACCGAAATGTTTGCGACTCGAGAACTCGAAACCGCTGACTCGAGACCTTGAGAATGTTGATGACTCGAGAGTGAACAGAGGTGGTGGACTCGAGAACTCGCCACTCGAAACCTTGGTTGAGACTTAAATGGGGTGAAACTCGAAACCGTAACTCGGAACCATGATGACTCGAGACCTTTTGCGATGTTGATGACTCGGGACCCTTGTGAATTGATGACTCGAGACCTCTATGAATTGATGACTCGAGACCTTATGTGATGTTCTTGTGGAGTCGAAACCGGCAAGAGATGACTCGAAACCGTGATGAACTCCCAGTTGACTTTCCTTAATGAAACCGTATTGTAGAAGTTTCCAAAAAAAATTGATTTGATAAATCTTTTAAAACTTAAACGATATTTCCAAAATATTCAAAATTTTAAAGATTTAACATTAATTTTCCAAACAACTTTTACTCTTAAAAAACACAGCAACTTATAGCAGTTTTAGCAAATTTTGATGAACTTTAAACGATCCCGAAAAATTCAAAAATTGTTAACCTTTAACTTCCTACAAAACTCATACAAAAACAGTAAAACCAAGTTGAAAGTTTAAGGGAAATTAAATCTTAACAGTTTGTACCCCTTTAAATCGAATCAAAACTTGATCAAAACCGAGCCAAAAGAATTTTTTTTCGAAAATCTTGAATCCGTATCAATCTCAAACCAAACAACTAAGAGCAAAAGCTCTGATACCAATTGTATGTCCCCTTGTCGTATGGATCTTCACAGAATTGTCAATCCAATCAAGAGTGAGGAATCCTCTTGATCAGAATATCACAAAAACAAGTAGACAAAGCAATTCACAATCAAAACGGGTTTCTATTGATTATCAATCTCACGAATTACAATCAATCAAAACCCTAACACACACAATTTCGTCCAAGACTATTGCCTCTCACGAAATTCCTCACAAACACTATTTTTGGCTGATTAACCTAAACCCTAAAGCATAACCATGTTTATATAACACAAGGTTTGCTACTTGGACTAGGGTTTCCTACATGGGCAAGGCCCAATTCGTCCCCCTAGACCCAACTGGGTTTTGTTTAGCACAAACTCTATTATTTCACTACTACAAAGCTAAACCCGCTAACTGTTTATTGTTTAACTAATTACAAGATATCCAAAGACCATATCTAAGCTGTTGTCACAGAATATGCACCAACAAATAGTAATCCTTCAAATCTTGATACATTTTATCCGATCCTGGATGGATCCAGTATCTCGACTTATGAGCTTCATTAAGGATGACTTCTCGAATACCGCCATAGAGCGGAACCCAAATTCGCCCTTTAAAGTACAAGGTTCCCTCTTTGTTTGGCACCAAATTCTTCAGCATACCTCGGAGGTATTCAGCTCTATGATTTTCCCCTTTCAGGGCTTCTTGTTGTGCGTCACGAATGCGTGCTGTGTGGTTCGTTTGAATAGTCATTTCCAAATGCTCGAACCCTTAGGGTCTTAACCCTTTCTTTCCAACTTAACGCGTCTGCTACAACGTTTGCCTTTCCAGGGTGGTACTTAATCTCACAATCATAATCGTTCAGCAGCTCGACCCATCGTCGCTGACGCATGTTTAATTTCTTCTGATCAAATATGTGTTGTAGGCTTTTGTGATCTGTGAAGATTGTACATCGTGTACCATACAAATAGTGTCGCCAGATCATCAAGGTGAATACCACCGCGCCGAGTTCCAAGTCGTGAATGGTGTAATTCCTTTCATGCACCTTCAACTGTCTTGATGCGTAAGCGATGACCTTTTGGCGTTGCATGAGCACGGAACCCAAACTTTGACGCGAAGCATCGCAGCATACCACGAAGTCTTCTGTGCCTTCGGGTAAGGATAGTATCGGTGCATCGCATAGCTTGTTTTTGAGCAGTTGGAAGGCTTCTTCCTCTTTGTCGCCCCAGTCGTACTTCTTGTCTTTCTGCGTAAGGGTAGTCAGCGGTTGAGCTATCTTGGAGAAATTTTCGATAAATCATCGGTAATAGCCCGCTAAGCCCAAAAATTATCTAACTTCAGTTGGGGTTTCGGGCGCTTCCCAATTCTTTATTGCTTCTATCTTGGCTGGGTCTACATGAATGCCCTTCTCGTTCACAACGTGACCAAGAAACTGTACTACGCGAATCCAAAATTCGCACTTGGAGAATTTTGCATAGAGTTTCTCTTTCTTCAGTAGTTCCAGAATGGTTCTGAGATGTTGCTCGTGTTCTTATCTTGTTCGTGAGTAAATCAGGATATCATCGATAAATACAATCACGAATTTATAGAAATATGGTTTGCATACGCGGTTCATCAGATCCATAAATACCGCTGGCGCGTTCGTCAGTTCGAATGGCATCACAAGGAACTCGTAATGCCCATAACGCGTTCGGAATGCAGTCTTTGGTACGCTTTCCTCTTGAATCCTCAACTGATGGTATCCAGATCGAAGATCGATCTTGGAATAGTAGCTTGATCCTTGCAACTGATCAACTAAGTCATCAATCCTCGGTAGTGGGTACCGATTCTTGACAGTGAGCTTGTTCAGCTCTCTATAGTCGATACACATTCACAGTGTTCCATCCTTCTTCTTCACGAACAATACTAGAGCTCACCAAGGCGAGAAGCTTGGCTTTATGAATCCTTTATCCAACAACTCCTGGAGTTGTGTAGATAATTCTTGCATTTCGGATGGTGCAAGCCGATAGGGTGCCTTGGCTACAGGAGCGGCTCCTGGAACCAAGTCTATATGGAATTCGACTTGTCGTTGCAGAGGTAGTCCTGGCAGATCTTCGGGAAAAACATCAGGGAATTCCTTCACCACAGGGATGTCTTCGAGTTTCGGCTCCTCAGCCTTCTTATCTACAACGTGCGCCAGGAAAGCAACACATCCTTTCCTTAAGCACTTCTGCGCCTTCATACAATTGATGATTCACAGTGGCGCGTTTCCTTTTTCTCCATGCACGATGAGAGTTTCATCATTCGCCAGAGGAATGCGAACGATTTTCTCGTGACAAATAACTTCAGCCTTATTCTGGGACAACCAGTCCATTCCGACCACTACATCGAAGCTTCCCAACTGAATAGGTACGAGGTCGATGCTAAATCTTCGCTCCCCGAGCTCTAAAGAGCAACCCCTAACAACTTCGCCTGATTCAACAAGTTTACCATCGGCTAGTTCTATGGAATAAGGAATGTCTAATCTACTAGATTCTATTCCAAGCATACGTTTAAATTCCACATACATGAAGCTATAATCGGCACAAGTGTCAAATAGTATGGATGCAAAGTGATTGTTAACGAGAAACGTACCGGTGACCACATTATGGTCCTCGCGTGTGTTCCTTGCTCCAATCACAAATACTCAAGCCTGAGCATGGTTCCCCCTTGGGCAATCTTTTATGAAATGATCCTTGCTTCCACAACCAAAGCATCCTTGGTTCTGCCCAGCTCCATTACCATTTCGGTTACCATTGCCATTTCCACCACCGTTTCTATTACCAGCACTGTTGCGGTTTCCGTTCCCGTTCCTATTTCCTTTTCCCCAACAGTCCTCGGTATGGTGACCCAGTTTTCCACACTTGTTGCATTTTGGAATGCGACAAACTCCTTCGTGATGACGCTTGCACTTGTTGCAAATGGGCAGAGTGCCCAAGTATCCTTTGGCAGGAGCATCATTCATGGTTGCAAGAGTTTTCACCTCCTGAGGCGGGTTGGGGTCGCGTTTCTTGTTGTTGGAACCCTTGTTGTTACGAGTCGCTTAATTCAGGTTTGCATGCTTCCTTTTCTTGTCACCAGACGACTCAGCATGCGTCTCGGTCTTTTCAGTTGGGTTTAGCGATAACTTCTTCATATGAATAGCATCTTCAGTAAGGCTGACAACCAGAGTTAGAGCCTCAGTGATCGTTTCAGGTTTGGCCGAAGTTACCATGCTGCAAAATTCTGAGGCCAGTCCCCAAATGTAGCGTTCAACACGCTTAAATTCGGGAGTCACCATGTAGGGGACCACTCTCGACAAATCGTGGAACCTTCAGGTATAACTAGTAATATCAGCACCTTCCATGGTCAAATGCCAAAACTCAGTCTCCAACCTTTGGAGTTCGGCACGAGAGCAATACTTCTCTCTCATTCGTTCCTTTAGTTCATCCCACGTCATGCCGTACGCAGCATCATCACCCAGAGTCTGGACTTGCAAATTCCACCAAGTCAAAGCTTCATCAACAAACAACCCCATAGCAAAAGTGACTTGCTGATCCATGGTAAACTTGCTCATTCGGATAGTGGCATCAGTCTTCTCCGTCCAGCGTATAAACGCCACTGCACCTCCAGTACCATCGTAGTTCAGCGGCTTGCAGTCGAGAAATTTCTTGAAAGTACAACCTTGAGTTGCGTTTCCTCTAGATGAGTCTCCATTCCCATTACGTCTTGCATTGCTGGGTCCTCCACTTTGTTCGGTGCGGTTCACCTCGTATTGGGCGATAGCTGCGGAGATCCTTTCCTCCAGTAGGGCGTTCAGTTCTTCAGCAGTCCTTGACAGTGGGGGAGGAGGAGGTTGATCACAAGCATTCACAGCTCTCCTGGGTGCCATGTTCTGACAGAACACAACGTACAGGGTTAGACATTGGTTTGATATCATCTTACGAGACAGTAGTAGTATATATACACAGGCATATACCACATAAGTGACATCAAACAATCCGCCAAATGTATAAATCAATTTATACAGCAACAAGCATGCATAAATAGATAAGTACTGATGTGACATAAGATATTCACCGAGTCTTTACACATATCAGGACGGCGTGTTACATCATTGTTTGCGAAGTAAAGAAAATGCATAAGGATTACATCACCCTATAGTAAAAGTTTAATATATGTAAAGGACAAATATCTTACTTCACATTGACGGTTCATGTCTTTTTACCCTAAATTATTACTCCAAAAGAGTATTTAATAGGTTGGGGGAGGGGTGTTCCCGTTTGACCTTTTCTTGTACTGAAGGGATCTATACGTGACAAGACTTGTTGTGGTTTCTGTACACTGAATTCCATAATTATGTATGCATCCATAATTACGTAACTCCTTGCACAGTCCTCACAGTTCGTTTCATCCTCGTATCACTTCCTTCAGATAGGCCTTTGTTTTCAGACGAAGTCACTTATACCTGTGATATTCTATTTCTAGTATATGCATATATCAATTATTATACATAGTTGCAAGTAATTCTTAGTCAAAGACAAGTGCTACTCCAGTGCGCCCTAAGTCTCGTAGTGTCCTTACATGACTCCTTGTAAACAGATTCAGGTAGTGGATGTCGCGAAAAGTTTTATGCAATGAAAACTTTTTGAAAAATTGTTTTCGTGCAAGGATCCTAAAGATTGTAGTCTAGACTCGAGAAGGAATCTTGGTTCACTACAATCACAGCTCTGATACCAATCTGTCACACCCCTCTCATTGCATACGAATGGTAAACATACTACATGCTCGTAAAAAAAAAATAACTTCAAATACTAATAACATTACGTAACTGAAAACATAGGTTAAGTGTTTACATCACAAGACAACATATTGTCTGAAACGTTTACAACTTTATTCAATGATAAACATAAACAACATCCAAGAGCAAGAGTAAGACAGCGCGCACATCCACTTTAGTTACCTGAAATACATGTGAGTTTTTGGAAAATCGTCAAAATAATGTTGGTGTGAATTCATGAAGTTTTTGTATTGAACATTTGTATACTTTGTATGAAAACATGGTATGTAATTTGTATAATTCAAGTATTTCTGTATGTATCGAGGTTGTTAATGGGTTGCAAGGCCATTAATATGTGACACGACATAGGAAGCATCCAAACCATAGGCATTTTTCTAGTTGTCGATTCACGACTAAGACACAAAAGCACTACTTGGTACTAGTTATCACCAAGAGTGTGGCTGCCCGAAAACCCATTAGATCTAACCTTTTGTTCTGCGGTCTTAGTATGTACACGATTAATGGTGCTTCTGGTACCCTATTCCTGACACGATTTCAAGTATCATTCCTTAGTTTTTGTATCCAACATACCATAACACACGTATTCTCCCCAAGTTTAAAAAGTATGTAAAAGATTAAAAGTGGGGACATGAACTCACTTTTCTGTAAACATTTAGTAACATGTACTTCACCCCCGAAGTTATAAAACTGAAAACAGTTAAAAGAAAAGGGGGAGCATGAACTCACAACTTTGCGTTCCTTGCGCCTTAAACTTCACCGGGTTTTGCTTATATAGCGTTGTGACCTATACGTGTTTTACTAACGTTAGTCACTAGACTTGTATCGCACAAGTACAAGTCACCATCTTTTATGTATTTGTTCTTTGTTGTTAAAAATAACTTATATTTTTAACTATGTATCTTACTTATATTATTTTCCCAAAAATAAATATAAGTATCTTGTATTCTTCACCCGAGTTATGTATTCTTGTTCAAAACTTTTTAAGTTCATAACTTATCCAAGTTAAATGTGTTAAGAAATATATTTTCATAAATATATTTTCTTGTATTTGTCTAAGCATGTTGTATGTGTATTTTTGTATTTTCAACCCTTAGGAGTATTTAGTGTATTTTCAAATCTTAATACACTATTCACATATAATACATACTACATACACTTAGCACAAAGTTTGGTGATCAATAAATATATATATTTTCCTTAAAAATATACATACTTAATATCAATTTTGTCTTGAAGAAATCATCATTTCTTAACCTTGAAACTTACACAAAAATTAGGGAAATCTTGGTAGTTATTTCTAGGTGAATTTTTAGGGAATAAGTTTCACCAAAACTTATATTTTTCTAAGTGTCAAAATTTTATAGAAATTTTGACATAGTTTCCCCTAAAAATGGAGGTTTCCCGTGTTTTCAAAACATGTGTTTATTTTCTTTTAAAATCATCACAATCAACCATCAACTCATTCAACACTTACCGAGTGTCAAAATCAAGTAAATTACACTACATCATGAACTTGAAGTTTTTGTAAAAACTTGTAGTAACTTACCATGTTATTTAGTAGGTTTAGTTACCCTTAAAAACATGGTTATTTGTTTGTAAATCTCATTCTTGAAAGATTTAGTCTTTTACAACTTTTAAGATGATTTTACTAAAAATATTTCTTTTGTATTTTTCTTGTTACAATCATGTTCCTATTCTTGTTTAAACACTAAAAATATGATTAGTTTACTTAGAAATCATGACTTTGTAAATCTTGTAAATAAACTTGGTTTCTTGAAAATATTTTTTTTGTAACCATCTATTTACAAGATTTGTGTTTTGTTTAAATCATATTTTCATATGAAAACCAATTTCATCATTCAAGTTCATGAAGACATAAAGTATGATGATCTTGGTCTTTCACAAAATCACCACCTTAACTTACTAGATCATGTGTTTAATCACAATCTAGTAGGCTCCATATGATGTCTAACATCACTAACACTAATAATCAATCAACAAGAAGCAAATCAACACATTAAACATGTATTCTTATATTTTTAGCTTATGTTAAAGTATCATGATCATGTCCTTTAGTGTTCTTGTGATTAACAATATTTTTCATCTTCTAATAATCAAAATATGAAGTAATAAGAGATCATGAGGGCTCACCACTAGCAACAAGGCTAGGGAAGGATACTAGAAGTTGAAGATGACAAAAGGGTTGGATAAAAGCAATCAGGAGAGGTCCTTCAAGATCCACAAGCTCCACACCTCTTAACTTAGCTTCTAACACCTTGTGTGCACCTTGGAATGGAAGGAAGTTGGATGAAAATGGTGGTAGTGTGGTGGTGGATTGAGGCCGAGAACAAGGAGGGAGGTGGAGGGGATGATGAAGTGTGTGTTTGTATGTGAGATGTATGAGGATGGTGGTCTTCTTATAACATGTTTAGTTTATGTCCATTGTGTATTATGTCTTGAAAGTACCATACAAATATCTAAATCAAATCTAGGGAGATCAAGGAGGATCTTGGTGAATCAAGGGAAGATTGCACAAGATCATGAAGGATATTAGTGGGGGCCACTCCCATGACCGTCCACTTTTAAAAGGGGGGCGGGTAAAGTGTAAGTTTCCATGGTAAGTTAGATAGTTTAGTTGGAAATTAAGTGTAAAGTTTAGTGTTTAAGTGTATGATGTGTTATACAGTGTGTTAGGGTGTTTGGGGATTGTAACTAGCTTCGTAACACTAAAACAGTGTTTCTAGTGAAAAATTGGTATTTCGGGTAATGTCCGGTTGTTTGGTTACATACCGGTTTGTTAAAGTGCTAAATTGCACCGTTTAGTGTCCTTTATGTATCCTTTTGTGACACTTTCAATTCCCAACATTTAGAAAAGCATTCAGGACCAATTAGTCGTATTTTTACAGGTTACTAACTTGTTACAATGCTGAATTTTGCTGAAATATATGAAATTCAGCACTTAAAGTGTGTTTCGGGTGCTTTTTAATGCATATTCTAGCTTCCATAAAGTCTATATGTTAACCCTTGTATCCATTCTTGGGTTTTAATGTATTTTTGACGTTGGACCTACACCTAGGCCCCAATTCTATTGTCTGATTGCTTTCTGCAGAATTGTTGACACAATGTGTCTTACCGGTGAGTTTACTAGTATTTCTGACGCAACGCTATCATTAATGCATAAAGAAATATTTGTAGTATAAAACATGCATGAATTCACATGTATAGCATGAAATCAAACAATGTTGACATTTAAGCACTTAATTGTAGTCATTAAATAATAATTAAAGTGTACAGAAATTACCGGTTTGGTGCCAGTTATCATAGCTGGGCATGCTTAGACGGCCCGCGCAAGGGTAGGGGAAGGGGCTACGCGGCCCGCCTAGACCCTGCAGATCAGCACAAGTTTCCATTTTGACAGTTTAGGTCCCTGCACTTGCAAAAGTCCATTTTTGGCACCTTCAACCCCCGTTAAACCATTTTCAAGGTTCTATAAGGTGGTCAAAGTATAGAGGACTCAAATTTTTCCCGGAAAAGTCTTGGATGTCGGCTCGTTTGGTCGTACGGTCATGTTATTCGTCTAATTACGACGAAACTCGAACGGACGCGAAAACGATCCAAATTAAGCGACGAATGGTATTTTTGCATGCCGATCACTAAAATAAAAAATATGTTTGTCTCTACAAAAATTTTGGATGTCCAGATGTGGTCAGAACGTAAGATATGCGTGTAAATGCAAACTTACGCCGTTTTTGACGCTTTCAGTCCCTGCAAGATCAAATATGCATATTTTCGCACACCGAACCACTCAAAGCTTATTTCTAAGTTATGTTTAGATTATATATGTTATGTTTAGCTTATGATCATGTCTTGGACTGTACGTTGTCTTACGAAACGATAGACTTTTGTAGTTTGACGCAAATAGTCCCTGTGAGCGAATAAACTTGTTTTTGCCATACCAAACCCTTTAAAACTTATTTCTAAGTTATGTGAAGGTTATTTAAGGTATGTTAAGCTTGTTTCACTATTCCGTAGTGTTTGTCGCGTTAAACTGATTATATTTACGCATCAGTTTGCATATTACTTTCCAGAAAGCGATATAGAATTGATATGTGCAAATGATACACATATTTATACAAATCCCAAGTATGAAACACAACATTTCATTGGTTTTGTATTCGTATGATGGTCGTAGTGACACAGGTGTCATAGGACAAACCCCGTAATTTACAGTAGAGGAATTTTACTAGAAAATTCCCTGATTTACAAAACATGTTTATTTCTTTATTTACTGAGCCACTTTATCCAGCTGGGGTGCTACGCGCACTTTTCCTTGGTTCACAGTAAATCACCTGAAATTTGTTTTAAAAAGATTTTATCAGCGGGGAAATACTGGCGAGTCACTCAAGTTGCACAAAAGACACATTGTTATAATATACAGTATTAAGGGTGATTACAATGTTTCTATCAACCAATTACCCCTAAATCAGTATTTGTCACTAGACCGGATCTGTGACTATGGTCAGATCACCCATTGGCTAACCTGTTGTCCAATGGTTACGGGTATCAAGTAATGTATACAAAACCCCATATACCGGTAGTAATTGAAGATTACAAAGACTTAATCCCTTTAATTATAACTTTGAAAATAATTTGAGGTTTTTGTAAAACAGTTGATAAAAAGAGAATGACTCACATTGCAGGTTCATTTTGACAGAGTTTAGCCTACTGATAAGCCTGGTAACCTAGTTAAATAACAATGCACACGAACTAGGTCAGTAACTTAATACAACATTTATGATAAACTCACGAAATCAAAACCCTCACGACGAATGACAAAGTATAGCCCAAGTACGGGCAGTACTTAAACATCCATCGGATCGGTTTCAATCGATCGGACATTGTATCGTATCAGTGATCGATTTATTACCCTGTATTGTAGAAGCGTTTCTCTAAATGAAATTTCGAGTTTGAGCAGTATTTTTCGTCTTTTAGAATGTTTTACGAACACAGATGAAAAGGCCATGCACTTCTCTATTTTTAGCAGAATTTTGGGTTCTACGCGGCCCGCGTAAACCTGCACAACACTTTTACGCGCCCCGCGAGGGACACCTATTATACGATTAGGGCTAGCGTGTCAGGCGTAGGTTCGCCACGTGTATGCCACGTGGCATTGAAGCTTATCCGGTCAGTTGCTGTGTTGTCGCGGCCCGCGTAGACCTAACTTAACTTCTACGCGGCCCGCGTGAAATCCAAAAATTGGAATTTCTTAGTTTTTCATAAGGATTAGGGTTTAAGGGGTTCGGTTTTCTACTTACGAGTTGTTTTGGGACATTTTTGCAGGTCCTTACATCCTCCCCACCTTATTTAAAATTTCGTCCTCGAGATTTACTAAAATAGGTAAGGGTATTTCCGTTTCATTTATGCTTCCAGTTCCCATGTGTATTCAGGACCTCTTTTGGAATTCCACTTGACCTTGACCAGCACTAGTCTTTTACGTTTGAGAAACTTAATCTTTCTGTCTTCTATTTGAAGTGGTTTCTCAACGAATTTCAACTTTTCATTTACCTCTATGTCTTGAAGGGGTACTACCAGGGATTCGTCAGATAAACATTTCTTCAGACTGGATACATGAAATACAACATGTACCCCAGCTAACTCTTCTGGTAGTTGTAAGCGATAAGCCACTGGTCCTATACATTGAATAACGGCGAATGAGCCTATGTATCGTGGACTTAGCTTTCCCTTCATACCGAACCGAACTACTCCTTTCCAAGTAGAAACATTCAAGTGTACTTTGTATCCCACTTGGAATTCTAGCGGCTTGCGTCGATTGTCTGCATACCTTTTCTGGCGATCTCGAGCCGTTTTCAGTCTGTCCTTGATTTGGGTTATCTTGTCAGTGGTTTCCTGCACAATCTCGGGACCTGATAATTGGCTTTCTCCTATTTATGCCCAGCATACTGGAGTTCGACACTTTCGCCCGTATAATGCCTTGAATTGGGCAGTTTCGATGCTTGCATAATAACTATTGTTATAGGAGAATTCTATTAATGGTAGATGATCGTCCCAGTTTCCACCAAAATCGATTACACATGCTCTGAGCATGTCTTCCAAGGTTTGAATCGTCCTTTCACTTTGTCCATCTGTTTGGGGATGGTATGCAGTGCTCAAGTTTAATGGTGTCCCCATGGCTTCTTGGAAACTTGTCCAGAAATGCGAAGTGAAACGACTATCTCTATCTGACACAATGGAGAGTGGAACTCCATGTAGTGATACTACTTCGTCTACGTATAACTTAGCCAATCTCTCTATGGTAAAGGTTTCCTTCATAGGTAGGAAATGAGCTGATTTGGTTAATCGATTTACAATTACCAAGATTGCATCGTTTCCTTTCCGGGTTTTGGGTAACTTGGTAACAAAGTCCATGGTTATTAGTGTCACACCCCGACCGCGTAAAACAACAAAGCGCGGCGGAAACATCGGGGCGTGTTGCAACAGAATTAATGTTTCATAACCATGGATACCAAAAAGTGTTTCGTTTTATTAAACATTGAATAATTACATCGTCTTGAAATCTAAATACACTATTTAAACATAGTCTATCATTGTTATTGAGTCACTAAGGCCTTGTCCAGTCCTATGTGAGCATGCATCTTATCAATCGATATCATTCAACAATACCTGAAACATATGTGAAAACGAGGTCAGCAAAGAAATGCTGGCGAGTACATAGGTTTTGTAGGAGTGTCGAAATCATGGCTAGTTTAGACGTTGCAATACTTTATTTAAAAACCTTGTTTTGAAAAGAGTATAATATTGCAACTTAATTAACCAACTCAAATCAAGCGGGTTATAATTTGTAAAACCTCGTAGCCATGACTCTTAACCCAAAAACATTTGTTTTAGTAAATTATTTGAAAAACAATGATAAGTTCAGGTGATGTGTATAAATAAGAGAATAATGCATGATTAAATGAATAACCATGTAAAATGTGTTTGTATAAGATAAGTTGTTTGTAAATAATTGTCTTGTGAAAAGTATGTTACTTGTATAAAATGTTCTATGTCTCAAACTGAAATGATTCAAATAACGCTACAATATGTAATACCATACAAACACTTATATATAGGAAGTACTAGCGGCGTATCCACCATGCTTGTATCATATTCCACACGCATTGTTACTTAATCACTTAATCCAAACCAAACCACCAAAGTAATGTTCATGCCCAAATGTAAATCATGTAATATGTATAACCAAAATAATATCGTATATCGCTTTGAACCCAATCGTTAACCCAATCGTTAAAACATCATGTGAAAACCAATCGTAAATCGTTTAATTCGTTTTAGGTCGTGAAACTACTTATAAGGTCGTCTCGCTAATAACATTCAAACCTTCGTGACCTTCATCGCTTCTCGTTTTCGTCGCTTCTCGTTTTCGTCGCTTCTCGTTTTCGTATTAACAAACCTCCATAGGGTAAATTAATAATTATAGATTCAGTCGCTACCTACCATACCCACACATAACCACGGGTGTAGTAAATAACGGGATTTGTCAGATCCTATGGTACCATAACCTAATACTGGTCGGCTTGATCATTGCTAATGAATGTCATTTGTTATGTAACTACAACCAACAAGTTTGTTCACTTTATGAAATCGTTATTAGTTTTGTATAAATCGTCTTAATTGTTTTTGAAACCATCGTTATAACATCGAAAACATTTAGCACATATGAGTCACCCCAAAACAGTTGAAAACAGTAAAATAGGGGAAGAATGTACTCGCCTGAGAATGCTTAGAGGTCTTGAACAACAACCAAACAAAGCTAGAGGGAGCACGGAATCAGTCGGCAATCTAAAACTATATAAATAAACCGGACTTAAATCGGGAGATCGGATAGGATGAGGTTTGGTAAACCAAATGAGTATTGGAACTCATATGATATGGTTTAACAAGGCCTACATACTACAATGAAACCAAACCTAAGTGCTTTCGACCCATCGCGACCCATTAAGGTAACTTATGCTACTTTAACGCGTCGTGCGCGTGAAACGCGTTCGGACCGTCTAACTAGTCCTATGACAAGTGTTATATGCCTAAATATGTTACATAATCAGTTATGTGACAAAAGTTTAGGTTACATATGCTTAATTACCAATTATAAATGAAAAGGGTATTCTGGTAATTTACCTAAGGCATATAAACTATCTATCATACAACTACTCAAACGATGTGACCATAGGGTATAACCTCGGAAGGTTATTCCCTACCTACTATGGTCACCTAATGTATTTGGTCGGATCCTAATGATCGACCAAACTGGGTCGGGTTCGAAGGTATAGGCGATTTATTAGATCGCCTACCCTACGACCCTAGACAACATGGTAATCAGTGGGCATAGTCCCAAGGGACTATGACCAACGTGATTACACTCACGTTGCGAAGTTCAAACGAACTTCGCATTGACCATTACTGGTCAACGCTGAAAGTCAAACAAAGTTTGACTTTCTGACTCGAAAAGCAGTAAAAATAAGGAAAAGAACGAAAGAATACTTACGAAGGGTCCCCGAATGCTAATCCCGATCCAAGAACTCAGGTATGAAACAATGGTTTCAACTTAGAGCTCTCAAATCAGAATTCTTGTGCAAAATGAGGTTGTGTGGGTTGGGTATTTATAGGAATACCCGAACCGTTAGGATCGTTTCATGGAAAACGTGCCATGATCCAACCCGTACACTTGTCGGAACCTTATGGAAGCTTAAATGGTTCTTATCCGCTGACTAGACGATTGAGAATGTGTGGTTGAGAATCAAACAGCTGGGACCCGCTGCTAAAAAATGGAATCTGGTCCAGAAGGGCCTCGCGGGCCGCCTAAGGATTCTCAGGAACTGAGGCGGGCCGCCTAGCAGTCACAGATCAGCAATAAGTTTCAGAAATTACAGTTTCAGTCCCTGCACGTGTTTAAGGCCATTTCCGACACTTCCAAGGCCCGTAAAGCCAACTTTAAGGCCCTAAAATGATGCCTAAACATTGTGGACATGAAACATGCTCAAAAATATGCCGGGTGTTGGTTCGTTTGGTCGTACGAACGCGATGTTCGCTTAATTACGACGGAATGCGCATAAGCGCGAAAAACGATCCAAATGACGAAACGAATGGATTTTTCTTATGCCAACACTAAAATAAAATATTATAGTGCTTACATAAATTTTTGGATGTCCGGATGTATTCAGAACGTAAGTTATGCGTAAAAATGCAAACTTGTGCACTTTTTGGCGCTTTTAGTCCCTGAATGACACAAAAGTTTATTTTAGCATACCGAACACCTCAAAGCCTATTTCTAAGCTATGTAAAGGATATTTATGGTATGTTTAACTTATGTTCATGTTCCGGAAGGTCTGTTACAGTTCAAATTGGCATACTTTCGCAGTTTGTCAACTTTAGTCCCTGTAAGCGATTAAACTTTGATTTCACCACACCAAACCTTCCAAAACTTATAACTAAGTTATGTAAAGGTTATTTAAGGTATGTTAAGCCTATTTCACTTTTCCAGAGTGTTCGTTAGATTAAACTGGTTATATCTACACATCAGAGCGCGTATAACCCTCCAGAAAGCGATTTAAAGCTTGAAATCGAACAAGAGTCGATATGTGCAAACGATACACATATTTTTACAAATCCCAAGTATGAAATACAATATTTCATTGGTTTGGTATTTGTTTGATGGCCGTGGAGGCACAGGTGTTACAGTCTCCCCTACTTTAGGAAATTTCGTCCCGAAATTTATTTAGAGGAAACTTGTGAGAGCTTGAAAACATGAGGTTGAAAAGATCGAACAATATTGGTGTGATCTGTCTGGTTTTCATTGCATAAATATCGATGTACATGAACAAACTATATGAATAAAACATACTCCATTGCCATTACATAGTGTTTCAAAAGATTACAACATAAGTTTAGTGTGTCGGTTACAAACCATTAACATGAAAATAAAGCGTTATTGTTTCATACATTAACTTGAAATAACTACAAAGGTTTAAACCATCATATTTCCGCAAAGAGGCGGAATATAATAGTTAAACCCTTCAAAAGATGGCATGGAGTTCCTGTACTTGTTATCTTGACTGGAAAATCCGACATGGTCCTTTAATTCCCTGAAATACATGTTAAGTTTGGAAAACATCAACAAAAGTTGGTGAATTCATGCAATTTAGTTGTAAACGATGTATGAAAAATGTGAGTTGTAGTATGTAAAGCGTCAATGAAATCGTTGATCATTAATGTTTTGCAAGGACATTAATATGTGTGACGAAATAGGAAGCAAACCAACCCTAGACGATTTTATGCCGATTCCTATCGACTGGGACACAAACGCACTCTTCTGTATGGGTCCACGACCAAGAGTGGGGCTCGCCAAAACCCAATAGATCTAAGCCTTTGTTCCTTGGTCCAATCTGGATTAATGGTGCTTATAGTATGGCCCTAATTCGCACATGATCTATGGTGTTTCATTACCTAACTTTAACATACTCTGAACATGTATCCTCCCCGATAGTTGTAAAGTTTGTAAAACATTTAAATGAATAGGGGAACATGAACTCACTGTATTGCGTCCTGAAAATAGATGTAAATAAGATCTCACGTGCGGTCGTCCTGAATAGCGTGGCGACCTACAAACGTTCTTATTTTTGTTAGACACTTCGGTCTTTGAAAAGAACTTGAGTACAAGTCTTGTGTCTTGAGTATGTGTATGACTTTGTATGTCTTTACTGTTCGTTAACTGTGTATTCGATGTATGAGTTGTTCAAATGTTCGTTAACTGTGTATTCGATGAATGAGTTGTCTAGTCGGATCTCGTCCGCTGAATCTCGTGTCTTGTATGTATCACTTGTATAGTTGTGTTCACAAAAATGGTATCATTGGGCCAAGCCCATGTTTTCAAGTTATTGGGCTTAAATAGTGCTGGGCCTCAAATAGTGTTGGGCCTCAAATAGTGTTGGGCCTCAAATAGTGTTGGGCCTCAAATAGTGTTGGTCCTCAAATAGTGTTGGGCCTCAAATAGTGTTGGGCCTGAATAGTGTTGGGCCTCAAATAGTGTTGGGCCTGAATAGTGTTGGGCTTGAATAGTGTTGGGCTTGAATAGTGTTGGGCCTCAATAGTGTTGGGCCTCAAATAGTGTTGGGCTTGAATAGTGTTGGGCGTGAATAGTGTTGGGCTTGAATAGTGTTGGGCTTGAATAGTGTTGGGCCTGAATAGTGTTGGGCTTGAATAGTGTTGGGCTTGAATAGTGTTGGGCCTCAATAGTGTTGGGCCTCAAATAGTGTTGGGCTTGAATAGTGTTGGGCTTTGGCCCATATGTTTGGTGTTTGGGCTTAGCCCATGAATTTATGTTAAGCCCAATGTGAAGTTAAGCCCATTAAGAAAACTAAGCCCATTATGTGTAAGTAGCCCATTTGTAAAAATAGTCTAGTAAGTATATTAAGCCCATTTATTTTTATAAAAACCTTTTTATAAAAATTTACTAAGTACATTGTTAGTAAATAAAAACATACTAGCTTTTATAAGTTTATAAATATCCGAAAATTTGTTATCGATAGTATATTTATATTTCGTGTCGAAAGATCGTCTAACGTCGTAGTAACTCCCCGGATTGGCAATTAACTTATGTAGTCGTCCGTCGTTAATTTTGACCATAATTGGTGTCCGATTTTTAGAATAGTCCGTAACTCGTTTTAAGGCGTAATTATGTGAAGTCTCGTAGGACTTTTGTTATAACGTGTTTTGAGTTTAAAGGTGACATGAGATTCAAGTTCCTACAATGATATATATAACTAATACACCAAGTAATACATCACACCAAAATTGTTAAAGTAACCAAATATATATTTTCTAAAAAAAATATATATTTTTCTTGTCTTTTATTTTGTAAACCCTTCTTTAATAACCTTTTTAAATCTTGTAGAGATTTACCCAAAAATGTTGTTATTTTATAAAATAAAGTTTTTATAAAAATTGGCCATATAACCTTTGTATTCTTGTCTTAACCATGTTTCATTAAACATATCATTTTCTTTATTAAATCAACAACAATTTACTCTACATCTTAACAACAAAATATGAGACTTTTATAACATGAAATTATCAAGATGATATCCAAATCATGTAGGGTTTTAACCATGATCATTTCATATGCTAACAAGTTCAAAAACCAAGTTACATTTTAGATTTAACAACTTTTATAAAAATCTCTAGTTGTATGTTACTTTTTATAATCTTGTAAAAGTCTTGTTTTTAATTAAAAACCCTAAATACTTTCACAAGATCACTAGATATGATCCTCCCCTTAATCCTTTATGTTAAAACCCTTTAACATAAACATGTATAATTTTTAGATCATATCTTTCAACATCTTCTAACACTTTATTTGTAGCATAATCATCATAACAAGATCTAATATGCATATAACAAGTCTAAGATCACAATAAAAACAAACATAATTATATCATGATTTTTATCTTTGCTTCATTGTATTTTTCTTGTTCATTATGTATGATTATATAGTTATTATTAGTTATAATAACAATCATAAACATAATATGTATAAAAAAAAATAAAGAAGCTTACTTCTAGCACAAGGCTAGGGATGATCTTAGAGATTATTAAGAACTAAGAAGATGATGATCTTGATGTTAGAACACTTTTGTATGGATAAAAATCCTTCCTTTCACTTCCAAGAGCTTTAGATCACCTTATGTTCCAAAGAAATCCATGTTGATTATGAAGGAGATGATAAAAATTATTGGGTTTTTGTGGGTGTTCTTGAGAAAAAGATGAAGATGGTGGGAGTGTTCTTGGTTGGTGATGGATGAAAATGTGAAGTAATGAGGTTAAAGACTTAATGGCTAAGTGTTGAAAATAATCACCAAACTTACCCACTTGTAACACAAAGTTAATACTTAGATATTTTGCCATAATAAACAAGGGGGTGGGACCCCTTGTTCACGGTCATGAGAGGGGGGGGGGGGGTCTTATGTGGTAAAAATAACTTAGTTATTTTTAAGACTTTGAATGAATTAGTAAGATGTAAGTATTGTGGTGTTTAGGTTTTGCAATATTTCCGAGACGTTTCAAGACTTGTAATAACCATAAACTAGCTTTGCGAGACCAAAAATAATATTAACTAGTTCGCTACAAGTGCCAAAATATAGTTCGGCTAGATGTTTAACGCTCGTTTCGCTAGTAAATAGTCGAAAGGTACACTTAAGGAAGTTGTAAGAAAAATTTCCGTTATGTGTGAAATTGATATTCCATAAATATTTTCATATGAAATTGGTGCCTAAACATCAATTTTGCATCTTGTAATAAAATTACAATTGCTGAATTTTGCGGAAAAAGAATGAAATGGTCACTTTTAGCGCGTTTCGGACAGTTTTTAGTGCTGCCGAGCATTGGTAAAATATTAACCAAACTCTTGTATTCCCATATAGGGTTTAATATATAATTGATATTGGACTCTCACCCGAGTCCTAAAGATGTCATTTTAGATGTTTTCTGCGAATCCGGAGTTTTCGTCAGCACTCTAGTTCACTAGGCACTACTCTAGTTGTTTCGGTGAATTGTTTGCACTATTTCAAATGTACCCAATAAAAATGAATCATGTGTAATAACCAATGAATATTCCATGAGTTTTCTAATATGTATACCATGTAATCATGCAGTCAGAATATTCAAAACACATGCTTGTATAATGTAAATCACTGTTTTAAATGTAAGTAAATTACCCGAAAGTGGCAGTTGTCACATTCTCCCCTTGTTATTTAGAATTTCGTCCCGAAATTCTAGCTTTGTTATTCTTTGCAGGAGTTTTCGGAAATAGGTGGGGATATTTTTCCTTCATTCGGTCTTCACGTTCCCAAGTATACTCGGGTCCGTGACGAGAGTTCCAACGAACTTTTACTAATTTGATACGACTTCTCCGTGTTTTATTGACCTTCCAGTCCGTGACCTCAACAGGTTCTTCAGTGAAATGGAGTTTGTCGTCAATGTGAATTTCATCCATAGGAATGGCAACGGTTACTTGTATTGGACTCTTTTTAAGATTCGTCACATGAAACATGTGGTGTACACTGCTAAGTTCATCTGGTAACTTCAACTTGTAGGCAACAGTGCCAATCTTTTCTAAGATTTCAAATGGTCCAATGTAACGCGGGTTAAGCTTTCCACGTTTACCGAACCTCACTACGCCTTTCCAAGGTGAGACTTTTAATAAAACTTTCTCTCCAACCTCGAAAGATGCTTGTTTTCGTTTTCCATCAGCGTAGAACTTTTGTCGATCGCGAGCCGCCTTGATACGGTCTCGGATTTGAAAAATTTTATCCGTAGTATCTTGGACTAGTTCCGGACCAATTAATTGACTATCGCCCGTTTCCGCCCAACATAGCGGAGAGCGACACTTTCGACCATAAAGAGCTTCAAACGGTGCAGCTCGTATAGTTGTATGGTAGCTGTTATTGTAGGAAAACTCAACTAGAGGTAGATGATTATCCCAATTGCCACCTAAATCCATAACACATGCACGAAGCATATCTTCGAGTGTTTGGATTGTCCGTTCGCTCTGGCCGTCAGTTTGTGGATGAAAGGCCGTACTTAGATTCAATTGAGATCCAAAGGCCTGTTGAAATGATTTCCATATTCTTGAAACAAAACGACCGTCTCGGTCCGAAATGATTGAAATAGGCACTCCATGACGAGCCACTATTTCTTTGAGATATATTTCCGCTAGTTTCTCAGTACTATCCTTCTCCCGAATCGGTAAGAAGTGTGCGGACTTTGTCAATCTATCCACGATTACCCATATCATGTCATGACCTTTCGAGGTCCTGGGTAACTTCATAATGAAATCCATCGATATTTGTTCCCATTTCCAAGCGGGAATCTCGGGTTGTTGTAATAACCCAGATGGTTTCTGATACTCTGCCTTGACCTTCGCGCAGGTCAAGCATTTTCCAACATAGCTAGCAGTATCCTTTTTGAGGTTAGGCCACCAATAGTACTCTTTTAAGTCGTGGTACATCTTATCTGATCTAGGATGGATCGAGTACTTTGACCTATGTTCTTCCTCAAAAATGAGATCTCGGAGACCTCCAAAGAATGGAACCCAAATTCTACCCGCAAGGTACAAAGTTCCATCCTCCTTTGGTGCTAACTGTTTTTCCATGCCTCGAAGTGATTCTTCTAGAATATGTTCTTCCTTGAGCGCTTCTTGTTGTGCATTTTGAATTCGTGCGGTAAGATCTGTGTGAATCGTCATCTCTAGTGCTCGCACTCTTAGTGTTTTAACTCATTCCTTGCGGCTCAAGGCGTCTGCTACAACGTTCGCCTTGCCCGGAGGGTACTTGATTTCACAATCATAGTCGTTTAATAATTCAACCCAACGTCGCTGACGCATATTTAATTCTTTTTGGTTGAATATGTGTTGTAGACTCCTATGATCTGTGAAAATAGTGCACTGTGTACCATATAAGTAATGCCGCCAAATTTTTAAAGCAAATACCACCGCGCCTAACTCTAGGTCGTGAGTGGTATAGTTCTTCTCGTGAACTTTCAGTTGGCGGGATGCGTATGCGATAACCTTTTTACGTTGCATGAGTACACAACCTAATCCTTGATGCGAAGCATCACAGTATACCACAAAGTCATCGGTACCTTCTGGTAATGATAAGATTGGTGCAATGCACAACTTGTCTTTAAGATGTTGAAATGCTGCTTCTTGTTTCTCTCCCCAATCGAATTTCCTGTCTTTCTGTGTAAGAGAAGTTAGCGGTTGAGCAATCTTTGAAAAATTCTCAATAAATCTCCGATAATATCCCGCTAAGCCCAAAAATTGTCGCACTTCAGTAGGAGTCTTGGGCGCTTCCCAATTCTTAATCGATTCAATCTTCGACGGGTCTACTTGAATACCCTTCTCGTTCACTATATGCCCGAGAAATTGTACTTCGCGAATCCAAAACTCACATTTGGAAAACTTCGCGTATAGTTTCTCCTCCTTGAGTAGTTCTAAGATGGTTCTCAAATGTTGTTCATGCTCGTCTGCCGATCGTGAGTATATCAAGATGTCGTCAATGAACACTATGACGAATTTGTCAAGATACGGCTTGCACACGCGGTTCATTAAATCCATGAAGACCGCCGGTGCGTTCGTTAAACCAAAAGGCATAACGAGAAACTCGTAGTGACCGTAACGAGTCCGAAAAGCCGTTTTCGGTATGCTTTCTTCTTGAATCCGTAACTGATGATACCCCGATCGTAAGTCTACCTTTGAGTAAAAACTCGACCCTTGAAGTTGATCGAATAAGTCGTCAATCCTCGGTAGTGGATACCGATTCTTGATGGTGAGTTTATTCAACTCTCTGTAGTCGATACACATTCTGAATGTCCCGTCCTTCTTTTTCACAAAAAGAACTGGAGCTCCCCAAGGCGAGAAACTCGGTCTGATGAATCCCTTATCCAACAACTCTTGAAGTTGTGTGGACAATTCCTGCATTTCAGAAGGTGCTAATCGATATGGAGATTTAGCTACTGGTGCGGCTCCTGGTACCAAGTCGATGTGAAATTCGACTTGCCGATAAGGCGGTAGTCCTGGCAAGTCTTCAGGAAAGACTTCAGGAAATTCTTTTACTACCGGAATATCTGTCAATTTCGGCCCATCGGCCTTCTTGTCTACAACATGCGCTAGAAAGGCAATGTAACCTTTCCGTAAGTATTTCTGTGCTTTCATGCAATTGATGATCCGCAATGGGGTGTCACGCTTCTCTCCATGTATAACAAGTGTCTCTTCGTTCGGTAGTGGTAGGCGAATGATCTTCTCGTGGCAAACGACTTCGGCTCGATTGTTGGATAGCCAATCCATGCCAACCACTACGTCGAAACTACCCAATTCAACGGGTAAGAGATCGATATTGAATTTTTGTTCGCCAAGTTCTAAGGTACACTCCTTAACAACTTCTTTCGTCTCTATTAGTTTACCGTTAGCCAATTCTATAGAATACGGAACATCTAGTTTACTAGGTTCCAAGCCCAGAATATTTTTAAATTCTATAGAAATAAAACTAAAATCGGCTCCGGTATCAAATAATATGGATGCGAAATGATCATTGAGGAGAAACGTACCAGTGACCACATTAGGGTCTTGGCGCGCATCCTTGGCCCCAATCACAAAAGATCGACCATGAGCTTGAATTTCTTTAGGACAGTCTCTCTTGTAGTGATCCTTGCTTCCGCATCCAAAGCATCCTTGATTACGACCATTCCCGTTCCCATTCTTGTTACCAAAACCACTTCCTGATCCAGTATTATTTCCCGTTCCCCAACATGACTCGGCACGGTGGCCAAGCTTACCACACTTATCACACTTGACAACCCGACAATCACCCACGTGATGAAATTTGCATCGTTCACACTTAGGTAAAGTACCAGCGTACTTCTTAGGACCAGTGTCGTTTGTGGCTACAAACGCCCTTGCATCCTCTTGCGGGTTATTCTGTCGCCTGTTGTTGTTGTTGTTGTTGTGATTGTTGTTACTGTGGTTGTTGTTATTACCGCGGGTTCCCTTCTTGAAATTCGAGTAACTCCTCTTCCCACGATTGGAAGACTCAACATGTGTTTCCTTCTTGTCATCACCTTTCTCAGTGAATATCTTCATCCTAACCCCGTCTTCAGTAAGACTCACGGCTATAGTTACAGCCTGAGTAATAGTCGTGGGTTTAGCTGCAGTAACCAGACTTCGAATCTTGTTAGAAAGTCCCCAGATATAGCGTTCGATACGCTTGTATTCTGGTGTTACAAGATAAGGAATCACGCGGGACAGATCGTGAAATCTTTGCGTATATCCCGTGATATCAGCTCCGACCATGGTAAGGTTCCAAAACTCGTTCTCCAACTTCTGGAGTTCAGCACGAGAACAGTACTTATCCCTCATACGTTCCTTCAGTTCCTCCCAAGTCAACGCATAAGCAGCGTTATCACCCAAAGTTTGCACTTGTAGGTTCCACCAGGTAAGAGCCTCGTTGAGAAACAAGCCAGTAACGAAAGTGACTTGCTGATTAGCAGAACATCTGCTCATTCTGATAGTGGAATCCGTTTTCTCAGTCCATCTCACATAAGCCACAGCACCGCCTGTGCCATCATAGTTAAGCGGCTTGCAGTCTAGAAACTGCTTGAATGTGCACCCTGAAATTGGACAACGGATTTTGAATGAGCAAACAGTGAATCGCATGAATAGATTAAGAAAGAAATTTGATGTGTTGTAATAAAACGAATAAACGTTACCCGGAATATTTGTTCCACCTGAAGGACCACTTGGACCCTGGCCTCCCGATCCGCCGGTGCCACCACTTTGTTCGACACGGGATGCCTCATACAGTGCGATAGCTTGAGCGATTCTCTGTTCTATAAGTGCATTCAGTTCCGCCTCGGTCGTAGGCATTTGTGGGGGTGGGGGTGGATCAGTTCGTGAACGTAAGCCTCTCCTTGGTGGCATGATTCTTCCAAAGGAGAAATAGGATAAAGATTAGACGTTGATTTTGTTTGTTCAAAAAGAAATATTCATAACATTAACAATAATATCACCACCAAATATATAATGCGAGTAAATAAGTTAACATAAATAATAAGAGATGTCCAACCAGACCTCTCATTTGCATTTAATAGATAACACCAAGTTTTTCATATATATAGTCAACCGGTTACATAATCGTTTGAAAGGAACAAAAATAGACTCGGGCTACATAACCCGGTCATACTAGTCTAGTACAACAAAAGAGATAATAAAGTCTTCCTTCCAACTGCGTTTTCCGCTGTATGTCGGCTGTCTTCAAACTTGGTGGAGCATCAAATATGTACACAAAACGACTATAATTACCCGTCCCAAAAGTATACTACCGGTAACCATAGTCTATGCTGGGGGAAAAACTGGTGGTGGAATCGGAAACAACAACCTGTGGACATCAGAGACCCTACCCTCCAAATCTAGAACCAGACGGTTCAGGAATACAATCTGCTGCTCGAGCGTCAGTACCCGAGTAGGTAAATCCACTGGCGGTAGATCCGCTGGTGGCATCTGAGGTGGTAGTGGGGGTAATGGTGGTGACCCTGGTGGTGGTGGTGGATCCTGGGGTGGTGAATGGGCTGGTGGTGGTGGGGCCTGAAGTACCAAACCAAGCAGGTGGGTAAGCTCATCCTCGAGTTCACTAACTCGACGGATAATAAAGTCTATCTGATGCTCAAGTGTGAGCAAACGAGCTGGTAACTCGGTAGTAGCAACTAGGTAATGCAACGGGTGGTATGGGTCTGTGATGGGCATATCATGTGGGTATAGGTCCATGTCTCCGGGTGGTACATGAGCATGTCCAGAGGGTCCTGCCTCGTCAGTATGGTCTATATGTGGTAGAATAGGAGCAACATGATCATGTGCAGGGACAACTGGCTCATCAGGTATGACATCATCCAGCTCAATGTCTGCATTGCACTGTAGGCCAATGGCCTGCAGTGCAGAGGAAGTAACAGATGCATAAGAAGAAGCATCTGCATCAGTATCGGAATCAGAAGAGATAATAATAATCGGAACCACCGGTGCGGCAACCTCTAGAATAACCAAGTCATGAACATCCCCGTCTCCCAACTCATCACCCAAATGCTCCACTGGAATCACAGGAACTACAGCATCGTCATCCTCGTCGAAGTCGCCAATGAAAGGCATCATGGCAAGAGGAAGGACATCCAAGGGTATAACCTCTATCACATGTTCACCCTCCGGGTGACCCATGATAACAACCTCGTTGAGTAGAGGGGGCACATCTAGCACATCATCATCAATGATGTCTCCTAACATGTAAGCGTCCATAATGTCACCACCAATTGCTAACGGCTGGAAATCATCCATGTCGCTGTCAGAAGTAGAGTCGCTATCAGATAAGATGACCTGTACCTCCGGCACAACGTCATCGTCAGACACAATCTCCATGGGGTCTACATCGTCGTAAATGTTACTTCCTTCGGAGGAAGACATGATATCCTGAGAAATAAGTTGTTCGACACGTATGGGTATTTGTTACGTTACATATATACACAAAATGTATTTTTCACATAAGGTCCATTTTAAGTTATCCTACTTGAGTTGTGTGGATTAACTTAAAGTTGCATGTCTACCATTTAGATGACTAAGACACTAATGTCCTTGCTTGCTTTGTATGAGATGAATTCTTGTTGAAAATGGACCATGAAAATGTTTATGCAAATGAAAACATGTGTTTGTGTTTAAATGGTTTTCATGAGAGATCCCTAGTGATTGTAGACTTAGACTCGGTAAAGAATCCTGGTTCACTACAATCGATGCTCTGATACCAGTCTGTCACACCCGCTCATAGCGGAAACGCAAGGTGTGATCTGTCTGGTTTTCATTGCATAAATATCGATGTACATGAACAAACTATATGAATAAAACATACTCCATTGCCATTACATAGTGTTTCAAAAGATTACAACATAAGTTTAGTGTGTCGGTTACAAACCATTAACATGAAAATAAAGCGTTATTGTTTCATACATTAACTTGAAATAACTACAAAGGTTTAAACCATCATATTTCCGCAAAGAGGCGGAATATAATAGTTAAACCCTTCAAAAGATGGCATGGAGTTCCTGTACTTGTTATCTTGACTGGAAAATCCGACATGGTCCTTTAATTCCCTGAAATACATGTTAAGTTTGGAAAACATCAACAAAAGTTGGTGAATTCATGCAATTT
Source organism: Helianthus tuberosus (assembly GCA_030545235.1). NCBI lineage: Eukaryota > Viridiplantae > Streptophyta > Magnoliopsida > Asterales > Asteraceae > Helianthus > Helianthus tuberosus. Next base: position 2,521,838 of record CM060402.1, read on the forward strand.
AGTTGTAAACGATGTATGAAAAATGTGAGTTGTAGTATGTAAAGCGTCAATGAAATCGTTGATCATTAATGTTTTGCAAGGACATTAATATGTGTGACGAAATAGGAAGCAAACCAACCCTAGACGATTTTATGCCGATTCCTATCGACTGGGACACAAACGCACTCTTCTGTATGGGTCCACGACCAAGAGTGGGGCTCGCCAAAACCCAATAGATCTAAGCCTTTGTTCCTTGGTCCAATCTGGATTAATGGTGCTTATAGTATGGCCCTAATTCGCACATGATCTATGGTGTTTCATTACCTAACTTTAACATACTCTGAACATGTATCCTCCCCGATAGTTGTAAAGTTTGTAAAACATTTAAATGAATAGGGGAACATGAACTCACTGTATTGCGTCCTGAAAATAGATGTAAATAAGATCTCACGTGCGGTCGTCCTGAATAGCGTGGCGACCTACAAACGTTCTTATTTTTGTTAGACACTTCGGTCTTTGAAAAGAACTTGAGTACAAGTCTTGTGTCTTGAGTATGTGTATGACTTTGTATGTCTTTACTGTTCGTTAACTGTGTATTCGATGTATGAGTTGTTCAAATGTTCGTTAACTGTGTATTCGATGAATGAGTTGTATAGTCGGATCTCGTCCGCTGAATCTCGTGTCTTGTATGTATCACTTGTATAGTTGTGTTCACAAAAATGGTATCATTGGGCCAAGCCCATGTTTTCAAGTTATTGGGCTTAAATAGTGCTGGGCCTCAAATAGTGTTGGGCCTCAAATAGTGTTGGGCCTCAAATAGTGTTGGGCCTCAAATAGTGTTGGGCCTCAAATAGTGTTGGGCCTCAAATAGTGTTGGGCCTCAAATAGTGTTGGACCTCAAATAGTGTTGGGCCTGAATAGTGTTGGGCCTCAAATAGTGTTGGGCCTGAATAGTGTTGGGCTTGAATAGTGTTGGGCTTGAATAGTGTTGGGCCTCAATAGTGTTGGGCCTCAAATAGTGTTGGGCTTGAATAGTGTTGGGCATGAATAGTGTTGGGCTTGAATAGTGTTGGGCTTGAATAGTGTTGGGCCTCAATAGTGTTGGGCCTCAAATAGTGTTGGGCTTGAATAGTGTTGGGCTTGAATAGTGTTGGGCTTGAATAGTGTTGGGCTTGAATAGTGTTGGGCCTGAATAGTGTTGGGCTTGAATGGGCTTGAATAGTGTTGGGCTTTGGCCCATATGTTTGGTGTTTGGGCTTAGCCCATGAATTTATGTTAAGCCCAATGTGAAGTTAAGCCCATTAAGAAAACTAAGCCCATTATGTGTAAGTAGCCCATTTGTAAAAATAGTCTAGTAAGTATATTAAGCCCATTTATTTTTATAAAAACCTTTTTATAAAAATTTACTAAGTACATTGTTAGTAAATAAAAACATACTAGCTTTTATAAGTTTATAAATATCCGAAAATTTGTTATCGATAGTATATTTATATTTCGTGTCGAAAGATCGTCTAACGTCGTAGTAACTCCCCGGATTGGCAATTAACTTATGTAGTCGTCCGTCGTTCATTTTGACCATAATTGGTGTCCGATTTTTAGAATCGTCCGTAACTCGTTTTAAGGCGTAATTATGTGAAGTCTCGTAGGACTTTTGTTATAACGTGTTTTGAGTTTAAAGGTGACATGAGATTCAAGTTCCTATAATGATATATATAACTAATACACCAAGTAATATATCACACCAAAATTGTTAAAGTAACCAAATATATATTTTCTAAAAAAAATATATATTTTTCTTGTCTTTTATTTTGTAAACCCTTCTTTAATAACCTTTTTAAATCTTGTAGAGATTTACCCAAAAATGTTGTTATTTTATAAAATAAAGTTTTTATAAAAATTGGCCATATAACCTTTGTATTCTTGTCTTAACCATGTTTCATTAAACATATCATTTTCTTTATTAAATCAACAACAATTTACTCTACATCTTAACAACAAAATATGAGACTTTTATAACATGAAATTATCAAGATGATATCCAAATCATGTAGGGTTTTAACCATGATCATTTCATATGCTAACAAGTTCAAAAACCAAGTTACATTTTAGATTTAACAACTTTTATAAAAATCTCTAGTTGTATGTTACTTTTTATAATCTTGTAAAAGTCTTGTTTTTAATTAAAAACCCTAAATACTTTCACAAGATCACTAGATATGATCCTCCCCTTAATCCTTTATGTTAAAACCCTTTAACATAAACATGGATAATTTTTAGATCATATCTTTCAACATCTTCTAACACTTTATTTGTAGCATAATCATCATAACAAGATCTAATATGCATATAACAAGTCTAAGATCACAATAAAAACAAACATAATTATATCATGATTTTTATCTTTGCTTCATTGTATTTTTCTTGTTCATTATGTATGATTATATAGTTATTATTAGTTATAATAACAATCATAAACATAATATGTATAAAAAAAAATAAAGAAGCTTACTTCTAGCACAAGGCTAGGGATGATCTTAGAGATTATTAAGAACTAAGAAGATGATGATCTTGATGTTAGAACACTTTTGTATGGATAAAAATCCTTCCTTTCACTTCCAAGAGCTTTAGATCACCTTATGTTCCAAAGAAATCCATGTTGATTATGAAGGAGATGATAAAAATTATTGGGTTTTTGTGGGTGTTCTTGAGAAAAAGATGAAGATGGTGGGAGTGTTCTTGGTTGGTGATGGATGAAAATGTGAAGTAATGAGGTTAAAGACTTAATGGCTAAGTGTTGAAAATAATCACCAAACTTACCCACTTGTAACACAAAGTTAATACTTAGATATTTTGCCATAATAAACAAGGGGGTGGGACCCCTTGTTCACGGTCATGAGAGGGGGGGGGGGGGGGTCTTATGTGGTAAAAATAACTTAGTTATTTTTAAGACTTTGAATGAATTAGTAAGATGTAAGTATTGTGGTGTTTAGGTTTTGCAATATTTCCGAGACGTTTCAAGACTTGTAATAACCATAAACTAGCTTTGCGAGACCAAAAATAATATTAACTAGTTCGCTACAAGTGCCAAAATATAGTTCGGCTAGATGTTTAACGCTCGTTTCGCTAGTAAATAGTCGAAAGGTACACTTAAGGAAGTTGTAAGAAAAATTTCCGTTATGTGTGAAATTGATATTCCATAAATATTTTCATATGAAATTGGTGCCTAAACATCAATTTTGCATCTTGTAATAAAATTACAATTGCTGAATTTTGCGGAAAAAGAATGAAATGGTCACTTTTAGAGCGTTTCGGACAGTTTTTAGTGCTACCGAGCATTGGTAAAATATTAACCAAACTCTTGTATTCCCATATAGGGTTTAATATATAATTGATATTGGACTCTCACCCGAGTCCTAAAGATGTCATTTTAGATGTTTTCTGCGAATCCGGAGTTTTCGTCAGCACTCTAGTTCACTAGGCACTACTCTAGTTGTTTCGGTGAATTGTTTGCACTATTTCAAATGTACCCAATAAAAATGAATCATGTGTAATAACCAATGAATATTCCATGAGTTTTCTAAGATGTATACCATGTAATCATGCAGTCAGAATATTCAAAACACATGCTTGTATAATGTAAATCACTGTTTTAAATGTAAGTAAATTACCCGAAAGTGGCAGTTGTCACACATCGTACCTCCATTACATCGTTCTCATTTCGTTATTGTTGTCACTATCGGTTCTTACACATAATAAATCTTACTGTGTTTCTGTGCACTAAATTTCATAATTATGTACGCGTCCATAATCAGACAATTCTTTGCACAATTCACACAGTCTATTTTATAGTGTGTAGGGGAAAACCAAATGAACAAACCGGTGATGAGTGTGACTAGACCGCCATAGAGTCCTTTTAATTAAATCAATAAATGATCTAAAGAGACTATCAAGGAGTATGTTCAGCTACATCACTAGATGTCATTCTTTAACCAGATTGTGAATCAATCTTTTTGACTAGACCACTTAAGGTCTCTTAAGAATCATGGAGTGGTACTATATAACCCAAGGGTCTTAACTACCAGGTAGAAGCCCATAAGGATTTAAGGTAGTACCTTTTGAATATCCTACTTTGAATCTCTCATATGAAGATATGAAAGATCCTATGAGGATTTGGAAAATCGTAACACACAAAAACATAGAGGAGAACACATAAACACATATCATATAACCACAAAATTGTTCGTTAATTTGTCTTGTAAATTGCGTACATACATTTAAAGCACACTAGGAATCCATTCCGTGGATTTCATTTGGTACTTTTAAACGTTATTAAGAATCCAACTATAAAGATAGAAAGATTCAAAAAGAAAATTCGATTTCGATTATTAGGAACCGAAATGTTCGAATTAAGGTACATAAGGAATCCAATTAAGGACTCTGATTTGAATGATAATCATCCACAAGGATCTAATTGTGAAGATAAAAAGATCCCATATGAATTTTTGAAGTTGAAGATGTTTTGAAACCTTGCACTGGATGTGCTTAGGTCAAAACATGATGTAAAATGCTTATGAAGTTGAGATGCTTGATATGTCAAGGCGACATATGAAGCAGAATTTTGAAGGTTAAGTCAATGTATGAGGAAAGTATTTTTGAAAACTATGCATGGGGTTCTTTTAAGAAAAATGTGTTTAACGTTTTTGAAACCTTATATATAATACTTTTCGAAATCATAAAGTAGGTGTATTAGGTAGATATATTTACAAAAATGTTTTAAAATCATGCGAGATGAATTTTGAAATTATGTATAAGGTTTTTTTTTTTTTTTTTTTTTTTTTGAAAGACATGAATGATGCTTTTCGAAATCATGCACTTGATCAGAAAATGTATTGTGTTAATATTGTCTTCAGACTATATGAAATATTTTGAAATTAGAAAGGTTGGTTTTGATAACATGGCCAATGTTTTTAAAATAACATAGACAATGCATCTAGAAAAATTGTTTTTCAAACTATATGAAATGTTTTGAGATCATGAAGATTGTTTTGAAATACTGGTACTGTGTATGTTGAAAAAACCAAAACGTAATGGGTATGAGATTTGAAAATACCCTTAGTTATCTAACCAAGGATTTAAAGTCACAGATGTGCGAAAAGCACGATTACTCATAATGTCACTTAATTTTCTGTACTTTGTTTCTTAGAGTGAAACGAGTACTTAAAATTTTTGAGGGAATCATGAGCAATCATTTGAAAGAGAGAAATCACAAGAGTAGTTTGTAAGGTACATAGTTCCTTGATGTAGGTATCATAGGAAAAGCCATACACACCTAGCAGGGGGTTGAGCTGGTTGGTTGGGGACTGCTTTACCATTGTGAGCGACCATGGCGAAGTTCTGAGAAGCCTTTCGCTTCTTTGACTTCTTAGGGGATCGTTCATCCATGGTCTTTGATTCCTCGATTGGTTTAGTGGCTGATGGTGTTGTCACCTGACTAGGTCCTGCCTGTCTTGGTGACTCTTGAGTGGCTTCATCCTGGAGATGATACATGGCAGTAGCTAATTCAATAGTCTTCAGGGCTACTTCGCCTATTCGCTGAGCGAATTTTGGCTGCTTGCTCAGATATCTGGGCGTCATCGTGATGAAGAGACATTCTTGAAGAAAAAGAAAGGCATAGGGAGAAACAGGTGAAAGATTATTGGACAATCAAAACAGAATGATAACGCATGAAGATTGCGATCATTTGTTTGTTACCTAAGGCAAACAAATGAGACGGTGACTGATCAAAGTAAATGGGTCAAAAATAATGTATCGCGAAGACATGCTCGCCTAATAAGTGAACACTCATCCCAAGAATTCCCAGGTAAGCACAACTGGTCTCGCGTCTGATGAGATGTATACGAAGTGCTTGCCTAGCCAGAAAACCGAGAATACAGGCATTCACCCTTCCAGTTTGCACGTGTTCACATTATTTAAAACCCAAAACCTTGACGAAGTTTTGAAAACTCAAAGAGGTTCAAAACCATATAATAGAGAGTTCAAAACCTTACACAAGAGGGTTCAAAACCTAGTAATCAATCATCCTAGAACAGATGATTCATTTTCAAAGCGGTTTTGAAATATATGTTCTTGTTGTGGTCGTCGCCTAAGGATAGGTGACGGTATTGTTTTATGACTAAACGCAAGTAAACTCGCGTTAGGGTCCTAAGAAGGTTATAGACTAGGTCAAAGCATTACTAATTACTAATAACCTAATTCCCTATAACCATTGGCTCTGATACCATCTTTTCTGTCACACCCCGACCGCGTAAAACAACAAAGCGCGGCGGAAACATCGGGGCGTGTTGCAACAGAATTAATGTTTCATAACCATGGATACCAAAAAGTGTTTCGTTTTATTAAACATTGAATAATTTCATCGTCTTGAAATCTAAATACACTATTTAAACATAGTCTATCATTGTTATTGAGTCACTAAGGCCTTGTCCAGTCCTATGTGAGCATGCATCTTATCAATCGATATCATTCAACAATACCTGAAACATATGTAAAAACGAGGTCAGCAAAGAAATGCTGGCGAGTACATAGGTTTTGTAGGAGTGTCGAAATCATGGCTAGTTTAGACGTTGCAATACTTTATTTAAAAACCTTGTTTTGAAAAGAGTATAATATTGCAACTTAATTAACCAACTCAAATCAAGCGGGTTATAATTTGTAAAACCTCGTAGCCATGACTCTTAACCCAAAAACATTTGTTTTAGTAAATTATTTGAAAAACAATGATAAGTTCAGGTGATATGTATAAATAAGAGAATAATGCATGATTAAATGAATAACCATGTAAAATGTGTTTGTATAAGATAAGTTGTTTGTAAATAATTGTCTTGTGAAAAGTATGTTACTTGTATAAAATGTTCTATGTCTCAAACTGAAATGATTCAAATAACGCTACAATATGTAATACCATACAAACACTTATATGTAGGAAGTACCAGCGGCGTATCCACCATGCTTGTATCATATTCCGCACGCATTGTTACTTAATCACTTAATCCAAACCAAACCACCAAAGTAATGTTCATGCCCAAATGTAAATCATGTAATATGTATAACCAAAATAATATCGTATATCGCTTTGAACCCAATCGTTAACCCAATCGTTAAAACATCATGTGAAAACCAATCGTAAATCGTTTAATTCGTTTTAGGTCGTGAAACTACTTATAAGGTCGTCTCGCTAATAACATTCAAACCTTCGTGACTTTCATCGCTTCTCGTTTTCGTCGCTTCTCGTTTTCGTCGCTTCTCGTTTTCGTATTAACAAACCTCCATAGGGTAAATTAATAATTACAGATTCAGTCGCTACCTACCATACCCACACATAACCACGGGTGTAGTAAATAACGGGATTTGTTAGATCCTATGGTACCATAACCTAATACTGGTCGGCTTGATCATTGCTAATGAATGTCATTTGTTATGTAACTACAACCAACAAGTTTGTTCACTTTATGAAATCGTTATTAGTTTTGTATAAATCGTCTTAATTGTTTTTGAAACCATCGTTATAACATCGAAAACATTTAGCACATATGAGTCACCCCAAAACAGTTGAAAACAGTAAAATAGGGGAAGAATGTACTCGCCTGAGAATGCTTAGAGGTCTTGAACAACAACCAAACAAAGCTAGAGGGAGCACGGAATCAGTCGGCAATCTAAAACTATATAAATAAACCGGACTTAAATCGGGAGATCGGATAGGATGAGGTTTGGTAAACCAAATGAGTATTGGAACTCATATGATATGGTTTAACAAGGCCTACATACTACAATGAAACCAAACCTAAGTGCTTTCGACCCATCGCGACCCATTAAGGTAACTTATGCTACTTTAACGCGTCGTGCGCGTGAAACGCGTTCGGACCGTCTAACTAGTCCTATGACAAGTGTTATATGCCTAAATATGTTACATAATCAGTTATGTGACAAAAGTTTAGGTTACATATGCTTAATTACCAATTATAAATGAAAAGGGTATTCTGGTAATTTACCTAAGGCATATAAACTATCTATCATACAACTACTCAAACGATGTGACCATAGGGTATAACCTCGGAAGGTTATTCCCTACCTACTATGGTCACCTAATGTATTTGGTCGGATCCTAATGATCGACCAAACTGGGTCGGGTTCGAAGGTATAGGCGATTTATTAGATCGCCTACCCTACGACCCTAGACAACGTGGTAATCAGTGGGCATAGTCCCAAGGGACTATGACCAACGTGATTACACTCACGTTGCGAAGTTCAAACGAACTTCGCATTGACCATTACTGGTCAACGCTGAAAGTCAAACAAAGTTTGACTTTCTGACTCGAAAAGCAGTAAAAATAAGGAAAAGAACGAAAGAATACTTACGAAGGGTCCCCGAATGCTAATCCCGATCCAAGAACTCAGGTATGAAACAATGGTTTCAACTTAGAGCTCTCAAATCAGAATTCTTGTGCAAAATGAGGTTGTGTGGGTTGGGTATTTATAGGAATACCCGAACCGTTAGGATCGTTTCATGGAAAACGTGCCATGATCCAACCCGTACACTTGTCGGAACCTTATGGAAGCTTAAAATGGTTCTTATCCGCTGACTAGACGATTGAGAATGTGTGGTTGAGAATCAAACAGCTGGGACCCACTGCTAAAAAATGGAATCTGGTCTAGAAGGGCCTTGCGGGCCGCCTAAGGATTCTCAGGAACTGAGGCGGGCCGCCTAGCAGTCACAGATCAGCAATAAGTTTCAGAAATTACAGTTTCAGTCCCTGCACGTGTTTAAGGCCATTTCCGACACTTCCAAGGCCCGTAAAGCCAACTTTAAGGCCCTAAAATGATGCCTAAACATTGTGGACATGAAACATGCTCAAAAATATGCCGGGTGTTGGTTCGTTTGGTCGTACGAACGCGATGTTCGCTTAATTACGACGGAATGCGCATAAGCGCAAAAACGATCCAAATGACGAAACGAATGGATTTTTCTTATGCCAACACTAAAATAAAATATTATAGTGCTTACATAAATTTTTGGATGTCCGGATGTATTCAGAACGTAAGTTATGCGTAAAAATGCAAACTTGTGCACTTTTTGGCGCTTTTAGTCCCTGAATGACACAAAAGTTTATTTTAGCATACCGAACACCTCAAAGCCTATTTCTAAGCTATGTAAAGGATATTTATGGTATGTTTAACTTATGTTCATGTTCCGGAAGGTCTGTTACAGTTCAAATTGGCATACTTTCGCAGTTTGTCAACTTTAGTCCCTGTAAGCGATTAAACTTTGATTTCACCACACCAAACCTTCCAAAACTTATAACTAAGTTATGTAAAGGTTATTTAAGGTATGTTAAGCCTATTTCACTTTTCCAGAGTGTTCGTTAGATTAAACTGGTTATATCTACACATCAGAGCGCGTATAACCCTCCAGAAAGCGATTTAAAGCTTGAAATCGAACAAGAGTCGATATGTGCAAACGATACACATATTTTTACAAATCCCAAGTATGAAATACAATATTTCATTGGTTTGGTATTTGTTTGATGGCCGTGGAGGCACAGGTGTTACAATTAGTTCCTATTTCCGTACTGGCATTTCTAACTGTTGAAGTAAACCTGAAGGTTTCTGGTGTTCTGCCTTAACTTGCGAACAAGTTAGACAGTTAGAAACATATCTAGCTATGTCTTTCTTCATCCCTATCCACCAGAAATTATTTATTAAATCTTGATACATCTTGTTGTTACCAGGATGTACCATGTATCTAGATTTATGGGCTTCTTCTAAAATCTTATCTCTTAAATCTCCTTGCTTAGGTACCCAAATCCTTTTCTTATGGAATTTCTAGATTCCATTAGTCCCTAGTTCTAATTCCTTTATCCATCCTTTCATTACCTCAACATGATCATTGATTGCTGTTTCCAGAACATTTTTCAGTTGTTCCATTAAATCTAACTGTAGATTTAATCTAAGAGCACGAACTCGCCTTTGTTTCTCATGGTACTTATAACTCAGGGCATCTGCTACTACGTTTGCTTTTCCTTCGTGATACTGAATATCACAGTCGTAGTCACTTAGAATTTCCATCCACCTTCGTTGTCTCATGTTTAACTCTTATTTTGCCCAAATATATACTTTAAACTCTTATGATCTGTATAAACAGTAAACTTATTTCCGTACAAATAATGTCTCCAAATTTTAAGGGCAAAAGTTATTACTCCTAATTCTAAGTCATGAGCCGTATAATTTTCCTCGTGCTTCTTCAACTGCCTTGATGCATACGCGATTAACTTTTTACGTTGCATAAGTACACATCCTAAACCTAGTTTAGAGGCATCACAGTAGACTTCAAAATCTTCTGTTCCTTCTTGCAGGGCAAGAATTGGGGTGTTGGTTAATCTTTGCTTTAAGATCCTAAAAGCCTCTTCTTGCCTGGGTCCCCATTCAAACTTAATTGCTTTACAGGTTAGCTTAGTTAATGGGACAACTATCTTAGAGAAGTCCTTAATGAATCGCCTATAATATCCAGCTAACCCTAGAAAACTTATAACTTATGTCGCTGATTGGGGGACCTTCCAATTGGTGATTGCTTCTATTTTGGAGGGATCTACATGAATACCTACGTGATTCACCATGTGTCCTAAAAATTGCACTTCCTGTAGCCAGAATTCACACTTTGAGAATTTGGCATAAAGCTTTTCTTTTCTTAACAAAGTTAAGAGTGCATGTAGGAGTTCACAATGCTCGTCCTGACTTTTGGAATAAATAAGTATATCGTCAATAAAAACGATTACGAACTTATCAAGATACGGCTTACAGATCCTATTCATCATGTCCATGAATGTTGCAGGAGCATTGTTAGTCCGAAGGGCATTACTGTAAACTCATAGTGACCATACCTAGTCCTGAAAGCAGTTTTAGGTATGTCTTCCTCCTGTACCTTCAACTGATGGTACCCTGAACACAAATCTATCTTAGAAAAATACCTAGCTCCTTGAAGTTGATAAAAAAACATCATCAATCCTAGGTAATGGGTATCGATTCTTAATTGTAACCTTATTCAATTCCCTATAATCGATACACATTCGCATCGAACCATCTTTCTTTTTCACAAACAACACAGGTGCTCCCCACGGTGATGAACTGGGTTGTATGAAACCTTTGCTTAGTAATTCATCTAACTGCTTTTTCAGTTCTAACATTTCAGTGGGTGCTAACCGGTAAGGTGCCTTAGCTATCGGTGTGATTCCAGGAATTAGATGGATTCTAAACTCTACTTCCCTATCGGGTGGTAATCCAGGTAGTTCTCCAGGGAAAACATCAGGGTATTATGATACTACTGGAATTTCATTAAATTCCTTGCTTTTAGTGCTAATGATTACTGAAATCATATACATTATTCGTTGTTTTCGCTCATAACTAGCAACTTTCATTACTGAAATGAACTTCATTGGTTTCTGTGGCTTATCTTCTGTAATCACAATCATTTCTCCTGCAGGTGTCTGAATTTCTATGGAATTCGTATCACAAAGGATTCGTGCATGGTTGGCTACTAACCAATCCATTCCTAATACAACATCGAATCCAGCTAAATTCATTGGTAACAGGTTTGCAGAAAATTTATAGCCTGAGAGTTCTATCCTTTCTTCATGTAAAACCTTATCTATTTTTACAGAATTACCGTCTGCCATTTCTACGGTGAAAATTTGCCTAAGTTTGGTTAAAGGTAGGTTAAGAGCTTGGCAGAATAAAGTATTTATAAAACTTTGGTTTGCACCAGAGTCAAATAATACTTTTGCGTAAACACCATGTACCAGAAACGTACCAGCTATTACATCTGGAATCAGATCTGCTTCTTGAGTTGTCAGCTGAAAGGCCCGAACATTCTTCTTATTAGTTCCTTCCGGAGTTTTGGCCTTGTTGTCAGCTGATTTAACTAATTTAGGGCAGTCTGGTCTGAAATGTCCAGCTTCTCCGCAATTGGAGCAGATCTTTGTTTTCTTCCTGCATTCCTCTTCTCGATGGCCTAGTGCCTTGTAGAAGTTGTAAACTTCATTACATTTTCCAAAATGTTTTCTTTTATAGTTTCTGCAGAATGGTGGGGTGGAAGTTTGCCCAGTTCCCTTTTTCTTGAAATTATTACCATTATTACCCACACGAAATCCTTGGGTAATCTTTTGGGCTAGTTCCTTCTTCATGTTCTCTTCTCTAGTGCGTACCAACCCGTCAGTTAAGGTGTTGGCCAGTTCGACTGCCTCATCAATCGAGCGGGGTCTCGCAGCTTTGACAGTGTCACGGATCTCGCTAATCAATCCCCAAATATAGTGAGAAATAAGTACCAGTTCTGGCGAGACCAGAGTTGGTACAATTCTAGCATACTCGAAGAATTTCAAAGTATACCCTCTGTGACAACTCGAGTTTCCAAGGTCTTTCGTCGACACGTTACTTGTTTACAGTCATGTTTTCATAACTTTCTTGCATTGTAACTTGTTTATGCTTGATATATGTTTAGGGCATTAAACTATAGTTGAATTAAATAATAAACTATGTACTGTTTCATGTTAGTGGTGTGTCACTATTATTAATATTATTATATATATTTTTATGTAAATGACGAAATCAAAGGAAGGTTTTTCGTCACAAGCCACTCGACGAAAACCAAAGGGTTTTCGCCAAAACCCTCACGACGAAATCAAGGGATTTCACCGGCCCATGTTTTTGCCGGAGCCCATTAAGGGCCCAACACGATATAACTTACGCAGATAAGGGTATAAGGTACGTAAGATGTTATTATGAAAACCCTAAGGTCTCCCTCTTCCTCTCCTCTATGTGACGGCAATCCCAAGCTCTCTCGAAACCTTTGCTAGTCTCGTATCGTAACTGGTTAGTATGCCATCTTTGTGATTAGATAGTTGTGATGTATTGGATAACTGTTATGTATTTTTGTTTGAGGATTGAATTGATTTGGTATGATAGGGATTCCTATAATCTGATGTTATGATCGGTTGTTTATGCCTATTTCTTATGTTCGATTTGATGATATATAGATATATATCTGAAAGTTTAAGTCACTGGATGATATAGTTTGTATGAATCAACAATCTGATAACATGTAATACGTGGCTAGGAGTGATGATTGAATGATGATTCTGATCGTATAATGATTGAGAAATTCACATGATTGTATGAATACATCTGATTGAGAAAGTGATTGTTGTAGTCGATGTAACTGTTAGACGATCATTAGGGTTTTGGTGATACGTAAACGTCATTGATGATCATGCTTTAGCTGATGAAAACCTAGGGCTGACGAAGACACTGCCCCGACGAAAATACAACCACGACGAAAATCCATTGGGATTTCGTCGCCCAGGGGATTTCGTCGCCTGGGGGTTTTCGCCGAAGGAGTTTTCGCCGAATGTTCTGTTAGGTTTGGCAACAGACACTGTAACTCAGTTAAGTCTGTTAGTTCTGTTAATGGAGAGCTATGTTAGAATAAACTGAGAAATCAACTATGTGAAGCATGAATTGTATGAACTTGATTAACTGTTTATGGGTTACATGATGTTAACTGCCAAGCACACTTTGTGATATTAGATTGCGTGTGAAACCTTACAAACATAAACTGATTGTGTATACGTGCATACTATAGGCTTTGACTGAATATCGTGAGCAAGTATTTTAGCAAACCGAGCAAACTGAGGTGAGTTCACACACTTTCTAAGGCATGGGATTCCCGGTGGTTGTGAATGAGTTAAAGAATAAAAACAGAACCTACACATCCTCCTTGGGTAGGATATGTACCGCCATCCTCCATGGGTAGGATGCCAATATTAATCCTGCGTATTCTTCTTGGGTAGAATACGTACGTTCGTCCTCCTTGGGTAGGACAACAACCTTAAACTTACTAGACAAAACTCTATCATGTAGTCCCTCATTTTTATATCGACTTAATCGCCGGGCCAATGGCGAGCGGGTCATTAGTTAATAGCGCTATTAGGGTTGACAAGCCTCACACCGTGCCGGCAGGACGGGCATGTACTAATGGATCTGGGCACTTAGTCAATGATGATAGACATTGACGTAGGGCACAACTTACTTTCGTCAGTTGTCGATATGGTAACGGTCTAGTGGTTCACATGGGGAAGCCCTCACTGATTATGGATATGGTTTGGGAAACAAAGATACTGGTTAACTCGTGGTTTACCCAACACGGCCCCGTGCTGCACAGTCTGCAGAAAATACCCAGTTCAGGTAAACTGGACACGTGCCTTGTTCACCCAACACGACCCCGTGTCCATGCTTCTGTTTCTCTTTTTCAATTTTGTTACTGGCGACTGAACACGGGGCCGTGCCCGGACACCACGGGGCCGTGTCCAGACGCCCAGTAACACAAATTTTTGTTTTTTCACACCCTTTTACACATTCAATCAACCTAAAAACTTATTTTTGGGACACATTGAGGACAATGTGTAATTTAAGTGTGGGGGGGATGCTAAAACCTTGAATCTTGCAAGTCCTAACTACAAGCCTTACACAAAACTCTATAGGAACCGCTAATCACCCCAAATTTTTTTCAAAAATTTTCGTTTTTTTTACTTGTCTAGGTTTAACTTGGGAATTTCAAGTTCTAAAAAGGTTATATTTTTATAAATTTACAACCGATAGCGTCGTGATAAAAAGAACCAACATAAGAAAATTATGAAACGGCATGACAAGCTTAGTTAAAATTTGATTATATATATTTGATCACATAAAAACCCATTCCCACAAAAGTGAGTTTTGATCCTTTATTGAGCATACAAATATATATCTTTAAACTAAATGCTCATTTTTCGTTTCTTGTGTGAATAGCCGCTTGGTTCTTACGACTCTAGATCTTGCCACGACGATATATTCCCGGTCCTTACCAACTTAAACCCGAGTAAGTAAATGATGGAGGCATTAGGACTAACCCTTTTTATTTCTACACCATTATTTTTCTTTTTTTTTACCACCTACCCAAAATCCCCCTAGTTAGCCCCTTTGAGCCTAAACCTTTTAATTTCATAACCCAAACCAAACACCCTTTCACCCACCAAAACCCTTTTTATTTTTAACCTTTTGTTTTAGTAACAAGTTCGGTTTTTCGTATGATTTTTCAAAAAAAAAAGATAATAAAATAAAAATAAAATAAAAAAATATGTTGATGATGAAGCAAAAGAGAAATAAACAAACAAGTTTACCAAAAATAACCGTGTTTGAATAAAAGCTTCATCAAAATAAAAGTTACAAAAATCAAAAGTCTTACGAAAACCGACGCTTGTTACGCTTTAATCCAAGCCTAACCCTTCACCCCAAAAGTCGTCTTGATATTTACAAAGGTATATAGTTAAAAAGGAGGAGGATTGATTGCTTGGCAAGCCTATGGTAGGAGTAAGTTCCATGCCGCTCTCGAGTGATTCACTAAAATACATTTTCGGCCGAGTGTTGAGTGATCTCCGTGAGGTATGTGAACTTGTGTATAAATGGAATTTTAAAGAGGCATGTTATTCCCTAATAAGTAATTTATATTATGAAAAGTTTTAAATAAATCATGACGAATAGGATTGTAAATAAATAAAAAAATAAAACTTAATAAAGAGTTTTGGAAATCCCGACACTCTATGACAAGCCCAAAAACCCTCTCTTCTACCCATTCCATTTTGGAGTGTAAAGCCACATTATAAAGAGTTTTTCTTGTGGACAAGCAAAGATTCAAGTGTGGGGGTATTTGATGTGTGCAAAATGAAACATATAAATTACATGAATTGTGGCATAAAACTAACCCTTTTTTAGTACTAATGTTGGAAAAAGTGTGCTTTTGTCTTCCTTTTGTATTTTCAGGATTAAATGAGCTCAAATTAACAAAAGAAGCAAAAAGACAGCTAAATCTAACATAAATACAAGAAAAGGAACAAACATGACATGCCCGACCCCACGACAGCATCTTCCCAAGCAAAACAAGAAAATAGAAGGCTGAACACGCCCTGTGCCCAGTGAACACGGGGGCGTGCCCAAGTCCCAGCAGAAAAGACAAAGCTATAGAAGCTTCTATCGCCCACCACGGGGCCGTGCACAGCGGACACGGGGCCGTGGTCAACTATAAGATTCGCATAATCCAGGCAAATCTTGATAGTACAGATATGCTTCTCCACACGGGGGCGTGCCCAGCGGACACGGGGCGTGGTCAACTAATGCAGACATACTGTAATTAATGAAGACAGAGAAGAGGATGGACACGGGGCCGTGCCCATTGGACACGGGGTCGTGCCCGAGCTTCTGTTCAGCCTATAAATAGGAGTGCTTGGCTCAAGTGCAAATCATCCCTTGGCACACCACCTCTCTCACACTTCACCCACCACCACCATAACACCATCATCCACCACCATCATCCATTGTCCATCATAGAGTGTGTGAGTCGTCTCGGGATCCAAGATTGATCGTAAGAGTTCTTGACAATCAAGGCCATGTTTGCCTAAGTCTCTTACATCACTTGGTGAAGACAAAGTGTCTAGTGTAATACTTTTTATTTTTAATCTTTTCGCACTTTTTACTTGGTTTTGTATTAATGACTTTAATAACTAGTTTCTTATGTTGAAGGTGATTTCTCCTTATCATTTGTCCGTGGTGTCTTGGCATTATTTTAATGTCTATATAAAATAAAAGATTTTCCCATTCATATCTCCACGGTCTATATGGAGGTATGTTGGCTACCTGGTTGGGGGTTAAGGGAACAGTTTGGTAAGGGTCTTGCCTTGGTCAGTGTATAGATCCTGCAAGGACCTGGGTCAAATTTTGTAGGACCTCCTTCAATACTTAGCGGTATTGGATGGCGGGGGTCCAAACTCTTTGACCCCCTCATATGTAAGCTACTATTAATACTTTAACCCAGCTACTTAGGACTGTATCCCTGCTGACTCAGACTACTTAGCCGAGGGTAACGTCACCTTAAAAAGAGGGGCCTACCATAATATGCAATAATAACTTAATTAATTATCTTTCAATAATCCGACCCTTTAGGATTGTATCCTTGCTGACTCAAACTACTGGGTTGAGGGTAATGTCACCTTCAAAAGAGGGGCCTACTACAATAACTAAGATAATCTCTTAAAAAGTGCAAAAGTGCGGAAATAATCAAAGGTTACACTATATACGAGTCGGAGCCAAGTGATTCATCTTGTCTATCTATTTTTATTTTTATTTTACTTTCATGAATACTACGATTACACGATTTCATTTTCATGAATACTACGATTACAAGATTTCATTTTCATGAATACTACGATTACAAGATCTCATTTTCATGAATACTACGATTATAAGATTTCATTTTCATGAATACTACGATTACAAGATTTCATTTTCATTAATACTACGATTACAAGATCTCATTTTCATGAGTACTACGATTACATATGATAACAAATACTGCATGAACTCGCTCAACTTTTGTTGACTTTTTAAAACTACATGTATTTCAGGAAACAGGACCTGAGCCGGTGATATTCTATGGGATTCGGGATAACTAATGACAACGATTGCCACTTTTGAAGGGTTTGTCTTCTATATCCCAACTTCGTATGGGTTTATAGGGAACAAATCCTTACTATGTGATGTGTAAAACCATTCGATAACTATGTTATGTTTAACGCTGTAAGCGTGGTATGAAACTCGAAACTACTTTTAGAAAAATTGTAAATATTGGTTGAAATCTATATATCTATGGCATCGTTGTTGGTTCATGTTATCAATTCATTTGGATGCAATGATTACCATGCTTACGTCACACACAATACGCTTCCGCTACTAGCAGGGTGTGACAGCGGAATCGTTGGGGAGTGTTGTAACAGAATCATTGTTTCATAACACACGGAAATTTGAAGTTTTGTTTTATTCAAAGATTAACCATTTACATTGTCATGAAAATTAAACAAACAAGTTAAACATAGTCTATCATTGTTATTAAGTCACTAAGGCCTCGTCCAGTCCTAAGTGAGCATGCATCCTAGCAATCAAAATTATTCAACAATACCTGAAACATATGTAAAAAAAAGTCAGCAAAGAAATGCTGGCGAGCACATAGGTTTTATGAGAGTGTCGGATTCATGGCTAGTTTACATGTTGCGATACCTCACTAGACTACTAGAGTCAAAAGTTGAAAACCTTGTTTTGAAAAGTGTAAAGTATTGCAACATAATTAACCAACTCAAATCAAGTTGGTTATCATTTATAAAATCTCTCAGCCATGATTATTAACCCAAAACATTTATTTAAGAAAACCAAATTGTAAATCATCTCGTTAATAAAACTCGTATGGTTTATATCCTTTAGAAAACATCGTTATGTGACATTGTTTTAAAATCGTTTACCCAAGTGAACTAAATAACGCCACGGTATGTAATATGAAGAAAACACTTATATATAAGAAGTACCAGCGGCGTATCTACCATGTTTTCATCACATTACACCCGTACCGTTATCGAAACACTAACCAAAAACCAATCGTTTGTTCCAAAATCGTTTAACTCATTTAAATTGTTCCAAAATCGCTTAACTCGTTTAAATCATTTAAATCATTCTCGTTTTAATTGTGAAAACTACTTTTGGTCGTCTCGCTAATAACATCCAAACCTTCGCAACTCGTCCATCGCCCATCTCGCATTAAGAAACCACCAAAGGGTAAATTAACAATTACAGATTCAGTCGTTAGCCACATAACCCCCACACATAGCCATGGGTGCAGTCTGATAACGGGATTTGTCAGATCCTATGGTACCATAACCTAATACTGGTCGGTTCGGCTAAAACTAATGAATGTTATTTGTTATGTAATTACGCCCAACAATTATATTCACATTATCGAAATCGTTATTAATTTAATATATACCATTTGAATCATTTTTGAAACCATCGTTAAAAACATCGAAATCATTTAACACATATGTTTCATCCCAAAATATTTAAAAGCGGTAAAAAGGGGACTATATACTCACTTGAGAATGCTTAGAAGTCTTGAACAACAACCAAGCAAAGCTAGAGGGATCACGGAAATCAAACGGCACCTAATATAGGTAACTATGTTAATAACCGGACCTAAATCGGAAGATCGGATAGAATGAGGTCTTGTAAACCAAATGAGTATTGGAACTCATGTGATATGGTTTAACAAAGCCTACATCCTAAATCGGAACCTAACCTAAGTGCTTTCGACCCGTTACGACCCATTAAGGTAGCTTACGCTACTTTAACGCGTCGTTCGCGCAAATGCGCGTTCGAGATGCCTAACTAGTCCTACGACAAGTATTATATGCCTAAACGTGTTTAATAATGTTGCATAATCAGTTAAGTGACAAAAGTTTAAGTTACATATGCTTAAAATCCAATTATGCATAAAAAGGGCATTTTGGTCATTTTCCTAAGGCATATAAATTACCTATCATACAACTAATTAAACTAAGTGGCCATAAGGTATAACCACGAAAGGTTATTCCCTATACAACTATGGTCACTAAACATGCTTGGTCGGATCCTAATGATCGACTAAACGGGTCGGGTTCAAAAGTCTAAGTGGTTGTCAAGATCGCTTGACTTATGACCTTATACAAGCACTAGACTAAAAGTGACGAGTTAAACATGTTATGTCACACCCGCAAAATCCACAAGCGGAGTATCATCGCATGGAGGCGTGACTAACCAGGATCCAGCCACCAATCATATTGAACAATGTAAATAAATAATTAAAGGTTCAACCACATAATATAGTTGGTGTTCAAAACAAGTAAATCAAGTTTCGTGTTATCAGCGGAAGCATAAAGTATGAAACCAAAATGTAAATCATAAGTTCATATTGTTTAACATGTCACACAACCGTCCATGCCCCGCAACGACCTCGACTTCTCGTGCAAGCTCCATCAACGTATCTAACGACCTGCAAGGCATGTAACAACGAGCCAACAACAAAGTTGAGTGAGTTCACAGTTGGGTGTTTGTTTTAAGTTGTTTTCAAAACATGAGTTCCTTTTTAGCTGGCATACTTGCCGTGGGGGTTACCCCATAGTTTAAAACATTAACGTATCCTTTCCTTTTACCCTAGCTCCCAGCGTGGGGGCTACCCCAAGAATATTCCACTAGACCCGTTACCATATCGACCACTGACTGAAGTAAGTTGGTGCCCTAGCGTCAATGACTATCATCATTGACGTGCCCAGATCCATTAGTTCACGCCCGTCCTCTGCGGCAGGGTGTGAGGCTTGTCAAACCTAAATAGTGCTATCTAACTAATGACCCGCTCGCCATTGGCACGGCGATTAAGTCAATATAAAGTGACGGACTTCATGATAAAGTTTTTGGTCTAGTATAAATGTTATCACCCTTTAATAAAGAGTATGTGGTACGTGTCCCCAAATCAGGAGATCAGGCAGGTTCCGATTAAATCCTTAGTACATGTTGTCACCCTTCAATAAAGAGGATGTGGTACGTGTTCCAAACCAGGAGGTCACGTAGTTTCCAATTAAATCCATTACCCATTCCCAACTACCGGGAATCCCATGCCTTGTAGAAAGTGTGAACTCACCTTGGTTTGCTCGGTTTGCTAAGATACTTGATCATAGTTAAACAATCAGACCTAGGGTATTTACGTGTACAAAATCAGTATACCATCTCGCGAATCACATACGTTCATAGTGTGTATCATAGAGGAATCATGATTTAACAGGTAACTATTTACATCAGTTTTCCTGTTCTTCAATGAATGTTATTCAATCTTTATGAATCATGCACTAATGTAAACATCATAACTTACTATCCCACTGTTCATGTGAAGTTCCTCGGCGAAACACCACAACTGACAAAACTCTAAGTTTCGTCAAGGACATGGGTGGCGAAACTCTCCAAGTTTCGTCGAGGACATGAGTGGCGAAGCTCTCCAAGTTTCGTCGTGACAGGGTATGGAAGAAACAGATGTCTTTCATCGAACATACAAATTCATCAAAAAATAACCCTAATCCATTCATCGCAACAGTTTCACTTGTCATTCATCAAGCAAAATCACATGCCAAGCATAATCATCCATGTCAGATTCAATAGCATAAGTTTCCATTAATTAACTATCATCAACATAACCCTAATGTTCATACGACTGCAATCATTAGTATGGTTTATATGATCCAAACCTATATTTAATCCTGACATCATTCTAAACCGGTTATATTCATCCATGTACGAATCAGGTTAAACAAATCAATTCTTTAGATTTACATAATCCCAAATTACTCGGCTACAACCAAACCCTAACATCTACAAGATCATGCAAAAATATAACCAATTTTGAACATTAATGACCCTGATCATCAACAGTTTCTATCATGCTTTTTACCCAAATCCATATCAACAAAAGTTTCAGCCGCATGCATTTAAGAGATTCAAATCACAACTCAATCAAATAAAGCAACACACTAACCAGTCGATGTAGCGTAGGAGGGTTGTGCGACGAGATAAGACTTTGAGAGATAGAATGAGGATGCTGCCGCCTGTTTCGAAAAAGAGTGAGGGAGATTAGGGTTTGCCAGTTATGATTTTTACGTAAAAGTTGTGAACAAAACACTATAACTGGCCGAAGGCCCATACAATGTTTCGCCGGCATCATAAATGACGAAACCTCCAGGTTTCGTCGGGTATGATTCGTCAGGCAGACTTGTGGTGAAACTCCCATGTTTCGTCAGGGGGTTTATTCATGCATGAATTTAGTTTATTCACTTAGACACTCAGACAACTCGCAAGTTCTTAATTTAATCAAACTATAAACCATACACCAACATAAAGCAAACTATAAACCATACAACTAGTTACATCAGTTTTCCTGTTCTTCAATCAATGTTATTCAATCTTTAGGAATCATGCACTAATATAAGCATCATAACTTACTATCCCACAGTTCATGTGAAGTTCCTCAGCGAAACACCACAAGTGACGAAACTCTAAGTTTCGTCAAGGACACGGGTGGCGAAACTCTCCAAGTTTCGTCGAGGACATGAGTGGCAAAACTTTCCAAGTTTCGTCGTGATAGGGTATGGAAGAAACAGATGTCTTTCGTTGAACATACAGATTCATCAAACAATAACCCTAATCCATTCATCGCAACAGTTTCACCATTCATTCATCAAGCAAAATCACATGCCAAGCATAATCATCCATGTCAGATTCAATAGCATAAGTTTCCATTAATAAACTATCATCAACATAAACCTAATGTTCATACGACTGCAATCATTAGTATGGTTCATACGATCCAAACCAATATTTAATCGTGACCTCATTCTAAACCGGTTATATTCATCCATGTACGAATCAGGTTAAACAAATCAATTCTTTAGATTTACATAATCCAAAATTACTCGGCCACAACCAAACCCTAACATTAACAAGATCATGAAAAAATATAACCAATTTTGAACATTAATGACCCTGATCATCAACAGGTTCTATCATGCTTATTACCCTAATCCATATCAACAAAAGTTTCAGCCGCATGCATTTAAGAGATTCAAATCACAACTCAATCAAATAAAGCAACACACTAAACAGTCGATGTAGCGTAGGAGGGTTGTGCAAGGAGATAAGACTTCGAGAGATAGAATGAGGATGTTGCCGCCGGTTTCGAAGAAGAGTGAGGGAGATAAGTGTTTTCCAGTTATGATTTTTACGTAAAAGTTCTGAACAAAACACTATAACTGATCGTGTTAAACCGAAGGCCCATACAATGTTTCGCCGGCATGATAAATGACGAAACCTCCAGGTTTCGTTGGGGATGATTCGCCGGGCAGACTTGTAGTGAAACTCCCATGTTTCGTCAGGGGGTTTATTCATGCATAAATTTAGTTTATTCACTTAGACACTTAGACAATTCGCAAGTTCTTAATTTAATCAAACTATAAACCATACACCAACATAAATCAAACATGAACAAAGCAATGAATCATAAAAACACAGCATGAAACAAGTAACGTGTCGAGGAAAGAACTTGAAAACTCGAGTTGTCACATGTTAAAACAAGATTAACTAAGTTAGAAAACAATTTTGATATCAAAACAAATGGTTTTGATACCCAAGAATAGTTTGGTTGCAAAATACGCATAAATACGCATTTTGACCGAAACTATGACTCGTCACTATGCCTAATCAACGTGGTAATCTGTAGGTATAGTCACAAGGGACTATAACCATCGTGATTACGCTCACGTTGCAAAGTTCAAACGAACTTTTTGTTGACCATTGACTGGTCAAAGCAGAAAGTCAAACACTGTTTGACTTTTATGCTTGAAAATGCATAAAAGCATGAAAGAATACTTACAAAAGGTCCAAGAATGAAGATTTGAATCAAAATGCTCAGGTATGAAGCCAAAACTTCAACTTAGAGCAGGTTTTGATTCAAATGTCTGAGGAATGAAGTGAAAGGGCCTTGCTATTTATAGTAATCTTTATGCTCCAAGATCATTACAAGTGTCATTGAGTGGATCAAGACACAATCTTAGCCCCACACTTGCTAGAAACAGGTTAAAACCAGCCAACAAGATTTAAAACAAGCAAAGGAAACAAGTGCAAGCAGCTGGGTTTTTGTAAAATGGTTTCTGCTAAGCTGGGAGTGGCTTACGGACCGTAAGCATCACCATACGGTCCGTAAGGACGTGTGTTGCTGGCAGTAAGTTTCACAAAATGACAGTTTAGCCCCTGCACCTTGTTTTGTCGCGTTTTGGCACTTCTAACACCCGTCAAGCCCATTTTTAAGCTCCACAAAGATGTTAAAACATAGGGAACAAGAAATATACTTGAAAACATCTCGGATGTCGGTTCGTTTGGCTGTACGGTTGAGTTGTTTGGTAAATTACGATGGAAATCGTAATGAACGCATGTACGATCAAAATTGCGAAACGAATGAGGTTTATGCATTCCAATCACTTAAATAAAATATTTTAATGATTACATAAATTTTTGGATGTCCAGATATATTCCGAACGTAAGATATGCGCGAAAATGCAAACTTATGCACTTTTTGATGCTTTTAGTCCCTGTTTGACCAAAAAGTTTATTTTTGCACACTGAACCCCTCAAAGCCAATTTATAAGCTATGAAAATGATATTTATGGTATGTTTAACTTATGGTCAGGTTCTGGAATGTTCGACAACATATGAATCAGCAGACTTTTGCAGTTTGATGCAAATAGTCCATGCGATCGAATAAACTTGATTTTGACACACCAAACCTTTCAAAAATTATTTATAAGTTATGTGTCACACCCCGACAGCGTTAAAACACCAAACCGCGGCAGAAACATCGGGGAGTGTCGTAACAGAATCATTGTTTCACAACACATGGTAAACGTTCTGTTTTATTGAATTAAATTTATTACATTGTATTGAAATTAGAAACAAAACATGAAAAAATTAACTTCCATTCCTGTGTAAGCATGCACCAATAACATCATCAAACATCATCAACTATGGTACCTGAAACATATGTGAAAATACGTCAGCATAAAAATGTCGGCGATGTGACACCTGTGTCACTACGACCATAATACAAATACCAAACCAATTAAATATTGTGTTTCATACTTGGGATTTGTATAAATAAGTGTGTCATTTGCACATATTAATTCTTGTTCGATTTCGAGCTCTAAATCGCTTTTTGGAAAATTATACGCAAACTGATGCGTAAACGTAATCGGTTTAACACGACAAACACTCCGGGATAGTGAAATAGGCTTAACATAGCTTAAAAAACCCTTACATAACTTAGAAATAAATTTTGGACGGTTTGGTGTGTCAAAATCAAGTTTGTTCGATCGCAGGGACTATTTGCGTCAAACTACGAAACTATGCCGATTTGTATAGTAACGAACATTTGAACTTGCTCAAAACTTCGATATGCCCTAAATATCCTTTACATAGCTTAGAAATAGTCTTTGAGGTGTTTGGAGCGCAAAAATAAACTTTTGGTTAAATAGGGACAAAAAGCGTCAAAAAGCGCACAAGTTTGCATTTTCGCGCATATCTTACGTTCTGAAAATATCCGGACATCCAAAAATTTATGTAATCATTGAAATATATTATTTTAGTGATTAGCATGATAAAATTTCATTCGTCGCGTAATTTGGATCGTTTTTTGCGTCCGTTCGTGTTTCGTCGTAATTAACCGAACAACGCAACCGTACGACCAAACGAACCGACATCCGAGATATTTTTGAGCATGTTTTATGTTCCCTATACTTTAACTACATTTTAGAGCCTTGAAATGGGGTTAACGGGGCTTAAACGTGCCAAAAATGCATCGAAAACCAAGTTTCGAGGCTGCAGGGACCTAAACTGCCATTCTGTGAAAGTAGGCTACGCGGGGCACGTAAGATTTGGCATATGTTTACACGGCCCGCGACAGCATGTCAGATAAGCAAACTGTTTTCTTTGATTCAGCAGCTGGTATCCAGGCTTTTGCACATTGTTTTCTTCATACTATGGGCTTGTTTTGCACACCCATGATATTCTAATTCAGTGGACACACATGGATGGTTGAGATTGAAGCTCGGGAATCGAGGAACGATCTTAACGGTGGACCGAAATCTATAAATACCCACTTCCATTCACTTGTTTTCCTCACACTTTGATCTGAGTTTTCTCTAAGTTGGGTTTAAAACCTCATACCTAAGTATTCTTAGATCAAATCTCCATTTGCTTGGACCCTTTGTAAGCTTCTTTCGTTCTTTTATGCGTTTTTAAGCGTGAAAGTCAAACAGTGTTTCACTTTCAGCTTTGACCAGTCAATGGTCAACACGAAGTTCGTTTGAACTTCGCAACGTGAGCGTAATCACGATGGTCATAGTCCTTTGTGACTATACCTACTGATTACCACGTTGATTAGGCATAGTGACGAGTCATAGTTTCGGTCAAAATGCGCGTTTATGCGTATTTTGAAACCAAACTATTCTTGGGTATCAAAACCATTTGTCTTGATATCAAACTTGTTTTCTAACTTACTTAAACATGTTAAACATGTTTAACTCGTCACTTTTAGTCTAGTGCTTGTATAGGGTCGTAAGTCAAGCGGTCTTGACAACCGCTTAGACTTTCAAACCCGACCCGTTAGGTCGATCATTAGGATCCGAACAAGCATGTTTAGTGACCATAGATGTATAGGGAATAACCTTCCGAGGTTATACCATATGGTCACTTAGTTGTATGATAGGTTGTTTATATGCCTTAGGTAAAATGACCAAAATGCCCTTTTCATGCATAATTGATATTTAAGCATATGTAACTTAAACTTTTGTCACTTAACTGATTTTGCAACATACTTAAACATGTTTAGGCATATAATACTTGTCATAGGACTAGTTGGGCGTTCAGAACGCATTTTACGCGAACAATACGTTATAGTAGCGTAAGCTACCTAAACGAGTCGTAACGGGTCGTAAGCACTTAGGTTAGGTTTCGTATTGGTATGTAGGCTTTGTTAAACCATATCATATGAGTTCCAACACTCATTTGGTTTACGAAACCTCATCCTATCCGATTTTTCAATTTAGGTCTGGTTATAAATGTAGTTACCTATATTAGGTGCCGTTTGATTTCCGTGATCCCTCTAGCTTTGCTTGGTTGTTATTCAAGACTTCTAAGCATCCTCATGTGAGTACATAGTCCCCTCTTTTACTGTTTTCAAATGTTTTGGGCTGAAACATGTGTACCTGTTTGTTATTTTCATGACTTCAAAGTATAAATTGATTATACATGCTAGTACTTATCTTTTGACAACTGATTGATTATATATGGTTTAAACATTAATTTTTCAAAGGTTATAAAACAAATTGTTGGATTGTACTTATTTTATACATTCACCAAGCCGATTGGTAGTACGATATAACGCTATAGGACTAGACACCCCATTCCTGTTGTATGGAATGTCAGAAACCAATTTTTATCCAAATAGAGATTGCCTTTGTGGTATTTCTATGGTCTCTAAGGTGTAGTTTGATACACTAAGGTTTGAATGAATCCTAAATCACATTTTTTTTGTGTGTATATTTTGTTATACTTCCAAAGTATGGTTTGATATGCTCTCATATGTGATATGGTTTACCAAGGTATATTTGATATACTATGTACAAAACCAACATATATTTTGTTAATTATTAAAACATAGTTTGATATGTTATTTATAAAACCAAAGCATAGTTTAATATGTTATTTATATAACCAAAGCATAGTGTAATATGTTATTTATAAAACAAAGGTATACTTATGATATACTTCTGAAAACTATTATTTTGACAACTAAAGTATATTTGATATACTATCTGTTTAACTATTTTGGATCTAAAATATATTTTAATATATTACTTATTCGACTTTTTTAAAACCAAGGTATATTTTTATATATACTACAAACCTTTTTATCAAAACATTGTTTTACAAACAACATATTTTATACAAACTCATTTTACTTGTTTATTTAATTATCTATGCATTATTCTTTTATATCATCAAATTTCTCATAAATTTTCGCATGATTGATAAAGAAAACATTTTTAAGTTCATGACTACTTTTTGTTAAACATTCTTTTAAACTTACAAGTCAAGAATCATGCATTAATAAAACCTATGTATCTCACAGGCATTTTTATGCTGACGTACCTATTTTTACACATGTTTCAGGTGCTGCTATGTGATGATTGTTGATACATGCAATACATAGGATGGAATCGTGCCTTAGCAACTTTAAAACTTGAAAGACAATATTTGTATTTATTTGATTTGTAATAAAACAATGAGTTCAATAATGCAATAACACAAAAGTATTTAATCCATGGTTGTGAAACAATGATTCTGTTACGACACTCCCCGACGTTTCCGCCACGATTTGTTGTTTTTCGTCGTCGGGGTGTGACAGAAAAGTTGGTATCAGAGCCAATGGTTATAGGGAATTAGGTTATTAGTAATGCTTTGACCTAGACTATAACCTTCCTAGGACCCTAACGCGAGTTTACTTGCGTTTAGTCATAAAACAATACCGTTGCCTATCTTTAGGTAACAACCACAACAAGAACACAAATTTCGAATCTGCTTTGAAAACTAATCATCTGTTCTAGGATGATTGATTACTAGGTTTTGAACCTTCAAAGTTTTCAAAATCTTATCAAAGTTTGGGTCTCATTAATGTGAACACGTGCAATCTGGAAGGGTGGGTGCCTGTATCCTGAGTTTTTTGTCTAAGGCTAGAGTGTTCGTACAAATCAACATAATCGGACCAGTCACTCTTACCTGGGAACTCTTGGGATGAGTGTCCACTTATAGGCTAAAGCATGTCTTCGCGATACATTATGAGGACCTATTTACTTTGATTCAGCTTTTTTACGTCGTTTGTTTGCTTCGTGGTTCGAACAAATGACCATCATCCATGCCTTTTTATCGTTAATTGCAACATTCTGTTCTTTCCCAATGTCATTTCACTTGTTTTCTCTCATGTTTCCTTGTTCCTTTTAGAAAATGCCTCCTCGACAAGATGCAAAACCTCAAACTAACGAAGAAGTCACAACCCTTGTCTCTCAACAAATGGCTGCTGTGCTTCCGGGCATAGTAACCCATATCCATCAGTTATACAACAACAATGCTTAGTGTAGTTTTAAGACCTTCAATTCTGCTAAACCTTTGAAGTTTTCTGGGTCTCAAGGAGCAACCGCGCTCCTGCAATTGTTTGAAAGTTTGGAGAGCACATTCAGACATGTACAATGTCCGAATGAGCGTATGGTTGAGTTTGCATCTAGTGCATTCGAGAAGCGTGCTCTTACATGGTGGAACGGTGTGATACGTGATAGGGGTGCCGATGTGGCACTAGCTAAAACTTGGGAAGAGCTTCGAGCTCTAATGATGAAGGAGTTCTGTCCTCGTCATGAGCTTAGAGCATTGGAAAGAGAATTCGACGATCTAAAGCAAGACAGTGGAGAACATCGAGCCTACACTGACCGTTATGAGGAACTGAGCCTGTTATGTCCTGCCATGGTTACGCCTGTGGATATGGTGATTGAAAAGTGCATTGATGGTCTTCCTGACCTTGTTCAGGATATCGTTACTGGCAGTAACCCTACTACCGTCAGACAAGCCATTGAATTGTCTGCTACCCTGACTGAATCCCAGATCAGGAAGGGTAAGCTTTTCCGAAAGGGCGACCCGAGACCATCTGATAAGACTGCACAAGATGAACCAAAGGATAAACAAGTCGAGTAATCCAAGAAGAAGAAGCGCAAGGCTTCACAAAACTGTGCGATAAGTGCTCAGAACAAACAGGTTGCACCAAACCAGCCAGCACAACCTCATGCAAGGAAAAATTATGTTGGTACCGCACCTTTGTGCAACAAATGCAACTGTCATCATCTGGAGCAAGTTCAGTGTCACAAATGTACGCACTGCGGGCGATTGGGACATTTGGTCAATACCTGTCGTTATGCAAATCAAGCTGCTGCAAATCCTGTTGCTGCGCAAGCACAGTTTCCGCCTGGTTCGTGTTATAACTATGGTGACCTTACTCACTACCGAAACAATTGCCCAAGACTTGTTAACGCAAATCCAGTGCGCGGAAGAGTGTTTAACATAAACGAGGCAAACGCAAACGACAATGCAGCAGTGAACAATTAGTCTTTTGTATTTCTTTGTTTGTTATCTTTCGATGTTTGAATCAACTCAGTTGTTATATAAATAAAATTCGTTGTTTCAATTTTATTTTACGAAACTGATACGATTGTGTGTATGTTTGATTCAACCCTACGATACCAAGGAACTATGTTCCTTACAAAACAAACTACTCATGTGGTTCTTTCATTTTTATGATCATTTGTGATCTCCCTGAAAATCTTAAGCACTCGTTTCTTTTAAACAAAGCCGAATTCCTATTAAGATCTTCCTTTCTTCATGGTTAAATTCTTGAAGACGTTTAAAGTGCCAAATGGAATCCATGGATTGGATTCCTGGTGTGCTTTAAATACATGTGCACAAATCAACAACAAATTAACAAAATGAAGAATCAAGTTAAACAATTATGTGATTATATTCTTATGTGTTTTCTTATGTTTTGTGTGATCCGAATATTCATTATCCAAATCCTCGTAGAATCCACCATATCTCCATATGAGGGATTCATAGTAGGATATCCAAAAGTACTACCTTAAATCCTTAATGGGCTGCTACGTAATAGTTAAGACCCTTGGATTATGAAGTACTATTCTATAATTAGACCCCTTGAGTGGTCTAGTTAAAAAGATTGATTCAAAATCTGGTTAGGAATATCATGTGATGATATAGCTGAAAAGATCCCTTAAGTGGTCTATTTAAGGAGATCGTACGACGGTCTAGTTAAGGAGATCATGTGTTGATCTAGTTAAAAAGATCGTTCGTTGATCTAGTTAAAAAGAACTTTTGGTGGTCTAGTCAAGACACGTCATGTTTATTCGATTGATTCTTTTCCCCTACGGATTATGAAATGAACTGTGCGGACTGTGCAAGGAATTACGTAATTATGGATGCATACATAATTATGGATTTCAGTGCACAGAAACCACAGTAAGTTTTTTCATGTGTTAAGACCTATAGTGACGAGAATAACGAAACGGGAACAATGTAGAAAGGGCATGGTGGATACGCCGCTGGTACTTCCTATATATAATTGTTCCTTATTACATTGCAAATGTAGCGTTATTTAAGTTACTAGAAGTCGTGGACCTTGACCAATGTTATTCTATCATACACTCTCCGACTCTGATTTCGAGCACACACAAGTTTCCTATAATGGTCTTCATAGGAAACATTTTCCTATCCGCTGTTCAAAGCTCCATGCTTTTGTTACAACAACGACATCACTTTGACAGTTGAAAAATTTTCTAAGAATCCAAACGTGGCCGAGAGTTTTACTTAGGGTACGAAGGATTCATTCGAAGGCGAAACAACCACAATTGTCTTCGTAGGTTTCCTAAAAAATTAAATTTCGGGACGAAATTTCCTAAAGTAGGGGAGACTGTGACACCTGTGTCACTACAACCATAATAAAAATACCAAACCAATGAAATATTGTGTTTCATACTTGGGATTTGTATAAATATGTGTGTCGTTTGCACATATCAATTCTTGTTCGATTTCGAGCTCTAAATCGCTTTCTAGAAAGTTATACGTAAACTAATGCGTAAACGTAATCAGTTTAACGGGACAACCACTCCAGGATAGTGATATAGGCTTAACATACCTTAAACAACCCTTACATAACTTAGAAATAAGTTTTGGACGGTTTGGTGTGTCGAAATCAAGTTTGTTCGATCGCAGGGACTATTTGCGTCAAACTATGAAACTATGCCGATTTGTATAGTAACGAACATTCCGGAACTTGATCATAAGTTAGATATTCCCTAAATATCCTTTACATAGCTTAGAAATAGGCTTTGAGGTGTTTGGTGCGCAAAAATAAACTTTTGGTCAAATAGGGACTAAAAGCGTCAAAAAGCGCACAAGTTTGCATTTTCGCGCATATCTTACGTTCTGAATATATCCGGACATCCAAAAATTTACGTAATCATTAAAATATGTTACTTTGGTGATTGGCATTATAAAATTTCATTTTTCGCGTAATTTGGATCGTTTTTCGCGTCCATTCGTGTTTCGTCGTAATTAACCGAACAACGTAACAGTACGACCAAACGAACTGACATCCGAGATATTTTTATGCATGTTTTATGTTCCCTATACTTTAACTTCATTTTAGAGCTTTGAAATGGGGTTAACGGGGCTTAAACGTACCAAAAATACATCAAAAACCAAGTTTCAAGGTTGTAGGGACCTAAACTGGCAATATGTGAAAGTAGGCTACGCGGGGCACGTAAGATTTGGCCTAGGTTTACGCGGCCCGTGATGCCATGTTAGATCAGAGAACTATTTTCTTTGATTCAGCAGCTGGTATCCAGGCTTTTGCACATTGTTTTCTTCATACTATGGGCTTGTTTTGCACACCCATGGTATTCTAATTCAGTGGGCACACATGGATGGTTGAGACTGAAGCTTGGGAATCGAGGAACGGTCTTAATTGTGGACCGAAATCTATAAATACCCACTTCAATTCACTTGTTTTCCTCACACTTTGATCTGAGTTTGCTCTAAGTTGGGGTTTAAAACCTCATAACTGAGTATTCTTAGATCAAATCTCCATTTGCTTGGACCCTTTGTAAGCTTCTTTCGTTCTTTTATGCGTTTTTAAGTGTGAAAGTCAAACAGTGTTTAACTTTCAGCTTTGACCAATCAATGGTTAACACGAAGTTCGTTTGAACTTCGCAACGTGAGCGTAATCACGATGGTCATACTCCTTTGTGACTATACCTACTGATTAGCACGTTGATTAGGCATAGTGACGAGTCATAGTTTCCGTCAAAATGTGCGTTTATGCGTATTTTGCAACCAAACTATTCTTTGGTATCAAAACCGTTTATTTTGATATCAAACTTGTTTTCTAACTTAGTTAAACATGTTTTAACATGTTTAACTCGTCCCTTTTAGTCTAGTGCTTGGATAGGGTCGTAAGTCAAGCGTTCTTGACAACCGCTTAGAATTTCAAACCCGACCCGTTGGTCGATCATTAGGATCCGACCAAGAATGTTTAGTGACCATAGATGTATAGGGAATAACCTTCCGAGGTTATACCTTTTGTTCACTTAGTTTAATTATTTGTATGATAGGTTGTTTATATGCCTTAGGTAAAATGACCAAAATGCCCTTTTCATGCATAATTGATATTTAAGCATATGTAACTTAAACTTTTGTCACTTAACTGATTTTGCAACATACTTAAACATGTTTAGGCATATAATACTTGTCATAGGACTAGTTGGGCGTTCAGAACGCATTTTACGCGAACGACACGTTAAAGTAGCGTAAGCTACCTAAACGAGTCGTAACGGGTCGTAAGCACTTATGTTAGGTTTCGTATTGGTATGTAGGCTTTGTTAAACCATATCATATGAGTTCCAACACTCATTTGGTTTACGAAACCTCATCCTATCCGATCTTCTGATTTAGGTCCGGTTATTAATGTAGTTACCTATATTAGGTGTCGTTTGATTTCCGTGATCCCTCTAGCTTTGCTTGGTTTTTATTCAAGACTTCTAAGCATCCTCATGTGAGTACATAGTCCCCTCTTTTACGGTTTTCAATAATGCAATAATACAAAAGTATTTCATGACTTAAAAGTATAAATTGATTATACATGCTAGTACTTATCTTTTGACAACTGATTGATTATCTATGGTTTAAATATTAATTTTTCAAAGGTTATAAAACAAATTGTTGGATTGTACTTATTTTATACATTCAACAAGCCGATTAGTAGTACGCTATAGCGCTATAGGACTAGACACCCATTCCTGTTGTATGGAATGTCAGAAACCAATTTTTATCCAAATAGAGATTGCCTTTGTGGTATTTCTAATGTCTCTAAGGGCAGTTTGATACACTAAGGTTTGAACGAATCCTAAATCACTTTTTTTTGTGTTTATTTTGTTATACTTCCAAAGTATGGTTTGATATGCTCTCATGTGTGATATTGTTTACCAAGGTATATTTGATATACTATGTACAAAACCGACATATATTTTATTAATTATTAAAACATAGTTTGATATGTTATTTATAAAACCAAAGCATAGTTTAATATGTTATTTATAAAACCAAAGCATAGTTTAATATGTTATTTATAAAACCAAGGTATACTTATGATATACTACTGAAAACTATTATTTTGACAACTAATGTATATTTGATATACTATCTGTTTAACTATTTTGGAACTAAAATATATTTTAATATATTACTTATTCGACTTTCTTAAAACCAAGGTATATTTTTATATATACTACAAACCTTTTTATCAAAACATTGTTTTACAAACAACATATTTTATACAAACTCATTTTACTTGTTTATTTAATTATCTATGCATTATTCTTTTATATCATCAAATTTCTCATAAATTTTCGCATGATTTATATAGAAAACATTTTTAAGTTCATGACTACTTTTTGTTAAACATTCTTTTAAACTTACAAGTCATGAATCATGCATTAATAAAACCTATGTATCTCACATGCACTTTTATGCTGACGTACCTATTTTTACACATGTTTCAGGTGCTGCTATGTGATGATTGTTGATACATGCTATACATAGGATGGACTCGTGCCTTAGCGACTTTAAAACTTGAAAGAAAATATTGGTATTTATTTGATTTGTAATAAAACAATGAGTTCAATAATGCAATAACACAAAAGTTTAAGATGCTTAGAAGTCTTGAAGATTAAATACTTTTGTATTATTGCATTATTGAACTCAAATAAATACCAATATTGTCTTTCAAGCTTTAAAGTCGCTAAGGCACGAGTCCATCCTATGTATAGCATGTATCAACAATCATCACATAGCAGCACCTGAAACGTGTGTAAAAATATGTACGTCAGCATAAAAATGCCTGTGAGATACATAGGTTTTATTAATGCATGATTCATGACTTGTAAGTTTAAAAGAATGTTTAACAAAAAGTAGTCATGAACTTAAAAATGTTTTCTATATAAATCATGCGAAAATTTATGAGAAATTTGATGATATAAAAGAATAATGCATAGATAATTAAGTAACCAAGTAAAATGAGTTTGTATAAAATATGTTGTTTGTAAAACAATGTTTTGATAAAAAGGTTTGTAGTATATATAAAAATATACCTTGGTTTTAAGAAAGTCGAATAAGTAATATATTAAAATATATTTTAGTTCCAAAATAGTTAAACAGATAGTATATCAAATATACATTAGTTGTCAAAATAATAGTTTTCAGTAGTATATCATAAGTATACCTTGGTTTTATAAATAACATATTAAACTATGTTTTGGTTTTATAAATAACATATTAAACTATGCTTTGGTTTTATAAATAACATATCAAACTATGTTTTAATAATTAATAAAATATATGTTGGTTTTGTACATAGTATATCAAATATACCTTGGTAAACAATATCACATATGAGAGCATATCAAACCATACTTTGGAAGTATAACAAAATAAACACAAAAAAAATGTGATTTAGGATTCATTCAAACCTTAGTGTATCAAACTACACCTTAGAGACTATAGAAATACCACAAAGGCAATCTCTATTTGGATAAAAATTGGTTTCTGACATTCCATACAACAGGAATGGGGTGTCTAGTCCTATAGCGCTATATCGTACTACCAATCGGCTTGTTGAATGTATAAAATAAGTACAATCCAACAATTTGTTTTATAACCTTTGAAAAATTAATGTTTAAACCATAGATAATCAATCAGTTGTCAAAAGATAAGTACTAGCATGTATAATCAATTTATACTTTGAAGTCATGAAAATAACAAATAGGTTGTGACAACCCAAGTTTTCAAGGTCGCTATCCGATTTAACTTCCTACGTATTTGCTAAGCGTGTTTAATAATTATTTGAGGTGCAATATAAATGTTATTTGTGATATGTATTATATGTGTATATATGTTATACGTATTTAAATTGTTTAATTATTTAAAACATGGGACTTTGCCTAACACCCCTAGCCGAAAACCCCCACCCTATGAAAACACCCCACTCACGAAAACACTTCATGTATTTTCGTCCACATGTGGCCAACGAAAACAAGTTGGGCTTTGGCCCAGTAGTAGTCGGTTTTATATATATCTTGTTCCCCACTTCACGTGAAAATCTAATTACCAAAACCGAAACCCTAGAGCACCTCTCCAACTGTGACGGCAACTACAAGCCTGCGGAACTTTCTTTTGCCATCAATCCATTAGTTTCCTATCTCGGTTAGTGCTCAATCTGCCTGTGATTGACTGTTTGTTGTCATCGTTATTGAATGTGTAATGGAAGTCATGATTCTATAATGTTATGTAATACTTGAACTCATGTGGTATGAGGAGTTGTTCATATTAGATTACTAGGTTGTCGATTTCGGTTCCTCATGATAAACGTGATCAATTGATGATATAGTGATGTATGGATAGGTTTGATGTTTACTGTCATGAATCATGTAGAATAGATCTAATGTTATGAAGGTTGTTGTTTAGGCCACAGTACATGTCCAGTTAATGCATGATGATCACATTTGTTGGGTGTTGAATGATTTCGTATTACTGTTTGGTATGTATGGATGATATGGTTTTTGCATTAAACGAGTTGTTTGAGGATTAAAAGTATTGATCGTTACAATTGTATGAACATTATGTCGATGATGATGATTAGGGCTTCTATAGTTGTAACTGTTAATAATGATGTTTGATGGACCCCGACGAAAACACTACCTCGATGAAAACACTTTGGGATTTCGTTGCCCAAGTGTTTTTGCCAACAATTGATTTCGGCCACCAAGGGTTTTCGCCCAAAAATGAGTTTTCGTCACATGTGTTTTAGTCAAGTATTCTTAACAGTAACTCTATTAGCTGGTAACGCTGTTAGTTGATAAACTCTGTTATGTGGTTAACTCAGTTTAGTATGTAACTCTGTTAGTTATTTACTTCGTTAGCTTGTTAACCTAGTTAAATATGATTAATTCTGTTAAGCCTGCTAACACTATTAAGTATGTTAATTACTGTTAAGTATGATTCTGTCATGCATGATTAACTCCGTTAAGTGTGTAACTTTATTAAGTATGATAAATCTGGTAAGCTTATTAACTCAGTTAATAAATACATTAACTCTGTTGAGCATGATAACTTAGTTAAGGAACTTGCAAGTAACTTTGAACCTTGTATGATTCACAAACTGTTTATGTGTTACTTGATGTTAACTGCCAAATCACTCTGTAATACTGATTTCATGTGAAACTTTACTGATATAAACTGATTTTGCATACGTGTATAATTATAGGACATGACTGATTATTTTTGAGAACGTAGTTTAGCATACCGAGCAAACCAAGGTGAGTTCAGACTCTATCCAAGGCATGGGATTCCCAAGGGTTGGGAATGGGTTAAAGAACTGAATGGTAACTACAAACTTGCGTATTCCCCATACAACAGGATACGTACGATCATAAGACCATCACCCTATCATTTTAAGTCCCTCATTTATCGATTTAATCACCGAGGCCTATGGCGAGCGGGTCATTAGTAGATAGCGCTATTAGGGTTTAACAAACCTCACACCATGCCAGTCGGACGGGCGTGTACTAATGGACTATGGGCAAAGGGTCAATGCTGATAGACATTCACTTAGGGCACCTCTTACATTTTCGTAGCAGTCGATACGCGTGGTCTAGTAACACATGGGAAGCCCCCACTACTCTTCGCAAACATGTCTGGGAGACCGCGATATGAATTAATACGATACATGGTTTACAAAACGAACATATGATTTATGAAACGAATGCTATAACTGAACAACCAACTGTGAACTCGTTCAACTTTGTTGTTGACTCGTTGTTACATGCCTTGCAGGTCGTTAGGTACTCTTGGAGCTTGCACAGGGAGCCGCGGTCATTGTGGGACATGGCAGTGTGTTCCATGATTAAAACATTACATTATTTCGTGCTTAGTATTTCTGTTGGGTTTTACAATTAAGCTTCCGCTAAACACTTAACTATGCTTTGGTTTTGAACACCTTTCATATTGTTTGGTTGAATTACTTTTACTACATACATTGTTCAATATGATTGGTGGCTTGATCCTGGTCAGTCACCCCTCTAAGCGGTGATACTCCGCGTGTGGATTTTGAGGGTGTGACAGATTGGTATCAGAGCCATTGGTTATAGTGAACTTGGTTTTAATAAGGGAAAAAGTTTTTTGTTAAAACCTGAACAGTGCTCAACGATCCACAACGACGCTTCGCTCCACGTGCAAGACTCAACATTCTAGGTGATACGATTTATGTTTACATTGCCTACTTGCTAGATTACGTAGAACTTTGCTCATGGTATGCTTAGATAAATGTAACAACTATTGTTTGAAAACACTTATGTGTTTACTCTCTTCTGTCATTGCACTTTCGCGAACCTTTGTC
Source organism: Helianthus tuberosus (assembly GCA_030545235.1). Taxonomy (NCBI): domain Eukaryota; kingdom Viridiplantae; phylum Streptophyta; class Magnoliopsida; order Asterales; family Asteraceae; genus Helianthus; species Helianthus tuberosus. The sequence continues at coordinate 2,559,960 of CM060402.1, forward strand.
ACTCATGTTTACTTTGATATTAAGATCATGAGTGGACGCGTTAACTTAACTCAAGCCCAGTTGGCGGCTTTGATCACTGAACAAGTTAATGCAGCACTCGCAGCTGCCCAGGCAGGAGGTATAGCCTGCCATCACAACTTGCTCTAGGATCCTTAGATCCTACTTTTGTAAACCAATACTTGTGCTTAATTTTGTTTACTCTTACGCACACGACAGGTCAACACGCTCAGCCACCTGTATGCACATTCAAGACGTTCATGGACTGTCGTCCTAGTACTTTCAGTGGCACTGAAGGACCCGTTGGACTCCTCCATTGGTTTGAAAAGCTCGAGTCTGTCTTCGAGATGTGTGAATGCCCTGAGGCTCGTAGGGTGAAGTACGCCACTGGTACTCTCGAAGGCACTGCGCTAACTTGGTGGAACGCGCAAGTTCAGATGCTGGGGCTGGCGACTGCTAATGCCACCCCATGGAATGATTTTAAGGAACTGATCAAGCGAGAATACTGTAACCGTGATGACATCCACAAACTGGAAGTGGAGTTCTTTAACTTGAAGATGACGGGGTCAGAGATAGAGGCGTATACGAAGCGATCTAACGAGCTGGCAATTTTGTGTCCAACTATGGTGGATCCTCCCATCAAGCGCATTGAACTGTACCTCAAAGGCTTAGTACCAGAGATTCAAAGCCATGTGACTGCTGCTAACCTTGCTACTATCCAGGATGTTACTCATCTTGCTCATCGTCTCACAGACCAAGCAGTGGAACAGAATAAGCTGCCTAAACGTATTGGTGCTACTACTATTACTACTTCTGCTACTCCCAGCGACAACAAACGAAAGTGGGATGGAACCTCCAGCAAGGGTTCGACTTCAGTTCAGTCCCAGGCACAGAAGCGAAAGATTGATGACTATCAGAGCCCTGGTCAGCAGTCTTCTGGTAGTCAAGGGCAGGGTGGATACCGAGGAAACCACCCAAAGTGCAACAGATGCAACAGGCACCACAGTGGTCAGTGCAACAGGGGTCGTTGCCAGCGGTGTCTCAAGATGGGTCATGAAGCTAAGGATTGCAGGAGATCACGACCTGCGAATCAGAACCAACAACAACAACCACCAGCTCCACAAAACCCGCAGCGACAGCGAGGTAACAGGGGATGCTTTCAGTGTGGTGCTGAAGGCCACTTCAAGCGGGACTGCCCCCAGTTAAATCAAAATCCGAACAACAACAACAACAATCAGGGAAACGGAAACAACAATGAGGGTAACAATGGGGGAAACAATGGCGCCCAAGGTCAAGCGTTCGTGATTGGTCAGGGTGACGCAAGGAATGATCCTAACGTGGTGATGGGTAAGTTTATTCTCGACGACTTTTATGTTACTGTTTTATTTGATTCGGGTGCCGATACCAGTTATGTGTCTCTAAAAGTTAGTCAAATGCTTAAGCGCACACCAACACTTTTGAACACCAAGCATTTCGTAGAGTTAGCAAACGGTAAAAGTCTAGAAGCCACACACATAGTCAAGGGTTGTAACCTCGTCTTAGCTGGTCAGACATTCTCCATCGATCTCATTCTTATAGTTCTGGGTAGTTTCGACATTGTCATTGGGATGGATTGGTTATCCCAACAACAAGCAGAGATCCTATGCAAAGAGAAGATTGTTCGTATTCCCCGTTCTGGTAGAGAACCTCTTGAAATTCAAGGTGACAAGAGTGGTGCTGTGGTGGGCATCATGTCCTTCCTTAAGGCCCAGAAGTGTTTGCGAAAGGGCCACACTGCTATCTTAGCACTTGTTACTAACGCATCAACGAGAGAGAAGAGAATAGAGGATATTCCAGTAGTACGCGAGTTTCCTCAAGTGTTTCCTGAAGATTTACCTGGGCTACCGCCTCATCGCCAGGTCGAATTTCAGATCGAGCTAACTCTTGGAGCAGCACCCATAGCTCGAGCACCTTATCGTTTAGCTCCAACCGAATTGGAAGAACTGTCTAAGCAATTGCAAGAACTCTTGGAAAAGAGTTTCATTCGTCCTAGCTCTTAGCCCTGGGGAGCTCCAGTGTTGTTTGTGAAGAAGAAAGACGGTACCTTCCGTATGTGCATAGATTACCGCGAACTAAACAAGGTGACCGTAAAGAATCACTATCCTCTTCCACGCATTGACGACTTGCTCGACCAGCTACAAGGGTCGAGCTACTATTCAAAGATTGATCTGAGGTTAGGCTACCATCAACTGAGAGTCCGGGACGAGGACGTCTCCAAAACAACATTCAGAACATGCTACGGCCATTACGAGTTTCTGGTCATGCCATTTGGGCTAACAAACGCGCCTGCAGTCTTCATGGACCTTATGAACAGAGTGTGCAAGCCTTACTTGGATAAGTTTGTGATTGTATTCATCGACGACATTCTGATATACTCTAAGAGTCAGGAGGAACATGAGCAGCATTTACGACTCATTTTGGAACTCCTTCGAGCAGAACAGCTGTACGCCAAGTTTTCAAAATGCGACTTCTGGCTTCGTGAAGTCCACTTTCTAGGCCACGTAGTGAACAAGGATGGGATTCATGTTGATCCATCTAAGGTAGACTCGATTAAGAACTGTCCTGCACCGCATACACCAACAGAAATCTGCCAATTCTTGGGTTTGGCGGGCTACTACAGAAGGTTCATCAAAGACTTCTCGAGGATTGCGTAACCTCTCACCTCACTGACTCAGAAAGGCGTTATCTACCGTTGGGGTAATACACAGGAATCAGCATTCCAGCACTTAAAGGATAGACTTTGTAGCGCACCTATTCTTTCATTGCCAGAGGGCACAGATGATTCCGTGGTTTATTGTGACGCATCAATTCAGGGTCTGGGTTGTGTATTGATGCAACGGGATAAAGTCATTGCTTACGCCTCGTGCCAACTTAAAGTTCATGAAAGGAATTACACCACATGTTTGGAGCTGGGAGCTGTTATTTTCACGCTCAAGATATGGAGACATTACCTGTACGGTACCAAGTGCACCATCTACACCGATCACAGGAGTCTCGAGCATATCTTCAAGCAAAAGGAGTTGAACATGCGACAACGTCGATGGGTCGAGCTACTGAATGATTACGAATGTGCCATCAAGTACCATCCGGGCAAGGCAAATGTTGTGCCTGACGCCCTCAGTCGAAAAGATACCACACCTAGGCGTGTGCGAGCACTACAACTCACTATCCAATCTAGTCTTCCTGCACAAATACGAGATGCTCAGGTAGAAGCATTGAAACCAGAAAACATCAGGGCTAAAGCCCTATGCGGCTCAAGGCAGCAGTTAGAACAAAAGGAAGACGGTGCCTTTTACGTAACAGGATGCATCTGGGTCCCACACTATGGAAACTTACGCGAGCTTGTGATGGATGAAGCGCATAAGTCTCGTTACTCAGTACATCCTGGTTCAGATAAGATGTACCATGATCTCAGAACTACGTATTGGTGGCCTAGCATGAAAGCTCACATAGCAACTTACGTTAGTAAATGTTTGACTTGTGCGAGAGTCAAGACCGAATATCAGAAACCATCGGGCCTACTCCAACAACCAGAGATACCACAATGGAAATGGGAGAAAATTTCCATGGATTTCGTTACCGGCTTACCTAGATCTCAACGTGGGAATGATACTATTTGGGTGATCGTGGATCGACTCACAAAGTCTGAACACTTTTTAGCTATCAAGGAAACGGATAAGTTCTCCACTTTAGCAGACGTTTATTTAAAGTAAGTGGTTTCGAGGCACGGGGTGCCGACCTCTATTATCTCTGATCATGATGCACGATTTACTTCAGAAATGTGGCAGGCAATGCACAAATCTTTTGGCTGTCGATTAGACATGAGCACAGCTTACCATCCACAAACAGATGGGCAGTCTGAACGCACCATTCAAACTCTAGAAGACATGCTTCATGCATGTGTAATCGATTTCGGCAACGGCTGGGAAAAACATCTCCCGTTAGTGGAGTTTTCGTATAACAACAGTCACCACACCAGCATACAAGCCGCTCCATTTGAGGCATTGTACGGGCGTAAATGCCGATCACCTCTTTGTTGGGCAGAGGTGGGTGATAGTCAGATCACAGGTCCAGAACTTGTGGTAGACGCAACAGAGAGAATTGCTCAGATACGACAACGAATGGCGGCAGCTCGCGACCGTCAGAAAGCCTACGCAAACAAGCACCGGAAACCACTCGAGTTCCAAGTTGGGGATCGAGTGCTACTCAAAGTTTCACCCTGGAAGGGTGTGGTTCGCTTTGGAAAAAGGGGCAAACTCAATCCGCGTTATGTCAGACCGTTCGAAATCATTGAGAAAATAGGCAAGGTGGCCTACAAACTAAATTTGCCCGCAGAACTTAGTGCAGTTCACAACGTTTTTCACGTGTCAAATCTGAAGAAGTCTGTTAGATAAGACCCTCATAGTTCCTTTGAAGGAGCTCACTATCGACGATCAGTTGCGATTCGTCGAGGAACCAGTTGAAATCACGGACCGGGATGTTAAGGTCCTCAAGCACACCAGAATACCTCTTGTTCGAGTTCGTTGGAACTCCCGTCGTGGCCCAGAGTTTACCTGGGAACGAGAAGATCAAATAAAACTCAAGTATCCCCAGTTGTTCGGAAACAGTGCAACCACTACTGATGCTGAAGCTACCACAGAATTTCGGGACGAAATTCCAAATCAACGGGGGGATGATATGACACCCCAGGAAAACCAGTAAACAACACAACACAACTAGCTTCCTCAGTAACCACGTGCTAAATTTCGGGACGAAATTTCTTTCAAGTTGGAGATAATGTGACAACCCGAGTTTTCAAGGTCTCTATCCGATTTAACATCCTACGTATTTGCTAAGCGTGTTTAATAATTATTTGAGGTGCAATATAAATGTTATTTGTGATATGTATTATATGTGTGTATATGTTATACATATTTGAATTGTTTAGTTATTTAAAACATGGGACTTTGCCTAACACCCCTAGCCGAAAACCCCCACCCAACGAAAACACCCCACTCACGAAAACACTTCATGTGTTTTCGTCCACATGTGGCCAACGAAAGCAAGTTGGGCTTTGGCCCAGTAGTAGTCGGTTTTATATATATCTTGTTCCCCACTTCACATGAAAATCTAATCACCAAAACCGAAACCGTAGAGCACCTCTCCAACTGTGACGGAAACTACAAGCCTGCGGAACCTTCTTGTGCCATCAATCCATTAGTTTCCTATCTCGGTTAGTGCTCAATCTGCTTGTGATTGACTGTTTGTTGTCATCGTTATTGAATGTGTAATGGAAGTCATGATTCTGTAATGTTATGTAATACTTGAACTCATGTGGTATGAGGAGTTGTTCATATTAGATTACTAGGTTGTCGATTTCGGTTCCTCATGATAAACGTGATCAATTGATGATATAGTGATGTATGGATAGGTTTGATGTTTACTGTCATGAATCATGTAGAATAGATCTAATGTTATGAAGGTTGTTGTGTAGGCCACAGTACATGTCCAGTTAATGCATGATGATCACATTTGTTGGGTGTTGAATGATTTCGTATTACTGTTTGGTATGTATGGATGATATGGTTTTTGCATTAAACGAGTTGTTTGAGGAATAAAAGTACTGATCATTACAATTGTATGAACATTATGTCGATGATGATGATTAGGGCTTCTATAGTTGTAACTGTTAATAATGATGTTTGATGGGCCCTGACGAAAACACTACCTCGACGAAAACACTTTGGGATTTCGTTGCCCAAGTGTTTTCGCCAACAATTGATTTCGGTCACCAAGGGTTTTCGCCCAAAAATGAGTTTTCGTCACATGTGTTTTAGTCAAGTATTCTGAACAGTAACTCGGTTAGCTGGTAACGCTGTTAGTTGATAAACTTTGTTATGTTGTTAACTCAGTTTAGTATGTAACTCATTAGTTATTAACTTCGTTAGCTTGTTAACCTAGTTAAATATGATTAATTCTATTAAGCCTGCTAACACTATTAAGTATGTTAAATCTGATTAATTCTATTAAGCCTGTTAACCTAGTTAAATATGATTCTGTCATGCATGATTAACTCCGTTAAGTGTGTAACTTTATTAAGTATGATAAATCTGGTAAGCTTATTAACTCAGTTAATAAATACATTAACTCTGTTGAGCATGATAACTTAGTTAAGGAACTTGCAAGTAATTTTGAACCTTGTATGATTGACAAACTGTTTATGTGTTACTTGATGTTAACTGCCAAATCAATCTGTAATACTGATTTCATGTGAAACTTTACCGACATAAACTGATTTTGCATACGTGTATAATTATAGGACTTGACTGATTATTTTTGAGAACGTAGTTTAGCATACCGAGCAAACCAAGGTGAGTTCACACTCTATCTAAAGCATGGGATTCCCAAGGGTTGGGAATGGGTTAAAGAACTGAACGGTAACTACAAACTTGCGTATTCCCCATACAACAGGATACGTACGATAATAAGACCACCACTCTATCATTTTAAGTCCCTCATTTATTGACTTAATCGCCGAGGCCTATGGTGAGCGGGTCATTAGTAGATAGCGCTATTAGGGTTTAACAAACCTCACACCGTGCCAGTCGGACGGGCGTGTACTAATGGACTATGGGCAAAGGGTCAATGCTGATAGACATTCACTTAGGGCACCTCTTACATTTTCGTAGCAGTCGATGCGCGTGGTCTAGTAACACATGGGAAGCCCCCACTACTCTTCGCAAACATGTCTGGGAGACCGCGATACGAATTAATATGATACATGGTTTACAAAACGAACATATGATTTACGAAACGAATGCTATAACTGAACAGCCAACTGTGAACTCACTCAACTTTGTTGTTGACTCATTGTTACATGCCTTGCAGGTCGTTAGGTACTCTTGGAGCTTGCACAGGGAGGCGCGGTCGTTGTGGGACATGGCAGTGTGTGCCATGATTAAAACATTACATTATTTCGTGCTTAGTATTTATGTTGGGTTTTACAATTATGCTTCCGCTAAACACTTAACTATGCTTTGGTTTTGATCACCTTTCATATTGTTTGGTTGAATTACTTTTACTACATACATTGTTCAATATGATTGGTGGCTTGATCCTGGTCAGTCACGCCTCCAAGCGGTGATACTCCGCGTGTGGATTTTGGGGGTGTGACATAGGTACACATGTGTTTCACCCCAAAGTATTTGAAAACAGCAAAAGAGGGGACTATGTACTCACATCAGGATGCTTAGAAGTCTTGAATAACAACCAACAAAGCGAGAGGGATCACGGAAATCAAACGACACCTAATATAGGTAACTACATTAATAACCGGACCTAAATCGGAAGATCGGATAGGATGAGGTTTCGTAAACCAAATGAGCGTTGGAACTCATGTGATATGGTTTAACAAAGCCTACATATTAAATCGAAACCTATCCTAAGTGCTTACGACCCGTTACGACTCGTTTAGGTAGCTTACGCTACTTTAACGCGTCGTTGCGTAAAACGCGTTTGGACCACCTAACTAGTCCTATGACAAGTATTATATGCCTTAACATGTTTAAATATGTTGCATAATTAGTTAAATGACAAAAGTTTAAGTTGCATATGCTTAAATACCAATTATGCATGAAAAGGGCATTTTGGTCATTTTACCTAAGGCATATAAACAACCTATCATACAACTAATTAAACTAAGTGACCATAAGGTATAACCTTGGAAGGTTATTCCCTATACAACTATGGTCACTAAACATGCTTGGTCAGATCCTAATGATCGACCAAACGGGTCGGGTTCGAAAGCCTAAGTGGTTGTTTAGACTGCTTATCTTACGATCCTATATAAGCACTAAACTAAAAGTGACGAGTTAAACATGTTAAAACATGTTTAACAAAGTTAGAAAACTTGTTTAATATCAAAACAAAGGGTTTTGATACCCAAGAATAGTTTGGTTGCAAAATACACATAAACGCGTATTTTGACGGAAACTATGACTCGTCACTACACTTAATCAATGTGGTAATCAGTAAGTATAGTCATAAAGGACTATGACCATCGTGATTACGCTCACGTTACGAAGTTCAAACGAACTTCGTGTTGACCATTGACTGGTCAAATCCGAAAGTCAAACACTGTTTGATTGGTCCAAGCCTTGAAGATTTGATCTCAAAATTTCTCAGGTATGAAGCTTCACAAGGAGAGCTTCAACTTAGAGAAGAAGAATGAGATCAAATGTGAGGAAGATGAAGTGAAAATGGTGGGTATTTATAGAAAGTGAAGAACCGTTAGGATCGTTCCTCGATAATTGAGGTTCGATATGGACCTTACACATAAGGCACATGGTTTTGGAATACTAGGGGTGCCCAAAACCATCACACGATATTGAGAAAAGTTACATAAAATACCCCCAAGTTCAACCTGGTTGTCAAACTGAAGTTTCTGCCCAGATGAGGCCGTGGCGTTGCGCCACGGCAAGGCCATATAGTGGTGGCGCAACGCCACCACCTACCAGTGACCAGAAACTTTGCTAAATTGTTAGGTTTGGTCCCTGCAACACTTTTGAGCCATTTTTGATGCGTTTAAACCCCGTTAACCCCATTTCAAGGCTCTAAAATGAAGTTAAAGTATAAGGAACATGAAATATGCTCAAAAACATCTTGGGTGTTGGTTTGTTTGGTCGTACGGTTGCGTTGTTCGGTTAATTACGACGAAACACGAACATACACGAAAAAACGATCCAAATTACGCGACGAATGGAATTTTATCAAGCTAATCACTATAATAAAATATTTTAATGATTATATAAATTTTTGGATGTCCGGATATATTCAGAACGTAAGATATGCGTGAAAATGCAAACTTATGCACTTTTTGACGCTTTTAGTCCCTGATTGACCAAAAAGTTTGTTTTAGCACACCGAACCCCTCAAAGCCTATTTCTAAGCTAGGTAAGGGATATTTATGGTATGTTTAACCTATGATCATGTTTCGGAATGTTCGTTACTATTCGATTCGGTATACCTTTGCAGTTTGACGCAAATAGTCCCTGCGATCGAATAAACTTGATTTCGACACACCAAACCCTCCAAAACTTATTTCTAAGTTATGTAAAGGTTTTTTAAGGTATGTTAAGCCTATGTCACTATTACGGAGTGTTTGTCGCATCAAACTAATTATGTTTACGCATCGGTTCGCGTATAACTCTCAAGAAGACGATTTAGTGCTCGAAATCGAACGAGAATTGATATGTGCAAATAATACACATATTTATACAAATCCCAAGTATGAAACACAATATTTCATTGATTTGGTATTTGTTCGATGGTTAAATAGACACAGATGTCATAGTCTCCCCTACTTTAGGAAATTTCGTCCCAAAATTTATTCGTAGGAGTCTGTTTGTGACGTTTGTGTTAAATAATTGCCTTTCAGGAGGTAGCTCTAGTCTGTAGGCCACTTTTCCGATTCTTTCAATGGTCATGAATGGTCCAACATAGCGTGGTGCAAGTTTTCCTTTCTTTCCAAATCTAATCACACCTTTGCAAGGGGATACCTTGAGTAGGACGTGATCACAGACTTGAAATTCTAAGGGCTTGCGTCGTCGATCCGCGTAACTCTTTTGACGGCTTCTAGCTGTCTGTAGGTTATCACGAATCTTCTTGACTTTGTTTGTAGTCTTTAGAATGAGTTCAGGTCCAGTAAGCTGAGCTTCACCTATCTCATTCCAGCAGACCAGTGAACGACATTTTCGACCGTATAAAGCCTCGAAAGGAGCCATGTTGATGCTAAAGTGATAACTATTGTTGTAGGAGAATTCGATCAACGATAGATGCGAATCCCAACTACCACCAAAATCGATCACACAAGCTCTAAGCATATCCTCCAGTGTCTGGATTGTTCTCTCAGACTGACCATTCGTTTGCGGATGATAAGCTGTGCTCAAATTAAGTTGGGTTCCCATAGCAATTTGCATAGTTCTCCAAAAGTGAGATGAGAATCGAGCATCTCTGTCACATATAATGTTCAAATGAATACCATGTCGGGATACAATCTCATCTACATAGATCTTGGCAAGTTTGTCAGCAGATAGATCCTCACGGATCGGCAAGAAATGTGCTGACTTGGTTAGACGATCAACGACTACCCAAATGGCATCATGAACCCTATTAGTGCGCGGCAACTTGGTAATGAGATCCATCGCAATGTTTTCCCATTTCCAAACCGGTATCTCTGGTTGCTCCAATAATCCGGCCACCAATACTGGGTTCGAAGATCCTTATACATTTTAGATACATATTGTCTGCACCAGGATGAATAGATACATATAAGGCAATGTCTTTCTTCATACCCGGCCACCAATACTGGGTTCGAAGATCCTTATACATTTTGTCTGCACCAGGATGAATAGAATAACGAGACTTATGAGCTTTATCCATTAGCAAGGTGCAAAGATTGTCTTGACTTGGGACCCACAAACGGTCCATGAAATAATACAATCCATTGTCTTTCAATTCAAGCTCAGTCTTAATATGATATGGTAATTCCTTACCAATCAAGTCTTGTGATACACAAGTATGTTGAGCCTAAAAATGCGGGTTTGAATATCAGATCTAACCTAAACACAGTGAAGCTTGACACGCTCCTTACGATTCAATGCGTCAGCCACGACATTCGCCTTACTAGGATGGTAGTGAATTTCGCAATCGTAGTCATTTAGAAATTCGACCCAACGACGTTGTCTCATGTTAAGTTCTTTCTAATTGAAAATACGCTGAAGACTTTTATGGTCAGTGAACACTACATATTTTGTACCGTATAGCTAGTGTCTCCAGATTTTGAGAGCAAAAACTACTGCACCTAACTCAAGGTCATGAGTTGTGTAGTTCTTTTCATGTAGCTTTAACTGTCTCGACGTGTAGGCTATGACTTTGTTTCTTTGCATGAGAACACAACCAAGGCCCAAGTTGGATGCATCACAGTATACGAAAAAATCATTGTTGCCCTCAGGTAAGGATAGAATAGGTGCATCGCAGAGTTTCTGTTTCAAGGTTTGAAAAGCTTCTTCCTGTTTGGATCCCCACTTAAAAGGTTTATTCTTTTGAGTTAAAGCAGTGAGAGTAACTGCAATGTTGGAGAAGTTTTCAATAAAACGGCGGTAATAACCCTCTAGACCAAGAAATGATCGAACCTCGGTAGGAGTAGTAGATGTATCCCAATCCTTAATCGCATTGATTTTGGCGGGATCTACATGAATACCTTGTTCGTTAACGATGCATCCCAAAAATTGGACTTCCTTAAGCCAAAATTCACACTTGGGGAATTTGGCGAAAAGTTGTTCTTTCTTTAGGAGTTCCAATGTAAGATGGAGATGCTATTCATGATTAGCTTGTCACACCCCGACCGCGTAAAAAAACAAACCGCGGCGGAAACGTCGAGGAGTGATGCGAAAAAATTATTGTTTCAACAACCATGGTAATTAAAGTTATGTATTATTAAAGTTAAAGTGTTTACATTGTCTTTGAGTTCAAACTAAAATAACATAATTAACTGTCTTTTATGCCACTAAGGCCCGAGTCCGCCTAAGTGAAGCACAAACATCATCATGCATTAGCACCTGAAACATATGTAAAAATAGGTACGTCAGCATAAAAATGATTGTGAGATACATAGGTTTTGTTTATGCAGGATTCATGACTTGTGGTTTAAAAAGTGTCTAACAAAATGGAGTCATGAACCTTGTAAAATGTTTTATGAAATCATGTGAAAATTGATATGAAAATCAATGATGATGAAAGAACAATGCATGGTTAAATGAATAACCAAGTAAAAGTGAATTTGTATAAAATATGTAAGTTGTAAAACAATGTTAAGTTCTTGTATAAAATGTTTCATGTCTTGTCCAAGTGATTTAGATAACGCAACCATGTATACTACGATAAAAGCACTTATATATAGGAAGTACCTAGCGGCGTATCCACCATGTTTTTATCATATAACACATAGCCCCGTTACATAAATCACTTATCAATAACCAACCAAAATGTCTTGTTTAAAACCAATGTCAAATATTTATGTGTAAACCATGTACAATGTCATTTGTGAAATGTATCATGTATAACCAAATGTAAAGCATAGCAAGTAGAAAGATATCTATTTAACTACGTGATATGTCAATGTGATAACAATGTCATGTATGGTGAATAACTAGTAGTTACTCAACCATAGGAAAATGTACAAAACAAGGTTTTTGAATAAACCTAAGTTTAAATCAAATGTTATGTTTTGCAGAAAACAGTGCTTTATGATTACAAACATTTATGCAGTAATGTTAATCGCATAAATTCAAGCCTTGCGACTATGGCGACAAACCTTTAAACAAATTAAAGGTTTATCTAAGTTATGTATATCGGATTCTGTCATTCCCAACTTCCAAACAAACCTAGGAAGTCGGAAACGGGAGTTGTCAATTCCTATGGTACCATTACATACTACCGAGTGGCGTGATCAATGTTAATGAATGTATTATTGTCCCGATTAAACACACCAAATGTCATAACCAATGTAAGCATGCTATGAAAACCATGTACTAGGTATGCTAAGTAAACATGCCTAGTAGAAATGTCCATGTAAAACAATGTGCTAGCACGCTTAGTAAACATACATAGCAGAAATGTCATGTAAAATCAATGTGTCCATATGCTAAGTAAACATATGCAACAAATGTGTAATAAATCAATGTGCTAGCATGCTTTACATACATAGCAAAACATAATTGAAAGCATGAACTATATATGTACTAGGTGAAACTAGCATGTTTATGTCATAAAAGCAATGAAAGCATGAAAGTAACAAGTATGTACATGTGTATCACCCCAAAATATTTGAAAATGGTAAAAGAGGGAAACTATGTACTCACTTGGGATTGCTTATTAGTCTTGAGAATAAGACCAATTAAAGCTCCAAGTATCACGGAATCAAACGGCACCTAATATAGGTAACTATGTTAATAAACGGATCCTAAATCGGGAGATAGGATAGAATGAGGTTCTATAATTCAAATGAGTATTTGAACTCATATGGTATGATTTAATAGACCTTACATTCTGATTTGAAAGTCTACCTAAGTGTATTTGACCCGTTTCGACCCATTATGGTAGTATAAGCCACTATAATGCGTCGTTTGCGTAAAACTATGTTCGAATGGTTAACTATGTGCTATGTCAAGTCTTACATGCCCAATTATCCCTAAACATGTTACTAAATCAGATTATATGTCAAAAATATGTTCACATATGCATAATACGGTTTTATGCTTCAAAAGGGCATTTTGGTCATTTCCTATGGGCATGTAAACTACTTAACGAGTAACTAACCAATCCTAAGTGATCATAAGGTATAACCTCAGAGGTTATTCCCTATGCAACTATGATCACTAATCATGCTTGGTCGGATCCTAATGATCGACCAAACGGGTCGGGTTCGAAAGTCTAAGCGGTTGTTTAGACCACTTAACTTACGACCCTAAACAAGCACTAAACTAATAGTGACGAGTTAAACATGTCAAAACATGTTTAACCTACTTAGAAAACAGATTTGGTATCAAAACAAAGTGTTTTGATACCTAAAAGTAGTTTCGTGGCAAAATGCGTGCTAAATCGCATTTTGACCGAAACTTTGACTCGTCACTACGCCTAGTTAACGTGGTAATCAGTAGGTATAATCGCTAAGGATTATAACCATCGTGATTACAATCACGTTGCAAAGTTCAACTGAACTTTGCATTGACCATTGACTGGTCAAACTGAAAGTCAAACACTGTTTGGCTTTTTAAGCTGGAAAGCAATAAAAGAATGAAAGAAGGCTTACAAAAGGTCCTTGCTTGAACTTGATCTTATAAATTCTCAGGTATGAATTTATTAAAACCCCAACTTAGAGAATTTTAGATCAAGTGTGAAGAACCAAATGAAATGGCCAAGCTATATATACTTGTGGTGATGTTCTAGGATCATTACAAGTGGTTTGTTTGGCCATTAAGCAATAATTCCCAGCCATACAAGTGTTTAGGGACAGCTAGCATGACTTGGAGAAGTGTTAACTTGATGATCACACAAAGGAATTGCAAGAAAGTCCCTTAGAAATCAAACAGCAGCTGAAAAACTGATTTTCTGGAACTGGGCATATCACGAGGCCCGCGTAAGAGTCACACTGGGCTTACGCGGCCCGTGTGAACTCTGCAGATCAGCCAAAGTTTCCAGAAATTATAGTTCAGGTCCCTACACTTGCGTAAGCTCATTTTTGGCCCTTTTGACCCCCGTTAAGCCATTTTCAAGGCTCTACAAGGTCAATAAAGTTTAGAGGACTCAAAATGTGCTTGGAAAACTCTCGGATGTCGGCTCGTTTGGTCGTACGGTCGCGTTATTCGTTAAATTACGACGAAACTCAAACGGACGCGAAAACGAACCAAATTAAGCAACGAGCGGTATTTTTGCATGCCGAGCACTAAAATAAAAATATTTTAGTGTGTACAAAAATTTTGGATGTCCAGATGTTGTCAGAACGTAAGATATGCGCAAAAATGCAAACTTACGCCGTTTTTGACACTTTTAGCCCCTGTAAGATCATATAAGCATGTTTTCGCACACCGAACTTATCAAAGCTTATTTCTAAGCTATGTTTAGGTTATACATGGTATGTTTAACTTATGATCATGTTTCGTACTGTACGTTGCCTTACGAAACGGCAGACTTTTGCAGTTTGACGCAAATAGTCCCTAAGAGCGAATAAACTTGTTTTTGCCATACCAAAGCCTTCATAACTTATTTCTAAGTTATGTAAAGGTTATTTAAGGTATGTTAAGCTTATTTTTCTGTTCCAGAGTGTTTTTCATGATAAACTGATTACGTTTACGCATCAGTTTGCGTATAACCTTCCGGAAGGCGATATAGAGTTCAAAATCAATCAAAAATCAAAACGCACAAAATGTCAAACATAAATAACAAACATTGGGATCAAAATCCATTTTTTTATTAATATTGTATTGTTCAGAGTCTGTAAAATGATTACACAAGCACAGATGTCACATAGCTCGTGTCTTAGAATAGATCAAAATGTCATCGATGAAAACAATGATGAACTTGTCCAAATAAGGCTTACAAACCTTATTCATCAAGTCCATGAAAACAGCCAGAGCATTAGTTAGACCAAAGAGCATAACAATAAACTCATAGTGACCGTATCTTGTGTGAAAGGTTGTCTTGGGAATATCTTCTTCAAGTACTCGAAGTTGATGATACCCAGAACGTAGATCAATCTTTGAAAAGCAAGTAGCACCCTGTAACTGATCAAAGATATCATCAATGCGAGGTAGGGGATATCGATTCTTGATGGTAAGCTTGTTAAGCTCACGATAATCGATACACCTCCTAAAAGACCCATCTTTCTTTTTCACAAATAGGACAGGAGCGCCCCAAGGTGAAAAGCTTAGACGAATGAATCCTTTGTCAGAAAGCTCCTGAAGCTGTTTAGATAACTCTTGCATCTCAGACGGTGCAAGACGGTATGGTGATTTAGCAATAGGATTTGCACCAGGTACAAGATCAATACGAAACTCAACTTGGCGTATAGGGGGTAAACTAGGTAATTCTTCAGGAAATACCTCAGGATAATCCCGAACAACAGGGATATCTTGAATAGTCTTATCCTTGCCTTTCTCCTCTACGACATGTGCTAAGAACGCAACATAGTTCTTTCATAGGTATTTTCCGGCTTGGGTAAAAGTCATGAGTTTAAGACTACTAACAGGTTTCTCCCCACGAACTTCTAGGATCACACCAGTCGAAAGCGATATACGGACAATCTTCTCAAAACAAACAACCTCAGCGTGGTACTTTGCTAACCAATCCATTCCCACTATAATGTCAAAACTTCCAAGTTGCATTTGCGTGAGTTCGATAGGAAAAAGATGGTTATTAAGGTTCAACTAGCATTTTCGAAGAATAGAATCAAGTACAACGGGTTCACCACTAGCTACTTCTACTATCAAGGGCTTTCCTAATTTTGTTATAGTTATCGAAAGCAAAGGCTCAAAAGCTAATGACACAAAACTCTTTTCGGCACCCGAATAAAAAAGAACAAAAGCAGATTGGTCGTTAACAAAGAACGTACCGTTCACCACTTTGTTGTTCGCGCGTGCCTCGTTTTCATTTAGATTAAAAGCTCGACCATGAGCCTGTGCCTGATTTGCGTTTGCTAACTTCGGGCAGTTGTTCCTGTATTGGTTCAGATCCCACAATTGTAACACGAACCAGGCGGGTAGTGAGGTCGTGCAGGCTATTTGGCGGGGTTTTGTGAAGGGCTTTGTGCTGCCTGATTTTGGTTAGGAGCAAAGCGGCAGGTGTTGGCAAGATGACCAAACTTACCACAGTTTGTGTGGATGCGGCATTGCACAAGTGGTTGGTGGTGACTGTAACACTTGTTGCACAGAGGTGCATTGCCAGCGTACTGCCTCTTGGCAGCAGGTGGTGCAGGCTGATTAAGAGCTTCCTGGTTAGCTTGTGCGGTAACAGCGAAGTTCTTGGAAGCCTTACGTTTCTTATACTTCCTAGAAGACTCAGCCTTTTTACCCTTTTGTTACTTGGTGTTATCAGACTGTTTCTGTTTCTTGTCTCCCTTCCTGTGGAGTTTACCCTTTTTGACTTGAGAGTCAGTTAGGGTTGTGGCTAGCTCAATGGCCTGTCGGACGTTAGTAGGTTTACTGCCAGTGATAAAAACATGAACAAGATCTGGCAAACCATTTATGTATTTCTCAATTGCCTTATCCAAAGGCGTGACCATCGTCGGACAGAGCAAGCTTAACTCCCCGTACCTATCAGTGTAAGCCCAGTGTTCACCACTGTCTTGCTTTAGATCATGGAACTCATTCTCTAGTGCCCTCTGCTCATGACGAGGGCATAACTCTCTCACATAAGAGCCCTGAGTTCCTCCCATGTTTGACCTAAAGCAACCTCAGCACCTCGATCTCTCATTAACCCATTCCACCATGTGAGAGCCCTCTTTTGGAATACGCTAGAAGCAAACTCGACCTTACGATTGTTAGGACACTGAACATGGTGAAAGGTGCTCTCAAGACTCTCAAACCACTGGAGGAGCCCAGTTGCTCCTTCAGAACCACTAAACTTGAGCGGTTTAGCCGAGTGAAAACTTTTAAAGTTGCACGGAGAGATTTGGAAGCATAGTAGCCATCTGTTGTGCTATAATAGCCGCCAGTTCGGCGTTAGGTTGTTGAGCATCACGTCGAGAAGGCGTTCTAGAAGAGGAAAACATGAGAGAAAACGAGTGAGATTATGTGATGAAAATGAGATGTCACAATTATTAAGAAAATGTAAGGATTCACTACCTCATAACAAACAGACGACACACAGTGACAAATCAAAGTAAATGGGTCATAATAATGTATCGCGAAGACATGCTTTAGCCTATAAGTGGACACTCACCCCAAGAGTTACCAGGTAAGAGGGACTGGTCTGATACTGCGGATTTGTACGAACACTCTAGCCTTAGACAGAAAAATCGAGGTACAGGCATCCACCCTTCCAGATTGCACGTGTTCACATTATTTAGAACCATACTTTGACGAGATTTTGAAAACATGGAAGGGTTAAAGTCAAAAAGAAATCATCCAAGGATAGATGATTGATTTCAAAATCATTTTGGAAATTTGTGTTCATGTTAACTTGTGTTAGGGTCCTAAAAAGGTTATAGTCTAGGCCAAAGCATTACTAATAAACTAATTCCCTATAACCATGAGCTCCGATACCAACTCTTCTGTCACACCCCGACCGTGTAAAACAACAAACCGTGGCGGAAACGTCAGGGAGTGGAGCGACAGAATTATTGTTTCACAACCATGGTAATTAAAGTTTTGTATTATTAAGTAAAGTGATTACATTATCTTTGAATTAACAAAAATATAACATAATTAAACTGTCTTTTTAAGTCACTAAGGCCCGAGTCCGCCTAACTGTAGCACAATCAACATCGTACGTTAGCACCTGAAACACATGTGAAAATAGGTACGTCAGCATAAAAATGCCTGTGAGATACATAGATTTTGTTGATGAAGGATTAATGACTTGTAGTTAAAAAAAGATGTTTAACAAAAGTAGTCATGAACCTTATAAAATTGTTTTCTTTTATAAAATCATATGAAAATCGAAGTGAAAATCAGATGATAATAAAAGAAAATTCATTGTTAAATAAATAACCAAGTAGAAATGAATTTGTGTAAAATGTATCGTTTGTAAAACAATGTCTTGTAAAAATATGTGTTTGTATAAAAATGTGTCTTGTCTTTGTTTCTGTCGAAGTGGTTTAGATAACGCTGCGATATATAATATCATAAAAGCACTTATATATAGGAAGTATAAGCGGCGTATCCACCATGCTTTTATCATATTACACATGCCTCGTTATATAAATCTCTTTATTAATAACCACCAAAAATGTCTTCTTTAAACCAATGTCAAAGTGTTCATGTGTAAACCATGTTCAATGTCAAGTGTAAACTATGTCATGTATAATCAAATGTAATGTATAGCAAGTAAAGAGTATTTACTCAAACCATATGTAATGTGTAACCAAATGTCATGTTTGATGAATAAAAAGTATTTACTAAACCCTGTATGAAAATGTACAAAACAATGTTTTTGAATAATCCTAAGTTTAAAACAAAAGTTATGTTTTGTAGAAAACAATGCTATATGGATACAAATATTTATGTAGTATTGTTTATCGCATACCTTCAAGCTTTGAGACTGTCGGATAAACCCTTAACAAGTTAAAGGTTTATCAATTATGTATATCGGATTCTGTCATTCCATACTTCCAAACAAACCTATGAAGTCGGGAA
This sequence comes from Helianthus tuberosus, assembly GCA_030545235.1. NCBI lineage: Eukaryota > Viridiplantae > Streptophyta > Magnoliopsida > Asterales > Asteraceae > Helianthus > Helianthus tuberosus. The sequence goes on from CM060402.1 coordinate 2,578,886, forward strand.
CGAGATTTGTCAAGTCCTATGGTACCATTACATACTACCGAGCGGTGTGATCAATGTTAATGAATGTATTATTGTCTCGTTAAACATACCAAATGTCATACCAATGTAAGCATGTTATGTGAAAACCATGTACTAAGTATGCTAAGTAAACATACATAGTAGAAATGTTCATGAAATCAATGTGCTAGCATGCTCAGTAAACATACATAGCAGAAATGTGATGTAAATCAATGTGTCCATATGCTGAGTAAACATATGCAACAAAAATGTCTTATGAAATAAATGTGCTAGCATGCTCATTCAACATACATAGCAAAACATAATTGAATTCATGTACTATATATGTACTAGCTAAACATAGGAAGTATATGTCATAAAAGCATGAAAAACACGAAAGTAACAATGTATGCACATGTGTATCACCCCAAAATATTTGAAAGCGGTAAAAGAGGGGTCTATGTACTCACTTGGGATTGCTTATTAGTCTTCGAATTAAGACCAAATAAAGCTTCAAGGATCACGGAATCAAACGACACCTAATATAAACTACGTTAATAATCAGATCCTAAATCGGGAGATAGGATAGAATGAGGTTCTATAAATTAAATGAGTATTAGAACTCATATGGCATGATTTAATAGACCTAACATTCTAATTAGAAACTTAACCTAAGTGCTTTTGACCCGTTTCGACCCATTAAGGTAGTTTAAGCTACTTTAACGTGTCGTTTGCGTAAAACTAAGGTCGGATGGTTATCTATGTCCTATGTTAAGTCTTACATGCCGAATTATGTTTAAATATGTTACTAAATCAGTTTAGATGTCAAAAACTTGATCACATATTCAAAATATGAATTTATGCTTAAAAAGGGCATTTTGGTCATTTTCAATGGGCATATAAACGACTTAACGGATAACTAACCAACCTAAGTGATCAAAAGTTATAACCTTAGTTGGTTATTCCCTATGCAACTACGATCACTAAATAAGCTTGGCCGGATCCTAATGATCGACCAAACGGGTCGGGTTCGAAAGTCTAAGCGGTTGTCGAGACCGCTTAACTTACGACCATAAACAAGCACTAAACTAGTAGTGACGAGTTAAACATGTTTAACTAAGTTAGAAAACTAAATTGGTATCAAAACAAAGAGTTTTGATACCTAAAAATAGTTGCGTCGCAAAATGCGCATAAATACGCATTTTGACCGAAACATTAACTCGTCACTACGCCTAGTCAACGTGGAAATCAGTAGGTATAATCGCTAAGGATTATAACCATCGTAAAGTTCAATTGAACTTTGATTTGACCAATTGATGGTCAAAGCCGAAAGTCAAACACTGTTTTACTTTTAACTTAAAATAGCTAAAAATATTAACTAGCCATGAAAGAACACTTACAAGGCTCTATGGCTGAAAGATTAGACTAGAAGAACTCAGGTAGACGGCTCCAAAAGATGGAAATCCACCACTTAGAGTTCAAAGATTGAAATGAGCAATGAACAAGGTAGAATGGAGGGGTATTTACAGTTTTCTTGAATCAACAAGATCTTGACAAGTGTTTGTGTGGACTTCAAGGAAGGATCCTAGCCTTACAAGTGTGTGGTCCAGCTTGCAAGCCTTGGAGGATACTTAAAGTGCCCACAAGATTGAGAAAACTAAGTTGGAATACAACTTGCAACTGCTGGGAAGCTGCTGTGATATTTCTGTCACTGGCACTATGTCGCGCCCCGCGTAAGATATAGGTGTGGCCTTCGCGGCCCGCGACCTAATGTCTAGAATTTTCAGATTTGTTCAGTTTCAGTCCCTGCATGCAAATAACTTGATTTTTGACACGTTTAAGCCCCGTTAACCCATTTTCAAGGCTCTAAAATGAAGTTAAACTATAGGGGACTCAAAATATGCTTGGAAATATCACGGATGTCAGTTCGTTTGGTCGTATGGTCGCATTATGCGGTTAATTACGACGAAAACTCGAACGGAAGCGAAAACGATCCAAATTAAGTGACGAATGGTATTTTTGCATTCCTGTCACTAAAATAAAATATTTTAGTGACTGCAAAAATTTTCGGATGTCCGGATGTGGTCAGAACGTTAGATATGCGCATAAATGGAAACTTACGCCGTTTTTGACACTTTTAGTCCCTGTTGATCAATTAAGCGTATTTACGCATACCGAACCACTCAGAGCTTATTTCTAAGCTATGTTAAGCTTATTTATGGTATGTTTAGCTTATGATCACGTTCCAGAATGTACGTTGCCATAGGAAATGGCAGACTTTTGCAGTTTGACGTAAATAGTCCCTGTAAGCGAATAAACTTGTTTTTTTTTCATACCAAACCCTTTAAAACTTATTTCTAAGTTATGTAAAGGTTATTTAAGGTATGTTAATCTTATGTTTCTATTCCAGATTGTTTGTCGCATTAAACTGATTACGTTTACGTATCAGTTTGCGTATAACTTTCTAGAAAGCGATATAGAGTTTAAAATCGAACAAAAATCAAAACGTGCAAAATATCAAACATAAATAAAAAATATTGGGATCAAATCACCTTGTTTTATTGATAATTGAATTGTTCGGAGTTATAAAATGATTACACAAGCACAGTTGTCATAGGATGTGGCGACAAAGGACATTATCGGAAGGACTGCCCAAAGAAAAATCAAGCTCGTAGGAGCATTTTCACAAAAGGAGCACGCAAGGCACACCAGGACCCGAACGTAGTTACGGGTACGTTCCCTATAAACTGACACTTTGCATCTATTCTATTTGGTACTTGCGCCGACTTTAGTTTTGAATCTATAGAACTTAAGGATATACTTGGCTTAGAAACAAGTAAACTAGATACCCCATATTCTATAGAGTTGGAAAATGGGAAATTAGTCGAGGTGGATAAAGTTATTAAGGGATGTACACTTGGACTTTGGGAACGAAAATTTTCTATCGATCTTCTACCAATTGGTTTAGGTAGTTTTGATGTAGTTGTCAGAATGAATTGGTTGTCTGACAACCAGGCGGAAGTGGTTTGTCACGAGAAAATCATCCGCATCCCACTGTTGAATGGAGAAACACTTGTGATTCATGGAGAGAGGCGTGAAACGCCCCTGTGAATTATCAATTGCATAAAGGCGCAGAAGTTCCTCCGAAAAGGCTGCATAGCTTTCCTCGCACACGTCATCGACAAGGAGACCAACGGGCGAGACTCGACAAGCAAGGGCATGACCCTCACAAATGTTGAACATACAAAAGAGGAATGCATAAACTTAAGATGGTGACTTGTATATAGTGAGTTACAAGTCTAGTGATTAACGCACATAGAATACTTATAGGTTACGACTCTTACAACACAAACCCGGTGAAGTTTACGACGCAAGATACGCAAACCTGTGAGTTCATATCCCTCTTTTCTCTTAACTATTTTCGGATTTATAACTCTCAGGGGTGAAATACATGTTTCAATGGTATGGTTTAGCTAAGGAATGAATTGTTAGGTCATGTGGATGGGTAGGCGCACTCCTAAAGCCATTAATCTTGGTCAGATTGAGGGGTAGGTGTGACATTTGTGCTCTTGTAAACAATGTATGATGTAGAACAATATAAATTATCAATGAAACAATGTTTTTTGGTCTCAAAGTTCACTTATTTGGGTATGACAATTTCACGTTTTAATTCTAGTTCGATTTCAAGTTTAAAATCACTTTCTAGAAGGTTATACGGAAATTGTTACGTAAATGTAATCATTTTAACGCGACAGACACTCTGTAAAAGTAACATATACTTAACATACCATAAATAACCGTTACATAACTTAGATATAAGTTTTAAAGTGTTTGTTGTGTCAAAAACAAGTTTATTCGATCATAGGGACAATTTATGAAAAACTGTAAAAGTCTGCCAATTCGTCTAGCAACGTGCACTCCGGAACAAGATCATAAGCTAAACATAGCTTAGACATAAGTTTTGAAGGGTTCGGTATGCGAAAATACGCTTATTAGATCACAGGGGCTGAAAGTGTCAAAACTGCGAAAGAATGCATTTACATGCATATCTTGCGTTCTGACCAAATCCGGACGTCAAAAAAAAATTTATTCATTAAAATATTGTATTTTAGTGATAGGAATGCAAAAACTTCATTCGTTTCGCAATTTGGATCGTTTACGCGTTCGTTACGATTTCCGTCGTAATTAACCAAAAACCGCAACCGTACAGCCAAACGAACTGACATCCGTAACATTTTTTAGCATAATTCAAGTTGAATATACTTTAACTTCATGATGAAGCTTGAAAATGGGCTTGACGGGTGTTAGAAGTGCCGAAACGCGATAAATCAAGTTTAGGGGCCAAAGCTGCCAAAAAGCAAACTTCAGCCCCAGCAGCAAGGTCGATACGGACCGTATGGAGGACCTTTGTGGTCCGTAAGCTAGTCCCAGATCAGCAGATTTAGTGAATCTTCAAAACCAGCTGTTGCAACCTGTTTTGATCATAGTGTTTGCATCTTGTGGGATGGTTTGTGTGTTTATCAAGTTCCCCAATTAGTGTATAACATGTGTGTGGTGAGGATCATGCTTGAAACAACTCAAAAACACTTGGTAATGATCTAAAGGTTGATGATTTCCTATAAATACCCAAGCCATTTCATTCACAACTTGCTCATCTTCTTTTCTTCTATAATTTGCTCTAAGTGGAGGCAATCATATTGTTGAAGGCCCCCTACCTGAACATTCTTAGTTCTTTTTCCAAGCTTGGACCCTTTGTAAGTGTTCTTTCCTGCTTGGTTATTTATTTGGTGAAGTCTTAGAGGTTTGGGGTGAAAAACCTTTGGGTGGTTTGAGACTCGTGTCGTGTACCAAAGCCCAAAAATACCTACGAAAAGGATATGTGGCCTTTCTGGCACATGTCGTAGAGGAGAAAGGCAAGAGCAAGTGTATTCAAGATATTCTTATTGTTTGAGATATCGAGAGGTGTTTCCTGAAGAACTGCCTGGTTTACCCCCAGTTCGTCAAGTGGAGTTTCATATTGATTCTTGTAGCTTATGCCAACCCGATTGCTAAAGCACCTTACCGTCTTGCACCATCTGAGATGCAAGAGTTATCGAAACAGCTTCAAGAGTTATCTGACAAAGGATTCATCCATCCGAGTTATTCACCTTGGGGCGCTCCAGTCATGTTTGTGAAAAAGAAAGATGGATCTTTCTGTATGTGTATCGATTACCATGAGCTCAATAAACTCACCATCAAGAATCGATATCCCTTACAACGAATTAATGATCTCTTTGATCAGCTGCAAGGTGCTACATGTTTTTCCAAGATCGATTTGCATTCTGGGTATCATCATCTTCGTGTACTTGAAGAAGATATTCCCAAAACTGCTTTCCACACGAGATACGGTCACTACGAGTTCACCGTCATGCCTTTTGGTTTGACAAATGCTCCAGCTATCTTCATGGACTTAATGAATAGGGTTTTTAAACCTTATTTAGACAAGTTAATCATTGTGTTCATTAATGATATTCTTATTAATTCAAAGTCTCGAGCCAATCAGGAACAACACCTTCGTCTGACAATGAAACTCCTAATGAAGGAACAACTTTTCACCAAGTTCTCCAAATGTGAATTTTGGCTTAAGGAATGCCTTTTGGTTTGACAAATGCTCCAGCTATCTTCATGGACTTAATGAATAGGGTTTTTAAACCTTATTTAGACAAGTTAATCATTGTGTTCATTAATGATATTCTTATTAATTCAAAGTCTCGAGCCAATCAGGAACAACACCTTCGTCTGACAATGAAACTCCTAATGAAGGAACAACTTTTCACCAAGTTCTCCAAATGTGAATTTTGGCTTAAGGAAGTTCAACGAGCAGGGTATTCATGTGGATCCTTCCAAAATCGCTGCAATTAAGGATTGGAACACACCTACTACAGCCACAGAAGTTCGCTCTTTTCTTGGTCTTGTTGGTTAATATCAACGATTTATCGCGAACTTCTCAAAGATCGCGGTTCCTCTCACTGCTTTGACTCAGAAGAATAAGCCTTTTGAGTGGGGACCCAAACAAGAGGAAGCTTTCCAAACACTGAAACAAAGACTCTGTGATGCTCCTGTTTTATCTTTACCTGATGACGATGATGATTTCGTTGTCTATTGTGACGCATCGAATCTAGGCCTTGGTTGTGTTCTCATGCAACGAGGTAAAGTCATAGCTTATGCGTCAAGGAAATTGAAAATACATGAGAAGAACTACACAACTCATGATCTTGTGTTAGGCGGTGTGGTTTTTGCTCTCAAAATTTGGAGACACTATCTCTATGGCACGAAATGTGTGGTTTTCACAGATCACAAAAGTCTCCAACATATTTTCAAACAGAAGGAGCTAAACATGAGACAACGACGCTGGATTGAACTCTTGAACGATTACAACTGCGAGATTCGTTACCATCCTGGTAAGGCGAATGTCGTAGCCGATGCGCTAAGTCAAAAGGAATGAGTCAAGCTACATTGTGTTCGAATTCTACCTGATATTCAAACTCACATCTCTCAAGCTCAACATACTTGTGCTACACAAGATTTAATGGGTAAGGAATTACCATGTCAACTAGAGCTCAAACTCGAAATGAAAAACAACGGGTTTCTTTATTTCTATAACCATTTGTGGATCCCACGACAAGAAAATCTTCGCACTTTAGTGATGGACGAAACTCATAAGTCTCGTTATTCAATCCATCCTGGTGCTGACAAAATGTACAAGGATCTTCGTACTTCGTATTGGTGGCCTGGTATGAAGAAGGATGTTGCCTTATATGTGTCTAAATGCCTAACTTATCTTAAAGTCAAGGCTAAACATCAACGACCATCTTCTTTGCTTGTAAAACCAGAGATACCGGTTTCGAAGTGGGAGAACATTACAATGGATCTCATTACTAAGTTACTGCGTACATATAGAGGTCAAGATGCCATTTGGGTAGTCATTGATCGTCTTACTAAATCAAGAAACTTTTTACCGATACGCGAGGATCTATCTGCTGATAAATTCGCCAAGATCTTTGTTGATGAGATTGTAGCTCGACATGGTGTTCCTTTGGACATCATATCTGACTGTGATGCTCGATTCTCATCTCACTTTTGGAAGACAATGCAATGTGCAATGGGAACCCAACTAAATCTGAGCACTGCTTATCATCCACAAATGGATAGACAATCAGAGAGGACGATACAAACATTGGAGGATATGCTTAGAGCATGTGTGATAGACTTTGGTGGAAATTGGGATTCGTATCTACCGTTGATCAAGTTCTCTTACAACAACAGTTATCACGCGAGCATCAATATGGCAACGTTCAAAGCTTTATACGGTCAAAATCGTTTACCTATCTGTTAGAATGAGATCGGTGAAGCTCAGCTTACTGGACCTGAACTCAATCTGGAAACAAAAGACAAAGTCAAGAAAATTCGCGATAATCTTTTAACAGCTAGAAGCCGTCAAAAGAGTTATGCGGATATGCGATGCAAGCCCTTGGAATTTCAGGTCGGATACCATGTCCTACTCAAGGTGTCCCAATGGAAGGGAGTGGTGAGATTTGGAAAGAATCGGAAAGGTTGCCTATCAACTTGAGCTACCTCCTGAACTTGGGAATATTCACCCAACATTCCACCTGTCCAATTTATGAAAGTGTTTATCCGATACTGATCTTCACATTCCACTCGATGCAATTCAAGTTGATAACACAATGCACTTTGTCGAGAAACCTATGGAAATAATGGACCGTGAAGTCAAGCGACTGAAGAACAAACGAATACGATTAGTCAAGGTTCGCTGGGAGTCCAAACATGACGCAGAGTTTACTTGGGAACGTGAGGACCAAATGAAGGCAAAATATCAGCATTTGTTTTCACAAGTTTCCTCTAGTTAAAATTTCAAGACGAAATTTCCTAAAGTAGGAGAGACTGTGACATTTGTGCTCTTGTAAATAATGTACGATGTAGAACAATATCAATTATCAATAAAACAATGTGTTTTTGTCTCAATGTTTGCTTATTTGTGTATGACAATTTCACGTTTTTATTCTAGTTCGATTTCAAGTTTTAAATCACTTTCTGGAAGGTTATAGGCAAACTGTTACTTAAATGTAATCAGTTTAACTTGACAAACACTCTAGAAAAGTAACATATACTTAACATACCTTAAATAACCTTTACATAACTTAGAAATAAGTTTTGAAGGGTTTGGTATGTCAAAAACAAGTTTATACGATCACAAGGACTATTTGCGACAAACTGTAAAAGTCTGCCAATTCGTATAGAAACGTACACTCCGGAACAAGACCATAAGCTAAACATACCCTTAATATCCTTTACATAGCTGAGAAATCATTTTTGAGGGGTTCAGTATGCGAAAATACGCTTATTAATTCACAGGGGCTAAAAGTGTCAAACTGCGAAAGTATGCATTTACGTGCATATCTTGCGCTCTGACCATATCCGGACATCCAAAAATATTTTTAATCATTAAAATATTGTATTTTAGTTATATGAGTGCAAAAACTTCATTCGTTTCGCAATTTGGATCGTTTAACCGAAAACTGCAACCGTACAGCCAAACGAACTGACATCCGTAACATTTTTTTAGCATAATTCAAGTTGAATATACTTTAACTTCATGATGAAGCTTGAAAATGGGCTTAACGGGTGTTAGAAGTGCCGAAACACGACAAATCAAGTTCAGGGGCCAAAGCTGCCAAAAAGCAAACTTCAGCCCCAGTAGCAAGGTCCAAAACCAGTTGTTGCAACCTGTTTTGATCATAGTTTTTGCATCTTGTGGGATGGTTTGTGTGTTTATCAAGTTCCCCAATCAGTGTATAACATGTGTGTGGTGAGGATCATGCTTGGAACAACTCAAAAACACTTGACAATGATCTAAAGGTTGATGATTTCCTATAAATACCCAAGCCATTTCATTCACAACTTGCTCATCCTCGTTTCTTCTCTAATCTGATCTAAGTGGAGGCAATCACATTGTTGAAGGCCACCTACCTGAGCATTCTTAGTTCTTTTTTCAAACTTGGACCTTTGTAAGTGTTCTTTCATGCTTGGTTATTTATTTCAAGCAAGAAAGTCAAACAATGTTTGACTTTCAGCTTTGACCATGATTTCGTCAAGACAAAGTTCGTTCGGACATTGCAACATGAGCGTAATGACGATGGTTATAGTCCCTTGTGACTATATCTACTGATTACCACGTTGACTAGTCGAACTGACGAGTCAAAGTTTTGGTCAAAATGCACAATTATGTTCATTTTGCAACAAATCTATTTTCAGGTATCAAAACACTTTGTTTTGATATCAAATCGGTTTTCTAACTTAGTTAAACATGTTTTAATATGTTTAACTCGTCATTTTTAGTTTAGTGCTTGTTTAGGGTTATAAGTCAATCGTTCTAAACAACCGCTTAGACTTTCGAACTCAACCCGTTTGGTCAATCATTAGGATCGGCCCAAACATATTTTGTGACCATAGTTGTATAGGGAGTAACCTTTCGAGGTTATACCTTATGGTCACTTTGTTTGATTATTTGTATGATAGGTAGATTATATGCCTTAGGAAAATGATCAAAATGCCCTTTGCATGCATAATTTGAATTTAAGCCTATGTAACTTAAATTTTGACACTTAAACTGATTATGCAACAATATTAAACATGTTAGGGCATATAATACTTGTCATAGGACTAGTTAGACCATCTGAACGCGCTAGTGCGCAATTGACGCGTTAAAGTAGCATAAACTACCTTAACGGGTCATAACGGGTCATAAGCACTTAGGATAGGTTTCAATTCATAATGTATGCTTTGTTAAACCATATTATATAAGTTCCAATACTCGTTTGGTTTACAAGACGTCATTCTACTCGATCTCCCGATTTAGGTGTCGATTTATTAACATAGTGATCTGATACTAGGTGCCACTTGATTCCTTGATTGCCCGAGCTTTGTTAGTTCACTTTATCGAGGATACCTTACAATCTCAAGTGAGTACATAGTTCCCCTCTTTTACTGTTTTCAATAGTTTTGGAGTGATTCATATGTGCTAAACGATTTCGATTTTTCAAAAAAATACTATGGTTTATATTAAACACAACGATTTCAATAATGTGAACGAACTTGTTGGAGTGTTGGTCGAAAGACATTGAATGACATTCATTAAGTATGATCAAGCCGACCAGTAGTATGTTATGGTACCATAGGATCCGACAAATCCCGTTATCGGACTATCACCATAGTTATGGGGGTAATGTGGGTAACGACAGAACCTGATGATTGTTAACTAACCCTTTGGTGGTGTGTTAATACAATTGAACGATGGACGAGTCACACAGGTTTGAATGTGTTCAACGAGACGACCAAAAGTTAGTTTTCATAATTAAACCACGAACGATATGAACGAATTGAACGAATTGAACTAGTTGAACGATGGTTTATAACAAGAATGAGTTGAACGATTTGAATGATTGGTTTTGATAACACGAACGAATTAGAATAAGTACAATTAAACGTTTGGTTTTTGGTAAGTGATTAGATAACGGGACGGGTGTAATGTGATAAAATCATGGTAGATACGCCGCTGGTACTTCTTATATATAAATGCTTTTATCATATTACATTTCATGGTGTTATTTAGTTAACTTGGACGATTGATTTCAAAACAATGACACGCGACGATGTTTACTAAATGATATAAACCATACGAGTTTTATTACAAGAACGATTTACTACTTGGTTTACAAAAACAAAGGATTTAGTCAAGGTTCATGGCAACGAGGTTTTCTTAAACATATAACTTACTTGTTTTAGTTGGTTAATAATACTGCAATACCAAACACTTTACAAAACAAGGTTTTCAAATTCGACTCATGTAGTCGTACGAGGTATTGCAACATGTAAACAAGCCATGAATCTGACACACTCACAAAACCTATGTACTCGCCTACATTTCTTGCTGACTTTATTTTCACATATGTTTCAGGTGGTATTTGATAATGTTGATGATGACTAGGATGGATGCTCACATAGGATCGGACGAGGCCTTAGTGACTTATTAACAATGATAGACAATATGTTTGTGTTTTTCTTTTAAATTTCAAGACAATGTACATAACTTAATTCAATAAAACGAAACTTCAATCCTTGTGTTGTGAAACAATGATTCTGTTGCTCCACTCCCCGACGTTTCCTCCGCGGTTTTGTTGTTTTAATGCGGTTGGGGTGTGATAGCAGGAGTGGTAGATCTATCGTGTGTAGCGAGTCCCACTCATGGGTCCTTGTGTGGGCGCATGTAGTGACTATGTCGTTCCAGCCGGATGGACCGAAGGAAATTCGCTAGGCTTGAGCACTTCCTACGTCACCACACATATTAATGTCTTTGCAAAACATTAATGATCTGTTCATAGACACGTTACATACCAATTATTAAAAGAATCTCTCAAATGTTTACAAGTTTATTTGGAACTCATACAATACGCATGAACTCGCTCAACTTTTGTTGATTGTTTTCAAACTTACATGTATTTCAGGAAACTAGATGGATCTTTGGCGCTGGTGTTGTTTTCAAGCTGTAAATTTCAAGTTTAGATGTCATCCACTTTTGAAGGGTTTGATTCGTATATCTCATTCTTGATGAGATATAGGATGTAAAGCCTCGTGAAACTAGTCTCTTGTTAAAGAAGCCCCTTTTATGGAACTTATTATCTTTTGATGGTTTGTAACTTAACTTAAAAGTATGTTGGTTGGAACTTAAACAACTTGTGTTTGTAATGTTTCTAAAACTTACAAATGGATGGACGTCATTTTAGTCATATAGTTGTTTATTATAATCTGATGCAATGAAAACTGATCAAGTCACACGTATACGCTTCTGCAAAAGTCAGGGTGTGACAAATTGTTTTGTGCCAGCTTCTTGTTTGAATCCTTGCTCTCTAAGTTCATGAAAATTCCAGCTTCTTGCCTTCAATGGACATGTGTTAACACCCCCCTCTGATCATGACACATCAAGGACACATGGATTGATTTTCATGGCTCAAGAATGCTATAAATAGCAAGGAATTTCATTCATTTTCACTTGCTCAATTCTCGTTTCTTTCTCCCATATTATTGGAGCTTGTTTCTAGTCATTGGAAGCCTCCTATTTTGAGTTCTTATAATGTTCTTCAACATAAGTAAGTACTCTTCCTAGTTCTTTCTTTATTTTAGTTATTTTGAGCTAAAAGTCAAACAATTTGACTTTCTGTTTGACTTTCGGTTCTGACCATAATTGGTCAAGTCAAAGTTCAATTGAACTTTGCAACGTGATCGTAATCACGAAGGTTATAATCCCTTGCGATTGCACCTTATGATTACCATGTTTACTAGGCAAAATGAAAGCTTCTGAGATCTGAATGTGTTACCAGATGATTTGTTATCCGATGAAGATTTACTGATTATGGAGATTACCGTTTATACTAATCAATCATTCAGGAGTGTGCTTAAAGGTGATCACAGGAAACAAGATTTCAGATTTTTGTAGGTATTCATAAATTTGAAGTTTATCGATGAAGTGTTCGAAGTTTCTGTCAATTACAGGATGCATTTTTGAAGATAAGATGATCGGGCAGGCGGAATGCGTGATGGAGCTGAAATTGAAAATAAAAAACCGAACGCGGATGTGGTTAAAGTCAAAACAGAGATGTTGCATTGATTAAATTCAAGTTGATGATTATTTGTGACACCTGTGTCACTTCAACCATCAAACAAATACCAAACCAGTGAAATATTGTATTTCATACTTGGGATTTGTATAAATATATGTATCGTTTGCACATATCAATTCTTGTTCGATTTCGAGCTTTAAATCGCTTTCTGGAAGGTTAAACTCAAACTGGTGCATAAACGCAATCAGTTTAACGCGATGTACACTTCGGAACTGTGACGTACGCCAAACATACCCTAAATATCCTTTACATAACTTAGGAATAAGTTTCGAAGGATTCGGTATGGCAAAAACATGCTTATTCGAACTTTAGAACTATTTACGACAAAACTGCGAAACGAACGTTGGTGACCGCCCGGATAATATTTAAACCCTAAAAAATATTCTGTTATGATTAAAATTTTATTTTTGATCATGTCCGTGTTGAAAAATAAATTAAAACGCTTAAAAACATTATTTTTCAAGTTTAAGCACGTACTGCGTGTTATTGCGTAACACAGTGCTTCTACTGCAAAACGCAGACAACGCAACCAGTCTCGGCAACTGAAATTTATTTCAGTAATATTTTGGCGAGTTTATTTTTATAGAATAATAAAAATAATTTAGAACGCCATAAACCGAGATTTAAACGCTAGATAAAATACCCGGTATCCAGTTAAACACCTGTTTTTATCTAAATTACCAACCAAAACTTACACTTTACCCCCCCCCCCTATATGTTCACGGTCACTAAGGGGTGGCCCCCACTAAAATCTTGCCAATATCCTACAAAATCCATTATTGATCTTTCTTAGATTTCTTGTGATTCATTAGATTTCCTTGGATTCTATATGATATTCTATATGATTTCTTGTGATTCACTAGATGCCTCCTCGACGCAAATCGCTGCTGTACTCCCAAACCTAGTTACCTAGTTAAACCAAGCAAACAACAACAAAAACGCACCTGTTCCGTGCAACTTTAAGACATTCAACTCTGCTAAACCTTTGAAGTTTTCTGGGACTCAAGGAGCAACCGCGCTCCTATAATGGTTTGAAAGTTTGGAGAGCACATTCAGGCATGTGCAATGTCCGAATGAGCGTAAGGTGGAGTTTGCATCCAGTGTGTTTGAGAAGCATGCTCTTACATGGTGGAACGGGGTGATGCGTGATAGGGGTGCCAATGTGGCACTAGCTTAAAACTTGGGAAGAGCTTCGAGCTCAAATGATGAAGGAGTTTTGTCCTCGTCATGAGCTTAGAGCGTTGGAAAGAGAATTCGACGATTTGAAGCAAGACAGTGGTGAACACCGAGCCTATACTGATCGTTATGAGGAGTTGAGCCTGTTATGTCCTGCTATGGTTACACTTGTGGAGAAGGCGATTGAAAAGTACATTGATGGTCTTCCTGACTTAGTTTAGGATATCGTTACTCGCAGCAACCCTACTACCGTCAGACAGACCATTGAATTGTCTGCTACCCTGACTGAATCCCAGATCGGGAAAGGTAAGCTTTTTCGAAAGGGTGACCCGAAACCATCTGACAAGTCTGCACAAGATGAACCAAAGGATAAACAGGCTGAGACATCCAAGAAGAAGAAGCGCAAGGCTTCACAAAACTTTGCCGTAGTTGCTCAGAACAATCAGGTTGCACCAAACCAGCCAGCATAACCTCGTACAAGGAAAAACTATGTTGGTACCGCACCTTTGTGCAACAAATGCAACTGTCATCATCTGGAGCAAGTGCAGTGTCACAAATGTACCCACTGCAGGCGATTGGGACATTTAGTCAATACCTGCCGTTATGCTAACCAAGCTGCTGCAAATCCTGCTGCTGTTCAAGCACGGTTTCTACCTGGGTCGTGTTATAACTGTGGTGACCTTACTCACTACCGCAACTGTCACACCCCGACCGCGTAAGACAACAAATCGCGGCGGAAACATCGGGGCGTGTTGCAACAGAATTAATGTTTCATAACCATGGATATCAAAAGTGTTTCGTTTTATTAAACATTGAGTAATTACATCGTCTGGAAATCTAAATACACTATATAAACATAGTCTATCATTGTTATTGAGTCACTAAGGCCTTGTCCAGTCCTATGTGAGCATGCATCTTATCAATCGATATCATCCAACAATACCTGAAACATATGTGAAAACGAGGTCAGCAAAGAAATGCTGGCGAGTACATAGGTTTTGTGAAAATAAGGTTCATGACTTCTGTTTAAGAAAATGTTTAGTCGTGAACCTTGAAATTTTGCTTTGTCATTGTAAATCATTTGAAAAATAATAAGTTTAGATGATATGTATAAATAAGAGAATAATGCATGATCAAATGAATAACCACGTAAAATGAGTTTGTATAAGATAAGTTGTTTGTAAATAAATGTCTCGTGAAAAGTATGTTACTTGTATAAAATGTTCTATGTCTCAAACTGAAATGATTCAAATAACGCTACCATATGTAATACCATACAAACACTTATATATAGGAAGTACCAGCGGCGTATCCACCATGTTTGTATCATATTACACACGCATCGTTACTTAATCATTTAACCAAACCAAACCAACCAATTGTCAAATGTATTGAATAATATGTCAAAGTGTTCATGTCAAATGTCTATGTCAAATATCCATGTATGGCAAGTGAAATGTCTCAACTAAACCATATGCACAAAAACAAAGTATTTAAGTAAAACTTAGTTTAAATCAATACTATGTTTCGTGGAAAGGCATGATCAAATGTAAATCATGCCCAAATGTTTACCCAATCGTTAAACCATCTTGTTTTAATCGTTCAAATCGTTCTTGTTTTAACTGTGAAACTACTTAATGGTCGATTCTCTAATAACATTCAAACCTTCTTGACTCGATCCTCGTTCCAACTCGCTCTCGTTCTCGTTCTTAACAAATCCTTACCAAAGGATAAGTTAATAATTACAGATTCAGTCGCTACCCACAACCCCCACACATAACAATGGGTGCAGTAAATAACGGGATTTGTCAGATCCTATGGTACCATAACCTAATACTGGTCGGCTTGATCATTGCTAATGAATGTCATCGGTCATGTAAACTACAACCAACAAGTTCGTTCACTTTATTGAAATTGTTATTAGTTTTTGAAATCATTGTATTCGTTCTTGAAATCATTGTATTCGTTCTTGAAATAATTGTTATTGTTCTTGAAACCATATTGTAATTGTTCTTGAAACCATTGATAAAACATTTAGCACATATGAGTCACCCCAAAACAGTTGAAAACAGTAAAAGAGGGGAATAATGTACTCGCCTGAGAATGCTTAGAGGTCTTGAACAACAACCAAACAAAGCTAGAGGGAGCACGGAACCAGTCGGCAATCTAAAACTATATAAATAAACCGGACTTAAATCGGGAGATCGGATAGGATGAGGCTTGGTAAACCAAATGAGTATTGGAACTCATATGATATGATTTAACAAGGCCTACATACTACATTGAGACTATCCTAAGTGCTTTCGACCCATCGCGACCCATTAAGGTAACATACGCTACTTTAACGCGTCGTGTGCGCAAAGCGCGTTCGAGACGTCTAACTAGTCCTATGACAAGTATTATATGCCTATACATGTTTAATCATGTTATATAATCAGTTATGTGACAAAAGTTTAGGTTACATAAGCTTAATTACCAATTATACACGAAAAGGGTATTCTGGTAATTTACCTAGGGCATATACACTACCTATCATACAACTACCTAAACAACGTGACCATAAGGTCACCTAATATGTTTGGTCGGATCTTAATGATCGACCAAACGGGTCGGGTTCGAAAGTATAAGCGATTGTTTAGATCGCTTACCTTACGACCCTAATTAAGCACTAAACTAAAAGTGACGAGCTAAGCATGTTAAAACATGCTTAACTAAGTTAGAAAACAAGCTTGGTATCAAAACAAACGGTTTTGATACCCATAAGTAGTTTGGTTACAAAATACCCAAGGATACGTATTCTGGCCGAAACTACGGCTCGTCACTGAGCCTAGATAACGTGGTAATCAGTAGGTATAGTCACTAGGGACTATAACCATCGTGATCACGCTCACGTTATGAAGTTCAAACGAACTTCGCATCGACCATAAACTGGTCAATGCAGAAAGTCAAACAAAGTTTGACTTTCGGACTAGAAAAGCGATAAAAGAACGAAAGAATACTTACGAAGGGTCCCCGAATGCTAACCCAGATCGAAATAGCTCAGGTATGAAACGAAGGTTCCAACTTAGAGCTTTCTTGATCAGATTTGTGGGTTTTGAACAAATGGGGGGTGGGTATTTATAGGAAAAGTAGAGCCGTTAGGATCGTTTCTTGAATATCGTGCCACGATCCGTGCAGTACATTTGTCAAAATGTTGTGGTGGCTAAAATTTGATCTTATCTTGCTGATTAGGAAAGATTTAAACATGTGGTTGTGGTTAAATTGGTTGCAACTTGCTTAAACAAACATTGAATCTGGCCCAGATTAGGCAGTCGCGTAGCGCGACAGGTGAGCCTCTAGGGCTCGCGCTACGCGACACCCTCACCTGATCCAGAAAGTTTCAAAAAGTTACATGTTTGGTCCCTGCACGTGTTTCAAGGCATTTCCGACACTTCCAAGGCCCGTAAAGCCATCTTTAAGGCCCTAAAATGTTGCCTAAACATTGTGGACATGAAACATGTTCAAAAATATGTCGGATGATGGTTCGTTTGGTCGTACGAACGCGATGTTCGCTTAATTACGACGGAATGCGCATAAGCGCGAAAAACGATCCAAATGACGCGACGAATGGATTTTTCTTAAGGCGAACCCTAAAATAAAATGTAGTCATGCTTACATAAATTTTTGGATGTCCAGATGTATTCAGAACGTAAGTTATGCGCGTAAATGCAAACTTGTGCACTTTTTGACACTTTTAGTCCCTGAATGACACAAAAGTTTATTTTAGCACACCGAACCTCTCAAAGCCTATTTCTAAGCTATGTAAAGGATATTTATGGTATGTTTAACTTATGGTCATGTTCCGGAATGTCTGTTACAGTTCAAATTGGCATACTTTCGCAGTTTGTCAACTTTAGTCCCTGTAAGCGATTTAACTTTGATTTCACCACACCAAACCTTCCAAAACTTATATCTAAGTTATGTATAGGTTATTTAAGGTATGTTAAGCCTATTTCACTATTCCGGAGTGTTCGTTGCATTAAACTGGTTATATTTACGCATTTGTGCGCGTATAACCTTCCAGAAAGCGATTTAGGGTTTGAAATTGAACAAGAGTTGATATGTGTAAATGATACACATATTTTTACAAATCCCAAGTATGAAATATAATATTTCATTGGTTTGGCATTTGTTTGATGGCCGTGAAGGCACAGGTGTTACAGTCTCCCCTACTTTAGGAAATTTCGTCCCGAAATTTATTTAGAGGAAACTTGTAAGAGCTTGAAAGCATGAAGTTGAAAAGATCAAACAATATTGGCTAGGTTTCTTGAACTTCTAGTAACCTTAATAACATTATGTTTGCAATGTAAGAGGGACACTTATATACAAGTATATGAAGCGTCTTTGGTGCGTCCACCATGCCTCCATTACATCGTTCTCATTTTGTTATTGTTGTCACTATCGGTTCTTACACATAATAAACCTTACTAGGTTTCTGTGCACTAAATTTCATAATTATGTACGCGTCCATAATCAGACAATTCCTTGCACAGTTCACACAGTCTATTTTATAATGTGTAGGGGAAAACCAATGAACAATCCTGTGATGAGTGTGACTAGACCGCCATAGAGTCCTTTTGACTAAATCAATAAATGATCTAAATAGACTATCAAGGAGTCTGTCCAGCTACATCACTAGACGTCGTTCTTCAACCAAATTGTGAATCAATCTTTTTGACTAGACCACAAAAAGGGTCTCTTATCGAACCAAGGAGTGGTACCATATAACCCAAGGGTCTTAACTACAACGTAGAAGCCCATAAAGGTTAAGGTAGTACCTCTTGAATATCCTACTATGAATCCCTCATATGAAGATATGAAAGATTCTATGAGGATTTGAAAATCGTACCACCCAAAAACATAGAGGAGAACACATAACCACATAACATATAATAGCATAATCGTTCAATTGTTTAATTGTTTAAATTTTGTTATCTTTGGACACGGGTATTTAAAGCATACTAGGAATCAAATCCTTAATTGCGGTAATTTGGATTGATCCATATGAATACCCTGCTTGTTGACTACATGACCCAAGAACTGAACTTCTTTAAGCCAAAATTTCCTTTTGGAGGATTTAGCGAAAAGTTTGTTCCTTCTTTAAGGGTTCCAGTGTCAATGAAAGTGTTGATCGTTATCAGCTCGGGATATGAATGGATCAAGATGTCATTAATAACAATGACGAACTGATCCAAATAAGGCTTGCAGACTCTATTTATTTAGTCCTTGAAGATGGCTGGAGCATTTGTCAATCCATAAGGCATGACTGTAAACTCGTAATGGCCATTCTTCGTGCAGAAAGCCGTTTTGGGAATATCTTCTTCGAGTATACAAAGTTGATGATACCCAAAACGCATATCGATCTTGGAAAAGCATGAAACGCTATGCAGTTGATCGGAGAAATCGTTGATTTAAGGTAGTGGGATATCGATTCTTGATGGTAAGCTTACATAGGCTTACGTTAATCGATATACATTCAAAAAGATCCATTTTTCTTTTCACAAGGAGAACAAGAGTTTCTCCAAGGTGAAAAGTTCGGACGGATGAATCCTTTATCAGACAACTCTTGAAGCTGTTTTGGTAATTCTTACATCTCGAACGGTGCAAGACGATAAGATGTTTTAGATTTAAAAGAAACAAGTGTTTGAGGTTCTTAGGGAGATCACAAGTGATCGTAAAAATGACAGAACCACATGAGTAGTTTTGTCTTTGTGTTGACATCATAAGGTTGGATCATACATTCATACAATTGCATTAGTTAGAAAATAAAACCACAAAATTTTATTTATATAACAACCGCATTGTCTTTAAATGTTACAAGATAACAACCAGAGGAATTTCAAAATTCTACTTGTTCTTCATCATTGATTGCCTCATTGATGTTAAACACTCGTCCACGTGCTGGATTCACATTGACGTTGACGTTCGCATTCGGGTTTGCGTTAGCGTTTGCATTCTCCAGTCTTGGGCAGTTGTGGCGGAAGTGACCCATCTCCCCGCAGTTGAAACATGAACCTAGTGGGAATCTCACAGCATTCCCTTGAACCGGGGCTTGAACCTGAGCAGCCTGATTTTGTCCCAAACGACAAACCTTGGCCAAATGCCCAAGTTTACCACACGTCGTGCATTGCCAGCAAGCTTGTTGTACTGCGTGATGACCGTTGCAGCGTGCACAATAAGGTGCGGTACCGGCATATGCTTTCTTTGTAGGTGGCTGAGCTGGTGGGTTCCGCGGGTTCTGAGCAGTCTGTGCTGTAACAGCAAAGTTCTGGGCACCCTTCCGCTTCTTTGATTTCTTTGACGTCTCACCTTCCTTTCCCTTCTCGTTTTGACCTTTCTTGCTATCCTCATTGTCAGCTGACTGTTTCTTGCCCTTGTCGCCCTTCCTGTGTAACTTGTTCTTCCGAATCTGCGACTCAGTCAATGTCGCAGCTAACTCGATCGCCTGACGGAGTGTGGCAGGGCTACTACCAGTAAGGATGTCTTGTACCGAGTCAGGTAGGCCGTCGATGTACCTTTCGATAGCTATGTCAAGTGGGGTAACCATTGTAGGGCAAAGCAGACTCAGCTCCTCAAACCTATCAGTATACGCCCTGTGCTCGCCACTATCTTGCTTCAACTCATCAAATTCCTTTTCCAAAGCTCGCTGCTCATGACGAGGACAGAATTCCCTCATCATCAGGGCCCTAAGTTCAGCCCATGTCTGTGCCAGAGCAACTTCTGCACCACGATCCCTCATAATCCCGTTCCACCATGTGAGAGCCCTCTTCTGAAACACACTCGAAGAAAACTCAACCTTGCGATTGTCAGGACACTGCACGTGGCGGAAAGTATTCTCGATGCTCTCGAACCATTGAAGAAGCCCGGTCGCTCCTTCAGAACCACTAAACTTGAGTGGTTTAGCCTGGTTAAAATCCTTGTATTTGCATGGAACATTGTTGTTGTTGTAGGCTTGGATCCATTGAGCAAAGAGGTTTGGGAATTGAGCAGCCATTTGCTGCGCAATAATTTCTGCCAGCTCGGCAGTCTCTATCTGGTTTTCGCGTCGAGGAGGCATTTTCTAAAAGAGGAAACATGAAAGGAAACGAGTGAGAGAATTTAGACGAAAAGAATGAGATGAACAAATCTGAAGGAAGCAAGGATAGTGGTCATTTGTTTGTTACTACAAAGCAACAAATGACCTCGGTGATTAATCAAAGTAAATAGGTAAAAATAATGTATCGCGAAGACATGCTCGCCTATAAGTGAACACTCATCCCAAGAATTCCCAGGTAAGCACAACTGGTCTCGCGTCTGATGAGATGTATACGAAGTGCTTGCCTAGACAGAAAACCCAGAATACAGGCATTCACCCTTCCAGTTTGCACGTGTTCGCATTATTTAAAACCCAAAACCTTGACGAGATTTTGAAAATTCAAAGGGGTTCAAAACCTAGAAATCAATCATCCTAGAACAGATGATTAGTTTTCAAAGCGGTTTTGAAATTTATGTTCTTGTTGTGGTCGTCGCCTAAGGATAGGTGACGGTATTGTTTTATGACTAAACGCAAGTAAACTCGCGTTAGGGTCCTAGAAAGGTTATAGACTAGGTCAAAGCATTACTAATTACTAATAACCTAATTCCCTATAACCATTGGCTCTGATACCATCTTTTCTGTCACACCCCGACCGCGTAAGACAACAAATCGCGGCGGAAACATCGGGGCGTGTTGCAACAGAATTAATGTTTCATAACCATGGATATCAAAAGTGTTTCGTTTTATTAAACATTGAGTAATTACATCGTCTGGAAATCTAAATACACTATATAAACATAGTCTATCATTGTTATTGAGTCACTAAGGCCTTGTCCAGTCCTATGTGAGCATGCATCTTATCAATCGATATCATCCAACAATACCTGAAACATATGTGAAAACGAGGTCAGCAAAGAAATGCTGGCGAGTACATAGGTTTTGTGAAAATAAGGTTCATGACTTCTGTTTAAGAAAATGTTTAGTCGTGAACCTTGAAATTTTGCTTTGTCATTGTAAATCATTTGAAAAATAATAAGTTTAGATGATATGTATAAATAAGAGAATAATGCATGATCAAATGAATAACCACGTAAAATGAGTTTGTATAAGATAAGTTGTTTGTAAATAAATGTCTCGTGAAAAGTATGTTACTTGTATAAAATGTTCTATGTCTCAAACTGAAATGATTCAAATAACGCTACCATATGTAATACCATACAAACACTTATATATAGGAAGTACCAGCGGCGTATCCACCATGTTTGTATCATATTACACACGCATCGTTACTTAATCATTTAACCAAACCAAACCAACCAATTGTCAAATGTATTGAATAATATGTCAAAGTGTTCATGTCAAATGTCTATGTCAAATATCCATGTATGGCAAGTGAAATGTCTCAACTAAACCATATGCACAAAAACAAAGTATTTAAGTAAAACTTAGTTTAAATCAATACTATGTTTCGTGGAAAGGCATGATCAAATGTAAATCATGCCCAAATGTTTACCCAATCGTTAAACCATCTTGTTTTAATCGTTCAAATCGTTCTTGTTTTAACTGTGAAACTACTTAATGGTCGATTCTCTAATAACATTCAAACCTTCTTGACTCGATCCTCGTTCCAACTCGCTCTCGTTCTCGTTCTTAACAAATCCTTACCAAAGGATAAGTTAATAATTACAGATTCAGTCGCTACCCACAACCCCCACACATAACAATGGGTGCAGTAAATAACGGGATTTGTCAGATCCTATGGTACCATAACCTAATACTGGTCGGCTTGATCATTGCTAATGAATGTCATCGGTCATGTAAACTACAACCAACAAGTTCGTTCACTTTATTGAAATTGTTATTAGTTTTTGAAATCATTGTATTCGTTCTTGAAATCATTGTATTCGTTCTTGAAATAATTGTTATTGTTCTTGAAACCATATTGTAATTGTTCTTGAAACCATTGATAAAACATTTAGCACATATGAGTCACCCCAAAACAGTTGAAAACAGTAAAAGAGGGGAATAATGTACTCGCCTGAGAATGCTTAGAGGTCTTGAACAACAACCAAACAAAGCTAGAGGGAGCACGGAACCAGTCGGCAATCTAAAACTATATAAATAAACCGGACTTAAATCGGGAGATCGGATAGGATGAGGCTTGGTAAACCAAATGAGTATTGGAACTCATATGATATGATTTAACAAGGCCTACATACTACATTGAGACTATCCTAAGTGCTTTCGACCCATCGCGACCCATTAAGGTAACATACGCTACTTTAACGCGTCGTGTGCGCAAAGCGCGTTCGAGACGTCTAACTAGTCCTATGACAAGTATTATATGCCTATACATGTTTAATCATGTTATATAATCAGTTATGTGACAAAAGTTTAGGTTACATAAGCTTAATTACCAATTATACACGAAAAGGGTATTCTGGTAATTTACCTAGGGCATATACACTACCTATCATACAACTACCTAAACAACGTGACCATAAGGTCACCTAATATGTTTGGTCGGATCTTAATGATCGACCAAACGGGTCGGGTTCGAAAGTATAAGCGATTGTTTAGATCGCTTACCTTACGACCCTAATTAAGCACTAAACTAAAAGTGACGAGCTAAGCATGTTAAAACATGCTTAACTAAGTTAGAAAACAAGCTTGGTATCAAAACAAACGGTTTTGATACCCATAAGTAGTTTGGTTACAAAATACGCAAGGATGCGTATTCTGGCCGAAACTACGGCTCGTCACTGAGCCTAGATAACGTGGTAATCAGTAGGTATAGTCACTAGGGACTATAACCATCGTGATCACGCTCACGTTATGAAGTTCAAACGAACTTCGCATCGACCATAAACTGGTCAATGCAGAAAGTCAAACAAAGTTTGACTTTCGGACTAGAAAAGCGATAAAAGAACGAAAGAATACTTACGAAGGGTCCCCGAATGCTAACCCAGATCGAAATAGCTCAGGTATGAAACGAAGGTTCCAACTTAGAGCTTTCTTGATCAGATTTGTGGGTTTTGAACAAATGGGGGGTGGGTATTTATAGGAAAAGTAGAGCCGTTAGGATCGTTTCTTGAATATCGTGCCACGATCCGTGCCGTACATTTGTCAAAATGTTGTGGTGGCTAAAATTTGATCTTATCTTGCTGATTAGGAAAGATTTAAACATGTGGTTGTGGTTAAATTGGTTGCAACTTGCTTAAACAAACATTGAATCTGGCCCAGATTAGGCAGTCGCGTAGCGCGACAGGTGAGCCTCTAGGGCTCGCGCTACGCGACACCCTCACCTGATCCAGAAAGTTTCAAAAAGTTACATGTTTGGTCCCTGCACGTGTTTCAAGGCATTTCCGACACTTCCAAGGCCCGTAAAGCCATCTTTAAGGCCCTAAAATGTTGCCTAAACATTGTGGACATGAAACATGTTCAAAAATATGTCGGATGATGGTTCGTTTGGTCGTACGAACGCGATGTTCGCTTAATTACGACGGAATGCGCATAAGCGCGAAAAACGATCCAAATGACGCGACGAATGGATTTTTCTTAAGGCGAACCCTAAAATAAAATGTAGTCATGCTTACATAAATTTTTGGATGTCCAGATGTATTCAGAACGTAAGTTATGCGCGTAAATGCAAACTTGTGCACTTTTTGACACTTTTAGTCCCTGAATGACACAAAAGTTTATTTTAGCACACCGAACCTCTCAAAGCCTATTTCTAAGCTATGTAAAGGATATTTATGGTATGTTTAACTTATGGTCATGTTCCGGAATGTCTGTTACAGTTCAAATTGGCATACTTTCGCAGTTTGTCAACTTTAGTCCCTGTAAGCGATTTAACTTTGATTTCACCACACCAAACCTTCCAAAACTTATATCTAAGTTATGTATAGGTTATTTAAGGTATGTTAAGCCTATTTCACTATTCCGGAGTGTTCGTTGCATTAAACTGGTTATATTTACGCATTTGTGCGCGTATAACCTTCCAGAAAGCGATTTAGGGTTTGAAATTGAACAAGAGTTGATATGTGTAAATGATACACATATTTTTACAAATCCCAAGTATGAAATATAATATTTCATTGGTTTGGCATTTGTTTGATGGCCGTGAAGGCACAGGTGTTACAGCAACAATTGCCCAAGACTTGTTAACGCAAATCCAGCGCGTGGACGAGTGTTCAACATAAACGAGGCAAACGCGAACGACGATGCAGCAGTGAACAATTAGTCTTTTTTATTTCTTTGATTGTTATCCTTCGACGTTTGGAACAAACCAGCTGTTATATATAAATAAAATTCGTGGTTTCAATTATATCTTACGAAATAGTTACGTTTGTGTGTGTGGTTGATACAACCCTACGATGCCGACACCAAGGAACCATGTTCTTTACAAAACAAACTACTCGTGTGATTCTTTCATTTTATGATCACTCGTGATCTCCCCAAAAATCCTAAGTACTCGTTTCTTTTAAGAAACAAAGTACAAGGTACAAATTACAAATTCTTAAACAGATACTTGAAATACCATTTCAAATCTTTGATTTGATATCTAAATGTACTTTCATGAGTCCTTAAGTGGATTCATTGTGTGCTCTAATACGAATGTTACGATACGACCAAGACAAAGCCAAATCCTTATAAGATCTTCCTATCTTCATAGTTAGATTCTTGGGATGTTTTGATTACCAATGGAAGTCCTCGATTGGATTTCTGGTGTACTTTAAGTGCATTAATTCAAGTTAATGAACGAGCTAATAACTAAGTTAACAACTATGCGATTATGTGATTATGTGTTTATGGGTGATCCTAAAGCTCGCTATCTAAGTCCTAGTAGAATCTTCCGTATTTTCATATGTTGGATTCTCACAAGGATACTCAAAGTACTATCTTAAATTCCTTAAGGGGCTTTTCTATGCAAATAGTAAGAACCTTGGATTCCAAAGTGCTATTTCAAAACGATTATTTGATTCAATAAAAAGACCCATTAGTGGCCTATTTAAAGAGATTGTACGATGGTCTAGTTAAGAAGATCATGTGTTGATCTGGTTGAGAAGATCGCTCGTTGATCTAGTTAAAAAGATCCTTTGATGGTCTAGTTAAGTCACTTCATGATTATTCGATTGATCTTTCCCCTACGCATTATGAAATGAACTGTGCGGACTGTGCAAGAAATTACGTAATTATGGATGCATACATAATTATAGAATTCAGTGCACAGAAATCACAGCAAGTTTTATCATGTGTTAAGACCTATAGTGATGGGAATAACAAAACTGGAACAATGTAGAAAGGAGCATGGTGGATACGCCGCTGGTACTTCCTATATATAAGTGTTCTTTATTACATTGCGAACATAGCGTTATTTAAGTTACTAGAAGTCCAGGTCCTTGACCAATGTTATTTTATCTTACACTCTCCGACTCTGTTTTCAAGAACACACAAGTTACCTATAATAGTCTTCATAGGAAACGTTCTCCCATCCATTGTTCAAAGCTCCATGCTTCTGTTGCATTAACGACATCACATTGACAGATGACAAATTTGCTAAGAGTCCAAACATTGCCCATAGTTTTACTTAGGGTTCGAGGGATTCATTCAAAAGTGAAACCATCACAGTTGCCTTTAGAAGTTTCCTCAAATTAAATTTCGGGATGAAATTTCCTAAAGTAGGGGAGACTGTGACACCTGTGTCACTTCAACCATCAAACAAATACCAAACCAATTAAATATGGTATTTCATACTTGGGATTTGTATAAATATATGTATCGTTTGCACATATCAATTCTTGTTCGATTTCGAGCTTTAAATCGCTTTCTGGAAGGTTATACGCAAACTGGTGCGTAAACGCAATCAATTTAACGCGACGTACACTCCGGAACTATGACGTAAGCCAAACATACCCTAAATATCCTTTACATAACTTAGGAATAAGTTTCGAAGGATTTGGTATGGCAAAAACATGCTTAGTCGAACTTTAGAACTATTTACGACAAAACTGCGCAACGAATGTTGGTGACCGCCCGGATAATATTTAAACCCTAAAAATATTCTGTTATGATTAAAATTTTATTTTTGATCATGTCCGTGTTGAAAAATAAATTAAAACGCTTAAAAACATTATTTTTCAAGTTTAAGCGCGTACCGCGTGTTACTGCGTAACACAGTGCTTCTACTGCAAAACGCAGACAACGCAGCCAGTCTCTGTCACACCCCGACCGCGTAAAACAACAAATCGCGGCGGAAACATCGGGGCGTGTTGAAACAGAATTAATGTTTCATAACCATGGATACCAAAAAGTGTTTCGTTTTATTAATCATTGAGTAATTACATCGTCTGGAAATCTAAATACACTATTTAAACATAGTCTATCTTTGTTATTGAGTCACTAAGGCCTTGTCCAGTCCTATGTGAGCATGCATCTTATCAATCGATATCATTCAACAATACCTGAAACATATGTGAAAATGAGGTCAGCAAAGAAATGCTGGCGAGTACATAGGTTTTGTAGGAGTGTCGAAATCATGGCTAGTTTAGACGTTGCAATACTTTATTTAAAAACCTTGTTTTGAAAAGAGTATAATATTGCAACTTAATTAACCAACTCAAATCAAGCGGGTTATAATTTGTAAAACCTCGTAGCCATGACTCTTAACCCAAAAACATTTGTTTTAGTAAATTATTTGAAGAACAATGATAAGTTCAGGTGATATGTATAAATAAGAAAATAATGCATGATTAAATGAATAACCATGAAAAATGAGTTTGTATAAGATAAGTTGTTTGTAAATAAATGTCTTGTGAAAAGTATGTTACTTGTATAAAATGTTCTATGTCTCAAACTGAAATGATTCAAATAACGATACAATATGTAATACCATACAAACACTTATATATAGGAAGTACCAGCGGCGTATCCACCATGCTTGTATCATATTCCACACGCATTGTTACTTAATCACTTAATCCAAACCAAACCACCCAAGTAATGTTCATGCCCAATCGTTAAAACATCGTGTGAAACCCAATCGTTATCCAATCGTTAAAACATCGTGTGAAACCCAATCGTTATCCAATCGTTAAAACATCGTGTGAAAACCAATCGTAAATCGTTTAATTCGTTTTAGGTCGTGAAACTACTTATATGATCGTCTCGCTAATAACATTCAAACCTTCTTGACTCGCATTAATAAACCCTTACCAAAGGATAGATTAACAATTCGCATTAATAAACCCTTACCAAAGGATAGATTAACAATTCGCATTAATAAACCCTTACCAAAGAGTAAATTAACATTTCGCATTAATAAACCCTTACCAAAGAGTAAATTAACAAATTACAGATTCAGTCGCTACCCACAACACCCACACATAACTACGGGTGTAGTAACTAACGGGATTTGTCAGATCCTATGGTACCATAACCTAATACTGGTCGGCTTGATCATTGCTAATGAATGTCATTTGTTATGTACTACAACCAACAAGTTTGTTCACTTTATGAAATCGTTATTAGTTTTGTATAAATCGTTTTAGTCGTTTTTGAAACCATCGTTATAATATTGAAAACATTTAGCACATATGAGTCACCCCAAAACAATTTAAAACAGTAAAATAGGGGAATAATGTACTCGCCTGAGAATGCTTGGAGGTCTTGAACAACAACCAAACAAAGCTAGAGAGAGCACGGAATCAAACGGCACCTACTATAGGTAACTACATTAATAAACCGGACCTAAATCGGAAGATCGGGTAGCATTAGGGTTTGTAAACCAAACGAGTGTAGAGACTCATGTCATTTGGTTTAACAAAGCCTATATGCTAAATGAAACTTAACCTAAGTGTCTACGACCCATTACGACCCGTTTAGGTAGCTTATGCTACTTTAACGCGTCGTTCGCGTGAAACGCGTTCGGACCGCCTAACTAGCCCTATGACAAGTGTTATATGCCTAAACATATTACATAATCAGTTATGTGACAAAGGTTTAGGTTACATATGCTTAATTACCAATTATACATGAAAAGGGTATTCTGGTAATTTACCTAAGGCATATAAACTACCTATCATACAACTACTCAAACGATGTGACCATAGGGTATAACCTCGGAAGGTTATTCCCTACCTACTATGGTCACCTAATGTATTTGGTCGGATCCTAATGATCGACCAAATGGGTCGAGTTCGAAGGTATAGGCGATTTATTAGATCGCCTACCCTACGACCCTAGACAACGTGGTAATCAGTAGGCATAGTCCCAAGGGACTATGACCATCGTGATTACAATCACGTTGCGAAGTTCTAACGAACTTCGCATTGACCATTACTGGTCAACGCTGAAAGTCAAACAAAGTTTGACTTTCTGACTCGAAAAGCAGTAAAAATAAGGAAAAGAACGAAAGAATACTTACGAAGGGTCCCCGAATGCTAACCCAGATCAAAATAGCTCAGGTATGAAACGAAGGTTCCAACTTAGAGCTTTCTTAATCAGATTTGTGGGTTTTGGGGTTGAGGGTGGATGGGTATTTATAGTATTCGGTCCACCGTTAGGATTGTTTGTCGATTATCGTGCCTTAATCTCATGCGTACACTTGTCGGAAGCTTATGGTGGCTCATTAGGCCACTCACCATAAGAGTTAGACACATGGCAAGGGATTAAGGAGTGGTAAACAGCTGTGATCTGCTGTTAAAAACACTGAATCTGGTCTGGGAGTTGCTTTACGGACCGTAAGCTTGTGGATGTTGAGGTCCGTAAGCTTACTTTGGCAGAATTACAGTTTTGGTCCCTGCAATGTAATCAGCCCATTTTTGACACGTTTAAGGCCCGTTAACCCCATTTCAAAGCTCTAAAATGAAGTTAAAGTATAGGGAGCTTAAAACATGCTCAAAAATATCTCGGATGTCGGTTCGTTTAGCCGTACGAACGCGATGTTCGCTTAATTACGACGGAATGCGCATAAGCGCGAAAAACGATCCAAATGACGCGACGAATGGATTTTTCTTAAGGCGAACACTAAAATATAATGTAGTCATGCTTACATAAATTTTTGGATGTCCAGATGTATTCAGAACGTAAGTTATGCGCGAAAATGCAAACTTGTGCACTTTTTGACACTTTTAGTCCCTGAATGACCCTAAAGTTTATTTTTAGCACACCGAACCCCTCAAAGCCTATTTCTAAGCTATGTAAAGGATATTTAAGGTGTGTTTAACTTATGGTCATGTTCCGGAATGTCTGTTACAGTTCAAATTGGCATACTTTCGCAGTTTGTCAACTTTAGTCCCTGTAAGCGATTTAACTTTGATTTCACCACACCAAACCTTCCAAAACTTATATTTAAGTTATGTATAGGTTATTTAAGGTATGTTAAGCCTATTTCACTATTCCGGAGTGTTCGTTGCATTAAACTGGTTATATTTACGCATCGGTGCGCGTATAACCTTCCAGAAAGCGATTTAGAGTTTGGAATTGAACAAAAATTGATATGTGCAAATGATACACATATTTTTACAAATCCCAAGTATGAAATACAATATTTCATTGGTTTGGTATTTGTTTGATGGCCGTAAAGGCACAGGTGTTACAGTCTCCCCTACTTTAGGAAATTTCGTCCCGAAATTTATTTAGAGGAAACTTGTGAGAGCTTGAAAACATGAAGTTGAAAAGATCGAAAAATATTGGTTAGGTTTCTGAACTTCTTGTAACCTTAATAACATTATGCTTGCAATGTAAGAGGGACACTTATATACAAGTATATGAAGCGTCATTGGTGCGTCCACCATACCCCCATTACATCGTTCTCATTTCGTTATTGTTGTCACTATCGGTTCTTACACATAATAAATCTTACTGGGTTCCTATGCACTAAATTTCATAATTATGTACGCGTCCATAATCAGAAAATTCCTTGCATAGTACACACAGTCTATTTTATAGTGTGTAGGGTAAAACCAAATGAAAAATCCTGTGATGAGCGTGACTTAGACCGCCATAGAGTCCTTTAGACTAAATCAATAAATGATTTAAATAGACTATCAAGGAGTCTGTTCAGCTACATCACTAGATGTCATTCTTTAACCAGATTGTGAATCAATCTTTTTGACTAGACCACTTAAGGTCACTTAAGAATCATGGAGTGGTACTATATAATCCAAGGGTCTTAACTATTACATAGAAGCCCATTAAGGATTTAAGGTAGTACCTTTTGAATATCCTACTATGAATCTCTCATATGAAGATATGAAAGATTCTATGAGGATTTGGAAAATCGTAACACACAAAAACATAGAGGAGAACACATAAACACATATCATATAACCACAAAATTGTTCGTTAATTTGTCTTGTAAATTGCGTACATGCATTTAAAGCACACTAGGAATCCATCCCGTGGATTTCATTTGGTACTTTAAACGTTATCAAGAATCTAACTATAAGGATAGAAAGATCTTTAAAAGAAAAATTCGATTTCGATTATAAGGAACCGAAATGTTCAAATTCAGGTACATAAGGAATCCAATTAAGGACTCAGATTTGAATGATGATCATCCACAAGGATCTAATTGTGAAGATAAAAAGATCCCTTATGGATTTTAGAAGTTGAAGATGTTTTGAAACCTTGCACTGGATGTGCTTAGGTCAAAACATGATGTAAAAAGCTTACGAAATTGAGATGCTAGATATGCCAAGGCGACATATGAAGCAGAATTTTGAAGTTTAAGTCAATGTATGAGGAAAATATTTTTGAAAACTATGCATGGGGTTCTTTTAAGAAAAAGGTGTTTAACGTTTTTTTTTTTTTTTTTGAAACCTTATATATAATACTTTTGAAATAAAGTAGGTGTATTAGGTAGATATATTTACAAAAAAAATGTTTTTAAAATCATGCGAGATGAATTTTGAAATTATGTATAAGGTTTTTGAAAGACATAAATGATGTTTTTCGAAATCATGCACTTGATCAGAAAATGTATTGTGTTAATATTGTCTTCAGACTATATGAAATATTTTGAAATTAGAAAGGTTGGTTTTGATAACATGGCCAATGTTTTTGAAATAACATAGACAATGCATCCAGAAAAAATGTTTTCAAACTATATGAAATATTTTGAGATCATGAAGATTGTTTTGAAATACTGGTACTGTGTATGTTGAAAAATCAAAACGTAATGGGTATGAGATTTGAAAATATCCTTAGTTATCCAACCAAGGATTTAAAGGCACAGATGTGCGTAAAGCACGATTACTCATAATGTCACTTAATTTTCTGTACTTTGTTTCTTAGAGTGAAACGAGTACTTAAAATTTTCGAGGGAATCATGAGCAATCATTTGAGAGAGAGAAATCACAAGAGTAGTTTGTAAGGTACATAGTTCCTTGATGTAGGTATCATAGGAAAAGCCATACACACCTAGCAGGGGGTTGAGCTGGTTGGTTGGGGACTGCTTCACCATTGTGAGCGACCATGGCGAAGTTCTGAGAAGTCTTTCGCTTCTTTGACTTCTTAGGGGATCGTTCATCCATGGTCTTTGATTCCTCGATTGGTTTATTGGCTGATGGTGTTGTCGCCTGACTAGGTCCTGCCTGTCTTGGTGACTCTTGAGTGGCTTCATCCTGGAGATGGTACATGGCAGTAGCTAATTCAACAATCTTCAGGACTACTTCGCCTATTCGCTGAGCGAATTTTGGTTGCTTGCTCAGATATCTGGGCGTCATCGTGATGAAGAGACATTCTTGAAGAAAAAGAAAGGCATAGGGAGAAACAGGTGAAAGATTATTGGACAATCAAAACAGAATGATAACGCATGAAGATTGCGATCATTTGTTTGTTACCTAAGGCAAACAAATGAGACGGTGACTGATCAAAGTAAATGGGTCAAAAATAATGTATCGCGAAGACATGCTCGCCTATAAGTGAACACTCATCCCAAGAATTCCCAGGTAAGCACAACTGGTCTCGCGTCTGATGAGATGTATACGAAGTGCTTGCCTAGACAGAAAATCCAGAATACAGGCATTCACCCTTCCAGTTTGCATGTGTTCACATTATTTAAAACCCAAAACCTTGACGAAGTTTTGAAAACTCAAAGAGGTTCAAAACCATATAATAGAGAGTTCAAAACCTTACAATAGAGGGTTCAAAACCTAGTAATCAATCATCCTAGAACAGATGATTAGTTTACAAAGCGGTTTTGAAATATTTGTTCTTGTTATGGTCGTCGCCTAAGGATAGGTGACGGTATTGTTTTATGACTAAACGCAAGTAAACTCGCGTTAGGGTCCTAAGAAGGTTATAGACTAGGTCAAAGCATTACTAATTACTAATAACCTAATTCCCTATAACCATTGGCTCTGATACCATCTTTTCTGTCACACCCCGACCGCGTAAAACAACAAATCGCGGCGGAAACATCGGGGCGTGTTGAAACAGAATTAATGTTTCATAACCATGGATACCAAAAAGTGTTTCGTTTTATTAATCATTGAGTAATTACATCGTCTGGAAATCTAAATACACTATTTAAACATAGCCTATCATTGTTATTGAGTCACTAAGGCCTTGTCCAGTCCTATGTGAGCATGCATCTTATCAATCGATATCATTCAACAATACCTGAAACATATGTGAAAACGAGGTCAGCAAAGAAATGCTGGCGAGTACATAGGTTTTGTAGGAGTGTCGAAATCATGGCTAGTTTAGACGTTGCAATACTTTATTTAAAAACCTTGTTTTGAAAAGAGTATAATATTGCAACTTAATTAACCAACTCAAATCAAGCGGGTTATAATTTGTAAAACCTCGTAGCCATGACTCTTAACCCAAAAACATTTGTTTTAGTAAATTATTTGAAGAACAATGATAAGTTCAGGTGATATGTATAAATAAGAAAATAATGCATGATTAAATGAATAACCATGAAAAATGAGTTTGTATAAGATAAGTTGTTTGTAAATAAATGTCTTGTGAAAAGTATGTTACTTGTATAAAATGTTCTATGTCTCAAACTGAAATGATTCAAATAACGATACAATATGTAATACCATACAAACACTTATATATAGGAAGTACCAGCGGCGTATCCACCATGCTTGTATCATATTCCACACGCATTGTTACTTAATCACTTAATCCAAACCAAACCACCCAAGTAATGTTCATGCCCAATCGTTAAAACATCGTGTGAAACCCAATCGTTATCCAATCGTTAAAACATCGTGTGAAACCCAATCGTTATCCAATAGTTAAAACATCGTGTGAAAACCAATCGTAAATCGTTTAATTCGTTTTAGGTCGTGAAACTACTTATATGATCGTCTCGCTAATAACATTCAAACCTTCTTGACTCGCATTAATAAACCCTTACCAAAGGATAGATTAACAATTCGCATTAATAAACCCTTACCAAAGGATAGATTAACAATTCGCATTAATAAACCCTTACCAAAGAGTAAATTAACATTTCGCATTAATAAACCCTTACCAAAGAGTAAATTAACAAATTACAGATTCAGTCGCTACCCACAACACCCACACATAACTACGGGTGTAGTAACTAACGGGATTTGTCAGATCCTATGGTACCATAACCTAATACTGGTCGGCTTGATCATTGCTAATGAATGTCATTTGTTATGTACTACAACCAACAAGTTTGTTCACTTTATGAAATCGTTATTAGTTTTGTATAAATCGTTTTAGTCGTTTTTGAAACCATCGTTATAATATTGAAAACATTTAGCACATATGAGTCACCCCAAAACAATTTAAAACAGTAAAATAGGGGAATAATGTACTCGCCTGAGAATGCTTGGAGGTCTTGAACAACAACCAAACAAAGCTAGAGAGAGCACGGAATCAAACGGCACCTACTATAGGTAACTACATTAATAAACCGGACCTAAATCGGAAGATCGGGTAGCATTAGGGTTTGTAAACCAAACGAGTGTAGAGACTCATGTCATTTGGTTTAACAAAGCCTATATGCTAAATGAAACTTAACCTAAGTGTCTACGACCCATTACGACCCGTTTAGGTAGCTTATGCTACTTTAACGCGTCGTTCGCGTGAAACGCGTTCGGACCGCCTAACTAGCCCTATGACAAGTGTTATATGCCTAAACATATTACATAATCAGTTATGTGACAAAGGTTTAGGTTACATATGCTTAATTACCAATTATACATGAAAAGGGTATTCTGGTAATTTACCTAAGGCATATAAGCTACCTATCATACAACTACTCAAACGATGTGACCATAGGGTATAACCTCGGAAGGTTATTCCCTACCTACTATGGTCACCTAATGTATTTGGTCGGATCCTAATGATCGACCAAATGGGTCGAGTTCGAAGGTATAGGCGATTTATTAGATCGCCTACCCTACGACCCTAGACAACGTGGTAATCAGTAGGCATAGTCCCAAGGGACTATGACCATCGTGATTACAATCACGTTGCGAAGTTCTAACGAACTTCGCATTGACCATTACTGGTCAACGCTGAAAGTCAAACAAAGTTTGACTTTCTGACTCGAAAAGCAGTAAAAATAAGGAAAAGAACGAAAGAATACTTACGAAGGGTCCCCGAATGCTAACCCAGATCAAAATAGCTCAGGTATGAAACGAAGGTTCCAACTTAGAGCTTTCTTAATCAGATTTGTGGGTTTTGGGGTTGAGGGTGGATGGGTATTTATAGTATTCGGTCCACCGTTAGGATTGTTTGTCGATTATCGTGCCTTAATCTCATGCGTACACTTGTCGGAAGCTTATGGTGGCTCATTAGGCCACTCACCATAAGAGTTAGACACATGGCAAGGGATTAAGGAGTGGTAAACAGCTGTGATCTGCTGTTAAAAACACTGAATCTGGTCTGGGAGTTGCTTTACGGACCGTAAGCTTGTGGATGTTGAGGTCCGTAAGCTTACTTTGGCAGAATTACAGTTTTGGTCCCTGCAATGTAATCAGCCCATTTTTGACACGTTTAAGGCCCGTTAACCCCATTTCAAAGCTCTAAAATGAAGTTAAAGTATAGGGAGCTTAAAACATGCTCAAAAATATCTCGGATGTCGGTTCGTTTAGCCGTACGAACGCGATGTTCGCTTAATTACGACGGAATGCGCATAAGCGCGAAAAACGATCCAAATGACGCGACGAATGGATTTTTCTTAAGGCGAACACTAAAATATAATGTAGTCATGCTTACATAAATTTTTGGATGTCCAGATGTATTCAGAACGTAAGTTATGCGCGAAAATGCAAACTTGTGCACTTTTTGACACTTTTAGTCCCTGAATGACCCTAAAGTTTATTTTTAGCACACCGAACCCCTCAAAGCCTATTTCTAAGCTATGTAAAGGATATTTAAGGTGTGTTTAACTTATGGTCATGTTCCGGAATGTCTGTTACAGTTCAAATTGGCATACTTTCGCAGTTTGTCAACTTTAGTCCCTGTAAGCGATTTAACTTTGATTTCACCACACCAAACCTTCCAAAACTTATATTTAAGTTATGTATAGGTTATTTAAGGTATGTTAAGCCTATTTCACTATTCCGGAGTGTTCGTTGCATTAAACTGGTTATATTTACGCATCGGTGCGCGTATAACCTTCCAGAAAGCGATTTAGAGTTTGGAATTGAACAAAAATTGATATGTGCAAATGATACACATATTTTTACAAATCCCAAGTATGAAATACAATATTTCATTGGTTTGGTATTTGTTTGATGGCCGTAAAGGCACAGGTGTTACAGTCTCGGCAACTGAAATTTATTTCAGTAATATTTTGGCGAGTTTATTTTTATAGAATAATAAAAATAATTTAAAACGCCATAAACCGATATTTAAATGCTAGATAAAATACCCGATATCCAGTTAAACACCTGTTTTTATCTAAATTACCAACCAAAACTTACACTTTACCCCCCCCCCCCATATGTTCACGGTCACTAAGGGGTGGCCCCCACTAAAATCTTGCCAATATCCTACAAAATCCATTATTGATCTTTCTTAGATTTCTTGTGATTCACTAGATTTCTTTGGATTCTATATGATATTTTAGAAGATCTTGCAAATATTATAAAGACATAAGCTCACATTTCACTCCACTCATCCCTCACTCTCTCTCTCCCTTGAACTGTAACCCTACCTTCATCACCACCTTCATCTTTTTCAATCTTTGTTCTTCAAAATTCAACCCCATTTCAAGCTAAATTCAACATTGTGTGAAGATCCAAAGGTGTTTCCAAGGTGCTTTCAAGTGATTTCAAGCTTCATATCATCAAAATCTCATCAACAACTTACTTGAATCTTGAAGGACAAATAAACAATTTGAGGGATTGTGTTAACATATAAAAACGCACCCAAACGTGAGTACATAGTCCCCTCTTTTACGTTTTCAAATGTTTTGGGGTGATTCATATGTGCCTATTCATTATTTTCATGATTTCGACTATATGATTTCGCATGCAAAAGTACTATATTTTGACAAATTGAACTATTATACATGGTTTAAACACTGATTTCCAAAGTTTGTTACGACTATTTGTTTGTTCATATGTTTATTTATACATTCATTAACATTGATCAAGCCGATTGGTAGTACGATATAGCGCTATAGGACTAGACACCCCATTCCTGTTGTATGGAATGTCAGAAACCAAACTTTATCCAAATAGAATTTGCATTTGTGGTATTTCTATAGTCTCTAAAGTGTAGTTTGATGCACTAAGGTTTGAATGTATTACTAAATCGCGATATATGGTATATTTCGATATACTACCAACGTGATACTGTTTTGCTAAAGCATAGTTGATATGCTGTTGTTTACCAAAGTATAATTTGATATACTATGTACAAATCCAACATATATTTTGTTATTTACTAAAACATAGTTGATATGTTAATTACCAAACCAAAGTATACTTATGATCTACTACCGAAAACTATTATTTTAACAACTAAAGTATATTTGATATACTATATGTTTAACTGTTTTGAAACTAAAATATATTTTAATATATTACTTATCCGACTTTCTTAAAAGCAAGGTATATTTTTATTTATACTACAACTTTCATATCAATGCAAAGTGTTCTAGAAACCAAACTTTTATCAAGGATTCATGGATACTTTTATAAACATATAATCTTTTTTATATGATCCAAAGACATGAATCTAATTAACAAAACCTATGTTACTCACATGCACTTTTATGCTGACGTATTTACTTTCACATATGTTTCAGGTTTTATTTCGTGACGACTGTTGATTGCTTTACATAGGATGGACATGGGACTTAGTAAATATAAAAACATGAACGGCAATTGTACTATTTGTTGATCAAATTCCAAGACAATGTAACTTTTTATGTAATAAAACAATATTCTAAATTCCATGTGTTGTGAAACTATGATTCTGTTGCAACACTCCCCGACGTTTTCGCCACGATTTGTTGTTTTACGTGGTCGGGGTGTGACATTATTCGTGAAGATTGTAGTATAGTAAATCCGAGGAGGTCGGGAACCGTGCAAAAAAAGACCTAAAGATTCATTTCAGGGGGAATTTATGCATAATGTAGATAATGCAGCCCTGATCATCAATCAAGGAGGAATCGATCGGAGATTTCAAGATGACTGATTGAAGTTGCAGAATATTCAAAACATGGATCTTATTTTCAAAGTTCGAGATTCGACAGTGACGGCCGAGGGGGAATCTGTTGGTACATATTTTGTATGTCCGCTACTGTGCGA
This sequence comes from Helianthus tuberosus, assembly GCA_030545235.1. Taxonomy (NCBI): domain Eukaryota; kingdom Viridiplantae; phylum Streptophyta; class Magnoliopsida; order Asterales; family Asteraceae; genus Helianthus; species Helianthus tuberosus. The sequence goes on from CM060402.1 coordinate 2,617,609, forward strand.
ATAGGCTAGATAGAGTGTGTGTTGAATATTGTATAGATTAGTGTGAAAACGGATCGAGATTGTAATGTTTGTACCCATTCGCACAAATGGCACATTCGTACCATCTGTCCGAGTCGCATTCGCACAAGAGGAGCACATTCGTCCTAAGTGGGTCTCTGCAAATAGGCATTGCCTATAAATATAGTACTTAGGCTCCTCATTTGACAAGCTTTGGTTCCCAGAGGGGAAACACTTGCGAAATTTCTCCAGAGTTTCGCCAGTTGGTTTCGTGGTTTTGTATCTTCAAATCATCAATAGAAACTAGTTTAAATTAACTTGTTCGGTGCTTCTACTGCTTTCTTATCAATAATATTCTACCAAATCGGTTCTATCGGGACCAAAACTCCGTCAAACCCGCCGGATCCTGGAATCTCATTCGTATTCATCCCCAACTACATCATCTCCAACCCAAAACCCCCAAACCCTCAAAAATCAACAAATTCGACCTGATCTACCAAGTGTATAAGAAATTGAAAGATACGAAAGTAGGGGTTAAAATACATAGCTGAAATGCCTCAATACTCCAAAATAAGGTTTGTATACGCTCCAATCATACAATCCAACGTATGTATGTGTGTGTATATTATTCGGTATGTTAGGGTGTTCTGCAGGGGTCGTCTTGGTGACCCGCTCATATATGCAGGCTTAGATGCCTCGTACATGGTTAGACACCCCATCTTAAATAAGATGGTAAACTACCATTTTTAGCCCTAAGACACGCATAGTCTAGGCCTAACTCAGGGCTAAAATTATCATATTTCTCAAATAGTTAATTACCATTTTAGTCCTGAGTTAGGCCTAGACTACGGGTGTCTCGGGGCTAAAAATGATAATTTGCCATTTTCTTTTTATAAATTATTAAACTTCATGGGGGAGTTTTGCAGCTCAAAATATGTACACCTCATACAGGGCAAACCTGGGCGTCTAGGATTGTTTAAAAGACTTTTATACCCCTGAGTTAGGGCTAGACTTGGGGCAACATAGGGATAAAGTGGTCTTTTGGACCACACTAGAGGCCTAGTTTTGCCCTGTATGCGACGTCATTACATTTTTTTTTGTTTTATTTTTTTATATCAATACCACTAAAAATAATTATAAAAAACTCATATTAATTATAATAACACTAATATTAATTATATAAAAAATCATATTAATTATAATAACCCTAATATTAATTATACAAAAATTATTATTCTGATTCACTGTCAATGAAATTAATATTCGGGTTTGGGTTTGGTTTTGGCATGTACATATCTTCCCATTATTCCATAGTGCGTCTTCGGTGCGCCAACCATAGATTGTTTGGTGTTGGCTTTGGATAGTCCTTTTCCAACTTAACATGTATGAAGTTGTTGTAGTTAACATGTGCGAGCATTATCAATTGAGGTTGTCGATCAGTAGGAGGACTCAATATCGGGAAGAAAGTAGAACTCCCAGCGATGCTTAACAGGTGCATGATGGTACCATACCTTTGTGCAATAAAAGCCCTGCATGGGGCATTTCCATCTAATGACTCCGGGGGACAACATTCCACTGAATCCCAAATTATGCTCGTACGATCCCTGCTAAAAAATCCATTGCCCCATGCTTCAAATATTGAACACCATGTCGATGAATTTTGATCCATCTCTTTTACAAGGTCTTTTCGAATGTGCACCTATAAATCTTCTCCCATACCTAAGCCCATAGCCATAGAGCTAAACCCACAATGACTGTCCTGCTTCACATCTTGTATACAGGAGATGTATCGGTGAAACACCGTGGGAAGCTGTTACTTAAACTATTTGATGATAAACACATTCTCGTCCCCCATTATTAACGAAAAACCACTATCATCTCGTATCACCTTCTTTTTAGAAGTCATTGAATAGCTTCGGCCAGTTTGGGTTTTTGAAACTTTATGACAGAATGTTGAGAGGCCTGTAACGGAATGTATGAACTGTGGCGGGGGGCTTCATATGGGAACCTACAAAGGAGTTGTTTGTATCACCGAAGGAGATTCTCCTCAAAGCTTCGTCTCTATGGGCGGCTTCGTGTAATCTATGTTCTACTTTCTTTGTTGTTGGCCGTCCACGAGTGTCTTGTTGGACAATTGGTGGTTTCTTGTTAGATTTGGTTGGAGTCAACACCTCTTTAATCTCTAACAACAAGCTTTTTTTCTGAGTAGGGGGTGCGACTCTAATTTTTGTCTAACAATATTGTGCTCTTCTACCATATCAATGTCATCATCTATCAATTTACACGGTAGAAAGTTAAGCTTTCGACATAAGACGTCTACGTCTTCGAGTTGATTCAGGCACTCTTTATTGTTAAACAATGCACTGTTTAAGCCACATGAATAACAGAAATATATCACACAAGGGTTGTGTGTTTAAAAATTATTAACTGCACGTGCGTACTTTTCCAGCCGACAGCACACGACACCCCACAACTGTACCACATCTTGCAACCACATGATGAAAACGCTGCAATACATCAACTTTTCTAAGGATGTACCCACAACATGTCAAATGTTCTATGGGAAACTTTTCCACGTAGGTGGTTAAACAACGGTGTTCTGTGGTCATTCATTGTTTTTTTGATGCTTTATTGAAAACTCTTCCTTATTTCACCGAATTGTGTTTTAACTATATCGTGGACACATCGATTATTTTGTCCAGCGAACTCTTATCTCGGATGTGTCTCTTCAAACTGGCGTTCTGGCCCTCAACTCTGTTGCTGGTACGCTGACCAAAGTTGCGACTCTGATCAGTCCACGTAAAGGCGAACATTTCTTTATAATCTTCCAGCCAGTTATCGTACACATACTTAAAGACCCATGAAAAATATAAATAATTTATGAAATGCACATGTGTGAATCATATGTTATAAAAAACTTACTTAAACGTGGTACATGTCACACCCCGACCACGTAGAACATACAAAACGTGGCGGAAATGTCGGGGAGTGTTGTAACAGAATTAATCGTTTCAAATCCATGGCAATTAAAGTTTCGTTTTATCAAACAAATATGAGAGTTTACATTGTTTAAACAAGAAACAAAGGGTACATAACATAAGTTAACTAGTTATTGTCTCGTTTTAAGTCGCTAAGGCACGAGTCCATCCTAAATGTAGCATGTATCAACAATCATTGCAAAGCAGTACCTGAAACATGTGTAAAAACGAGGTCAGCAAAGAAATGCTGGCGAATACATTGGTTTGGTAGGAGTGTCGAAATCATGGCTAGTTTAGACGTTGCAATACTTTATTTAAAAACCTTGTTTTGAAAAGAGTACAATATTGCAACTTAATTAACCAACTCAAATCAAGCGGGTTATAATTTGTAAACCTCGTAGCCATGACTCTTAACCCAAAAACATTTGTTTTAGTAAATTATTTGAAAAACAATAAATGAGTTCAGATGATATGTATAATAAGAAAATAATGCATGATTAAATGAATAACCATGTAATATGAGTTTGTATAAGATATGTTGTTTGTAATTAAATGTCTTGTGAAAAGTATATTATTTGTATAAAATGTTTATATGTCTCAAACTGAAATGATTCAAATAACGCTGCGATATATGTAATACCATACAAACACTTATATATAGGAAGTACCAGCGGCGTATCCACCATGCTTGTATCATATTTACACACGCATCGTTACTTAATCACTTATTCAAACCCAACCATCAAGATGTAAAATGTTCATGTCTAATGTAAATCTTGTAATTATGTATTCAATGTGATTTGTATAAATAAATGTAAGATTAAACAAATAACCTTATAGTAGCATATTAAAAGTATACTTTGGATTTGTAAGTAACATATTAAACTATGTTTTTGGTTTCATATATAACATATCAAAATATGCTTTAGATGTGATAAATAACATATTTAACTATGTTTTGGTTTCATAAATATATGTTGGTTTTGTACAATACCACACATGAGAGTATAGCAAACTATACTTTAATAGTGTGATTTGAGAATTCAATCAGACCTGGTGCATCAAGATACACCTTTGAGACTATAGAAATACCACAAAGGCAATTCCTATTTGGATGGAGCAACAAATTGGTTTCAGACATTCCATGACAACAGGAATGGGGTGTCAAATCCTATAGCGCTATATCATACTAACAATCGGTCTGGTGAACATAAAATAAGTACAATTCAACAATTTATTTTATGTTCTTTGAGAAATCAATTTTTAAACTATAATTAATCATTCAGTTTGTCATATGATAAGTAATAACATGTATAATCATTTATACTTTTGGAAAACATGAAAGTAACAGATAGGTACACATGCTTCACCCCAAAACAGTTTGGAAAACAGTAAAAGAGGGGAATAATGTACTCGCCTGATAATGCTTGAAGGTCTTGAACAACAACCAAACAAAGCTAGAGAGAGCACGGAATCAGTCGGCAATCTAAAACTATATAAATAAACCGGACTTAAATCGGGAGATCGGATAGGATGAGGCTTGGTAAACCAAATGAGTATTGGAACTCATATGATATGGTTTAACAAGGCCTACATACTACATTGAGACTAACCTAATTGCTTTCGACCCATCGCGACCCATTAAGGTAACTTATGCTACTTTAACGCGTCGTGCGCGTGAAACGCGTTCGGACCGCCTAACTAGCCCTATGACAAGTGTTATATGCCTAAACATGTTACATAATCAGTTATGTGACAAAGGTTTAGGTTACATATGCTTAATTACCAATTATACATGAAAAGGGTATTCTGGTAATTTACCTAAGGCATATAAACTACCTTTCATAAAACTACTCAAACGATGTGACCATAGGGTATAACCTCGGAAGGTTATTCCCTACCTACTATGGTCACCTAATGTATTTGGTCGGATCCTAATGATCGACCAAACTGGGTCGGGTTCGAAGGTATAGGCGATTTATTAGATCGCCTACCCTACGACCCTAGACAACGTGGCAATCAGTGGGCATAGTCCCAAGGGACTATAACCAACGTGATTACACTCACGTTGCGAAGTTCAAACGAACTTCGCATTGACCATAACTGGTCAATGTAGAAAGTCAAACAAAGTTTGACTTTCAGACTCGAAAGACTCGAAAAGCAATAAAAGAACGAAAGAATACTTACGAAGGGTCCCCGAATGCTAATCCCGATCCAAGAACTCGGGTATGAAACAAAGGTTTCAACTTAGAGCTCTCAAATCAGAATTCTTGTAAGAAATGAGGTTGGGGTGGATGGGTATTTATAGGAATACCCGAACCGTTAGGATCGTTTCATGGAAACTGTGCCTAGATCTCACCCGTACACTTGTCGAGATGTTATGGTGACTAAATTGGCCACTCACCATAGGGTATCAACATGTGGCAAGGGATTAAGGAGTGGAGAACAGCTGTTAACAGCTGTTAATACGTCGAATCTGGTCCCGAAAGCGAAAAACTGATGTTTCTGCATGTTTTCTGTCCAGCATAGGCAGTCGCGTAGCGCGACGGTAAAGGCCCTATGCAGTCGCGCTACGCCACCATGCACCAGCTTCAGAAAAGTTTCAAAATTGACAGTTTTGGCCCCTGTGGTGTTTTAAGGCCTTTTTCGATGCGTTTGAACCCCGTTAACCTCATTTCAAGGCTCTAAAATGAAGTTAAAGTATAGGGGACTCAAAACATGCTCAAAAATATGCCGGATGATGGTTCGTTTGTTCGTACGAACGCGATGTTCGCTTAAGCGCGAAAAACGATCCAAATGACGAAACGAATGGATTTTTCTTATGGCGAACACTAAAATATAATATAGTCATGCTTACATAAATTTTTGGATGTCCGGATGTATTCAGAACGTAAGTTATGCGCGAAAATGCAAACTTGTGCACTTTTTGACACTTTTAGTCCCTGAGTGACCCAAAAGTTTATTTTAGCATACCGAACCCCTCAAAGCCTATTTCTAAGCTATGTGAAGGATATTTATGGTATGTTTAACTTATGGTCATGTTCCGGAATGTCTGTTACAGTTCAAATTGGCATACTTTCGCAGTTTGTCAAGTTTAGTCCCTGTAAGCGAATTAACTTGTTTTTGTCATACCAAAGCCTTTAAAACTTATTTCTAAGTTATGTAAAGGTTATTTAAGGTATGTTAAGCCTATTTCACTATTCTGGAGTGTTCGTTGGATTAAACTAGTTATATTTACGCTCCAGAGCGCGTATAACCCTCCAGAAAGCGATTTAAAGCTTAAAATCAAACAAGATTTGATATGCGTAAAAGATACACATAATTTTACAAATCCCAAGTATGAAATATAATATTTCATTGGTTTGGCATTTGTTTGACGGTTGAAGTGACACAGTTGTTACAGTACAGGTATATGGGTACTGATGGAGACTAACACAATGTCCCCCAGAATGACATAAATTTTTGCAAATCTTCTTCTCTCTGAAGGTGCTCTTGCAATGCTTACAAATATTTTGTTGTGTGTGAAACCTACAAAGATACCTAGAAGCGTTTAAAAATACTTTAGCACACATGTTCATTAGGGCCAGGTCTCTATCCATTACAATCACGCGTGGTTCCATACATTCATCCAACATTTACTTGATCCTTTCAAGCACCCATACGAAGTTATCACTCCGTTCTTTAAAAATAATGGCACGCGATACATAACAAATAATTGGTAGGCGTCATACCCACAATCTAGACAAATGGTATGTTTTACATGTTTGTTTTGTTTGTTAAATCAATCAGCAACTCGTGCGGGAATGCACGTCACATATCACTGGAGTAGGGATGAATAAAGAAGATCTTTGTTACGACATCTGTTCTGGATTCCTGTCGTGTCTCGTAAATAAAGTCGTTTTTAATCAGTATGGTTTTTGCTGACTGCATGGGAGTCAATCCTTCTCTCTGTGAGGCTCTAATCTTCTGTACAACGTTTTTTACATCTTTCTGAACATGGAACCTGTCAAGGTCCTGTTTCCTTATAGTTTGAAAAATTTTGTGTGGCTCCATGTTTTGAGTTGTCAGTTGCTCGATAGATCATTTTGAATGATCATTTTGTATTCACTGGGAGTAACCCTTTGCACAAACGCGAGGGCCGACATGTCCTCAACAAGTTCATGATTATCTTCATACGGATGGTCTCGCACCGCCACCAGATCAAAACGGGCAACCGGTTTTTTTGTTGCTGACTTTTCTTACCGTTGTTGTAGTATGGTGCTCACCACCACGGTATCATTCAAGCCATACCCTCCTTATCCTTCCCCTAACTTTCTTTAATCGATGGGTCATAATAACGAAACCATCAATGTTTGCCCTTGCTTGTACCCATTTCTTTAGTTCATCTAAAGAGTTGAAAATATGTAACATCGATAAGGTTAAGTTAGATTTTATATTTATTAATCTATCTCACATAACTAAATAAATTTGATACCAGCTTTGTGAAGTACAGATTGCCCGGGATGGGGGATGCCTCATCAGCATACAATGGTATTTTCAGAGGCTTACCACCATATCCTCCACCCTCTGGATAGTTTTGTTGAACGTACAAAGATTGTGATGCATTGTAACTTTCGTAATGATTGCTCGAGAAAATGAATTGCTTTTGACTACTGCATCCATCTAGAGAGTTTTGTTGCACGTAAGAATATTCACACCCGTATCCATAATCCGGATACCCTTGTTGCACTGGATAACATTGTTCATCAACATGAGATGAGCCATCTACAGGGGATGGTTCATCAATAGGGGGAATGTGTGTTCAAATCTAGAAACGGTTTGTTTTGATTTCCTTGTACATCGGACACAACCTCCTCTTGCTCGTTAGAATCAGGAATGCTAGTCTCCTCAAAAACGTTTTGATCATTAGTAAGTAATCAATACAACAAGTAAGTTAAGTTAATAATTGTTTACCAGATCAGTTTCGGGAACCAGGACTCGCTAGAATACGACCCAAATAAATAGTTGATGAAATCAAATAGAATGCAAAGAAGAAGTAAATAATTGTGTCGATGGTTGAAGAATGCTCTACAGGTCCCTATTTCAATAGTTTGAATTCCTATATATACACCATGTACAGCTCTATACCCATCTTATTACTTTATTTACGTGCCCGACAACATAGTCAAATCAGAATTCAAGACGCCTTGTCTAGACCACATACGAGGCGTCTTCCTCAGTCATCTAAGTCCATCGTCTAGACCAACACCAGGCATATGAAGTGATTGATTTGACGTGGTACGAGTTTGACCAACTGGTTAGAGACATGAACCCTAGACACCCCGTCTAGGCCTATACAAGGCATCTTGAAAAGTGTAGAAATTGGCCCTTGGGTGTATGAATATGTAGGGCCCTTAAGAAATATCTATTCTTGGTCAATTTATTATTTAAATTAGAAATTGGCCCTTGGGTGTATGAATATGTAGGGCCCTTAAGAAATATCACCAAATTTCTCGAACTAAAAGACTATCAAATTCAATCCGGTACCGAATTTCAGTGTTGAACCAGTATTTTCGATACAAGTACTGGTTGACACCAAACTTATCAAACTTAAAAGCTAATAGTGTCAGGCAGCTGCCTGGCACTCTCCTATTGGTCCAACAAATTTACGCTTTTATCCCGCTTTAAAATTACGATTTTTCAATAAGTTTAAAAATATGTTTTTGCCCCCACATAAAAATAAATTTACGTTTTAGCTCCAAGCTAAATATTTAAATTTTCCCCTCGGTTCAAAATTACGATTTTGCCCCGTTTAAATTTACACTTTTGCAATTACTTTTTTTCCTTTTAAATTACGATTTTGCCATCAGTTCAAAGTTATGTTTTTACCCCCACTTAAAAATAAATTAACTCTTTTGCTCCCAGCTAAAATTTCGATTTTGCCATCGGATCAAAATTACGATTTTGCCCCGTTTAAATTTACAGATTTGCCATTAGGTTTTTTCCTCACAGCTACGTTACGATTTTGCCCTCAACTTAAATTTACATTTTCCCCATCGTTTTTGTTTTTATACAATAACGTCCACTATCCATATATATTTGTTGTCCTTTTTCCATCTTGGATGCTCGCATGTATAGATATAGTTATAGAAGTTCGCATATAAACTTGCTTGGCTCAGTGGAAGGTCCCATTGATTATAAAGGTGTTTACCCAAGTTCGTTTTGTTCTGTCGCCTGTTCGGTGTTTATTTTTTGTTTTGCAAAACAAAAATGTTGCGGACAATGTGAATGGAACCCATTCCTGTTCGGTATAAAAACATACAAGCTTTAACCAAATGAGCTAGACGACTGTTTTCTAAACCAACATAAAAAATGTTATTTTTTATAATTAATGACATTCTTTTAGTATTAACAAATGCTTCAAATTTTGGGTTATTACAATATCACAATTCTTACCAAACATCGGTGTTGGTTCTACCCAAACGGTTAACAATATTGGTTTTATTGTTTTTTTATCGGTTTAAATATGTATTGAAGTCTTTTTCAGGGTATATGATGACTTTTTCGTTTTGGATTTTCTGACGGATACCAATTAGGTTTGGGCAACGTAATGTGGGTTCATTTTACTAGTTATAAACATATTAAGAATTTCGTATCCAATAAAATAACAAGTAAAAAGAAATAAATAGGAGAATACAAAAACGACTTAGTTCGGTATTTAATAAATAGGAGAAATAAATGACCACTTGAGCTGCTGAATTAACTGTCACATGAGCAGTTTTGATATTTAATAAGACCACAAGAGATAATTATTATTAATATCACAAACCAGAACCCCATCTCCATCCATTCATCCATCTCCTTTTGTTCTCTACAACAAACAGATCCATGATGAGGGAGTTGTTGCTGTTATTCTTGGCATTTTTTGTCTTCACACAGTCAGTAAAGCTGGTCACGGAAGAAGGTACGTACTGCATGCATATTTGGTGGTTTTTGGTTGACTACTTGGTGATTGTTGTGTGTTTCAGCAAAGGTAATAAAGGAAATCTGGGAAAAGTTGGGTCTCCGGGCAACCGGAGAATGGGAGATGGGCAGGGATCCGTGCAGTGGCAGAGGGAAATGGGGCATCTCTGTTGTATGCGATTGCTCCTTTGAAAGTAATACCAGCTGCCGTGTTACAGATGTGTACGTTTCCCATTCAGTAATATAAAATCCCGTTTAAACTTTTCCATTCTTGTTTTATTTAAACCATCAAAATCCGAAACTCTTTTTTCTTTTGTAATCCAGGGTTATAGATCTCCAGAATGTGTCGGCATCTCTTCCTTTAGAGTTTACCAAGCTTCCGTACCTTCAATTTTTGTAAGAAAAATATGTCGGCTAAATATGACTATACTTGGAATATATTTTTTTTCGTGCAACTATCATAGTGAAATGCATTTATTTATGTAACGTAGGTTTCTTGAGCGTAACAACTTCTATGGAACTATACCATTGCAATGGGCTACTATTCGGTTGAACAAACTGTATGGACCACCCGACCATATATGAGAATACTTTTTTTTTTGGGTCTTATAGCTTACATATATTTGTTAGCCGAGTTCGGGTTGGGGTCTCACTATGGGCAAAATTCCGATAAAATGGATATCGGGTTCAAGTAATTAATTAGGGGTAAATCAAATGAGTTATATTTGATTTATGATAGCTCAATTCAATTATTAGGTAACTAGGCTATTGCCCGCGTGAAACGCGGTTTGAACCAAAAACTGATTATTTGTATTTAAAATCTATATATTATTTAAAAACATATACATCGGAAGACAAAAAAAACAAAATTATTGAAATTGCCGAAAAAACTTCCTTGTAAACAACTTTCACAATGTAAATATAACCTTACAAAATATGGAGTTAATTAAGATGCAAAAAAAGGAAAACATATAAACAACCATGAATACCTAAACAAAAAATCAAAAGCCCATAAAACATTAAGAGGATTAAACCTAGATTAAACAAAGTTTTTTTTGTACGATTACAACCGTGTACGTCAAAAACCATAACCAAAATCATTATGTTCACCAACACAACCATCAAAACAAACCTTCAAAACAAACAACATGCACCTTAAGAAACCAGTTCTATTAACAAAGTAAGTACGTGCACGTCTTCATTACACTGGCGTCACATCAGTCAAGACGATCTTCTGCTGTGAGGTAACATAAGTAAAGTGCAGTAGATCACCAAATCTCAACTGATTGTCCGACATGAACTTACGCCAACCATCAATGGCATACGTAACTCACAACTGTTTAATTCGGTCTTGACGTAAAAAACCTCCACCATTTCGGTCATGTTTTGAACAGACAACAAATGCAAGTTCTCAGAAAGAAAGTCCTGCTCTCCTAACAACTTCAGCAGGCAAACGCTACATGTGTTGAATGAAAGAAACTAATAGTCAAACACAAGATAAGATAAATAGTACCCTATGTTATGACAGAAAATAATATACCAGCATGTCGTCCCCTTTACGAACAAATTCGAAAAACTCAGAATCTGCAACATCACCATAATGTTTTCTTGGATTCGATGGAATCTTCTGGGTATGTTTGACATATTGATCAACCTTTAAAGCTTTCTTCCTCTTGTTGGTGAAGTACAAATAAATACATGAGTTTAAAAAATGAACGGTATATGTTATAAAAATATATTTGCTAAAAATGCAGTATATATAATACACATAAATTAGTGGGATTTGTTTGGTAACTTGAACTTATCTACAGTGTGACAACATGGAATAGCATCAGATTGCTTTCTATAATCAATAATTTTGGGTTTTCCCTTAAGCTGTTGTTGTATATAACAAAGTTAATATCAAAAAAATGTAACAAACTTAATGGTGGTAAACTTACATCTTCAGTTGCCTTCAAATGTGAGGCATTACATTTCCTCTGTGTGGTTTTAACATCAACCTTACTCGGTGTATGTGACTTCACAATTTCTGCTTTTAGGCAACATGATTTCTTATCTAGGCTATAAGAATAATGGAAAATATCACATTAATACACAACATTACTTATTAATACTAAAAACAGTAAATTTAAATGTATTTATAATGCAGTGTTGTTTGTAATAATTAACTAACTACCTCAGTGACGGATGTTTCTTTTTCAGACAAAGAAATATTATCATCCTCATAGATGTCCTGACAAACATTATTGGGACAATTAATAAAATCTGGAAATGAATTAATAAATCAGGTAATATTGGATATATACGTACCTTGAACACATTCTCAAAGTAATCAGCCTTGTATATCTCAAATACATCTGTGTCGGATTCGGCTTTCTTTGTCAAAACAATCTCTGTTTCGTTTCGATAAACTGTTAAATCAAAGACAACATCATCAATCCTTCTGAAGATCAGTAAATTATCATCATGTATCCCAATATCATTGCAAATTTCAGACCATCCTTTAGCGAACACATAACTTGTATGAAAGTTAGATGTCTCCACACTCCAAAGAGACCCCTTATAACATATTTGATATGTGCCATCCGGGGGGCTGTTTCTGCAACACTGTTTAACAAAAGCATCTTCAATTATCTGCGTAAAATGAAATATAATATATAATACATTATACATTAATTTTGTAACTTGTGAAACTGGGTATGAATACTTTGAATGTCAAATTGCGTTAAAATAAAAAGCAGCTTCCATACCGTGACACCCAATTTTCCCTAACGATGAAATGTGTAATAACAATCTCCATTAACAAAAAATGAAAGTTCAAGGCAATTTTCTCCTAAAGGATGAAAAACCAACAAAGATGTCTTTGACAAATTAAGGTCTGCAACAACTCTTTTCTAGCCGTTGGTTGACTGGCATTGAGTATTCTCATTTCAAACTTACAACCCATTTTTTACCACTTTCATGAATGATTTCCACGTTCTTACGTTCCCACCTTTCTCCCCACACTTGTTTAACAAAAGACATTGGTACACCCTATATATATTTTTAAGTATCATCAAAATACCTAAGCATACAAAAAATTATAAATACTGATGTTAACAAAAAAGAAAGTAAGTATGACATAACAGGGCTTACAACTTTCAATGATCCAGGGTCGTCAAGAAACTTCACAAATAAAGAATACATTCTGAAAACTGCAAAAATCAATATGTGCATTACCTTCACATCAAACAAAATATAACTAACTAATAACTTGAAATATGATATATTACTGTAAAAAAGATATAGCAGAGTAAAATGAAAACACTGGAGACAATGAACCACATCATGTAGATACCAAACTTGAATGGTTGCATCAGTTATAAGTCTGAGAAAATCATAAAAGAATACTATACTTGTAGATGATTAAAACAATATCCAAAACAAAATCCATAACTGCATTACAGTATAATAAAACATAAATAACTCAATGCATTCAACAAATTTTTTTGTAAATGTGTTGAAAAAGAATCTAACTATACCCTATAATTACGAATCGCCAATTTCCTTTTTAGTTACAAAACTTGGTTAGGCGATGGTGGTGAAGAAGATGAACAGGGTTGATACTATCAAACCCTAGAAAGAAGATGATGAAGATATCGATGTTGAAGTTTTGATGAAGAAGTGATAGTTGTTAACATGTAATGATGGTAATGATGTTCTAGTTTTGATATATGGAAGTTCTAAAACAATCAACAGATTGTTAAGATATTTATATATACACCCTTATTGATTTGAGATGTTAAACAAAATAGTCTTATAGATTTTGGTTGATTAAAAAATGTTATAAATTATGTTTTAAACAATATACATAAAAACTTAAGTAGTTATTATATAATTAAATCTATAACTGAAATAGATATTAGTCCAAATTCATGATAACACAGTCTGTTAAATTAAATAGTTATAAAATGTAATACTGATAAAAACAAAAATGCTTTATAATTCGTTATAATTCGTTATAACATATCTAAATGATTATTAAATAAGTTAAGCGGTAAGTTGTTCATTAAATTCTTCTTTAACTTCTTTTTTAACACGTGCAAGACGTCGTTCAGGAAGGAGTACGGACAAAAACTTATGTCCCCTTAAAAAGTATTGTATCAAACTTTGATTCAAAAATCATGTACACTCCAATAAAGTGGTCAAGTTGGATTTTCAAATATTCTTTGATGCGATTTCATCCGGTAGTCATATACAAACTTTCACCATGTTTTTCGACAACAACTTGCCATGTATGGTTAGGAAAAACGCTTATAGTAACATGTTGCATAGGTATTATGTGTTTGATATTGTGACGAACAAAAAATATATAAATAAGTTGAAAGTAAAAAAAAGTATTTCATATTAAAGAAATATAAATAACAAATGATATTTATGTTTAGATAACTGGGAGGTTTGGCAATATATTGAAATCACATTAATCAAGTGACAAATCTTGATAAAAGTATATCAATCTAAAAGTTAGACTACCTTGACATGAAACCATAGTTGCGTATAATATATAGATGAGCCAAAAAATGGTTTTGTTTTTTGTTCTAATGTTTAAAAAGATTTTCCGTTCATATTGTGTTATATATCGTAAATATTTTTAAAAAAATTAACGCCTACAAAATTTCTTGCATAATTTTTCGGAAATAATATGTTCCATAAATAGAAAAACATTTTATATTTTACAAAACAGTTTTATTAAATACATAACTATAAAATGGCAATCTATTTAATAATTTCAATATCAGTGTGAATTCAAACTATTTCCGAAAATTAAGAAGAAATCTATAATTAGAAAAAAAATTGGTAAGAATATTTAAACATATTTAATTAAAAGAGCAGTTTCCATAAATTCATTATTGATTAGAATGTATATTTAAAAAAAAAGTTTTATTAACTAAATATTATCAATTTATATACTTAAAACATAACTTTGCATGACCAATGAACAATAAATGTAAAAATATATAATATAGAATAAGAACCACTAACAAAGAAAAAAACACCTTTTATTTGAATAAAAAGTCAACCACATTATCACCATTGTTTAGATAAGCCAACGACACATATAACAACCACTGTCAAACAAAAAACCTTTCAAAAGTAAAAAAAAAAAAAACAAAAAAAAAAAACCAGAGAATTATCCTAACTCAATAGCAAAAACAATAGAGGGTAAAAAATAATTTAAAGACAACAAACTACTCGTGAGTCTTGGGAGTTGTAAGCCCTGCATGGACAAGAACATCCTCTTCTGGCACATTGTCGCCATATAGCATGAGGAATACAAACGATCAGTGTCTTCTTATTGTTTCCAGCACACTTGCAACATCGCACAACCATCAACAATGTTCCATTTGTTTAATGACTTTGGTGTCGCTAGCATATCTTCAACACCGCACCGACTAAAGATGTTATCTTGTTTGGAGCCTACTTAACCCAATCAAAGGGAAAATCATTACATATGCTGAAATATTAATATGTTAGTGAATCTATCTTTATTAGAATCAAATGTGATCTTGGTGGATCACTTGGAGGCCTTGGGTAGTGCATCTACATGTCCATTTGAAATAAAATAAAATAACATATGTAAAAATTTGAAATTTAATCAATCTCTTACACAATATCCAAATGTTGGTGATAAATGCATTTCCAAATCTATCATATCTTTGACAAACAGTAAAGTCAACTCATAAAATAAAATTGTTCTAGCAAATACACTACAATTACCTTATTGTTGCTTCATGTAATGAAATCTGAAACCTATGTGATCAAACCATAGAAATGATGTAAGTTTCAAAGAAATAATAAACCATTAGATCAAATTTTTCTACAATTCTTCAAGAAGCCTTTAATCAAAATCAAGAAACCTATGATTTTTATTTACAATAACTGCATGGGCAAATCAAAACTCGTTGACTATAGAACATAAGACTTTTCGATGAATTTAGCATTATACAGCTCAAATTGATTGATGGTACAACAGACTTAAAAAATATGGAACCTTAATACCTAATTTAATAACATTATGAAACCTACATGAAGTAATGTACATGCAATGAGCAAACCAATAACAGACCAAGTGCAACCCCAGCCACCGCGTAAACAGAACTCAAAGTCAGACTTAGAACCATAAAACAGAACCTAACCGCCGACCATAGAAACCTCACAAAACAATAACATGAACATATAAAAAATGACACAATAATTTTATATACATTGTGTGGCACAATTTATAAAAGATTATTATATGGAATAGATCACAAAAATGACACAATAATAAAATCTATAAAATCTATAGAGTATAAAATAAACAAAAATATATAAATAACTAATAAATAATATATAACGTGTAACTGTACTTTTTTTATATAATAAAATTTTATTTTATTTTAAGTAACATATAAAAAGTATTTCAAAAAAACTAATAATAATATTTGATTTAATGATTTATAAAAATATATATATTCTAAGGTCTTATTGTTACATGTTAGTACCGAGTAATTTTTATAAATATAAAATAAAAATAAAAAAATATAAAAGTATATTTCAATTTATATTTAAATAAATACTGATAACTACATGATACTGGATGCTAAGTCGGGTCATTGAAACATATACGTATTCTAAAAAGTCAACAGTTTACAGGAGAACATATATTTTTGTCTATAAAAAGCATTAAGGATAACTAACATTTTGAAGACTGAACAAACTTAAAATCAATATTTTCAAAGCAAGACATAAAATCTCATCACAATGTAATGTGTTAATATAAAGCAAAATTACCGGGTCGAAACTTTTCTTTGCATATAATATGTATTAACTTTATAATTAAAACCATAAACCATGGTGCCTATCCATATCCGACTCAAACTTAAATTATAAAATACGAAAAAAAAACCACAAACCCAACTATTAGGGCTGCAAATGAACTGAACGAACTCGAACAGGACCTTGTTCGTGTTTGTTTGTTAAGAAATATATGTGTTCGCGAACCGTTCACGAACACTTATCGAACAAGATTTTATGTCCGTGTTCGTTTGTTAAGGAAATGAACTTGTTCGTGTTCGTTTGTGTTTGTTTGTTAATTTTAGGAAACGAACGTTGACGAACACAAATGAGCACAAACTAATGTTTATGAACACAAATGGAAACAAACGAACACAAACAATCGTTCATGAACAGAATATATAATACATCGACACTTATTAGACTTTTAATTTGTCGGAATTTTGAAGTATTTAAATAAATATAAAAACCAAAAACACTAATGAAGTATCGAACACAAACGAACACGTTACCGAACGTTCTCGAACATAAACGAATGAACACGACCTCTGTTCATGTTTGTTCTTTTAACTAAACGAACAGAATTTCTTGTTCGTGATCGTTTGTTTAATAAACGAGCGAACACAAACGAACTTCCCGCCGAACGATTCACGAACTGTTCGCCAAACGTTTGGTTCGTTTGCAGCCCTACCAACTATTACTATCAACAACCTACTCAACGCGCCTCATGTGTGGTATGACCCTACGAATAATTAACACTTGCTCAGTTTCATCAAATGTATAATAAACTGTGTCACCCACCTGAATGCCAGCAAATTTCATGCATCTTACCCAACCGGTTAACACATAACGAAAACCTGTCCATTTCTTTCAGGTCGTGTTCCCAAAAAACGCTCTTGTTGAGGTGTCTGATGCAGATTTCTGATGTTGATAGGCTTTAAATACAAATTCAGTCCAACCATCTTGGAAACAACATCAGGGAGCCTCTATAAAGTTTTAAAAATTAAAGCAATAAGAAGATGAATTTAAAATTTAAAAATACTTATTTAAGAAGAGAATATGTAAACAATTAATAATTTAAAAGTAAAACTTACAAAATATTTATTTGCCATCCGAACAACGTCGTAACGACGAGCATTTGGTTGCTCAATAACCGCATCAACCAATGGCTCAACAGGAGGAACAGGTTCTTAAACAACAGCAGGTGCTCTATTGAAATCGGAACGACATCATGTAAAACTTGAAGTGGATCAACATCAGCCTGTAAATTGTATGTAAATTAATTATATAGGACCATTTTATTATATAAAAAAACAAAAAAAAATGTAAACTTACCGTCTGCACATCTACGTCAGTAAAATTCAATTCAACACAATTTCTACCAAAAACTGTTAAACGAAAAAAAATTACCAAACGGTTTTGTAAACACCATGTAACATCTAGCATCCAAATGAAACTAATGCACAATAACATCAATACCCTTTGTAAAACCAGCCTGACCTCCAATCGTTTGAATCTTAACATCAAACATGTTATTACCAATGTATATAACTGCAATAACATCAGTCGATGTATAAGCATAGCAATTCGGAAGGATAGATTCAGGAATGACCTGTAAAAGTCACAAACAAAATTAAAAGGTTACTTTCTAATAAATTAAGAAAATAAGTCTAAATATATTAAAAAATGATAACTGAATGTAAAAAGAAACTTACACTAAAACGACATGAGGTAGACGTTAGCCATGTCCAATAGGAATTTAACCTAACACCATCAATGAAGTATGATACTTTGAATGTTGTCGCATCAAGAAGGTTAAAGACTAAAAGAGATCCTTTTTAAGCCCTAAATGAACGACAACTTCGGACCAACCATGAACAAGGAAAAGTTTTCCTTTTGCTTCGCTTAGTAAAACACTGTACGTTAGGCCATTATCAATGTTTAACAGAACTTTGGTAGGCGCCTGATCATTACCCCACAATCTATATGCGGCATCACATGGATTAGCAATATACAAAATAATTAAAAAAAATGTGTTTATATTTAAACTGGCAAGAATCTAGAATGGTCTTATTGTATACGAAACAACAAACAGCAATCATTTATATAAAAATTTAAAGCTTACCAGAATGACTTCATCACCCCTATTCATATATATACACCAAGCAGGATGTATCATATTGATTCAAACAATAACAAAATTAATAACCATAACATGGTTTCAAAAATATCAAATACATATAACATATTTTCAATATAAACTTTAATGGATCAAAATAATTAACGAATAATAGAGAGATTCGTAATACGTATAGAAGAGATTCGTACCTTTGTGATGACGACATTTGATTATCTGTTGGGATTGATCCCTATCAGAGGAACAGATAATTAAAGCCAAAACTGGATCAGAGCAGTGGATCCAGAATAAGCAGATGTTTACATTCAAACCTCTCCCCTTGAAAGTGATTTCACATCTGCTGACCTCCTATCTGCTGATCTTACTAAGTGCTGATCTGCAACTGCTGCTTTGCATCTACTACCAAATGTCAAAGACCGATGGAAGACCAAAGCTCTGCTGATTCAATCTACTGCCTTGAGTCTAGTACTGCTGATCCGGACAAGCACTGCTGGGTTCACAGCAGTGGAAGGATGCAGCAGCTGTTTAAGTGTCTTTTATGTAATGAATTGTAATAACAGTAGTTAGTACATCAGTGTTTGTATAGATCAGAGGTTAGAGTTTGTTAGGAGGTTAGATGTCACTTTCATGGTGACGTCAGCTAAGATGCTCAGTGGTTTGCAAGTGCCTATAAATAGTTCAGTACTTTGTACTGTTCTATTAGCTCTTTTGCAACATCGTCTTCTTTGCACGAACAAACTACTGAGCTCTGGCTGAGGGGGAGTTTGCATTCATTCATCAATCATTGTAATCGTTGTTGAAACAAATTCAATCTTTCGATTCATTGTGTAAAGATGTTTGATTAAAGTATTACTCTCGTTTGATTGTATGCAAAGTTTGTTTTCATCTTAATTCCGCTGCACAACTCTTTCATTTCCATCTTAATTTCAAACGAAAATACAATCAGAAACAAACTCAGATCCAACAATTGGTATCAGAGCTTGGACAGTCAAATTTGATTTAACAATCATTTTGACGTAAATAGTTCAGCTCATAACAGTTGATACTGATCGTTTGTTCGTCCATTGAAAAACAGAGCAAGGATTAATCACCATTAAAAGTTGATTTCTCAGTGTCTGTAAAACAACAAGAATGACGTCACAATCTCAGGATGACAAAAACAACATCGGCTCACTTTTTAAACCACCTATGCTAAAAAGAAATGAGTACAACATCTGGCAGAGAAGGATGGGTCACATCCTTGCTCAACAAAGCACAGGTTGTTGGAGGTTTGTCACCTTTGGTCCCCATGTTCCTTCAGTGCCAAGCGCTGAAGATGCTAAAAAGTTCGTTCCAAAACCAGTTGAAAATTATACCGAAACCGACTTTCAAAAGATCGAACTAGATGCTAAAGCTTTTAGCATCATAGCATCAGCGCTGCCCAATGAGATATATGCTGGACTGTTACACTGTAACAGTGCCAAAGAGTTATGGGACGCACTTAAGGAACAATTTGGGGGAACCGAGGAAGTCATAGAAAACAATAGGGAAATCCTGAACCAACAGTATGAAACATTTTGTTACGTTAAAGGTGAATCACTAACGCAACAATTTGAGCGTTTCAGTTGTCTCATCAGTGAACTGAGGCTTGTTAACACCACTTTTACAAACTCAACTCAAAATAGCAGGTTCCTCAGGTCACTGCCAGAAAAATGGGACACAATAGCTTTTGTCACCCGAAACTCACCTGAGTTCAAGGATCTGACCTTGACCCAACTCCATGGTCGACTCCTGACCTACGAAAGGGAGTTGAACCAGAAAAGGAGATTACAAGAGTCAGGAAAAGTTACTGATGATTACACTTTCGGTAATACTGCTCTTCTGGGTCAAGAAGAATCTGGGAACAGTGGTAAGGATCAGGGTTATGATCACTTCATTGACATAACTGCTGGTGCAAATTTTAACAACCCTGATCCTCACTCTGCAAGTTTTGCATTCACTGCAAACGAAAACCTGATGTCAGACAATCTAAGCTTTGAACTCAATGATTTACAACATTTTGATCCCACTGACTTAGAAGAGATGGATATCCTGCACCAATTGGCTTTGCTAAGTGTTAGAACTAGCAAATTCTACAAAAGAACAGGGAGAAAATTCCCAGGACTTCATGGGAATTTGAGGGTTGGGTTGGATAAATCGAAAATCAAGTGTTACAAGTGTAATAGGTTAGGGCACTTTGCTAGGGAATGCAGAAGTCAAAACAATGGACCAATAGTTACTCATCCTAGCTCTAACCCTAGACCACAAAGTCAAAACACTGTGCACTATACCCAATATACCCCTGCAGCTCAAGTGAACACTGCTCACTATGCTGCTGCCCCTGTGCCAGTGCACTATGTCCAAACTACTGTTCCACAGATCCAATATGTTCAAACCCCTGCTCCACAGGTACAAGTGCAACCTGTTGCACCTCAAACCACTGCTCCAGCAGCAGTACAACCAGATCAACAAAGCTTTTTCACTCAAGGGTTTGTTGACTGGAGCAGTATGCCTGAAGACCTTAGTGATGAAAATTTTGCACTCTATGCTTCTAATGATTCTTCTCATGATGAGTTTTGTTTGATGACATTAGAGTCAATACAGGAGGGGGTTGAAACTGAAGAGGAACAGCTGAGTATTGAAACAGTGGATGAGGTGACTGAAGCAGTGGTTACTGCTGTGGCTGGTGAACTACTGTTGGGAGAAAGTTCAGGTACCCTGATTGAACCAATGACAGATCCATGGTCCGTAGAGGACAAAGAAGAAGAGAAAGAAGAAAAGGCTGGTGAAAAGAAGGTGAAAGCTGATGCTGAAGAAGATCATCAATGTGATTGTGCAATGATGGCAGCTGCCAAGGTATCTCCTCAAGTTCTTGAGAAACTGTGTTCTGACAATTGCATAATTGCTTTTGCTAACATCAAAGAGGTGAATGAAAACCTTCGGGATAAAATCTTGACTGATGAGGTTAAATTTGAAAAGTCTTTAAAAGAACTGAAAAACAAATTGACTTAAAAGGAAAAAGAGATCAGCTGTCTAAAAGAAGAGCAAAGCATAACCAAAACCCAACTTCAAACTATGGTAGAAAAATACCAAGTTTGCAAAAAGGAGTTGGAATCCACCCAGATTACTTGTGAAAGATGGGTGGAATCCTGCAGAGGATATGAGGTGATGCTTGCTAAACAGATTGAAAGCAATGTGAAATTTGGGGTTGGTTATAGAAAATATGATGATGAACATATTGCTTTTGAAAAATCTGTTCAAACCACTATTGAAGCTACTGAGCTCATCCCCACAAACAAGAATGGCCAAGAAGTGAAAATCACTGACAAACTTGGTAACAAAATCACACTTACCAGACCAATGGGATCCTCCACTTTCAAGGAGCTTGAAGATCATCAATTTAAACCAAAATGGTCTGATGAGTGTGATATTCTTGAAAATTTCAAGCCAATGGACTTTACATCAACTGATGGTGTTAAAGCTCCAAAAGCTAAAGTCATACCTCTCAAGGACATCCCAGCAGTGGTTAAAACCTCTGCTGCAAAGGAGTCTGAAAAGAGAAAGAAGAAAGAAAAAATTGACAACTTGTTTTGTGAATTCTGTGAGAAAAGGAATCATCTAACAAAAGATTGTTTCCACTTGAGAGCTTATGATTTAAACAGAACAAGTGTCATTGTGTCAGCTGAAACTTGCATTGTTTGTGGCAAAACAAACCACAAAACTCAATCATGTGTGTATCTCAAAAACTTTGATGTGAAAAAGAATGAGTACATTGCTAAAACATCCTTGAGTCCATCATCATCATCAACATCTGTCAAATTCACCAAGAAACAACCACTGTTTGTGCCAGTTGAAGCAGCTGTCACAAAACAGCTGAACCAAACATCAATCAAAAGAGATGTTCAGGTTACTGATGCACCCCCTGCCAATCAGTTCAGAAAAGGCAAGGAAAAACAGTCTTACCAAAGGATTCCACACGTTTATGAGGCCTACAAAAGGCCCTCTAAACCCAAAGTGAACAGGCATCCTTTTGGTTACCAGCAGATGATTGGTCAAGACCCACAACAGTGGTTAGAGAAACACTGTCCTAAAACAGTCCAAACTCCTGATCTAACCACTGTCCATCATTCTGCATCCATCCCAGACACTGTTGAGACCCCATCCAAAGCCTTGTTGGCTTTGGAGACCTTAATGAACTAATCCTTTTACTTCATGTGCAGGGAGCTTCTGCATGCTTTGATAGTCTTTGGTATGTAGATAGTGGAGGCTCCAGGCACATGACAGGATGTAAAGCCCTTCTCAAAGACTTTAAAATCCATGGAGGGGGTGATATATCCTTTGGGAATAATAGTAAAGGGAAAGTTCTGAGGTCTGGTACAGTGCAATATGGAAATGTAAAATTTGAAAATGTCAATCTAATAGACAATCTAAAATTCAACCTTCTGAGTGTGTCCCAAATGAGTGACAAGGGATTTGGGTCATTCTTCACAAAAGACTGTTGTAGGATTGTTGGACCAGAAATGGTCAAAAAGATTGAAGCAATAATCAAAACTGGTCAAACTAAACTTGTTGCTCAAAGAAGTGGCAATGTTTATGTTGTTGACATGTCAAAAGAGTGTCCCAGAGCTGATGCATGTCTGTTCTCAGCTGCCTCTAACAAAGAGACAGAACTTTGGCACAGAAGGCTGGGGCACACAAATCTTAAGACAATCACAGAAATCTCAAAAAATGGTTTGGTGAGAGGCCTACCACAAAAATTGTTTTCATGTCCTGAACATTGCATTTCCTGTTTAAAAGGAAAACAGCATAAAAGTTCTTACAAGTCCATTGAAGAGTCCAAAACAACCCAGTGTCTGCAAATGCTACACATGGATCTGTTTGGCCCAGTTCAAGTCATGAGCCTCAAAAAGAAAAGATATTGTTTGGTTATTGTTGATGACTTTTCTAGGTTTACATGGACTTTCTTTTTACACTCAAAAGATGAGACTGCAGGCATTTTGCAAGACTTTGTAACACAGGTTGAAAAGTAGTTTGACCTTCCAGTGAAAAGCTTCAGGAGTGACAATGGCACAGAATTCAAAAATAGGGAGTTGGATGCCTTCTGTGTGAAGAAAGAGATTGTAAGGCAGTACAGTATCCCTAGAACACCAGAGCAGAATGGGGTAGTGGAAAGGAAGAACAGAACTTTGATTGAGGCTGCCAGAACCATGCTTGCAGATTCAGGTTTGCCATTAACTTTCTGGGCAGAGGCAGTAAACACTGCTTGCTATGTTCAGAATAGAGTTTTAATAAACCCCAGGCACAAAAAGACTGCCTATGAAATTCTGTATAAAATTAAACCACTGATTTCATACTTCAAGGTGTTTGGCTGCCCATGCTTTATTTTGAACTTAAAAGATTCCATTTCCAAATTTGCAGCCAAAATTGATTGTGGTTATCATCTGGGATACTCAACCACTGCCAAGGCCTATAAAGTGTTCAATACATGGACCAAGGCAGTGGAGGAGACTTTGAATGTTAAGTTCAATGAACTTTCATCAATGAAAATCCCAGCAAATCCTGCAGATCTGTTTGATCTTGAAAAATTTACTTTTGAAAATACTGCTGTCAAGACTAACAGTGCAGGTCCATCAGAGGATACAACACCAGACTATGGGTATGAAATCATCATCCCTCAAAGGTCTGCCACAAAGGGAAAAGCACCAGCTGTTCAAAACAGTTGTCAAAGCTCAACCACTGCTACCTCAACAGTTGTTGACCAAAGTAGCCCATCAACCACTGCTTCCACATCCTCAAACACTGCTGACAAAAGTCCTCAAACAGTGGATAAAAGTCAGTAGTTGTCCACTTCATAACCTCCTATTCCACCACCTTTTGAAGCCACTGCTGGATCATCAAAGTCCCCAGCAGTGGTTAGCTCAGATGATACACATTTGCAGCCTTCACCAAGCAATGCCATCATACCATACCAAGGAGATTTAATCTTCTTGCGATCTCATCCACCTGATCAAATTATTGGCAACATAAATGAAGGGGTGCTCACAAGAAGCCAAACCCAAAACATTTGTCTTTTTGCTGGTTTTCTATCACTCCATCAGCCAGTCAAGTACCAAGAGGCGCTGAAAGACAACAGCTGGGTAGAAGCCATGCAAGAGGAGCTCCAACAGTTTAAAAGACAACAAGTATGGGAGCTTGTACCACTGCCAGAAGAGGTTAGTCCCATTGGCACAAAGTGGGTCTTTAAGAACAAAACTGATGAAAGGGGTATTGTTGTCAAGAATAAAGCCAGGCTTGTGGTTCAAGGTTACAGACAGGAAGAGGGGATTGATTATGATGAAACATTTGCCCCTGTTGCAAGATTGGAAGCAATTAGACTGTTCCTGGCCTTTGCTGTCAACCACAATATGAAGGTGTTTCAAATGGATATCAAAAGTGCTTTCCTCTATGGTACAATTCAAGAAGAGGTGTATGTTTGTCAACCTCCAGGTTTTGAGGATCCATTTTATCCAGATCATGTCTACAGGCTAAACAAAGCCTTGTATGGCTTGAAACAAGCACCAAGGGCCTGGTATGAAACTCTTTCCAACTTCCTACTCTCAAATGGTTTCAAAAGAGGTACCATTGATAAAACACTGTTTTTAAAATAGAGAGGGAAGGATTTAATGATTGTCCAGATTTATGTGGATGACATTATTTTTGGAAGCACATGTAACTCAATGTGTGAAGAGTTTAGAGAACTCGTGACAGCTGAGTTTGAAATGAGTGCAATGGGTGAGCTGCAATGCTTTCTTGGTCTCCAAGTACAGCAAATGCAAAATGGAACTTTCATTCATCAAAGCAAATATGCTAAAGAACTTTTAACCAAATTTGATATGAATGATTGTAAACCATGCAGCACACCCATGGCAACAAATAAGCTGGTCATGTCAGATGAAAAGGATGAGCTGATTGACCAAACACTTTATAGAAGCATGATTGGGTCTTTACTGTACCTAACCGCATCTAGACCAGACATCATGTTTGCAACATGTGTCTGTGCAAGAAGTCAATCAGCTCCCAGAAAATCAAATCTCATTGCTGTAAAAAGGATCTTCAGATACATAAAAGGTGCTCCCACACTTGGTATCTGGTATCCAGCTAATGGGAACATCAAGCTTTCAGGTTTCTCAGACAGTGACTTTGCTGGATGCAACACTACAAGGAAGTCCACATCAGGAGGCTGCCAGTTTCTAGGTGATTGCTTAGTTTCATGGCAAAGCAAAAAGCAAGCAACTGTTTCAACATCCACTGCTGAAGCTGAATACATTGCTGCTGCAAGCTGTACAGCCCAACTCATGTGGCTTCAAAATCAGTTGCTGGATTTTGGTATCACTGCCTTAAAGACACCACTCATGTTGGATAGCCAGGCAGCAGAAAATATCATCAAAAATCCAGTTTCCCATTCAACTACCAAACACATCGACATCAGACATCACTTTGTGAGGGATTGCTATGAAAAAGGTTTGATTTCTCTGCATCATGTCCCAACTAAAGACCAGCTGGCAGATGTGCTCACAAAAGCACTTGATACAGCCACTTTTGAAAGCTTGGTCTCTAGAATTGGGATGCTGAACATGGAATAACAAGCAACATCTTGTTTTTCTATGAATAAAAGCAACAACATGTTTTCAGAAAATCAAAAATCCATCCTTAAAAATAGCTAAAAATGAAATTTTTCATTAAAATCCTTAAAAGTCTGCCATTAACCACTGATTGTTCAAAAGTCTGCTCTACTTCAAAAGTCTGTCCACTGCTGAAAGTCAACCCCTGTTCTCTCATTCCTTTGATAAACTCTGTTGTTCAAAAGCAGTGTTTTATCCACTGATATGCTATCCACTGATAGTGAAAATCATCCACTGCCTTCATTAGTCACTTTCATAAAAGTATTGTCCTTCACTTTCACCAGGGGTTGTCACGTGGACAGTACATAGTGGTCAGACCTTTTGTAACGGCTGCCACGTCAGCATTCACTTCCTTCCCTATAAAATCCCCTACTCACCACCAAAACAGGGTTTTACTGTCGAATTGAATTCTTAAAAATTCTCTTCTCAAAACAGTTTTTCATCTCATCTTCCACAAATTTCTTCGATCATTCATCTTCAAAATGACAAAATCGAAGTCTTCTTCAAAACCCTCATCCAAATCTTCATCGAAAACAGCCTCTCAAAAGGAAATTTCCACTGAAATTCCATATAAACCATCTCACAATCTCCTGGGTCTTCTCACAAAACCAGGAACCACCAAAGTTTTCGATTCCATCATTGACATCATGGCAAAATCAAAGTACAAAATTTTGTTCACCGCCGATGCACCAATCTATTTGGCGACCCAAAGGGAGTTCTGGAAGAATGCAACCCTTGAAAAACAAGGCGACACTGCAACCACCATAAACTCTTCTATAAAGGGTAAAGCTGTCCAAATCACGCCACAATCCATTTCAGAGGTCTTTCAACTCGGTGATCAGGAAGGTAAAACTTCTTTCACTAAAAACGAGTTACAAACTGACTTCATTGAGAGAGGGTATGAAGCCACAATGATGAAGAAAATTACCTTAGAAAAAGGTTATTTTCCTTCTGCAACCAGATTCTTGTTTCATACCCTCCTACTATGTGTTTCAAATAAAACCACTTCTTTTAATGAAATCTCTTTAAAGATTCAAAATCTGGGATATGCAATTCTTCAAGAAGAAAATTTTAACTATTCTCGGGAAATCTTTAAAGATTTGGTTAATAATGTTGAAACAAAATCATTCTTACTGTTTCCAAGGTTTTTAAGTTACTATTTTGAAAAGAAATTCAGTAAGGATGATTTAGCTGCAATAAACCAAGGTGCTCCTACTCACATAAACAGTTTAACTACTGAAACTTTTTCAAGGATGTTAGCACCTTGCAAAACACAAGCAGGGGTGCCTGAGCAGATTTTAGCAGTTACAATTGCTCCTCAGGTATCTGCTGCTGAGCCCACTGCTCAATGTGATCAAAGCAGCAGAACAACTGTTTTGAAACCCACACCTAAAATTACCAAAAAGCCAACAAAAAGAAAAACACAAAACCCCCCAAAACCATCAAAAAGGCATCTCTGGAGGATGAGATACCAGAGCTCCTGCCAGTGACAACACAAAAGTCACAAGAAACCACTGTTGCTACTTCCTCACAGCAGTTGGTACAAATATCTCAACCCATAACCGAAACTCCTCCTGCTTCTTCACAAAAAGAACAGGTTATACAAATAGGGTCTCCACATCATGATGCTCTGGAAACACTCGTTTCTATCATCCACAGCTCAATACCCGGGGCAATTCCACTTTCTACGCCACCCTTCACATCCACAATTCCCACACCAACTAAACTGCTGTTGGATGCAATTGATTTGAACCAGGCATTAACCAGTCCTTCTCAATCACCTATCAATGAGAATATGCCTCAACAACTGACTGGGTCTGATGTATCAATCTTTGCTAACCCACCAACACAACCTGAGGAGGTTAGACCCCTTGAGTTACAAGTAACTCTTGGTGGTAATCCAAGTGAAGCAGCCACTACAACTGTTACACCCACTGGTTTACATTTGGACAGTGGTTACTTTAATAAGACTTCCTTGGAGGCAATTCCTTTTATAGCACCTCTGCCAACCACCAGTGGATTTATTTATCCTACTGGCAACATCAAAAGGTTGTCAAGTGTTGAAGGAAGAAGACCCCAGTACCAAGACAAAGGGGCATCAGTGGTTAATGTTTGGAGTATACTCCCTACATCAACTACTGATAAAACCACTGCTAGTGGGAAATCAGATGATCCCATTAACTTGGGTGATGGTTTAAAGTACCAGAAATTGACGGATTGCATTGAAAAGCTTGATAACTCTGTTGCAGAACTCAAAGATATGCTACAACAGGTGTTACAAGTACAAAAGGTACAATCAACTGCTGTTCCACCTCAAGCACCTGCTCCACAAAGGGCACCTGCTGCAAATGAGCTCTGGGATTTATTTCAACCTTTTCTCCATCAACAAGCAAAACTAGCAGATCAGTAACATGAAAAACATGTCCAACAGCTGAGAAATGCAATGGAGTCAAGGTTCAAGAACACTCAGGCTGATCTAAAGGCTCTCAAAACTCAGATCTTGCAAGCCACTGGCACTGCTCCTCCAACAGTACTTTTCATTGATCACCTCCCAGAAGATAATGCCAAAAAGGGGGAGAAAATTCAGGAGTGGAAGAAGAAGGGAATAGATAATGGTCTTTACATTGAACCTGAAAGGGATGCTATGACCAGAAAAATTCCTGTGCCAGATGGGAGTAAAAAGGTTGATGCAACTCAAGAAGCACTTGATGAAGGAGTAGTAAGTGTTAAAAGAGATAGAATTGCAAAGGATATCTCAAGATGGAATGAGGAGAAAAGAGCTTTCATGGAACTGTATGAGCAAGGTTGTTCTGGATCAAAGGATTCCAAAAATCCAAAGACAAAAAGGAAACCTAAGTCCATCCCATCCAGATTTCCAAAGCCTCCAAAACCACCATCCAAAAGCCATCAGCATCAAACCTCCACCCAAACAGCTATTGTAACTCCTGTTGTATCAACTACTGCTGGTACCTCAGTTGTTTCAACATCTATTCTCACTTCAACACACACCACCTCAACACACACCACTACTTCATCACCACCACTGTCACCATCAGAAACAATTCAGCCACCAATTTCACCTGCTGATAAACAGCAGAAGACAACAGATGTTATAACATCTGTTGTAATGACAACAGTGGTTGAAACACCAGTTGTTTTAACAATTGTTAGTCAATCACAAACCACTGTCACTACATCCACCACCACTGTTCCATCCAAAACATCATCAGCCCCTCCTCAAACAAAGAGGAGAAGGCTAATTCTCAAAGATGATGACACTTCACCACCACCATCTTCAAAATCCCTGTCACTTGTCACTATTCCAAAACCCATACCTCTCTCTTCAGCTCAAATTACACAATCACTA
Organism: Helianthus tuberosus; assembly: GCA_030545235.1. NCBI lineage: Eukaryota > Viridiplantae > Streptophyta > Magnoliopsida > Asterales > Asteraceae > Helianthus > Helianthus tuberosus. The sequence continues at coordinate 2,647,525 of CM060402.1, forward strand.
CCTCCTGCTGGTGTCTCATTCCCTCTAGAACTCATTGCAGTTAGGGAAGAAATCAAATCCTTTTATTATGAGGATATCCCAGCCAAAAGGAGTTTGCCATCAATTGCAGAATATCCCAGGCCTAATAATATTGAAGAATACTTGAAACTCAAGGTCAAACAAGCAGAGGATATTGCAATCAAAAACAGAAAAGGGAAATCTGATAGAGAATTTCAACAAAACTATCGTTTTTACTCTCACAGGTCAATGCTATGGAGCGATTTGCTAAAAATATATGTCAGAAAATTTCAGAAAGGGCAGATGAGTCCTTGAGAAAAGGCTACATTGAGAACATCATGACCTACAAGAAATACAAGGGGGAGAAACACATGTACAAAAACTTGACCATTCCTGAGCTTGAAAAAGAAGCAGCCAGGATTCAAGGAATGATTAAAAATAAGGTCAAGCAGACTCCTCCTGAAAAGTTTAAACAATTTGAAGCTGAGAAGATGTTAGAGTTAAAGAGAATGAAAGAGGAGCTGATTGCAGCTGATTATGGGTCAAAGAATTCAGTGACAAAGTGGGGAGAAGATAGAGTCAGGGCAACCTATAAAAGCTTAGAGGAACTTAGAAAGAAAGATCCAAGAGTTCCACAAAAGCCTGACTACTCCAAAGCAAAGGTCTCAAAAAGACCACCAAAGCTGCAAATCAAAAGAACCACTGCTCCAGCTGGTGCTGCCATCTACAAAAGAAGGAGCAAAAACCAGTTGAGTATTGAAACAATTCAAGATCTATTAGCTGGAGATGCCATTGTAAAAGCAGGCACGAAAGTAATGATAAAAGAAGATCTTGAATTGGAACAATCTGCAAGTGCTGCTCAGCCAGCTATGAATAGGCCAGCCTCACCAAATACTTCTGCAAATAAACATCTCCCAAGAAACCCACCAGACTCAAAAATACAAAAGTGGGAAACTGACAAACAGTCATGCGTATTGACTTTGCTCAGGTTTGGTGGAGGAGTGGAGAAAATATCAAGGGAACAAGCTCTTGGCCTGAGTCTTGAAGATTTGTAGGATCTCCTTGATCTTCCACTTAGCAGGGATGATGAAGACACAGATGCCCTAGACTTTGAACTACAATTCAAAGGTCAGATAAGGGAACTGTTAATGAGGCAATAAAAGATTTCCACAAATAATGAAGAGTTTTGGCATTATCTGTTCCAGTGGGAGATTGTTGGGATTGATCCCTATCAGAGGAACAGATAATTAAAGCCAAAACTGGATCAGAGCAGTGGATCCAGAATAAGCAGATGTTTACATTCAAACCTCTCCCCTTGAAAGTGATTTCACATCTGCTGACCTCCTATCTGCTGATCTTACTAAGTGCTGATCTGCAACTGCTGCTTTGCATCTACTGCCAAATGTCAAAGACTGATGGAAGACCAAAGCTCTGCTGATTCAATCTACTGCCTTGAGTCTAGTACTGCTGATCTGGACAAGCACTGCTGGGTTCACAGTAGTGGAAGGATGCAGCAGCTGTTTAAGTGTCTTTTATGTAATGAATTCTAATAACAGTAGTTAGTACATCAGTGTTTGTATAGATCAGAGGTTAGAGTTTGTTAGGAGGTTAGATGTCACTTTCATGGTGACGTCAGCTAAGATGCTCAGTGGTTTGCAAGTGCCTATAAATAGTTCAGTACTTTGTACTGTTCTATTAGCTCTTTTGCAACATCGTCTTCTTTGCACGAACAAACTACTGAGCTCTGGCTGAGGGGGAGTTTGCATTCATTCATCAATCATTGTAATCGTTGTTGAAACAAATTCAATCTTTCGATTCATTGTGTAAAGATGTTTGATTAAAGAATTACTCTCGTTTGATTGTATGCAAAGTTTGTTTTCATCTTAATTCCGCTGCACAACTCTTTCATTTCCATCTTAATTTCAAACGAAAATACAATCAGAAACAAACTCAGATCCAACATTATCAGAACCAGTCAAGAAAATCAATCCAACATGCAGAACCCTAGATACGAACGAATACAAATACAAAAACAATCGAAATAAAAAATTGATTATTTGTAGGTCCACTTGGAGGATCAAGATTAAACCTACTTCTTTGTTTTGTAACACACTAACGAGTGCGGAATCCACGTAAGTATGCAAACCAAAGCAAAAAGGAACAAACACAAAGTAACCAAAGATTCACAAACTTTGATTTAGTGAAGAGAATCAGTACACACATACACACAGTGTTTACAAACTTTCACAGGACTCTCTTAACTGAACTGTGGAACTAGTATCTGTTTATATAGGCCCCAATACCCAGTAACACTACCAAGAGTGTTACTGGGCCACGAACACTCACCAAGCCCACGAAGACTAGGAGTCTTCGGGGGGATCATCAACGAACAGACAGATGCCACGAAGACTAGGAGTCTTCGTGGTGAACATTCTTTATACATCTAGTCTTCGTGAAGCATGACTTCCCACGAACCTTCAAGATTGAGTCTTGTTGACTTTAGTCGAAGAACCTTTATCACAAAAGTCTTCGTGGACTTTTGTCATCATACATAAGGTGACTGTTCGTTGGATTGTATGCATGGACAAACAAGTTCCATGCAATTACAACAAAAATTCATATAATATGCAAAGTGACATCATCATGATGATGTCATGGTGATCTCAGCTCACGGCTCTTCGTACTTCGTGATCGAACTCTGGGGCGCACGACGGAGGAATGTGGTGACATCCGGCTTGAACCGAAATGAACCGAGTCAAACCGAACCGAGTCAAACTGAAGCAAGCCGCATCCACAAAGTGCATCAACAAACCCCCTTTTGGACGCTGCTCGTAATGGTTCGACTTTACATTGTCGGATCTTCAGACGTCTTCACTTGAAACAAACAGAATGTGCATCAACAAACTCCCCCTTGAATGTTGCTGGTGAAGGTTTGATCTTCAAGACTTCAGATTCTTTTGGTGTTGATGGGTGGTTAGCTGCAAGTCGATCATCTTGATCCTTTGATTGCATCCATGTCGTGTCTTCATTCCAAGCTTGTCATCGAACACATTCTCTTCGCCTTTAGCTGGTTCGAATGTCGCATCTGCACATATAAGAAAACTAAACGCGTAATGAGAACAACCGCTTGAAATATAGTTAAAACGACACACATGTGACCAACTCTCAATCAACTACTGACCGATAACAGTTTGAAAGTTATAAAACTTTGAACAATTTAGGTTTTAACTTTCAAAACTTGCTTAATTTTGACCGTTTATGAAGGTGCAATTGTTTTCCGGCTTACAATCAGGTTTCAGGTGGTTAAGACTCGAGATCCAACATCGTACAATAAAAAATAAATAGAAATAAAATATTTTTGGCTTTTATAAAGTTTATATTAAAACACACCTAAAATCTTTTTGGTATTTTTGAATATTTCAAATTTAAAGACGGAAAGCAGTAAATAAATATATACCGAGATGCAGAAACAGAAAGCATTAAATAAATATTTACAGACTTTCTTTTTGCGAGTTTCGAGGGTAAGTGTAACACCCCAACCCGGCTTGGGCTGACATGTCACTTATATAGTACATCAACGGTCAAAACATCATTCCATAAATTGAAAAACTTTACATTATTTCAAAAAGTCAGAAATATTGTATAAAACATTTTAAAATTTATGAAAATCCATGTGAGTCTTAAATCACTCGAACCATCCATCCAAGACTTCTCGAATATCCTGGCAACCTAACGTACATAAGAAGGCAAATGTACGCCTGAGTAAACGTGGTTTACTAAGTGGGATGACAATAATGCAAAATACAGTTTCTTAACGATATCAATATATCAAACAATATATAACACATATTCAGTTAGTCACCTTCACTGTGTCACATTCAGTAGTTCAATGCATAGTCAGTTCACCTTCAGTGTGTCACATAATCACATTCAGTAGTTCACATTCAGTTTTTCAGTGCGTCACCTTTTTGTGTGACACAATCAGTAGTTCAGTGCATCATAATCAATATTTTCTAAAACAATATAACTATATATTTAAATATAATAGCACAAAATCTTGAAGATCACAAAAGCATAAAGTAACGAATCTAAATTTCCAACTACGAGGTAGTTGAAATCTAAATCTGTACACATATGTGGGGAGGGGTCCGTACCTTCGGTGGTGATCACTAAAAATTGAGATAACTATTTAACGTCTGGACCATCACGGAGTCCTACAATATCGTTATAATCTTATTTAGACATATTAAATTTTTAATTGATACTTCCTTTACGTCTATAACATATGGATTATTTACTTGTTTTCTTTTTTTTTATAGTTCTAATAAAGATAGTATATATGAGATATACTATGATTCAAATCTATTCAAATCTTGATAACTTAAACAAAATTTTAAAAACGAACGTCATGATGGCAATTAAAATCATGATTTTATATTTAGCAATTAAAATCATGATTTTATATTTAGTGAAAACACAATTCAAGAACCCATAACTTAGATATAATTTAAGAAATAAATCATGTTGTGATGGTGACTAAAGAACCCTAAACTTAGATATCATTTAAGAAATAACTCATGTTATGATAGTAACTAAAAATCAAGATTTTAACTTATTTAATGAAAACATGATTTAAGAACCCATACGTTTAATATAAATTTTAATCTTGTTAATTTACTTATCTCTATATATGAACTGGAATTGCTTGAAGAGATTTAAAAAAATTAAATAAAAAAATTCAGTTTACCAACTTAAAAACAATATAGATACTTCAATGGGTTGTCATTATTATTAAAATTATAAATATTCATTTATATGGTATGTTAATACGGCATAATTTGTATCAAAAGCTAAAATAAATACAATTCACATAGAGTAAAATACTTACAAATTGTTTTACAAGACTTGATATTTAAACAACTAAACATCGTTAAAATATGATTTGAGAAAATCATGGATTTCTTTTAGAGTTGAACATAATCAAAACCCAACAAAAGTAAATAAACCAACATAGATAATAAAATCATTATTAAAATAGGGTGGAGATACAATAGGAAGTTAATTTGGCTAGGAAGGCTAGGAAGTGATCTTTACCATCTATTTAATTAATCAAGGGCTAAGATTAAATCAGGGAAATTGAAGGGAAGAAAAGAGGCGCGTGAGTTTGTTTAGGGGCATTCTAGTCAATCCAAGCCAATAGTTTCTCTCTCCTCCAATTCCCCCCATTTTTAAATGTTAATAACTCTATCATACGACATTATTTTTTTATAAAAATTGCACAAAAAAACGAGCGTTTTTTATCTTTAAAACGAGTATACTATTGCTATATTTAAAAAAAAAAATTTAAAAACTCAGTTGCTTAAAACGCAATAGAAATCCCCCAGTTATGTAAAACGCAATGAAAAAAAACCTAAAAATGACATTTTTCTAAACGCAATGCACAAAAAACACAAAGAAATTTCTTATTTGTAAAACGCAATGGCCAGAAAACACAAAGAAATGTCTTATTTGTAAAACGCAATAGCCTAAAAACTCAACAGAAAATGTAATTTCTAAAACGCAATGGACTAAAAACACATAAAAATGTGTTTTACCTAAAACGCAATGCACCAAAAACACATACAAATGTCTTATTTCTAAAACGCAATGGCCAGAAAACACTAAAAATGTCTGTTTTCTAAAACGCAATTGACTGAAAATACCTAAAAAGGTGTTTTACCTAAAACGCAATGCACCAAAAACACAAAAAATGTCTTATTTGTAAGAAGCAATGGCCAGAAAACACTTAAAAATGAATCATTCTAAAACGCAATTGCCTAAAAAAACAAAAGAAATTGTTCTCTGTAAAATGCAATGGACTGAAAACACCTAAAAAGGTGTTTTTTCTAAAACGCAATGCCCCAAAAACACTTCAAGAATGTGTTTTTCTAAAACGGAATGGCCAATGCAGAACTGTGCTGTGAATTGTCTGTGATGTGAACTGTCTGAACCAATGCAGTTTCTAGAGGCAATTTACAGAAAATTAATTTTTCTGTAGCATTTTTATTACAGCAATTTTACAGAAAACCAATGCAACTCAACCCCAGCCAGGGGCTGCCGCCCCTGGGACCCCGCTACCAGGGGCGCTGCCCCCGGACCCCGCTAAGATCGTAAAACGCAATGACTAAATAAAAAACCCAGATCGTAAAAATGAAATTAAAGAATTTCGTACATGGAGCGAAGTGATTTCTTCAACAATTGACGAATTTTGAATGATTGAAACACTTATCAGCACTCCAATCGAACGGAACGAGTAATTATCTTCAAAATCACCGGAAAAAACAAGATTTTGTATGAAATTAAACTGGGTTTTCTTTAAAAAAAAAAACTGAAGAACACGTTGATCGGGTGTTTGAATCATTGATTGGTGACGAAAATCGCACTCTAATGTAGTGATTATTGAGATAGAAAGTGAAGAAATGGTTGAAGATGGTGGGTTTTGAAAATGGTGGGTTTTGAGGTTACTGGGTTTTGAAAAGGAAGAAGAAAGGGTTGGATTGACTAAAATACCCTTTTTTTTTATTTTAAGTGATGCCACATGTCCTAATTCTATTGCTTCCTACACTTACTAGCCAAAATAAACTTCCTATTTGATCTTTACCCTATTAAAATAAGAGTATGTTCAATATCGTACCTTGCTGTAAATTTCTTGAAGCTGTTTGTAAATATGAATGAAGGTAACAGAATATAAATGAGATGTAGATGACTTAAAAATTGGAAGGGCAACATCTTGGATTTTATAGTGGAGTCTCTTGGCCATCAAGTTTCGAATATCTAATTTAAATATTGAATCAAATTTGGTGAGGTGTGTTATGTTGAATACTTACAGGTGTCAAATTCTAAAGAAAATGATAAACAATGAGTTGGTGCAAGATTTCAATATATATCACTGCTTTGTTTTACACGTATAATTTTTTTTAAAGAGTTAAATGCTATTTTAGTCCCTGTGGTTTGGGCAATTTTGCCAGTTTAGTCAAAAGGTTTTATTTTTAACCTGTGGGTCTAAAAAGGTTTCACAGTTGCCATTTTAGTCCACTGGGTTAACTTCATCCATTTTTTCTGTTAACGAGAAGGCCAATTCAGTCATTTTATATGGTTGAATTGCCCTTTTAGTTAATAGAATTACATACAAAATGACCAAATTGGCCTTCTCGTTAACAGAAAAAATAGATGAAGTTAACCAAGTGAACTAAAATGGCAACTGTGAAACCTTTTTGGACCCAGAGGTTAAAATGAAACTTTTGGACTAAACTGACAAAATGGCCCAAACCACAGGGACTAAAATGGCATTTAACTCTTTTTTAAATTTTATATATGTTCCCATTTTTTTCCACACACATAAATATACATAAATAATACTTTTCGATAAATATACATAAATAATACTTTTAAATTTGATTAGTTTTAGAATTTTCATTATAAAAAGAATATTTTGGGTATTACAGTAAGTGAATCATATCAGTGTACGGTCATGCCAAAACGCTCTGGTTGTCCAATTAGTTAATATTAAGATAAGCATTTTATAACCATTATTGGTATTGTTGTCCACTTAAGCTCAACTTATCAGATGTACTCATGATTAGGGGATACGTTAAGGTGTGATTTATACTTACCGACCGGTGTTCATCCACACACGACACATTCCCGTATCAAGGTATGCACGAGAGTTCATCTTACTGGTGAGTATACCATTTATCATCTGTTTTCAACGTATATGATGTGAGATACTCACTTATTTTTGGATGAATACAAGCCCTATGTGATTAAATCACTTATTAATGAGGAACTTGATATTCGATGCATGAGGGAACAGGAGCAAGTCCGTGAACATGTTAGTACCATCGTACCGACAAAGAGACGAACTTGACTCCTGTATAAACTGTGATATTTTATCACTTATTGATTTTGGACATGTGATTGTTTATCACTTATTGAGGTCGAATGCATCATGTATTATATACATGTTTGTATGATATTTACACGTATGTATGATATCATGGAAGTTCTAGACTTGCGTCCCCGTTGTTTTCAGGTAAAAGAAACAACCATGATACTCAGTTGATGAACAGCATAAAGACCACGTATCTCAGAACCTCGGCAATCTATCAAACGAAATTTCGGTACCAAGACCATATGCCAATGAGCGGTTCCCACACGGTCTTCAGTCGATTTAGGTTTATATCACCCTGCACACTTTAAAATGATTGTGAGCCTACCGATACATCTTATATAGAGCTGCTTATCGTTTTTCATTTTAGGTTCAAAGAGGTTTCGACAGACCACTGATGTACTATCGTATTCTCTTTTTCTCGCCAGGAAACTCATTTTTGTTTTTCTATTGTTTTTGTGTTTTTGAAATTTTTCGATGTTTTTGTATTTTTTTTAAATTTTTCAATGTTTTTGTATTTTTGGTTTTTACTCCCCCTAAAATGCAAAAAGTACGAGAAATTAAGAAAACACAAATAAATATTTACAAAAATGATTTTCCGATGTTGGTTTTACTCTGGCTTGACCTTAATGCCGTTTACCATTGGTAAATAGTCAAATCATGATTTGTCAAAACCTTTGGTAAAAAGGTCGGCACGTTGGTCAGCGGTGTGGATTTTCACAACATTGATAAGTTTCTTTTCATAACAGTCTCGTATGAAATGATACTTTATCTCGATGTGTTTTGTCTTTGAATGCTGTACAGGATTACGAGTGATTTGTAAAGCAGCTAAATTATCAACATAAATAGGATTAGTTAGGAATTCAAAACCGTACTCGCGCATTTGCTATTGGATCCACAGGACTTGGGAGCAATAACTTGAGGCTGCAATGTACTCAGCTTCACATGTTGAAGTTGCTACACAGGTCTGCTTTTTACACTGCCACGTGACTAGGCGATTCCCCAAGAACTGACATCCCGCTGATGTTGACTTTGCATCAATCTTGCAGCCGCCACGATCAGAATCACTGAATGCAATCAAATCGAGGTTATCATCCTTAGGATACCACAGACCGGTGTCTGGACAACCCTTCAGATAACGAAAAATCCTCTTAACACCCATCATATGAGAAACCTTTGGATTGGACTGGTAACGAGCAAGAAGACATGTTGGATACATAATATCGGGCCTTGAAGCGGTAAGATACATGAGAGATCCGATCATAGCACGATAGAGAGAGGGTTCCACATGTTCACTGGTTTCGTCAGGAGTAATTCCATGATTCTGAGCCAGAGGAGTTCCCGCGGGCTTCGAGTCTTGCATCTTAAATTGCTTTAAGATATCCCCAACGTACTTTGTCTGATGAATGAAGATCCCTTTCTCAGACTGATGAACCTGCAAACCCAAAAAGAAATTCATTTCACCCATAGCACTCATCTCGAACTTCTCTTGCATCACCCGCTCGAATTCCTTGCACATTTAATCATTTGTAAACCCGAAAATGATGTCATACACATACACTTGAACCAGCAGCAAATCCTCATTTTTTTACTTGATGAAGAGAGTACAGTCGATCAACCCACGCTGAAAACCATTCTACAACAGATACGTGGACAACGTTTCATACCAAGCCCTTGGAGCTTGATGAAGACCATAAAGTGCCTTGTTTAGAAGCCAAACTGTGTCAGGATGAATCGGATCTTCAAAACCAGGCGGTTGCTCAACATATACTTCTTCCTCGACCACACCATGAAGAAATGCACTTTTCACATCCATCTGATAAACAGTGAACTTCTTGTAGCACGCGTAAGCCAAGAAAATCCTTATCGCCACAAGACGTGCCACCGGTGCGTAAACTTCATTATAATCAATCCCTTCTACCTAATTAAATCCCTGGACAACCAATCTCGCTTTATTTCTCACAACGACACCTCGGTCATCCTTCTTGCACTTGTAAACCCATCGAGTACCAATCTTCTTATAGTTCGGGGGCATGTCAACCAATTTCCACACGCCCAATTTACGAAATTGTTGAAGTTCTTCCTGCATTGCTTCAACCCATGAATCATATTTCATCGCATCTTTCCACGACTTCGGCTCAACTTGACAAACATAGCAGGCGAAAGACTAATCATTCTGTTCCCCGGATTCTCTAATTGCCGAATACAACCCAGCATTTTGGTTGTTTCGAAGCTGATTATGTGTCTGCACACCACTTTGGACATCTCCTATAATATTCTGCCGAGGATGAGTGTCATGAATTCGAGTTTCTGGAACATCGGGAACTCAAGCATTAATACCCAAGTTATTGATATTCAAATCAACAACTAAATCGATGCCTGGAGACGCGTTAGATGTGGATGCATTCCCTTCAGCATTGTCTTGAACTTGCACCTGAGAAGTTGCTTCAGAAACACCTTGAACAGGTGCTTGGACAGGAGCTGGAGTTGCTTCATTTGCATCATGAAATTCCTCATCTTCCGACGACATATTATAGTCAGCTGCATCTTCAAATTCCTCATTTTGAACAACATTGTTAACCGAACCAGACTCTTGTCGGTTAACAATAATTGGTCGTACTAATGATGAATCTACTGCTGCATCACCTTCAAGCAACATTTGTGCTGCTGCAGACGCCTCATCAAAAGTTGGTAGATTAAAGGAATCAAACAATCCATCATAATCAAACATCCAAGGAGCACCCGGAGCTCTCACACATTTAGTGTACCTTTGAACCCTAACTTTACCCCATTCCTCAATCTTTTTATTTTCTAGATTCCACACCCTGAAATTTGGAGTAGCATACCCAAAAAAGAAACCTTCGATAGACCTTGGACCAAACTTTCCATGTGGGTCAATCATAGTGCATGGAGCGCCAAAAGGTTCTAAATAAGACACATCCGGTTTCCTTTTCTGTAACAATTCGAAACATGTTTTCCCGTGCCTATTAACAGTAAGAACCTTGTTCAAAGTATAACAAGCAGTAGCAACAGCCTCCTCCCAAAACTGAACAGGAAGCTCCGATTCCACTAACATAGTTCTTGCCGTCTCGATAAGCATTCTATTCTTCCTCTCAGCGACACCATTTTGTTGAGGAGTGTAACGAGAACTGTACTCATGCAAAATTCCCTTAGAAGCAAAAAACCCGTCCATAACCTGATTCTTGAATTCCGTTTCGTTGTCACTTCTAATTCGCTTTACCCTCAAAGTGTACAAATTCTCGAGTAAAGTGAGCAGATTTTTGAGGATTCCCGGAGTCTCACTTTTGTGTGCCATCATCGATACACATGAGAATCTTGAATAGTCATCAGTAACTACCATACAATAAGCATCTACAAACGTAGTCTTCTGCTTCATAGGTCCAAAAAGGTCCATATGAAGACATTCAAGAGGCATGTTGACGGTGTTGACTTTCTTGATTGGATGAGACTTCTTCGTTTGCTTTCCTTTTCGGCACGATACACAGACGTCTTGTAAATGAAAACTCTTGAGTGGAACTCCATTCACAAGATTATTTCTCACCAGATGGTTCATCTTCCTTAAATGAATGTGACCCAAACGTCTGTGCCAAGATATAGACTCCTTTTCAGTGGCCTTTGAGACAAAACATGTAACTTGTGCAGACGTGGTAATAGCTTGGCTCATATCAAGAATATACAAGTCATTAATTCTTGGAGCCGTCAACAGAATCCATTATTTGGGAATCTTGAAACCGGGTTTCAGCACATAACAACCGGTATCATCAAAATGTACCGTGAACTTCTTGTCACAGATTTGCGAAACACTAAGAAGATTGTGATCAATTTGACGCACATAATTGATCTTGTCAAAACTAACAACACCAATGGAAATCATTCCTTCTCCAGTGATGTATCCGCCTTTATCGCCAGCAAAGGCATCATAATCTCCCCTAATGCTTTTCACATCATACAGGAGCCTTAAGTCGCCTGTCATGTGCCTGGATGCTCCACTGTCAACAATCCAAAGACTATTCACAGTTCCTCCTGGAACACCCTGCACAACACACTAAACGATCAGTTCGAGATGGGGACCCAAGCCTTAGTGGTCTTGGGTCGACCCTTATCATCAAGAAATGTGATTTCTATTTCATGATGATTTGGAAATGGTGTGCCTCCCCCTGAAACTGTACCGGTTTTAGGTTTCCAAGATTGTTGTCGTTTACCAGTTTGATTATTATTTACAGATTTAGACACTTCTGGTTTGGATGAGTTTGACGAACTTGGTCCCTTTTCAACAACATCCGGTTTTAAAGCTTTTTGGATTACCTTAACATTTTTACGTCGTTGTTTTGCTTCTTGTTCCTTAATAATGCGTTTGTCTTGTTTAGGTGACACTGGACGACATTGGTAATCCTTTTCAAGAGGGGCGTTTTCAACAAACTTTGGTTTTGGTGGGTTTGTACTATTTTTGATTATATGCCCAAATTCCCCACACTTAAAACATGATCTCCTTTCAACAAATTTAGGAGATTCTGATCGATGTCCCGATGTTGAACTTGCGGGCCTTGAGGTACTAGCTTCATTATCACACCCATTTGTATGTTGAGTGTAATTGTTATCGCTGTTACGTTTAAAATTTTTTACTTGTTGAACAAAAGTAGTATTGGATTTTTTTCAAAAGTCTCAATTTTATCAGTACCGCTTGAGGCCACAAATTTAACATCCCTTCCCTTTTTCTTGTTTCGGGCTCCTTTTTGTTCTAACTTAGGTGTTTGAGCTCGTTTTTCCTGTTGTTTACCTTTAGGGGCGATTAGTTGTTTCTCAGTTGGTAATTTTTTATTCCCATATTGTTTTCTAACTTTAGATTTTGGAATAGGATATAACTCTTGGGATCGCCTTACCCAAAAACTTACTGGTAGAATCTTCCAAAACTCTTTCAATCATTGATGGATTAACATTTTTAATTGGGAAATCCTTGTTTGAGTAAATTTTATCATCACTAACCAAAGTATACAACACATTATAGCCCTCAAATGTAGATACAGATTCATCCACAGATTTGATCGAATCAATCTCTTGTTTTGCAATTGATTGCACAACTGGGTCAATAGGAGTAGGAGGATCACACAAGATATGATTCTCAACTGGAATTTCTACTCCTTTCTTCTTATCAAGAGATTGATCTTCATAACTCAAATCTGATTCATCTGATTCATCATCAGATTCATCATCTGATGAAACACAATCCTCTATTATTGGAGGACTTTGTTCCACAGCACAAGACACATTTTCTGTCTTTTCTGATTCCTTTGATGAATCATCCAGTTTGAACCCTAAACCTGCTGCAAACTCTTCGAGATTAAGAGGTATAGATGGTTCAAACCGTGGCATTTCTTCCTCATCAGGCAACTTGGTATAATTGTGTCTCAACGAAGGTGGACACGATTTATACCCAATGCACTTAACAACCCCTTTCAGCTTCTAAACCTCAATGATATGATCAAGCACATATCGGGAGTTAGAATCACTCTCCAACTTAGGCTTGATTGCATCATGCTCGCATTTGGCAATGGCTAACTCTTTCTTTAATTCCTCAATGATATTAATATAGTTATTAATACATGTTTGCTTGTTCAAAATTGTTTTTGTTAATTCAGATACACTTTTCTTAAGCGTTTCAATGACAGATTTGAAATCTTTTTCATTGTGAGTTAAAGCCATGTTTGCCTCCTTGCATTTCGAAAGGTCAACTACCAAACCCTGATTGTGACTAGTTACTACTTCTAGCTTACGTTTCAATTTTACACATTCATTGCATACACTAGAAGTTTCGGTGTTTACCTTACTAGTCGAAGTTGCAGCAGTTACCATAAAGGCAGTCGGATAAGAGAAAGATCCATCCTCAGTGAAGAACTTTTCCATTTCGTTGGAGGCCACTTCAGCTTTCCTTACCAACACAGATTTCTGCCTTTTATGCTTTTCTGCTTCCTTCAGTAAACTGTCAACCTCAGCATCAAGAGTTTCCTTTACTTACGATTCTGAACCATAACCACTCGTATTGGAGCTTTCCTCATCCGAGCTACCACTGTAACCAGAACTGTCATCATCCTCAGAGAACTCCTCACTGTGAACATGCTTGATATACTTGATGATCTTAGCATAACAAGCAGTTCCTCCATTTCCTTATGTTCCCTGATTACCCAGTTGCACTGACCAGTCACATCATTCATCTACATGAACTACTAAGGCCATGTTTGAATTGGAAGGCCCTGACTGGTTTGAGTTACCCGGATTGTTAACTGCTACAATTCCCCTTTCATTATTTACTTGATTGGCATTTGATGAGCTTGACTGGTTTCTGAAAGGATTTTGATTTCCTTGTCTGCTCAGTCGAGTGCATTCCCGCTTGAAATGTCCCTTCTCACCACAATTGAAACACGTAACTGCATCCTTATCAAAACCATACTTAGTATCCCTCTTGCTCTCCAAACTTGTTCTACCTGTTCTTCTCATGTAGTCCTTAGCTCTTCTCACTACACTTGCAAACGCCCACTTAATAGCCATCAGTTCCATTTCCTCCCTGTCTATTTGCTGATAGTCTTCATCTGTCAAATTAATGTTCCCAATTTGACCAGCGACTAATCCACAATAGGCACTCACCATTGTGTTTAAAAGCTCTATATGTTCCCGAGCACCTTCCACACTTAATTTGGTGAAGTTTGAGGTATCAAATCTGAAAGTGTTGGGGTTTGAAGATTGAGTGTTGTTGTTCCCATAAAAGGCTTGTTGAGGAGGTGGTTGACAAGGTATTTGTAGGGTAGATTGTGTGAATGGTGAGGGTTGTTGTTGAGGAGGTGGTTGACAAGGTAGTTGTAGGGTAGATTGTGTGAATGGAAAGGGTTGTTGTTGAGGAGGTGGTTGACAAGGTAATTGTAGGGTAGATTGAACTGGTTGACCATAAGGGTTTGTATTTGATACAAATGTGGTTTGAAGCTTTGGTTGTTGTTGACTAGTACTAACTCCCATATTGATACCTCCAAAGTATATCTCGGGATTTTGTGGAACTGGAAGTCGTTTAGCCTTTCGAATTTCTTCTTCATCCTTCTTCTCGAGCTTTTGGTGAATTCATAAATGCTAACCATATCCAAAACACCAATATGTTTCAACAATTCAATGAATTAACTCCACTTGGGTGGCAAAGCCTCAGCAAAACGCATAACCATCTCTTGCTGTGTAGCCAGAACCTTGTATGAGTGCATCTCACTAACCAAGTGATAATATCGAGTAGCCATCTCGTAGAGTGTTTCACTTTCCATGAACCGAAATGCTTCGAATTCCTTCTTTAACAAATCATGACAAATCTTTCTCGTTGCAGCATTTCCTTCTCCTCTAGCTTCTAAGACGTCCCACAAGTTCTTTGTACTTGTACAATATGTAAATTGATGATAGATATCCTTACGAAGTGCTTGCATAATGATACCAAAAGCTTTCTTCTCGAGATCGTAAGCCTTTTTATCCATTTCGCTCAATCCCGCCAAAGCTTGTAGATTAGAACCTGCTTCTTCGAGAGCTTCATTGTACGGTGTGATAAAGTATGTCCACAATTCGGTGTTTTGACCTAGAACATACGTATGAAAACGACTTTTCCATGATGGATAATCGTTCATGTGATTCAACTTTGGTGGACGATTGTTGCTTCCCGTTTCACTCTCGCTTAAGAGAAGATTTTGAATGCTATTGTTTTGATTCGCGACACATGCCCATTGATGTTCGGTGATTTCCTTTTTGGGTATTAATCCTTTTACCCATTGTGAAGGATCTTGTGGTGTACTTGGGTTTTCACTCCAACTCCAAGGGTTTGAACTCATTTTGAAGTTTTATAAAAGACTGTTTAGGTTAAAATACAAATTTGTAAGATATGACAAAGTTATAAGTTCTCTGTGAAAAATACAAGTCCCCTTCCATGAAGACTGTTACAGTCCACGAGGACTGGTTACAGTCCACGAAGACTTGTAATAGCTTACGAAGACTTGCAATGTTCACGAAGAATACTTGTAATGTCCTCCAATCTGATTGACTACGAAGCCCAAAGGAAGCCCAAACAAAACTACACTATATCCACGAAGACTTGATTACTGTGGCCTAAGTTTACAATGAAGTCCACGAAGACTAGGGCCACGAAAAGTGATATCAACGAACACTGACTTCCAACGAAGAGTATTGGTCTACAAAGACTATGGTTACTAAGAAAACTGTAATGTTCCACGAACACTAGTGATGGACCAAAGAGTTATAATCTTGTGAATGTATTCTTCGTTGGATGACACGATACACTATATACCCAATGAAGAGTTACCAGGCCCAAAGAGTTATAAGGCCCAACGATTCACTTATGTCCACGAAGATTGTTGAAGGACCAATATCTTGTCTACTCTGGTGGACCAGTGTCAACGACCAGTGTTGAAGCCCAACAAAGACTTAAAGTGGAGATTGTTTTACCAGCCCAATGTCTACGAACAGTGATACAAGAGTAATATCCACTAAGACTTGTTTTTCTACGAACACTAAAGTCACGAAGAGTTAATTGTATACAAAGACTATGAAATATTAAATGTCCACTAACACTTTGATGAAGTCTACGAAGATTATTTATTCTTCGTCCAACACAAGGGGGGCACGAAGACAAGGGCTTTTCGTCGACTGAGAAATAGAATTGGGCCACGAAGACTTGATGTGGGCCGATGAAAACTAATTGTGGACTAAACACTAGTGGGCCGACGAAGACTTATAACCAACGAAGACTTGGATTCTACGAGCAGTATGATGTCTACGAAGAGTGATTACTACAAATACTACTCAAGACTCTCTGTCCACGAACACTATGTATCCCACGAAGACTAGATTCACGAAGACTTGATTCTTTGTTGATCACAAGGACCCACAAACACTCAAATCTTCGTTGAACACAGTGACCCACGAACACTCAAATCTTCGTAGTATACTCTTCATGAACATAGTGGTAGGTGGGATTCGCCTGTTTATGGTAATTTGCTTTTTTTGGCTTTTCGAAAGAAGGTAGCTGGATATCCCAACTTAACTAAAAAACAACATTCGGAATCTTACTTTTTTCAGGAAATCTTATCCTTAACAACCAAAAACCGGTGACTTTTCTGGTTAACCGACTCACCGGAAAATTTGACGAACTCAAATTTTGAAAGAAATTTTTAAGAAAAACCATGTCCTAACATGTCTCCATGTGTTTTAACTGGGTTTTTGAAAAAAAAATCTTCAAACAACAAGTTTTTTACAAAGTTTTAAACATTTTTTTAGAATAAAAAAAAAAAAAAAAACTTGATTTTGTTGTTCTCAAACTCAAACACAACTCAAAAAACTTTACAAATTGTTCAAACACAAGGTTTTGCTTGGTTTTAAACAAGGAAGAGAGCCAAAGCTCTGATACCACTTGTAGGTCTACTTGGAGGATCAAGATTCAACGTACTTTCTTGTTTTGTAACACACTAACAAGTGCGGAATCCACGTAAGTATGCAAACCAAAGCAAAAAGGAACAAACACAAAGTAACCAAAGATTCACAAACATTGATTAAGTGAAGAGAATCAATACACACATACACAGTGTTTACAAACTTTCACAGGACTCTCTTAACTGAACTGTGGAACTAGTATCTGTTTATATAGGCCACAATACCCACTAACACTACCAAGAGTGTTACTGGGCCACGAACACTCACCAAGCCCACGAAGACTAGGAGTCTTTGTGGGGATCATCAATGAACAGACAGATGCCACGAAGACTAGGAGTCTTCGTAGTGAACATTCTTTATACATCTAGTCTTCGTGAAGCATGGCTTCCCATGAACCTTCAAGATTGAGTCTTGTTGACTTTAGTCAAAGAACCTTTATCACAAAAGTCTTCGTGGACTTTTGTCATCATACATAAGGTGACTGTTCGTTGGATTGTATGCATGGACAAACAAGTTCCATGCAATTACAACAAAAATTCATATAATATGCAAAGTGACATCATCATGATGATGTCATGGTGATGTCAGCTCGCGGCACTTTGTGCTTCGTGAGTCGAACTCTGGGGCGCACGAGGTAGGAATGTGGTGACATCGGGCTTGAACCGAAACGAAACGGGTCAAGCCGAACCGAGTCGAACTGAACCAAGCCGCATCCACAGAGTGCATCAACATGATTTCCGAATAAAAGATAAAACGTGATTAATTGATAGTATCGGTAACCTCACCTTGATTTGAAGATTATTTTGAAGATCTTGAGGGTAGGCAACAACATGATTCAATCGGGTTAACTAAATAACTTGTAAATCCATAAAATAGAATTTCAACTCAAAAATTATAAAAAAATATATATACTCAATAACATTCAAACAAATCTCTAAAAATATATGAATATATATCAGAATAAACAAACTATATGCTAAATAACAGTCAAATAAATCTTGTATGATTTGAATTCAAATTGACATGTTAATAGAATCTCAAAATTGGCAAAAAAAAAAAAATAAATAAATACAAACAACTATAAAGAAACTACTAAATTCCATATCATATGCGACTACAAACAACTAATCGAAAATCTAAGTTTACCTGTTAAAACTTTCCTAATACATGTGTCGGATAAAAAAAATAAGAAGTAATAACAATTATGGTATATAGTTTCAGATGCACTAAAATAGATGAAGAAATACACTTAGGGTTTAGAATCGATACAATGAACATCAAAACAGGGATTTACGTACAACAAAAATAACAAAGAAGTCTTATAAACTGCATAAAACATAAAAAAATCTCATCTCACACATTCAAACAAACAATTCATTAAAAAATTTCCTGGATAGATTACACAACATTACCGATAATTAAGAAGCAATCGAAGATGAATCACCGAATCGAAGAAGTCTTATAAACTGCATAAAACATACAAAAATATCATCTAACACATTCAAACAAACAATTCATTAAAAATAATTTTATGGATAGATTACACAACATTACCGATAATTAAGAAGCAATCGAAGATGAATCGCCGAATCGAAGAAGTCTTATAAACTGCATAAAGCATACAAAAATCTCATCTAACACATTCAAACAAACAATTCATTAAAAAATTTTATGGATAGATTACACAACATTACCGATAATTAAGAAGCAATCGAAGTGAATCACCGAATCGAAGAAGTCATATAAACTACATAAAACATACAAAAATCTCATCTAACACATTCAAACAAACAATTCATTAAAAAAATTTATGGATAGATTACATAACACTACCGATAACTAAGAAGCAATCGAAGATGAATAACTGAATGGAACAAACAAAAGACCAACATGAATTGGTTGCAAGCAGAATCGGCTAGGTAAAACACATATTTAGATCTAGGGTTTTTTGATACCATACATCCATATTAACGAAAATTATTCATATTAGAGATTACGGTCGAGTATAAAGGCTTCAAAGCCGATGATTGATGATTGAAACGTTGGAGAAGTTAGTCACCGATGATCTTCAAAGATAGAGAATGAGAATGAGAATGATAATTAGGGTTAAAGCAGAATAATCAAGTTTACGGTATAAGTTTCAGTATTTTAGGTAACTAAATCAATGATTTTGGATCTATCCATATTCCAACCGGGTGATCCATAGCTGTGGTACTTTTTGGCGGGAAAAACCATCTGATGATTAGCCATAGGGTGACACGTGTCCCCCAAAGGTTTCTTATATATAATATCTATAGATATAGATATAGATATAGATATTGATATAGATATAGATATAGATATAGATATAGAATATGTAGGTTTTATTTACGGTCTAATTAGATGTTGGAGCTAATATCTAATTGTACTAAGTAATCAAATTAAAGTTGTGATTAGTTCAAATTTGGGTAATTTCCAGGATTAACAATACGAAAGATGGTATTCCTAAAGTGTGTGTCATTCGTTTATCTTTTCTAGGCTTTAAGTTTAATCTCTAGTCATGTATATATGCAGGTCACTAATGGGAAACCGCTTGTCCGGGCCGTTTCCAGTAGCCTTGACTAGAATGACCACTCTTTTACTATTGTAAGTCACATCATCACTTATTTAGTTAGATAATAACAACAATAATAATAATTCATGATGATTATAGTAAAAGGTTAGAATTATCAACATGGTGTAGCTAGCTCTACTTCAATTTGATAATGAATTGCTTCAATTTATGTTTGTAGGGACATAGAAGGAAACCTTTTTTCAGGACCCATACCCGAAGAGATTGCAAACATGATTAACTTAACATTTCTGTACTTAACTTTGTACCTTTTTAACCTCTTTTATTGTGTTTCACAACCCCAAAAAATAAAACTAATCGAAATTGTATTTTTTTCATTGTGGATTTTTTTATTCACAATCAATCAAAGAAATATTTTTGGTTGGATGCCTAACTTGATCAGCTCATGGTCAACTTTTACAAACAATTAGCATTTCACTAAGCTTTACATTGACCAACACACGATCACTGTAACCAACTATTTTTAAGTATACATTAAAAATTCAATCATAAAATCCATTGGGCCTAACACATTCGTTCATTCAGGAGCCTAGCTTCAAATGATTTCAATGGACATCTGCCTGTTGCACTTGCAAAACTTACCAACCTGACTTATCTGTGAGTATAAATCTTATGAACATGGAAGATAATCCATAAATTAAAGAGATGATTTATACACTATTATTTGTTTGTTATCCCCTTGCATCACTTAAACTATTTGTCGCCCTCTTGTTGTGTAAGTTAGAACCGGAAATCTTGACCTGGGGAACGAGAAACGATTTGAAATGAGTATATAAATACCGTGTGTAAAATGAAAACTTATATGAGTTGTGAGAACTTAGAGAACTCAGCCTTACCAAAGGTTTTTTTTCAAAAAAAAAAGTGATGTCATACTTATGTTATCACTTTTTTACATCTGCTGTAAGGGGCCGAAAAACACCAATTCGATTTTTTTTTTGTTTTACGACAGTGTTTTCTAACATTTTAATCTTGGGGTGTAACCGGGTTCTTTTGGTTCTCACAACTCGAAGTGGTTTTCATACATACATATATATATATATATATATATATATATATATATATATATATATATATATATATATATATATGGGGAGGATCCTGAGAAAACTCCATATAAATGAGAAAACTAAAAAAGTAACTAGAAAAACCTAAAAATCATTCAAAATTTCAATTTTTTTACAAAAATTGGCTACTTCTTTTTTGTAAAAAAAAACTTTAGAAAAAAAAAAGTTTTACTGCACATTTGCATTATATGTATATGTTGCACATGTGCATTATATGCTTAGAGTTAGTTTTTAGGGTTAGCTTTTCTGGGGATTTAGGATTAGGATTAGGTTTTTGAGTGTGGGGAGGGGGGTGGTTTAGGTTTTTTTGCGCAGGTGAGGGTGGGGGGTTTATGATTTTTGGGGGTGAGGGTGGAGGGTTTATGGTGGGAGGGTGGATTTGGGTTTTTGAGGGGTAGGGGATTTAGTTTTTTTTTTTTGAGGGGGGAAGGGGTGGGTTAGGCTTTTGATGGGAGGGTGTATTTAGGTGGTTGAGGGGTCGGGGTGGGGGGTTTAGGTTTTTAGGGGGTGTCGGAGGGTGGTGGGTTAGGTGATTTAGTCGTTTTCGTATTAATGCACATGGGTATTAACTTTTTTTTACATGTAAAATATAACATTTTTTATTAAAAAATTGAAAAAAATCTTTTGGTATGCTTTTAAGGCTTTTTTAGTTAGTATTTTGTTTTTCTCATTTAAACTACTTTTCTCATGATCCATCCCCTATATATGTGTGTGTGTGTGTGTGTGTGTGTGTGTGTGTGTGTGTATAGGTACGGGATCAGAAGAAAACACCCAAAAGTGTGAGAACGGTGAGAACGCATCCTGGCCCAACACGTGATGCGGGACATAATCAGGGCCCGAGGGGTTCTTTTGTCTTATCAATATTCTTCTTCTTTCCCGATTTTCACGTGTGACATGCTGCTTCATTTTTGTCGTGCAAGAGAATTTTCGCGTTAACTATAATCATTAATTACTTGGCGTTTTACTATTTTTCCCAGATTTCTTCTAGTTGAATTAATTATGTTTGTGTCACATAGTTAATTTTTTGGCATTATGGCGTTTTCCAGGTCAGTTTTTTGGTGTTCTGGGTTTTTGTTAATAATTGATTACTATAGATTAATATTATATAAAATTACAATCATATGAAATCAAAATAAACTAATAGTCTTCCGTGGATGGGATTACATCAGAGATGTACCCATCGCTTTGTTAATCACTTTCTTCAGATTCATCATCATCAAATTTTAGATTGGCGTATAACGCCATTAGCTCGTCTCTTCTTTGCTGCAGCCTATTCTTGAATATCATTGCAGCCCTGGATTTTGGATCGTTCGAAGATACTAAATCACAAAGTTGTTCAATGAGAGATAGCCTCCTTGTCTTCAACATTTCCTCCATTGGCAATAAATATTGCACCCCGTATTGATAAGTCACTTCAAGCGTTCCTGCTTCTTCATGCATCACCCAACTGCTAAGTGTTGGTAGAGGAGTATCGTCAATATCATCATCATCATCTTCTGCTGGAAATTTTCTCTTCAATCTTTTTATTACTATTCGGCTTCTTTCACAATCGTTGGTCATTGAAACCCCAAGGGACAGGATATCCATCTGAACCCCTTCATTCATACCAAGCATGACTTTGATTGTCCTTACCTTCACCCTTCTCCTATCAGAGAAATTTATGATAAATCGTTTCTCTTTCCGTTCAAACCTCCATGCGATAACCTTAGCCATTTTTGAAGTTTTTTGCGTTTTGGACAATATGTGGCGTTTTTAGTCAATGTTTTTGGCGTGTTTGAGGTTGTGTTCTCATGGTCTTCTTTTGTATTGACTTTTTTTCCCGCGCATGACAGGTAATCATGGCGTTTTGAAAAAGATAAATAAATTCAATTCCCCAAGTATTTGGCTTTCAGATTCATCTATTTTTATGGTGTAACACGTCTAATCTTGACGACTGTAATTATGGCGTTTTGTTTTCCAATGGCGTTTAAATAACGATGAGACTTTTTTGTTTTAAGATTTTTTTAGATTTATTATAATAGTACTTGTTCTTGGGGCGTTTTATGGCATGATCGCTTTTTACAAGCATTTGCCCGTTTGGCGTTTTATTATATTTTTCATTATAGGATTGATGTACTTTGTTGTTTCTTTGCTGAAATTACATAACAAACAACAGATAAAGAAAATAAAAAAAAACAAATAGAAGCAATTTATGATTTAAATCTTCAGTGTCATCAGTCTCTTTCTTCTTTTAAAACTAGAAGAACTGTCACAAATAAATGGCGTTTTGGGTTTAGCGTGGTTTATTTTCTTTGTTCATGTGTTGATGTGTCTTTGTGGATGTTGGTAGGGGTGAGCAGGAAACCGAAATAACCGAACAGTAACCGAAATAACCGACAAAACCGAACCAAAAAAACCGAACCGAAACAAAAACCGACGGTTCGGTTTTCATATTTTTAATAACCGAAAATTTCGGTTCGGTGTTTGGATAACCATTTTCAATAACCGAAAAAAAACCGAACCGAACCGATAACTTACAATCAATATACTTTTAAGTTTAAGTTGTTTAAATGTTTGACCCAATGCTAGTAGAAATTATTAATTTTATTCTTGAATGTTAATTCTTTATAATAAAAACATTAGATGTTTATTTGTAATTGAAGTGATCTATTTATTACCTACAAGAAATAACACAATTTTATATAAAAAATAATTGATCATCAAATTATTATAAAAGAAAATGTCTTAATAAAAACTTTAGAGATACATAAAAATAGATTAAAAGGTTAGGTTTATGTGAACAATATTAATTAAAGATGTTAACTATAATAACTTAAATGTAAACATATAATAAATATTCTTATATTTTAAATTACACTTTATATTTTTTTTTTGAATCTTATATAATTTTGTTCCAAAAACCGAAATAACCGAAAAACCGAACTGAACCGACATAAAAACCGAAAAAACCAAAACATAACGGTTTTAAAAGGCCAAAAACCGACATTTCGGTTTCGGTTTTTATTTTTGTCACACCCCAACCGATGGCGGAAATATCGGGGCGTGGCACTGAGCGAAACAGATTGTCCAGAAGTTTCCATAACAACTATATTTACCAGATATTTAAGACAACACGTCCCACACCGTGTCATAAATGATAATACAATTATTACAGAAAAGATCTAGTCAAATTGTTCTGTTCCGACAACTCAGATTTTTATTACAGACAATTGTTTATTGTTGACCTAGGTCTTTCCTAGCCTCGATTTCACACCAAAGATAGCAATTAAGCATCCTAAGCACCTGTCACATACATTAAAGTAAAAGTCAATACACATAGTGCAGAGGTGAGCATACAAGTTTGATAATAGCATATAGAGTTCGAAAGCGTTACGCATAACCAGCACGTACACAGTGTAAAATGAGGCATGTTAGTTATTGACATGAACCTATCGATACCAATGACTGCGGGTTGACTGCCCAAGGCTTAACAACCCCCGTGTGAACGGGTGCAGAGTCCAAACTAATAGTACTATCATTGCTAAGGCAGGTAGACAGCATTCCATGTGTAAACATAACAAACAAGCATTCATTAAGTCACGTATAACATGCGGTAACGGTTAGCGTTTAAAGTATTGCGTAGTGTGTTCGATGTGATTTAGTATAAGTAACGTATGTAAAACCCAAAAGTGCGTAAAGCAAAAAAGGGATCGAGTATACTCAAAGCGGTTGATGGTGTTGGTGCATTACGTCTGTCGACTTCGTCTTGTATCGAGTCTTGTAATAGAATTGTTAGATCAGGACACGTAGTACGAGAAAACTGTCAAATATGGGTTAGATGGTAATTTCGTGCGAAATAGCAATCTGGTAATTTCGCATGAAATCATTTGGTAATTTCGCACGAAATTACTAATTCCGCATGAAGTAATTTCGTTTGTGTAATTCCATGCGAAATTATCATCCCTATAAATACCCATAGTGTGATCTCATTTGTAACGCTCATGTTTCCGGTACCGAAGTGTTGCCGACGTGTCTACTGATCTGTAAACGTGTTAAATCAATAATACAAGACAATTAGAAGTATTTCAAACTGTTACAAAGTCTAATCAATGAATTCCGCCTCTGATTAGACCGAGAACTCTTCTGATAGACTCATTTGGGTCACCTCGCGATCCTACATGTGGTATCAGAGCTCAGGAGGATGAGTTCTTACCAATTCAGCTTAAAAATCTGATTTCTACACCTTCTTTTCGAAATTTAACAGAATTTTACAGTCAAAATGACTTGAATTTCACATATAATAAGCGAAACCGTGTTTTAACAAATCCTTGAAAGAATTGGACTTTAATTCGATCTAAAATTGATAAAATTTGTAATTTCGCTTGAAAAACAGATCGGAGAAGATGATGTCAGCAGTATTTCGCACGAAATTAGCAATTGATTTTGCTTGAAATTGCTATCTCGCTTGAAAGATACACTTAATTTCGCACGGAATTACCTCAGATTTGTTATTCAGCACGAAATTAGGGTATTTTCGTTTGAGTTGGTGATATTTCGTTTGAAACTGGTATTTCGTGTGAAAGCAGATTTCGTTTGAAAGTGGTATTTTCGTTTGAAAGACTATTTCGCACCAAATCGTTATTCCGCACCAAACTGATTTCGCATCAGTGTGTCATTTCGTTTGAAATCTTATTTCGTGTGAAATCTCATTGTTGTTTGAATTTTGTTGACTTTGTGATACAGATTAGTGAATCATGAAAGAGGAATTCTATAATGCGTTTGCTACATCAGTTGCTCCTGTTACAGCTGCTGAAACTCTTTATAGTGAGAATGAAACGGGAACTTATCAAAAACCGCCGAAGCTTATGTACATTGAAGATTTTAGAGGATGGCAAAATCGATTTGAAAACTGGGTACAAGCTTATAAGTTTGACGCATGGTGTTCATTAGAGAAAGATTACGAGAAACCGAAAAATGAACGTGGGCTTGAAAAGGCTATTTGTGACTTTTCAGAGATTGAAAAATTGAAGTATACAAGTGAAAAAATGATGATTAGTATTCTTCAACAAGCGATTAAAGAAGATATCTTTGTTTTGCTCCAACATGAGGGTACTGCTAGATCAATTTAGATGGCATTGATTCAAAAGTTTAAAGGAAGTGCAGATATGATCAAGAACAAAAAGGCATTATTGAATAAATCATTTGACATGTTTGTAGCCTTTGACCATGAAACAACAAAAATGACCATTGATAGATATTGTCATCTAGTCTTGGAAATGGGAAGATTGTGTCAGACCCTGGCTTTGCGGAAGCGTGGGTTTATTTGGCGTGCCTTCTTAATACCATAGCAACAATCATAACAATGCTATATGATAAAAACATGAGATATTCACCCATTAATAGAGTTTAGAAAAATACCATATTATACTTGTCTTAAAACATCAATCACAAAATAAGTTACAAACCTTGACTTGATTTAATGAGTTCGTAAAAACTTAGCAAAAGACTTTAAACAATACTAGGTTTAGAGATATGCAACCCGTCCAGTAAGAGGTTACACCTTCTAAACCCTGGATGACTTCTTTATTCAAACGCAGCTTGAAAATATGTGCATACCGTCCAGATCCATTAGTTCCCTGAAATACATGTAGTTTGAAAAGTCAATATAAAGTTGAGCGAGTTCATGTGTAAGTGAGTATGTATAAACCTTTGTAAAAATGTCTGTATGTATGAAAATCCCTAGTATGTAGCAATTAAGGAAAAAGAGATCACCATTGGGTTGCAAAGCCAATGATATGTGTGAAGTGATGCAGGAAGACTCAAACCTAGCGGATTTGTGCGTCGGGCACTTAGTCACCACCTAGTTCACTCAGCAGACTCAGGAGTGGGGCTTGCTACACCCAAATAGATCTATCACTAACGTCCCTCGGTCCTATGACGAGGATTAATGGCCTCTAGTTTCCGCCTACCCACTCACATGATCTAAGTAGTAACCCTCCTTAAGCTAACCATACCATGTATAAAAGTATCCGTAATCATTGTAACATGTATTTCACCCCCGAAGTATAAAAACTGAAAACAGTTAAGAGAAAAAGGGGACATGAACTCACAGAAGTGCGTCTCGAAATAGTCAATCCCAATCAACCTGCTGCGTGACGACCTACACGTACTAACTTCTATTAGACGGCCGGCCGTGCCTTGGCTTAAGGTTTAACGTTTTTGGGAAATAGTTAGACAACTATTTCGTATTTACACTTCTTAATTATTTAATAAATATATTCATTCCCAAGGATTGGGGTATTAATACCTGTGCGTTTTATAATTCCGAAAATATTTTTTTTAAGTCTCACTTGAAAATATATTTTAAATCACTTGTCTAAAATATTTTGTTTCCAAAATATACATATTTTTCCCAAAAATATTATATTTTACTTCATACAATTTTCCAAAATAATACTTTATCAAAATACACATTTAAGAGTATTTTCCGAAAATACGCAAGTTACATTTTAGAGTTCGCGTTGTAAAAACAATACCGATGTAACTTAAATATTTATTTGTTAGGGCGTTGGTATTATTTTGGAGTCGTATTTTCATGATATTTCCAAGTAATATTATTTTTACCCTAAAAATAATATATCTCTAGTTCACAAAATAATCACGTAAGCACACAAGTGTTTTATTATGAAATATATATTCTCAATATATATTTAAAAAGTTTTCATTTACGAAAATCCACCTCCGACACTTGGTTATTTTGTAATAAAATTCATGGCGAAATTTATATTTTGAAAACAAGTTAAAAATATATTTATAAACACTTGTCACCAAAAATATTTCTAAGTGTTATATTTCTAGAAAAATTTCACCAGAGTTTCCTCTGTAATTGGAGGTGTCCACGCTTACAAGCGTATCATTTTCTTTTCAAAAAAATCAACCAAGCAATTTACCAATCATCAATCAATAATATTTAAACATCAAACTTGATAAAACAAGTTTAAATCACCAACTTATGAACTTGGAAGTTTTGTAAAAATATGTAATAACTTTCTAACATTTTTAGTGGATCTTGTCATCTTTAAAAATAATATTAGTTTTTTAAAAACTTTACTTTTAAAGATCTTGAAGTTTAACAACTTCTTGTCATAATTTACCAAAAATGTTTCTTTATGAAATTTCATTTTTACACAAGTGTTTACACACTTGTTTATTCACTAAAATGCTTTTAGTTTATGTAAGATCCGGGTTTTCAACAAGACTTGCATTTTCCGCTTGGTTTTTCCGAAAAACCACTTGTAGATCTTTAGATCTACTAGTTTAGAACCTTATTCTACAAGAAAAATTATATTTACACAAGTTCATGTTTCATGGATGGAAGGGTTCATCATCTTTCAACTTTCTATCTTTTACATCTTCTAGTTCATATCCTCAAACATGAACTAATATGGTTAGATGATGATCCATCTTGCTTCTAACATCAAACAACATCAAATGATCTCAACTAAACAAGATTTACATGATTTACACACATAGCTTCTCTTTATCCACTTTTTATTCATTATGTTCAAGACTTTAGTTTATGTTCATGAGTGTTCTTAAGTTTTAACCATTAAATCACCTATTAACCACTAAAAACAAGATCAAGATGGTGATTAGAAGCACTTACTACTAGCACAAGGCTAGGGAAGAAACAAGACGTAAACATGGTGGATAAAAGAAATCTAGAGAGGTCCTTGGACTTCCGAGAGCACCCGGCTTGTCTATGAAGCTCCTTGCACCTTTAAGTATGTAAGAAATGGTTACATGGAGGTTGGATGGTGGTGAGATGGTGGGAGAGGGTGGCGGCCGTGAATGGTGGTTATGGGGAGAGAAGATGAGTTGGTTGTTGATGTGTTTATGAAAGAGAATGGTTATCTAACATGCATTCTTATAGACCATCATCAAGCTTTACCCAATATGTATTATGTTATCTAGATACTTAACAAAGATAATAAAATAATCAAGAAAACAAGGGTGTGTCCCACCCTTGGGGAACCGTCGCAATGAAGGGGGGGGGGGTAAGGGTTGGGTGGTGTAATGGTAAAGTTAAGTTCTAGTTGGATTGTAAAGGTTTAGTTAGGATATTAAGCGTGTAATCAAATATAAAGGGTGTTAGGGTGTTCGGGACCCTAACTAGCTCAGAAAAGTATAAACAATATTTTTGGCAATATTTTTGTGTTCCGGGTAAATTCGGTTGTTCGGTTGGATTTTGATCCGTTAAAGTGTTAAATAAGTACTTAAAGTATCTTTTATATTGTTTCTAGTGATACAATAATTTACCAACACTTTGGAAAGTGTCTAGAATTATTTTGCCAAGTTTTTATACTTTACTAGCATTGTTAAATGCTGAATTTTGATTAACTAGTGCAGAATTCTGCACTTTGAGTATGTTTTAGGCACTTCCGGGCACTATAACTATCACCTAGTGACGCAGTTAAATGATCCTCACCTCCCTACACTCTCTACCAGTGTAGTACTTCATTCCCGGCTCATACTGGCCTCAATATCAATATTTGTCTTGTGCTGGTATTGCTAGCATGTTTACTGGGTTATGCGTATAGTGTGCTCACTGTGCCTTGTGCATCAAGGTTGTCACTAATGTTTGTGTGTAAATAATAGAGTGACAGTAATAAAGTATGATGCATGAATATGTATGTACCAGAAATCAAGAAGCAGTTAACCACAATTGTAAGCAAGCACAGTAATTAAGCATTAATTAATTATTAATTAAGTGTACGGATAACTGTAAATGTGAGGGTTGTCACAGATTGGACATAAAGAAAGGCGACGATGAATGGGTTGATAAACTAGCTGATGCATTACCACATCAGAAATGGGGAACTTATTTGTTGATCCTAAAACACATGAGAAAATCTGAAAATATGAATCTGGCACAGTTTATTCAGAAGATTGAAGAGCATGAGTTGGATACCCAGAAAACGGCAATCATGAAGAATCAAAATGCTCAACAAGATGTTAGTTTATACTACAGAGGAAACAAATTTGAAGTTACTCCAAGCCCAAAGATTCAAACTGGTTTCACTGCTGATAGTTCGTTTGGAACAAAGGGTAGTACTGTAACTCAGAGTGGTGAACATTCATCTTCATATTCAAGTTTTGATCCAAATTTTACAACACCAAGTCCTCATCAACAGAACTCAACAAATCTTCAATGCAATGTTACTTTGAACATTCAAAATGGTCAAAATCTGTCTCCAGAAATAGCTAAGCAACACATGGCATCACTCGTTGCTATGTTGGAATCATATGAAAGTTTGATTGCTGGAAAACTTGGAAATCCGATGCTTAGCAAAGAAGATTATGACCAGAATGATGCTGAAGAACTTGAGTTGATGGACGTCAATTGGTGTTTAGCCAGTGCTATTCGATGGGTAGAAAAGTTTCAACAAATCACTGGAAGAGAAGACTTTAATGAATTGTCTAAATCTCCGATAGGATTTGACAAATCAAAGGTTACGTGTTTTCATTGTCGAGAAAAAGGTCATTTTAAGCGTGAATGCAAAAACAAAGAAGCAAATGGAAGACAAGATCAGTCTGGAAAAAACAATTATTATCAAAAATCAATTTTTCATCAGATTGTTCAACAACCACAAACTGCACATGCACGCGCCATTGAAGAAAAGGAGAAAAGGGCTTGTTATGGTATAATTGACCAAGATGATGAAAATGTTGCAGAGGGATTTAGCTGGGATAAATACATTCCACCTGGTTCAGGTTTTGTTGCTAGAGTTCTGGAAGAAGATGAAGTAAAATCTAGTCCGAAAAGAATACCGATTTTTCCAGATTTAGGAAGTAATATTGATACCGATGATGAAGAAGAATATCTTAATAAAGGTAGAAAAGGTCTGGATCCTGACAGTTTTAATTTTTTTTTTTGCAGATAAAGTTGAGATGCTGAATGAGAAGAAGATTGCCAAATTAAAGAGAGAGCTGAAAGCAATAAGAATAGCTGATGACAAGACAAAGATGAAAGCTGAAGAACAAAATGTTGAATCAGTGATTGAAAAGGTGATAGAAAAAATCGTTGAAGTGGAGAAAGTGGTAGAGAAAATTGTTGAAGTCGAAAAAATAGTTGAAGTTGAAAAACTTGTCGAAGTTGAGAAAATCGTCGAGGTAGAAAAATTTGTTGAAGTTGAGAAGATTGTCGAGGTTGAAAAGATTGTTGAGGTCATTAAACCTTGTCTAAAAAGTTTGGAGTCCTGCAAACATTGTAAGGTGAAAGACAAGAAGATTTGTGAACTGGAAGAGCTAAAAGAAAATTTGTTGTCTGATGTTAAGTATGTAAAGGAATCTTATGACGTGCGGAACAGAACAGTTGATGGTTTGAAAAAGACAAATTCTGAAGTTGATGCTGCTATGACAATGATGAGCTCAACATTAATGACAAAGCAGAAGGTCATCAATGAATATATTGAAGACTGTGCAAAGCTAAAGCAGGATTTGGAACTTGAAAAGATTGATATTGAAAGAATCAAACGTTTGTTGTTGAGTTATACAACATGTGATTATTTGATTGATCCAGTTTATCCTACTGTTGCAGGTCTTGAAGCATTTCAAGATAAAAAGACAGAAGATACGGATACTGGTAAAAAACAAAGTGTCAAGTATAACAAGTGTCTGCCTTCGATTTGGAATAGTTATTCTCCCAGAAAACCAAATGAGGAATGTTTAAATAAGGCTCTCAACATCAAGTTAAAGTCTGAAACCTTTGATGAGTTACCAGATAATATTGATGTTACATTCACAGCATCTGACACTGATCATGAGTCTGAGTTGTTAAAGAAGGTGGTCGATCAGGTGTTGGATATGGATGAAGAGTCAAAGTCGGAGTCTAAATCTGAAAGTTCGAGTTCATCTGAAAAGAGTCTGAGTTCACCGATTAAACAGGTTTATAATAAAGAATTCCTGTTATCAAAATCTAATTTGAATGACGGACCAATCATAGTGGCATATACTTTCAATGATTCGGACAAATTATATTCTGATGAGGAATTTCCAATAAGAAGTGTCAATTCTGAAATGATCAAACAGATTTTCAAATTAACAGAAATTAATATTTCTGAAATAAAAGATTTAAATCTTGCTGAAAAACCTAAAAAGTACACTTCAAGAGTTCAACAGAGATTGAACAAAAAGAAAGGTTACAGTTCTGGTTCAGGTTATCGAAAGAAACCAAACCATAACGGTAATTTCAAAAAGAAAGGTCTTGGATTTAGTTCTTCAGAAAATTATAAAAATGAGAAAAATTATAAACCAAAAACAAAATTTGTTGCAGGAGAAAGTTCAGTGGAAGAAGAGAAGAAATCTTTCTGGAGACAGTCAAATCAAGAGTTTCTTGCTGAGAAGAAAAAGAATATGATGATGAGAACTGAGCAAAGAGTTGAGAGAAGAACGTGTTTTAGATGTCAAAAAGTTGGACATATTGCTTGGAATTGCCACCAGTTCAACAATACAAAATAGGAAGTTTTTTAACTCAAAATTGAAAGAAAAACATGTTGATAAAAATAAACAACCAACTGAGAAATCTAAAGTGTTTGAAAATTTGACTTTTGAAACTGGTGATATTTCAAAACATTTTTACAAAAGAAAAGTTGATTTGAACAAACAAAGATGGGTTGTAAAATCTGAGAGTAGTTCTGACAATGAATCTGATTCCATAAAATCAGAGGAGTCATCTGTTGAGAAAAAAAAAATGAGAATTCCGTTACTGAGTTGAACGATGAAAATTTTCCACCATTGCGGGCATAAAATCTAAAATCAAAAGGTAGGTTTGAAATTTCAGGTCAATTCTTCTCTGGTAAAGAAGAATTTGATGCTGAAAAGGCTTTCTATGGGAAAGTCAAACATATATTTGGAAAGATGGTAGATGGGAAAGTGAAAAGTGCTAAAGATTTTTACAGATCAAAAGGAGGTTGGGATAGAGTTGAATCAAAATCACCCAAGGCTGGTCAGGCTTGGGTGACTGCATTTTCAAACTAAAATTCTGACTTGCCGGAGCTTCCAGGTTGGTAAGAGTGGAGCAGGAATCGGCATCATTCTTGAGAAAGTTTGTTTGGTAAACCTACAAGTGGTAGTTATTCTTGAAATTGTTATATTTTGATTGGACAAGTGGTTTTGGTTGATAAGTGAACCTACAAGTGGTTGAAGAAGGTTTTCAATTACAAGTGGTTGATCAAGGTCATTAAGTTGAACTTGATTTAACTATCATACATAGTGTTTGGAAAACAAAGTGATGATAACCCCGATTTTACAAAGTGATTAAATCAACAAAACTTATTTTCCGGAAAAACCATTTTTGATTAAAACAAACTTAAGTGTTTTGAAATCATAATGGGAAAATAGTTTGTTGATAAGGGGAGTTCTGATTGTTTATGCCAAGTGGATGGCGATTTGAAGCGTATGACATCAGTTGTCATTTTTCTTGTATAGTTTATTTTCAAATTTTCTTTAAATGATTTTGAATTTTAGGGGGAGTAAGAAATTTTCAGAAAATCCAAAAACATTAGAAAATTTGAAAAAGTCAAAAACATGATAAAATCAAAAATGAGTTTTGTTGTGAAAAAGAGGAAATGATAGTACATCAGTAGACTATCACAACATGCTAAAGAATTGGAAAGTCAAAAGTGATAAACGGTCTCATTGATGATGTGCCAATAGGTTTTTGCACATTTAGTAGATTGTGTCGAGATATAAACCTAAATTTCAAACTTGCTTATATCGTGGGGAACATCTCTCGGATATATGGGTAACCCCCAAAATCTTGTTTGAAAGGTCCCTCTTTCTGAGATACTAGGTTTTTATGCTTAGTGATATCTGGGGTATTATCCCGGGACTTCTGATTTTGCGGAAGCAATGGCCTAGTCCCCGTATAATACTTTTCGCTTGCTTGAAATATAGCACACCCCTCAGCATAAAAAATGATGAAACATTGCAAAATGCTAATCATGTGCTGTTGAAGAAAAGATTCTCTAAAGGGAACCCACCAAAAGTCGAAGCCGTCATCTCTCTGATTTTGCGGAAGCAATAGCCTGAGCTCTCACGGCCCTCGCATTTAACCCTTTACAGATATCATCTAGGTATACTCACCTGTAAGACTGAATATTGGGATCTGGATACGGGAGTATATTCTGAGGTGGGACACGCGAATAAGTTTAAGTCTCTAAAACATTAATCTTGTATCTCGAAACAGTTGAACTTTGTGTGAAAATTTAAGTGGATCAGTATACTGACAATCTAAGTGAATCGTTTAGAACTTAAACTGTTTAAAGCTTAACGGTGTTGGTGATTTGTCTCATAATCTGATATGATCCTC
This sequence comes from Helianthus tuberosus, assembly GCA_030545235.1. Classification (NCBI taxonomy): domain Eukaryota; kingdom Viridiplantae; phylum Streptophyta; class Magnoliopsida; order Asterales; family Asteraceae; genus Helianthus; species Helianthus tuberosus. The sequence continues at coordinate 2,681,958 of CM060402.1, forward strand.
TTACACAAACTCACAAAAATATTATCTGTAAATATTTCTTTGCTACATTTCATTAAAATCAAAAATCCAAAAAGATTTTCGGAGTGTTTTAGCATAAATTTTGAAAAATGCAAAAAGATGTTGAAAAGCTGATTTTCAAAATTCCAAGTGGTAAACATGATGAACAGGTTTGGGAGAGTGTGATTAGAAAATTGTTTTGCCTACATGTGGTCATCAGAAATTAAAATTTTTATATCAATAATTGATGTTTTGAGCTGGATTATTCAAGTGGTAAATAGAGTATAAATTTGTCAAATTTTAAATTTGTGAAATTTATTGTGTGATTAGAAATGTGTGCAGGATAGTACCTGAGCAGAGTATGAGCTAGGTCACGATCTTGGAACATAAAAGCTATACTGCGATTTCAGTACAATTCAAGGGGGAGTTTGCTAGTAGAGGAGAGTTTGTAGATACGAGAGCCAGAATCGAATCCTGTTGATAAGAGATCTGATCAAGAGATTTAGAGTGAGATAAAAGCCAGGTCGAGATCCTGGAGTCGAAAAGAAGAGAGGATAGAGGATGCTTATTTTGTCAGATATTTTGAAAGAGCCCAAAGACTGATCAAGGCTGAAGATTGTGAAGACTCGACACTGAAGACTTGTCAACATCCGAGGGGGAGTCTGTTGGTGCATTACGTCTGTCGACTTCGTCTTGTATCGAGTCTTATATTAGAATTGTTAGATCAGGGCACGTAGTACGAGAAAACTGTCAAATATGGGTTAGATGGTAATTTCGTGCGAAATTGCAATCTGGTAATTTCGCATGAAATCATTTGGTAATTTCGCATGAAATTACTAATTCCACATGAAGTAATTTCGTTTGTGTAATTCCATGCGAAATTACCATCCCTGTAAATACCCATAGTGTGATCTCATTTGTAACGCTCATGTTTCCGGTACCGAAGTGCTGCCGACGTGTCTACTGATCTGTAAATGTGTTAAATCAATAATACAAGACAAATAGAAGTATTTCAAGCTGTTACAAAGTCTAATCAATGAATTTCGCCTCTGATAAGATCGAGAACTCTTCTGATAGACTCGTTTGGGTCGCCTCACGATCCTACAGATGGATTGAAGGGAGCGCTAGAGAGTAGGTGTCACACCCCCAAAATCCACCTGCGGAGTATCACCGCTTGGAGGCGTGACTGACCAGGATCCAGCCACCAATCATATCGAACATGCATAAAAGTAATTATAAAAATCCAACCAATACAATTGGTGTTCAAACAAAACATAGTTAAGTTGCAAGCGGAAGCATAAGTTTTAAAACCAAAGCATAAGTTTAATTGTTCCAAGTTTAACATGGCACTCAGCCGTCCATGTCCCACAACGACTCTCTCCCATGCAAGCTCCAGCTAAGTACCTATAGTCCTGCAAAGCATGTAGTAACGAGTCAACAACAAGTTGAGTGAGTTCACAGTTGGGTGTTCGTTTTAAGTTGTTTCGAAAACAGTTTCCTTTATCTGGCATCCTGCCGTGGGGGTTACCCCATAGTTGAAAAACGTGACTTGTTTATTCCCGGTTACTCTGGCGCTCCGGCCGTGGGGGCTACCCCATGTTAGTTATCTGGCATTTCGGCCGTGGGGGCTACCCCATGTATACACTAGACTCGTTACCATATCGACTGCTGACTGTAGTCATGTTTAAGTGCCCTGAAACTGTCAATGTCTATCATCATTGACGTGCCCCAGATCCATTAGTTCACGCCCGTCCTCTGCGGCACGGTGTGAGGTTTGTCAGACCTAAATAGCGCTATCTAACTAATTACCCGCTCGCCATTGGCCCGGCGATTAAGTCGATATAAAAAGGAGGGACTTCGTGATAGAGTTTTGGTCTAGTACGAGTTATCTGTCCATGAGGACGAGGAATTACATTCCTGAACCAATGCTGTCCTACCCAAGGAGGACGAGGAATCCACGTTCCTTAACCCCATTCCCAACCCAGGGAATCCCATGCTTTGTAGAGAGTGTGAACTCACCTTGGTTTGCTCGGCAGATACACAGAAAGGTCAATCGAGCTATATTGTGGTCAACCACGTCCTAACATAGTTGTACCATACAAGTCAGGTTCGTATTTAGGTAATGCATGCATGTTCTACACGTATTGTACACAAGTAACGATCATGGCATACATGTCTAGCATGGCAGTTCAACAACAGTTCGTAACAAGTTCCATAGTAACATTCACGTAACAACCGGAGTCTAAGTGTGCGGCCCAAACAGTTGGGCTCGTAATAGCATGCAGGTCCAAAACAGTGCACGACATACACAATTAACAATACACAGAAAGTCCATACATTTGGCCCACTAACTTAGGCCCATAACTATGCAGGTCCAACAGAACATACATAATTAGGTGGTCTCGAGTTATACCTATGAGTTCTCGAGTCGCAAACTGTGGAGGTCTCGAGTCATGCACGTTCTGGTCTCGAGTCGCAACCGGACTCATAACTGTGGTTTCGAGTCATGCTGATTTGTGTGAGGGAGCTGTGGTCTCGAGTCGAGACTAGGGGTTCTCGACTCGCAATCCGTGTCGCAACCGTGATTTCGAGTTGTCTCGCATATGGTCTCGAGTCGAGACAGAGGGTCTCGACTGACACCCTGCTGATCACCGGCAATTGTACTAAACCAATAGAATTTCATGATCATGATATGGTGTACTAGCCAATAACAATGCACTAACATGTTTCCTTGTCTAACACTAACCGAAATGGATCAAACATATCAATTTCAAATATTTTTCATGATCTTCAAGTAGTTCATCTTTCAAGTTTTTATATCAAATCAACATATTCATCCCACATAGCTATGCATTCCATGGACCCGAATCATGACACATACTCTAGATATCAATAATCATTTTTTTGTGGATCATTATCAAACAAAATACTTGTTCTATAACCTCTAACATAAAATCGGATGATCATGAATAGCCCTAAGCTTATCATTCTTTTGTTATTCAGAACATCTTGTTCAAATGTTATTCTACAAAAGTCATGTTCTCCTAAGCATGTATCATTTAACAAACAAGAACTCATTAAATCAAACAAACACTTTTGTCATGTTCAAACAATAGTCATGATGCGTTTTTGTTACCTAATCAACACCTTAATCATGCATAAAGCTTTAACAAGCAAACACATTATCAAATAACTTCATCACACATCATCATCAACCGAAACACATCACTATCAACCGAAATACAATACACTACATAAATCACTAACCGGTTAGAGAAGTAGTGGTGAAAGATGAAGCTTTACTTGGTGTGCACAAGCTAATCCGGGAACCCTCTTGTGGTCGGCCGGTTTGATCCGAGAGAGAGAGTGAAGGTTTGTGCTTCTAGGGTTTTAGTGAGAGAGAAAGTAGGAGTGTGTGTGTAGGAGAGTGTGTGTTGTCCAAAGAATGGCAAAGTTGGCTAGGAGTATGATATATATACTAGCTCTAAGTTGGTTCACCCTAGTGGGTTTTCGAGTGGGGTGAGGAGGAACATGGCCCAACCGGCCCATTAGTTACACTATTCACTCGAGACCGCATGGTCTCGAGTCGGGTTCTTGTGTCTCGGGTCGCATACATACAAGCATACATATAAACATAACACATAATCACATCGGATGTTCACTTATATCATTAAACCAACAAGTTAACTAATCACATAACGTTTCAAGCAAGTTACACCAAGATACAACGAAAGGTTCTAAATTTCAAGTTGTCACATCATCCCCAAGTTGAAAGAAATTTCATCCCAAAATTTGGTAAGCACTCACTGAGGAAGCTAGTTAAGTTGTATGGTTTTCCCGGTTTTCCTGGGGTGTCACATCCACCCCCCGTTGATCTGGAATTTCGTCCTGAAATTCCGTAGCTTCAGCCTCAGTAGTGGTTGTACTGTTTGCGAACAGTTGGGGATACTTTTGTTTCATCCGATCTTCGCGCTCCCAGGTGAACTCTGGGCCGCGACGTGAGTTCCAACGAACTCGAACGAGTGGTATTCTAGTGCTCTTGAGGACCTTAACATCCCGGTCCGTGATTTCAACTGGTTCCTCGACGAATCGTAACTGCTCGTCGATAGTGAGTTCCTTCAGAGGAACTATGTGGGTCTCATCTGACAGACACTTCTTCAGATTCGACACGTGGAAAACGTTGTGAACCGCACCGAGTTATGCTGGTAAGTTCAGTCTGTAGGCCACCCTGCCTATTTTCTCAATGATTTCGAAAGGTCCAACGTATCGTGGGTTAAGTTTGCCTCGTTTACCAAAACGAACCACACCCTTCCAGGGTGAAACATTGAGTAGTACCCGCTCCCCAACCTGGAGCTCTAGTGGTTTCCTGCCCTTATCGGCGTAGACTTTCTGACGGTCATGAGCTGCCGCCATGCGTTTTCGTATCTGAGCAATTTGTTCGGTTGTGTCTACCACATGTTCTGGACCAGTGATCTGACTATCTCCCACCTCTGCCCAACAAAGAGGTGACCGGCATTTACGTCCGTAGAATGCCTCAAACGGAGCAGCTTTAATGATGGTGTGGTAGCTGTTATTGTACGAGAATTCCACGAGTGGCAGATGCTTTTCCCAGCTATTGCCAAAGTTGATTACACACGCACGAAGCATGTCTTCTAAGGTTTGGATAGTGCGCTCCGACTGTCCGTCCGTCTGAGGGTGATACGCTGTGCTCATGTCTAACCGCGAGCCAAAGGATTTGTGCATCGCTTGCCACAGCTCTGAAGTAAAACGCGCATCTCGATCCGAGATAATAGAGGTGGGCACCCCGTGCCTCGAGACAACTTCCTTGAGGTATACCTCTGCAAGAGTGGAGAACTTATCCGTCTCCTTGATAGCCAAGAAGTGTGCAGATTTTGTGAGTCGATCCACGATCACCCAAATAGTATCGTTCCCGCGCTGGGATCTAGGCAGGCCAGTGACAAAATCCATGGAAATTTGCTCCCATTTCCATTGAGGTATCTCTGGTTGCTGGAGTAGGCCTGGGGGTTTCTGGTATTCAGACTTGACTCTCGCACAAGTCAAACACTTGCTGACGTAGGTTGCTATGTGGGCCTTCATGCTAGGCCACCAATACGTAGTCTTGATATCGTGGTACATTTTATCCGAACCAGGGTGTACCGAGTAGCGAGACTTGTGTGCTTCATCCATCACAAGCTCTCGTAGGTTGCCATAGTGCGGGACCCAAACGCGTCCCGTTACGTAGTAAGCACCGTCTTCCTTCTGTTCTAAGCGTTGCCTCGAACCACGTAGGGCTTCAGCCCTGACGTTTTCTGGTTTCAATGCTTCTAACTGAGCAGCCCGTACTTGGGAAGGTAGACTAGAATGGATCGTGAGTTGCAAAGCTCGTACGCGCTTCGGTGTAGTGTCCTTTCGACTGAGGGCGTCAGCCACAACATTGGCCTTGCCCGGGTGATACCTGATCGAGCACTCGTAGTCATTCAGTAGTTCGACCCATCGTCGTTGTCGCATATTCAGTTCCTTCTGCTTGAAGATATGTTCGAGGCTCCTGTGGTCGGTGTAGATGGCGCACTTGGTACCATACAAGTAATGCCGCCATAACTTAAGTGCAAAAACAACAGCTCCCAGCTCTAAGTCGTGCGTAGTGTAGTTCTTTTCATGAACTTTAAGTTGGCGTGAGGCATAGGCTATAACCTTATCTCGTTGCATCAATACACAACCAAGACCTTGAATTGATGCGTCGCAGTAAACCACAAAGTCGTCTGTGCCCTCTGGCAATGAAAGGATAGGTGCGCTGCAAAGTCTATCCTTTAGGTGCTGAAATGCCAACTCCTGTGCATTTCCCCATCGATAAACAACTCCTTTTTGCGTTAGTGAGGTGAGAGGTTGTGCAATCTTAGAGAAATCCTTTATGAATCTCCTATAGTAACCTGCCAAACCCAAGAATTGGCGAATTTCCTTTGGTGTACGAGGTGCAGGCCAGTTCTTAATCGAGTCTACCTTGGATGGATCAACGTGAATCCCATCCTTGTTTACCACATGGCCTAGGAAATGGACTTCACGAAGCCAGAAGTCGCATTTCGAGATCTTTGCGTAAAGCTGTTCTGTTCGAAGGAGTTCCAGAATAAGTCGTAGATGCTGCTCGTGTTCTTCCTGACTCTTAGAATAGATCAGGATGTCGTCGATGAAGACTATAACGAACTTGTCCAGGTAAGGCTTGCACACTCGATTCATCAAGTCCATGAAAACCGCAGGTGCGTTTGTCAGCCCGAAAGGCATGACCAAAAACTCATAGTGTCCATAACGATTTCTAAAAGCTGTCTTGGAGACGTCCTCTTCTCGGACTCTCAGCTGGTGATATCCTGATCTCAAATCAATCTTTGAATAGTAGCTCGACCCTTGCAGCTGGTCGAACAAGTCGTCAATACGTGGTAGAGGATAACGATTCTTCACCGTCACCTTGTTGAGTTCCCGGTAGTCGATGCACATTCTGAAGGTACCGTCTTTCTTCTTCACAAATAACACTGGAGCTCCCCAGGGCGATGAGCTAGGACGAATGAAACCCTTTATCCAAGAGTTCTTGTAGTTGCGTAGAGAGTTCTTCCAACTCTGATGGAGCTAAACGATAAGGTGCACGAGCTATAGGTGCAGCTCCAGGAGCTAGTTCAATCTGAAACTCGACTTGGCGATGAGGCGGAAGACCAGGTAATTCCTCAGGAAATACCTCCGGATAGTCGCGTACAACTGGAAAATCTTCTATCTTCTTCTCTTTCTCCGAGGTATCAGTTACGAGAGCCAAAATGGCAGTGTGGCCCTTTCGCAAGAACTTTTGGGCCTTAAGGAGAGAGATGACATTCTCAACGGCGCTCCTCTTGTCGCCACGAATCATGAGAGGTTCACCACTGGAACCAGGAATACGAACAATCTTCTCGTTGCAAAGAATCTCTGCTCGGTGCCGGGATAACCAATCCATCCCAATGACAACGTCGAAACTACCCAAGACAATAGGAATGAGGTCGATAGAGAAGGTCTGGTTAGCAAGAACAAGTTTACAACCCTCGACTACGTGTGTGGCCTCTAAACTCTTACCATTTGCTAGCTCCACAGTATGCTTGTTGTTCAAAGGTGTTGGAATACGCTTAAGCATTTGACTAACTTCTAGTGACACGTAGCTAGTATCGGCACCCGAATCAAATAAAACTGTAACATAAAAGTCGTCGAGAAGGAACTTACCCGCCACAACATTGGGGTCGTTCCTTGCTTCACCTTGGCCGATCACGAACGCTCGCCCCCTGGCTCCATTGAAGTTGTTGTTCCCGTTGTTACCATTCCCCTGGTTGTTGTTATTGTTGTTGTTGTTGTTGTTCTGGTTCCTGTTCAGTTGGGGACAATCTCTCTTGAAGTGGCCTTCAGCTCCACACTGAAAGCACCCTTTGTTATCACCCTGCTGCTGCTGCTGGCGCTGGTTCTGTTGAGCTTGTTGACGATTCTGATTGGCGGGGTACAAGCTCCTGCAATCCTTTGCAGCGTGACCTGGCTTGTTGCACTGATGACAGTTACCCCTGGTGCATGGCCTGCTGTGGTGCAGGCTGCAGCGATTGCATTTGGGGTGATTCCCTTTGTACCCACCATGACTTTGACCACCAGATGATTACTGACTAGGGCTCTTGTAGTCATCAGTCTTTCTCTGCTGAGACTGGGACTGAACAGGCGTTGAACCCTTACTTGAAGTCCCATCCCATTTCCGTTTGTTGTCACTAGGGACACCAGAAGTAGTTGCAGCACCAATGCGCTTTGGTAACCTGTTCTGCTCCACCGCCTGATCAGTGAGACGGTGAGCCAATTGCACAACTTGCTGGATGGTGGCGAGGTTTGCTGAAGTCACATGACTTTGGATCTCTGGCACCAAGCCCTTGAGAAATAGTTCGATGCGTTTGATGGGAGGATCTACCATAGTAGGACACAGAATTGCCAGTTCACTCGATCTCTTCACATAAGCTTCAATCTCTGATCCCGTCATCTTGAGGTTGAAAAACTCTACTTCCAGCTTGTGAATGTCATCACGACTGCAGTATTCTTCCTTGATCATTTCCTTAAAAGTTTCCCATGGGGTGGCGTTGGCAGCAACCAACCCCAGCATTTGAACCTGAGCGTTCCACCATGTGAGGGCTAAACCCTCGAGAGTACCGGTAGCATACTTCACCCTGCGCGCCTCAGGGCATTCACACATTTCGAAGACTGACTCGAGCTTCTCAAACCAGTGGAGGAGGCCTACGGCTCCTTCAGTGCCGCTAAAAGTAGTTGGTCGTCAGTCCATGAAAGTTTTAAAAGTGCACACGGGTGGCTGAGCATGCTGACCTATTGTGGGCGAAAGAAAGATAGAGTTTAACACAAAGGTTGGTTCACGAGAGTTGGATTCTAAAGATCCTAGAATGAGTTCGGACTACAGGATATACCTCCTGCGTGTGCAGCTGCAAGTGCCGCAGCAACTTGTTCGTTAATTAGAACCGTCAACTGGGCTTGTGTCATGTTAATGCGTCCAGACATGATCTTCATATCAAGAGGAATGTGAGTGAGAGGGGTTCGCGAAAATGCGATGACAGAAGTGAGTAAGTACACACGTGTTCAAGCAACAGTAGTTATACTAACCAAGCATACCATGAGCATTGTACTATGTAACTAACAAGTAGGCAATATATACACAGATCATATCACCTAGAACGTCGAGCCTTGCATGTGGAGTGAAGCGTCGTTGTGGACCGTTGAGCACTGTACAGGTTATAGTCTGGTTTTAATAAAAACGTTACTCCTTTATTAAAACCAAGTTCACTATAACCAATGGCTCTGATACCAATCTGTCACACCCCCAAAATCCACCTGCGGAGTATCACCGCTTGGAGGCGTGACTGACCAGGATCCAGCTACCAATCATATCAAACATGCATAAAAGTAATTATAAAAATCCACCCAATACAATTGGTGTTCAAACAAAACATAGTTAAGTTGCAAGCGGAAGCATAAGTTTTAAAACCAAAACATAAGTTTAATTGTTCCAAGTTTAACATGGCACTCAGCCGTCCATGTCCCACAACGACTCTCTCCCATGCAAGCTCCAGCTAAGTACCTATAGTCCTGCAAAGCATGTAGTAACGAGTCAACAACAAGTTGAGTGATTTCACAGTTGGGTGTTCGTTTTAAGTTGTTTCGAAAACAGTTTCCTTTATCTGGCATCCTGCCGTGGGGGTTACCCCATAGTTGAAAAACGTGACTTGTTTATTCCCGGTTACTCTGGCGCTCCGGCCGTGGGGGCTACCCCATGTATACACTAGACTCGTTACCATATCGACTGCTGACTGTAGTCATGTTTAAGTGCCATGAAACTGTCATTGTCTATCATCATTGACGTGCCCCAGATCCATTAGTTCACGCCCGTCCTCTGCGGCACGGTGTGAGGTTTGTCAGACCTAAATAGCGCTATCTAACTAATTACCCGCTCGCCATTGGCCCGGCGATTAAGTCGATATAAAAAGGAGGGACTTCGTGATAGAGTTTTGGTCTAGTACGAGTTATCTGTCCATGAGGACGAGGAATTACATTCCTGAACCAATGTTGTCCTACCCAAGGAGGACGAGGAATCCACGTTCCTTAACCCCATTCCTAACCCAGGGAATCCCATGCTTTGTAGAGAGTGTGAACTCACCTTGGTTTGCTCGGCAGATACACAGAAAGGTCAATCGAGCTATATTGTGGTCAATCACGTCCTAACATAGTTGTACCATACAAGTCAGGTTCGTATTTAGGTAATACACGCATGTTCTACACGTATTGTACACAAGTAACGATCATGGCATACATGTCTAGCATGGCAGTTCAACAACAGTTCGTAACAAGTTCCATAGTAACATTCACGTAACAACCGGAGTCTAAGTGTGCGGCCCAAACAGTTGGGCTCGTAATAGCATGCAGGTCCAAAACAGTGCACGACATACACAATTAACAATACACAGAAAGTCCATACATTCGGCCCACTAACTTAGGCCCGTAACTATGCAGGTCCAACAGAACATACATAATTAGGTGGTCTCGAGTCGAGACTATAGATCTCGAGTCGAGACTGTGCGGTCTCGAGTTATACCTACGAGTTCTCGAGTCGCAAACTGTGGAGGTCTCGAGTCATGCACGTTCTGGTCTCGAGTCGCAACTGGACTCGTAACTATGGTTTCGAGTCATGCTGATTTGTGTGAGGGAGCTGTGGTCTCGAGTCGAGACTAGGGGTTCTCGACTCGCAACCCATGTCGCAACCGTGATTTCGAGTTGTCTCACATATGGTCTCGAGTCGAGACAGAGGGTCTCGACTGACACCCTGCTGATCACCGGCAATTGTACTAAACCAATAGAATTTCATGATCATGATATGGTGTACTAGCCAATAACAATGCACTAACATGTTTCCTTGTCTAACACTAACCGAAATGGATCAAACATATCAATTTCAAATATTTTTCATGATCTTCAAGTAGTTCATCTTTCAAGTTTTTATATCAAATCAACATATTCATCCCACATAGCTATGCATTCCATGGACCCGAATCATGACACATACTCTAGATATCAATAATCATTTTTTTGTGGATCATTATCAAACAAAATACTTGTTCTATAACCTCTAACATAAAATCGGATGATCATGAATAGCCCTAAGCTTATCATTCTTTTGTTATTCAAAACATCTTGTTCAAATGTTATTCTACAAAAGTCATGTTCTCCTAAGCATGTATCATTTAACAAACAAGAACTCATTAAATCAAACAAACACTTTTGTCATGTTCAAACAATAGTCATGATGCTTTTTTGTTACCTAATCAACACCTTAATCATGTATAAAGCTTTAACAAGCAAACACATTATCAAATAACTTCATCACACATCATCATCAACCGAAACACATCACTATCAACCGAAATACAATACACTACATAAATCACTAACCGGTTAGAGAAGTAGTGGTGAAAGATGAAGCTTTACTTGGTGTGCACAAGCTAATCCGGGAACCCTCTTGTGGTCGGCCGGTTTGATCCGAGAGAGAGAGTGAAGGTTTGTGCTTCTAGGGTTTTAGTGAGAGAGAAAGTAGGAGTGTGTGTGTAGGAGAGTGTGTGTTGTCCAAAGAATGGCAAAGTTGGCTAGGCGTATGATATATATACTAGCTCTAAGTTGGTTCACCCTAATGGGTTTTCGAGGGGGTGAGGAGGAACATGGCCCAACCGGCCCATTAGTTACACTATTCACTCGAGACCGCATGGTCTCGAGTCGGGTTCTTGTGTCTCGGGTCGCATACATACAAGCATACATATAAACATAACACGTAATCACATAGGATGTTCACTTATATCATTAAACCAACAAGTTAACTAATCACATAACGTTTCAAGCAAGTTACACCAAGATACAACGAAAGGTTCGAAATTTCGAGTTGTCACAGTAGGGTTAGCCTGAACATATTGATAGCATAATGGTAAGCGATGCACAAAATGGAACAAGTGAAGGTTGGGTCGATCAGCAGTTCGATCACATGGTAGTCTGATCGGACGGTCGGTCGTTCGGTTGACAGTCCGCTCGGATGGTCATCCGGTCGGGTGACCTTTCGAGTGGATTGTTTCTTCCTTTGAGAAGGATGTGTTTGTGTATGATGGCTTGACCTTTGAAGTTTTCGTTGTAGCATTTTGATAACATAGAAGTATCTCTACCTTTCAGGTCGGTCAATCAGACGGTCGTTCGATCGGCCGGCCGGCAACCCGATAGGTTGGGCACTTCAGCGAGAACAAGTTCACAGCAGCTTGTCACTCGATTGGACGGTCGTTCGATTGGGCGACATCCTTTGTGCATTGAACATGTTGAAAATTGTTTAAGTGTTGAAGTTTAATTGTCACATGTTCGAGCGGTTAACCCAGTCGGATGGTAGTCCGATCGGACACCAACTCGTTCAACGATCAGACTTCGAATGTTGGTGAATAGTTTAAGTGTGGGACCCAAGTTGCAAGTCGTTCAGATTGGCCAGCCGTTCGGATTGGCTGTTCGATCGGACTATCGGACAACAGTCCGATCGGACGGCACTCCGTCCTGGTCGACCTGTTCGTCTTACACTTGGTTGTTTTGATTGTTTGTCGTTTTTATCGAGGTGTTGTGACAACGTACTAAACAACATGAACCTCGTCAATACTTGGTACTCCTGATCGGACAGGAATCACCCAAATCCGATTAGTTAACTGTTCGAGACGGTGTTTCATGTTTAACCCGAAATCGGTGAACCTCGTGGATAGAATCCAGATCTTGGGCCACACAAACACATGAATGAGTAGTAGGTTGGCACAAGCTCCGTTTCTATGGGTTTTAAAGGCATTGAGTGTAAAAGAGTTGAAAGAAAGTTAGAAAACCATCTTTCAATCCTTTTCATTGTGAATATGTTTAGATCTATGAAAGATCTTTGTTTGTTTATGTGGAAATCGGTTAGATCTAAGTTGTTCTTGGTGGATTGAGGCCAAAACGTGAAGTTCTTCAAGAATACATGAGGACGTCATCCTAGAACACCTTGAATCTTGATGATTTCACGGTTAAAAGTTAAGATTCAAAAGATAGATAGATGTAGGAGTGCGTGTAGATTAAGGAAGTACAAGATTTAGGACGAGATCTTACCGGAATTGAGAGAAATCTGAAGAAAAGTTGGGAAGATGAGCTGGTCGGACGTCAGTTACCAAAAGTAGAAAGTGTGATAGTGAGAAGGGGTATTTATAGGGTTACCCAAAGTGGAAAGGAGAGGAGAGAGGCTGGTCGATCGGCTAGCAGGCCGGCCGACTGGCTGATTGATCGAACTGCAGTTCGATCGGACAGCTGGTCGATCGGTTAGTTGCCTGGTCGATCGGTCACTTGGTTTGACGAGTTTTGCCGTTTCGATTGCGATTGCGAGCGATGCGAATGCGATAGAGTTTCCTATTCAAATTACTTTTAATCCCAACTACTATATCTAACATACAATCATCTTAATTCACTTGTGTTTAGCGTTTGCGATTCGATTGCGATTGAGTTTCGATTGCGTTTCGATTGATTACCACCACACAACATATTAAACATGCACAAGTAACACATAAAGGCACACACACGTATAACAATACCCATAATGCATAATTTGAGCTGCGAGCGCGATTGCGATAAGCGATGAACATCGATAAATAGCGAATAAACTTCGATTATTAATAGATACTCCACATAATACAACCAACGTAAACAATAAAATAGACTAATTACGAGTCAAAGAAGTCAAAAAAAGAATTGAGCAAGGAGAGACAGATCGCAATTAGCAATCTTTTCTCCCTTTGACTTCTATCTTGACTTTGACTTTGACTTCCAAAACACGGGGTGTTACAACCTCCCCTTGTTTAGGGAACTTCGTCCCGAAATTAGGATTCAGCCGTAACAAACAACTGCGGGTACTTCGCCTTCATGTCGCTTTCGAGTTCCCAAGTGAACTCTGTGCCTCGTTTTCCTTCCCATCGAACCTTCACAATGGGAATGTGCAAGCGTCTGAGTTGCTTGGTTTGGCGGTCCATGATTTCGACAGGCTTCTCCACGAAGTGCAGTGTTTCGTTTATTTGGAGGTCGTCGAGTGGTACAATTAAGTCATGCTAAGCCAGGCACTTTCGGAGGTTTGACACATGGAAAGTCGGGTGGACATTACTAAGTTCCTCCGGTAGTTCGAGTCTGTAGGCAACTTTTCTGATCCTTTCCAGAATCTTAAAAGGTCCAACATATCGAGGCGCTAGTTTCCCTTTCTTGCCGAATCTGACCACACCCTTCCAAGGTGATACCTTTAGGAGTACGTAGTCGCTAACGTCAAATTCAAGGGGCTTGCGTCGTCTATCGGCGTAACTTTTCTGTCGACTTCGAGCTTTCAACAAGTTGTCTCGAATTTGGAGGATTTTGTCAGTCGTTTCTTACAATAGCTCAGGACCGGTTAATTGCGAGTGACCAATCTCGTGCCACACAATAGGTGATCGACATCTTCATCCGTATAAAGCCTCGAATGGTGCCATTTGAATGCTGGAATGAAAATTGTTGTTATACAAGAACTCGACTAACGACAGGTATGCATCCCAATTACCACCGAAATCTATGACACACGAACGGAGCATGTCTTCAAGAGTACGGATCGTTCTCTCAGTCTGACCATCGGTTTGAGGGTGGAATGCGGTGCTTAGAATAAGCGTAGTACCGAGAGCCGCTTGAAACATTTCCCACAGTCACGAGGTAAACCGAGCATCACGATCAGAGATGATGTCGCGAGGCATCCCATGATTACAAATGATCTCGTTGGTGTAGATTCGGGCTAATCGTTCTACCTTGTAGTCTTCTCGTATTGGCAAAAAGTGGCCTGATTTGGTCAAACGGTCAACAACAACCCAGATGCTGTCGTGACCTGATGACGTGTGCAGAAGCTTTGTTATGAAGTCCATAGCTATACTCTCCCACTTCCACATAGGGATTGGCGGTTGTTCGAGTAAGCTAGAGGGTCTTTGGTGTTCAGCCTTGACCTTTGAGCAACTCAGGCACTTCCCAACGTAGAGAGCAATATCCCTCTTCATGCCCGGCCACCAGTACTTGTAGCGAAGGTCCTGGTACATTTTATCAACACCGAGATGAATAGAATACCGGGATTTGTGGGCTTCGTTCATCAAAATCTTTCACAAATCAGTCCGTTTAGGGATCCAAATTCGGTCCAGGAAATGGAAGATCCCATTCGACTTATTCACAAGTTGAGCTCCATCGTGGTAGATTCTTTCCTTCTTCAAAGTACGCTCGGTAAAACATGCATGCTGGGCATCGCGAATGAGGGTTTCGAGGTCATACTGGGCTTGGACATTTCGAATGCTGAGCAACTAGCTCCGTCTGCTGAGGGCGTCGGCAACGACATTTGCTTTGCCTGGGTGATAACGAATCTCACAGTCGTAATCGCTGAGAAGTTCTACCCATCGGCGTTGACGCATATTAAGTTCCTTCTGATCAAAGATATGCTGTAGGCTCCTATGATCGGTGAAGATCGTACACTTGGTACCATACAGGTAGTGTCGTCGAATCTTTAACGCAAAAACAACTGCGCCTTGTCACACCCCTTTCTGCGGCGGAAGCACGAGGTGTGATCATGAAAGGTTCTCATTGCATACGAAAGGTAAACATACTACATGCTCAAAAATAACTTCAAACATTACATCACTGAAAACATATGTCAAGTGTTTACAACACGAGATAGCATATTGTCTTAAAAGTCACAACTTTATTTAGCGATAAACAAAGCGACATCCACGAGCATGAGTAAGACCACGCGCACATCCATCCTAGTTACCTGAAATACATGTGAGTTTTGGAAAAACGTCAACATAATGTTGGTGTGAATTCATGCAGTTTTTGTATTTCACGTTTGTATACTTTGTATGAAAACATAGTTTGTGTCATGTATAAATCAAGTTTTCATATATAAATCAAGTATTCATGTGTACACCACGTACTCATGTATAATTCAAGTTTTTCTTGAGTACCCCACGTACTCAAGTATAATTCCCGTTTTCTTGAGTACCCCACGTACTCATGTATAATTCAAGTTTTCTTGAGTACCCCACGTACTCAAGTATAAATCAAGTTTTCTTGAGTACCCCACGTACTCAAGTATAAATCAAGTTTTAATATGGTATGAATTTTATGTAAATAAAGTATTCCTGTAAGTATCAGGATTGTTAATGGGTTGCAAAGCCATTAACATGTGACACGACATAGGAAGTCACCAAACCTTAGGCATTTTTCTAGTTGGCATATTCTGAGACACAAAAGCACTACTCGATACTCGCCCTCACCGAGAGTGTGGCTGCCCGGCACCCGGTAGATCTAACCTTTTGTTCTGCGGTCTAGGTATATAGTTGATTAATGGTGCTTATGTACCCTATTCGTGACACGATTTCTCGTATCATTTCTCATAACGCATCATACTTGGTACTCGTCCTCACCAAGTGCGCTTCTTGTATTCTTATATCTCATCACACTTGGTACTCGTCCTCACCAAGTGTGCTTCTTGTTATCATACCATTTGTAAATATAGTAATATTTGTAACATGTATTTCACCCCCGAAGTTATAAAACTGAAAACAGTTAAAAGAAAAGGGGGAGCATGAACTCACAACTTTGCGTTCCTTGCGTCGTAAACTTCACCGGATTTGCTTAATTAACGTCGTGACCTATACGCGTTTTCTTAACGTTAGTCACTAGACTTGCGTCGTACAAGCACAGTCACTCTCTTTTGTGTATATTTTCTTGTGTTAAAAATATTTTATATTTTTAACTAAGTGTCTTACTTATATTATTTTCTCAAAAATAAATATAAGCTTTTAGTATTTTGCATTTTGCACCCGAATTATGTATCTTGTATGTTGTATGTGTATTTTTGTGTTTATACTTCTCATGAGTAATTAGTGTATTTTTAAGTCTTGATACACTAGCACGTATAACACATACTATATACATTTAGCACAAAAGTTGGTGATCAAATAATTTGTATTTTTCCCTAAAAAATATACATACTTCTCATAAATTTTAATCTTGAAGAAATCACCATTTCTTATCACCAAAAATTAGGAAAACCTTGGTAATATTTTTAAATACATTTTTAGGGAATAAGTTTCTCAAATACTTATATTTTTCTAAGTGTCAAAATTTATAAAAATTTTGACAGAGTTTCCCCTAAAAATGGAGGTTTCCCATGTTTTCAAAACATGTGTTTATTTTCTTTTAAATCAACAACAATCTCAACAACACAATCTTTATTTATCAAACTTGTCAAAACAAGCATAAACCACAAACTTATGAACTTGAAAGTCTTGTAAAAATATGTAGTAAGTTACTAACATATTTAGTAGGTCTTGTTATCTTAAAAAATAAGTTTAGTTTCTTAAAAACTTTATTTTTAAAGAATATGAAGTTTCACAACTTCTAGTCAGGATTCATAAAAATATTTCTTTGTTGAACTTCCTTGTTACACAAGTGTTTACACACTTGTTTATTTACTAAAAATGCTTTTAGTTCGGATAAGATCCGGGTTTTAACAAAACTAATATTTTTGCTTGGTTCTTCCGAAAAACCACTTGTAGATCTTTAGATCTACTAGTTTAGAACCTTATTTTACAAGAAACGTTTCATTTACACAAGTTCATGTTCATGAGTGGAAGGGTTCTTCATCTTACAACTTTTACACTTAACATATTACTAGTTCATGTTCCATGAACATGATCTAGTATGGTTAGATGATGATCCATCCCACTACTAGCATCAAACAACATAAAATAATCACAACTAGTCAAGATTTACAAGATTTACACCATTAGTTTCTCTTTATCCAACTAGTTTATCTTTCTTTCAAGACTTTATGTTTTGTTCTTGTGTGTTCTCGATTTTTAACCGTTAAATCTCTTATTAACCACTTAAAATAAGAACAAGATGAAGTTTTTAAGCACTTACTACTAGCACAAGGCTAGGGGAGTTCAAGAGGACAAATGAAGTGGATAAAAGCAAATGGTTGAGGTTCTTCAACTTCCGAAAGCTCCTAGCTTCACTATGCGCCTTCTAACACCTTGGGGAGAGCTTGGAAATGTATGAAGATGATCGAAAGATGGTGATGTTGGTGTGGTTGAGGTCGGCCGAGAGCTCCCAAGGGGAGTAGAGAAGTTGTGTGTTTCTAGTGTGTGAAATATGAACTTAAGATCCTAATGTGCATACTTATAACCCATTCCAAGGCTTTACCCCATGGTTTTTATGTTCTAAATACCCCAACATGATCAATTAAACAAATGAAAGAAATCAAGGGTGGGCCACCCTTGTCCAAAACCGGTCATGAGGGGGGGGGGGGGTGTTTGGTTGGATCTTGATTCTTGGTTACTAAATTTAGTTACACCATAAGTGATATGTTTAGGGGTTTTAAGTGTTTAAGTAATATATAGTGTGTTAGGGTGTTCGGGGACCCTAACTAGCTTAGAAAAATAAAAACAATGCTTCTAGCATTATTTTGGTGTTCCGGGTGATGTCCGGTTGTTCGGTTACATACCACTTCGTTAAAGTGCTACATTGCACTTTTTAGTGTCTTTTAAGTACCTTCTTGTAATACTTTCAATTCCCAACACTTGGGGAAGTATTTTGGATAATAAAACGTAATTTCTGCATAATATTTCAGTGCCATAATGCTGATTATAGCTGATTTATATAAAATTCTGCACTTAAAGTGCGTTTCGGGTGCTTTTTAGTGCGTATTTTTGCTTTCGTATGTCTAGATATTAAACCCTTGTATATACTCTTGGGTTTTAATGTATTCTTGTTGTTGGACCTACACCTAGGCTCCAATTTTGATGTCTGACTGCTTTCTGCAGTTCTGTTGACACAGTGTGTCCTACCGGTGAGTTTACTAGTATTTCTGACGCAACGCTCTCGTTTATGCATAAAGCAATATTTTGTAGTATACAACGTGCATGAATTCACTTGTTTAGCATGTAATTAGTCAATGCTGACATTTAAGCACATAATTGCAGTCATTAAATAACAATTAAAGTGTATGGAAAGTACCGGTTTGTGCCAGTTGTCACAGTCTCTCCCCGTTAAAAGAATTTCGTCCCGAAATTCAGGCTGAACTAACTCTCGCAGGAGTCTTCTTGAATAGGTGGGGATACTTTTCTTTGAACTAGTCTTCACGTTCCCATGTGTACTCGGGTCCGTGCTTAGAGCTCCAACGTACTTTGACAAGTTTAACAGTGCTCCCCCTGGTCTTGTTGACTTTCCAGTCTGTAACCTCAACAGGTTGTTCTGTAAATCGGAGGGCGTCATCAATATGCACTTCATCCACCGGGATGATCACGTTTTCTTGTGTTGGACTCTTCTTGGGATTGGATACATGGAACGTATCATGTACTCCATTAAGTTCTTCCGGTAATTCCAACTTGTATGCCACGGTACCAATTCTTTCCAATATTCTGAATGGTCTGATGTATCGTGGATTCAGCTTTCCACGTTTTCCAAATCTTACTACGCCCTTCCAATCAGCGTAGTATCGTGAGACCTTTAACAACACTTGGTCTCCCACCTCGAATTCTACTGGTTTCCTTTTCCGATCAGCGTAGCTCTTTTGTCGATCTCGGGCCGCCTTAATGCGCTCTCGGATCTGCACGATCTTGTCGGTTGTCTCTTGTACAAGTTCAGGACCAACCATACGTTTATCTCCAGCGTCTGCCCAACATAAGGGCGATCGGCACTTGCGGCCATACAGAGCTTCGAACGGTGCGGCTTTTATCCTTGTATGATAGCTGTTATTGTAGGAAAACTCAACTAAAGGTAGATGAGTATCCCAGCTGCCGCCCAGATCCATGACACATGCGTGAAGCATATCTTTTAACGTTTGTATAGTCCGTTCGCTCTGGCCGTCTGTTTGTGGGTGGAAGGCCATGCTTAGATCTAATTGAGATCCAAAGGCTTCCTGAAAGGATTGCCAGATTCTTGGGACAAAGCGTCCATCTCTGTCTGAAATAATCGAGATCGGCACTCCATGACGTGCCACGATTTCCTTTAAGTATATCTCAGCAAGCTTTCCAGTGCTGTCTTTTTCTCGGATCGGTAGGAAATGCGCAGACTTTGTTGACCGATCAACTATTACCCATATCATATCGTGCCCTCTCGGGGTTCTGGGTAATTTCGTTATGAAGTCCATCGAGATTTGCTCCCACTTCCACATGGGTATCTCTGGTTGTTGTAGTAGGCCGAACGGTTTCTGATATTCAGCCTTAACCTTAGCACAGGTTAGGCATTTCCCAACATAAACAGCAACGTCGCTCTTGAGTCTCGGCCACCAATAATATTCTTTCGAATCTTGATACATTTTATCTGATCCTGGATGGATCTAGTATCTTGATTTATGCGCTTCGTCAAGAATGACTTCTCATATGCCACCATAGAGTGGAATCCAAATACTCTTCTTAAAGTATAAGGCTCCCTCTTCATTTGGCACCATGTATTTCAGCATACCCCGGAGGTATTCAGCTTTACGGTTCTCTCCTTTAAGAGCTTCTTGTTGTGCATCACGAATGCGTGCAGTGAGGTTCGTTTGAATAGTCATTTCCAATGCTCGAACCCTTAGGGTCTTAACCCTTTCTTTTCGGCTTAGTGCGTCTGCTACAACGTTTGCCTTTCCAGGATGGTACTTGATCTCACAGTCGTAATCATTTAGCAGCTCGATCCATCGCCGCTGGCGCATATTCAATTCCTTCGGATCAAATATGTGTTGTAAGCTTTTGTGATCTGTGAAAATTGTACATCGAGTACCATATAAATAATGTCGCCAGATCTTCAAGGCGAAAACCACCGCTCCCAGCTCCAGGTCGTGAGTGGTGTAGTTTCTTTCATGTACCTTCAATTGTCTCGAAGCGTATACGATGACTTTCTGGCGTTGCATGAGCACGCAACCCAAACCTTGTCGTGAAGAGTCGCAGTATACCACGAAGTCTTCTGTGCCTTCGGGTAATGATAATATTGGTGCATCGCATAGCTTGTTTTTAAGTTTCTGAAAGGCTTCTTCCTGTTTGTAACCCCAGTCGTATTTCTTGTCTTTTTGTGTAAGGGTCGTTAGCGGTTGAGCTATCTTTGAGAAATTCTCGATGAATAGCCGATAATATCCCGCTAAGCCCAAAAATTGTCGTACTTCAGTTGGGGTTTTGGGGGCTTCCCAATTCTTTATTGCTTCGATCTTAGGTGGGTCTAGATGAATTCCCTTCTTATTCACAACTTGACCCAGAAATTGTACTTCGCGAATCCATAATTCGCATTTTGAGAACTTTGCATAAAGTTTCTCTTTCTTCAGTAATTCCAGAATAGTTCTGAGATGTTGCTCATGCTCTTCTTTTGTTCGCGAGTAAATCAGGATATCATCGATAAATACAATCACGAATTTATCGAGACATGGTTTGCATACACGGTTCATCAGATCCATAAAGACCACAGGTGCATTCGTCAGCCCGAACGGCATCACAAGAAATTCATAATGCCCATATCGCGTTCTGAAAGCAGTCTTTGGCACGCTTTCTTCTTGGATTCTTAGCTGATGGTATCCAGATCGAAGATCGATCTTGGAGTAGTAGCTTGATCCTTGTAACTGATCAAATAAATCATCAATCCTCGGTAATGGATACCGATTCTTGATAGTGAGCTTGTTCAGTTCTCTCTAGTCGATACACATCCGCAGTGTTCCATCCTTCTTCTTCACGAATAATACAGGAGCTCCCCAGGGCGAGAAGCTTGGCCTTATGAATCCTTTATCCAACAACTCCTGAAGTTGTGTAGACAATTCTTGCATTTCGGATGGTGCAAGCCGATAGGGTGCCTTGGCTACAGGAGCACATCAGGAAATTCCTTCACCATAGGAATGTCTTCGAGTTTTGGCTCCACAGCCTTCTTGTCTATAACGTGTGCTAGGAAAGCGACACATCCTTTCCTTAAGCACTTGTGTGCCTTCATGCAACTGATGATTCGAAGAGGTGCGCCTCATTTTTCTCCATGCACGATGAGCGTTTCACCATTCGCTAAAGGGATGCGAATGATTTTCTCATGACAAATAACCTCAGCTTTGAACCAGTCCATTCCGACTACTACATCGGAGCTACCCAATTGAATAGGTAAGAGGTCCACCAAGTTCTAATGAGCAGCCTCTAACGACTTTGCCTGATTCAACAAGTTTACCATTGGCTAGTTCTATGGAATAAGGAATTTCTAATCTACTAGATTCTATTCCAAGCATGCGTTTAAATTCCACAGACATGAAGCTATAATCGGAGCCAGTGTCAAATAATATGGATGCAAAGTGATTGTTAATGAGAAACGTACCGGTGACCACATTAGGGTCCTCGCGTGCTTTCCTTGCCCCAATCACAAATGCTCGAGTCTAAACGTTGTTTCCCCTTGGGCAATTTTTTCTTGAAATGATCCATGCTTCCACAACCAAAGCATCCTTGGTTTTGCCAGCTCCATGGCCATTCCGGTTACCATTGCCATTTCCATTTCTACCATTGTTTCCAGTTCCAGCACCGTTGCGGTTTCCATTCCTGTTCTTTCCTTTTCCCCAACTGTCCTCGGTACGGTGACCCAGGTTTCCACACTTGTCGCATTTTGGAATGCGACAAAATCCTCCGTGATGACACTTGCACTGGTTGCAGAAAGGCATAGTGCCCAGGTACCTTTTGGTATGAGCGTCATTCATGGTTGAGAGAGTTTCCGCTTCCTGAGGCGGTTTAGGGTCGCGCTCCTTGTTGTTGAAGCCCTTGTTGTTGTTGTGAGATGCTTGATTCAGATTCGAATACTTCCTCTTCTTGTCACCAGATGACTTAGCATGCGTCTTGGTCCTTTCAGTTGAGTTTAGTGATAACCTCTTCCTACGAACACAATCTTCAGTAAGGTTGGTAGCCAGAGTTACCACCTCAGTGATCGTTTGAGGTTTGGCCGAAGTTACCATGCCACGAAACTCTGGGGCCAGTCCCCAAATGTAGCATTCAACACACTTAAATTCGGGAGTCACCATGTAGGGAAGCACTCTAGACAGATCGTGGAACCTTCGAGTATAACCATTAATGTCAGTACCTTCCATGGTTAAGTGCCAGAACTCCGTTTCCAGTCTTTGGAGTTCAGCACGAGAGCAATACTTCTCTCTCATTCTTTCCTTCAGTTCATCCCAAGTTAGGCCATAAGCGGCATCAGCGACCAAGGTTTGTGCTTGCAAGTTCCACCAAGTCAGAGCTTCATCGACAAACAGCCCAGTAGCGAAGGTGACTTACTGATCCGCGGTACACTTGCTCATGCGGATAGTAGCTTCAGTCTTCTGCGTCCAGCGTACAAATGCTACTGCACCTCCTGTGCCGTCGTAGTTCATCGGCTTGCAGTCGAGGAACTGCTTGAAAGTGTAGCCTTGAACTGCGTCGCCTCCTGATGAATCTCCATGCTCGTTGCATCTAGTGTTGCGTGGTCCTCCACTGTCTTGAGTACGGTTTGCCTCGTACTGGGCGATAGCAGCGGAGATCCTTTCTTCCAGTAGAGCTTCCAGCTCTTCGGCAATTCTTGGCAGTGGGGGAGGAGGAGTTTGGTCACGAGCGTTCACAGCTCTTCTGGGTGTCATGTTCTGAAGAACATAACACAACAGGGTTACACATTTGTTTGATATCATCATACTAGACAGTAGTAGTATATATACTCACAGGTATATACCACATAAGTGACATCAAACAATTATTACTCTAGCAGAGTACTTAGTAGGCTTGCACTGAGGGAATCTACACGTGACAAGACTTGTTGTGGTTTATGTGCACTGAATCCCATAATTATGTATGCATCCGTAATTACGTAACTCCTTGCACAGTCCGCACAGTTCGTTTCATCCTCGTATCTCTTCCTTCAGATGGGCCATCGCTTTCAGGTAAAGTCACGTATACTCGTGACATTCTACTTCTAGTATGTGTATATAAGCTAATTATTACACATAACTGCAAGTAATTTCTAGTCAACGACAAGTGCTACTCAAGTGCACTCTAAGTCTCGTAGTGTCTTTTCTAGACTCATGTAGACAATTTCAGGTAGTGGATGTCGCGGGACGTTTTATGCAATGAAAACTCTTTGAAAAAAAAAATTCGTGAAAGGATCCTAGAGATTGTAGACTAGACTCGAGAAGGAATCCTGGTTCACTACAATCGCAGCTCTGATACCAATCTTTGGAAAAACGTCAACCTAATGTTGGTGTGAATTCATGCAGTTTTTGTATTTCACGTTTGTATACTTTGTATGAAAACATAGTTTGCGTCATGTATAAATCAAGTTTTCATATATAAATCAAGTATTCATGTGTACACCACGTACTCATGTATAATTCAAGTTTTTCTTGAGTACCCCACTTACTCAAGTATAATTCCCGTTTTCTTAAGTACCCCACGTACTCATGTATAATTCAAGTTTTCTTGAGTACCCCACGTACTCAAGTATAAATCAAGTTTTCTAGAGTACCCCACGTACTCAAGTATAAATCAAGTTTTAGTATGGTATGAATTTTATGTAAATAAAGTATTCCTGTAAGTATCAGGATTGTTAATGGGTTACAAAGCCATTAACATGTGACACGACATAGGAAGTCACCAAACCTTAGGCATTTTTCTAGTTAGCATATTCTGAGACACAAAAGCACTACTCGATACTCGCCCTCACCGAGAGTGTGGCTGCCCAGCACCCGTTAGATCTAACCTTTTGTTCTATGGTCTAGGTATATAGTTGATTAATGGTGCTTATGTACCCTATTCGTGACACGATTTCTCGTATCATTTCTCATAACGCATCATACTTGGTACTCGTCCTCACCAAGTGCGCTTCTTGTATTCTTATATCTCATTACACTTGGTACTCGTCCTCACCAAGTGTGCTTCTTGTTATCATACCATTTGTAAATATAGTAATAATTGTAACATGTATTTCTCCCCTGAAGTTATAAAACTGAAAACAGTTAAAAGAAAAGGGGGAGCATGAACTCACAACTTTGCGTTCCTTGCGTCGTAAACTTCACCGGATTTGCTTAATTAACGTCGTGACCTATACGCGTTTTCTTAACGTTAGTCACTAGACTTGCGTCGCACAAGCACCGTCACTCTCTTTTGTGTATATTTTCTTGTGTTAAAAATATTTTATATTTTTAACTAAGTGTCTTACTTATATTATTTTCTCAAAAATAAATACAAGCTTTTTGTATTTTGCACTTTGCACCTGAATTATGTATCTTGTATGTTGTATGTGTATTTTTATGTTTATACTTCTCATGAGTAATTAGTGTATTTTTAAGTCTTGATACACTAGCACGTATAACACATACTATATACATTTAGCACAAAAGTTGGTGATCAAATAATATATATTTTTCCCTCAAAAATATACATACTTCTCATAAATTTTAATCTTGAAGAAATCACCATTTCTTATCACCAAAAATTAGGGAAACCTTGGTAATATTTTTAAATACATTTTTAGGGAATAAGTTTCTCAAAAACTTATATTTTTCTAAGTGTCAAAATTTATAAAAATTTTGACAGAGTTTCCCCTAAAAATGGAGGTTTCCCATGTTTTCAAAACATGTGTTTATTTTCTTTTAAATCAACAACAATCTCAACAACACAATCTTTATTTATCAAACTTGTCAAAACAAGCAAAAACCACAAACTTATGAACTTAAAAGTCTTGTAAAAATATGTAGTAAGTTACTAACATATTTAGTAGGTCTTGTTATCTTAAAAAATAAGTTTAGTTTCTTAAAAACTTTATTTTTAAAGAATATGAAGTTTCACAACTTCTAGTCAGGATTCACAAAAATATTTCTTTGTTGAACTTCCTTGTTACACAAGTGTTTACACACTTGTTTATTTACTAAAAATGCTTTTAGTTCGGATAAGATCCGGATTTTAACAAAACAAATATTTTTGCTTGGTTCTTCCTAAAAACCACTTGTAGATCTTTAGATCTACTATTTTAGAACCTTATTTTACAAGAAACGTTTCATTTACACAAGTTCATGTTCATGAGTGGAAGGGTTCTTCATCTTACAACTTTTACACTTAACATATTACTAGTTCATGTTCCATGAACATGATCTAGTATGGTTAGATGATGATCCATCCCACTACTAGCATCAAACAACATAAAATAATCACAACTAGTCAAGATTTACAAGATTTACACCATTAGTTTCTCTTTATCCAACTAGTTTATCTTTCTTTCAAGACTTTATGTTTTGTTCTTGTGTGTTCTCAAATTTTAACCGTTAAATCTCTTATTAACCACTTAAAATAAGAACAAGATGAAGTTTTTAAGCACTTACTACTAGCACAAGGCTAGGGGAGTTCAAGAGGACAAATGAAGTGGATAAAAGCAAATGGTTGAGGTTCTTCAACTTCCGAAAGCTCCTAGCTTCACTATGCGCCTTCTAACACCTTGGGGAGAGCTTGGAAATGTATGAAGATGATCGAAAGATGGTGATGTTGGTGTGGTTGAGGTCGGCCGAGAGCTCCCAAGGGGAGTAGAGAAGTTGTGTGTTTCTAGTGTGTGAAATATGAACTCAAGATCCTAATGTGCATACTAATAACCCATTCCAAGGCTTTACCCCATGGTTTTTATGTTCTAAATACCCCAACATGATCAATTAAACAAATGAAAGAAATCAAGGGTGTGCCACCCTTGTCCAAAACCGGTCATGAGGGGGGGGGGGGTGTTTGGTTGGATCTTGATTCTTGGTTACTAAATTTAGTTACACCATAAGTGATATGTTTAGGGGTTTTAAGTGTTTAAGTAATATATAGTGTGTTAGGGTGTTCGGGGACCCTAACTATCTTAGAAAAATAAAAACAATGCTTCTAGCATTATTTTGGTGTTCCGGGTGATGTCCGGTTGTTCGGTTACATACCGCTTCGTTAAAGTGCTACATTGCACTTTTTAGTGTCTTTTAAGTACCTTCTTGTAATACTTTCAATTCCCAACACTTGGGGAAGTATTTTGGATAATAAAACGTAATTTCTGCATAATATTTCAGTGCCATAATGATGATTATAGTTGATTTATATAAATTCTGCACTTAAAGTGCGTTTCGGGTGCTTTTTAGTCCGTATTTTTGCTTTCGTATATCTAGATATTAAACCCTTGTATATACTCTTGGGTTTTAATGTATTCTTGTTGTTGGACCTACACCATGGCTCCAATTTTGATGTCTGACTGCTTTCTGCAGTTCTGTTGACATAGTGTGTCCTACCGGTGAGTTTACTAGTATTTCTGACGCAACGCTCTCGTTTATGCATAAAGCAATATTTTGTAGTATACAACGTGCATGAATTCACTTGTTTAGCATGTAATCAGTCAATGCTGACATTTAAGCACATAATTGCAGTCATTAAATAACAATTAAAGTGTACGGAAATTACCGGTTTGTGCCAGTTGTCACACGCCTAGTTCGAGATCATGGGTTGTATAGTTCTTCTCGTGGATTTTGAGCTGTCGAGATGCGTAAGCTATAACCTTGTCCCGCTGCATAAGGTCATAGCCGAGACCAAGGTTGGAAGCATCACAGTAGACATTGAAGTCGTCGTTTCCGTCGGGCAATGTGAGAACAGGAGCATTGCAAAGCATGTGCTTGAGGGTTTGGAAAGCAGACTCTTGTTCGGTTCCCCAAACAAAAGGCTTGTCTTTATGCGTAAGGGCGGTAAGCGGCACAGCGATCTTTGAGAATCCTTCGATAAATCATCGGTAATAGCCCGCTAGTCCGAGAAAAGAACGGACTTCGGACGGGTTCTTAGGTGTAATCCAACTCTTAACTGCTTCAATCTTCGCTGAATCTACGTGAATACCTTGACTATTGACAATGTGACCCAGAAACTGAACCTCCTCCAGCCAAAATTCACACTTGGAGAATTTGGCATAGAGTCAATTCCCCTGAGTAGCTCGAGTACCAAACGTAGATGTTGCGATTGTTCGGCCTTCTGTAACACCTGTGCCTCCACGGCCATCAAACAAATGCCAAACCAATGAAATAATGTATTTCATACTTTGGACTTGTATGAATATGTGTATCTTTTGCACATATCGACTCATATTCGATTTCAAGCTCTAAATCGCTTTCTGGAAGGTTATACGCGCACTAATGCGTAAATATAACCAGTTTAATGCAACGAACACTCCAGAATAGTGAAATAGGCTTAACATACCTTAAATAACCTATACATAACTTAGATATAAGTTTTGGAAGGTTTGGTGTGGTGAAATCAAAGTTAAATCGCTTACAGGGACTAAAGTTGACAAACTGCGAAAGTATGCCAATTTGAACTGTAACAGACATTACGGAACATGACCATAAGTTAAACACACCTTAAATATCCTTTACATAGCTTAGAAATAGGCTTTGAGGGGTTCGGTGTGCTAAAATAAACTTTAGGGTCATTCAGGGACTAAAAGTATCAAAAAGTGCACAAGTTTGCATTTTCGCGCATAACTTACGTTCTGAATACATCTGGACATCCAAAAATTTATGTAAGCATGACTACATTATATTTTAGTGTTCGCCTTAAGAAAAATCCATTCGTCGCGTCATTTGGATCGTTTTTCGCGCTTATGCGCATTCCGTCGTAATTAAGCGAACATCGCGTTCGTACGGCCAAACGAACCAACCTCCGGCATATTTTTGAGCATGTTTTGAGTTCCCTATACTTTAACTTCATTTTAGAACCTTGAAATGAGGTTAACGGGGTTCAAACGCATCGAAAAAGGGCTTAAAACACAACAGGGACCATTTCTGCCAATTTAGAAACATTTCTGAATCAGATGGGTCAGTGGCGTAGCGCGACGCCTAAAGCCTTACCAGTCGCGCTACGCGACTGCCTATTCTGGACCAGATTCCATGTTCTAAACACAAGTTGCAGCAGATTGATCCTTAACCACATGTTTTAAGTTGCTTAGTCACTAAGATAAGGACCATATGTGGCTTCCATAACCTTTCAACAAGTGTACGGATGTGATCGAATCACGGTTTCCATGAAACGATCTCAACGGTTCACCGAAAACTATATATACCCATCCACCCCCATTGCATTTCTCACTAGAATTCTGATTTTGAGAGCTCTAAGTTGAAACCATTGTTTCATACCTGAGTTCTTGGATCGGGATTAGCATTCGGGGACCCTTCGTAAGTATTCTTTCGTTCTTTTCCTTATTTTACTGCTTTTCGAGTCAGAAAGTCAAACTTTGTTTGACTTTCAGCGTTGACCAGTAATGGTCAATGCGAAGTTCGTTTGAACTTCGCAACGTGATTGTAATCACGTTGGTTATAGTCCCTTGGGACTATGCCTACTGATTACCACGTTGTCTAGGGTCGTAGGGTAAGCGATCTGATAAATCGCTTATACCTCGAACCCGACCCAGTTTGGTCGATCATTAGGATCAGACCAAACTCATTAGGTGACCATAGTAGGAAGGGCATAACCTTCCGAGGTTATACCTTATGGTCACGACGTTTAAGTAGTTGTATGATAGGTAGTTTATATGCCTTAGGTAAATTACCAGAATACCCTTTTCATACATAATTGGTAATTTAGCATATGTAACCTAAAATTTTGTCACGTAACTGATTATGTAACATGTTTAGGCATATAACACTTGTCATAGGACTAGTTAGGCGATCCGAACGCGTTTCACGCGAACGACGCGTTAAAGTAGCATAAGCTACCTAAACGGGTCGTAATGGGTCGTAGACAGTTATGTTAGGTTTCGTTTAGTATGTAGGCTTTGTTAAACCATATCACACGAGTCTCCGCACTCGTTTGGTTTACAAACCCTAATGCTACCCAGTCTTCCGATTTAGGTCTGGTTTATTAATGTAGCTACCTATACTAGGTGCCGTTTGATATCCGCGATCTCTAGCATTGTTTAGTTGTTACTCAAAGACTACTGAGCAATCTCAGGTGAGTACATAGACCCCTCTTTTACTGTTTTCCAAACTGTTTTGGGGTGGAACACATGTGCCTACTTGTTACTTTCATGCTTTCCTGTTTTCGCATCATATACTGTTATGTTCGTTAGTACATTATAGTACATGATCTCATTGTGTTTTATGCTATGTATGTCCATTTAGTTCATACTTAGTACATCGTTTTACATTTACATTTTATGCTATGTATGTCCATTGCGTGCATACTTAGTACATTGTTTTCATCACATGCTTACATTTTGGTATGACATTTGGTTTGTTTACATGGGACAATACATTCATTAACACCGATCATGCCGTTCGTTAGTAGGTAGTGGTACCATAGGAATTGACAACTCCCGTTCCGGACGTCCCAGGGAAAGGGGATGAAAGGAATGACCGAATTCGTTGATATAAGACAGATAGACCTTTAATTTGTTTAAAGGGTTTATCACCACAGTCGCCAGGCTTGGATGTATGCATATTCACAATACCGCATAAATGTTCATATTAAATATTTACATGCATTTACACAAAACATAGCTTTGATTTAAACCAAGTTTTACTTCAATACTTTGTTTTTGTGCATATGGTTTAGTTGAGACATTTCACTTGCCATACATGACATTTTGACATAGACATTTGACATGGATATTTGACATAGACATTTGACATGGATATTTGACATAGACATTTGACATGGATATTTGACATAGACATTTTGACATGATTTACATCTTGACATGAACATTTTACATTGTTTGGTTTGGTTTGATTAAGTGATTAAGTAACGATGCGTGTGTAATATGATACAAGCATGGTGGATACGCCGCTGGTACTTCCTATATATAAGTGTTTGTATGGTATTACATGTCGCAACGTTATTTGAATCATTTCAGTTTGAGACATAGAACATTTCATACAAATAACATACTTTTCACAAGACATTGATTCATAAACAACTTATCTTATGCAAACATATTTTACTTGGTTATTCATTTAACCTTACATTTATTTATACTTATCATCTGATCTTATCATTTTTCAAATGATTTAAAAGACAAAGCAAATAACAAGGTTCATGACTAAACATTTTCTCAAACATAAGTCATGAATCTTATTTTCACAAAACCTATGTATCTCACAGGCATTTTTATGCTGACGTACCTATTTTCACATGTGTTTTTCAGGAGCTGTTGCATAAGATGATCAAGATACACATAGACAGACTTGGGCTTTAGTGACAATAAAAGATGCAAGACTAGTTAATTAGATTGTATTTCTTTGTTTGTTAAGACATGGTAACACTTTTAATCAATAAAACGAAACTTCAATTGCCATGGATTTGAAACAATTAATTCTGTTACAACACTCCCCGATGTTTCCGCCACGTTTTGTATGTTCTACGTGGTCGGGGTGTGACAGAAAAGATGGTATCAGAGCCAATGGTTATAGGGAATTAGGTTATTAGTAATTAGTAATGCTTTGACCTAGTCTATAACCTTCTTAGGACCCTAACGCGAGTTTACTTGCGTTTAGTCATAAAACAATACTGTCACCTATCCTTAGGCGACAACCACAACAAAAACATAAATTTCAAAACCGCTTTGAAAACTAATCATCTGTTCTAGGATGATTGATTACTAGGTTTTGAACCCTCTATTGTAAGGTTTTGAACTCTCTGTTATATGGTTTTGAACCCCCTTGAGTTTTCAAAATCTCGTCAAGGTTTTGGGTTTTAAATAATGTGAACACGTGCAAACTGGAAGGGTGAATGCCTGTATTCTGGGTTTTCTTGCTAGGCAAGCACTTCGTATACATCTCATCAGACGCGAGACCAGTTGTGCTTACCTGGGAATTCTTGGGATGAGTGTTCACTTATAGGCGAGCATGTCTTCGCGATACATTATTTTTGACCTATTTACTTTGATTTGTCACCATCTCATTTGTTTGCCTTAGGTAACAAACAAATGATCACAATTTTCATTCGTTACCATTCTGTATTGATTATCCAATAACCTTTCACTCGTTTCTTCCTCTGTCTTTCATTTTCTTCTAGAATGTCTATTCCTCTTGGCACTGGTCAAATGCCCGAGCGAACAGCCAAATTTGTCCAGCAAATTGGCGAAGTGATTCAGAGGACTGTGGATTTAGGTATTGCCATTGCTCGTCTCAATAATGAAGTCTCTCGTCTCGACAATGAAGCCACTCAAGAGACACCAAAGGAAGCAGTAGTCAGGCTTGCAACAACATCAAGGAAGCGTAAGGCTTCAAGGAAACCCGCAGCGGTTACACCTAATCAAGCTGGACCTAGCCAAGTGGCAAGCCCACCAGCTAGGAAGCTGTACTTAGGAACTGCTCTTAGGTGCAAGCGATGCAACGGTCATCATTCAAACCTCCTACCCTGCTGGAAATGTACCTACTGTGGACGGCGG
Source organism: Helianthus tuberosus (assembly GCA_030545235.1). Taxonomy (NCBI): domain Eukaryota; kingdom Viridiplantae; phylum Streptophyta; class Magnoliopsida; order Asterales; family Asteraceae; genus Helianthus; species Helianthus tuberosus. The sequence goes on from CM060402.1 coordinate 2,713,971, forward strand.
GGACATTTGGTCAGCACATGCCGCTTTGCTATCCAGAACAAAGCTGTTGCAAATCTTGCTGCTACCCAACTCCAAGTCAACCCTACTCAAGCTCGTTTCCCGTGTGGTACTTGCTACAACTGTGGCGATACGAGCCATTTCAGGAACAACTGCCCGAAGATAGTCAGTGCAAATCCAACCCTCGGATGAGCATTTGGCTGAACAAAGGATGTTGCTGTCTTATGCCTTTGTTTCTTTTGTTTCGTGTATTGTGAAACAATATGTCTTGTTCATAAATAAAAATCGTTGTTCACAAATTCTGATATACAAGTATAGTTACATGTGTGTATGATTTTCCTATGATACCTGCATTAAGGAACTATGTTCCTTACAAACTACTCTTGTGATTCTCACTTTCAAGAGATCGCTCATAATTTCCTCGAAAGTTCTAAGTACTCGTTTCATTCTAAGAAACGAAGTACAGGAAATAAAGTGAAATTATGAGTAATCGTGCTTTTTACACATCTGTATTTTTGAATCCTTGGTTAGATAACTAAGGATATTTTCAAATCTCATACCCATTACGTTTTGATTTTTCAACATACACAGTACCAGTATTTCAAAACAATCTTCATGATCTCAAAACATTTCATATAGTTTGAAAACAATTTTTCTAGATGCATTGTCTATGTTATAAAAAAAAAAAAAAAAACATTGGCCATGTTATCAAAACCAACCTTTCTAATTTCAAAATATTTCATATAGTCTAAAGACAATATTAACACAATACATTTTCTGATCAAGTGCATGATTTCGAAAAGCATCATTCATGTCTTTCAAAAAAAAAAAACCTTATACATAATTTCAAAATTCATCTCGCATGATTTTAAAAACATTTTTGTAAATATATCTACCTAATACACCTACTTTATTTCAAAAGTATTATATATAAGGTTTCAAAAACGTTAAACACCTTTTTTTCTTAAAAGAACCCCATGCATAGTTTTCAAAAATATTTTCCTCATACATTGACTTAACCTTCAAAATTCTGCTTCATATGTCGCCTTGGCATATCTAGCATCTCAATTTCATAAGCATTTTTACTTCATGTTTTGACATAAGCACGTCCAGTGCAAGGTATCAAAACATCTTCAACTTCTAAAATCCATAAGGGATCTTTTTATCTTCACAATTAGATCCTTGTGGATGATCATCATTCAAATCAGAGTCCTTAATTGGATTCCTTATGTACCTGAATTCGAACATTTCGGTTCCTTATAATCGAAATCGAATTTTTCTTTTAAAGATCTTTCTATCTTTATAGTTAGATTCTTGATAATGTTTAAAGTACCAAATGAAATCCACGAGATGGATTCCTAGTGTGCTTTAAATACATGTACTCTGTTAGCAGAACAAACTTCTAGTTAAACAATTTTGTGGTTATGTGACTATGTGTTAATTCATCTTATGTTTTCTTTTATGCATTTTTGTGTTTTAAATACTCTGGATATTCGTTATCCAAATCCTCGCAGGATCTTTCATATCTTCATATGAGAGATTCGTAGCAGGATATTCAAAAGGTACTACCTTAAATCCTTAATGGGCTTCTATGTAATAGTTAAGACCCTTGGATTATATAGTACTGCTCCATGATTCATTAGAGACCCTTTAGTGGTCTAATAAAAAAGATTGATTCACAATTTGGTTAAAGAACGACATCTAGTGATGTAGCTGGACAGACTCCTTGATAGTCTATTTAAATCATTTATTGATTTAGTCTAAAGGACTCTATGGCGGTCTAAGTCACGCTCATCACAGGATTGTTCATTTGGTTTTACCCTACATATTATAAAATAGACTGTGTGAACTGTGCAAGGAATTCTCTAATTATGGATGCGCACATAATTATGAAATTTAGTGCACAGAAATCCAGTAGGATTTATTATGTGAAGGAACCGATAGTGACAACAATAACAAAATGAGAACGATGTAATGGAGGCATGGTGGAGGCACCAATGACGCTTCATATACTTGTATATAAGTGTCCCTCTTACATTGCAAACATAATGTTATTAAGGTTACTAGAAGTTCAAGAACCCTAACCAATGTTATTTGATCTTTTCAACTTCATGTTTAAACTCTCACAAGTTTCCTCTAAATAAATTTCGGGACGAAATTTCCTAAAGTAGGGGAGACTGTAACACATGTGCCTCCACGGCCATCAAACAAATGCCAAACCAATGAAATAATGTATTTCATACTTTGGACTTGTATGAATATGTGTATCTTTTGCACATATCGACTCATATTCGATTTCAAGCTCTAAATCGCTTTCTGGAAGGTTATACGCGCACTAATGCGTAAATATAACCAGTTTAATGCAACGAACACTCCGGAATAGTGAAATAGGCTTAACATACCTTAAATAACCTATACATAACTTAGATATAAGTTTTGGAAGGTTTGGTGTGGTGAAATCAAAGTTAAATCGCTTACAGGGACTAAAGTTGACAAACTGCGAAAGTATGCCAATTTGAACTGTAACAGACATTCCGGAACATGACCATAAGTTAAACACACCTTAAATATCCTTTACATAGCTTAGAAATAGGCTTTGAGGGGTTCGGTGTGCTAAAATAAACTTTAGGGTCATTCAGGGACTAAAAGTGTCAAAAAGTGCACAAGTTTGCATTTTCGCGCATAACTTACGTTCTGAATACATCTGGACATCCAAAAATTTATGTAAGCATGACTACATTATATTTTAGTGTTCGCCTTAAGAAAAATCCATTCGTCGCGTCATTTGGATCGTTTTTCGCGCTTATGCGCATTCCGTCGTAATTAAGCGAACATCGCGTTCGTACGGCCAAACGAACCAACCTCCGGCATATTTTTGAGCATGTTTTGAGTTCCCTATACTTTAACTTCATTTTAGAACCTTGAAATGAGGTTAACGGGGTTCAAACGCATCGAAAAAGGGCTTAAAACACAACAGGGACCATTTCTGCCAATTTAGAAACATTTCTGAATCAGATGGGTCAGTGGCGTAGCGCGACGCCTAAAGCCTTACCAGTCGCGCTACGCGACTGCCTATTCTGGACCAGATTCCATGTTCTAAACACAAGTTGCAGCAGATTGATCCTTAACCACATGTTTTAAGTTGCTTAGTCACTAAGATAAGGACCATATGTGGCTTCCATAACCTTTCAACAAGTGTACGGATGTGATCGAATCACGGTTTCCATGAAACGATCTCAACGGTTCACCGAAAACTATATATACCCATCCACCCCCATTGCATTTCTCACTAGAATTCTGATTTTGAGAGCTCTAAGTTGAAACCATTGTTTCATACCTGAGTTCTTGGATCGGGATTAGCATTCGGGGACCCTTCGTAAGTATTCTTTCGTTCTTTTCCTTATTTTACTGCTTTTCGAGTCAGAAAGTCAAACTTTGTTTGACTTTCAGCGTTGACCAGTAATGGTCAATGCGAAGTTCGTTTGAACTTCGCAACGTGATTGTAATCACGTTGGTTATAGTCCCTTGGGACTATGCCTACTGATTACCACGTTGTCTAGGGTCGTAGGGTAAGCGATCTGATAAATCGCTTATACCTCGAACCCGACCCAGTTTGGTCGATCATTAGGATCAGACCAAACTCATTAGGTGACCATAGTAGGAAGGGCATAACCTTCCGAGGTTATACCTTATGGTCACGACGTTTAAGTAGTTGTATGATAGGTAGTTTATATGCCTTAGGTAAATTACCAGAATACCCTTTTCATACATAATTGGTAATTTAGCATATGTAACCTAAACTTTTGTCACGTAACTGATTATGTAACATGTTTAGGCATATAACACTTGTCATAGGACTAGTTAGGCGATCCGAACGCGTTTCACGCGAACGACGCGTTAAAGTAGCATAAGCTACCTAAACGGGTCGTAATGGGTCGTAGACAGTTATGTTAGGTTTCGTTTAGTATGTAGGCTTTGTTAAACCATATCACACGAGTCTCCGCACTCGTTTGGTTTACAAACCCTAATGCTACCCAGTCTTCCGATTTAGGTCCGGTTTATTAATGTAGCTACCTATACTAGGTGCCGTTTGATATCCGCGATCTCTAGCATTGTTTAGTTGTTACTCAAAGACTACTGAGCAATCTCAGGTGAGTACATAGACCCCTCTTTTACTGTTTTCCAAACTGTTTTGGGGTGGAACACATGTGCCTACTTGTTACTTTCATGCTTTCCTGTTTTCGCATCATATACTGTTATGTTCGTTAGTACATTATAGTACATGATCTCATTGTGTTTTATGCTATGTATGTCCATTTAGTTCATACTTAGTACATCGTTTTACATTTACATTTTATGCTATGTATGTCCATTGCGTGCATACTTAGTACATTGTTTTCATCACATGCTTACATTTTGGTATGACATTTGGTTTGTTTACATGGGACAATACATTCATTAACACCGATCATGCCGTTCGTTAGTAGGTAGTGGTACCATAGGAATTGACAACTCCCGTTCCGGACGTCCCAGGGAAAGGGGATGAAAGGAATGACCGAATTCGTTGATATAAGACAGATAGACCTTTAATTTGTTTAAAGGGTTTATCACCACAGTCGCCAGGCTTGGATGTATGCATATTCACAATACCGCATAAATGTTCATATTAAATATTTGCATGCATTTACACAAAACATAGCTTTGATTTAAACCAAGTTTTACTTCAATACTTTGTTTTTGTGCATATGGTTTAGTTGAGACATTTCACTTGCCATACATGACATTTTGACATAGACATTTGACATGGATATTTGACATAGACATTTGACATGGATATTTGACATAGACATTTGACATGGATATTTGACATAGACATTTTGACATGATTTACATCTTGACATGAACATTTTACATTGTTTGGTTTGGTTTGATTAAGTGATTAAGTAACGATGCGTGTGTAATATGATACAAGCATGGTGGATACGCCGCTGGTACTTCCTATATATAAGTGTTTGTATGGTATTACATGTCGCAACGTTATTTGAATCATTTCAGTTTGAGACATAGAACATTTCATACAAATAACATACTTTTCACAAGACATTGATTCATAAACAACTTATCTTATGCAAACATATTTTACTTGGTTATTCATTTAACCTTACATTTATTTATACTTATCATCTGATCTTATCATTTTTCAAATGATTTAAAAGACAAAGCAAATAACAAGGTTCATGACTAAACATTTTCTCAAACATAAGTCATGAATCTTATTTTCACAAAACCTATGTATCTCACAGGCATTTTTATGCTGACGTACCTATTTTCACATGTGTTTTTCAGGAGCTGTTGCATAAGATGATCAAGATACACATAGACAGACTTGGGCTTTAGTGACAATAAAAGATGCAAGACTAGTTAATTAGATTGTATTTCTTTGTTTGTTAAGACATGGTAACACTTTTAATCAATAAAAACGAAACTTCAATTGCCATGGATTTGAAACAATTAATTCTGTTACAACACTCCCCGATGTTTCCGCCACGTTTTGTATGTTCTACGTGGTCGGGGTGTGACACCTTCAACTTGGAATAGATCAAGACATCGTCGATGAACACGATGACGAAACGGTCGAGATATGGTTTACACAAGCGATTCATCAGATCCATGAAAACCGCGGGTGCCTTGGTTAAACCAAAAGGCATAACAACAAATTCATAGTGGCCATAACGGGTGCGAAACACGGTTTTGGGTATATCTTCCTCCTAAATGCGTAGTTGGTGATAGCCTGAGCGTAGATCGATCTTTGAGAAACATGTAGCACCTTGTAGCTGATCAAACAAATCATCAACACGAGGCAGGGGATAGCGGTTCTTGATGGTTAGCTTATTCAATTCCCGGTAGTCGATGTACATCCTGAACGACCCATCCTTCTTTTTAACGAAGAGGACTGGCGCGCCCCAAGGAGAGGTGCTCGGGCGAATGAAGCCTTTCTCAAGTAATTCCTGAAGCTGACTTGAAAGTTCACGCATTTCGGATGGAGCGAGAAGATAAGGAGCTTTGGCAACAGGGTTGGCTCCAGGAATGAGGTCGATAAGAAAGTCGATATCATGACTTGGCGGAAGTCCAGGAAGATCATCAGGGAACACTTGAGGAAATTCGCGGACCACAGGAACGTCTTTTACTCCGGTCTTCCTTTTCTTTTCCTTCTCCGCTACTACAATGTTAGCCAAGAAAGCTCTGTATTCCTTACGGAGATACTTGCTAGCTTGAACACATGACATGAGCTTGAGACCTTTTGAAGCAGTTTCACCATAGACACACAATAGATAACCATTCGCGAGCGAGAATTGAATCATCTTATCGAAGCACACAACTTCGGCATGGTTTTCGCAAAGAAAGTCCATGCCTACTATGACGTTAAAACTTCCCAGTTGCATCGGAATAAGGTCGATTGGGAAGATGTAATTGTTGAGCCCAAGAGTACAATCACGGAGGACAGAATTAACGGTTACAGTTTTTCCGGTGGCGACTTCAACATCGAACGTCGAGGGGAGATGGGCGCGTTTACGACTAAGAAGCTTCTCGAATTCAAACGACACAAAGCAGTTATCGGCTCCAGTATCAAACAAACACAAAGCATAAATACCGTTCACAAGGAACGTACTATTGACCACGTTGTTGTCAGCCTTGGCTTGGCGCACATTGATGTTGAAAGTTCTGGCAAGTGCGGCTGGCTGCTGCTGCTGCTGAGGCTGTTGTTGCTGGGGTTGCTGCTGCTGCTGGGGCTCTTGTTTCACAACCCTGTTCAGGAACATGTTCGCAAAGTGGTTGGGATCACCACATGCGAAGCAGACTTGGGCATTGACCGCGGGTGCCTAAGCCGCTTGTTGTCCTTGTGGGGCTAGGAGCAGAGCTTGATGAGCAGTGGCTTGAGCTGGTGCTTGACGGGGACCAGTACGGCAGTTAGCAGTGAAGTGGCCGTACATATTGCAGTGAGCGCGCTGAAACGACAGGCGAGGCCCACCGGGTGATGGTAAGAACATGTTGGACAAGTCGGGTGGGTGCCTGTGTATGCACGCTTTGCAGGCGGTGCATAAGTAACTGGTGCTGGCTGGTGATGGGACTGCTGCTGAGCCTGTACGGCTTGAAGTGGAGCAGCAGTGGCGGTGACAGCATAGTTCTTATTGCTGGAGCTGCTGTTGTTGTTCTTCTTCTTGCGGCGAGAGGACCTTGGCGGTGGAGCGGCGGCAGTTTCAGCGGTTGGTGCGGCGGTGACCTGGTGCAGGTTCTTCGAAGTTTTATCCCAAAAACCAGCTTTTACTCGCTTGTCGTTGATTTCAGCGGCAAGCAAATAAGTTTCTTCAATCGTTGCTGGCTTTGCGGCATGAACAAAATCCGCAACACAGTCGGGTAGAGCTCGAATTTACTTCTTGATCGTCATGTCGGGCGATCGGGACAGATGATGCTGAGCTGCTTAAAGCAAGCAGTTGGGGCAGCGTTGTCACCTTCTTTTTGCTTAATATGCCAGAATTCATCCTCCAGCTTTTGGCGCTCATGGGGAGGGCAGAACTCTTCGAACATGATGTTCTTCAACTCGTCCCATGACAGACCATAGGCTGCATCATTTCCGCGCTTGTTTCTTTCAGCCGTCCACCGGTCTAGAGCGCGGGACTGGAAGACGTTGGTAGAGTTCAATGTGCGGAGATTATCGGGACATCCGCTCAGTCGCAGGGTAACTTCAATTGAGTCAAACCATTGAAACAAAGCCGTAGGGCCTTCTTCTCCGGTGAACTCCTTCGGTCCGCTTGCCTTGAACTGCTTGAAGCTGAAAGTAGTTTTGGGAGTCTCAGTTCTGGATTCCTCAGATGATTTGATCATGTTCTCGTACAGCTCACTGACGACTTGAGGTACAACCTTTGCCATTTGCTTAGTAATCATGGCAGCAAGGCGTTTGTCTGCTTGCTTAAGGCGAGCATCTCGGGTAGCGCGAGATCCAGAGGAAGACATTGTCTGCATCAGACATCGCCATAGGACTCAACACAATATGATCGAATCTCACCTCACAATCTTAATTCGACTAAAGCTCTGAAACACGCATAAGCACATAGGCGCGTAATCACAGATTCACATGAACACAGAAGCACATAAGCATGTAATCACAAGATGCAGTCAGAATACAGAAACCTATCATTCGAGAATAGCGATCGCGATTAATATATCCAGTAGTATAGTATAAGCGTATGACATAGCATAAGGTCGTCCACAATTTAGCGATTTGTCAGTGTTTTGAGATGGATAAGCAATGTGGGTCGTTCGTGTTGATCAAAGTGAAAGCGAAAATCGAATAATTCTCCCAAAAATTTAAAACACATAAGCAGATAAATACACATAAAAATACATGAAATCAACGGATCATCAGAGTCAGCAGTTGCGGGCTCAGAATCGAAACACATAAAATCGAGAAATAGATCGTCTGCGGCTATTAGACATTGACTATCCAAAGTGATTCGACTATTCTCAAGGACTTGTTGTACACATTTTGACCTTCAGGACTGTGCTTTTGCCTCGATTCTTGGGCGTTTGGCACGCATCCCTTTAGTCATATCGTGACTTCAGGTCATTGGAGTCCGTCGAGACTTTGGTGAGAGTCTTGTAAAACATAATCGAGCGGAATAAGTTGTCAAGCTTCGGGTTTCACCCCTGGCTTAACGACTTTGTTCCGGTTTTTGATAGAAATAGCGACAAAAATCCATGTCAAAGTATGGATTTCACTCCTGATTCAACGCGAATTCTCGCGTTTTATAGATAAATACAGATCAATAAGCAATTTAATAGAGAGTTTGCGGTTTTCACACCTAATCTCGATCAAATTACTCGTTTGGTTTCGAATAATTGTGCAGTGATAGTGTAGTGCAAGCGGGAATATCGAGAAATAGTAAGCACGCTCACACATGATCCCTACTGGATATGCACGAGTTGGTCTGTTGGTTCCTAACTGTAGACTAGGTCTCTAAGACATCGACCCGGACTAGGTCGAGTCTTGCCTAATTCCCTACAGTTATGGCTCTGATACCAATCTGTCACACCCCAACCGATGGCGGAAACTTCGGGGCGTGGCACTGAGCAAAACAGATTGTCCAGAAGTTTCCATAACAACTATATTTACTGGATATTTAAAACAACACGTCCCATACCATGTCATAAATGATAATACAATTATTACAGAAAAGATCTAGTCAAATTGTTCTGTTCCGACAACTCAGATTTTTATTACAGACAATTGTTTATTATTGACTTAGGTCTTTCCTAGCCTCGATTTCACACCAAAGATAGCAATTAAGCATCCTAAGCACCTGTCACATACATTAAAGTAAAAGTCAATACACATAGTGTAAAGGTGAGCATACAAGTTTGATACTAGCATATAGAGTTTGAAAGCGTTACGCATAACCAGCACGTACACAGTGTAAAATGAGGCATGTTAGTTATCGACATGAACCTATCGATACCAATGACTGCGGGTTGACTGCCCAAGGCAGTTCGCGATACATACTCACCACTGTGAGCCATGTAGGAAATTGTCCTTATCAACCCCCGTGTGAATGGGTGCGGAGTCCAAACTAATAGTACTATCGTTGCTAAGGCAGGTAGACAGCATTCCATGTGTAAACATAACAAACAAGCATTCATTAAGTCGCGTATAACATGTGGTAACGGTTAGCGTTTAAAGTATTGCGTAGTGTGTTCGATGTGATTTAGTATAAGTAACGTATGTAACCCCAAAAGTGCGTAAAGCAAAAAGGGATCGAGTATACTCACAGCGGCTGATGGATTGAAGGGAGCGCTAGAGAGTAGGGTTAGCCTGAACATATTGATAGCATAATGGTAGGCGATGCGCAAAATGGAACAAGTGAAGATTGGGTCGATCAGCAGTTTGATCGGATGGTAGTCCGATCGGACGGCCGGTCGTTCGGTTGACAGTCCGCTCGGATGGTCATCCGGTCGGGTGACCTTTCGAGTGGATTGTTTCTTCCTTTGAGAAGGATGTGTTTGTGTATGATGGCTTGACTTTTGAAGTTTTCGTTGTAGCGTTTTGAAAACATAGAAGTATCTCTACCGTTCAGGTCGGTCGATCGGACGGTTGTTCGATCGGCCGGCAACCCGATTGGTTGGGCACTTCAGTGAGAATAAGTTCACAGCAGGTTGTCACTCGATCGGACGGTCGTTCGATCGGGCGGCATCCTTTGAGCATTGAACATGTTGAAAATTGTTTAAGTGTTGAAGTTTAATTGTCACATGTTCGAGCGGTTAACCCGGTCGGATGGTAGTCCGATCGGACAACAACTCGTTCAACGATTAGACTTAGAATGTTGGTGAATAGTTTAAGTGTGGGACCCAAGGTGCAAGTCATTCGGATTGCCAGCAGTTCGGATTAGCTGTTCGATCAGACAGCAGTCCGATCGGACGGCACTCCGTCCTGGTCGACCTGTTCGTCTTACACTTGGTTGTTTTGATTGTTTGTTGTTTTGATTGTTTGTTGTTTTTATCGAGGTGTTGTGACAACGTACTAAACAATAGGAACCTCGTCAACACTTGGTACTCCTGATCGGACAGGAATCACCCAAATCCGATTAGTTAACTGTTCGAGACGGTGTTTCATGTTTAACCCAAAATCGGTGAACCTCATGGATAGAATCCAGATCTTGGGCCACACAACCACAAGAATGAGTAGTAGGTCGGCACAAGCTCCGTTTCTATCGGTTTTGAAGGCATTGAGTGTAAAAGAGTTGAAAGAAAGTTAGAAAACCATCTTTCAATCCTTTTCATTGTGAATATGTTTAGATCTATGAAAGATATTTGTTTGTTTATGTGGAAATCGGTTAGATCTAAGTTGTTCTTGGTGGATTGAGGCCAAAACGTGAAGTTCTTCAAGAACACATGATGACGTCATCCTATAACACCTTGAATCTTGATGATTTCACAGTTAAAAGTTAAGATTCAAAAGATAGAAAGATGTAGGAGTGCGTGTAGATTAAGCAAGTACAAGATTTAGGACGAGATCTTACCGGAATTGAGAGAAATTTGAAGAAAAGTGGGGAAGATGAGCTGGTCAGACGTCAGTTGCCAAAAGTAGAAAGTGTGATGGTGAGAAGGGGTATTTATAGGGTTACCCAGAGTGGAAAGGAGAGGAGAGAGGCTGGTCGATCGGCTAGCAGGCCGGCCTACTAGCTGATCAATCGAACTGCAGTTCGATCGGATAGCTGGTCGATCAGTTAGTTGCCTGGTCGATCAGTCACTTGGTTTGACAAGTTTTTCCGTTCCGATTGCGATTGCGAGCGATGCGAATGCGATAGAGTTTCCTATTCAAATTACTTTTAATCCCAACTACTATATATAATATACAATCATCTTAATTCACTTGCGTGTAGCGTTTGCGATTCGATTGCGATTGAGTTTCGATTGCGTTTCGATTGATTACCACCACACAACATATTAAACATGCACAAGTAACACATAAAGGCACACACACGCATAACAATACCCATAATGCATAATTTGAGCTGCGAGCGCGATTGCGATAAGCGATAAACATTGATAAATAGGGAATAAACTTCGATTATTAATACATAATCCACATAATACAACCAACGTAAACGATAAAATAGACTAATTACGAGTCAAAGAAGTCAAAACAGGAATTGAGCAAGGAGAGACAGATCGCAATTAGCAATCTTTTCTCCCTTTGACTTCAATCTTGACTTTGACTTTGACTTTCGAAACACGGGGTGTTACAATTTTACCAAAAAATCGTACCGAACCGAACAGTGCACACCGCTAGATGTTGGAGACATAGATCGACTCTGTGTGGGTGGATGCTATCTGCTCGTCGTCTTCATTATAATCATCGAGGCCAAAGTAGCATTTACATTGGGATATGTCTCTTCTAATCATCTAAACCTTCTTCAAGAACAAAGAAGACAAAATGACATTGGGTGTGATCACTCCCACTTTCTTGAATTTTGTCCATCTCATGCAGCAAAATCTTACTCCACTCACCTAACAAATCATTCAGCGAAACTTCATGCAGAACATTACTGAGTATCAAAGAAAAGATGTTTGTAATTGTTATATTTTTTGGCGTTTTACATTGAGTTGTATTTTTTTTAGGAACCACTATGTTTTTAGTGTGTTTTTTTTTGGTGTGATAAATGGAAGGTGGTGAGACGTTTCTACGTATAGGATTTTTTTTTTGGTGCGTAGTGTAATTAACATTTATCCGGATGTAAGGCTTGGCGTTTATATATTATGGCGTTTCACATTTTGTGGCGTTTTTGTAGCGTGAGAGCTTAAATAAAAACAAAGAAAGAACTACGTAGTGATAAAATTGGCGTTTTGTTTTTATTTGACGTTTTATATTTCAACGGCGTTTTATGTAAGAAATGATGTTTTACCTTTTTTACCTTAATGAAGCATGACCACGTAATAAAATTGATGTTATTTACGAAAACGCTACCGTGCCAATCTAGTCCATAGATTGTTTTGATCGGACGATCCATAACCGTTATCACCGTTCTCACACTTTCCACCGTTTTCTCTAAGTCATGACCCTATATATATATATATATATATATATATATATATATATATATAGGATAAGGATCCATTAGGAACCACCCTTTATTGCGAGAACCGCGAGAACCAATGTGAACACAACAAAAAAATACCTTAAAAAATCTAAAAAAAACACCCAAATTTTTTTTTACTATTTTTTTTGGAAAAATCGCTATATTTCGTCAATAATAAAAAAATTTAAAAATAAAATAAAATTCGAGTAACAGTTATCCATGCACATGTGCATTTGTATCATTTCTTGGACAAATTCTGTAATTCATTACAAATATCAGACAATTGCACTTTCATTTACACTATCATTCATAATACACTACTTTTTACATTAACAATAATAGAAATGCACATGTGCATCTATATGTATGAACTTGTTATAACATTAACAACACTAGAATTGCACATGTGCATCTATATATATGAACATGTTATAACGTGTTTTAGTACACCACTTTGAATACACATTCCCTTTCATCTATCATACAATCCATACTACACTACCATTACCTCCTACCATCCGTAATACAATACCATTGCTTTTTACCATCCATAATACAATATTATTACCAATATTTCACTTTATTATATGTACATCACCACCATTTCTACCATCCAAACAACATATTATATCATAAAGTGACAAATATATTTAAACCATCAACCACTAGATATAACTAACCAAAACACATGTATATGGGCCTACTTCATCATTTAAAATTACAAACTTTTTTGTACCAAAACACCTTATTTCATGTTGATACATATTGATGCACATGTCCATTTCTAATATTGGTAATGTAAAAATTAGAGTATTACACATGGTAGTGTAAATGAAAGTACATTTTCTACTACTGGTAATATATTATGGAATTTGTAAAAGAAATGATACATATGCACATGTGCATCCATAACTGTAACTCGAAAAAAAACCGCTTTTTTTGGTAACAAAATATAGCGATTTTTTATTAGAAAAAATGTTAAAAAACAATTGTGGGGTTTTTGGAGTTTTTTAGGTATTTTCTTGTGTTCACATTAGTTCTCGCGATTCTCGTAATAAGTGTGGTTTTCAAATGAACCTTACCTTATATATATATATATAGGGTAAGGATAGTGTAAAAAGGACCTAAAGTGTGAGAAGTGTATTATAACACTATATATAATACTATATAACACCATATAAACACCGTATAACAATATGTAACACCATATAATACCATATAACACTATGTAACACTATATAACATTATATAACAAATATAACACTATACATCTATCATAGACATGCTATCAGACAACCTATAGTGTTATATTTGTTATATAATGATATATAGTGTTACATAGTGTTATATGGTATTATATGGTGTTACATATTGTTATACGGTGTTTATATGGTGTTATATAGTATTATATATAGTGTTATAATACACTTCTCACACTTTGAGCAGGATCCTCACCTTATATATATATATGGGATGGTTCAAATGAAAACCACTTTTATTGTGAAAACTCGAAAACTAACTAAAAAACACACCAATTTTTTTTTTCAATTTTTTTTATAAAAATCGCAGGTTTTTTTATATAAACAAACTTTTTTTTCAAAAAAATAATAATAAATACTTTTTTGTAGAACACATGTGTAATAATACACATGTGTAGTACACATACACATGTGTAGTATTACACATGAGCACTACAAATTTTTTTATTTTTTTTTTTGAAAATATTTTCAGTTAATTGCCAAAATCGTCCCTGAGGTTTGGGCAGGTTTGCCATTTTCGTCCAAAATGACATTTTTGTACCAAATTGCCCCCAACGTTTGTAACTTTTTCCCATTTTCATCCATACCACTAACTTAGTTTATTTTTTCTGTTAAGTTGAGGATATTTGGATGAAACTGGCAAATATAAAACCAAATGGACGATTTTGGCAATTTACTCAAACTCTTTTAAATTTCTTTTATTTAATTAATTTTGTTACATATATAATAAAAAAGAATATACATGCAATTTTTATATGAAAAAAATAATAGCTTTGTCACATAATTTTTGTAAATTTTCATCCAATCACTAACTAAGTTAATTTTTTAATTAAGGCGAAGGATGTTTATAAACTAAGACAGAAATAATTTCTAATTTTTTATATAGATCAGTTTTATAAAAATAAAATCTACTTAAACCTCTAAGTTTTATAAAACTAAAATGCTGGTGACCTTATTGAAAAAGGTCAAATAAAAAAATCTTATCATATTTACCAAGTTTGTAATTCATTTTCTACTCTTTTAAATTAGCTCCTAAGGAAAAACAGAAGCCAGTGCCCCCTCCCCCCCTCTTCTATCAAACAACGTATGGTTACCAAACCTTAAAATTACCCACCAAATTGTAATTATAATACTATGAACCAAAAGTTTCTTTACTCAAGCCACTCAGAATAAGTATTAGTTAGTTACCCTCATAATCTTAATTAAATAAATATTTTATTTCTACCAACGTATTTGGTAGGTGCTCAACACATTTAAAAAATATGCAACGTTTTACAATTTTTTTCTATCTCTACAACTGATAAATACTAAAAGTTGTAATCGATTATTATGTATTGCACACCAATGACGTTTTCTCTTTATAACACTGATTTATATAAAGAAACTATAAATTAATTTATGTCTTAATTTATAATTTAAAACATCCTTCACCTTAACAGAAAAAATAATCTGAGTTAGTGATTTGGATGAAAATTTATAAAAATTATCTGACAAAACTATTAATTTTTTTTCTAAAAACTCCATGTATATTCGTTTTTAATTATATATGTAACAAAAATAATTAAATAAAAGAAATTAAAAAGGTTTTCAATAAATTGCCAAAATCATCCATGTGGTTTTATATTTGTCAGTTTCATCCAAATATCCTCAACTTAAGAGAAAAAATAAACTAAGTTATAGTTTGGATGAAAACGGCAAAAAATTACAAACGTTGGGGGCAATTTGGTACAAAAGTGTCATTTTGGACGAAAATAGCAAACGTACCCAAAGCTCAGGGACGATTTTGGCAATTAACTCAAATTTTTTTATATATAAACAATGACGAAAATTGCTAAGCAAAAAAATAAAATTGGTATGTTTTTTTGGCCTTTTTAATTAGTTTTCGAGTTTTCACAATAACTATTGGTTTTTATTTGAACATTCCCCTATATATATATATATATATATATATATATATATATATATAGGGAGAAGATCATGCGAGAACCACCTCTTATTGCGAGAACCGCGAGAACCAATGTGAACACAACAAAAAATGCCTAAAAATAGCTAAAAATCACACAATTTTTTTTAATATTTTTTATATAAAAATCGCTACTTTTCGAAGCAAAAAAAATTAAAAAATTTTAAAAAAAAAATAAATAAAACAATTTGCCACTAAAAGTAGCGATTTGAGCATAAAAAATATTAAAAAAAAAATTTTAGATTTTTTTTAGATTTTTTTAGCATTTTAGCTTGGGGGGGGGGGGGGTTAAGGTTTTTTTTAGGTTTTTTTGTGGGTTTTAGTTTTTAGCATTTAGCATTTAGCTTGGGGGGTGGGGGTTAGGTTTTTTTAGCTATTTTAGGTTGTGTTCACATTGGCTCTCGCGGTTCTCACAATAAGGGTGGTTCTCGCATGATCTCCTCCCTATATATATATATAGGGAGAAGATCATGCGAGAACCATCTCTTATTGCGAGAACCGCGAGAACCAATGTGAACATAACCAAAAATGCCTACAAATAGCTAAAAATCACACAAATTTTTTTTTTAATATTTTTTATATAAAAATCGATACTTTTCGAAGCAAAAAAAAAATTAAAATTGTTTTTTTCAAAAATAAAAAAAAAAAAATTTGCCACTAAAAGTAGCGATTTGAGCATAAAAAATATTTAAAAAAAAATTTAGATTTTTTTAGGTTTTTTGGGGGTTTAGTTTTTAGCATTTTAGCTTGGGGGTGGGGGGGGGGGGGTTAGGTTTTTGGGGGGTGGGGGAGGGGGGTTTAGGTTTTTTTTGGGGGGGGGGGGGGTTAGGTTTTTTTTAGGTTTTTTGGGGGTTTTAGTTTTAGCATTTAGCTTGTGGGGGGGGGGGGGGGTGGGGGTTATGTTTTTTTAGGTTTTTTTTAGGTTTTTTTAGCTATTTTAGGTTGTGTTCACATTGGTTCTCGCGGTTCTCACAATAAGGGTGGTTCTCGCATGATCTCCTCCCTATATATATATATATATATATATAGAGGCCGGTTATCGTAGAATAGGCCTAATCGTACATTACGTACGCTATCACCACAACCGTCAGATCATCTCATTTAAACCCCGTGCTTAACTAATTTACGTCATTAAATTAATAAATTAAAACATATATATGAAACCGCCAAAGTTAATATCGTCCATTGCGAAATCAAATTATTAATAATATTCTTCTTCTGGGTTGCTGTATTATTCTAATCTAAAACGCATGTATATTAGGAATCAAGATTGTTAAATTTAAAATCGCATAGTGATATCAAGAAAATCGCATGTAGTATCCAATTATTTTTATATAAATCGCATGTCAAAACATTAACATATTGTTGAAATTAAAAATCGCATAGTGATATCAAGAAAATCGCATGTAGTATCCAATTATTTTAATCTAAATCTAAATCTAAATCTAAATCTAAATCTAAATCTAAATCTAAATTGCATGTAATAGCAAATAAAATCGCATGTATAATGGAAAGTGAATATAAAATCGCATGTAATAGAAAATAAAATCGCATGTATAGTGGAAAGTGAACATACCTGCAAAAAGTCTTCATTTCTATATAAGTCATTGTGCTTTTAGTCAATTATGATGGCTGCACTAACTTTTATTTGTTAATTTATTTTTATCTTATAATATTTCAGTGACTGTTTTTTTGGTAAAGAATATTTCTGTTGCAAAACATTAACATCGCATGCGATGTTAATGGAAATCGCATGGCATCGCATGTAATAATGTAAATAAATTTACATTGGCTTTATTCATCGTCTTGTTCTGATATTTCTATAAAATGACAACCGCAAATTTATAATTTTAAAATTTATGCTATTTTGAAACTGTGATACGATTCATAATTACCGGGATCGTGGTGTAACCGACTTCGCGATCCGCTGATTGAATGAAATCTCTGTTTTACCCTTATCTATTAAAACTAATTCAGGGACACGTGTAGGGTTGATGTGATAGCGTACGTAATGTACGATTAGGGGTTTTGTATTCTACTCTTCCCCTATATATATATATAAGAAGGGAATCATAAGAAAACTAAAAAAATCCAGCAAGGGTATTTTTTATATTACACATTTGTAATACATGATATATTATACATATCCAATAATACTTTTTTTGTTGTTTAGTGTGTGTATTACACGAGAAATAAAAATTTTGAAAAAAGAAATCATACTGTTACAAATGTGTAATATATCATTTATTACACATATGTAATATACTGATTTAGCCTTGCAGCGTCAGTCACTTTTTCTTGCATTCCGCAACATGTTTTTTTTTTTTTTTTAGTTTTTTGTTCAATAAAATTAGTTTTTCAGGGAAGGGTTTTCTAGAGAAAGCTACATATATCAAGAAAGCTAAATATTGCAAGAACTTTGTGAAATAATGAAAAACCCAATTAAAATCATTTTTAGACAACTATCATTTTATAACAATAATTAGGGCCGTAAACGAACCGAACGTTCAGCGAACTGTTCGTGAACCGTTCGGCGGGAAGTTCGTTTATGTCCGTTCGATTAGCTTAGCCAACGAACACGAACAAAAAATTCCGTTCGGTTAGCTTAGCGAACGAACACGAACACAGGCCTCGTTCGTTCGACTGCGTTCGTGAACATTCGGTTACGTTCGTTCATATTCGTTCGTGTTCGTTTGATTATATTAAAAAAATAATAAATAATAAACATTTTATCTAGTGAAAACTTGACACCCTATTTTTTATAAGTTAGCTAAAATTTGGACTTTCTAAACCATTTTTTGGGATAATTATGTCTAAGTTAGTTAAACCTGATTCATTGTTTGGTAGTGTAGTAGACTTTTTGTGTTTTGATTTATCATTTGATGGTTGTGTTTAACTACTTATATAATGTTTAAGGATATCAATGTTTTTATTTTTTATTTTCAAGTTAAATGTTCATTTTCATTCGTTTTTATTTGCTTGTGTTCGTTTGTGTTCGAGACCAGTGTTCACGAACTGTTCGTGAACAACTGAATTTCCTTAACGAACGAACACGAACATAAACATAAACTTATGTTCGGTATGCGTTCGTGAATAGTTCGCGAACATGTTAATTTCCTTAACGAACGGACATGAACATTACCTTGTTCGTGTTCGTTCGGTTCGTTTACGGCCCTAACAATAATACAACTTTAAAATACATTTCTTTTTAAATAAGTTATCACTCTTCCAAAAATCACTCTTAATAATTTTTTACACGTGTAAATACAAAATAAGTTATCACTCCTCCAAAAATCACTCTTAATATTTTTTTAAGCATGTAAATACAAAGACAAAAAATTTACACATATGTAAACGGTAAAATTAATATGTGATTTTTTTCCAATACTTTTAAATCTAAACGTGTATATTTATTTTCTAATATTTTATCCGGATAATAATGATAATTGCAAAAAGAATTTCAATATGAATGATTTTTTTACCAAATTCTTGTAGCTCTTACAATATATATGCTTTTTCATTATAACCATGCCCTATACATATGGTAAAATTTTAAGATAATTAGTGAGAACTTAAGAAATCTAATAATCAATACGGATTACTAATAAAAAAATTGTAATGTCTATTTTTTCTATGTCTTGTTAATTATTTAATTACATTATTTCTCATCTTTTTTCTGTTCATAACTATAAGCTAATAGAAAATGTGGAATTTTAAAAGCATAACATTCTGTTTACAATGATTTTTATAAAGTTTTCCAAAATATTCAAAGATCAAGATATGAGTTTATGCGCACCACACAATCTATTTATAGACAAACTATCCTAAGCGAATGACTCCTACGCTGGTTCTCATATGTGCGTATAACTCATACACGCGTATGAGTCCATTGCAATTCAAATCTTTAACTTTAGTTCTAGACTAAAACTTTGAATAAGACGTAGGCATTAGACATTATGCTCTAGCAGACCCCCCTAGATGATGGCGTAGTCTTGTCTTTGTCTTCAAAATCCCTTCAGTCCTTCATTCCGAATACTCACTCTGTGCTCTTCAAAACATTTTTTAGGTCTTTGATCTATGAGCAGCGGCTTCCTAAACTGAAATCTCGTAATAGATGCTTTCTTTGAACTCTCAGCAATCCGTTTAGACTTATTTCTCTCTTTCTTTTCTTCTTTCTCTTCAAGTTCCTTCCAGTTACTCGGCCACATTTTGCCGGAATCTATCTCGTATCTAAAGCAAATCTTGATTACTCTCTGAAACTGCATAACTTCTACTTTGTCAAGGCGTGCATAGAAGGTCTTTCAGTTTTATCATCTTTCACACACATTCGTTTAACCATGTCCAAGTTAATGACCTTCGTTTAACGTTTCTGTCAACAACAATCCAATGATTTCAATTTTTTTAATCAAATTCAAATTAATGACCTTGATTTCCCATTTTGATGAATTCCTAGTTTTATCTATACATTCAATCCAACCTATTAATATTTTCAATTTAGCCCCTTCTAGTTCTACAAAAGAACCAACCGTCAGTTTAGATAAATATTAGTATTCCAACATCGGGTTTCAAAAATAAGTTGAAATGTAAAATATTTTTGTGTTTTAAAAAGACAGTAGGCTGAAAGAATTTGGGATACGCCTCAATTCAGTCAGCGTTTAAATACAAGTCCTTCTCCACATTAGGAGATTTGGGATATGTCGTCTCATATTTGGACGAAAATTTTCACTTTCTGAACCACTCATTGGTGGGAACATGTGCTTTTTGCCTTCATCTATCACGCAATCAAGAGATCTGTTTGATAAAGTAGGAGGAATAAATGTGGCCTTCATATCATTTTAAGGAAAATAATAAAATGGGCTCCATAAATCAATGATTTTTCTTATGGCCGAGGTTGATCGGATGTGATCGATTCCGATTATTTAGACGGAGTTAAAGAAAATCGTATCGACAACCTACCTTGTACAGATAACTCAACGAGTACTCGGTCTTGTAGACTTTGTTTTACATCATTGTGTCTAGCAATTTAAATAGTAATCATTGAACCGCGGCATATTGTTTGTTGATTTAAAATCTTTCATTGTTTTCAGGAACTAACTATTAGAAAAACATATAAAATTTTTACAAATTAAAAAAAAAAAAGACAGTACAATGATTATTATGATGATACATTATTATTTTTTTGTTATTATTGCTATTATAAATCAGGTAGTTAAATATTAAACAAACATAAGAAAACAAAAAAAATTAACAAATACTGTTGGTGAAAAAAAAAAGTAAACTACAAATAATAGAGTAAGCTACAGTTTAATTTTGAAAAGTTTTTGTGTTCCCAATAAAGGTAAACTGTAGTTTATAGTGACACACTGACGTATAAACCCTAAAAAATAAAGATGGTGTATGAGAGCATTCACATCCATTTCATTAATTTATACCCTAAATTACAATAAAAAACAATACATCTTCTCTCACCTTTTCAATTAAATAATTTTCTTTTATACCTTTATTATTAACTTTTCTCTATGCTCCACTCACAATCACTTTCAAAATATATTAAAAAATTATAGCGGGTGAACAGTGTCCCCTCAAATATACAGATGAACAGTAACATTTTCTCTCTCCTCCACTCACAACTCTAAATACTCTACTCACAAATTTTAGTGGGTTGAATGTGAATGCTCTCAAAACAAGGACCCTTGTAGGGTGTCAGCCCAATGGCCACCAGCCCGCATTCTAACCCGGAGGTGGCGGGTTCGAGTCTTGCTCGTTCCCAATGCCCCTACGGTAGCGGATTTACCCCCAGACTCAGGCTTGCTGGGTGGCGGTCTGCGAGGTGGGATCACCTTGGCGGTTGGGAGGACCGTGGAATATCCCCCCCCCCCCCCCCCCCCCCTTGTAACTTTTTATTACATTTTAGGGGCTGTTTGTTTGGATCTGAATGGATCCATTCAGAGCTTAACCTCTGAATCGGTCAGAGGTTGGGTTGTTTGGTTCACAAAACCCTTACCTCTGAATGGTTTCATTCAGTCTGAATGGTTCAGATTTGAAAAGTTGCTGAATGAAAAACTTGACATACCTGCCCCTTCCTCCCATCTCCTCCACAGCTCCTCCTCCCCCTCCACTGCTCCTCCACCGTCTCCTCCTCCACAACCGTCGTCTCCCCCTCCCCCTCCACCGCCCTCATCCCTCTCCTCACCGCCGCCTTCCCTTCTTCCACCGTCGACCTTCTTCCACTCGATTCCCTGTGCCGATTGCCTTCTCCTCAGCCACAATCGATTGCCTGTGCCGATTGCCTTCTCCCTTCTTCCACCATCGATTAAGGTACCGTTCTCTGTTGTTTGATTTTGAAGCTGTATATTGTGTTTGATTTTGCTATATGTTCTGGTTGAAGCTATCGATTAAGGTACTCCTATGTTTGGTGCTATTTGTCTGTGATGTACAGTTTGGTGCTAATAATTTGGTTAATTACATTTTAAGTTGGTGCTATATGTCTGTGATATTCATAATTTTATAGTTGCTTAATATTAATTTGTTATTTGAGATTGTAAAATATACAAAATCATCAAGCTTACGTTGAGCATATTATTGTTGGCTTGATTTCAGAGAGGTAAAAATGTTATTTTACACAGTCATTCAGAGGTGAAACCAAACATCACTTTACTGGTTCAGCACTTATTGGTTCAGAGTCTCTTAACCATTCAGACCTCTTATTCATTCAGCACTTATTGATTCAGATGTTGCCAAACAGCCCCTTAGTCAAAATCCTGTGATGTTACCGTTCATTTGGTTGTATTTTTAATATATAGGTAAATATATAGATATATACACTATATTATAGTAAAAACCAAAATAGAATTTTAAAAATTCTAAAAGTTAAAGTAATTAAAATTAAAAAAAATATTCAATTCTTTTAAAACATGTTTTTGACTTTTAAATCAACTACTCCAACAATTTTTAAACCATTATAATTTTTTTGATAAATTAATACTTTAAAAAAAGTTATACAGTTTAAAACCAGAATCTTATTTTGTTTAATTCGTGTATATGGTAT
Organism: Helianthus tuberosus; assembly: GCA_030545235.1. Lineage (NCBI taxonomy): Eukaryota > Viridiplantae > Streptophyta > Magnoliopsida > Asterales > Asteraceae > Helianthus > Helianthus tuberosus. The sequence goes on from CM060402.1 coordinate 2,736,870, forward strand.
TGTAATAGGATATATTTTTTTTTAAATATCATGATACATATTACTAGTGTTTTCTTCCGCATCTTGTAGCAACCTTGTAGTGTGTGTGAGTTTGTGTACATAAGGTGGACAAAAAACGTTATTTTACATAATTTTAAGAGTTCAAGTAATTACAATTTTCAATACCAATTTAACAATGCTTTGAAACATGTTGTTATCTTTTAAACAAACTTCGTCCATGATTTGTAAAACTCATAATTTTTTCAAATGCCAATTTTTTTTAAATTATAATTAACATGTTAAGTGATTACGAGTTTCGGTGTTCCCAATGTAAACTGGTTACCAACTCACATTAAAAATTAAGATGTTAAGTGCTTTAAAACATATACTTACCATGTTAAGTGCTTTAAAACATATACTGTAGTATGGTATTGCTTTAAAAAAAATTAACATGTTAATTGATTACTAGTTTCGGTGTTCCCAATGTAAATTGATAACCAACTCACATTCGCCGTTGCAGATGTCCAGGCCCCACAAGCAAATAGTGGTTCAATTTCTTCTTCTGGGCCCAGGAAGAAAAAGAGACGTAGGTGCAGAAGAAAGGGTGTTGAAGGGTCTCCTAGTGGGCCGGTCCAGGAAGGATTTAATAATGCCTTGGGCCTGTTTGCTGACCTTAATAAAGCCTCACCTTCAGGTCATCCCACAATTCTGTCATCCGCCGTTAGTGTAGATCCAGGTGAAAATCATATGGAGGTGGAGGTGATGTATGACAAGGATAATATTGGAGACGCGAGCTCTGAACAGGGGAGGAATAAGAGTTCGATGCCTCATGATGCTCAGGTCAATGGTTTCCGTGTCTCTGCGGAGTGCGTCAATAAAGGGGATACAGGTGGTAGTCTGGAAGGAGAGGTGCAGAACACTCTTAACTTTGGGGAAAAAATTGGGGTGAACCTGAGCAATTTTGATTCTGATGTGAGAAGTGTCATTCAAGGAGAGGAGTCTAACATCCAGTTATCATGAATTTTTTGTCTCTCAATTCAAGGGGTATAGGAGATGTGGATAAGGCTAGAAGGATCTGTCGATTAGTCAACACTTACAAAATCTCTTTCTTATGTATTCAAGAAACCCAATATTCAGATGGATCAAAGATAAGGGCCCGCGCTCTCTGGAATTCAGATGAATTTGATTGGGATTTTGTAGATGCGTCAGGCAAATCTGGTGGGCTTCTTTGTGCTTGGAAGAGTGAAGTTTTCAGGGTTATTGCAAAGGTGAAGAATCGCTATTTTATGGTGATTCGGGGAAAAATTAAGGGTTATGAGCAGGAGGTGTGGGTGGTCAATATTCACGGGCCCAGAAATCTTCCAGATAGAAGAAGAATATGGTCTGAAATTCAGCAGTTGAAGGACGCAAATGAAGGGGCTTGGATCATAATTGGAGATTTCAATTCGGTCAGATTTCCAGAAGAGAGGTTGAATACGGGTTTTGACCCAGCTTGTGCATTGGCCTTTAATTCTTTTCTGACTAATGCGGGGCTGGTTGAAGTCCCTATGAAGGGACAGAAGTTCACTTATTGTAAGAGCAAGACCAGGAAAATGAGTAAAATTGATCGGTGTGTCGTTAATCAAGAGTTCTTTGACCTTTGGTCAGACTCGTGTCTAACGGCTCTCCCCCGTTATCTTTCCGATCATTCTCCCGTTGTGCTAGTCTCTAACCCGCTGGATTACGGTCCGACACCGTTTCGGGTTTTCAATTCTTGTATTGATGACCCAACTCTGGAAGGAGTTATGGAGGAGGCGATTAATTCTTTCCAATATGCGGGTAGGCCAGATGTCGTGCTTGCTGCCAAACTTAGGTGGCTGAAAATGGCCATTAAAAACTGGGCTAAAGTTAAGCGAGCTAAGGATAGTGAGTGTTTTGATAAAGCCTTGGAAGAATTGGGAGACATGGAAGTGATTTTGGAAGGTAGAGAGCTGGATGAAGAGGAAGAATGGGTGAGAGCTGAGTGTTTAAAGGAGTTAGCTGAATTAGAACAAGCCCGTACTAAAGATGCTCATCAAAAGTCAAGGTCCAGTTGGGCTGCTCATGGCGATGAAAATTCTACTTTTTTTCACCGCATTAGTAAACACAGGGCGTTGTCAAATAAAGTTTATGGTTTGGAGGTTGATGGGAGATGGTGTACATTCCCGAATAGAGTCAAAAAAGAGTTTTTTATGCATTTTAGAGATCGGTTTAAGGAACCTTTGAGGGACAGACCTAAGCTGGATGGTACGGGCTTTAAAAGATTATCGGATGTGGAGGCAAATAGGCTGATCTCTCCCTTTTCAGGAGAGGAAATTAAAAGGGCAGTTCGGGAATGTGGAGACAACAAGACCCCGGGGCTTGACGGGTTCAACTTCAAGTTCATCAAGCACTACTGGAGGTACTTTGAATCTGATTTTTGTGAACTTATGCAATATTTTCATAGGTCAGCCAGAGTAGACCAGTCGTGCAGTTCATCTTTCATTACCCTGGTGCCAAAGAACCGTGATCCGTTCTATATTCAAGATTTCAGACATATAAATCTGATTGGGGTCATTTCGAAAGTGGTTAGCAAAGTGTTGGCAAACCGTCTGAAGAGTGTGATGGGGTCGGTGATCTCTAACTCTCAATCCGCGTTTCTCAAAGAGAGGTCGATTCTTGATGGTCCGCTTATAGTAAATGAGGTTGTGTCCTGGTTAAAGAAAAAGAAAGGCAAGGGGGTGATGTTTAAAATAGACTTTGAGAAAGCCTATGACCATGTCAACTGGAACTTCTTAGACGAAGTTATGAAGCACATGAGGTTCCCGGAGAAGTGGCGGAATTGGATTTTTGGGGTGGTCTCGTCGGCACGGTCCTCTGTGTTGGTTAACGGCTCACCTACTTTCGAGTTTAACTACACCAGAGGCCTGCGCCAAGGGGATCCGATATCCCCCTTCCTTTTCTTAATGGTGATGGAAGCCTTTTCGGTTATGTTTGAGAAGGTGTGTGATGTGCAACTCTTTCATGGTTTCAAGTCGCCAAATGACGGGCCGAGAATTTCACACTTGTTGTACGCCGATGATGCGTTAATAGTCGGGGAATGGTCGGGAGAGAATGCTAAAAACTTGGGGTTGTTTTTAAGATGTTTTTTCCTCCTGTTTGGGCTTAAGATCAATCTGATTAAGTCCACCTTATATGGGATTGGGGTTCATAATTCGGAAGTCGTGCGAATGGCTGAAGTTTTAAAGTGCAAAAGTGGAACGGTTCCTTTTATGTATCTTGGCCTTAAGGTAGGCGCTAATATGAATAAAGTATGTCATTGGCAACCCGTGCTTGATGTGTTTGATGCCAGACTTGCTTCATGGAAGGCTTCCTCACTCTCGTGTGGAGGAAGATTAACCTTAGCTAAATCAGTTTTGGAGTGCCTCCCAAATTATTACTTCTCGATTTACAAAGCTCCGGTAAAAGTGTTAGAGATGTTGGAATCAAAGAGAAGTCGTTTTTTTTTAGGGGGTGAGGGTGACAAGAATATAATGGCTTGGGTTGCATGGGACTGTATTACAACAGCAAAAAAGGACGGGGGTTTGGGTCTTTGCCCGCTTAGAGACTCGAATCTTGCTCTTCTATCGAAGTGGTGGTGGCGTTTTAAGAATGAGGAGAATAGCTTATGGAGAAGTCTTATTGCAGCCTTGCATTACATGCCTAGAACCTGGTTGGTGTTACCGTGTAATAAGTACCTGAGTGGTATCTGGGGGGCTATATCTAGAATTGAGAATCATCTTGTGTCCGCAAACGTGGATTTAGCTAGGTCTATTAGAGGGGTTATTGGGAACGGGTCAAAAAACAAGTTTTGGCTCGATACGTGGGTGGGCGATAAACCTCTCAGTTTAGCTTGCCCAAATCTGTTTAGAAAAGAGAAGAAAAAGGGGTGTGTAGTGGCAGACCGATGTAAGGAGTTAAACGGGACTAACACGTACACTTGGGAGTGGAAGTCGAGCATAGAAGAAGGGGTTGAAGGGGCTGAGTTTTTGTATCTGGGTAATGTTCTCCACAACATCAGAACTAGTGAGGTTCAAGACAAGTGGATATGGGCGGGTGATTCTTCGACAGACTTCTCTGTGACAGCGGTAAAAAAGGCGATGTACAAAAATAGATCGTTCAATCCGGTGACCACCTTAGACTGGAATTCATGGGTCCCAATCAAGATTAATGTTTTTGCTTGGAGAACAAGTCTTAACAGGATCGCGACTATGGAGGAGTTATTGAAAAGAAGAGTGTTGGTGGGTCCAAATGTTTGCAGTTTGTGTTTGAATGCAGCTGAGTCGGTGAATCATATATTCACAGCCTGCTACACGTCTGCGATTGTTTGGAACCATATAAGTATCTGCTGTAAAATTCCTCCTATCTTCAAGGATTTGTTCGAGATGCATAAACACATCACAGGCAGTGATATGAAAAAGAAGGCGGTCCAGGTAGTTATTCTTGTGACTATGTGCAGTATATGGAAAGCTAGAAACAAAGCCGTCTTTTCAAACAGTCCAGCAAAAGTTGAAGAGATATTGGGGGAAGTCAAAGCGCAAGGATACTGTTGGATCTATAATAGGGCAAAAAATGTGAATGTAAACTGGCAAATGTGGAAGTCCTTTGATTTATGATTGTCTTTTGGTTGTTTGTAGTTGTGCCAGCCGCTTCTAGCTTCTTGCTGGAAGTTTGGTTTTTGGCTGTGGTTTATTGAAGGTTGCAGTTCAAAAAAAAAATTAACATGTTAAGTGCTTTAAAGCATATAATTACACCGTAAAAGACGTATCGCATGAATTTCCCCCTTCACACACTATCGTTTACAATGTAAATGGATGACCAAGTCACATTAAAATGAAGGGGAGGGGTCGTTATTTGTACCAAAATAGAAAATACATCCACGAATTCCATTAGTCTTGATGGAAGTTTTTAAATTCATACGGTGTTGTAACCATTCGTGAGTGAAATCATCAAAGCAAGAGGGTTAATTTGTGTGTGGGTTAGGATCGTGACCCTGAGCATGGTGCGGCGTTTGTGGGTTTAGTTCGAGATCTGGACCACATCACAACATTGATAAGTCGGAGAAGTGGTCCAGTGGTTCGGGTGAAAAGATGTCACACCCCGACCACGTAGAACATCAAATCGTGGCGGAAATGTCGGGGAGTGTTGTAACAGAATTATTGTTTCACAACCATGTCATACAAAGTTATATTTTATTTATCAAACAAGCAAGTTACATTATCTTTTAAACGAAGGAAACAAAGTACACAACATTAACTAAATTACTCTTGCTTCTTTTATGTCACTAAGGCCTGAGTCCACCCTAGTGTATCCTGATCAAACCTACGCACCTGCTCCTGAAACACATGTGAAAATAGGTACGTCAGCATAAAAATGCCTGTGAGATACATAGGTTTTGTGAAAATAGGATTCATGACTTGGGTTTTAAAAGAAAGGTTTAATAAAAATTAGTCATGAATCTTGTTAAGTGTTTTCTTTTATAAATCATATGAAAACTTGATAAGAAATCAGATTATATAAAAGAAAGGTGTATGGTTAATGAAATAAACAAGTAGAAAGAGTTGTATAAAATAAACTATTTTGTAAAACAATGTCTTGTGAAAAATATGTTATTTGTGTAAAATGTAATATGTCTATACTGAAATGATTTAATTAACGCTACGATATGTAATATTATACAAGCACTTATATATAGGAAGTACCAGCGGCGTATCCACCATGCTTGTATCATATTACACACGCCTCGTTACTCAAATCACTTACCCAAACCAACCACCATTGTAAATTGTTCATGTAAAAATCAATTGTCAAGTGTTATTGTGTAAACCATATCAAAATGTCTATGTCTAATGTAAATCACTAAATGTGTATATCAATGTCAAAATGTTTATGTTTAATGTAAATCATGAGTTGTGTATCCAAAAATATCATGTATGGCAAGTGAAATACATCAACTAAACCATAGGTAAAATGCACAAAAACAGGGTATCAAATTAAACATAGTTTAAATCAAAGTTATGTTTTGTGGAACAAATGCATGCTATACTGATACAAACATCTATGCGGTATTGTTATAATGCATACATTCAAGCCTTGTGACTGTGGTGATAGACCTTTAAACAAATTAAAGGTTTATCTGTGTTATGTTTATCGAATTCAGTCATTACTTCCATCCAAACATACCTAGGATGTTAGGAACGGGAGTTGTCAATTCCTACGGTACCACTACCTACTAACGAACGGCGTAGCTAATGTTAATGAATGTATTTTTGTCCCATTTAAACAAACCTAATGTCATAACAAAATGTAAGCATGTGAAAACAATGCACTAAGTATGTAATAAGTGAACATACATAGCGTGAAATGTAATGTAAAACAATGTACTAAGTATGCACACAATGGACATACATAGCATGAAATGTAATGTAAAAAAATGTACTAAGTATGCACACAATGGACATACATAGCATAAAATGTAGTGTAAAATGATGTACTATAAATGTACTAATGAACATAGCAAGTATATGATGTGAAAACATGGAAAACATGAAAGTAACAAGTAGGCACATGTGTTTCACCCCAAAACAATTTGAAAACGGCAAAAGAAGGGTCTATGTACTCACTTGTGATTGCTTAGTAGTCCTTGAGTAACAACCAAACAATGCTAGAGATCACGGATATCAAACGACACCTAATATAGGTAACAACCAAATAATGAGGGCTTGTAAACTAAATGAGTATGAGAACTCATGTAATATGGTTTAACAAAGCCTACATACTAAATGAAACCTAACCTAAGTGCTTACGACCCATTACGACCCGTTTAGGTAGCTTATGCTACTTTAACGCATCGTTCGCGTAAAACGTGTTCGGAATGCCCAACTAGCCCTATGATAAGTAAAATATGCCTTAACATGTCTAATATTGTTGCCAAATCAGTTTAGATATCAAAAGTTATGTTACATATGCTTAATATGAATTTTGGCGTAAAAAAGGCATTTTGGTCATTTACCTAAGGCATATAAACTACCTATCATACAACTAACTAAACGCCGTGACCATAAGGTATAACCTCGGAAGGTTATTCCCTATAAAACTATGGTCACCTAATGTGTTTGGTCGAATCCTAAAGATTGACCAAACGGGTCGGGTTCGAAAGTATAAGCGATTGTTTAGATCGCTTACCTTACGACCCTACATAAGCACTAAACTTAAAAGTGACGAGCTAAGCATGTTAAAACATGCTTAACTAAGTTTAGAAAACAGGTTTGGTATAAAAACAAACGGTTTTGATACCCAAGAGTAGTTTGGTTACAAAATACGCAAGAATGCGCATTCGGCCCGAAACTACGACTCGTCACTGAGCCTAGATAACGTGGTAATCAGTAGGTGTAGCCACTAGGGACTATAACCATCGTGATTACGCTCACCTTATGAAGTTCAAATGAAATTTGCATTGACCATAAACTGGTCAATGTAGAAAGTCAAACAAAGTTTGACTTTAACGCTAAAAGAATAAAAGAACGAAGGAACACTTACAAAGGGTCCCCGAAAGCTTTGATTTCCAAATATTTCTCAGGTATGAAGTGATAAAACACCCCAACTTAGAGAAAAATCAGAATTCAAGTGGGTTTTGAGTTGTGAATCAAAGGGGTATTTATAGGATTTGGACCACCGTTAGGATCGTTCCTCGAATATCGTGCTTTGATCTTGTCCCTACACTTGTTACAACCCTATGGTAACTCAAATTAGCCCCCCAAGATCAGGAAGAGGGAAGTGCAAATGGGATTAGGAGTGCTTAACAGCTGTTTTAGAAGTTTCTGATCAGCTGGGAGTCCCTTACAGACCGTAAGGTTGAGGGCTTACAGTCCGTAAGTAATCAAGTTTGCTGAGATGACAGTTTTGGTCCCTGCAGTCCCAAAACGTGGTTTTCGATGCATTTTTGACACGTTTAAGCCCCGTTAACCCCATTTCAAAGCTCTAAAATGAAGTCAAAGTATAGAGAACTTAATATGTGCTCAAAAATATCTCGGATGTCGGTTCGTTTGGTCGTACGGTTGCGTTGTTCGGTTAATTACGACGGATGTGGTAACGGACGCAAAAACGATCCAAATTGCGCGACGAATGGATTTTTCTTATGACAAACACTAAAATAAAATATTTTAGTGTTTACAATAATTTTTGGATGTCCGGATGTATTCAGAACGTAAGTTATGTGCGAAAGTGCAAACTTGTGCACTTTTTAACGCTTTTAGTCCCTGAATGACCCAAAAGTTTATTTTAGCACACCGAACCCCTCAAAGCCTATTTCTAAGCTATGTAAAGGATATTTATGGTATGTTTAACTCATGGTCATGTTCCGGAATATCTGTTACAGTTCAAATTGGCATACTTTCGCAGTTTGTCAAATTTAGTCCCTGTTGGCGAATTAACTTGTTTTTGCCATACCAAAGCCTTCAAAACTTATTTCTAAGTTATGTAAAGGTTATTTAAGGTATGTTAAGTGTATGTTGATGTTCCGAAGTATTTGTCGCATTAAACTGATTACGTTTACGCACCAGTTTGCGTATAACTCTCCAGAAAGCGATGTAGAGTTTAAAATTGAACAAAAGTCAAAACATGAAAAATGTAAAACATAACCAAACAAACATTGAGATCAAATAACATTGTTTTATTGATAATTGAACTGTTCACAATTATTACAAGCACAGATGTTACAGTCTCCCCTACTTGTGGAAATTTCGTCCCGAATTTTATTTAGAGGAAACTCGTGGGAATAGATGTGGATACTTCGCCTTCATTTGATCTTCACGTTCCCAAGTAAACTCAGGTCCACGTTTAGATTCCCAGCGAACTTTGACCAAAGGAATGCGCTTACGTTTAAGCCACTTGAATTCACGTTTCATGATTTCCACTGGCTTCTCAACAAATTTCAGTGTTTTATCAACACGAATTTTGTCAAGTGGTATGTGGAGGTTCTCAGCAGCTAAACACTTCTTGAGATTGGACACGTGAAAGGTTGGATGAACATTTCCAAGTTCAGGAGGTAACTCAAGTCTGTAGGCTACCTTACCGATTCTTTCGACGATCTTGAATGGTCCAACGTATCTAGGTGCAAGTTTTCCTTTCTTTCCAAATCTGATCACACCTTTCCAAGGTGAGACCTTAAGTAACACGCGATCACCGACTTGAAATTCCATGGGCTTGCGTCCTTGGTCCGCGTAACTCTTTTGACGGCTTCTAGCTGTCTGAAGGTTATCGCGAACTTTCTTAACCTTATCAGTTGTCTCTAAAATGAGGGCAGGTCCAGTAAGCTGAGCCTCGCTGATCTCATTCCAGCAGACTGGTGAACGACATTTTCGACCATAGAGAGCCTCGAAAGGAGCCATGTTGATGCTGGAGTGATAACTGTTGTTGTAGGAGAATTTAATTAACGGAAGATGTGAATCCCAACTACCACCAAAATCGATCACACAAGCTCTAAGCATATCCTCCAGAGTCTGGATTGTTCTTTCAGATTGACCATCCGTTTGCGGATGATAAGCAGTGCTCAGATTAAGTTGGGTCCCCATAGCAGATTGCATGGTTCTCCAAAAATGAGAAGTGAAGCGAGCATCTCTGTCAGAAATGATGTTCAACGGAACACCATGTCGAGCTACATTTTCATCCACATAGATTTTAGCAAGTTTGTCAGCAGAAAAATCCTCACGGATTGGCAAGAAATGCGCTGACTTAGTAAGACGATCAACAACTACCCAGATGGCATCATGACCTTTCTTTGTGCGCGGAAGTTTAGTAAGGAGATCCATAGTAATGTTTTCCCATTTCCAAACTGGGATGTCTGGTTGCACCAATAAACCGGAAGGACGCTGATGTTCAGCCTTAACTTTAAGACAAGTAAGGCATTTTGATACATATAAGGCAATGTCTTTCTTCATACCAGGCCACCAATACTGAATACGATGATCCTTATACATCTTATCTGAGCTAGGATGAATAGAATAACGAGACTTATGGGCTTCATCCATAAGTAAGGTGCGAAGATTATCTTGGCTTGGGGCCCACAAACGGTCCATGAAGTAATACGATCCATTGTCCTTCAGTTCAAGATCAGGTGTTATGTGATAGGGAAATTCCTTATCCATCAAACCTTGTGAAACACAAGTGCATTGAGCCTGAGAAATGTGGGCTTGGATATCGGATCGAGCTTGAATATCAGATTGAACACGAACGCAATGAAGCTTAGTACGTTCCTTACGACTCAATGCATCGGCTACGACATTCGCCTTACCAGGATGGTAGCGAATTTCGCAGTCATAGTCGTTTAGAAGCTCGACCCAACGTCGTTTCCTCATGTTGAGTTCTTTCTGATTGAAGATATGCTAGAGACTTTTGTGGTCCGTGAAAACCACACATTTTGTACCGTACAAATAGTGTCTCTAGATCTTAAGAGCGAAGACAACTGCACCTAACTCAAGATCATGAGTGGTGTAGTTTTTCTCATGTATCTTCAACTGCCTCGATGCATATGCTATGACTTTGTTCCTTTGCATCAGAACACAGCCAAGACCCAATTTAGATGCATCGCAATAAACGACGAAATCATCATTGCCCTCAGGTAAAGTCAGAACAGGCGCGTCGCAAAGCTTTTGTTTCAAGTTTTGAAAAGCTTCCACTTGTTTGAATCTCCAATCAAAGGGTTTGTTCTTCTGAGTTAGAGCAGTTAGAGGAACTGCAATCTTCGAGAAGTTTTCAATGAAGCGGCGGTAATAACCCGCCAGACCAAGAAAAGAACGAACCTCAGTAGGAGTAGTAGGCGTATCCCAATCCTTAATCGCATTGATCTTGGAGGGATCTACATGAATACCTTGTTCGTTGACAATATGCCCCAAAAATTGAACTTCTTTAAGCCAAAATTCGCACTTGGAGAATTTGGCGAAAAGCTGTTCTTTCTTTAGGAGTTCCAGAGTAAGACGAAGATGTTGCTCGTGATCAGCTCGCATCTTAGAGTATATTAAGATGTCATCAATAAAAACAATGACGAACTGATCCAAATAAGGCTTGCAGACCCTATTCATTAAGTCCATGAAAACAGCAGGAGCATTAGTCAAACCGAATGGCATAACTGTGAACTCATAATGCCCATACCGAGTGCGGAATGCTGTCTTGGGAATATCTTCTTCATGCACACGAAGTTGATGATACCCCGAACGTAAATCAATCTTCGAAAAGTAAGAAGCACCTTGTAACTGATCAAAGAGATCATCGATGCGAGGTAGGGGATATCGATTCTTGATGGTAAGCTTGTTAAGCTCACGATAATCGATACACATCCTAAAAGATCCATCCTTCTTCTTGACAAAAAGAACGGGAGCACCCCAAGGTGAAAGCTAGGACGGATAAAACCTTTGTCAGAGAGTTCCTGAAGCTGCTTAGCCAACTCTTGCATCTCAGACGGTGCAAGACAATATGGAGATCTGGCAATGGGATTTGCACCAGGTACAAGATCAATACGGAACTCGACTTGGCGTGCTGGGGGTAGACCAGGTAACTCTTCAGGAAACACATCAGGATAATCCCTAACAACAGGGATATCTTGAATAGACTTACCTTTGCCCTTATCTGCTACAACATGTGCCAAAAAGGCCACATAGTTCTTTCGCAGATACTTCCGAGCTTTAAAACAAGACATGAGGTTGAGACCACCAGAAGGTTTCTCACCATGAACCTGTAGGATCTCTCCTGTCGAAAGCGGCACACGAACGATCTTCTCGAAACAAACTACCTCTGCGCGATGCTTGGCTAACCAATCCATACCCACAATAACGTCGAAGCTTCCAAGTTGCATAGGCGTGAGGTCAATAGGGAAAAGATGGTCGTTAAGGTTCAACTGGCAGTTGCGAAGAACAGAATCAAGAACAATGGGTTCACCACTAGCAACTTCTACTGTCAAGGGTTTACCTAGTTTCGTTCTAGACACGCGAAGCAATGGCTCAAAAGATAATGACACAAAACTCTTATCGGCACCCGAATAAAAAAGAACAGATGCAGGATGATTATTAATAAAGAATGTACCGTTCACCACCTCATTGTCTGCTTGTGCCTCTTGTGCATTCATGTTGAAGACTCGCCCTCGAGCCTGAGCCTGATTCTGATTAGCATTCACCAATCTTGGACACTGATTACGGTAGTGGGTCAGATCCCCACAGTTGTAACAAGAACCTGGCGGGTAGTGTGGTCGTGCAGCTTGACCCTGTTGCTGAGCAGGAGGCTGAGCAACTTGTCGAGCCGGGTTCTGAACTGCCTGATTCTGAGCAAAACGACAAACATCAGCAAGATGACCTGACTTCCCGCAGTTAGTACATAAATGACACGGAAGTTGCGGCTGATGGTGAGTGTTGCATCTATTGCACAAAGGTGCATTCCCTGCATAACGCTTCTTCGCTGGAGGCTGTGCGGGTTGGTTGGGAGCTGCCTGGTTAACTTGGGTAGTGACAGCAAAATTTTGGGAAGCCTTACGCTTCCTTGACCCTTTCGAAGAACCAGTTTCCTTACCCTTCTTGTTCTTACCCTTCTTGTCACCCTCTTTTTCAGACGCCTGCTTCTTACCTTTGTCACCCTTTTTATGCAGCTTTCCCTTTCAAACCTGCGACTCAGTCAATGTCGCTGCTAACTCGATCGCCTGACGGAGTGTGGTAGGGTTACTACCAGTAATGATGTCTTGTACTGAGTCAGGTAGACCATCGATGTACCTTTCGATAGCCTTGTCGAGTGGGGTAACCATTGTTGGGCAAAGCAGACTCAACTCCTCATACCTATCACTATACGCCCTGTGCTCGCCACTGTCCTGTTTCAAGTCATCAAACTCTCTCTCCAAGGCTCGCTGTTCATGACGAGGACAAAACTCCCTCATCATAAGGGCCCTAAGTTCGGCCCAAGTTTGTGCTAGAGCAACTTCTGCACCCCGGTCTCTCATAACCCCGTTCCACCACGTAAGAGCCCTCTTCTGAAACACACTCGAAGAAAACTCGACCTTGCGATTATCAGGACACTGAACGTGAAGGAAAGTGTTCTCAATGCTCTCGAACCATTGAAGGAGCCCAGTTGCTCCCTCAGAACCACTAAACTTGAGTGGTTTAGCCGAGTTAAAACTCTTGAAATTGCATGGAGCATGATTGTTGTTGTTGGCTTGGTTCCATTGAGCAATAAGATTTGGGAACGCAGCAGCCATTTACTGTGCGATAATTTCTGCCAGTTCGGCATTAGCTATCTGATTCTCGCGTCGAGGAGGCATTCTAAAAGTGGAAACATGAAAGGAAACGAGTGAGATGATTGAATGAAAAGGATGAGATGAAACAAAATCAACAAAAGCAAAGATGGTGGTCATTCGTCCGCATCACAAAGCAAACAAACGACACACAGTGACTAATCAAAGTAAATGGGTGCAAAATAATGTATCGCGAAGACATGCTCGCCTATAAGTGAACACCCACCCCAAGATTTCCCAGGTAAGAGTGACTGGTCCGATTATATGGATTTGTACGAACACTCTAGCCTTAGACAGAAAACCCCGAGTATAGGCATTCACTCTTCCAGTTTGCACGTGTTCACATTATTTAGACCCAACTTTGACGAGATTTTGAAAACTCAGAAGGCACTAAGCCAGAAATGAGTTAAACTGGAAGGGTTCAAAACCTTACAACAGAGGGTTCAAAACCTAGTAATCAATTATTCTAGAACAGATGATTAGTTTTCAAAGCGGATTCGAACTTGATGTTCCCGTTGTGGTTATCACCTAAGGATAGGTGAAGTGCATGTTTTAAGATCTAAACACAAGATAACTTGTGTTGGGGTCCTAGAAAGGTTATAGTCTAGGTCAAAGCATTACTAATAACCTAATTCCCTATAACCATTGGCTCTGATACCAACTTTTCTGTCACACCCCGACCACGTAGAACATCAAATCGTGGCGGAAATGTCGGGGAGTGTTGTAACAGAATTATTGTTTCACAACCATGGCATACAAAGTTATATTTTATTTATCAAACAAGCGAGTTACATTATATTTTAAACGAAGGAAACAAAGTACACAACATTAACTAAACTACTCTTGCTTCTTTTATGTCACTAAGGCCCGAGTCCACCCTAGTGTATCCTGATCAAACCTACGCACATGCTCCTGAAACACATGTGAAAATAGGTACGTCAGCATAAAAATGCCTGTGAGATACATAGGTTTTGTGAAAATAGGATTCATGACTTGGGTTTTAAAAGAAAGGTTTAATAAAAATTAGTCATGAATCTTGTTAAGTGTTTTCTTTTATAAATCATATGAAAACTTGATAAGAAATCAGATTATATAAAAGAAAGGTGTATGGTTAATGAAATAAACAAGTAGAAAGAGTTGTATAAAATAAACTGTTTTGTAAAACAATGTCTTTTGAAAAATATGTTATTTGTGTAAAATGTAATATGTCTATACTGAAATGATTTAATTAACGCTACGATATGTAATATTATACAAGCACTTATATATAGGAAGTACCAGCGGCGTATCCACCATGCTTGTATCATATTACACACGCCTCGTTACTCAAATCACTTACCCAAACCAACCACCATTGTAAATTGTTCATGTAAAAATCAATTGTCAAGTGTTATTGTGTAAACCATATCAAAATGTCTATGTCTAATGTAAATCACTAAATGTGTATATCAATGTCAAAATGTTTATGTTTAATGTAAATCCTGAGTTGTGTATCCAAAAATATCATATATGGCAAGTGAAATACATCAACTAAACCATAGGTAAAATGCACAAAAACAGGGTATCGAATTAAACATAGTTTAAATCAAAGTTATGTTTTGTGGAACAAATGCATGCTATACTGATACAAACATCTATGCGGTATTGTTATAATGCATACATTCAAGCCTTGTGACTGTGGTGATAGACCTTTAAACAAATTAAAGGTTTATCTGTGTTATGTTTATCGAATTCGGTCATTCCTTCCATCCAAACATACCTAGGATGTTAGGAACGGGAGTTGTCAATTCCTATGGTACCACTACCTACTTACGAATGGCGTAGCTAATGTTAATGAATGTATTTTTATCCCATTTAAACAAACCAAATGTCATACCAAAATGTAAGCATGTGAAAACAATGCACTAAGTATGTAATCAAGTGAACATACATAGCGTGAAATGTAATGTAAAACAATGTACTAAGTATGCACACAATGGACATACATAGCATGAAATGTAATGTAAAACAATGTACTAAGTATGCACACAATGGACATACATAGCATGACATGTAGTGTAAAACGATGTACTATAAATGTACTAATGAACATAGCAAGTATATGATGTGAAAACATGGAAAGCATGAAAGTAGCAAGTAGGCACATGTTTTTCACCCCAAAACAGTTTGAAAACGGTAAAAGAGGGGTCTATGTACTCACTTGAGATTGATTAGTAGTCCTTGAGTAACAACCAAACAATGCTAGAGATCACGGATATCAAACGGCACCTAATATAGGTAACTATGTTAATATACCAGACCTAAATCGGATGATCGGATAGAATGAGGGCTTGTAAACCAAATGAGTATGAGAACTCATGTAATATGGTTTAACAAAGCCTACATACTAAATGAAACCTAACCTAAGTGCTTACGACCCATTACGACCCGTTTAGGTAGATTATGCTACTTTAACGCGTCGTTCGCGTAAAACGCGTTCGGAATGCCTAACTAGCCCTATGATAAGTAAAATATGCCTTAACATGTCTAATATTGTTGCCAAATCAGTTTAGATATCAAAAGTTATGTTACATATGCTTAATATGAATTTTGGCGTAAAAAGGGCATTTTGGTCATTTACCTAAGGCATATAAACTACCTATCATACAACTAACTAAACGCCGTGACCATAAGGTATAACCTCGGAAGGTTATTCCCTATACAACTATGGTCACCTAATGTGTTTGGTCGGATCCTAAAGATCGACCAAACGGGTCGGGTTCGAAAGTATAAGCGATTGTTTAGATCGCTTACCTTACGACCCTACATAAGCACTAAACTTAAAAGTGACGAGCTAAGCATGTTAAAACATGCTTAACTAAGTTTAGAAAACTGGTTTGGTATGAAAACAAACAGGTTTGATACCCAAGAGTAGTTTGGTTACAAAATACGCAAGAATGCGCATTTTGGCCGAAACTACGACTCGTCACTGAGCCTAGATAACGTGGTAATCAGTAGGTGTAGCCACTAGGGACTATAACCATCGTGAATACGCTCATGTTATGAAGTTCAAACGAAATTTGCATTGACCATAAACTGGTCAATGTAGAAAGTCAAACAAAGTTTGACTTTAACGCTAAAAGAATAAAAGAACGAAGGAACACTTACAAAGGGTCCCCGAAAGCTTTGATTTCCAAATATTTCTCAGGTATGAAGTGATAAAACACCCCAACTTAGAGAAAAATCAGAATTCAAGTGGGTTTTGAGTTGTGAATCAAAGGGGTATTTATAGGATTTGGACCACCGTTAGGATCGTTCCTCGAATATCATGCTTTAATCTTGTCCCTACACTTGTTGCAACCCTATGGTAACTCAAATTGGCCCCCCAACATCAGGAAGAGGCAAGTGCAAATGGGATTAGGAGTGCTTAACAGCTGTTAACAGCTGTTTTAGAAGTTTCTGATCATCTGGGAGTCCCTTACGGACCGTAAGGTTGAGGGCTTACAGTCCGTAAGCAATCAAGTTTGCTGAAATGACAGTTTTGGTCCCTGCAGTCCCAAAACGTGGTTTTCGATGCATTTTTGACACGTTTAAGCCCCGTTAACCCCATTTCAAAGCTCTAAAATGAAGTTAAAGTATAGAGAACTTAATATGTGCAAAAAAAATATCTCGGATGTCGGTTCGTTTGGTCGTACGGTTGCGTTGTTCGGTTAATTACGACGGAAGTCGTAACGGACGCAAAAACGATCCAAATTGTGCGACGAATGGATTTTTCTTATGCCAAATACTAAAATAAAATATTTTAGTGTTTACAATCATTTTTGGATGTCCGGATGTATTTAGAACGTAAGTTATGCACGAAAGTGCAAACTTGTGCACTTTTTAACGCTTTTAGTCCCTGAATGACCCAAAAGTTTATTTTAGCACACCGAACCCCTCAAAGCCTATTTCTAAGCTATGTAAAGGATATTTATGGTATGCTTAACTCATGGTCATGTTCCGGAATGTCTGTTACAGTTCAAATTGGCATACTTTCGTAGTTTGTCAAATTTAGTCCCTGTAGGCGAATTAACTTGTTTTTGCCATACCAAAGCCTTCAAAACTTATTTCTAAGTTATGTAAAGGTTATTTAAGGTATGTTAAGTGTATGTTGATGTTCCGGAGTATTTTTCGCATTAAACTGATTACGTTTACGCACCAGTTTGCGTATAACTCTCCAGAAAGCGATGTAGAGTTTAAAATTGAACAAAAGTCAAAACATAAAAAATGTAAAACATAACCAAACAAACCTTGAGATCAAATAACATTGTTTTATTGATAATTGAACTGTTCACAATGATTACAAGCACAGATGTTACAAAAGAGGGTGGTGATGTGATGGCCGTGGTGGTGGAGAGGCGATAGGAAGTGACCAAAGGTGTTATTTGGGGATAAACAAAGGGACCATCTATGTAACTAACTCTAATATCTGGCGTAGAAGTTGTTAGGTATATTAACGACCCAAACGGTGCTCAGTAGAGTGTTTGGTCTACTTTTTCGTCTTTTTCAGCATTTGGACTTAATTTATGGTTCAAGAAGAGAGGAGTATCAACCAGAGAGCAATCATCAATTTTGAAACAAATCAAAATTTTATGTACCTATTTGGTTTGAAGTTTAAAAATACCATCTTTCTTCTTCTCTTGATTCACTTGTAAACCTAATAAGAAAGATAACTTACCCTTGGCATTCATTTCGAATTTTTGCTTCTTGACTTCTTCAAAGTCTTTTTATAAAGCACCGTTTGAAAAACCAAAATATAATGTCTTCCACGTATATTTCCACTAGCAAGAAATCTCCGCTTTCTTTACCATTGATATATGTGTTAATTTTTTTTGGGTTTTAGTTTGTCGTATTTAGGTTTTAGCTTTAGCATAATTTTTTTTTTAATTTTAGATTTTTTCTCGAATGGCATTGCGCATGCATACCCTCTCCCCTGCGTTCTTTTTGTTTTTCCATTTAGAAAACTTATTTTTCCTCACATCAATAATGGTTTAAAGTTTTTGGTGATATTTTTAGGAGATTAAGTGACAACAATTTCACCGGAAGAATACCAAGCTTCATTAGTGAGTGGAAACAAATTAAAACATTGTAAGAAACGTGAGCAAGAAATAACATAGAAAGGTAATGTATTTTTAATAGTTTTTTGTTTAACCCATTGAACATTGTGAAAAATTCCAAAGTTTCAACTCTCGTATATAGCATATGGCATAAGAGATACGTACAATGATTGCTACAAGAGGAGGGTCGAAGGGATTTACCTTTACGTTATACTAAATTATATTCACTGTTCAATGGGTTTATATAGTACATTACCTTTGTATGTTATTTCTACAATATTTTTATTATATAGTTGGAAAGTTCACTCGCTAAGGATTTGTTAACCCTTAAGTATGTCAACATTTGATTTACGATACAGGCATGCACAAGGTTGTTCATTTGAAGGGTCTTTTCCTTCTTCCATCTCTCTTTTAGAACAATTACAAGATCTGTATGCCCTTTTCCCACTAGATTTAATATTTTCTTTGCTTTTTTTTCTGGAATAAGTTCAAATATTGAAGCCCTATATTTATCTTGTTATATAGGAGAATCAGTGACTTGAAAGGTGGAGCTTCTAGTTTTCCGTTACTAGAGAACATGAGAAAACTGGAAATATTGTGAGTCGATCTTTTGGTATCATCTGTGAGTTTCCTCTTTTTAGTACTAAAGTGTAACCTTAATAACAATCACAAGTAATTACGATGCAGGATACTCAGGAATTGTTTGATCCATGATACAATCCCTACCTACTTTAGGAATATGGTAAATCTTAATATGTTGTAAGTAATTCACAAGATGCCCCTTGCTTCTCATATGCATTATAATTTGGTTATTTACTTTTTGTATGTATAATTTGTGTATAGAGTTAGGGTTGAGCAGTTTATGGTTCCGAACCATCAGAACCGAGGAACCGAACCGGAACCGCTAGATCCGAACCGTATTGTTATAGTTAGGGTCAGGTTCCGGTTCTTAAATTTGGGTGAAAACGGTTCCCCGTTCGGTTCCGGTTGTTTGAAGAACCGCTAGAACCAGATGAGATTATAAATATTTTAAAACCTATTTATTTCTTTTTTTATAGGCAAACCCTTACATGTAGGCTATTCCTTTTAAAATTTTTTTTTTAATGTATAAAAAGAGCTTTTACAGAAAAAAATTGATAGTCATGACTCTCGATTTTGATGATTTAAGTTAGGTCTCTTAACCTTTATTATGAATTCTAATTTGAAATTTTAATTTATGCATGTGTATCAAACTGATCGACTCATATATATTCAAGATGAAACAAGACAAATTGATATATATTCAAGTTGAATTTTTAAATGCTTTTTTTTTGTTTAATATCCAATAATACGTATAATCTTTGTAATTATTAGAAAAATAAAGTGTCGAATTTGATAATATAAATTCATTTAACAACTTTTTTAATGAAACTAAGTAGGAATAACTTAACAACTTTTTTTTATTATGGTTTAAATTATCTACTTTCTAAGACATGTAGTATTATTAGTATATTTGTTAGTAAATAAATATGCCTTGAATTGTTAATTTTAAGATTTTCTTCACAACCGGTTCCGACGAGAACCGTTTACGCAAGAACCGTTTAACCTGATGACATCGACACAGTTTATACTAATCTCACCTCCTTAACAACCAAAGCATTGGTTAACTGCCTATATAATAAAGTTACAAAAGTAACCCTTCTGTTTTTACTAAGCTGCTATTGACTATAACTTGGAACTTTAAATATCTTTTTATATTTGGTAGGGATATCAGTTTCAACAATTTAACTGGAGATATCCCTTCGTCTTTATCCAGACTAGGAAATTTAAAGTACTTGTAAGTGAACTACCTTCAACAGTATTTTCTTGTATTCTAATTACTAACTATGATCAATTATCTATGACCACTATCTAATAGTTATTTGACAAAAAATAATCTTACTGGTCCTATCCCTGAATGGGTCTTGTCAAGCACCAATATTCTGTAAGGATAATCTTTCCCTATAGTTATCATTTCACAACTTTATCAATCAAAAGATGAACCTTTTCTGTATTTATGCCTTTTCAGGAGGGATGTTTCTTATAATCATTTTACTGATGCTTCTGGTCCAAAACCATGTGAGCAGGGAACTATGTAAGTTGATTTCCCACGTAGAAAAGTATGTTATATTTTTGTTTGTCTTTTAAGCTTAATCTAAAATACAGTTTTCACTACTTGACAGAAACATGGTGGAGGCTTATTCTTCCTCAACAAATAAACAGTAAGACACATGACCCTAACTTCATTTAACTAAGGCCAGTCAATGACTTTTCTGTCTTTTGTAGAAACAATATTCATGAATGCCTGCAGCTAGATTTCCCATGTTCTAAATCATATGAAGATCGTACGTGAAGTTTTACATCACATACAATGAATGACACATTAATTAACCTCATCATTTAAAATACTTTTTTCTTCATCAGAAATATATTCTCTGCACATCAATTGTGGGGGTGAAGTAGTACATATCAACAATACTATCAAATATGAAGCTGATACAGAGAATGCTGGTGCTTCAACATATTACAATGGCGGAAACTGGGCGTTTAGTAGCACAGGATATTTTTTAGACAACAACCTTATTCCAAATCCATATATACTTTACAACATTGCTAATATCCATAACGTATCCACAATGGAAAGTGAATTATATGCCACAGCACGCACAGCTGCTATTTCTCTTACTTATTATGGATTGTGTCTTATGAATGGGAAATACACAGTAAGACTTCACTTTGCAGAGATTGTTTTTGCTGAAGATGACCCATATAAGAGCCCTGGAAAGCGTGTATTCGATGTCTATGTTCAGGTGATTCAGCTTCTAATAGGTTATACATCCAATTGTAATATGTTCAATTATAAGTGATACATTTAGACACACCTGTCAAACCGTTTATGTTAATTCTGTGATACCATAATAGTGTTAGGTTATATAACTCCACTAAGAAACTGAACCAGTGTTGGTAACTCTTTTATGACATTAGCCCTAACTAATGGGTTCAAATGCAACTGTAAAAGGGCAATTAACATCTTCAGAGTATTTCATTGTAGGGGGACTTAATACTAAAGGATTTTGATATAGTAACTGAGGCAGGAGGTACCGGTAGGCCAGTTATAAAAAGCTATATAATTGATGTGACAAATAACACACTCAAGATTCAATTTTACTGGGCTGGAAAAGGCACTACTCAAATTCCTTATCGCGGAAGTTATGGTCCGTGTATATCCGCTATATCAATTGACCCAAGTAAGTAATTCTTCATTTCTCACATCTCATCTCCTACCTAAACGTGTTATTGGTCACTCTGCTCTAAGAAAGCTAATATGGTATTATCAAATTCCCCCTGATTTATTGACTTTACCTGTGAAACATCAAAACATTTTTAACCACAGTAGTATCTATCAGAGTGTACAACATCATCAAATTCATTTTAATGAAATGTAAAGAGTATATTGTTTTAACATCACTCAAGTGTTGTCTTCTTTACCATGTTTTGTATAGATTTTAAGCCACCACATTTTGGAAAAAAGATTGACATTGGTATGATAGTTGGGACGGTTGTTGGAGGGCTTATTTTGGTATTTTCAATCATTATCTTGTGGAAAAAAGGATGTTTTACGTGTAAAAAAGTAGCTCGTAGAGGTAAATCTTATCTTCTAACCGTTTTAATTAGAGGTGAAAACGAGTTGGGTTGTGTTATATTTCAAACTCAAATGGGTCACCTCAAAAGTTTTAGCTTTAAGGGAATGGGTGAAAGTCGCCAAAAATATGTTTTTAATGCTTACAATATCTTAAGTCTTTTACAAACAACAATGGTAGTAGTATTGTTTTTGTAATCAATGTTTGATCATTTTCAAAAGAAATAGATTAACGAAAAAGTGTCTGAGAAGCCTTTTTCGACCCATGCTCTAAATATGACCTGATTTATCAACCCACTCGTCTTTCCAGCTTTAGTTTTCATTGCTACCAATTTCATATTGCAACAACTAATCACAAGATTTGGTATGAAAAAAATGTTTAACAGAGCTTAGAGATCTAGATCTACCAACGGGAATCTTTTTTCCTTTGATAGAGATCAAAGAGGCCACAAACGATTTTGATCCATCAAACAAGATTGGAGAAGGTGGTTCTAGTTCGGTTTACAAGGTGGTGTTATTGTGTTAAATTGTTTATTGATCGAAACTGAAGTCCAAACAGATAACATTTTACCATCTTAGTTTACTAACATGCCCTATATTATGTAGGGTCAATTATCGAGTGGAATAATAATTGCAGTAAAACGACTATCATCATCGTCTCAACAAGGAGCCAACGTATTTGGGAGGGAAATTGGCTTGCTTTTACCACTGCGACACCAAAATATTATCAGGCTATACGGATATTGTTTGGATGGGAATCAGGTGTCTTTGATCTATGAGTACATGGAAAATAATTGCCTATCACACACCCTTCTAGGTCAGCTAACAATCTTAATTTTGTACAGACGCCAAGATGGATGGGTTAAAACAAAACTTGGTTAAACGAGTCTTTTTTCAAGTGCATGTCTAAATGGACAAGGCAAAGTTAACCTGCATATACAAGTTATGTTTATTTGGAAAAAGAAACATCTTGTTAACATTACTGCTGAAAATTCACTGACAGGGGGTGATACAGAACTAAAACGGAAATTGAAATGGCCAATTAGGTTTAACATATGCCTAGGAATAGCTCGGGGCTTGTTTTATCTTCATGAAGAATTAGAACAAAAAATCATACATAGGGATGTCAAGAGTAGCAACGTCTTGCTCGATAAAGATTTTACTGCGAAAATATCTGATTTCGGTTTAGCAATGCTTGTACATGATGACGGAAATACCGAGACAAACACACGTGCGGCTGGAACAACGTATGTTCATATCTATACTATAACATTTCTAATGCTAATTTTGTTTTTAATAACTAATGGGTTCTCTATGGTCACAAAAAGAATTTCAAAAACGTCCCTTGGAAATTTAATCATGTCCAAATGGTTTTGGCTAATTATTTATTTAACTTTTGGTTTTCAGAGGTTATATGGCTCCAGAATATGCCTTGGGGGGTATCTTGACTCTTAAGATGGATGTCTATAGCTTTGGAATTGTTTTACTTGAAATTATAAGTGGAAAAAGCATCACCAACTTATTGCCACAAGAAGAGAGTGGCCATGTTTATGATTGGGTGAGCAAATTTCGGTTAACTTTTAATAAGTATAACTTTAAGGTTTAAATAAACAAATACGCTACTAATCCATTCTTTTAACCTAAATTTGGACAATTCTACTCCTATTTGACAAATGCCTATTGAATTAGTATTCTTTAACTTTGAATCAATTATTCAGTAAGATTTCAAATGGAAATAACTTACAACATAAAACCATTGTATACTCATGGTATTGTTCAAAAAGAAAAAGTGTAACATTTGTTTTTTGTTTGTTTGACAGATAGAACATGTTCCAAATCTATTGGATCCAGACTTAGGGTTAGAGTATTCAACAGAAGCACATAAAGTTTTTAACTTGGCGCTTCGATGTGTAAATCCATCACCTACCGAAAGACCAACAATGTCCCGAGCGCTGGAGATGCTAGAGGGCGTTCAAGATTTGATATAGAACAATGATGACATTGTGACGTTGAATAATAAACACTAAATGATACACCGAAGACAATGAATAAATTAAAAAATAATGTAATTTACATAAGTTATAAATCCTTATTATAGACATAATTTACCATCATTGCCCGATATTGTTGGTTACATGTATTAGTGTGTATATATATAGAAGATGTATACCATGTAATATGATAGATGAATAAAAATGATTCATATTTTCCCTTCTCATGTTTCTCTCTTGTATCTTTACAATGCTCTCTTGAAAATTTCAATCTTTGTTTTTTACCTTGTTCTGCTGCCTACTGTTGATCATGAACGGAAGTAGTTTTGTGAATGGTAATAATTAATGAATATCAAATAGGAAAAAGCTAACACATTCAATCTGCCCTACCAATTACAATCTGCCCTACCAATTACAATCAACACCCAACTATAATCACACATTCTTTATGGCTTTTTAAACTCTAGCTCAGAATCAACGTGACTACACCACAATTTCCGTTGTAAGTTCGATGTTCAATATACGTCATTCTAAAGTTATTAGAATCGGATTGTTAGGATCTGAGTTTGACTTGATTGTGTTGTTTTAATTAAGATGGAAATGGAAGAAGATAAACAGAGAATAATCACAGCGGAATGAATGTAAAACTTTATGACACAATCAAGGAAAGATTAGCTTTCATCATACAAGCTTACATTAGTCAAAAGATTGAATTAGAGTGTTTAGACTTATGCAAGCATGAACACTAACTCCTCCTTAGCCTGAGCTCACAATGTTAGTTCGTACAAGATGAGTGTGTGCTAAGAGCTAATAGAACAGTACAGGCACTGTTCTACTTATAATACAATCCTAAACACTGTGGCGTCCAATGTTGTAGAAGGCGCTAGGCGCTAGTCGGGTGGTGAAGTTGTTAGGACCGGTTTTAATTCCGTAATGATTGCGAACCGAACGTGTGACGTGGGGAATCCGTACACGAACGTGGCCGAACACACGTGAACGTAATATAATCGGTGATTCTATTGATTGATATGAAATCGTACAAAGCACCTGAATCACGATGTCACTTTCACTCTCTAGCTTCTCTCTCTAACCTTCAAAGCTCCAAGTCTCAAATGTGACAAAAAGTCCTAAACCTAACACCTTAGGTTCCTATTTATAGGCCAAGGATATAAGGAGATTCTCCTTATTTACAATAATGCCACCTTTCCTTTCTAAACTAGATATTACAATAAAACCTAGAATTAAACAGTTTCAGCTACGATTTGAGATGACGGAGGCGATAGACATAAATGCACTAACAGACTCCCCCTTGGATATTGCCGCAGTCAATCTCAAACATTTAGTCAGACTCGTAGCGTTTGGTCTTTCTCTCTCTAGCTTGAACAGAATCCCCGTGGATCTGTCTTTAGCTTCAGCTTCTTCCTTTCGATAGACTCTTCAGGCTCCCCCTGTCGTCAAGCTTCCGTGCTTTGGGATCGACACCTGGATTTCCGTATACAAGCTCCTTCAGGATAGTTTCCTGGCTCATTGAATCCATGCTTCCTCTTGCGTTGAGCTCGTCTTCAGACTCCCCCTTAGACTCGGCTGTCGGGATCGTAGTCTGGTACAACATCTGCAATTCTCAAACATTTATAAGTAAAAATATTTTGAACATCCAATTTTGCAGGAATTGTGACCTGGCTCTTTTAAACTTTCTAAATCAAGACCCTAGCTCTAAAGATATAATAATATGAATATATCCAGGATTACTTGAATCTCTCCCCCTATCAACAATCTTTAAGGATTTGGCAGTTTTATCGAACAAAATCGGAAACTGGCTCTTTTACAGATTTTAACAATATAAGCATCCAAATCCCTCACAGTTAATCATCCAAGTCCGAATTAATGACCTTGGAGATATCACAAACTGTTTTTTATTTTTGATTTTAAAAATTTCTAGTTTCAAATTAATGAACTTGTTTTATTTTCAGAAACACGATCAGCATACTTTGATTTTGAAACCCAGTTCTCAGACATCGGTTGTCGAAAATAAAGCAGAATCAAAAATCTTTTTGTATTTTTCTGATAATACAAAGCAATAAAGAAATATTTACAAACATATTTACAGACAGTATTTTTGTTTGAGTTTGCGTAAGAGGATCATATCAGTTTATGACAAGTCACAAGTACCGTTGAGCTTAGTTACACATTAAGAATTAAACAATTCACTTAGATTGTCGATATACTGATCCACTTAACACTACATGAAAAATGGCCTACGGCCACACTTTTTCCAAAACCGGCCTGCCACACATTTGAATAAATGTGTGGCTAAAGGCCATTTATAGTATTTTAAAACACTTTTAGTCACACATTATATTATTAATGTGACCATCGTATAGCAGGTCAATACTTTTAGCCACGTTTTTCGAAAAAAAATGTGACATTTACTACCTAGTCTAGCCACAACTTGTAAAGTGTGGCCAAATGCGACCTAACGCCACGGTATTTTTAGAATTTTTTTAATTTATGTGACGAAAACACATCTTTTCCAGACCTTTAGTCACACTTTCAAAAACAAAAAGTGACAATCACTGGCCATAGTAGAAAAGTGTGACCAAATATTACTAACTGTCACAATAGATTTTTAATGATGTGGCTAAAAGTGTGACCAAATATTACTACTTACGAATTTGTGTGACCAAAGAGTAGTGTTTAGTAGCAGCCACTTGTAAACTTTTATGTGTTGCTAAAAGTTACGAATGATCACACTGAGTAGTGCTTATATATGTGACTGTAAGTACTCTTTGATCACACTTTCATTGCAAAATTCACCCAAAAAATTCAATTCCCGGCTAATCTCTCCATCTTTCACCCAGCTTACTCATCCCTCCGCTCCAGTGCCTAAGTCTGCAACCAATAACTATCCCATACATAGGGGGTGCTTGGGATTCCTTTTCAACTTCTCCTTCTCAAAAAGTCCTTCTCAAATCCAGAAGTGAGAAATCCTTACTTCTCAAAAGCTCCTTTTTGAAGACATAATTAGTACTGAAAGTCCTTTTTTTCATGGTGTTTGAAATTCCTTATGCTTCAAAAGTTCTTCTCAGATGATGTTTGGGTTTCCTTTTCCTTCTCAAAAGTCCTTATGAGCTCCAAAAGTCACTTTTAAAAGGAATCCCAAACACCCCCATAATAGTCCTAATTTTGAAATTAAAAACCCTAGGTTTACCGAGGAAGACGACGTAGAACTTTTGTATTTCTCTGAGACTAGTGATTCAGGACGATTTCACTTGCTAAGAATCTGAAGACGGTTACGATGGATTATGTAGATCTTACAACGATGAATCCTATAAAGAGAACGGCATTGCATTACCAGCTGCTCTTTTGAGGTACACAGTTATTGTATAGGTTAATGAGATATAATTAGGCAATCGCGTTTACGTCATTTCGTTTAAATTTTGTAGAATTGTTAGTAATTCGTGTTGTATTCCTTTGTGTAATTTGTTTCTGGGGTGGGGTCTATATAGCAGGTCTATTGATACATCTTGCCACATATCATATTTTGAGGATTCTGTCATGTATCAACAAATATATGAGTGAGGTAGTTAGAATATGGTAGATTGCGTTGAGTTTTTGTTATAGTGTCGTACACCGATTTGATTTAGTAGATTTCTGTTCGGTTTCTGTTCAATTTAACTTTCGCATCTGGATCATACTAAATCAGAATCTGAATCTGTTACAGGATTCGCAATCGTTTCAAGTGGAGACTATGGAGAAGTGTGGTTCTGGTGTGAATGCAGTGGCGGTGTTGCTATTATTGATTGTAATGTCGGTGGTGATGGTAATTGTGTCTGTGGCTAGCCGAGTGGCAGGGGATTCATGTGGCTGGAGGTGGGAGTGTAAGAAGGCGGCTTTGGATGGGAATGAGTCTAGGGAGCTGCTGCAGTTTGTGAGCGTAGTGGGGGTTTTAAGGGTCACATCGGGTCGAGATAGATGGGTAGGGGTGAGCATAAGTAGGTCCGACCCGACTAGAACCCGATAACCAAACCGAATAGTACCCGAAACTGACCCTAATAAAGTAATTCGGGTGTAGAAAAAGCTCTGCATTTGCCCATAAATTGGTCAAATCTGATATCATACTGCATTCTCAGTTATGGTTTTGTCGAATCCGTGTGCTTTCGGAAAGGTAACATAACATGATTCTTGTATTCAGCTTTGTATTTCTGTCCAAATGTTGATTTTTGTAAAAGTCAACATACCCGTCTGCAAAAACTTTAGGTTTGATTAATGTTTGTATCTATCTATCTATATGTGCGGTTCTGTGTTCACTATTCAGGATAGTATAGCTTGCTTATTGTATTTGACTAAGTCAATGCACCAGTTTTCTGTCGAAATTTGACCAAGTCAACATACCCAATTTGCCAAAGCCTACTTTGATTTTGACTTTTATTATTGGTTTATCATGAATGCAGAGATAACCTTTATTTATTTGTTTGTGTTTGGCTTTAGAAGGTGATGGTTGTTTTGGTTGATTAGGAGAGATCCACATTTTTTGGAAACACCAGACTATGTAATTTTATTATTATTAATGATTATGTAGTTTTATTTCCGCTACCAATTGTACTCTGAATCCGAAGGCCTGGCGAGGGTGTTACACGCATCTTCAGCATAGGTACCGATGCATGTCCCTGTTATGCCATTACCGGTGAGTCGGGGACTTTCGGCATTTGGCGATTGTACGCTTCTTGGATGAATCGGGAGGTAATAAGTTTTGTATAATGTATCTATTATATGATCAACAGTACACGAATTTATTTGTTTAACGTTTTGCATATCGTAGGAAGAATGGTTATAGTCGCTATAGAGGGAGCAGATCGCTAATCGATAGATGATACTGCAACTCCAAGCGACCATTGACAGTGACCTAACACTACCCCATGAGCTTCCCCCTACATAGGTACAAGTTATTTTCTATGGTAGGTATATATAATAAACATATTTCGTATTTAATTCTAACTGTATTTTATTAATATGTAACTTTAAAATACAAATCAGTTTTTTTTTTATTTTTATTATTAGAGTGAAGAGGTATGGTCCCAAATCACAATTGCACACATGTCATGGGCACCACACCGGTCAGCAGGCCTGTTCGCAGCTTATTCGCAGACTGCTCGCAGCCGGTACGCAGGCCTGTCCGCAGCCGGTACGCAGGCATGTCCGCAGCCAGTACTATTGACTGAGAAAGTCTTGATCTGAATTTGTTAATGATATTGTTATGTCACCAGAAGCATTTCTTTGCTCCATCGGCGATGTCAAGGTCAGTAACACATTTGATCGGAGGGCACGCAATGTTGTAGCTAGAGTTGAGGTGAGATGTGCATTTTGTTTTTACGGGTTAATTAATTTTATGACATACTTACATGTTATCTTTGACTTTATTCTTTTGACATTCTGATTGGAACATTGCAGTTAAAGTCTTTGTCCCTTTTTTTCTCTTAATATAAATCGACTTAACAAATAGCTGCTGCTCCTCGCCACCATGATAAAACAAAACACTTAGATATTTATTGCCACCTTAACAGTGACAAGGTCCAAGAAGTTCTTTTTACAAAATGCCTTATGTTCCTATTCACTTTAGTTGTTCAGTTGGATGATGTCATTGTTGGACTAATCCGAACCCGTTCCGACCCGAAGCAAAACAACTCTTTTTGTAATTGACCCGAAGCAAAACAACCCTTTTTGTAATTGACCTATTTTCACCCATGACCCAACCCGAACCGAACTGACCCGTTTGCCAGGTCGATCTAGGCCTGTCAATGGATGGATATGGATCGGATCATGATCCGATCCATTAATGATCCAACTTAATGGATCAACATCCGATCCATGATCCAACATAATGGATCGTGATCCGATCCATATCCAAATAATTTTAAATGGATGGATCACTATCCGGACCCATCCATATAAAAAAAAATATAATAAAAAACTTCTATAAATAAAAAAATCAAAAAAATAAAAAAAAATTGTAAAAATTCAAAAAATAAAAAATAACCTAAAAAATAAAAAAATAAAAAAATCTAAAAAATTAAAAAATAAAAAAAAAACAAAAAAAAATCTAAAAAAAATCACCGTCTTCAGACGCGGTGTCACTCTTGCCTTACTGACCCATTTCCGTGTCATTGTCGCAGCCTAGGAATGGAGGCAAAAAAGGAGAAGAAAACTTATGCAGTTTTTTTTGTAACTATGTGGAAGCTTTGGCAAAACAGAAATGAGAGGTTTTTTGAAAAAAAAAGTCCGCTTCAAAGCGACCTTGGTCGATGACATGAAGGTTGAATCATTTTGGTGGATGGTGAAGCGAAGCAAACTTGCTGGCCTATACATGGGAAGATGGTGCAGATTCGAGGGGATAGACTTTACCTAGTGTTTGGTTTGTTTGTTTTTGTTTTGGGTATGTCCGTTTTGTTTGGGGTCTGTAGCTTCTTTAGGCTTCTGGCTACCAGAGTAGTGGTTGTTTATATGGAATAAAGATCTCTATCAGGTGATTTTCAAAAACCATTTGTATTCTGTAATCATTGTAACACCTGTGCCTCCACGGCCATCAAACAAATACCAAACCAATAAAATATTGTATTTCATACTTGGGATTTGTAAAAATATGTGTATCTTTTGCACATATCAAACTCTTGTTCGATTTCAAACTCTAAATCGCTTTCTGGAAGGTTATACGCGCACTAATGCGTAAATATAACCAGTTTAATCCAACGAACACTCCGGAATAGTGAAATAGGCTTAACATACCTTGAATAACCTTTACATAACTTATATATAAGTTTTGGAAGGTTTGGTGTGGTGAAATCAAGTTAAATCGCTTACAGGGACTAAAGTTGACAAACTGCGAAAGTATGCCAATTTGAACTGTAACAGACCTTCTGGAACATGACCATAAGTTAAACATACCATAAATATCCTTTACATAGCTTAGAAATAGGCTTTGAGGGGTTCGGTGTGCTAAAATAAACTTTTGGGTCATTCAGGGACTAAAAGTGTCAAAAAGTGCACAAGTTTGCATTTTCGCGCATAACTTACGTTCTGAATACATCCGGACATCCAAAAATTTATGTAAGCACTAAAATATTTTATTTTAGTGTTCGCCATAAGAAAAATCCATTCGTCGCGTCATTTGGTTCGTTTTTCGCATTCGGGACCAGATTCGATGTATTAGCCGTTGTTTAATTCACAACCACACATTCTAAACTTGCTTAGTCAGCGGATAAGGATGGAATTTTGGTACCATGACATTTCAACACATGTATGGATGGAATTTAAACACCTAAACACCATGACATTTCAACACATGTATGGATGGAATTTAAACACCTAAACACCATGACATTTCAACACATGTGTGGATGGAATTTAAACACCTAAACACCATGACATTTCAACACATGTATGGATGGAATTTAAACACCTAAACACCATGACATTTCAACACATGTACGGATGGGATTAAGGCAAGTTTTCCATGAAACGATCTTAACGGTTCGGGTATTCCTATAAATACCCCATACCCCCCATTGCTAAAATCACTAGAAACTTGATTTGAGAAACTCTAAGTTGAAACATTTGTTTCATACCTGAGATTTTTGAATCGAGTTTAGCATTCGGGGACCCTTCGTAAGTATTCTTTCGTTCTTTTCCTTATTTTATTGCTTTTCGAGTCAGAAAGTCAAACTTTGTTTGACTTTCAGCGTTGACCAGTAATGGTCAATGCGAAGTTCGTTTGAACTTCGCAACGTGAGTGTAATCACGTTGGTCATAGTCCCTTGGGACTATGCCCACTGATTACCACGTTGTCTAGGGTCGTAGGGTAAGCGATCTGATAAATCGCTTATACCTTCGAACCCGACCCAGTTTGGTCGATCATTAGGATCCGACCAAATACATTAGGTGACCCTAGTATAGGGCATAACCTTCCGAGGTTATACCCTATGGTCACATCGTTTAAGTAGTTGTATGATAGGTAGTTTATATGCCTTAGGTAAATTACCAGAATACCCTTTTCATGTATAATTGGTAATTAAGCATATGTAACCTAAACTTTTGTCACATAACTGATTATGTAACATGTTTAGGCATATAACACTTGTCATAGGACTAGTTAGACGGTCCAAACGCGTTTCACGCGCACGACGCGTTAAAGTAGCATAAGTTACCTTAATGTGTCGCGATGGGTCGATAATACTTAGGTTAAGTTTCATTTAGTATGTAGGCTTTGTTAAACCATATCATATGAGTTCCTACACTCATTTGGTTTACAAACCCTCCTGCTACCCAGTCTTCCGATTTAGGTCCGGGTTAATTATGTAGTTACCTATATTAGGTACTGTTTGATTTCCGGGACTCCTCTAGCTTACTTGGTAGTTGTTCAAGACTCCTAAGCACTCCCAGGCGAGTACATTATTCCCCTCTTTTACTGTTTTCCAAACTGTTTTGGGGTGACTCATATGTGCTAAATGCTTTATCAATGATTTCAATAACAATTACTATGTGGTTTCAAGAACAATAACAATTATTTCAAGAACGCTAACAATGATTTCAAGAACGAATACAATGATTTCAAGAACGAATACAATGATTTCAAAAACTAATAACAATTTCAAAAAGTGATCAAACTTGTTGGTTGTAGTTTACATGACCGATGACATTCATTAGCAATGATCAAGCCGACCAGTATTAGGTTATGGTACCATAGGATCTGAAAAATCCCGTTATTTACTGCACCCATTGTTATGTGTGGGGGTTGTGGGTAGCGACTGTATCTATAATTATTAACTTATCCTTTGGTAAGGGTTTGTTAAGAACGAGAGCGAGAGCGAGATGGAGCGAGGAACGCGTCAAGAAGGTTTGAATGTTATTAGAGAATCGACCATAAAGTAGTTTCACAATTAAAACAAGAACGACTAGAACGATTTTACAAAATGGGTTAACGATTGGGTAAACATTTTAACATGATTGACATTTGATCATGCATTTCCCACAAAACATAACTTTGATTTAAACCAAGTTTTACTTCAATACTTTGTTTTTGTGCATATGGTTTAGTTGAGACATTTCACTTGCCATACATGACATTTTGACGTAGACATTTGACATGGATATTTGACATAGACATTTTGATATGATTTACATCTTAACATAAACATTTTGGTATATTATTCAATACATTTGACAATTTGTTTAAACATGGACATCTTACATTGGTGGTTTGTTTGGGTAAGTGATTTGAGTAAACGGTGCGTGTGTAATATGATACAAGCATGGTGGATACGCCGCTGGTACTTCCTATATATAAGTGTTTGTATGGTATTACATATTGTAGCGTTATTTGAATCATTCCAGTTTGAGACCTAGAACATTTTATACAAGTAACATACTTTTCACAAGACATTTATTTACAAACAACTTATCTTATACAAACTCATTTTACCTGGTTATTCATTTAATCATGCATTCTTCTCTTATTATACATATCACCTGAACTTATTATTTTTCAAATGATTTACAAAGACAAAGCAAATTACAAGGTTCATGACTAAACATTTTCTTAAACAGAAGTCATGAATCTTATTTTCACAAAACCTATGTACTCGCCAGCATTTCTTTGCTGACCTCGTTTTCACATATGTTTCAGGTATTGTTGAATGATATCGATTGATAAGATGCATGCTCACATAGGACTGGACAAGGCCTTAGTGACTCAATAACAATGATAGATTATGTTTAAATTGTGTATTTAGATTTCCAGACGATGTAATTATTCAATGTTTAATAAAACGAAACACTTTTGGTATCCATGGTTATGAAACATTAATTCTGTTGCAACACGCCCCGATGTTTCCGCCGCGATTTGTTGTTTTACGCGGTCGGGGTGTGACAGAAAGATGGTATCAGAGCCAATGGTTATAGGGAATTAGGTTATTAGTAATTAGTAATGCTTTGACCTAGTCTATAACCTTCTTAGGACCCTAACGCGAGTTTACTTGCGTTTAGTCATAAAACAATACTGTCGCCTATCCTTAGGCGACAACCGCAACAAAAACATAAATTTCAAAACCGCTTTGAAAACTAATCATCTGTTCTAGGATGATTGATTACTAGGTTTTGAACCCCTTTGAGTTTTCAAAACTTCGTCAAGGTTTTGGGTTTTAAATGATGTGAACACGTGCAAACTGGAAGGGTGAATGCCTGTATTCTGGGTTTTCTGTCTAGGCAAGCACTTCGTATACATCTCATCAGACGCGAGACCAGTTGTGCTTACCTGGGAATTCTTGGGATGAGTGTTCACTTATAGGCGAGCATGTCTTCGCGATACATTATTTTTGACCCATTTACTTTGATCAGCCACCGTCTCATTTGTTTGCCTTAGGTAACAAACAAATGATCACAATCTTCATGCGTTATCATTCTGTTTTGATTGTCCAATAATCTTTCACCTGTTTCTCCCTATGCCTTTCTTTTTCTTCAAGAATGTCTCTTCATCACAATGACGCCCAGATATCTGAGCAAGCAGCCAAATTCGCTCAGCAAATAGGCGAAGTAGTCCTGAAGACTGTTGAATTAGCTACTGCCATGTATCATCTCCAGGATGAAGCCACTCAAGAGTCACCAAGACAGGCAGGACCTAGTCAGGCGACAACACTATCAGCCAAGAAACCAATCGAGGAATCAAAGACCATGGATGAACGATCCCCTAAGAAGTCAAAGAAGCGAAAGGCTTCTCAGAACTTCGCCATGGTCGCTCACAATGGTAAAGCAGTCCCCAACCAACCAGCTCAACCCCCTACTAGGTGTGTATGGCTTTTCCTATGATACCTACATCAAGGAACTATGTACCTTACAAACTACTCTTGTGATTTCTATCTTTCAAATGATTGCTCATGATTCCCTCGAAAATTTTAAGTACTCGTTTCACTCTAAGAAACAAAGTACAGTAAATTAAGTGACATTATGAGTAATCGTGCTTTTCGCACATCTGTGCCTTTAAATCCTTGGTTAGATAACTAAGGGTGTTTTCAAATCTCATACCCATTACGTTTTGATGTTTCAACATACACAGTACCAGTATTTCAAAACAATCTTCATGATCTCAAAACATTTCATATAGTTTGAAAACAATTTTTCTAGATGCATTGTCTATGTTATTTCAAAAAAAAAAAAAAAAAAAAAAAAAACATTGGCCATGTTATCAAAACCAACCTTTCTAATTTCAAAATATTTCATATAGTCTGAAGACAATATTAACACAATACATTTTCTGATCAAGTGCATGATTTCGAAAAGCATCATTCTTGTCTTTCAAAAACCTTATACATAATTTCAAAATTCATCTCGCATGATTTTAAAACATTTTTAAATATATCTACCTAATACACCTACATCATGATTTCAAAAAGTATGATATATAAGGTTTCAAAAACGTTAAACACATTTTTCTTAAAAGAACCCCATGCATAGTTTTCAAAAATACTTTCCTCATACATTGACTTAACCTTCAAAATTCTGCTTCATATGTCGCCTTGACATATCAAGCATCTCAACTTCATAAGCATTTTACATCATGTTTTGACCTAAGCACATCCAGTGCAAGGTTTCAAAACATCTTCAACTTCAAAAATTCATATGGGATCTTTTTATCTTCACAATTAGATCCTTGTGGATGATTATCATTCAAATCAGAGTCCTTAATTGGATTCCTTATGTACCTTAATTCGAACATTTCGGTTCCTAATAATCGAAATCGAATTTTATTTTTGAATCTTTCTATCTTTATAGTTGGATTCTTGATAACGTTTAAAGTACCAAATGAAATCCACGGAATGGATTCCTAGTGTGCTTTAAATGTATGTACGCAATTTACAAGACAAATTAACGAACAATTTTGTGGTTATGTGATATGTGTTTATGTGTTCTCCTCTATGATTTTGTGTGATCCGATTTTCAAATCCTCATAGAATCTTTCATGTTTTCATATGAGGGATTCATAGTAGGATATTCAAAAGGTACTACCTTAAATCCTTATGGGCTTCTACCTGGTAGTTAAGACCCTTGGGTTATATAGTACCATTCCATGATTCGATGAGAGACCCTTGAGTGGTCTAGTTAAAGATTGATTCAAGACCTGGTTAAGAATGGCATGTGATGATACAGCTGAAAGGACCCTATGGTGGTCCAATCACACTCATCACAGGTTTGTTCATTTGGTTTTACCCTACACATTATAAAATAGACTGTGTGAACTGTGCAAGGAATTGTCTAATTATGGACGCGTACATAATTATGAAATTTAGTGCATAGAAACCCAGTAGGATTTATTATGTGTAAGAACCGATAGTGACAACAATAACAAAATGAGAATGATGTAATGGAGGTACGGTGGACGCACCAATGACGCTTCATATACTTGTATATAAGTATCCCTCTTACATTGCAAGCATAATGTTATTAAGGTTACTAGAAGTTTAGAACCCTAACCAATGTTGTTCGACCTTTTCAACTTCATGTTTTAAACTCTCACAAGTTTCCTCTAAATAAATTTCGGGACGAAATTTCCTAAAGTAGGGGAGACTGTAACACCTGTGCCTCCACGGCCATCAAACAAATACCAAACCAATGAAATATTGTGTTTCATACTTGGGATTTGTAAAAATATGTGTATCTTTTGCACATATCAAACTCTTGTTCGATTTCAAACTCTAAATCGCTTTCTGGAAGGTTATACGCGCACTAATGCGTAAATATAACCAGTTTAATCCAACGAACACTCCGGAATAGTGAAATAGGCTTAACATACCTTGAATAACCTTTACATAACTTATATATAAGTTTTGGAAGGTTTGGTGTGGTGAAATCAAGTTAAATCGCTTACAGGGACTAAAGTTGACAAACTGTGAAAGTATGCCAATTTGAACTGTAACAGACCTTCCGGAACATGACCATAAGTTAAACATACCATAAATATCCTTTACATAGCTTAGAAATAGGCTTTGAGGGGTTCGGTGTGCTAAAATAAACTTTTGGGTCATTCAGGGACTAAAAGTGTCAAAAAGTGCACAAGTTTGCATTTTCGCGCATAACTTACGTTCTGAATACATCCGGACATCCAAAAATTTATGTAAGCACTAAAATATTTTATTTTAGTGTTCGCCATAAGAAAAATCCATTCGTCGCGTCATTTGGTTCGTTTTTCGCATTCGGGACCAGATTCGATGTATTAGCCGTTGTTTAATTCACAACCACACATTCTAAACTTGCTTAGTCAGCGGATAAGGATGGAATTTTGGTACCATGACATTTCAACACATGTATGGATGGAATTTAAACACCTAAACACCATGACATTTCAACACATGTATGGATGGAATTTAAACACCTAAACACCATGACATTTCAACACATGTATGGATGGAATTTAAACACCTAAACACCATGACATTTCAACACATGTATGGATGGAATTTAAACACCTAAACACCATGACATTTCAACACATGTACGGATGGGATTAAGGCAAGTTTTCCATGAAACGATCTTAACGGTTCGGGTATTCCTATAAATACCCCATACCCCCCATTGCTAAAATCACTAGAAACTTGATTTGAGAAACTCTAAGTTGAAACATTTGTTTCATACCTGAGATTTTTGAATCGAGTTTAGCATTCGGGGACCCTTCGTAAGTATTCTTTCGTTCTTTTCCTTATTTTATTGCTTTTCGAGTCAGAAAGTCAAACTTTGTTTGACTTTCAGCGTTGACCAGTAATGGTCAATGCGAAGTTCGTTTGAACTTCGCAACGTGAGTGTAATCACGTTGGTCATAGTCCCTTGGGACTATGCCCACTGATTACCACGTTGTCTAGGGTCGTAGGGTAAGCGATCTGATAAATCGCTTATACCTTCAAACCCGACCCAGTTTGGTCGATCATTAGGATCCGACCAAATACATTAGGTGACCCTAGTATAGGGCATAACCTTCCGAGGTTATACCCTATGGTCACATCGTTTAAGTAGTTGTATGATAGGTAGTTTATATGCCTTAGGTAAATTACCAGAATACCCTTTTCATGTATAATTGGTAATTAAGCATATGTAACCTAAACTTTTGTCACATAACTGATTATGTAACATGTTTAGGCATATAACACTTGTCATAGGACTAGTTAGACGGTCCAAACGCGTTTCACGCGCACGACGCGTTAAAGTAGCATAAGTTACCTTAATGGGTCGCGATGGGTCGATAATACTTAGGTTAAGTTTCATTTAGTATGTAGGCTTTGTTAAACCATATCATATGAGTTCCTACACTCATTTGGTTTACAAACCCTCCTGCTACCCAGTCTTCCGATTTAGGTCCGGGTTAATTATGTAGTTACCTATATTAGGTACTGTTTGATTTCCGGGACTCCTCTAGCTTACTTGGTAGTTGTTCAAGACTCCTAAGCACTCCCAGGCGAGTACATTATTCCCCTCTTTTACTGTTTTCCAAACTGTTTTGGGGTGACTCATATGTGCTAAATGCTTTATCAATGATTTCAATAACAATTACTATGTGGTTTCAAGAACAATAACAATTATTTCAAGAACGCTAACAATGATTTCAAGAACGAATACAATGATTTCAAGAACGAATACAATGATTTCAAAAACTAATAACAATTTCAAAAAGTGATCAAACTTGTTGGTTGTAGTTTACATGACCGATGACATTCATTAGCAATGATCAAGCCGACCAGTATTAGGTTATGGTACCATAGGATCTGACAAATCCCGTTATTTACTGCACCCATTGTTATGTGTGGGGGTTGTGGGTAGCGACTGTATCTATAATTATTAACTTATCCTTTGGTAAGGGTTTGTTAAGAACGAGAGCGAGAGCGAGATGGAGCGAGGAACGCGTCAAGAAGGTTTGAATGTTATTAGAGAATCGACCATAAAGTAGTTTCACAATTAAAACAAGAACGACTAGAACGATTTTACAAAATGGGTTAACGATTGGGTAAACATTTTAACATGATTGACATTTGATCATGCATTTCCCACAAAACATAACTTTGATTTAAACCAAGTTTTACTTCAATACTTTGTTTTTGTGCATATGGTTTAGTTGAGACATTTCACTTGCCATACATGACATTTTGACGTAGACATTTGACATGGATATTTGACATAGACATTTTGATATGATTTACATCTTAACATAAACATTTTGGTATATTATTCAATACATTTGACAATTTGTTTAAACATGGACATCTTACATTGGTGGTTTGTTTGGGTAAGTGATTTGAGTAAACGGTGCGTGTGTAATATGATACAAGCATGGTGGATACGCCGCTGGTACTTCCTATATATAAGTGTTTGTATGGTATTACATATTGTAGCGTTATTTGAATCATTCCAGTTTGAGACCTAGAACATTTTATACAAGTAACATACTTTTCACAAGACATTTATTTACAAACAACTTATCTTATACAAACTCATTTTACCTGGTTATTCATTTAATCATGCATTCTTCTCTTATTATACATATCACCTGAACTTATTATTTTTCAAATGATTTACAAAGACAAAGCAAATTACAAGGTTCATGACTAAACATTTTCTTAAACAGAAGTCATGAATCTTATTTTCACAAAACCTATGTACTCGCCAGCATTTCTTTGCTGACCTCGTTTTCACATATGTTTCAGGTATTGTTGAATGATATCGATTGATAAGATGCATGCTCACATAGGACTGGACAAGGCCTTAGTGACTCAATAACAATGATAGATTATGTTTAAATTGTGTATTTAGATTTCCAGACGATGTAATTATTCAATGTTTAATAAAACGAAACACTTTTGGTATCCATGGTTATGAAACATTAATTCTGTTGCAACACGCCCCGATGTTTCCGCCGCGATTTGTTGTTTTACGCGGTCGGGGTGTGACAATCATGACTACATACATGTTTTATGGTTGAACTATACTGAAATTATGTTGCTTGCTGGAGTAGTTGCAGCTGTAGACATGTTGAGGTCTCACTATTAAGTTTGCTACAAACTTAATAGTGGGAACTAGGGGTGCAAACGAGCTAAGCTTAAACGAGCTCAAGCCCAAGCATAAATGAGCTCATATAGTAAACGAGCTCAAGCCGGCTCGCGAGCCTAAACGAGCCTATTGTTTAGATAATTTTTTATTTCCATATTAATATATATATATATATATATATATATATATATATACTAGAAGAGACCCGCGCGATGCGGCGGCGGTAACAAGTTATAATGTGGTACTCTAAAGCTTGAAAATTTCATAGGACTGTTGGATGATTAAGAACTCGGAACAAAAAGAATACGGGTTAGTTTGGTTTGTTAAGATTCTTATGTTTTATTCATTAAGCTCGTTAAGTCCACACGCGTCACAAGATGATTGCATCACAAACCTTCAAGAGCATGAATCAAAGGAGTTAGTGGCGACGCATAAACTTGTTAGTTCGGTCCGTTAAGCTCGTTACGTCCCACACGCATCACAAACCTTCAAGAGCATGAATCACAAACCTTCAAGAGCATGAATCGAAGGAGTTGGAAGCGACGCATAAACTTATTAGTTCGGTCCTAAAGCGAATGATCAAGAGCATGAATCGAAGGAGTTGGTAGCGACACATAAACTTGTTAGTTCGGTCCTAAAGCGAATGATTAACCGAGGGAATTTTTATATACCCCACTACATACTTTTCTAAAACAAAAGTTGGAGACAAGTTTATGAAAAAAACATAATAGATGCCTGTGCTAGGTTTTTTATGGTGTCTTTAAAACTCTTCTAAAAAGTCACATTAGTATAGCTTTTCAATGTTCTTAATCACTAACTTCAATCAGGTGTGTTTTAAACTAAATATTTTATTAGTGTCATGTATAAGAGTAGAGTTCTATCAAATGTACATAGGTAGCTTATTTAACCCTCCATAGAGGTAGGGTTGAGAAGAAAGTGACTAAGTTAGTGTCTATTGTTTTCAGTAGTCAGAAAGCTGCAATTTGACTTTGACTTTCTGCTGATTTTGACTTTCTGGTTAACTTTGACTTTCTGTTGATTTTGACTTTCTGGTTAACTACACAATCTAGTTAAACTTAAATCATAGGTTATTGAGATACGTCTGAATTCAACCATCCGAACCCGCGGTCACGATCACCAAACCACACGTATGTACCATAAATGTTTGTCCAATAATACACTACACAATCTAGTTAAACTTAAATCATAGGCGGACTGGTAACCCGTAATTGAGATACGTCAGAATTCGACCATCCGAACCCACGGTCACAATCACCAAACCACACGTATGCGCTTCGCAAAAAACTTGTACTCTGACTTGCGCATCGAAGGCGAAACGCTAACTTGAGTCGGATCCGGAAGCCGCTCCGCGGGAAATGTTGGACTCTTTAGCATGGACTCTAAGAAAAAGCTGCGGCTCGAGGACGATGATGGTTTTCGAGGCGACTTTATCGTGCTTCTCGGAACGTTGTCGTGGCCAGTGGTCGGTCTCGGTGATGGAAAAACCGCGGCTATGCTTTTGATACCGCACCATGGGACCGCCACCGTGGCGTTTTCAAAGAAACTTTCATTAGATAAGTTACTTTTGACCTTTGAATTTCCCGACAACATTGATTCCGCAAAGAACCCGGACTTGTGAGTCCGCGGATGAAACTATAACTTTCCTCGAGTCGGTTGGGCATAACTGGAATCCAGTTATTCATCTTGGCCATTTATTTCTGCCCATTACACTCGTGTGTGTGCCGATCTCCAGCCATTTATCTGTAACAAGAAAGTCGTTAGTGGATTCATCCGATCGAATTAAAGTTCCAAGAACATTGGAAGGTGAATCTAACATATATATTTTCTTGTTTGGTAGTTTGTATTTCGACCTTGGTTTGTAAACGACACTCGGCATTCAAAAAAATATAAACAATAAGGAAAATGAGACCTAACTATGCTCCATATTAACAATAGCAGGTAGCAGCCATTCCATTTGAAAGTTTCGCTGCTAGTTATGGATCGGGAAGCTGAGTTCCATTACCTGGACAATATATAACCTGAAATTAGTAGTAAAAAGTAAAAATAATACTTTATATTTATGCATTAAGTACACTTTCCTAACCCCCATCACTCTGGCTATTCGTAGAGTGCATTATTCGTACAAGTTACATAACTATAGGTATTGCTAGTCAGATTACAACCACATGCTAGGCAAACATAACCCTAAAAATTAGAGGACTGTTAATATTCTTTGCATCTTCCTGTTTTACCAATACATCCGTTCGCTTATGACTTTCTTGTATCTTCTCCTCTACTGTACCAAATTTCGACACATAAAAAAAATGTTAGACGCTTACAGGTGCTTTAAAATAGTAATTAAAAAGTAATTTCTGGAAGCAAATAAGGCACAAAATCTACTAACTTACCTTCGTTTTGATACGGATGCGATTAATTAATCACGCAACACTTCCTGGTAGACAACATTTGATGTGTAAACTCCGCTGGACAATAACTGAGTTAAAACCGAACCTGATGAACCAAGATATCTGTTTGTCTGTCTCTGACTTGTCTACTCGAACCGATCGTACCGTGAAACCGGTACCAAGACTGAATCGAACAGAAACCGGTTTTGAACCAACCTGACCCGAACCAAAAATGAACCGTGTGAACCAAATCAATAGTTAATCATACCATAATCAACAAAAACAGCGGTTATATCTTACCAAAAGTCTATCACAATAACTCCAGCATTGATGACCGAACGAACGACGTTAACTCCAAACCTTGATTCATAATCAGCAACCAATATTAATTTAATTCAACAAAAAAACAGAGTTATGAGTAAAATTCTGAAAAATACCACTGTCAAGTTTCGATATAATTATATGTTAGTTAGAATAAAAAATCTGAAAAATTATATGTTAGTGGTGATGTTTATATGGTGGTTACGGTTGTTGTTAGTGGTGATGTCCGGCGATAATGAGTGGTGGTGGTAGAGGTTGGTTGGAGAGAGATGAAGATGAGAGATTCTAGGGTTAGGGTTGGGAAAGTTGGTGTTTATTTATTAATTAACATTTTAAATAAAAACATGAAATGACCTGAATACCGTTAAGTGAATAGACATAACTGAAAATTTTAACTTGGTTAGTGCTAAAGGACGAAAGGTGTAATGTATTTTTCAAATAAAAGATTGTGACTCTAATTATTGAAGTTAAAAACTATCCATTCAAACTCGTTACAAACATAAAGGACAAAAAGTGTAATTTACCCTGAAAAGAAAGACAACTACACCATAAAAGTTGCACCACAAAACTTTCAATATTGAAAGCACACTCGGAGACCTTCAAGTTTCCATCTTGAGTATTGAAGTCAACATGATTTGAGCTTTTGAATGAAATTAGTTTTGGTCGATCAACATCTCTAGTTCATCATTAACCGAATTCGCACATAAACTACAACTATTAACTGAGATAATGTTACAATACTAATAAGTTTTAATGTTTTATTATAATTACTTAAACTTTATCCTAGTTATAAAACCACTAAATTTTTTATATTGTTTCATCACTATAATTTTTTCATCATGGTTGCTTAAAGTAAATGTCTTAAATAGAACAGAATTTTGTTTACTTAGTGACCTTTTTAGGTCATTTATTTTAACCCATAGACGCAACAATTATAAATCCTAAATAATAGTTGAGTTTCCTAACTATCCTATATAGGCTACTAATTATAATCATAGATGACAAATTTCATAGAAGTAGAATAATAACAAACTTGAG
Source organism: Helianthus tuberosus (assembly GCA_030545235.1). Lineage (NCBI taxonomy): Eukaryota > Viridiplantae > Streptophyta > Magnoliopsida > Asterales > Asteraceae > Helianthus > Helianthus tuberosus. The sequence goes on from CM060402.1 coordinate 2,780,714, forward strand.
TATTACCTTTCAAGAAACAATAAGAAAACTTAATTACTATTAGAAAGAAACAATAAGGAATCCCTTGTTGATTTGGTCAGTTTAACGGGTCAGTTTAAGCCAAATTAAAACATATTTTAGTTGAAAACGGGTTAAAATGAGCAACTACTTAAACTGGGTAAGGGTGTTAGAATGGACATTGCTTCTAATACACTCCTACAGCTGTCATTAATTCTTTTCTTTTGACAATGCGCTCAAGCTCATGTCTCAAATCACATATGGGTGTGCAGTTGCACCCATTGGTTTCTACTCTGTCACTAATTAAGAAGACATAATGAAGAAGAATACCTTCCAAAGGCTGACTTCAAGGTCGTACTGCTTAGTTATCTCAGAAACAATTCGTTGAAATCTCAGAAACATGAGTGTTAAATCGCGCAACCTAAGAATTATAAGCAATCAAACAGTCAACAAAACAAAACTGAAACAAATATCAAATTAAGTAAAAAACAATTTAAGGAGTTCGTACCTAGGTTAAAGAAAATTCTGAAAGTTTGAAACAAAATCATCACGCATTCATGCCGTTGTGATCTCTAGATAATCTGTTAATCTATCAAAACAATCAACAGTTCGTCGAGATATTAGAAACACGAGTGTTCAAACATGAATCGAAAAACTCATTCTCAATCTAACGTGGTTGATGAATCGGTCTCCGTCTCGGACTCACTTTCACAATCTTCGGAGCCTTCTCGAACAGCCTCGGAGACTCCGCCGTACGCGCCTTACACCAGTTCGTCAATCTCGCCAGAATCAGATCCTTTCGAGCTTTCTTCTCTTCTACAAACAACAAAATAACAAACTTAAATCCAGATCTAACAAACTATATAATCGATAAATTAAATCATGATTTCAAATTCTCAATCTATTTACCTTCAATTTAACGAAAATAGCAGACTTTAATCCAGATCTAACTAACTACCGAACAAACTAATCGATTAATCAACTTGTAATTTCAAATTTTCGATCTATTTACCTTCGATTCAACAAATATAACAAACTTAAAGCCAGATCAGCAAACTACATAACAAACTAATCGATTAATCAACTTGTAATTCCAAAATTTTGATCTATTTACCTTCGATTCAACAAATATAACAAACTTAAAGCCAGATCAGCTAACTACACAACAAACTTATCGATTAATCAACTTGTAATTTCGAATTTTCGATCTATTTACCTTCGATTCAACAAATCTACATTCAATATACATGTAAATCACTACAGCCTAACGAATCGAAGTTGAAAAAGTATGAATCAGTGTACATACCTCAACATTGCTGTCATGAATCAAGTAGGATGAGTTTTTGTAAGCCAATGATGCCTTAAGTGATCTCCACATATTTGTTCTCGATTGTTGCCATCTTCATGAACTACCAAATTCAACATTCTGAAAGCCGAAAATCGGAACCAGGAGGTCAGAATATTCATCGATCTGTTGAAACTTCATATATCTAGTGAAATCGTGTTCCTGAATCGCCAGACAGAGAGAGAGAGAGAGAGGAGCAGGGAAGCGGCGGGATGTTTTGAAGTGAATCTGAAACCCTAATTATTCTGACAAAATCTTTAAAATTCAAACATCATATTATCTATGCATTCAAAAAGCCCTAAAATCTAACAACTAAAAAGAACCATTCTAGAACCAATATTAACAATAAAAAAAAAGATCAGATCAAATAATTAGGGCTAAATCAACATCCAAAAAAAGTCAAATTTGTTACCTGTGTGACCTAACGGTGTTGAGAAAATCTGTACACAAATTCAACAAAAAACGTATAAACACATAACAAATTCGAATTCAATTCACCTATTATGATACAAAATTGCAACTTTAACGCCGATCAATCAGCGAAAATCTGAAAAAGAAGATCGGAAATTGATGCGATAACCCTAGAAAAAATATATGAACAATAATCGGTGTATATACAAATTTGTTACCTGTGTGACCTAACGGTGTTGAGATCTGATTTGATTAGATTCAAGAAGATGCAATTGATGATATATCTGGAGCTAGGTCAAAAAGTTGACATTTTGACTTTTACTTTTGCTCGTCTTCTCATATTATCCTAAATCCTAAATTGAAGATATCAATCAAACCCTAAAATCCTAAATCATTATCATCATCATGAACAATTTATAATAAACAGATAATCAAAGTACAATTGAGCATCTTAAGCAATCAACAAACATAGATCTAGAGTTGAGATCGAATGAATCGGAGATGATAATAGGTTTGACTAAAAGAAAAACATACTATTCAGGATTCATCTTCGTTAATAGAGTTGAGATCGAATGAATCGGAGATGACCGGAGGTTTTGTGGTGGCCGGCGAGAATAACAGAGAGATATGCATGAAAAGTAGGACTCACCGGAGCCCTAGTCTAGGTCGCCGGAAGTTTGGCTCTGCCAAAATCTCTCTACAATCTTCAAGACCCCGTAGTCTTCAAACCACCCATATCTGAATCGCACACACACCCCGTAGATCTGAATCTCTTGGATCTGAATCTCTTGGATCTGAATCGCTTGGATCGCGAGAGAGAGAGCAGAGAAACCCTAGATCCAGATCAGGATTTGGAATCGCCAGAGAGAGAGAGAAGGAGCAGGGAAGCGTGTTTTTGAGAGAAAGAGAGAGAAAGAGAGGAGAAAGTCTGATGGGCGATCCGTGTGAAGTGAATATCATCCATCAGATCACAATCCGTGTGAAAAAGTGAAAGAAATAGACGGCTGAAGATGAATAAGTTGAAGGGTAAATTATGTTGTGTTTCTTGAAGCCTTAAGACTTGTACATTGTGCTTGAAGTGTTTTTTCAACACCATGTTGAATTACCATGTTGTCCTTCTAATATGCTTATTAAAGTAGTATAGATAGATATATATAGTGGAGAGTTCAAATGAGAAGAAATTCTTTGTAAGAAGAAAAAAGAAGAAATTTCAACCAATAGGAATGCTTCATTAGACTTCATTTAATATTTGTACTTAATGTAACTATAAGGGTATATTGGTAAACTTACATACATCATTAATTGGTAGTTTCATCTTTAATAACTAACTATATTAAATTTGTAACTTATTTTTAAGATGTATATTTTTCTCAAAAAATAAAAATAAAAATTCATTTACAGTGTAGGATAAATACGAGGTGTAAATTTCAATATGTGTAGGATAAATTTCGAAATGTGTAGGATAACTTTTGATGTGTGTAGGCAAAATTTTTTAGTGTGGAGGATGATGGTCTTAATGACTAATTAATTAGTCAAACATAATAGTAAATGAGATGAGAGAAAAACTATTTAATGTTTTACAATTGTACCCTTTGGTTCTTTTTATTCTTAATAAAATTTTCTTCTCAAATGAACCTTCCCCTATATATATATATATATATATATATATATTTAAATAATAATAAAGTTACGAAAAAATAACTAAATTATATATAAAATAATAATTATAATTAATATGAATTAACTAAAAAATAGAAAACGAGTGAGCTCGAGCTTGAAAAAATACCTACGAGCTGGGTTCGAACTCTTATAAGTTAAACGAGCGGCTCGACTCGTTTATCCCCTACTCGGAGAGAAGGTATATAAAGCAGTATTTCAGTACACGTATACTTATAAGTTTGTACTTATAATATAATGTATTCTCACCCAAACTACAAAAAAGGCCAGTCGAAATGAGCAAGATAAAGTATACAAACATACATGGTCGTGCCATTATGCTAGGAGCACTTCCATGTAGAGATGCACAAAATAACCGGTTAATTAACCGTACCCGGTTATTAACCGAAACCGTAACTGGTTAATAACCGATTTAGGAATAACCGGTTAGTGGTTATTTTTAACCGTAGGTTAGTAACCGGTTATAAGTGTTTAGTATAATAACCGGTTTTTTTAAACCGTTTTTTTAACCGATAGACTGGTTAACCGAAAAATTAAAAAAAAGGAAAAAAAACCGGTTAATAACCGAAAATAACCGGTTAATTAACCAAACCGGTTAATTAACCAAACCGGTTAAAGTAATTAACCGGACCAGTTAAAAAATAACCGGTTAAAGTAATAACCGGTTAAAGCATTAACCGGTTAAAGTCAAAAAGTCAAATTAACCGGTATAACTGGTTAACTGAACCGGTTATTAAAATTAACCGGTTTGTGCACCTCTACTTCCATGTGTCTTGAAAACGCCTTTCTTCTTGGAATGGAGATATTGTTAGTGCATTCATCTGTCGACTTCGTCTTATATCGAGTCTCAGTTGCGTTGCGGATCTGAACGAGTGTGACATCATCTTATACAATGATCACATCATCAAGATGACATCATCAATGACATCATAACACATGAAGACAAAACAATATGGCTTTCACGTGATATCAGATTGTATAATTTCATATGTGATTTCGCTTATGTTTACATGTGGTTTCGCTTATTTGAACTTAACAGGTTTCGCTTATATGGACATCATGTCCATATGAGCGAAATCCCCAACTCTATATATAGGTCTCATGAGCGAAACCAGTTAAGATCGTCTAGTTTCCGGTACCGAATTGCTGCCGAAGTGCCGATTGACTTGTAATCAGTGTGAAATCAATATACAAGGCAAGATTTAGTAGAACAAGCTGTTTTTCATGTCCGTTTCTTGTTATTCCACACCTGAAACGGATTAGAACACCTCCGATTGACTCGTTCGGGTTAACACGCGATCCTATAAGTGGTATCAGAGCTCAGGACGAGGAGTTCTGCTTATATCAGCTTGTTTTCATCTCTATTTCTAACTTCTACACCTTCTTTCATTAGTTCGAGAAGATTTCACGGTTAGAATCGGACCAAAATTTCACAGATCATAGAAAATTGGACAATAACAAATCCTGGAAAGTTTCGGACTGAAATTCGGACTAAAAATGGACCAAATTACCTTCGAACATGATTTCTCTTATACGTACATTCATTGATTTCACTTTTTTGGTCACCTGATTTCGCTCATTAGGACAACCAAAATTCGGTTTTCGCTCCAAAAGTCATCAGGTTTCGCTCTTTTGTCACCAAAATTGAGAGATTTCGCTCATTTGAACATAAGGTTTCGCTCTTGTGTCACCTAAACCCTGATTACGCTCATAGTGTCGGTGAAGTCAGATTGCATGTGAACTTGTGCGCATGTGATCATGTCAGATCATTGGTAATTGGAAAAGAATTAAAGTGTCTTGTGTCGGTGCATGTGGTGTTATCGGTTTGTTTGAAAAAGGTTGCTTGAATACATGTGAAAAACTTGTCGGGTCAGAAGTGTGTCATCGGGACAAGTTTGCATGAGAATTAAATAGATAAGCCCATGTGCTGAATATCATCGGTCCAATTAAATCAATTAGTGTTATCAAGGTGTCAGCCCACTAAACTTGTCGAATATTGAGTTGTGTTATGTGTTGAAATTTTCAGTTTAGATGTGCATGTGAAATTCATTTGAAAAGGTCCAATCAGATTGCATTTGTTTTGTCGGTAAAGGTTACTCGAGTTATTCAAGAATTGCATGTGATAAAGTGCATCGAGTTGGTCCGTTCAAGGTTGCATGTGAGGTTCACTTAAAAAGTTAGTGGGATATTGTGATTGTGTCAGTTTGCTTGTGTATAGGTATCAGCTAAGTGGTATTGGAATTTGCTATTGCATGTGATCATTAAGTGTGTTGGATACTTGATTTGAACATTTATAGTGAACAACAGATTGTCAGCCCAATCATAGGTTATACACGGCCCACATATTGTCAGTTTATCATATCTTCGGCTCATGTGAAGTTTGGATTTATGTGAAGCCCAATTCTCATCGGTACAATCATTGTTTGCATTGAACCGGTTTGCATGTGATTGTCAGTCATTTTCATCGATTAAATCAATTAGAGACTATAGTGTTGTCAGCCAAGTCCAATGTTTACAACATATTAAAGTGAACGGCCCAAAGACTTGATAAGTGTTTGGTTTTTCAAAAGTCATCGGCCCAACAGAAGTTAAATGGTTTGTCTAAGTGTCCTCGGCCCAAGTGAGTCATAGTTGCAGCCCATATAAAGAAGTGCATGGCTCAAATCATTCTAAAGCCCAAATTTGAATTCATTTCATTCCTATCAAGTCCATTCATTCAGTGTCTTCACTCGAACAACATTGAAACGAGTCCGCGAATTTCGACAGGTGTTCTAGATTGATTAAATTGTTACATGCGTTCACATTTTCAATTCGTTTAAACTGATCGTTTGTTCGTTTGTTATTCAGGTATTTCTCGAAGTATCACCTGATTATTGAATCATGGCTGAGGAATACTACAATGCTCATCAGAAAAGAATCCCGATTTTTCCAGATCTTGGGAGTGATGTAGATACCGATGATGAGGAAGAACATCTCAACAAAGCTAGAAAAGGCATTGATCTAACTAGTTTTAATTTGTTTTTTGCAGATAAAATGGAGATGTTGTACAAGAAGAAGATGGCAAGATTGAGGAAAGAGCTGGAAGCAGCAAAAATGCAAGCTGCTGAAAAGACAGAAGCATGAGAAGAAATTGTCGAAGTAGAGAAAGTTGTTGATAAAATCGTTGAAGTTGAAAAGATTGTTGAGGTCGAAAAGATTGTTGAAATTGAAAAGATTGTTGAAAAGGTGGTTGAGATCACTAAACCTTGCGAGAAATGTTCTGAATTCTGCAAAGTTTGTGAAGAAAAAGACAAGAAGATTGCTGATTTAGAGAAAATAAAGGAAGATTTACTGTCTGACGTGAAGTACGTGAAAGAATCTTATGATGTGCTGAACAGGACAGTTGATACCTTGAAAAAGGCAAACTCAGAGTTTGAGAAAGCAAATGAAAAGATGAATGGAACCCTAATGACGAAGCAAAGTGTCATCAATGACTATATTGAAGATTGTGCGAATCTAAAGAAGGAGCTGTAACTTGGAAAGATTGAGAGTGAAAGGATTAACCGATTACTTTTGAGTTATACTACTTGTGATTATCTGATTGATCGTGTTTATCCTACTGTTGCAGGTTTGGAAGCTTTCAAGAAGAAGAAAGATAAAGAAGAGGATACTGGTAAGCCACAAAGTGTCAAGTATAACAGATGTCCGCCTCCTATATTTGAGACTTATTCCCCCAGGAAACCAAATGAGGAACAAGTAGACAAGGCTCTAAACATCAAGTTAAAGTCTGAAATCATTAATGACTTACCAGACAATATTGATGTTACATTCACAGCGTCTGACACTGATCATGAGTCTGAGTTATTAAAGAAAGTTGTCGATCATGTGTTAGATACGGATGAAGAGTCAAAACCGGAGTCTGAGTCTGAAAGTTCGAGTTCATCAGAAAAGAGTTCGAGTTCATCGGTTAACAGGGTTTACAATAGAGAATTCTTGTTATCAAGATCTAATTTGAATGACGGGTCAATCAAAGTGGCTTATACTTTGTTTGATTCAGACAAATTATATTCTGATGAGGAATTCCCAATAAGAAGTGTTAAAACTGAAATGATCAAAAAGGTTTTCAAATTGCAGAAATTAATATTTCTGAAATAAAAGATTTAAATCTTTCTGAAAAACCTAAAAAGTACACTTCAAGAGTTCAACAGAGATTGAACAAGAAAAAGGGTTCAGTTATAGTTCTGGTTAGCGAAAGAAACCAAACTACAACGGTAATTTCAAAAAGAAAGGTCTTGGTTTTATTCCTCCAGAAAATTATAAAAATCAGAAAACTTATAAACCAAAAACAAAATTTGTTTCAGGAGGAAGTTCAGAGGATGAACAGAAGAAACCGTTCTGGAAGCAGTCGAATCAAGAGTTTCTTGCTGAAGTGAAGAAGAATGTGAGAAGGTTTGCTGAAAGAGTTGACAGAAGAACCTGTTTCAAATGCCAGTAAGTTGGACACATAGCTTGGAATTTCCCCAAGACCAACTACCAAAAACAGGGAGTTTCTTCTAAATCTGTTTTGATAAGAAAGAACAACCTGTAAAAATGTTAAAAAGTTTGAAAATTCTACTTCTGAGGAAGGAGAAAGTTCAAAAAGATTTTACAAAAGAAAAGGTGATATGAACAAGCAAAAGTGGGTGGTTAAATCTGCGGGTAATTTTGACAATGAATCTGATTCCATAAAATCAGAGGAGTCTTTGGTTGAGAAAAAGGTTGATAATTCCGTTCCTGAGTTGAACGATGAGAATTTTCCTCCATTGTCAGAGGAAAATTGGAAGTCTAAAGTTGGGAAGGTTGAGATCTCAAATCAATTCTTCGCTGATAAGGGAGAATTTGATGTTGAGAAGGCTTTCAATGGAAAAGTCAAACATATTTTCGGGAAGATGGTTGATAGGAAGGTTAAGGGTGCCAAAGAATTTTACAAATCAAAATTTTGGTGGGATAGATGTGTTCCAAAATCACCCAAGGCTGGTGAGGCTTGGGTGGACATAATGTTTGAGTAAAAATCCTGACTTGCCGGAGCTCCCAGGTTGATAAGAGTGGAGCAGGAATCGGCATCTTTCTTAGTAAATGATCTTACAAGTGGTACAGTTGGTAAAGTACAGGTGGTATATTTAAATTGTTATATTTTGATTTACAAGTGGTTATGATTGATAATTGAACCTGTAAGTGGTTGAAAGAGGTTTTCACTGACAAGTGGTTAATTAAGGTCATTTAGTTGAACTTGATTGGACCATACTTACAAGTGGTATTTTGGAGAACAAAATGATGAGTTTATCCCCTAACCTACAAGTGGTTTGAAAATCAACAAAACTAATTTTCCGGAAAAACCATTTGATTAAAACAAACTTAAGTGTTTTGAAATCACAATGGGAAAATAGTTTGTTGTGAGGGGGAGTTCTGATTGTTTATGCCAAGTGGATGGCGATTTGAAGCGATTTGATTTCGGTTGTCATTTTATTGTACAGTTTGTTTTCAAATTTCCTAAAATGTGTTTGCATTTTAGGGGGAGTAAAAATTTTCAGAAAATCCAAAAACATTCGAAAATTTGAAAAAAGTCAAAAACATGATAAAACAAAAAAAAATGAGTTTTGTTGTCAAAAAGAGGAAATGATAGTACATCAGTGGACGATCACGGCATGCTGAAGAAATGGAAAGTTAAATAGTGATAAACGGTCTCACTGATGATGTGTCAGTAGGTTTTTGAGCATTTAGTAGATTGTGACGAGATATAAACCTAAATTCAAACTTGCTTATATCGTGGGTAACATCTCTCGGATATATGGGTAACCCCTGAAATCTTGTTTGAAAGACCCCTCTTTCTGAGATACTAGGTCTTTATACTTAGTGATATCTGGGGTATTATCCCGGGACATCTGATAATGCGGAAGCAATGGCCTAGTCCCCGGAGAATACTTTCTTCTTGCTTGAAATATAGCGCCGCCCTCAGCAAAAATAGACAATAAAATTGCTAATTAATGCTGTTGTAAAAAAGATCCTCTAAAGGGGACCCACCAAAAGTCGAAGCCGTCATCTCTCTGCTGAACGGAAGTTCTGACCTGAGCTCTCACGGTTTCGTAATTTAACCCCTTACAGATATCATCTAGGTATACTCACCTGTAAGATTGAATATTGGGATCTGGATACGGGAGTATATTCTGAGGTGGGACACGCGATTGAGTTTAAGTGTCTAAAACATTAATATCGTATCTCGGATCAGTTGAACGTTGTGTGAAAATTTAAGTGGATCAGCATACTGACAATCTAAGTGAATCGTTTAGAACTTAAAATGTATAAAGCTTAATGGTGTTGGTGATTTGTCTCAAGAACTGATATGATCCTCTTACGCAAACTCACAAAAATATTGTATGTAAATATTTCATTTCTCCATTTCATTTCGGTTATTTCAAAATGCCAAAAAGATTTTCGGTGTGTTTTAGCATAAATTTTGAAAAATACAAAAAGATTTTAGACAACTGATGTTGAAAAGCTGATTTTCAAAATTCCGAGTGCTAAACATGACGAACAGGTTTGGGAAAGTTTGTTTAAAAGATGTTTGAAATGAAAAATGATATATATTTGAAAATGATGTATTCAGGGTTGTGTCTTCAAGAGTTTAGTGAAGTTTCTAAATTTGTTATATCTTATTTTTTATGAAACTTATGTTTTGGGTAGAGAATATGCAGGTATTTCAGGTTACGATACCTGAACCTGTGAAAGCCAGACTACGATCCTAGTACAAGTTGAGGGGGAGTCTGTTAGAGAAAGAGAGTCTGAAGATGCAAGAGCTAGGAGCCAGAGATCCTGAAATAGAATTGGAGATGAGATAGAGCCAGATAGAGATCATGAAGGAAAGTCTAAAGACTGATAAAGACTGAAGATTGAAAAGACTCGACACTTAAGACTCGTCAACATCTGAGTGGGAGTCTGTTAGTGCATTCATCTGTCGACTTCGTCTTATATCGAGTCTCAGTTGCGTTGCGGATCTGAACGAGTGTGACATCATCTTATACAATGACGACATCATCAAGATGACATCATCAATGACATCATAACACATGAAGACAAAACAATATGGCTTTCACGTGATATCAGATTGTATAATTTCATATGTGATTTCGCTTATGTTTACATGTGGTTTCGCTTATTTGAACTTAACAGGTTTCGCTTATATGGACATCATGTCCATATGAGCAAAATCCCCAACTCTATATATAGGTCTCATGAGCGAAACCAGTTAAGATTGTCTAGTTTCCGGTACCGAATTGCCGCCGAAGTGCCGATTGACTTGTAATCAGTGTGAAATCAATATACAAGGCAAGATTTAGTAGAACAAGCTGTTTTTCATGTCCGTTTCTTGTTATTCCGCACCTGAAACGGATTAGAACACCTCCGATTGACTCGTTCGGGTCAACACGCGATCCTACAGATATCTACCAGTTCATGAAAACGAGGCTACCATATATTGGGGCTTAATATATTAGAAAGGACATTAGTAGATCATACATGTGTTAATGAACCATATTGGGGCTTAATGAATCACAATGAACAATAATAGATCATATATATCTTAATGGACAATGATAGGCCTTAATGAATCACAATGGATAATAGTGGATCATACATGTCTTAATGGACCATATTGGGCCTTAATGGATCACAATGAACAAGAGTATATCGTACATATCTTAATTGATCATATTGGGCCTTAATGGATCAAAATGGAAAATTGTAGATCATACATGTCTTAATGGACCATATTGGGCCTTAATGGATCATAATGAGCAATAGTAGATCATACATGTTGTCTTAATGGACCATATTGGGCCATAATACATCACAATGGCCAATAATAGATCATACATGTCTTAATGCACCATATTGAACCTTAATGGGTCAACATGAGCAATAGTAGATCATACATGTTGTCTTAATAGACCATATTAGGCCTTAATGAATCACACTGACCAATAGTAGATCATATATGTCTTAATGGCTCATATTGGGCCATAATGGGTCTCAATGAGCAATATTAGATCATACATGTTGTCTTAATGGACCATAATGGGCCTTAATGGATCCCGATGGACGGTCGTATATCATATATGTCTCAATGGACCATGTTAGGCCTTGATAGATCAGAATGTACTATTTGAGTATGCATATGCGTTAGTGTATATATGTGTGTGTGTGTGTGAATGTATATGTGTTTGGTACATGTGTATATGTATGCACGTATGTACCTATGTGTGTGTATGTATACGGAAACGTGTGTGTATGTATTTGTGTTAGCGTCATTATACATGTGTATATGTATGAGCATATGTGTGTGTATCTATATGTGTTAGCGTCGTTATACATGTGTATATGTATGAGCATATGTGTGTGTATCTATATGTGTTAGTATATATGTATATGTGTTAGCGTTGGCAGTGTTAGTGTATATGTATATGTATATGTGTTAGCGTTGGCAATGTTAGTGTACATGTATATGTGTTAGAGTTGGCAATGTTAGTGTATGTGTATATGTGTTAACATAGGTGTACATGTGTATATGCCTGTACCTTTGATTATAAAGCTTGAACTCGGCCCATAGGTAGTTTTTGAAGCTAGATCTTGGCTTAGGCTCGGGCTCGACACGTCTGTTATTTATATTAATTATAATTATTATTTTATATATAATGTAGTTATATATTCATAATTTTTAAACAGTAAATATTATTATATATATATATATATATATTTAATATATTAAATTAAAGAAAATATATTAACGGTGGGGCTCGCGAGCTAGCTCGAGCAAGTGAAATTCAGGCTCGTTTAAGCTCAACTAATTTTGAGTTTTGAAGCCGAACTCGAGTAGACTGTGAGTAGCTCGGCTCGTTTGCCCCAAAACAAATATAATTCTTTCAATTTAATTACCCATATGAAAATTTTAACTTCCCCCTCATATTTTTATATTTTCCGCCTAAATTTCCCCTAATTCGATTCCCCCCAAAATCTATTTTGATTCTTTTCATTTTCCTCAATTGAAAACCCTTTACCCCTAATTTGATTCCCTCCCAAGATCCATTTTGTTGCTTTCGTTTCCCTCAATTGAAGACCCTAGTGCCTCTTTTACATCTTCAATCCAAGCTCAAACCACTAACATCTTCACATCTTTGCATCTTCAAAGGTCGAACCATCTAATACAACTCTTGGCATCCTCACGATTTCATTACGATCTGATGGTAAATCTCTTATTAAACGTCTCTGTCCACCTTTACAGTCCCTATTTGAGCACCAATACGAAACCAAACCATATTGGTTCTACTCGAACCCTCGTAACTGTAGTCTACCATTAGAGGCATCACAAGAACCAGTCACCCGTTGTGGTAGATTTTCCGGGCATCAACTGTTGCCGCACGACACCAATACGGTAGCCGCCACCATTGCAGCACCACCACGGTAGCCTGCAACTCTTTCGAATATGTATATGTTTTGTTTACCAATTGATTGTAGTTGAATACGGTTTGATTTGTTTATTTATGGGTTGCATTATGTTGTTTTCAATTTAGTTTATTTTAATTGTATCTATGTAATCTTTTGTATCTAGTACTCTTTAATATCACAAATCTCTTTCAAACGAATCTGCCAAAAATTTTGGATTTGATTTGTTTTTGTTATAGCAACTGTAAGAGGATAAGTTGATTTATGTTTAAATATTTTTTTTTGTTTACTCATAGTGAGGATAAGTTGATTTATGTTTAAATAATTTTTTGTTTAATTGAATATTTCAGGTGGAGTTGTTCAGTGGGGGAAAATGTTCTACTGTTCATCTTTATCGAAATGTTCGTTGTTGTTTAAGAGTACTACAAGGAATGGACTCTCAAGTGTGGTTGGTTGTGCACTAGTAGGGAAGAATGTGGGGAGCACGCAAGTTTTTCAAGAAGAGGATATGAAACATTATTCATGGCCAGAGAGTTAAAATCATAAGAAGTGGATAAAGATGATGAGAATGTAAGTGTTGTATGTCAACCAAAAATATTACACACTCTATTCCAAAAAAGATAATTTTAAATGTATTAAATAAGTCATAATATTCACTAATCCTATAAATATTTTTTAGGTACACTCGACACTGACACATATTTAAACTTTTTGAGGGTTGTTACATGCCGTACCAAGAGACCACATATGAACTTGATTGGGATCCCCAAGTTGATGTTGTAATTTGTAAGTTATTTGATTATCTCGACCTGTTTTTTTAATTATTTTGATGTGTTAACTAATTAACTTATATTGAATAACTTTTTATTTAATTATAGACTAATTATGTCGTATTGTAATGAACTACAAAGACGGGAAAGTTTGCCTTGTATCTATGTTCACCCTTTATGAGTTAAAAAAGGCAACCAGGAAAACATTAACTTCGACTGCTGATGTAGATGTCATTGATGAGATTAAGTCGTAGTTGGTTAACATCCGAAGTAAGTGATTCACATTTGCCTAAATGATCTATAAGCTTAGGTAACTTCTCTCTGTTGTTTTGTTCGTATTAGTTTATTGACAGAGTGTAGATTTTTATACGAGTAGAGCTTTAGAAGCATTCTTTTATTGAAATATGATGATGTGAATGAGGATAGTTTGGTGGTTGTGTCCAGGATGTTGTGTGATACATGTAGGTATGTGTAGTTGTTTCAAAACTTCCAGCATCATGTTGCTCTTGGCTTTTTAGTTGCAGAGTTTTGTCATTAGAATATAGAAATAAGGGATTACGACCCTACATCTTTAAATTGGATTTAAACAGTCATGAAAAAGAATAAAGATGCCATGTGCTAAAGAAAGTATGATAATATAAGAAACAAAAGAAGCCCACATGTAAAATAATATATGATTTAAGGCCATCTAAGTATAATAAAATCTGTACTGAATTGGGTTTTTCAGTATAATTGTTACCCATGCATTTATTTATTTACACTCAACAGAAATATCGCCCAGTTTAGGTTGCCTAAACTTTTTTGATACATACAATGTACGTTTTTAGGCTTACAATGTATCAGTAGTACTAGGCAAGCCTTTATTTATGTTTCATAAAAAAACCTTTGGATCCAACCTTTCTAAGTGTTTGCATATAGGTTTATCAATCATCATCATCTTAAAAACACTTCACCTGATTCTTATCTTTGTCATCATCATCATTGTTATGGTATGAACGCTTACCCTATCGGTATCTCCTTAATAGGTCCCATATTCTTATGACATTGTTTTTTATGTCGTTATATGACTTGATATGGTTCAAATTTACTAGGTTTTTGCATTATTCTCACAGTATGTTGGCTATTTGATTGACCAAAGTACCTCAACCTATTATGTAACTAGTTACATCTTAATTTGCATTTCACCAATTTTAAAATAGTGGGTAGCTAAGTAGCTTTTACAATCAGCTATGCAAGTTTCTCCTTAGACTTTTTCACATGCTTGTATATATCATTGTGATACAATGTGTGATCAATTTGACTCTATGATGTAGCACATGCTTTGATAATTGCCAACGAACCCAATTGATAGTTGTTGTATGTTTTTTTTTACCTTTTTAAGTGTGTTTTCTAAGTACCATTGAGTGTTGGAGATAATTTTTGAGCCACACCTCATTGCATTCATAGTTCTAAGTAACGTTTTTGATTACTTGTCTTAGTGACCTTCCTTGAACAAATGGACAGTTCTGGAAAGTATGATACAACACGTGGATGGTATCTTAACAATCTATGTTATTTTAATTTTTAGGAGCTGGCTCAAAAGCACACTAGGAGTCTCCTACTGGTTGTATAGTTCAAGGATGAGTTTTGTAAAAAGAAGCACCCAAATGAGTCATCATCTTAGTGGGCTAATGTGATGCGTAAGTTGTATTTTTAATAAACTATGTAACCAAGTTGGATTAAAGCTGTATAACTGTTTGGCTATTTTATTGTTATACAGAAGCACATGCAAGAGATATATGCGCCAGAACAAGCCTCGGTGGATTTTGGGTTAATTGAGACCCAAGGAAACATTTGAAGAACATGGTCCCTGGTCTCCCTTGACTCCCAGCTAATAGGGCACGAGAAATCACTTGGCTTTGCCCAACAATGCCCTTGGAGTGATGCTACGCCTGCAATGGTTTAAATAGTTCCAAAGTCGTCACCGTAGGTACACTGATTCTTGGCATGCTTACAATTGTTTTATTAGTTTTATATTCAGCTCTACGTGCTGGTTCTGACATGCTTACCGTTCCAAAGTGGAAGCAAAACCTGTGAGTAATTCGCACACATTTTTCCATCTGATATTTTCATTGGCAAGCATGTGTTCCGACATGCTTTTATTGAGATGGAGCAGTTTGGAAAGCTTGGATCTAATTGATGTTGGGTGGCTGGTCATTGATTTTGCAATCAAATCTTGGAGCATTCCACAAAGGAAAAATGATTGGATATAAATTTGCAGCACTTTCAAGTCTAAACGCAGTGAGTATATGGATTTGAAGACAACAACCTAGAATTAGTTCTTAGTTTATGTGTAGATGCATTCCCTTTGCAACTTTTGTAGATAGGTTCTGATTAGAAGTTTATGTCTTTAATTAGTATTTAAATTGAAAACTCATGTATGGATTTTGGTTTATTATTGTTAATATCATTTGGTTTTTAGGTTTCCTCATGATTACTGTTGTTTTAACTTTATAGAAAATTGAAAATAAAATGGCCAATTATATGAAAATGGTCACATAAAACCATAATAAATATGTGTGTCCAAATGTTAGACAATAGCCACACTTTCGCTAGTTTGTTTTTTTTATGGCGAAATTTTAACAAACGTCACGGAGAAACAAATTATGCGTGACCAAATGTTAGATAATAGGCACACTGAAAATTACAAAATTTCACGTGGCTATACATAACCATTAGCCACACTTTCGTGACATTGTTTTATGTTTGTGTGACGAAAGTATAGCAAAAGTCATGGAGAAAACAAATATATGTGACCAAAGGTTAGACAATAGCCACACTTAACATTACAAAAATGTTGTATGTCTAGTAAACGTTTTTAGCCACACTTACAATAAATTAATGTGACTATATAATAGAACCGACCACAATTCGTTACATTGTTTTTTTGTTTGTGTGACAACATTATAGCAAACATCATGGGAAAAACAAATATGTGTGGCCAAAGGTTAGACAACTGTCACACCATAGTCACTTTGTTTCTTGTTTGTGTGATAGAATGATAGAAATCACTACAAGAAAAAAAATACGTGTGACCAAAGGTTAGACAATAGCCATACTTAAAATTACAAGATTTCATGTGGCTATAAATAACCATTAGCCACACCACACTCACCTTGTTTTTTGTTTGCGTGTCTGTATTATAGAAACAACCACACTTAGAGTTAGTTCATGTGACTACATAATAGAAACGACCACACTTACAATAACTTATGTGGCCGTTGCTACCTTTTAGCCACATTTAATGAGCAAAATGCTTGATTACAACAACCCTTTTTGCCACACTTTTATTTAATTGATGTGGCTAAAACTATTTGTTTAGGTAATTTATGTGACTATATAGCAATAATAGTCATGCTTTAAGTAAATACAGGTGGCCATTGCTATTCTTTAGCCACACTTAATGGAGGGAATAATAGATTTTAACTAAAAATGTTGGTACCCTTTGGCCACACTTTTAAGTTCAACGGTCACTAAAAAGTGTGTGTGTCCGTATGACACCTACGATGACTCGAGCTTTGGTCACACTTGACCTGAAAAAAAAATATATGAGGCGAAAGACATACTGTCACACATTTTTTGTGTGGCTGTATACCTATTTTGGCGTAGTGTAAATTTTCATACAAACTTCAACTGATTCAGGATACGAATTAGATGTATTAAGAACTTAAACTTAATCATGTGTCCCACCTCTTGAATATACTCCCGTATTCAGATCCCAATATTCAGTCTTACAAGTGAGTATACCTAGATGATATCTGTAAGGGGTTAAATTGCGAAAACCGTGAGAGCTCAGGTCAGAACTTCCATTCAGCAAAGAGATGACGGCTTCGACTTTTGGTGTGTCCCCTTTAGAGGATCTTTTCTTCAACAGCACACGATTTACATATTTTTTCAATGTTTCATCATTTTTTATGCTGAGGGTAGGCTATATTTCAAGCAAGCGTAAAGTATTCTCCGGGGACTAGGCCATTGCTTCCGCAAAATCAGAAGTCCCGGGATAAGACCCCAGATATCACTAAGCATAATCTCAGAAAGAGGGGTCCTTCAAACGAGATTTCAGGGGTTACCTATATGTCCAAGTAGTCTTCCCCACGAAATAAGCAAGTTTGAATTTAAGTTTATATCCCGAAAAAGTTTACTAAATGTATAAAAACCTATCGGCATATCATCAGTGAGACTGTTTAATGCTTTATAATCATTACATTTCTTTAGCATACTGTAACTGTCTACTGATGTACTATCATTTCCTCTTTTTACACAAAACTCATTTTTGAATTTTATCATGTTTTTGGCTTTTTCAAATTTTCTAATGTTTTTGGATTTTCTGACAATTTCTTACTCCCCCTAAAATGCAAAATCATTAAAAAATTTTGACAAACCGATACTGATAGCTTTGTCTCGCCATCCATTTTCTGCATCTCATGCTCTGATTTGCAGAAAAATATAACGTACCCCCATGATTTACAACACATTGATATTTTTATAGTTTGAAAACCGTTTTTCAATCTTGTGAAATTAATAATGTTTGTTCAGCCGTGAGGGTTTCGGCGTATTCAATCAACATATTTTTGGCTTTTTTTTAATTTTTTACAAGTTAAAAAAAAAAAACAAAACATATTTTTGATTTTTCAAGATTTTGACAAAAATAAAAACATATTTTTGGTTTATTAAATTTTTCAATTTTTAGGGTTTTTGAAATATTGTTTATTTATATACAGAAACCAAACAAACTCCCTATTTAACCATCGCAGGGATTAGCAGCCTTCTCCTCTTCTTGTGCCATGCTGCTCCTATTTCCATATTCACAATCTTCAGTTGTTTTGAGCACCTGCACATTCAACTATTCAGTCACTTGAATAATTTAGCCCAGGTCTGTTTGACCTTAGACATTTCAACACAATATGCTTCATTCAATTTTGGAAAATCTTTGTCATTCTGAACAAAGACTTTTTCATTTTTCACTTCAACTTTCTCATCTTTTTCCGAAGTCTTTTGTTTCTTAACACTCCAAGTTTGTCCTTTAGGAGTACCTCTTTTGTAAAAATGTGACTCTTTTTGAACATTTTCTTCTTGAACAACAACTTTTGGTTTCCAAAACTGGTTTGGTTTTGTTGTATCAACAGTGTTTTTCCAACTTTGTGTTGTTCTTAATTTTGGTGTCACTGGTTTCCATGTTTGTTGTGAGTCAGCCTTTGACATTTTCGGCTTCCAAGTTTGCTTTGAATCAAACTTGGTTGATTTCTGATTCACAACATCAGACTTCTGTTTCTGAACATAAACAGACTTCTTTTTCGTCTCAACATCAACAGGTTTCAGATTTGTACACTTGCGTGCAAGATGTCCTATTTGATCACATTTGAAACATGTTCTCTTGGACACATCTTTGACCTGTGGTTGTTGCTTTTTCTTTTGAGCATAGAACTCTTCATTAGACTGACGCCTAAATTAGAGTTCTTTCTCTCTTCTGAACTTGTTCCATGAATAAAATTCATTTTTGTCTGAAAATTTGGTGGTTCATTTTTATTTCGACTTTGTTTCTTCTTATAACCCAACCCAACCTTCATGTTTTTCTTCTTGTAACCAGGTTTGTTATAAAAAGTTTTGTGACCTTTTCCAGCATACTTTGAAATTTCAGATTTTTCAATCTCAACCATCTTGAAAACTTTATCAACCTTTTCTGAAATCACATTCTGAATCGGGAATACAACATCTAAGAATAATTTGTCCGATCCAATCATGGTATAAACCAATCCTTTTGAATCTTCATTCAAATTTTTCTCAAATTTTGAGTTTTTCAGATATTCTTCATGAAAACTACCTTCATTTCCATCCTGCGATTCAGATTTACCTTTTTCAACCGACTCTTCTTTCAACACACTTTCAACGACCTTACCTACCACATCTGAATCACTAAAATCATCAGATTTGGAATAGGTTACGTCAATGTTATCTGGCAATTGATCTACCATGTTGAAAGCCTTTTCGACCTTTTCATCATCATAAAATGCAAACTTTTCCGGTGGTGGAACTTGATGAAACTCTGAGCCAATGCCCTTGTTGTTTTGCTCAGAATCTTTACCATCCGGTTTTATGTTGAAAATTCTTTCAAGCACATATGACGATACGTGATAACTTTTTAACTTGTTGTTATCCTGTTCTAAATCAGCAATCTGACGCTTTAGCTTAGCAACATCCTCAATGTAAGAGTTAACAACATCTTCTTTTATTCATACATTCGCTTAAGCTCTTTAGTTGTTTCAGAAAAGTAATTCATTCTTGATTGAGCAAATTTCATTTCATCCTTCACTTTTTCATATGATTCTTTCGTAATATGATATGCCAATTTTATTGAATCATATTCTTTCTTCATTTCTTGAAAAACAATTTCTTTTTGGTCACATTCTTCTGTCTTTTTCAAAACATTTTCTTTCAAACCTTCATTTTCTTTTTCTAACTTTTTACATTTTTCCAAAAGTTTTTCATCATTATCTTTCAAAACTTTTTTGTTTTCTAACATTTTTTGCATTTATTTTTGAAAACTTCTTCAATTTTATTGAATTCAAGATTTCTTATTTTGAATTTTTCGTCTTTTTCAGTACAAGCACTGCACGTTTCCATGCATTTCTTGCACTGTTCAACGATTTTGATTTTAGTTTCAGAATCAGAATTTACCTGAGTGATTGTCACCTCGGTGTTTGCTGCGTCTGTCTAATCAGCATCATTCTTCTTTCCTTCAACACCAACTTCATCACCAACATCACCAGCTTCCAAATTCTCATTCTTCACTTCTTCCTCTTCGTCTTTCTTCTTAGTTTCTTCAACTTGTTGTTCTTCAGTAATAGCTTCTTTCACGACTTCTTCTTCTACCTTCTCTTCCTCAGCAATCTTCACATTTTCAACTTTCACAACTTCGACTTTCACGTCTTCAGCTACCTTTTTCAATTCTTTAACCATGCACTCAACATTCTTCTTCATTCTTTCTTCATCTCTCTTCTTCAAACTTGATATCATGACATCTCTTAAACGTCTTTCAAACTTCTTCACATATGTGTCGTCTTTTAAAACATTAGTGTAGTATACTACGGACAAAGGAATTTCTAGAAGAACATCATCAAAGATTATGTCTTTCTTGGGAATAACAGGTTCACCATTCCTATTGATGTAGCATTCTCGCTTCTTATCCCATCCCTTGTTGATCACTGCACTTTCATATTCTTCTTGCATCATCTCCATCCTGTTCCAAGCAATGTTTCTTTCTCTATATGTTTTCTCGTTCAGAATCTCTTCTCTGGTTTTCAGTTTAACCTCAGCAACAACATTTTCTTCTTTGTTTTCCTCTTTTATTTCAGCAACAAAAAACATAATGGTTGTTCTTTGCGACACAAACTTGACCACATCCCTCTCAGCGCATCCGCTGATATCCACAACTGTATCCATCTCATCCAGCCACGTCATACAGTCAATGGCTCCCTTCTCCCCAGTGAAATCCCGGGGTTTGAAAGAAACAAAATATTTATAAGAGCAACCCTTGTCACGGGGCCCTTGATTAAGTACAACCTGCTAAGATGGAGCACTGTGGTGGTTTGAGGAAAATCTATCATCATCTTTCTTGGGTTCATCCTTCTTGGAAGGAGGCTTCGAATGCGGCGTAGATAGGGTCCTACTTCGAGTCCCACTATACTCTTCATATTGTCGTTCCAATGCCTTTGTAACTGCGTCGTCGACCAATGCTTTTAATTCAGCACCCGTTAAATTAATCCGGGCGTTATCAATGTTCTCCACTGGATGGCTATTAATTTCGTCTGAGTTAGCCATTTTAATTGAACTGTTACAGAAAACAAGGACAATAGTTTATTTGGGAGTTTATTATGGAATTGCCCCTTAGGGTAATTCATTAACCATGGTAAACGGAGACCATATTTGGTTAATTTATTAATCATATTTATTTAGGATTTTTATCATAATTTTATCCTAATTATAAAACAATAACAGTTTTATTTGTGGCATAAAAGGCCTAGTCACAAGGACAATTTAATTTATAAGCTATGATTTCAGAGAATCACAACATGAAGGTATATTGGCACAATAGGCCTAGTCACAAGGACGTTTATAAATTTTAAGCTATGATTTCAGAGAATCAAAGCATGAAGGTTTGAACCTAGTTCATTACCTTTATCTGACAGGGAGTCATCACTACCACTGTCTTTTGGCTCATATGGAAATGAGCAGGGCCCGTAGGCGCTATATTACCACGTATGGTCAAAATATGATCATCTTAATTGATGACCTAAACCCATGATTCAGAGATCATAAAATTGGGTTAGGAATCTTTTGAAGAATCTAATAATAAGAATGATGTGTGTGATTTTAATGAATCACGTCTGCCAGGAGTGTTAACATATTTTCAGATGTTAACAGCGATACGAATCTTTTAAACAGGTCTTACCATCATGGCCAGGTCTTCATAAATGACACTCAGGCTAGGTTTCACACTTTAAGATTCTTATTTAAAAATTTACTTAGGCAGATTATTATTAAAAATGGATGATTTTGATTTATTTATTTCTTGTAATATATTTATGTAGTTAATAGCAAAAGATGAAATTTATAAACTTACATTCCATTAATTTATTAAAAGGTTACACGTTGCCCTAAATGGGACTTTTAATAAACAAACTTACCCATGCAGGGGTTTAAACAAGGATTTACCCTCGCAGGGGCTTAACAACAACATCATAATAGTCCACGAAGGGACTTACACAAATAACATAATAGTCCACGCAGGGACTTAAACAATAACATACCCTCGTAGGGGTTAACAGAAAAATAGACCCACGCAGGGGTCAAAACAAACAAGCATACCCACGCAGGGGTTTATACAACAAGACTGGCCCACGCAGGGGCTCAACAACAATTGGAAGGATTTAGTGGTCCTTCTTGCTCTTCCCTTTGATCAAGCTTGTCAATCCTTGGAAGAAGCTCTGTCTCTCCCTGCGGTCGCGGTGGAAATCTCGCTCAACCTGATCCAGTCTCTGAAGAATTTCCTCCCGTTCTGGGGGAGAAAATCGTGGCGGCTGCGATTGCGTCCGAATGATAGGTCTGGCTGGTATCTGGTACCCATGAGTTGGGTACCCTACTCCCCATGGGTCTCCATACGGTCCTTGGGTGTTATAGTTAGCCGCTACCAAGTATGAGTCGGCTTCGGCGTAGTTGTAGTTGGTCTGCACCGGCAGCTCAAACGGGTTATACGCCATGGAACCCGTGTATGCCGGAATTGGGTTATCAAAACCCATCGGTGGTGGTTGCGATGCAACTGGGTGCGAAGGTCCACCCATTTGTGGATCTTCTTGATGTGGCGGGTAATGGCTACCACTTGATTGCCGAGGAGAGCTGAAATGGAAATCTCCTCCTCGCGCGGACATCCGCGCTCCGGTTCTCCTATGCCTTGGCGATTGCGGAGCTGCCGGATGAACTGGTGGCGGTGGAGGTGGTGGCGTGACTGCCACAAACCGCGAATCCATAGAGGGATCCTGCTGCTGCTGCTGTTACTACTGAGGCGGTGAATGGCGAGGAGGTGTATAATACCATTCGTGCCTGGTAAACATAGCTTGAAAGCTGTCTGGACCACCATAGGGTGATCCATGGAAAGAAGAGCCATCCGAAATCTTAATGGGATGGTTCGGTGTACCACTTGCTGGCTCGACGGGATCCGTATCCTCGTCCATATCATCCGCGTGATCGCCGGAGAAATGATCCTCTGGCCCCAATGGGTTAAAACCCATTGGTTCTTGTATGGAATTTGCCGGGTTAAACCGGCCCCTAAAAACAGGTGTAGGGTCACCAAAGGAGTGGTGCGATAAAGATCGCTGTAAAGGTATGTAGGACGGTTGAGGGTTGTTGGGCTCATACTCCGGCTGTGGCCCGTAAGGGTTATGAACAGGAGGTGTTGAGCTGTGCGAAACCGACCGTCTAGCTGGCTCGAATAGGTTCCTCCGGTTCTGCCGGGGATCGTCACTCTCCGTGGTAGAAGGAGCTCGCATATGCGAAGGTCCAGCTTCATTATCATTGGGGGTGGTGACTGGCCCCTTTCCTCGTCCTCTTCTTCTAAAGAATCTTGGCGGCATTTTCAATCCTGTCAATATAACATGAGATAATAACAAAAATATATGTAAAATAAAGGATAACACAAAACAAAAATGGAATTTGTCCTATGTTATATGTCTAGACTCGAAAGTTTAGAAATGTGCAATTGTGTAACTGAGATTAAACACAAAAGGCTAGTGTTTAATTCACTCAGTGTCGGCTCTGATACCAACCTGTCACACCCCGATTTCCACGTGTCACCGGTGGGCCCGGTGGGGAGTATCGTGACGTGGTTGGCAACATAATAGTCAAACAACACAATATTTAATATGCACAGCGGAAGCAAATTGTAAGATATAATTCAACCGAATATAATATTGTAATATCAAATATCACAACTGTCTATTGTTTATCCACAGACGGATCGAAAATAAAATGGAAATAATAGTTCAACAGACTTTAGGCAACTTAAGCTTGCGAGACTTCTATTGATGCTAAGGAGAAATCCCAGCCAATTACGCTTAGTCCCTGCATTTAATCTTTTTGGGAAAATACGTCAGTTTACACTGGTAAATACAACCAACTGACTCATTTTAAAAATGATTGAAAATTGATTTGGATGCACGTGGCATAAACATTTTATTTAACTTGGGAGAATTATTTAAATGTATAATCTTGTGAACGAATTACATGTTCCTTGTGCGTTCAGTAGCCCGGATCGTGTCCGGGTTAAAGATCAATAGACACACCACATTATTCTTTTGTGCATTGACGGGTGTACGCCTACACCCCGCGCTTAAGTCGTGGCCATTTCGTAAAATGATGCCAAGGATATCCGGGACATGGTCATTAACCCCCCAAAGGCTTTAAGTAACAAGACTGTTTAAACGAGCCGATCAAATTATTCAATTAACCACCCAACGATGGAAGATTTGATGCCCGATCAAGCGGTATTCTATATACCGTAACCAAAGCCCGTATAGGGAAAATAAGTTAAAAGTATTTACCTGAGCAATGTAATAATCACAATAAGAAAAAATGCACGTAGCTTTTACTGGTCTCCTATTCTGGAACAAAGGTTTATAATAACCTATTAGAATCCTAACGGGTCTTTAGTTAAGCTTAAGCTTAGACCGGCTAGTTTTAAAGATACGGTTCATACGCACGATTAAGCGAAGACCGGATAGAATGTGTTTTAGACCCGACAAGTATGAAAACTTGTTTAATATGGGTATGTTATACACATTCTGGATTTTGAGATAGAACCGATAAGGTTTGACCCGTTTCGGTTAATTTATGTAAACTAATTACATAAACCGAACCGAACGCGTAATAAGCGTAACGGGTATTTAAATGAGCCATTTACAGGTTTCCTAAGTTAATGTACTTCAAATATGTTGTGACATCAGTAAGTTGTCTTTTATTATGCCCGAAACGAATTTAAACACAAATTATGCCCCGTAGGGGTAGTTTGGTCATTTAAAAGGTTATAAAAGAGTTTAAGTATTTACCTGAGTTACAGGTCTGATGCAATCAGCAAAAATACTTAGTTTACTGATTTATAACAGTAAGGTATTGTATATATGTGAAATTTATTAATTATAACCAAACTATGCACCGTAGGGGTATTTTGGTAATTTCACATAAGCCGTAAAGCTCAAAACTGATGTCTGAGTTAAACAACTTTTGCTTACTGTCAAAATATTATAATTTGCCTCAAATATCAGTAGGTATCAACCCTTGTATGTTTAAAATAGTTTTAGTACATACTATGCGTTAAAAACGCTTAATAAGGCGATTAGAAGCCATTTCCAGGTTCGATACATAAAGCTGATATTTTTACTATTCCAGAAGGCTTAAAATAATTTATTTATCATATGTGATCAGTAGCAAAAGGTTTGGAGTCAATTAAATGTGTAAAACTCATTTTATAGCCCGTAAGGGCAAAACCGACAATTACCGGATTAAGCCTACGACTCTAAGTTATGCTCAGCCTAAAATTAATTAAAAATCTTCAAAAATCCCCAAATAATATATTAAATCAGTGGGTAATAATTTTGATATCAAAAAGTATGTTTAAATAGGCTATATGCTAATTATGTCGTTTAATTAACATAAAGCTTTCATTTTACGCTAACGAGCATAACTCTTAATCTATACCTCAACCTGATGTCAAATTTTGTATGCAAGTTTAAATATCAGTAAGTAAGGTTTCTACTCTTTTACATTTCCAAAAATCACGTTTTAAAGTGAAAAGGGCATAATGGTCAACATATGAGCACTTAACGGAATCATGCATATTAATTGGATAACTAATGATCCGAGGTGTATAATCACAGAAGGTTATACTAGCATGTAACCTGGTCCAAATAAAGCTCTAAGGCACTTCTAAAACATACCATAACGCGTCAGAACTGAAAGTCAAAGCGAAAGTCAAACTATGCGACTTTCAGTCCCGAACCGGGTCTCTACTGAAAATTGTCAGGTTGAACATGTTTAGACATGTTCTTACATTCATTACCAAGTTATATCAATGATCAAACAGGTTATAAGTGTTCTACATTGCTAATTATGCATAAATTGTAATTTAAACATTCTGTTGACTTTTTATTAGTATGTTTGACCCGACATTTGACGTATTTAGAGTGGGAATCAGGGGAACCCTTTTGAAAGTTTATTACCCACATAATTACCTACTTAAAGGTACTTTTAATTCGAGATTTGACTGAGCCATTATTAATTAATCTCGAAGTCAAACCGTAATTACGACGGTTTGACTTTTAGCTAAATAACTAAGCCAAACTCAATTAAAGAAGGTTAAGCAAACTTACAAGAGTCCTATGAACGAATTATGATCACTTGAGAGAAGTCTTGAGCTCCAGAAGTGCTCCAATGTGCAGATGAAGGTGTGATCAAAGTGGTGAGACATGAGGGCATTTTATAGTGTTCTAATCTTCTTAGATCTTTGACACACAACACTACCATTGGTCCCTGATTGTTAACACATGTCCCTAAGGTTCTAGGAGGCACTTAGGGGTCGCCCATGATGAGAAAATATCTGTTAAAGGTTGGTTCTGCGCGTTTACAGGCTGCTGCCTGATGTTGCTGTTACTGTATGTCTGACGCGGCCCGCGTAAGACACCTTAAGGTCTTACGCGGCCCGCCTGGACCCCTTAAACAGATTTTTACATTTTCTATTTTCCACATCTTCGTCCCTTGGCTCTTCGAAAGGTCATCTAGCTTTATATTTGCAATTTAAGCCCTCTTTATTTACCTACAAGGGCTTTAGGACTTATACCCAGTTTGCCAAGTCCCTGGACACTCCCGGTTAACCCGAAAAGTCATAACTTTCAATGTTAACGCTTTAACCCCTCGCACACGAATTTGATCATAACTTTCTCATACGATAACGAAACTTTATGAATTTTATATCGCGCATTCTAGTGAGCATAATTAACAGTTACAAAGCTTCGGGTTTGTCAAAAGGTCACTCAGAGGTATAACTTAAACATGTTGACACATTTAACCCCTGTAGTTTGTAATCTCTCACTTTTAGCTTCGCATGATCCATGATTTATTCGTTTGATGCTATAAACATCATGTAGGGTTAATGTACAATATATTTTTTCACTGTTGACATTTAGAACTCGTATTTTCATATACTTTTCAAGTTTGTCAACTTTAGTCCCTTCAGAACATTCTTTCACACGTTCAAACATATGACACATGTCAACACATTATAGGACGTGAATTTTCGAGGTGTTACATTAGGAAAGAGTTTCACTCCCTGTACACAGACTCCAGCAAAGTTCCAATCCTCCTAGATCTTGATGAACTTGATAGTTACCCCACTCCGGTCAACGTCAAGAAAGACAATCCTGCTACTACCAGCTCCAAACCGCTCCCGACTCCTAAGCCCAACCCGAGAATTCGTGCTTCCACCGCCAAGAAGAGGAAAGGCTCTGAAGTTAGCGCCCCAGGCTCTGAAGGGTTCTCCTATGATGAACTCAGCTTCACTGACTCCTTAGAGCCGATGACATCATTTCTTATCAACGTAATATTCTGGTACCATATCCTGCACATATATCTTGACAGAATATCCTGGTTAGCCAGCTTTTAACTTTTACCTGAATTCGGACTTGCAGGGTCTTCAACATCTGCTTTATCTCTACACTGAAGCCTATGGTACAGCCGCATTCCACGAGGCCAGGATCAAACAGCTTGAGACTACTGTTATCGACCAGGGTACCATCGCTGAAGCCAAGACCCGACACTATGAGGATAAGCGAAGAAGGTCACTCAAGATGCTGAAATAAAGCTGGCAAGCGTCCAAATGGAGCATGAACAGGCCATGGTCTCCTTCCGGGAAGGGATCAAAAACTCAGCCGTTGTCTCTCTGCTGCACGCCCGTATCAAGATGGCTTACGAGGCCAAGGAGACAGGTCTTGAGTGCCCAGCCTGGCCGGTTGATTCCTGGGTGGCTAAGCTAAAGGAGCTCGGAGGCAAAGCTGTGCCATATCCCGCTGAGGCTGGTGAGTCCTCTAAGTCAGCAGAGGTGGTGGACAAGGCTGAAGAGAAGGATGCTGGGACGGATGCTGTGGAGGATGCTGCTCAGGATGCTGAGGCTGAGAAGCTGGAGAAGGCTGGTGAAGACGCCGCTGTGTGAGGGCATTTGAGTGGGCGATGATGGATGTTGATGCCTAGGCCAGAGCCCACTTTTTAGATTTGATGGTTGTGATCGTTTGAACAATTTACCTTTTTTTGTCTTTAAAACAATTTACTTTCCTGCACTTAGACAATATGATGACCAAAGGTGGATGGGTCCTGGGTTTCAGGATGAAGCCCTAGGTCATCAATTAGTATAGCCTGTTTTGAACAATATAACAGTTGGAGGTGGATGGGTTTCAGTTTGAGACGAAACCTTCAACGGTTATGTAAATATAACAATGAACTTATTGTGCTTTTGGTGGATGGATCTCAGTTTGAGATGAAATCAAAAGCACAAACTTTTGCCATGTTAATAATATAACTTCCTTTTGACCTTATCTTTGTTGCTATACTTTTAATGCATGAATTTTATTTTGAAAACAGTTTCCTTTGAACATTTTTTGGAACATATTCTGAGAGTATCCTGAAAGATATCCTGGTCAGGATACTGTCACATAACTCATAAAACTTAAGTTATAAAAATGAGAGAACATACCGAAGATTCCTAGAGAGTCAATTCCAATCTTCCATCCTAGGAATGTCCCTAGTGCACATTTATAAGTTTGAATCCATCCTTTGATTTGTATGATGTATGTCCCCTGTGTTCAACATATTTGCAAACATAGTCATACTTTAGCTTCCCTGTGGATAAATCCTGAATACCCTGGGGATAAACCCTTAATACGCTGGGGATAAACCCTTAATATCCTGGGGATAAACCCTGATTTTCATGCGCTACAGGCGGGAGTGTATAAACTCCAAGACTTAGAAAGGTGAAAACCTTTAAACCTTAGAGAGTATGAAAACACTCTTTCATGAGAGAGGGTGATCAATCCTCATATACCTTGAGGATCCAGGATATAGCCAACAATAACAAAATTGTCAGCCACTTTTACATGGACTGGTCTCGCTATCTTGAACTATCCCTGGATAACTTGCGCTCCAGGCGGGGTGTTTAAACCCAATTCGAGAGAAAGGTGAATACCTTTAAACCTGTGAAGGGATCAGGATCCCTTAAACATGAGAGAGGGGGCCAATCCTCTAATCTTTCGAATTATCCTAAGTGTATATCCTGGAGGTATATCCCGAAGCATATTCTGCAAAACAACCTTAAACTAAGGTGGGTGTTAGCCTGGCTAACACCCCTCCGATGCTTAAGTCAGTATTGGGTTCAAAAGAATAAATAAATTCAAACATGTTTAAAAGAGATAGAATTCATACCATCCTGAGTTAGAAATTAAATTCTAAACTCACTTGAAATAGAGCTTTAGGTGTATAGCATTCCAGGATCTTGGTAGCATATCCCCCTCCATATTCTTGAGTTAGTATGCTCCCTTTCCTAATTCTGATTCAATCTCATAGGGTCCTTCCCACTTTGGAGCTAACTTTCCATAGGCAGGATTAGTAGTATTCTGAAAAGCCTTTCTTAACACCCAATCCCCAACTTAAAACCTTCTAGTCCTTGTATTCTTATTATATGCTCTGGATATCCTCTGTTGATATGCTGCCATTCTTAGCTATGCTGCATCTCTTGTCTCATCCACAGTGTCTAATTCTTGGCACAGAGCTTCAGGATTCTGCTCAGGATCTCGGAGATTAGATCTTGCTGTAGGTATCACCATTTCTGTTGGGATCACCGCTTCTGCTCCAAATACTAAGGAGAATGGAGTTTGGCTAGTTGCACTCTTTATTGTTGTTTTATCGGCCCATAAAACAAAGGGTAGTTCTTCTGCCCATCTTCCTTTTTTTAGCTCCTAGTCTCTTTTTCAGGTTGTTGACAATTATCTTGTTCGAGGATTCTGCTTGTCCATTTGCTTGAGGATGTATCGGAGTAGATGTGATCATTTTGATTCCCCAGCTCTTGCAAAAGTCAGTAGTCCTCTTACTTATGAACTGAGAACCATTTTCACAGATTATCTCAGGATATTCCTCTTTATGAAGGATACTACTTCTTGGTCTCTAACTTGGACAAATGCTTCAGCTTCAACCCATTTAGAAAAATAGCCAGTCATTGCCAACATAAAGACTTTTCCTCCTGGAGCTTTTGGCAACTTTCCCACTATGTCCATTCCCCAATTCAAGAATGGCCAAGGGGAAGCTATAGGATACAACGGTTCAGCTGGTTGATGTAATATATTACTGTGCCTTTGACACGCATCACATCTTCGAGAATATTCCGCAGCATCTTTCCTCATTGTTGGCCAATAGTATCCTGTTCTCAATACTTTTGAGAATAACGACCTGCCCCCAGTGTGGTTACCACAATCCCCTTCATGAATATCCTAAAGCACTTTTCTAGCTTCAGGATCTTCCAAGCATCTCAGATATGGTCCTGCAAGATATTTCTTGTACAAAAACATTATTTATAATGGTGAATCGTGATACCTTCATTCTAAATTCCTTAGGATTTTCATCCTTAGGAATGTGTCATTCCTTGAGAAATTTCATGATAGGAGTCGTCCAGGATTTAGTATCCTCATCAGGATCATGACCAGGATCCTGAACGTTGGTTACCTCCTTATCCCTAGCCTTGAAGAGATCCACGGTAAGATCCTAGGTTGGTATTTGGGTTCCCTCATCAGGATCATGACCAAGTATTGGTAGTTGGGTTCCCTAAGGTATCCTGACTGATGATCCTAGGTTGGCCAAGGCATCCGCTTCAGCATTATCTTCTCTTGGTACCTGTTCAAGTGTAAAAACATCGAAATATCCTGCTAATTTTTTGAGAATATCGAGATATTCGATTAACTTCTCACCTTTAACTGCATAGGACCCATTAAAATGATTAGTAATTAACAAAGAATCAACATATACTTGCAAACTCTTAATATTCCTGTTTTTGGCCAATTCTAATCCTGCAATCAAAGCCTCATATTCTGCTTCATTATTAGTGGCAGGAAATTCACATCAAATAGCCTGGGGTAATATGTCCCCCTGTGGTCATTTTAGTAGTATACCTAATCCTACTCCTATAACATTAGATGCACCAACAGTATATAATGTCCAGGATTCTGACGTTTCTCCTAGTTGTTGAACTTCTAATTCTACTTCATTTTGAATATCGCTACTGAAATCAGCCACAAAGTCAGCTAAAGCCTGAGATTTTATGGCATTTCTAGGTTCATATACTAGATCATAGGCACTCAACTTTACCGACCACTTAGCCATTCTGCCTGACATCTCAGGTTTCCTAAGCACATTTTT
Source organism: Helianthus tuberosus (assembly GCA_030545235.1). Lineage (NCBI taxonomy): Eukaryota > Viridiplantae > Streptophyta > Magnoliopsida > Asterales > Asteraceae > Helianthus > Helianthus tuberosus. The sequence continues at coordinate 2,812,403 of CM060402.1, forward strand.
TACAGGATAATTAGTTTTAACATGAATCCAATGTGTTTCAAAATAATTTCTAAGTTTTGTTGATGCCATTACTAGGGCTAAAATTAGTTTTTCTAAATGAGAATATCTAGTTTTAGCATCTAATAAACTTTTACTAACATAATAGACAGGATACTGCTGACCTTCATGATCCTTTACAAGGACAGCACTTACTGCATTCCCTGATACTGTAAGATACAGGGATAATGGTTCACTATCCTCAGGCTTTATTAGTAGAGGTGCGGTTGAGAGATACTGCTTCAAATCCTGCAAGGCTGCTTCGTGCTTCTCCCCCCCATTCGAACTTCTTATTTTTCTTCAGGATATCATAAAATTCCTTGCACTTTTCCGAGGATCTTGAGATAAATCTTTTTAATGCTGCTACTCGCCCCGTGAATCTTTGTACATCTTTCATGTTGGAAGGTGATTTGATATCCAAGGTGGCTTTGATCTGTTCTGGGCTTGCTTCTATCCCTCTTTTAGTCACCATATATCCTAAACTTTCCTGCCCCACTCCAAAATGGCACTTGGCAGGATTTAGCTTCATGTTATATTGATCCAGGATATCAAATGCTCCCTTAATATCCTGGAGGTGATCCTTAGCCTTCTTAGATTTTACTACCATGTCATCGATGTACACCTCCATAGTGTCCCCCAGTTTGTCTTTGAACATCATGTTTACCAATCTTTGATATGTTGCACCTGCATTTTTCAAACCAAAGGGCATAGCGGTGTAAAAATAAATACCTGTTGGTGTCATTAAGGCAGTATCCTCCTGGTCTGAAGGTTCCATCTGGATCTGCTGGAATCCTGAGGATGCATCCATGAAGGTTAACATCTCATGGCCGACAGTAGCATCCACCATTGAGGCAATATGAGGAAGAGGAAATTGGTCTTTGTGACAAGCTTTATTTAAGTCTGTGTAATCTACACAGACTCTCCATTTCCCATTTTTCTTCTGTACCACAACTACATTTGCCAGCCACCTTGGGAACTTGACCTCTCTGATCATTTTGGACTTCAATAACCTTTCTACTTCTTCCTAAATAATCATATTTCATTCTGGAGCGAATTTCCTTCTTTTTTGTTGGACAGGCTTGAATGATTTGTCAATTCCGAGCATATGAGTTATAATATCCTTGGAAATGCTTGTCATATCCTCATGCTTCCATGCGAATGTTGACATCCTGCATTTCAAAAAGTTAGTCAATTGATTTTCAATATCCTGAGGGATATTGGTTCCTACGAGCACCGAGATATCTGGATTATCCTGATCCAGGATAATTTTCTTCACATCCTGCTCTGAAGCCTCCACAATATCCTGGGCCCGTGTCCTTAATTGCTATACTGCATTAGGCTTGGTTGAGGATTTAATGGAGGATGAGTAACACTCCTTTGCTTCCTGCTGGTCACTGTCCACTTTAACAACCCCCCTAGGTGTAGGGATCTTGATGCATTGATGATAGGTTGATGGTACGGCTTTCATATCATGGATCCATGGCCTGTCCAATATGATATTATAGCAGGATAGTGAGTCCATCATGCAAAAGCGTTGCATTGAGTTGACCCCTTCAACATATACTGGTAACTTTATCTCTCCCACTGTGTTCCTAGCTTCTCCACTGAAGCCAACAAGTACAGTGGACTTTGAAGTGATATCCATTGGAGATACATTCATCCTTTTCAACGTTTCTAGTTGGATTATATTGACCGAGCTGCCATTATCCACCAGTATCCTGCGTATAAAATGGTTAGCCACATATAATGTTATTACTAGAGCATCATGGTGAGGATCCTGGACAGCATCCCTGTCATCACTATCAAAAGTGATCACTTTGTCAGTTGTGAGGGTTGTCATTCTGGTTGGCTTTTATCCTCTTTTGGCTTTAGCCTCCTTTGCATGTCTCTTAGCCGCAAAATATGAAGTCCCACAAATGCCGGATCCTCCTGAAATAAAGTTAATTATCTTGGCATCCGCAGGAGGTGATGCTGCTCGTTCAGGATCCTTCTTAGAGTCCTGACCCTTGTTCTTCTTTCTTCCCAGGAGATCTTTCAGATATCCCTTGCTCAAGAGATAACTTATCTCTTTCCTCAGGGCAATGCAATCCTCCGTAACATGTCTGAAATCCTCGTGGAAGGCACACCATTTGGACTTATCCTTCCAATCAGCTTTTTGTTGATTCTTCCGAGGCCACCTGGCTTTGTCTCCTAAACCCTGCATAGCATACATCAGTTCATGTATATTAACAGAAAAACAGTATTAAAATAATTCTGGATACTCCTCAGGATCCTCGTCTTCAACAGCATTCACTTTCTTGTTGTCATTTCTACCATATGGCTTAGAGCGATATGGTTTATACGATGATTCTGACTTCCTGTTGGTTGACTCATAGGTTGTGGATGAGTTCATCCTTTCTTGTATCTTTTTGTCATCCTCCAGTCGAATATATCTTAAAGCCCTGTTTCGAGCTTCATCCAGGTTCCTGCATGGATTCATTATAAGATCCTGGTAAAATTGAGAATCTTTTTGCAAACCTATCTTGAAAGCCTGCACAACTGTTGCAACATCAAGGTGTGGAATGTCCAAGGATTCCCGGCTAAACTTGTTCATATAATCTCTTAAAGATTTCTAAGGTCCTTGAGTTATCCTGTAGAGATCACTTGTTAACTTTTCAAAACTTCGACTGCAAGAAAATTGACTATTAAATAAATTCATTCGTTCCTTGGTCTACCTGGTTTTTATCATCGTTTCATTTCCAACTTTTCAAAAATCGTCGTCCTTCTTACTTCCTTGACTAAAAAAGATAAACCTTTTGTTTGGGGTCCTGAACAAGAGGAGTCTTTCCAAGTGCTCAAGGACATGCTTTGCAATACTCCTATTCTCACACTTCCCAATGGAAACGACGACTTTGTCATGTATTACGAAGCTTCAAACCAAGGTCTTGGTTGTGACCTTATGCAATAAACAAGGTTATCGCTTACGCGTCGAGGTAACTCAAAGTGCATGAGAAGAACTATACTACGCACGACCTTAAACTTTGTGCAGTTGTTTTTGCCTTGAATATTTGGCGACCCTACCTTTATGGTACTAAGTGTGTGGTCTTCACCAACCATAAGAGCCTTCAACACATCTTCAACGAAAAGGAACTAAACATGTGTCAACGTCTATGGGTAGAGTTGTTAAACGACCAAGACTTCGAAATTCGCTACCATCCAGGAAAAGCGAATGTAGTGGCCGACGCACTTAGTCGTATAACTCATGTCAAGAATATTCGTTGCTTCCAACTCGTCAACGATCCTCAAAACCGCATTCGCGAAGCCCAATATGCAACGATTAATGAGGGTAACCTCTTCAATGAAATACGATGTGGTGTTGAAGAAAGTCTTGAGTCTAAATCTGATGGTATTCTATACAATCTCAATTGCGTCTGGATTCCTAATCGTAATAACCTTCGAGATTTTCTGATGAAAGAGGCACACAAATCAAAATATTATATTCATGCTGGTGCTAATAAGATGTACCAAGACATGTGTTTTACGGTGTTCTTTGTATGTTGATTCAACCAAAACTCTAATGATCTCCATGTGGGAGTTATGTTGAAGTTCAGCCAGTTCCCTTTGAGTAAGTGTTTCAGAAGAAAGACTGATTATTTTGAAAGGTATTCCTTGTCCAAAAGCATTTTGTGGAACTTTTTGCTGCAAATAATAGCTCAAAAACCTTGGGAATAAAAGAAATGCAGAATTCTTCCCATCTTTAATGTTTTTCACATTATTGACCAACTCTATAAACAGTGCTTGGGAGTAGTTAAAATTTTTTTTAACGTAATTACATACCTCAAATACTGAATTTTTAATGGAATTTCATTGAAAGCAGTGGTCTTATTTGACAAAAAAGTGAGCAGGGTATGGAACAAAATTTTCATGGGCGGTGGGAAATTTGGTTTAAACATTTTTGCTTTTGTTAATTGTCCATCATAACCCCTTTCAATCAAGTCCACTTGATACTCACTTTTTGGAAAGGCAGTTTTACCTGCAAGATCATTCATTTCAAAAGTTTCTGAAATATTTGCTAGGGTTTTACCGACCAAGACACCTCCTACTTTGGAGGTGATTCCCCATGGCTAGGGGTGTTCATGAGCCGATCCGATCCGATCGGATAGAATTTTCAAAACCGAGCACACAAGTGATGCTCGTGCTGGGATTGAATTTGAATTGAGCGGATCGTTTTCGCTCGCTTTTTCTCAGCACCGAAATTAAAACATGTATAGCAAAACAAAAAAAAACTGAAATCAAGACTATTACAAGGCTGCATTCAACAAAAAAAAATCCTAACTTAATTAAAACATGTCCAACACCTTACTAACAAAAGCAATACATAACTAAAATCTTGATTCTAAAAATATTTCTCAGCTTAAACCCAGCTTAGATCCATAATGTGTTATACTCAGCTTAAACAATTTAGGCATAACATGAGCAGCTCAGATCCATAATGTATTATACTCAGCTTAAGTAATTTAGACATAACATAAGCTCAATTAAACATAAGCATAACAAAAGTATCGTTAAAACAAAAGATCACCGCAAATGTCCAAAAAGGAAAGAGCTACACTCGATTTTCTTAATATCAAATCTAGTTCATCCAAAATATAAATTACATTACCGGATCAACATAACTTAATGTTTTTAATAGAACATTAACATCACTTACACGTATTTAATAACAAATATGATTATCATAGTTTCTTCATAACTATCTAGTTTGCAGATAACTTATGACTACACATACACTATTTCATCATGACTCACTGATACAACAATACATTCATATCAATCAAGATTGTACCTCTGCTGATTTGGATCCTTTGCTAAAAGTAATCATGAGTTGAGTTGAACTTGAGCTGCGAGATTTCAGATGAGTTGAACTTGAGCAGTTGAGTAGCAGCGAGGTATTTGGATCCTCTGATGAAATTACATCAACGTTGTCCAGATATCTCACCAAATTTTCTCCCGATTCATCAATTACAGCAGCGAGATTCCATTTTTTCAGTTGAGCAGCAACGAGGTGCCGAGGTATGTGTATATGTGATTGTGGCAGCGAGATCATGTGATTGTGTGATTGTTTTAGGAATTAGGGTTAGGTTTTGGTATTGAGTTGGGCTAGTATGTTTCTTGGGCTTTTAATTTTTTGGGCTACTTATCTATATAATATATATATATATATATATTAAAATCTATAATACATTTATATTAATTATTTAATAAAATAATTCGAGTGAAACCAAGCGATCGACGAGTGAGCGGACCTTTGCTCATGCTTGGCTCGTTTTCAAATTGAACCAAGCCGAGCGGCTCATTTACAAACTGAGCGGGAATCGAATGAGCATTTTTCGGGCATTTTTCGAGCGATCCTCGATCGTCGAGCAGTTTGGACAACCCTACCCATGGCTATTTGTCTTGTTCTTGAACTTTGGCATTTGCCCAGAAATCACGTAGGGTGTCTTGATATATGGGTGTATTACAAGTGAGTCAGGTTTTGTATTTTGAAGATGACAAAGTGTCAACTATTGAATGGAACCCTATATTTTTGTTTGTTTTTTAAATGTACAGAGGTAGTTGTGGGGGTGTTTGATGATAAGAGCCATGATTGGAAGTAGAAAATTTGTGAATGGTTGAAGGAGAAACGAGAAAGAAGATGGTAACCGCTTTGGAGAATTTTTGAATTCGATACGGTAGTGAAAGCTCTATTTGGGATTTGATCAGGGTTTTTATAAGAGGGAAAAAGCGAATGCTGACGTGGTAGTGGTTTCAAAGATCTGACAGTTAACATCTGCCCACGTGGCAACCTCTGATGAGAAAGTGGATGATAGTTTTTTGGAAACCACTGTTGGGCAACAAAAGTGGTTGGGAACAGTGTATGTAATATCAATGGCTGATTTTTGTCTATCTATAACAACCCTAGAAAAACACCCTATAACGCTCCGTAAACGAGAAACCAGACCTATATAACATTAATTTTAACAAAAAAATGAAAAAATAAAAAATAATATACCTGTCGTGGGCCGCGGCATGTTTGACGAAAGTCGGTTGAGGAGCGCGACGTAGTGTTGCTTGCAGGTCACCCTTTGTGCCACGTGTCGTGACATGTGGCGAGCCTAGGGGCCACCCGGCAACCCTAGCCGTAGCTAGGGTGCCCTCGCGGGTCGCGAAAGGAGAGGGTGGGGGTGCTCGCGGGGCGCAACAGGCTCCCGAAATTTGTATAAATTGAGCAGAGGTGCGGCAATTCAACTCGTTCAACATTTTCTTTGTCTCTCAGCCTCTATAATCCAAAAGTATACCCAAAATACCCCCCCCTAAAACACAAAGCTCTGCCCCGTTGTAAGTATTTTAACCCCCGATCACTAATTCGATACCCTGTCCGATTGATCTAGAACTTGGCGACGCATGTCAAGGCTCCGCATGACTAAGTACATTGGGTTCTGTCTCGAATGTATTTAAAAGTTGAATTTGGGTTATTTTACTAACAAGCGTGCATTGTATATTTTAATAGGATCTCAAGAAAATTATCCAAAAATATCACCAGGAAGCCCGTAGAAAAAATATAAATTTACAATGTGAGTCATTTCTCTTTTTCTCACAGTTTGTGAGTCATTCTCTTTTTCTCACCGTTTGTGAGCCATTATTTAAAATGTTTAACAAAACCCTAAATGTTTATCAATTACAATTAAAGTGATTAAGTCTTTGTTTTCTACAATTACAGCCGGTTTGTGGGTTTTGTATACACTACTAGTCAAGCTACTATTGGACAAAGAGTTAGCCGGTAGTAATATGACCATAGTCATGGAACTGCCAACATGAAAAATACTGAATGAGTGATTGGGTAGATATAAACATTGTAATCGCTATTAATACTGTAAAGTTATAATAACTTATTTTAATAAACTGGAATGTACTCGCCTTTAATTCTTGCTGATAAAATATTTTTAAAACGTGTTTCAGGTAATTTAATGTGAAGCTATAAGAAGCCAGCTATGGAGCACTGAAGGCTTAAAAAAAGTGGCTTTAAACTACCTGAATAAAAGAAGAAATTATATTTTCAGCAACCTAGGTTTTATCCCTATAAAAATATTATAAATGAAATCTGAGTTTTATCCCATTTGTTTAATATAAAAGTTTTGTGTTTGAAACTCTAAAATTTATTTCCTAACTACGATCCTGATGTCTCATTTCCACTACCAAATTAATAAACACTGATACCACCGGCACTGGCTTCACGGCTCACGCTCTCGGGATGGGGTCGGGGCTGCGAAAGAGGGTGGTATCAGAGCCACTGGTTTAAGCCATTTAGGTGTTCTTTTAAATACCTAAATTTTAAACAATTGTGTTAGAAAATATCCATAACCTCTATGTTATTCTGTGTAAATATGTATATTCTTATTTTATGTTATTTTGACAACTCTCTTAGTTTACAGTATGAGTGGTCAGGGTACTTCTGATGCTTATCGTCACCTACCTCATTTTCCCATGGATGAAGGAACATCCCAGCCAACGTCCGGATACGTAGCCGAGTCCGAGGAAATCTTTGTTTCTAAAGCCAAATCCGAAGAACCTTTTCCCCTAAGAAAAGAGGATGGTTTAGTAGAGAAAAAATGGAAAGGAGAAAAAGAATGAAAAAATCCAACAACAACGAATGCTAAATAGAGCTGAGAGAGATACCCAAAATCAAGTAGCTAGACCTGTATGGGAAGAAGAATTGGATAGACAACTAGCCAACTTTCATATGTTTAGAAATGCAAAAGGAGAAATTTCCCTCAACCAAGTAGCAGTACCAGAACCACAATTACTACCATTATACCCTGACCAACCTATGAACCTAGAAACGAAATACCCAGGGTACCAGTCCCAAATCTTTAGAACAATGGTGGAACAATGATTGGGCCTTTCAAAATGCAGTGAATGACCCATATATGCCATATGGAGAACCTGTACCAGTTTACCCGGAACCTATACCAGCCCAAATGCCATCCATGACCCCTGAAAACGTAGCTGAACTTCGCCAATATGGTGAAGAGTTGATTGAGGAGGGAGACAGGATACGCCAAATCGGGGAAAATCTCGTCAGGAAGTACGACGAGAAGGAGATGCAGTATTAGAAAGCCGATATATATATATATATATATATATATATATATATATATGAAAAGAGTAAAAGTTGCAATGATCGACGCTTTTGGTTCAATATGCTTGAATGTTTGTTTATTTTATTCTGTGATATTAATACCTGATACTGTTTACAATTCAGATAAACAAGTGGATAAGAGTGCTATAGAACACATAGTAGCCCAAGGAATCATAGATGTCATGCCCTATATTATCGACACTATTAATAAAAAGGCAGAAAATAATTCCATAATCGGTAGTAAACATACTCCCAACGAACCAAGTCACAACGTGAATGGAAATCACGGACTATTTATCTAAGCTCTGATTCCAAAAAGAAGGAGAACCATCTAATATGGTTATTCTTATAAAGAAATCTTATCATGTAAACCTATAGAATTCTCAGGCAATGAAGGAGCCATTTCAGCCTTGCGCTAATTTCTTTATGCTTCTAATCCTGTAAACCGATAGAAAAGACAGAAGCAGTTTTAAAAATAAGTAAATGGGTATATGAGGATAAAATCATGTATGCTTCTAATTTTTTTAAGAATGCAGCCTCAGAGTGGTGGAATAACATTCTCTAGTCAAAAGGAAGTGATAGGGTTTACAGTATGGAATGGAACAACTTTGAGGAAATAGTTGAAGGGAAATTTTGTCCTCCTCATGAAAAGGAACAGATTGCTAATAAATTCCTAAATCATAGAATGATTGGAATAGATTGTTGGGAATATACTGTCACACCCCCAAAATACCACATGCAGAAAACCCGCAAGGTGTGTGATGTACCAGGATCCAGCCACTAATCACATTGAACTAATAACGGGATAATAAATAAAAATTTCCATTCATTAAGATAATGTATTTCAAAACATAGCTTAAAACCCAACTCATTCAATGGAAGCATAATTCATTGTTTAAGTATCTCAATAATCCAAATATAAGAAGTTAAATAAACTCGTCACGTGTTTCCATGCATCACAACCCATAACCACTCCGTAAATTCCAGACAGCAAGTTCCACACCTAGGAATCTAACGACCTGTAAGCATATAGTCAAGTGTGTCAGCATAACGCTAGTGAGTTCACAGTTTGTTAAAACATTTAGTTACCAAGTACTAGCTTAAAAACATGTTGATAATAACCCGAGTACCGCAAGATGTTATCAGTTTGTTTTCCCTTCCCCAATGCCTATCAACATTGGTCGAGTGGTTAAGGTCATTAGTTCACGCCTGTCCTCCCCGGTACGGTGTGAGGGTGCCAAACCTAATAGCGCTATCAATTAATAACCCCGTTGCCTTCTTGGCAACTAGTTCGGTAGTAAGATGGGACATAGGGTTATAGTTTTGAGTGTATTATCCAACATCGAATCTAAACCCAGTAAAACCAACATTCCTCCCCAGAATGTTTACCCGTTTGTCCCTCCCCTGGACACATGCTTGTGTAAGAGAGAAGTGAACTCACCTTAGGTTTGCTCGGTAAATCAAGATACGTGTTCAAGTTGATCAATCAGAGCCTATGATGTTTACACACACTCAATTAGTTTGTATACAATTCACTTATCCATGTAGGTATTCTAGCACTATAACCAAATAGACATGTTTCAAGTTGCACATAGCCTTCACATAGACAAAAGTATGTCGGTCGCACACTCCACTGTGCGATCCAATAACATATAGTCCGAACCAAAAGGGCACGGCCCATTAACATGAGCCCATTCGAGGAGTATGGCCCACACACATGTGTGCGACCGGAGTGTGCGACTCGATACCACTGTGCGGCCCAACGGAGCTCCCAAACTATACTACAAGAGTGTTCGTTTTAAGCCCAATTAGGTGTGCGGTTCATGTGAAGCCCAAATATACGACAAGCCCAAGTGACTGTGCGGTCTATTCCAGGTGTGCGACTAAGCAGTTTTTAGTTATTCATTATGTAACTAAGTACATCCAGTTCATGAGTGAGTTCATGAGTGTGCGACGTACACTGTGCGAGTTCTATTGTACTCCAAATTAACATTCCATGCAGATCAAACAATATAGTTTTGCAATGATCCTTCATTATTTTATAACCATACAAACCCCTAGTTCTTACATACCATCAAAGATCATCAAGACTAACATACATGCGACCCTAATTCGTTGATTAACATCACGACACATCCTAATCGGATCTAACTAGTTTGTTGTCACAAGAAATTTGTTCGACGCTATTATCATGCCTGAATTATTTAACATCAATGATTATCGACCACATCATGCAACTTTAACCCGTAAATCACATCATGCACAGCTTGTATAACATCCTATGATCAAGATTAATTCATCAACATGCTACCTCATGCTTTGATCTCCTATGCACCTATATAACATGATACGTAATACACATATTCAAGAACAATTAGGGTTTGAATCAACTTAGAGACAGACATACTCACCGAGTGCTAGGAGTGAGGGTTCTTGTTTCGAGAAGAAAGAGTCCCGACAGGGTTGGATGGCCGTTGATCCGAGAGAGGGAGGAGGAGGAGAGGTCGCCGTTCAAGGTAGGATAAATTAGGGTTTGATGTCTTGTGTAATTAGCAACTAAATGAGAACCCTCAATCATATACGTAACACCACTAATGGTGTTTGGGATCGGGCTCGGTTTGGGCTTAAAATGTGTGGCCTGTGATTAAAAGAGCACCAAAGTGAGGAAGTATGCGGTCATGAGGAGGGTGTGCGACCTAATCACAAGTGCGACCGTCCTAGCTAGCTTAACACTCTGTATAACACCACTTATAACATTCAATCATAACCAATTAATAAGTCTATCACAACGTTCACCTACTTTTAATGTATAAAGAAATGTGAAAAGAAATGATACGAAGTTTAAAGGTTTCAGAATTACATGATGCTAACCTTGAAAGTTTGGGTCGTCAGATCATCCCCAACTTGAAAGAAATTTCATCCCGAAATTTGATGAGAAATATCAGAGGGGTGAAGTGATGGATCAAGATGACTGTGAATTTTCCTCAAGTGCCACATCATCCCCAACTTGAAAGGTAATTTCGTTCTGAAATTCACCAGTTATATCTGGATTTGATTCAGCAGTTTTAACAATTGAGGATACTTGAGCTTCATTTGATCCTCGCGTTCCCACGTGAACTCTGGTCCACGTCTTGAGTTCCAACGAACTCTCACGATTGGAATTCAACCGTGTTTACGAATTTAACTTCCCGGTCCATAATTTCAATAGGTTCTTCCATAAACTGCAACTTATCGTCGATTTTCAGTTCTTGCAAAGGTACCACAAGTGTTTCATCGGATAAACAATTCTTTAAGTTTGAAACATGAGAGGCACCGTGAACGTTATCAAGTTCATCAGGTAGCTCAAGTTTGTAAGCCACTTTACCGATTCTTTCTAGAATTTTGAATGGCCCAACGTAACGTGGATTGAGTTTACTGTGGTTCCCAAAGCGTACCACACCCTTCTAGGGTGAGACTTTCAACATAACACGATCTCCTACGGCGAAATCCAAAGGTTTCCTATGCTTGTCGGCGTAGCTTTACTAGCGATCACGTGCTGCCGCCATTTGATTTCTGATCTGAACAATCTTCTCAGAGGTTTCTAACACAAGTTCAGGATGCGTGATTTGGCTATCACCCACCTTAGCCCAACAAAGAGGAGACCGGCATTTCCGTCCGTACAATGAATCGAACGGAGCTGCCTGAATACTGGAATGGTAGCTGTTATTGTAAGAAAACTCTACCAAAGGCAAGTGTCTTTCCTAACCTTTACCAAAATCAATTACACATGCTCGCAGCATGTCTTCAAGTGTCTGGATGGTTCGTTCTCTTTGGCCATCTGTCTGGGGTGATAAGTAGTGCTCATGTGTAGACGTGAGCCAAAAGATTTGTGCATTGCTTGCCAAAATCGGATATGAAACGCGGATCACGATCATAGATGATAGAGGTTGGCATCTCGTGCCTAGAAACCACCTCTTTTAAGTAGATGCTAGCAAGTTGTGAAAACTTGTCTGTTTCCTTGATCCCAAGGAAGTGCGCGGATTTCGTCAGACGGTCAATGATCACCCAAATGGTATCGTTTCCATTTTGAGTTCTTGGAAGCCCGGTGAGAAAGTCCATGGCAATCTGTTCCCATTTCCACAAGGTTATTTCTGGTTGTTGAAGCAACTAGACAGTTTTTGGTACTCAACCTTGACTTTCGCACACGTCAAGCACTTGCTCACATACGTTGCTATGTGGGATTTCATTTTCGGACACCAGTATAAAACTTTTTGATCCTGATACATCTTAATAGAACCCGAATGAACAGAGTATCGAGACTTGTGTATTTCGTCCATCACAAGCTCTCTAAGGTTACCGTATAAAAGGACCCATATTCGCTCCATGAAATAGCGAATACCGTCGGATTTCTCCATAAGTTGCTCTCCGGACCCTGCATTGCTTCAGCTTTAAGGTTTTCTTCCTTCAAAACTTCAGTTTGGGCAGAACGAATCTGGTCAGGTAGGTTAGATTGGATGATGAGCTGCAAAGCTCCTACACGTTTAGGTTTCGTTTCCTTGTGACTAAGGGCATCAACTACAACGTTAGCTTTGCCCGGATGATACTTGATTGCAATATCATAATCGTTTAAGGGCTCCACCCAGCGACGCTGTCGCATGATCAACTCTTTCTGATCAAAGATATGTTGAAGGCTCTTGTGGTCGGTATAAATAGTGCATTTAGTACCGTACAAGTAGTGCCTCCAGATTTTCAACGCAAAGACCACGGCTCCCAACTCCAAGTCTTGAGTCGTGTAATTCTTCTCGTGAATATTCAACTGTCGAGAAGCATAAGCTATAACTTTCTCGCGTTGCATCAGCACGCAACCGAGACCCTGAATAGAAGCATCATAGTACACCACGAAATCTTCGGTACCCTTAGGTAAGGACAAGGTTGGTGCACTGCAGAGTTTTTTTATTCAAAAGTTGGAAGGCATCTTCCTGCTTTGTTCCCCAAGAATATACAACGCCTTTCTACGTCAACCGGGTGAGAGGCTGAGCAATCCTTGAGAAATCATTAATAAATCTGCGATAGTATCCGGCGAGACCAAGAAATTGTCGCACCTCCGTAGGAGTCTTTAGTGCCGCCCAATTCTTGATGGAATCGATTTTTGCTGGGTCAACGTGTATTCCCAACTCGTTGACTATGTAACCAAGGAAGTGTACTTCCCAAATCAAGAAGTCGCACTTAGAGAATTTCACGTAAAGTTGCTCCTTCCTCAGGAGCTCTAAGATAAGGTGCAAGTGCCGCTCGTGGTCCTCCTTGCTCTTAGAGTATACCAGAATGTCATCGATAAACACAATGAGGAAATCGTCGAGATAAGGTTTGCACGCACGGTTTATGAGATCCATGAAAACCACTGGTGCGTTAGTTAGCCCGAATGGCATGACCAGAAACTCGTAATGGCCGTACCGTGTCTGAAAAGCCGTTTTAGGGACATCCTCCTCACGGACTCTCATCTGATGGTAACCCGATCTTAAGTCAATTTTTGAATAGAATCTTGACCCTTACAACTGGTCAAACAGATCATCGATGTGCGATAGTGGATAGCGGTTCTTGAGTTGGTATAGGCCAATGGCCTGTAGTGCAGACGAAGTAACAGATGCATAAGAGGAAGCATCTGAGTCGGTATCTGCATCAGAAGAAATATCGATCACCGAGACCACTAGTGATGCAATGTCTAAGATAACCACATCGTGAACTTCTCCGTCTCCCAAATCAGCATCCATGTGATCCACCGGAATCACTGGAATGACGTCGTCATCATCGTCGAGGTCGATGATAAAAGGCATGACATTAGGTGGAGCGACGTCAAAAGGTATAATCTCGACTATATGTTCACCCTCTGGGTGACCCAAAATAACTATATCGTTGAGTATAGGGGGGATTGCTAACACATCATCATCGATGATCTCGCCAAGAAGTACGAATGGTTGGAAGTCGTCCATGTCGCTGTCAGATGTAGAGTCGCTGTCAGATAAGATGACCTGAACCTCCAGCACGAAGTCATCGTCGGATACAATCTCCATGGGGTCTACGTCGTCGTATACATTACTACCTTCAGATGAAGACATGGTGACCTGAGAAATAAGTTGTTCGACACGTATGATTATTTGTTACTTTACATATATACACGAAATGTATTTTTCACATAATGTTAATTTTAAGTTATCCTAATTGAGTTGTGTGGATTAACTTAAAGTTGCATGTCTACCATTTAGATGACTAAGACACTAATGTCCTTGCTTAATTTGAATGAGATGAATTCTTGTTGAAAATGGACCATGAAAAATGTTTATGCAAATGAAAACATTTGTTTGTGTTTAAATGGTTTTCGTGAGAGATCCCTAGTGATTGTAGACTTAGACTCGAGAAAGAATCCTGGTTCACTACAATCGATGCTCTGATACCAAACTGTCACACCCGCTCAATGCGGAAGCGCGAGGTGTGATCTGTATGGTTTTCATTGCATAAATATCGATGTACATGAACAAACTATATGAATAAAACATACTCCATTGCCATTACATAAGTGTTTCAAAACATTACAACATAAGTTTAGTGTTTTGGTTACAAACCATTAACATAAAAGTAAAGTGTTATAGTTCATACATCAAAATGAAAATAAACTACTAAGGTTTAAACCCTCATATTGCCGCAAAGAGGCGGAATATAACAGTTAAACCCTCCAAAAGATGGCATGGAGTTCTGGTACTTGTTATCTTGACTGAGAATCCCGACATGGTCCATTAATTCCCTGAAATACATGTTAAGTTTGGAAAACATCAACAAAAGTTGGCGAATTCATGCAGTTTAGTTGTAAAAGATGTATTTTAAATGTAAGTTGTAGTATGTAAAGCGTCAATGAAATCGTTGATCATTAATGTTTTGCAAGGACATTAATATGTGTGACGAAAAAGGAAGCAATCCAACCCTAGACGATTTTTATGTCGATTCCTATCGACTGGGACACAAAAGTACTCTTCCGTATGGGTCCACGACCAAGAGTGCGGCTCGCCAAAACCCATTAGATCTAACCACATGTACCTAGGTCCAAACTGGATTAATGGTGCTTAGATGTATAACCCTAATTCGCACATGATCTAAGGTGTTTCATTCCCTAACTTTAACATACGATTGAACATGTATTTTCCCCGATAGTTGTAAAGTTGTAAAACATTTAAATGAATAGGGGACATGAACTCACAGTATTGCGTCCGTGAATGATAATTGTTTGTGATCTTACGCGTGGTCGTCTTGAACAATGTTGCTACCTACAAATGTTCTTATATTTGTTAGACACTTCGGTCTTTGTAAATGACTTGAGTACAAGTCATGTGTCTTAAATATGTGTAAGACTTGTATGTCTTTATTGTTCGTTGAACTGTGTATTAGATGAATGAATTGTTAAACTGTTATATATATATATATATATATATATGTAATCTTGTATCTAGTGAGTTGCATCATCGGGTCTTGTTATCTTGATTTCGTTTCTAGTATAAGTAAATTGTATAATTGTAATTTTTACCAATTATATGTCATTGGGCTTAGCCTAAGAATTCATGTTATTGGGCCAAAATAGTGTTGGGCCAAAATAGTGTTGGGCCAAATAGTGTTGGGCCTCAATATTGTTGGGCCTAAATAGTGTTGGGCCAAATAGTGTTGGGCCAAATAGTGTTGGGCCTAAATAGTGTTGGGCCTAAATAGTGTTGGGCCAAATAGTGTTAGGCCTCAATAGTGTTGGGCCTCAATAGTATTGGGCCTAAATAGTGTTGGGCCTAAAAAGTGTTGGGCTCAAATGTTATTGGGCTTAATGTTATTGGGCCTTTGCCCAAATGTTTGGTTTTGGGCTTAGCCCATGAGTCTTGATATTGGACTTAGCCCATGTATTTATGTTAAGCCCAATTAGGATGATAAGCCCATTTGTAAAATAGCCCGTTTGTTATAAAATAAGCCCATGTGTTAAAAATATATTCTTTCATTTTTATAAAAATTACTAAGTATAGGCTTTTTAGTTAAAATAATACATAATAGTTTTTATAAGTTTCAAAACATCCGAATATTGTTGTCGGTGATTTGTATGTATTCTCGTCGAAAGATCACCTAAACGTCGTAGTAACTCCTCGGAATGGCGATATGTTCACAGATTCGCCCGTCGTCCGTTTTGACCATAAGTTGTGTTTGAAAGCTCGGAATGTCCGTAAGTCGTTTTTAAGGTGTATTTAAATGTAGTCTTGTAAGACTTTAGTCGAAATGTACATTGTGTTCATTTGTACCACTGTATTCAAGTTCCTAATTATCATATATATAACTAATACAACCAAATAACACATAGCACATAAGTTGTTAAGTTAACTAAATATATATTTTCTCAAAAATATATATTTATAACAAACTTTGCTTTTTATAAAAACTACTCTTTAAAACCTTTTTAATCTAATAAAGATTTTGTCAAAAATAATAGTTTTTATAACTTATGATTTTTAAGAAAACTTGGCCATATTTTATTAGAAATATGGACTTTGCCATGCTTAATAAAACATATTTTTTTCTTATAAAATCACCACTAATCTTCTCATATTTTTCTTAATAAAAACATATGAGATTTATAACATAAACTTATCAAGATGAAATCATAATCATGTAGGGTTTTGGTATGATCTTTACATATGTTTACTAGTTCAAAAATCATACTTTACTTCTAGTTTTAACAAGCCTTTTATAAAAACCCATCTTGTATGTTTCTTTTTATAACTTTGTAAAAGTATTATTTTTGGTTAAAAACCTTACCTACTTTAACAAAATCAAAGATTATGATCATCCATCTAAACATTTATGTTTAACAAAACCCTTAAACATTTTCATGTACACTTGTTAGATTATGTTTTTAAACATCATCTAACAAGTTATTTGTATGCTAATCATCAAAACTAGATCAAATATGCAAGTAATCATCATTAAATCACAACATAAATACACTTTTATATCATGATTATTATTTTACTTCTTTGTATTTTCATATTATTTTGTATGATTGTTTTAGTTATAACTTGTTCTTTAAACAATAAATACATAAATAAGTATAAAAAAGAGATTTTAGAAGCTTACTTCTAGCACTAATGGCTAGGGATGATCTTGATGATGATTAAGAAAAGAAAAATGATGATCTTGATTCTTGTGAGCTCTTAGATGGATGAGAAAGCTTGCTTCAACTTGTGTATGCCTTAGATCTTCTCAAGTTCCATGAAAATGCATCTTGATCATCATGAAAGTGGCTTGAAAATGAAGATGGGGGAGGGGGTTTCTTGACCGAAAATGGGGTGTTGTTGGGAGCTTTTAGTGTTGTGAAGATAGGAGGTGAAATGTATGAATGAAAGGGTTAGGAAATGAAGGTAACTAGTTGCTACAATGATCATCTTTCACCACTTGCATCAAGTTGCAACAAGAGGTAAAATATCTAGATATTATGGTAACAAGTTGAAAGAAAAGTGGGGCCCACAAAGGGTGTTGCAACCGTGAATGGGGGGGGGGGTCCCCTTTGTTTTTGCTTCTTGATTTACCTAGTAAAAGTGTTAGAACTTTTTAGGTAATTGTTTAGGAAATGAGTAAGTATAAGTGTTTAAGTGTTTAGAGGGTGTTAAATGATCATTACTAGACCATAATGATCCAATTAACACTAGATGACCATTAAAAAAAAGATTTGATATTGTTCGGACATTCGTTTCGAATTGTTTCGGTTAGATGTTATTTGAACGCTAAGTTGCTTAACTTGTGTGAATTGATGTAGTTATTGGCTCGGATGATACCCGAATGTATCCTCACATGAATTCTATGTTAAATAGCATTTTTACATGTCGTAAAAATATTAGAAAGCTGATTTCTGCAGAATTTCTGCGGAAAAGTGTTGAAATCGTCGCTTTTAGTGCTTTTCGGGCAATTTTTAGTGTAATCGGACTTCGGAAAGGTTTTAAATCAAACCCTTGCATTCCTAATTAGGGTTTAATATATATTAGATGTTGTACTTTCGTCTAAGTCCTAAAGATGTCCTTTAGATGATTTCTGCGGATCCTGCGTTTTCGTTAGAATACTAGCTTATTAGGTGCTTTTCTAGTTGTTTCGATGCATTGTTTAAACTGTTTCAAATGTACTTAATAAAAATGAATCATATGCATCCTAAGTAAGTATTCCATGAGTATTCTAAGTGTATGTCGCAAAATACGCAGTTCGGGTGTTCAAAATGCATAAAATGTAGCTAAAAATGAGCATTTTAAGTGTAAGAAAGTTACCGTAAAGTGGCAATTGTCACAAGACGTCCGGTTCGAGATTATCATTAACATCATATGATTTCCAACTCTATATAGATTTAATCACTCTACGCATATGAGCCGATTGCATGAACACTACTTCTATTCGGTTCTTACCCATCTAAATCAACATCAAGCATTTATCAAACCCTATGATGATCGAACAGTTTGTTCATCATAACACTTTTAAGCATCAAATCTCGAATAACATATATTCAATCATACAACAAGCATCAACCATAACAAAATCAAATAATGACATGACACTAACCGGTTAAGAGAGTAGAACGAGGATGATCCGAACAAGAAGGTCTTCGATGGAAAGGGGGTGTTTGCCGTCGGCTTCGAGAGAGAGGGAAGAGATAGTAGGGATTGTGTGTTTATAGTGTTTAGCAAATATGAGGAAAGAAAACCCCTTAAGGGTTATGGGTATGTGTATTGATGGAGAGTGTGAAACCCGTGCCTTAAAGTGTATTTTATTATGTGTTTTAATGCGTTTTACGTGATTATATGTCTCGAATGTGATAACCACGAGTGTTCGTGTGTTTTACAGGTAAATCGCTTAATTCGGTTAAATTAGAGAACTTAGTGATGAAACGGAACAAGCACAGATGATTATTGAAGAGGTATCACGTAAACGGGAACTTGTTCGGGTCGAAAGATAGCTCAAAGGAACAAGAAACGAGAAGAGATATGTTTACAGAAACAACGAACCGTAGCCTATGGCTTACGGTCCGTAGGTTACGGTTGGACTACATAAGCAACGTGTGTTGGGGAAAAGAATTAAAAGGGTTACAAACACTAGGTCTTACAACATCACGTGGTTAGAAAATTTAGTGAACATCATATCATCATTGGAGCTACATCTTTGATTGGAGAATTTTGATGGAAAGTCAACAACATGATCATCACAAAACATCAAAAGACATCACGTGAGGATTTGCTTTAAAAAGAATCAAGTCATCATCATCAAAGGAATACACGGGTCGCAGACTTGAGAGGGGATTTATTTTTCAACATTACTTCCGATCACGTTAATTTAATATCACATGGACCAAGATACATCACCATCATATTAATTATGGGGGCCAATATTAGTAATCATCACGTGAGCATAAGAGTTTGACGGCAGACTTGTTAGGATTGGGCCAAAAGTTAATGGGCCACATATGGGGCGGCACTTGTTGACTAGGGAATTTATTTTTGGGCGGCCCATGCAAGACTTGGCGGCTGACTAGAGGTTGCACGTGAATAAAGGTGAAGAACATAATCATCATATCGACGGCATAGGGAGATCGGCTGAGCAGGAGATACGAAGATCAATCAACCAACATGAGCGGCTAGTATTTTATGGTTTCCTCTGGATGGAGGGTTTTGTAAGTTAATTGATACTATGTGTTTGATACAATCGTTTTAACTTGGTGATCTAAGCATTCGATGCTTTTTACCTTGATTTGATTTATTGGTCTTAAACAGTTACGTTTATTTAAACCTTAATTTCTAAGCATTCAGTTCCCGAGAGTTCTAGTAATTGGGATATATTTGATATGGGGTTAGGGTTTGTAATTGTAATTGATAATCATTCGATAACCTCCCGTTATGTATTGACCGGAGTACTTAGTCGTTGGTTATCACAATTAGTTAATCAAAAGTAACACCTATGTCTATGTAGGTCACGATTAAACACATAGTTGAAGCTAACTGTAAAACCTGAAATCTGGAGGAACCATCTTCTCTCCTATTGATTTAATTCTCTATTTTTATTCGTTAACCTAGATAATTCTCCTAAACAATCAAACCATCAATTGAATTTTACTTTTTAGCATTAGTTAATTAATACTTAACATCATAACACTTTCCACAATCCTCCTCTGGTTCGATATCCGACTTACTCTAGCTACTAGTTTATTTCGGTTTTTGCATGTCACTAACGATAGACATCAAAATGGCGCCGTTGCCGGGGAGCTAGTGCGCTTAGTGCTAGTTTACTTTTGTTTGTTGTTTTCGTTTTGCATAAAAATTAAATTTAAAAAAATCCAAATATATTTCTTTCTAGTTAGTTTTTATTTTATTTTATTTTTTGTTTGTTCAGTACTACTGTTAGTTTGTTATTTATACAGAAATAATGGCATCGAAATATGATTATGACCCATGCTCATGTTGCGGGAGCTATTATCACTGGGCTCAAGATTGTCCACATTCTGAACAAGGGTACTACCAACCGGATTATGGCTCCAGAGGATATCAAAACTACAATCAATCCGATAAAGGCAGGGACAGGCATAATCGTAACCCAAATTCAGATTTCTTGGAAGAGTATGGTTACTAGGGCAATGATTATTTTCAAGAACGTGATCAAGTAGGTTTCGCTAAAAACTCCCCAAATGAGGTGGATAAGATGTTAGAAGTAATCAACACCATCGTCAAGCGTTTAAAGGAAATCTACCAGTCTTTCGATGAGCAACAGAAGATCAATGAATCACTTGCCCAACAAATTGGACAGCTAACTGACCAGTTTAATGAATTTTTAGAAAGAAAATCTGAGAGGTTGGAGACATTAGAAGAAATGCCAGTTAAGGAAGTAACTCCGGTAATAGCAATGGTTGACGATGTTGCTTCAGGGTTCAAAGAGAATATTTCCATTGCTACAGTTAGTATGGTTGAGGATGTTAGATTGGAGAAAGATAGAGAGTTAGGAGAACCGCTTATCCCAATCCAACTTGGGGATTTCAAGACGGATAACGCTTTATTGGATTATGGAGCTAGAGTGAGTGTTCTTCCAGGGTATGTTTATGACAGATATGAATTGGGTCCATTGCAACAAGTTAATGCTTCTATGGTGTTAGTTGAATACTCACGAAAGAGGCCCCGAGGGATTTTGAAGGGATTGACTGTCAAGGTGGGTGATTTTTATTACCCAGAAGATTTTGTTGTGTTGGATGTTGAGCTATATATAGAGAAGGAACAACAGAGAGTGATACTTGGTAGACCGTTCTTGGCCACTGCAGATGCTCAAATCAGTTGCAGGAATGGTACAGTTGATATGACCTACGGGAGCCGTAAGCTTTCTGTTGATTTTCTTTCACATTCTTTTGATTATTCTCTTACAAATACTTGTCCATGGTCTTTTGTTACTAACAAGAGCCATTCTCCAATGTGTGACGATGTCCCGTAAGAGAGTGTTGCTATGATTGACAAGTCGAAGGATGAAAAGGTCGTGAAGGCTAAAGTGGTCAAATCACCGTGGTGGCTCAAGATGAGAAACAAAAAGCGTTCAGTCAAGTTAGAAAAGGAGTCACCAAAGGATGCAACCAAATCCAAGAAGAGACCACATGAGGTGAATATGGGTGAGTTCTCACAGTTGAAGGAAAAGAAGAAGCCTGCGAGGAAAACTAAGGGTGAATTCTCACAGTCGATGGATTTCAATAACCCGGATCATTTGGATGCCATATGGAATGACGGATGGCAGTGGGATATTAACCATTCACCAGTACAAGTGTTCTTTGCACGAGAGATGCCATTTAAACCACCTTGAGCATATCAGGTATGGTCTGGCTGAAGACCTATAAACTTAGCGCTCTCGGGAGGCAGCCCGAGGATGTAGAGTAGTGTACTTTGTTGGTTTCATTTTGGTGTGTTTGTGTTTTGACAGGTTCTACGATTCAATCATCATGGACGCAATAATTCAATTGTGGAGATGTTTTGCAACATCCCCGGTGAGATCTCAAAGAATCTATGAGGGGCGTATGTTCCGGTTAGATCACAATAGTTACACCGCCACAGCCACACTTGTTTTCTGATCAGGTGCATGTGTTTATCTATCCTGTGTTTTATTTTTTTTTATGTACTTGGTGGTGTGAAATTTTTGTGTTGGGAGTGGTTTCTTTGTGTTGAGTCGTCTAGTTATTAGCCGTTCATGGTTTGCGGGTGGTATCTCTCGAGTTTAGACTATAAATTGCACCATACATTGGGGACAATGTCTCCCAAGTGTGGGGATGCGCTAACTCGAGAGAGGGTTGGTAAGATTGTTGATTTTAAATGCTTGAATGGTTATAAATTGCTAAAAATTGATAAATTTTGACAATTTTTGTTTCTCGAGTATGTTTGAACTTCATGAAAACCAACATTTTCAATTGCTAAAGGGTTCCTACTAATATTAAACTAACTTAGATCTCTAGTCATGGTTGTCCCTTTAAGTTTCATGAGAGTATATCTAACAGTTGTTTTAGAGAAGAATTAAAAAGAGATGCCTAACTAGGGGTAACATGCTTTAGGAATTACACATGCTATCGACATATCACAGTAGATCCTAGTCTTTTCAGCTATGGCACCTTACATGTGTTAGTCAAACCCTTTAACACAAACATTTATTTCACTTCCCATATCATGCAATTTCTCTTTTTGGCTTTTTCATTTTTCAAATGTTTTTGTATTTTTCTCATTTTCTCCCCCTAAAACAATACATATTTACAGCAAACTCTTTTTGTATTTTCTGAGTTTTCTCCCCCTAAACTCTATATCTATCTATATGTTCCTCTCCCCCCCCTAAATTTGTGCATAAATCTTGTATTTTTGCGCAAATTTACCATCTACTAGAGAAAGGACACTATATATACAAAATAATGAACTAAGAAAGAGAAAACAATTTTTTTTTAAACCGTTCTGTCATTAGATTGAAGACTAATCAATATTCAAATCAAAGTACTGAATTTAAAAGGTACCTTTTGCTGATCATTTCTTACTTCTGTTATCTCCTCCAAAGGAAACATATCATCTGTAAAAAAAAATTGAACTTTTTGCAACAGTGAAATGTTACCCGTTTTTATCTCTGGAACAACCGCTATCAACATTCTAGAGATCAACAGCTCCTCCTTGGTTGTTCCTGAAAAGTAAGGAGATTAGTAAGACATTGGTACCCAGGCCATCGTGGTCCTGGGATTTCCTGAAGCATCAAAATAAGATACTTCCTTCAAACACAAGTCCCCTTTCGTTTCAAAAATTGGAGATGTAGCTGCTTTTTGTTTTGCTCTCCAAATTTGTTTAGGCTTTTCTAGTTTCTTAGATGCCTTTGGCAAAACAGTTGGCTTATCAACCTTGTTATTTTTCGAAATTTGTGTAGGTTTCAAAGCTTGTTTTCTTTTTGCTTTAGCAGCATTCCAATCCCCATCAGAAGGTTTAACCTTGGGATTCACATTCTTCATTGCCTTAGGTGAAGATACCTTCATTGGCTTAGAATGGTAGTTCTCCTTTGGTGTAACCCTCCGATTTTGCATATAATATGGTACGTAGGGACAATGTGTGCAGTTCCGAGCTATGTGACCAGCAATGCCGTAATTGAAGCATGTTTGTCTCTTCATGTAGAAAGCATTCTGATCAGCTGGATTTGCTCTTGCAGACCCTGAAGGACAAACCGGTCCTCTTCGTGTTGGATGCGCCTGCACATGACTTTTAGACGAAGACGAATTTGGGTGCTTATATTTGCTGTTTGCAGAACTCTTGTTGCTATGAGCACCATTCTTCGTCTTTTCTCCCTGATTGGATCTTTCATTCACCTTGTCACGAGCCTTATGAGGATTATTGTTGCCTTGTCCTTGATGAGCAGACTTCTTATACCCTCGATTTTGATCTGCTCGTTTTGGCTCCTTTTGCGTGTTGTGAACCGGCTCACAAACATCAGCACACAAGTGAGTGTTGGCATTTTGTTGCACTTTTGGATGATGAACACAATTTCTAGCAATGTGTCCAGGAATTCCACAGTTGAAACATGTCTGTCGTTTCAATGTATGGAGATTCTGAGAGCTAGCAGCATTAGCTGTTTTGATAGGTCTAGATGACCGAGCTTGCGTTGCTTGTGTTCCATATGCCTTTTCTGAGTTCTTATGTACCTGCTGATCAGAACTAGCACAAGCATGAGATGTAGACGGATGATGAGATTCATCCTTCTCACTTTTATCATGATCATTTTGAAAAACCGGTGTTTCAGGTTTATCTTTATTTTCAAAAACATTTTTCGGTGACTGTTCATTTATTTTAACTCCTTTTTCTTCTTTAATAGATTCAGATTCAGTTTTAATTTTAGAACAAGTTGAAATTTCATCAACACATGTTTCGTCAACACATGTATCATGTGAATCCGATTTAGGTTTGCTTTCATCCACGGTTTCCAATGGGGTCCCACTAGATTCAACATTAGGGACGTCCACTGAGACCGATTCAGAAGATGAATCAGGACATTCTTGATTTTCTTGAGAAAAAGTTTCAGTGGTTTCACTGAATGTATCCTGAGGGACCTCACCTGTAACACAATCATCAACTGAAGAGTTAGAAACATCACAATCACAATCATTAACTGAAGAAGATTCATCACCAGACTTATTGTTCAAAGGTTCAACACAAACATTATCAGTTTTGCCCAAAACATCAGACTCAAAAGACGAAACATAAGCAGAAAATGACGCAAACAAAGACCGACCAAAAGCTATATCAGATTCAGTTTGTTCAAAATAATTTTCAGAAATATTAGTATGAACAACTGGTTCACTCCCAAGAACATCTTCACATTTTACTTCAGATACTTTATCTGCACATGAAGACGAAATGTTAGGATCAATAGAGCCTTTAGAAACAAAATTTATTTGAGCAGACTTCTTTTTCCCATTTGGTTTGTCATTTAATGATGACTTATTGTTTTTGGGACCATAAGTCATTCTACTCTCATTCATTATCTCCTCCTCAGTCATGGGTAAATAAGTATAATTGTCATTATAGGGAGGAGGAGCCTGATTAAAACCCAAACCACGCCCTTTATTTTCCTTGTATGCGAGCTGTTGATCACACAAGTTTTTGACCAATTTGCAGGAAGAATCAAATTTCTTAATATTAAGCTCATTTATTTGATATCTATCTCTGATATCTTCCAGTTCCTTAGTCACAGCGCACAGTTTCTCCTGAACATATAAGAGTTGAGATGATTTCACACTTACATCATCCTTGAGTTTGATGATGTCTTTTCGCTGAGCTTCAATCTTTTCTTTATAAAGTTTTTCGTTTTTTGATAAAGTAAAGTTTTTATTTTTGATATCTTGATAATCTTGAATTAGCTCAGCGTTGTGTATTCTATAAACTTCAACTCTTTCTCTACACTCAGGAGTACAGAAAGCAGAAAGTACATCTTCTACAGTCATTTCTTGAACCACGGGTTTGTGAAATACGAATGCCATAATTTCAGCGGGTGGTTGATAATTTTGTTCTTCTCCTCAAAACACAAGCCAAACGAGAACCCGTATACTTGCTAAAACAAACCCTTTGCAAGCGAATGAACCCGCTTTCTGAACCGCACCTCAAAACTCAGTCAAAACTGTTATCACAAACAATTTTTTTTTTTAATTAGAAAAAAAATTGTTTTATTATTAAGTAAATACTTATTATTATAAATAACTAATGATTAGGTAATTATTACTAAATGATTAATCAATTATTATATAATGATTATTAATATTATAAATAATTTAATAATAAAAACCACAACTATCCGTCTTCTTCGTTAGACAAATACTGAACCGGAACCCTAACTTCAATCTGCAGCCGCCAAATCCATAGACGATCAAGACGATAAAGGTGAACGGTTGTGAGATGCGATGATTCGCCGGAGTTGGTAATGACAAACGATGGTGACGGTGATTGGATGAGTGTGACTGGATGACGGTAACTGGATGAGATGATGATGCGAGGTGCCGGAGATGATGACCGGAGACGCAGGTTTTTAATGGAGGTCGGAGTTTGAGAAGA
This sequence comes from Helianthus tuberosus, assembly GCA_030545235.1. Classification (NCBI taxonomy): domain Eukaryota; kingdom Viridiplantae; phylum Streptophyta; class Magnoliopsida; order Asterales; family Asteraceae; genus Helianthus; species Helianthus tuberosus. Next base: position 2,838,710 of record CM060402.1, read on the forward strand.
TAATGATGGTGAATGAGGAAGATGTATGACGATGGAGGTTACCGGTGAAGATGATGAGCGACGGGGATCAACGGAGAAGATGAAGGTGTTCGCCGGAGTTGATGACGGTGCTGTGACGAAGAAGATGAACGATGAAGACGAGTCGAGACCGAGGATGATGACGACTCGAGATCTCGGTTGCGACTCGAGACTGAGAAAGTTGATGAGTCGAGACCGTTGTTTCCTTAAAAATTGGAGTCGAGACCAGTGAATGAAGGACTCGAGACTTATGAAGGATGATGAGTCGAGACCAGCTGATGATAAGTCGAGACCACTCGGGAGAAGATGACTCGAGACCGTGACTCGAAACCGTGAGCTGTTGTGAGTCGAGACAGTGGTTACGACTCGAGAACTCGGAACAATGAATGACTCGAGACCTGTTGGAAGATGGTGGTTGGTGTATGATGAATGATGTCACTAGTTGCGACTCGGAACCGGGATGATCAATGAAGATGTGCGAGTCGAAACCGTGTGGAGTGATGACTCGAGACCTTTGTTGTGAATAGGGATTGGAATGTGATTGACAGTTGTAGCAAACTCCGAGATATTTGGAAACTTTTAACTCAAGATAATTTTCAAAATTAAAGGATTATGATTGATATCAAGATATTTCCGGAAAAAGAATAAAAGATAACATTTAATCCTTTAACAACGTTTTCAAAATCTAAGCACCCAAATATACCGATTTTTTATAAAAATTTGATGAATACTACAAAGAACACGAAGAACGCGAAGAACACCAAACCAAAAATTACGAAGATCTTGAATCTTTGATATCACACCGAGCCTAGAAACAGGTTCTAATGGCTCTGATACCACTTGTAAGTCCCGTAAACCGGATCTTTCAATGATATCAAACAACTAATAGATTGTGCGGAATCCAATCAATTGGTGATTCAAGATAAACACGAAAAACTGAAAATACGAAGAACACGATACCGAAATACTTTCAAACTTGCACACGATTCTATTACTATCAACTAGCAAAACCGTCTGGTACAAGTTCCTACTCCACAATCGCCTCTCTCTAGCTTTTTAGAACTTTTGCAACAATGAGGTTCAAACCTAAAAACAAGTTAAAAACTTGTTTATATACTAACTCAAGCCCACTTCCCTACATGGGCTTCCCTTGGGCCTGCTTGGCCCACATGGCCTAAAGCTTGGCCCAAGTGACCTATAAAGGTCCACAACCTAATATAAACTAACCCGGTAAGACCCAGTTCATAACCATAGCCCGTTGTGTTAATTTGATGCGTCAGTCTCACACTTTAGGGTCTAACATATGCAGGCGGATTGTTTTGATTCTGATTCACTTGTTGACCAGCTTGATAGGCTGCCAAAGCCTTAGCCACACGTGTATTAATCAAGTTTTTCAACTCAGCCTGAGTCATCACAATGTGAGCACGCCCATGGCCTCGTCCACTCATGATTCTATATAAGAAAATGGAATAGGTTAAGAGTCGAGATAAGGTAGGTGTCAAACCTCACGATGACTTCTACAGACCACTAAGTTTACCTCAGACAACAGAGCGGAACCCCTTTCACACTCGTTAGATCTCACTGGGACTCACATGCGCCCCACATTATTATTATGTGTGCACCCATAATAGTAATGCGATTTGCATGTTTATCTCAACTCGTCCCAACTCATGCTTAAAGGTTCCTCAAATTCGAGTAACAAGACAAAACACCACAACGTAGATCATGAAGATTTAGAGGAGTAACACACTATCAATCAGATGACGTAGACTACAACACAAGAACTCATACTATAGTGTTAAGTGTGCATTCCCACGCAATGCCATTCATAAGTGTTCACTAACTACGATATGCAATAACTAAACAAGAGACGAACCTTGCAATCTGGAGCTGAGTGTCATGGTCGCTTTCTGAACTATTTGGTTATAGTCTGGTTTTATAAAACCGTTTTAAAACCTAGTTCACTATAACCAGTGGCTCTGATACCAAACTGTCACACCCCCAAAATACCACATACGGTAACCCCGCTAGGTGTGTGACGTACCAGGATCTAGCCACCAATCACATTGAACTAACCATAAGATATTTAACAAAATTCTCATTTATTAAGTAAAATATTAAAACCTAGTTAAATAGTGTCAGCGGAAGCAAATAATGATTCATCGTTTAAATGTTTCAAAACCAAATATATATAAATTCAGTAGACAAAACATGCATATCCAAGCAATGCGACCCATGACCACTCCAGCCATCCAGATAGCAAGTTCCTCATTCAAAGCATCTAACGACCTGCGAGCATATAGCAAGTGTATCAGACAACGCTGGTGAGTTCACAGTTTTACGAAAATGTTAGTTACCAAGTGTTTAGTTCAGTTCATTGATTTCAATGTTGATAATAACTCGAATACAAGACGGCTCCAGATTTATTTTTCCCTTTCCCTGATGCTCCTATCAAAGCATTGGGCATGACTAGGTCATTTGTTCACACCCGTCCTCTCAGGTATGGGGTGAGGGTGCCAAACCTAGATAGTGCTACCAACTAATACCTCGTTACCTCTCAGGTAACAAACAAGATGGGACTTAAAGGTGATAGGGATTGAGTATATTATTCAACATTCCAGATTTACCCACAAGACGTATTCCTCTCAGGAATACCCATTTGATTTACTTAAAAGACTTATCCGTCTCAGGGATACCCAATGACTGTCCCACCCACCGGGATGCATGTTCAAGAGGAATGAACTCACCTTGGGTTTGCTCGGTAAGACTAGTTACTTGATTAACAGTTGGTCAAACATGTCCTAACATAATTTACCGACAATAATCAGTTTCTTAATCTCATCACATCATGCCATACAAGACTCACATAACGTATACACGATATCATGCAAGTTTACAAACACGTATCACATTCAGTCCAAGATGTCAAGTGTTTCAAAATGTGCGGCCCAGTTACTCTAGGCCCATCGTAACATGAAATTACTTAACTGATTGTGTGATTGGGTTCGTAGTTATGGGCCGTTGTGTGGTCCCTCAGTGTCTGAGGCCCAGCAGTGCAGCAAGCCCAAATGACTTGTGCGACTGAATCTGGGTTGTGCGATTTACACTGGTCGTAGCCTAATTAACTTGTGCGATCAGTGTAAGTCTATGGACCACTAACAGCTTATGCAGCCCAACTACAAGACAAGCCCATGTGCTTGTGCGATCAGACCCCGCTTATGCGGTCAGGCCCTTCTTGTGCGATTACAACACTTGTGCAATCAGTTATAATATCACCATAAATTTAGGAAATCAGTTTCTCTAATTAACAGTTACCCTCTTGACATAATTCGATCAAATTAATCAACATTTCCTTCTTGATTAATTCGAGCATTTTGTCATCTAATTTCCTGAACCCTAACTACCAACTACACATCGATTACAACGAACATGTGATCAGTTTTTCCATCGAATCATGCCAATTATACCAACCACATACCCGTATCATCTACCCACTAGATCTATCAAGATGATTTAACTTTACAATTTCATGCAACCCTAGTCTTCAAATAATAATGGATTGATTTATACTTGCTAATCGACAGACACGTATACGTAAACAACCTTAGTCAAACGATCATGTTTCCTAAGTTTATTACCAAATACTAATAGATACTCTACTAGCATGCCATCACCAACAATAGCCATCAAGGAAGAACACGATAAAATACAACATCATATATCAATACACTCACACAAATACACATACAATCATAGACAACTGAATGGTACGA